>CM020028.1:21558271-22808271 GCA_009769605.1 Bucorvus abyssinicus
CAGTGGGTTTGTCCAGATCTGTTTCCCATACAATCATATTGATTAGTATTAACTATGCTACTAGTCTTTTAACTCTTCACTGACTGCATTCTACAGTGCCTTTCCCTGAAGCTGGCTAGGATTAATGTCTGGTGAAATGCCCTATAGATACCCAGTCATCCTGTTTAGTTTTTTTAAACACAAACACTAACGGTTCACAATGCCATGTGACCAATGCTTACGGCTAAGTGTATGCTATCTGGTCTGGCAGATGTAAAAGCATTTAACTGAAATAATTATTTGGTTATGACAGAGTAGAAAGTATCTTTATATCAGAATAAGGCACTATGCACACTATTTAATTCCAAAGCTAGCATATTAATATATTTATATGAACTTACACATTCATACACTTTTAAACAGCCATATCTATACCTTGCACCAGGGCTAGAATTTGCTTTGGTGCTGATATATCTTTAATTATTATTACTGAGTACAGTTCCATAATGATTACTTTGGTTTTGACGTACTATTAAATCTTGATTTGACATTAAACTTAGTATCTGATAGCTTTATTCCTTTAATATTTGTGGGTTTATGTATGCATCTTTCATAAATGTTGACTCTGTTTACTTGTTCTCATTGCCATCAGCCTTTTTATCCCATTCTATTTTATATATTATTTGAGGTCATATTTATATTGCTCTATATAGAAGTACAATTGGAAGAAGAGGACACACAGTACAAATTACCAAATAATGTTCAGAAAATCTATAAAGCGAAATACAAGATTTTTGACAATATTTTTTGCTACTCCATCCCTTACCTCCACTGGTATGTCAGGCCTAAGGAGCTTGCTAGCGTGCTGTCCCACGAACACATGTGCTGCACCCAGGCATATCTTCAGTAAGCCTGGTTTTATCCCTTTCCCCCTTCAAATCTAGTTTAAAGCACTAGAACAAGAGTTAGAAATCCAGCCAAGTGTAAGTTATGCCTTAAAAAGCAAAAGGTAACAATCCGCAGCATAGTGATAATTTGGTACTTATGGTTCCTCTCAAAAGATTTTTCAAGTCTTTTCCTCTGCTGAATGAATTCCTTCAACAATATAGAAAAAACAAAAGGCTTTTAGCTTCTCCTTCACTTATCATGTCTCATCTGTACGGATGAGGACAAGAAAAAAAATCCATAACAAAAGAAAAAATAAGATTAGAAAAAGTAACAGATTGAAATTCTATTTATGAGTCAAATTCTTATTAGCTCCAATATCAGTAACTATTCAGGTACTCTTTGCAGTCCATGCTAACTGTCTGCTGAGAAAGTGTTTGTACTTAGATTTAGCAACTGAGCAAGCTCTCATGCATTCTGAGGATTTACACTGAAGTGCTCAGTGTGAGTAGCTTGTGAACATCAGAGGCAGAAACGTTCCTGGAACTGAGGGTCTGCTACAAGCAAATTGTCCGCTTAGAATGACACTAAACAAGCCCTCTGCAGCTCTGCTCTTGCTGCAGTTTCTGCTCCTGTGCTGCTGTCTACACACTTGGAAATGTATTTTGAGATATGCCAGAAGAACGTTTATCCTAATCCCCCTTCCCCCCACTGCTCTTTTTAAACACACATGCACACAGGGGTTCGGAAAATCATAACTGTAAAGCGTAACCTTACTTTTCACAATTTACCTAGATGAACCTAAACTGAGTATTTATTAACAATTAGATACACTTGCTTACGCTGCACAATGAACAATCTGCAGTCCAGTGTAAGGTTCAAAGTAGCCAAGTGTTGTGGTTCAAACCCAGGACACCAAGTAGAACAAGTCAATGGCTGGCACGCATAAGCTAGGAAATGAAAGCCTAAGCGAATTAGTATGCAGAGCATTAGTGCATTGAGGTAATTTTTTTAAAATTAACCCTCTACAAGGAGGTTTGTGGGGTTTTTAACCAAAATTTTATTTCAAAATTTCTTTTTTGCAGAAATTCTAAAAAGAACTAGAGGAAGATGAGGCAAATTTATGCAAGAGGAAGAAAACTAAGACTCTTCATAAACCATTGGCAAAGCAAAAATTAGGCAATTGTGAGTCTGTAGGTACCTTCAGACGAAAGTCTGAAGACTGGATACATCCAATGTACTGGATTTCCTTCCCATCTTCTGAGTGATGACTTTCAGTGCGTTGTTTCTATGCTTCCTTTTAGGTGACACAGAACAATTCTGCAAGGAAGTCTTGTCAATTAAAGGCAATAAATGACACAGGCAAATTGATTGTCTTGTACGCTGTGCTAACCAGGTATGTATTAACACCAGTTTGCTCTCTTACTGCAAAAAAAAAAAAACAAACCCAAAAAACCAAACCCTGAGATACACCTGCCAAACACTATCTTTACTGTCATTGAAAGAGTGAAGGATATGTGCACGAGAGAGGAAAAACAGACCCTGATCCCTTTTGGTATGTTCCTTTGTGTTATCTCTTTTTAAACACATCTCTAAGGCTGAATTAAATCTTTCAGAATGCAAATGTGTAGCTGTATGTTGATTAATCAATTCTTTAAACTACAAATTTTACAGTAAAGCTGACACCCTTTAACCTGCCTACAGCTCTTTGGTCTTTGATCTGAATGTTTTCCATAAAAGCTAATGCATAGGTCAGTTTAATACATGCATGAAGCCCACTAATTCTCTTTCACCTTTCCTATCTTTCTTACAGATAAATGAATCTCAATTTTTATTCTCTCTATTTTATTTTCATTTTCCCCCCCTCATTTAAAGAGGGCTTTTTTGACTTTTTTCAGTGTGGAAGCGAGGCTTAAGCAGTCAAGATCTCTGTGTGTAGTCAGGACTGATCTTACCTAAATCTGATGTACGTGGAAGCCTCTATCTGGGCAAGTCACCTTAGGCTCCCTCTATAGTCATTGGAGAGAAAGGCATTTTAAGAGGCAGATTGTCTGGCCTATCCTAGAATAAACTTTTGGATGAGAGGAATTACGCTCTATCTTCTGTGATTATGTTTACAATAACTTCCTTGACAATTACGAGAGCCTAGAGAGATTGCCGTTGTTGTAGACATCTGTATTATCGACTACATATTGCCAGTTAAATCCCCTCCTGTCTCTGTATGAATTCCCCAACTCTTTCCACCCCAACAAGTCTGTAACGACTTTGACACTTTCAAATATATTTGACAGAGGAGCAAAAAACTCAGATATTTAATTACTGCAAGTTCTGTGCAAAACAAGGACTAGAAGGAGCATTCTACTAGCATCTGCATGCAGGAAAGCTGCAGACATAAGACTCAGCTATAGACATGAATGAAACCATAACAAAAATGTTATGAATGCCATAAACCATCTCTACTCAAAATGAAGAATCCAAAGAAAAGACGCAAAGCCATTGGACAAAATCACTCTTCATTACATCTGCTATTTGCTTAATTTATAAAGGCTTTCCAAAAATTTTTATACTCATGAAAAAGAATTCACTGATTGAGAGGATACTGGATAACAGGATACTGACCACTAGAATGTAATGAAGCAATCCCTAATAAAAGGCATCTGTGGAACTGGCAACTTATGATCTCAAGAAAAAATAGGTCCATTTGCTAATTCAGAACCAGATTTTATTATTTCATTTGTTCAAAGAAAAAGACAAAATTAATAGGGTAGGAGATTCAGTGACCTTTCTATGAAGTGAAAACCACAGTAATTCTAGGCCTGAATTTGGAAACTACAGATGAGAATAATTTTCTTTTATTAATGAAAATAAATGATGATGTGAATATCATCAAGAAAATTGAAATATAAAATTTAACCCTGGGTTTATTCAATAGTTTTTTATTTTTACTGTTTGAGGTACATTATATTAAAGGTGATAAAAGTAGACATACCGTAATCATCTACTTGATATGCCACTTTACCACTGCTGCCCTCTGCTGTATGCAACAGGTTCCAAGAGTTCGTATTTTGTACTAAGCTGGTGAATTAGTTTTAGAGCCAGATATTCAAGTGCATACACCAGATTGCTTTCAGTGAAGTTTATCTGGCAACAGAGGAATATGAATTTTTTAGTATGAGTTAAAATTATCAAAGTACATAAATTATTATCAAAGATGATATATGATATATAGAAGAAATGTATTCTCAAGTTCTTTTTGTAAAGTAGAATGACTGACTTCAAGTGATATTTTGACTCAGTTAAACATGCTGCAATCCATGGCATTAATGTTAATGTCTTGCTAAATGTCATCTCTCAATGAACAGTATAAATGAGGAGGCAGTAAGAACAGAAGGTAATCCAACATGAACAGTCTATGAATTCATATCCTTCTCTCAGTACAGTTTGTCTCCAATATTTCTCTCTTTCTCTCTCTCTTTTTTTTTTTAATTCCATCCATCCATCTGTCCATCTCAGAAGAAAGTGCTATTCTTACATGTCACACTCTCAACAGTAATAAACTTGTTATCTGGGAAGATGCAATTGCACTGCAGGGTAGCCCAAGCACATTGTCAGGAGGTGATACACCTTTGAACACACACCCCCAAATGACTGCACTTCAAACTACCCATGCATTTAGTTAATGAAAGGGATAGGCAACTATGTGATTCTTGTCTCAGAATCTTAACAATACACAAAAAAACCCCATTTTTTAAATTTTCTATCACAACTGACAGGCATCAAGACACCCACAGCCGCAGTAAGTGCTGTGATCCTCTGAAGCAGTGCCGCACAGGAGAGCAGCTGTGCCTTGCTGTGGGGATTTGCAGAAATGTGACAGTGAGCACAGCACTTCACACTAGAATAGAGGAAATGCTAGCAGTACTAGGTAACACCTTGCTGCTCGAGCCTGGTAAATATAGGTATATACATGAACGTAACCAACCCTTCTTCTGTTAGCCTGCTTAAAACATAGTCTTTGTCTCTATAAAGACATTGGCCAATAATTTCCTTTACAGTATCTGTGTTTCCCATCATCCGTAAAATAAAATACTCCTTTGATTGGGATGCACTGGTGTCATTACTAATGTAATTTTTAAGGTTCCTTTCCTCAAGAAAATGGCCATTCATGATTTTAATTCTGATGGTCCTCTTATGGTGGCTATAACCTAGACCGCTATGTAACAGCAGTCCTAGCAGCTCAAAGAGGGATCTGGCCTTATCCACAGGCAGGAAACTGGAGACAACAGTAGACACGGGTCCCATATGTTTTCTTTAAATTACGCAAATGTTCATATGATGTAAATGTTTTTGAAAGTCAATTTCTATATAACTCAAATTAGGAACTCATCCAGGATATTACTCAAGACTAAGAATCTCAAACTGATATGTAAAACACCTTCATAAGTAGTCAGTTTAATCGAGAGTCCATTTAATTTGATAAGAAGGGAGCTCTTAAATCATGTTTCAGAGAGGACCATACATGAAACATTAAGGACGACAACAGTATAATTAAAAAATATTATCAAGAAAATTCAGAGTTTGATTACATATTGTTGCACATATATGGAAGACAGCTGTAATGCTATCACTAAAACCTACCAAGCTTTCATTTTTAGTTTGCTAATTAAGCCAATGAATATTAACAATCTCAAACTTTCGCAGTTCTGAACAGCAATTTCGCAGTTCATTTGTCTGCTATGTGATTTGTAACATTGCTATAAAAATCCCGACTAGTAGAAAATATTAAAGAAAACTAGCAGACTGCAAATTTCCCTTGTTCACACATTGCCTCTTACTCCTTATGCAATAATACAATTCTCAGATTTAAATTCATGTCTTTTTAAACAGGGAAAGCAATTGAAAACAAAAGACGTTTATCATTTAGAGCTCTATATTAACCAAACCTTTCTCTGATTCACCAGAGTTGAGAGAACTGGCTTCGCATTTTTCCCTTAAAAAGATGGCGCTTGCAATTGCCCACTATTTTTCTTCTACAAAAATAAAACAAAGATGTAACAGCAAAATTACTGAACCTACCAAGTACTGCAATGATAACTTTGCGTAATGATCACTTCAGGTTCACAATAATTCAGATTACTTTTTTAATGTTTTCATATAAAGCACCGGATTAATGTTTAATAGTAAAAAAAAAAAAAAGTGAAACTAAATAATGAGTGCTTTAAACTGTGTAATTTGAAAAGACTTCTTTGTCCGTAAGTTATACATCTGTCAGATAAAATGTTATAGCTATTTGTTACCACAGCTTTTTAACCACATTTGTTTTGTTTAATAATACATTGTGCCCAAAAGACAGAATTTCTGAAACCTCAGCTGAATTTGTAAGACTGTGACGAATTTCACTGACAAAAGTGTTTATATCAGTGCAATTTATGCAATTCAAATATAGAAAACAATGCACTGGTTGGGACTGACATTTACCATGCAAAATCCATCACAACAGATGTTTCAAGTCCCTGATAAATTTTCTCAAGGAAAGAGAGATAAAGTATATCAGCTAGATACTCACTAATTATTGGACTTGAATTCATCAATACACCTCATCTATCGTATTTATATAAGGTTCCAGTCCTGCCAGTCTCTGCATGCTGTGGAGCATTGAGCACTTGACTAGAGTGAGCAGAGCCTACACAGGAACACAAATAAATGCAGCTTACATTAGGCAAGCCTCTGTTTTTAGCAGCAGTGAATTTCAAATAAATTTCTCAGGGAGCAGTTGTATATGCTTACAGGCTTGTTAACATGTAGGTGTCATATTTCAGTTTTGAATGTGATACTAAACTGTTTTTCCTAAACCTGAAACAAAAAGTTTAGAGTATCATTCACTGTGATAATAAAGAAATTTTGCATTTTTCATTTTAAACTGAGTAAAACTCAAGCTACTTTTCAATCAATATGAGGGCATCTATGCAGTAGACTGAACCAAGGTAATGACTGATTCAATTTTGTGTACAAGAATAAAACTAATTATGACTGGTAATAATCAGTATTCCTCAACTTTTTTAGTTTCCAGGAAGGAAAAATATAGGAATCAAAGAGCAAGAGAGGATATTGCTACAGGGATTTTTTTGTTTGGTCCAAAGATACTCTTTCTTTTGCATTTACAGACACAAAAAACCTCAAAACAAATCTCTCCCCCAAAAAACAGTCAATGCCTAGAAAGCCCTTAACCATGTAAGAAAATATATACCCACAAAAATATATTCATATCAAACAGAATCCTAAAATCTTGCCCTGTGGATTACTAGTCTATTCATGCACAAACACAATTTTCTTCAGCAATTTTACAGCTGGGCTCAACTGCCTTTTAAACTGCATCAAGACTTGGGTTTTACAGCCACACAGTTAATAGCATATTAGGAAACCAGCAATTATGGAAGTTGTCCTACAGCTCCCTCCAACACTCCTGTTATTCTTAACCTTCTCTATCTTCCTGCAAAATCCTTTCCCCACCTACTGTAATTATCTCCACAACTCCAGCGGCCAATTTCTTCTCCTTCAATTAATCTACTTACTTCGTATCTAAAGGCTATCACAGGTCAAACCGCTGTGCAATACAGCCAATATTAAACATTTCGGACAATCTATTACCTGACACTGAGAAATCCTGCAGTGCTGCTCCTGTGATGTCCATAGTCCCACTGACGCAACAAATTTCTGATTCCATCTGTCCTGACCTCAAACTTTTCCCTTAACTACTTTTCCTATTCCTATTTTTCCGTAGGTACAATTCTTACTTCTTTTGATGGCCAGCCCCTCCAAGATTCTCCATTTACTAAACTGGGGCTCTAATTTGCCCCAATACCCAACTGCTACAACTCTCCTCTTGCATCACCTCCTCTACAAATCATCCATCTTCCCCTTCACCAAGACTTTGAGATTGTTTCAGTCTGTTGTAGCGTGCCTCTACCTGTCCTTTATTTAAGGCACGGTATATAGATTCAAAATGAATATGCAATCTTTTGGGATATTGCCTGGCTGAGAATTTTATGGGTCCTGTTCATTTCAGAAAAAAAGACCCTCAATCTTGGACAAGATTCAACAAGAGATTAAATTTACAGTGGATTTATTGTTTCTCTGAAATAGAAGAATTAGAAGACCTTTGAAAAGGAAAAAAAATTACCTTATGAAGTCAGTTTCTTCTCTCTGAAGATTCTTATCCATTATTGCCAGAATGGATGCTCTGGGGGCTCTGTCTTGATTGAAGATCTACTGCATAGTATTCAGAGACCTGGACTTAGATCAGGAGGTCCTACATTCTTAGGATAGAAGCAACACTGGAAATCATTCTTCTCTACTTTTTTGAATTTGAAATAACTTTCCCTGTGTAAATTTCTCGTATTTTCCTTTTATAATAGACTTTTTAATTTCCAGGTGTTCAACACAAAACAGAAGAAATATTCTTAAGAAAATTCAAAATATCATTAAATGATGCAGAATTTGGCACAGATATACAGGAAAGCTTGATTCTGATTCTCAGAAAAGGAATTTAGCTACAACTTAAGATTGCAAATTCTCTCTGAAAGCAAGTGTGCTTGACTTTCTATTATGCAATTGAAAATAAAATGGTTATTGCTTTACATAATCTTTTGATTACTCAACCTGAAACCCATATATATGATCTTTCTTTGAAGTTTGGACAAAAGTAATATGAAACTAGGAGTGTAAACTAAAGTAAAAAGTAACATGTAAGGTACTAATGAGATAAATGAAAGGAAAATAGACTCTAACAGATGACTTGTCTCAAAATGCCTACTTTCGTCTTGGATGTTTTGTCAGTGATAAAGTCAGCTTTGCTAATATTTATTCAAACTTGTTCAGTACCATGTTCCAGTCAAATGAAGGGATAGTACCTTAAACAGGATTTGTTTAAACAGTTTTAGTTGTTCACAAAAACCAGTAATTTCAGTATGACTCAGCAATGACCAGTAATTTCTTCAATGTAATTATTTAATCTACTTTTGGCAGGCTTTTTATGTTAATTTTCCTTTCATTTTCTCATACAGCGTACACATGTCGAACCTTGCAGGAGCCTTTTCAGAGTAATGGAATTATACAGCAGTTTTACTTGCCTGTCAGTTCTGAGAGGTCAACAGTCTTGACAGGCTTACACCTTCTAAATGTCTTCAAGGCTGTCATATGGCTCCGGACTCTTTTTAGATATATTCCTCAGCATTCAGCTTCGCTTGGGATCACTTCCAGTCACCTGTTCCCCATTCCTCTATTGGTACAATTCAGCATCTGAGAATCTTGGAATGTAAAGGTGTGTCCATACAGATAAAGCTTGAGTAGATAAGCATTCTTCAGACTAGCACTTTTCAAACCAAAGTTTTCTTGAACTCCAGGAGCCTTTTTCAATGGTGGTCACTGGCAAGGTGGACCCAAATTCCTTGGAAAGCCTTTCTGATAGTCCATTATGTATCCACTGAAATAACTGTATAGTCATCTTAGTAACTGTGAAATGCGTTTCCTAATATATGCTTTAGAGGATAAAACCTGCAAATATTTTTGGGAGGAATGAGAAGAAAAAATACTGTGAATGGGTTTGTTCCAAATCCTCTAAAACCTTTAGATGCCATATTATACTTTCCACTTCATATTATTCAGTAAGAGTAGGAAAATATTTCTTCAGCTGCTCACTGCCCTGTAACTGCAGTTACGGTGGAAACACAGAAGCGCTGACACAGCAATTGATGTTTCTAGTGATACAGACAGCTTTTAGATAGCTCTCATTTCCACAACAGTTGAAGGACAGCACTTGTAGTCACATAGCTAGATATGCAGTACACTGTTTATTTCAGGAGGCTCTATGTTTATCGCTTAAAAGAAAGCTGAGATTGATTTCCTTCTGAAAAGACTGTTAATTTAGTAGGACAGTTGGCTCCTGCAAAGCCTGAAAAATGACAGAGAATGGCAGAAAGCTGGAAAAGAAATTAAAATCAGCACATCACCTAATCAGAAGATTCTCTGAAAAAGTGATAAGGTGGATCAATGGATGCTAGTTAGAAGGCTGCTTCACTGAAAAGCATTATTAGTTGCCCTATCCTGGGTCCTTCCAGATTAAGCAATTGGCATTCCATGTATCCTTAGATTTGAAGGACAAATTAGCCTACTCTGTATTTCCAGCATGGTGCAAAGGTAAAGACATTGCTGAAGGTTCAGTACTTAATCTCAAAGGCAAAGATTAAAGGATGTTTTCAAGGTAAGTGAGAAGCAATAAAAGAACCAGAAAAGAAATCTTGCAGGAAATAAGACAGCATAGTTCTGAAACAAAGCTGACGCTACAAAAACAAAGCTGGGAGACTACTTAATGTTTGTTTCTGTTGTTGGTGGTAGTGGGAAAATATGTAATCTCTTCACAAAATAGTCAAGAGATATGGTAGAAGAATAGCTTGACAAAAATTGATTCAGAGAAATCTTACAGCCTCTGGTCTCTGATTAAAGCAGGTAATTACCATGCTGTTTTCTGGTCTTGTAATCTATGAATCACTTGTGCTATATAAATATTTATTAGAGTACAAGCAATTTGGCATAGCCCTACATACTTGCTAAGTACCTGAATCAATGGAAAAGCAATATCCTAAAGTATAATAAAGCCAAACACTCAACATTTTTCAGAACACTGAACATATGGATTTCTACTCATGTTCTGAGCTCCTATTAAAGCACTAGTATGGAAATCTTCAAGATAGTCTCTTAGTAAACAGAGCTAGAAGCTGCTCCTGGTGAAGTATATTTGTGGTGTCTAGCATTACAGAAAGTGTCTTCTGGTTAGTCAATAAAATGAATGATTCCATACAAATGAGCAGATCATAGTTCTGGTTTGTGCTTCAAATGCTGGAAAACCATTAAGTAAGCATGCATGGAACCTGAGTGCATATTTTCTTCAGTAGAACACACATGGCAATGTCTTATGAAAAGCTATATTTTCTTTTCCAAGACAAAATTAAACATTGCTATAAACTGTCAGGATCCCTGAGTGACAGACAAAGGAAAATTCACTGAGTATTTTAGAACAGTAAAAGAAACGCTTTCATGAAATCACATTAGTGGACACATGCAAGACAGAGAAGTACATTTTATAGCCCTCTGAGACACTCAGTGTAAGGTATTTAATCTGTTCATGTCTCTGAAAGGACAGTAGACCTGCTTTTGTGAAAGCAGTGGTGAAGACAACAGTCTGTTACTCAAACATCACTGTTTCCAAAAACAACAGGGTATATACGCAATAATAGCTGACAGCCATGTACCTTTTAGATATATTTCAGGCATCTGACTTCTTTCTTTAAAGGATATGTCATAGAACAATATTCAAGACACTCAAGAATTTGAAGCTTATTCTTTAGCTGAGCGAAGCTCACTTCTTTTCAACTTTGTCACTAATAAGAAGAGAATTAGTAGAACAGGTAGTACTACAGTGGCTCAGACCAGAAGTCCATCTAATAGTCCTCTCTCTTACAATAATGGACACTTACAGAAGTGTACAAATAAGCATATACTGAATAATTCTTCCTTCTATATCATC
Organism: Bucorvus abyssinicus; assembly: GCA_009769605.1. Taxonomy (NCBI): domain Eukaryota; kingdom Metazoa; phylum Chordata; class Aves; order Bucerotiformes; family Bucorvidae; genus Bucorvus; species Bucorvus abyssinicus. The sequence continues at coordinate 21,569,718 of CM020028.1, forward strand.
CTGTTTTCTTTGAATTAAAGGTTTAGGAACCTCCTGAGCCAGAGATCAAATATGGATGACTTTATTCAACAGCCTTGTGGATGTATCCTCCAGAAACATGGAGGGAAAATCCATTTTTGACAATATGCCATTGTGTGGCAATGAAAAAGTTCATAATTTTATGGGCTTCTGTAATATTTACCCTTAATCACTTTGTCTTGTAACTGAAAGCTCCTGGTGCACTTAACCTTACTGTATCCAGTAACCCCAACAACAACGCTGAACATTTTGTTAGCTGGGTGTCACTGCACATGCATTTTTAGGGTTAATTTTTCCAAATACATTACTTTGACTTTCATATCACTAAATTTAGTTTCCATTTTATTATCTTATAAGTCAGCAGTGGACAAATCTGCAGATGTGCACAGTCAAGTTCTAATTTTGACAACCATGAATAATTTTAAGTAATCATAACCATCATTAGCTCTTTCTTCCAGGAGACTCAGGAGTTTTTGAATAGCACACTCGATGTTTATTGGGTCCTTCTAGTAGAGTTGTAAGGCCTGGTTTTCCAACTTACTCTTCTACAAACTATCATAGGTACTTCCTAATTCTTTCCTTATTACTGTTGTTACTGGTCTGCCTTGGAGAAAATTAGATTAGTTGTCTTACAGTGCTCAGGAAACATAAAGATTGTTCTATAGACTAATGTGGTTTTTGTGACCTGCTATTCCTTTGGCACTGGAGCTGTTTTCAACAACGGGTTATGTACTAGAGCAAACAACAATTCTGAGTTCTTCTAGAACAACTTCTAGGATATTTTTCCTTTTTTTTCCTGAAGTATGTCAAATTTGAGAAGAATGTGATCAGTATTACAGTGACTTTCACCCAGTATATCATAAACAAGGCCTTGTGTTCTTGGGATGGATTAACTTCCCATTGAGAGTTTTCACTCCAAAAAGCAGTGCTGTATGAGTACATGTACACGTGCTGTCTGCATGATAGCCAATATGATAAATACAAGTGTATGGGCAGTTTACTGAAGTCTTCCATTATTACTGTTTTCTTTATTTGAAGTCTCTCAATCTGTTGTAGTCAACAGCATCTTAGTGAACTGTTGAAAAGACAAGAAAAAGAGGAGAAACGAAGTACTGCTAGCAATTACACTGATGCTTTCTGATGTGACAAAGGCATACAGCTTCTAAGTGCCATTCGATTTCACTACTTGAAAAATCTGTAAAGAAATAAATGTACCTCATTAAAGTCTGGAAAAACATAAAAACCCAAAATGGATGTTTACTGAAAGACAGTAAAAGGACATTTACAGAAAGACTAGTAATGCAGTGAGATATCTTCATCCTCACAGTAAGACAAAAAGATTGGAGATAAAAGTGGCCATATTTATATCCCCAAGAGGGACAAGTCTGGTGTGTAAACAAGTTGCTGAAATTGAGCCAGGAGAATTCCTGTCACTTCTGTGTCACTAATGATAATAAGCTAATGTTCTTGGCATTTTTATAGACTTTTCAGTTTTATATTTTAAAAGCAATTAACTGATCTTGAGAATGCTTCTGCAAGATGAAACACATTATTATCTCTTTATTAGTGAGGGAGACGCTGAGGCACAGAGTTTTTGATTTGTCAACTAATGAACTGATTACCAGAACCAACAATAAATCGGCCTCATGTCCTCTGTTGAGACATTGTACAACCTGACCCTAATGGTGTATATGATGACAAATGTCCACCTGGAACATTAAAGTGATGGTCCCACATGATTTGTGAGAAGGTAAAAAAAAAATGTAAGAACTATAAGAACTATAAGAATAAAATCGTACATACCACATTAGACCAGAAAAAGAAATTATTCTAGCTGGAGAGAGAAGACCAGACATTAACTGATTCATCAACTAAAAAATTAGTTATGAAACTTAATCCCTTTCCTCTCATCTCTAGTTTGCCTCCAGGTTCAGCCTCTCAGGGTCCTACCCATTTTGTTTCAAGCAAACCCTGTCCCTGCCGGGTTGGCAGTCCCTCCCAGGGCAGCGCAGCCCGCCGTTCTCTGGAGGTACCTCCTGGACAACGCCAGCTGAGGTAATTCACAAGGCGCCTCGTTACCCTGCAGAGAAAAAAGTCTCCCGTCATGCCACAAAAGCCGTCTTTGGCTCCAGAGCTTCTGCCAACGTTTACTCCATTCGAAACAAAACAAACCGAAGCACAAGAACCCGCCCCGGCCTCGCTGCCCGGCCGCACCCGCCGCTCGCTCGCTAGATGGCGCCGCCGCCTCCGCGGAGGGTGGCGCTGCTCGGCCCCCGCGCAGCGAGTCCGGTTGTATCGCGGCCATTCGCTCTGTCTTACCGCTGCGCTGCTCTCATCGTCCTCCTCTGCCTCCCACCCCTGACCCGTGAAAGGAGACCTCCAGCCCCCCCGAGCCTGACTGGCTCTGGCAGCTCCCGTGGGGGCGGCGGGGCAGCCTTCCAAGCTGCCTGCCAGGGCGCGTCGGGCGGGAGGGGCGGGAGCCCGGGGTCGTGGGTCCTGCCTTGGCGGCGCCGTGCGAGGGAGCGAGGGGTGAGTGGGAGCGCTGGGGGTCGTGCAGCCGCCAGGGTGGGATGCAGGACGCTGTGCCGCCGGCACTGAGGAGGGCTGTGTGTCTTTGAGCCCGGGTCTGCGCATTAATAGGAGGCTGTCCGCCGTGGGCAGGAGTGCGGGTCGGAAGGGGGCTTCGGGAAGGCTCCCTTCACTTTGGGGCACTGCAGCTTGGTGAGGCTTGGCTGGCCGTGTCAGCCGCCTGCGTGGCTGCCCGTGCAGTTCGGGAGGATGGCCAAGTCACAAGAGTCACCGCAGGGTTGAGGTTGGAAAGGAAGTCACCTAGTCCAGCTGCTGGCACTGAGCAGGGCTGTGAACACCTCCTAGCCTGGAGACTCCAACAATCTCTCTGGACAGCCTGTGCCAGTCTTCAAGCACACACCAAGTCTGGGCTCTTTGTGCAGGAGGTACACTCTCCGATGGTCATTCTGCACTCCACTGGCCGGAGTCGTGGAGGACATTTAGAAAGTGGTCCAGGATGGGGAGAACCCTTCCCCAAGGCCTTCATCAGTTGCCTTGCGGTTCCAGGAGGTAGAAATAAATGCTTCCTTGTCAGCTGTGGCTGGTCTTTGATGAAGCCCTGTCCTCAGTCCCTTCCTCATGGAGTACTGGGATGCCACTGGTTGTCATCTCAATGTCTGTGTGATCTTGTAGGAAAAACATTTATCCCTTTTGCAGCTTCTGCAGAAATACCCAGAACTTCACTCAGCCGAAGTTCAGAGTAACATAAGTCATGCAAGTTCTGTTTCTATTAAAGAAGGGATCAAATCAGGAAGTTGATCAATATATAGCAGACTTACAAATTACAAGGAATTATGAAGTTAGGAACAGCTGAGAGCTGGCAAAACCCACTGGAAAAAACCTGTGTTCAGTTAGGAAAAAAATATTGTTGCATTGTGCTTGAGCGATAATGAACTGTATGAACTGTAAAACTGCCTGTCAGTGGTATAAGAGCACAATGCCCTTAACAACGAGCTTTAACTTTTGGCGAGGCCTGAATTGGTCAGGCAGTTGGACTAGATGGTTGTTGTAGGTCCCTTCCAACTGAAATAGTCTATTCTGTTCCTGAGGAGAGAGGAAATAACCTACATATTGGTGGTCCTGACCACTGCAAGTAACTGGAAGTGCTAAAAGTTAATTTGGACATATTTTCTAGGGTGAGAAGTGTGTGGCCAATGTCCCTCTCACAATATTTGGGGAAAAAAAAAAAAAAGTTGAGGCAAAGTTTATTAAAAGGCACTAATTTTCATTAATTAGGGGAAATAAATTGTGCTGGTGACTTACCATTTTGTTCTGTTTACTCACTTTCCTTGTTCAGCTGGATTGACATAGATAGTATCTCCCTCGGACTGCAACTGAGTGTCTTCCACAGAAGACATTTTACTAGTATCAGGAAGAAGAGGGGTGAAAGAAGACAATTTTTAACATTGGGATCAGCGCTAGGGGGAAATGGTACTGCACAAATGTTGGCAAGCCAGGTTATCAGAGGCTTGGGAGTCTGAACAGCCAGTGCCGGTTGCACAGCAAGAATCGAACTTAGTGAGGCATTGGAAGGCACCTTGTTATGGTAGGAGGCATGTTTGTAAAGCAGGCTGCCTTCTCAAGTCTCCACTAAAAATCTCCTATACAGGGCATGCCTAAATAAATAATAAATTCTGTCCAGATTTGGCTGAACTAAAAATTGAAGAATTCTTAGTAAACGGAGATTATGAGACTGATGACCAAAAATACCAGTCTTCTATTCTAGCTTAGCATTAATATAATGAAGATAGTAGGAAATGGATGCGAGAAATGTAAACTGAATATAGCCAAAGTGTGTACAGTGAGGTTTTGGCAGTGTACACGGGAGAGGGAACCTTTGGCAGCAGCACTTGGTATGAGACTAAACAGGACTTTTATGTTCAGTTTTTCTTCCTCAGCTCTATGCATCATGAAGGGAGATAGAAGCGGCAGAGCCCTCATTTCTGATGCTCAGCACAACTTAATCTTCTCTGGGGTTCAGTGGTGTCCTATACACATCAGCTGCTGCTCAGGGAAGCAGAATTTGGCATACTGTAAATACAGAGATTATATCAGGACTATAAGCAGACACACTTCACTGATTTCTCACCCATCCTGGCGCTGGGCTGGGAAGTGAGAAAGTGGAAGTGAGAGTACAAAGGCAGATGGTTGCCTTGAGAGTTTATTTTAGATGTAGTTTCTTTGTAGTTAGGGTCAATGCTTTGTACTTCCGTATGAACTTCTGTCGGTGTTCTTAACATTTTCATGAGAAATGCTGCTTGCTCAGATTCCTTTCTGAATTAATTAGTATGAAATTAGTTTAACAGTTTTTTTTTTTTTCCCCCAAAATAATGATTTTCAAGGAGGGGGAAAAAAATATCTATTGGGACTGGTTTTGGCAGCTGTTTTCTGAAATACCTTGGAGCTATTTGGACAATGCCCTTAACAACGTGCTTTAATTTTTGGGGAGCCCTGAACTGGTCAGGCAGTTGGACTAGATGATCCACATGTAATCAACAAAAAACAATTAGTGTGTGCTGTGCTGGATTGGATAAGGTATCAATTAAGTATTGCATTCTGCAGAACTCAGTTACTGGGAGGTAATTGGTTTAGTCAGTGAGACTCTAGAGGTTGTCATCAGTCTCTAGACTAGCTGCTAGACTAGACTAGGTCCATCCATTTCTCTGTGCTGACCACAGTGAGGACCTTGGGAGAGTGGTTTGGCTAGGTGTGTCTATATGTTAGATATCTACATTATGTGAGATGAATTCCATCCCCTCAGATGTCTTAGGCAATGGGGACATCTATGTGTGAAGGAGATTGTGTTGTCATTGCAAATATGATGAAAAATAAGGAAAATTTTATGTGAAAATGTGTACAGAATTTTTCTTCCTCTAACTGTTGAAACTAGCCTGAAACCATTTCCACAAAACTTGTTTGTCTTCTTCATCTTAAGACACAGTAGGGTTATTTGTAGAAATGTGAAGATTACAGATTTATTGTAGTAAACAATTTAACACCTGGATTCACTCTTTATGCTTTGTCCAAGTGTGAAGCTTTAAAATATATAAGTAATGAAAAAACCCTTAAATTATAACAGCGTACACTTCTGTTTTCCTAAATGTTTAAAGAGCTTAAAATACTCAAAAGACTGAAAGTTACTTTGTGATTGTAATGAATGAATTTACATGTTACAAACTTCATATGATTCATATAAATCAGAACTTCCTGTAATTCAGAAAGGCCCAGATGTGGTCCAGCCTGTTCCATCAGTTTATAAAGGTCAGCAAAGAGAAAATTAGGCCCAGTGATACCTTCTAAAGACTATAATAAACAGGTAGCAGAACATTAATTAATCAAAATTAGTGCATACATAATTGATGAGCAGTAGCAAGAAGATGGATTGTTTCATGACTCCTTTTCAGATCCGTTGTGTGACAAATACCAGAAGGATAGAGAGAGAGGACTCTTTCACGGGCACCCCCTTGCTGTGGGGAAAGAGCTTGCGTGCCCTTGCGAAGTTGAGAGCTATGCTGGTGGTGGCATATGCCTCCGGTAGGGTCTCCCAAGCCTGACAGGTCTCAACTGAAGGGTCAGACAAAGTGTGTCCACGGGCAGGATGGGCTCACTAGCCTTCGGGCAACCATCCTAGGAGAAGGACAACTCTAACTCCAAACCCGGGCAGATGGAGCTCGTTTAGCCCTGTAAGGCCATCCATCTAAGAGAAGGATACTCTAACCAAACCTACGACCTGAGGACTTCGCTGTCACCGTCCAAGCTCGCTCGGCCCTGGCAGATGAACCTCAGGTGTAAAGGGTGGGGCCAGTCTCGCGCACGCTGCGCCTCACCTAAAAAATCCACCGCGCAGGCTTGAAGGGTGTACTCATGTTTAAAGCCCTTCCCAAATCTTCGTCCGCGAAGCCAAGCCATGAGAGAGAGAGGACTAAGTTTTATCGTCCTGGTTAGTGTATTTACTTTCTCTAAGGGCTCATGATTTCTTGCCACAATACTGTGGGTCTTTCTCTCACCACATAAATGCAACCAGGAAAGTTTACAGATAAAACCAACCACGTGCAGCCGTGCCAGTCCTGTTGTCTATACTAAAATTTTCCATTCTGTCATCATTTTAGTCCATTGTGCTGCAGTAGCATCAGATACAAAATGTTCTAACAGATGCAAAAGCAAACTAGCACAGAAAACTGAAAAGATTGATTTTTGGAGAGCTGACTTCATAATTCTGAGACCACAAATTAGTTGTAATTCCACACGTACCCATGTTTTAACTCTGGTATTTCAAACACAGTATCATACCAACTCTTCTGTGCCCACAGTTGAAAAATAAAACTTTGTCAGCAAGAAGACTAAGGATTCTCTATTTCCATTACTGAATTACATTTCCCTGTCACAAAATTAGCAGTCTTGTTACAGAGGAGGTGGTGTGTCCTTCAGAGACTGGTGAGGAAAATCAGGCAGCATTTATTTATGAAAATAAGAGGAAGATTACTACACAAATACATGCACACACTTCAGTATAAATACATTTTACAACAGTGCTGGCATGTCTTCTCCACTCTGAAGCCAATTTAAACAGAGGCATTCATAATAAGCAGCGTTTTTCTTCTCTCAAGCACTGAACTGTCAGTGGTTTTAAGTATACAGGAATTTTTGAAAAGAAGAGAGAAAATGCAAACAACTGACTTGTGCAGAAACACTGGGATTTGGGACTAAGCACTGAAAGGGGTAAGGGTCTGTTCTGCCCTGTGCAGTTTAACCAAACGTAACCCAGCCCTCTGTGTTTGGCCGATGCATGAGGTGTGTGGCCAATGTCTCAGGCTCATCCAATATTAAGTCCCAAAGACAAATACAGAGGTGTCAGAGTGTTCAGACACATTGATCTCTGGCCCAGCAGCTGTTCAGTTGTTTGAGACTCAGTAGATTGACTGACCCATCCTTGCTATGGCAATCCTGTCTCACGATGCAAGCAGTGGGTAGCAATGACAGTGCCTGCTTGATGCAAGCAGGTCTGGTGGGGGCTGTGGCACTCCTCTCAGCCTTTTCCCCAGGTTCACTCTGCCCTCAACTATTTCCACTGCTGTTCTCACCACGGTGCTCTCTGTCTTTCCCATTTCTGTAAGAGGTATTTTGGATCGTCCTGTGCAGTGTCTCAGTACCTTGCAGGTGGATCAGCAGCACACCGTGTGCCTAGCCTGCGATCCTGTCCATTTCTTGTTCAAGCATGATGTTCAGTCTGACTACAAAATAGCTGTATGTAAAAATGTCTGTATATGAAAAGACTTTCATATGATAATACAGGTTGCTGGCATACAGAGCACTCTGGTTATTGAGCTCTCTGCTTCCCACGTGGTGGTAATACCAGCCAGGCACCTCCTCTGGAGGTCCTAGGCTGTGCTGAATTTGGTCACCAGAATACCTCTGTTATGAGCTATTTACGGTTAACTCACGAATAAAAATTTACTCTCTTCTTTTGTACATTTCCTTTGTTTCTTTTGGAAAACATAATTTTAATTTATCAGATTCACTAAGCTGGGCGTATATACAGTAGGATACAGCAGCCTATACTTTTTGGAAGTATAGAACAGGAAAAGCCCTTTCACTATTTACTTATCCAAAAGACAGGCATAATGATGCATTCCCAGATTTGTGTAGCACATACCAGGAAACAATTTTATCTGTGGTCATCTCCATGGGAAGCAGGTGGTGTTTTTCTCGTTTGCACAGTTCTGTGCAAAGTTCTGTCAGCTATTTCCCATTTCCTCCTGAAAAAAGCAGTGACTGTTTCTTTATCTTTAAAATTCTGTTTTAAAGAATATGTAGGGGGCTGTGGTTTGGTTCGGGTTGGTTTGGTTTTTAACCAGTTCTCTTGGTTAAGTAATGCCATACAGACATACCAGAAAGGAAAAAGCCACACAATCTTTAGACATCTTTCTATATCTGTGATTGGTAACACTTCTTTACAAACTTAGCCAAAGATGTAGAGAAAAGTGTGTCCATCTAGCAAAGGAGTGCAGGGGAAAAAACTGAAAGCTCGGGAAGAAATATGTTAGCAGGGGTGCCCAGTGTTTTAAGATAACCCGTGATGAACCAACTGACGTAAGTATTCCTCAAGTAGCTATCAATAACATTTTTACTTAGAAGCCCTTATTGTTTACTGGATATCTAGAAAAAAATAATAGAAGTAATACAAGTGTGTTCTCAAGCTGCTCAGGCATAGGCACAGATGACCTAGTACATAAACTTATTCCACTTCCAGATGTTCTTTTCTCTTTAAAAGAGATCTTTAGCATGGCATCATCTTTTTGTCACTCAGAGACCTTAAACACAGGGAGAGGGTAAGAAATTCTGACTACAGTTCTCACAGAAAGGCCAAAGACAGAATCTCTTTCCTGTTATATTTGGTAGAAGCTCCTCTGCTCCAGCCTTGTTCCTCTGTATGTTTCTTCACTGAGGTCTGTTAGTGCCAGGTGCCTTCCAGTGTCTTGGAGAAAGGTGTTTTCAGAACTCGGGAGGGATTACCCGTGTCTTAAAATACACAGAATGATGAACTGCCCCGAGGCAAACACTGCAGTTGTATATGATGGGAGAAAAGCTGAAAGGGGAACTAGGCAGTGTATTAGCAAATGAAATTACAACAGACAATGGGAGAATTTATTTTCAAGAAGTATATTGGTGATTTTATTTCTCTAAACTGGAGAGATACATAATGAAGTATAAGATAGTCATTTATTATACATGCTTGGATTTAAAAAGGGTCATCTCTGCATACTGAAAGCATCATTACTGAAATAAAACCCAATGGAAAGATAATCTACTGTTGTATTTTTATTATTAATTTGTACCTGGCAGAATAATGTTAATATTTACAGAATAATAGAAAAGCACGAAGCTGTAGGAAATGGTATAATTATTCCCAAAATTCAGACTAGAAGTAGGAATAAAGGAGTCTCTTCAATTTTTTCCCATCTTTCCATCTATTTTTTGGTAATGAAGTAATATTTAATTCACAGATGCAGCTATTATAACAGGTTTTACGTGAATGAAAAGACAGTATCATAAACTGTGAAGCCGAAAACCAGAAATGAGCAGTGTGTTTCCCATCATAATCTAGGTAACACTCAAGTAATGCAGCGGGGAAAAAATAATGTAAAGATATGACTAATGATTTCCCCTGGGTGCAAAAAGGAGAATTTCTCCATTGGGTTAACTAATTTGACATAGTAAATATCTGTCAGAATTTTTGTATAACACCTCTGGAGCTCAGCCATGCTTATTTATGAGAAAAATATATGTGAAAAATAAACAAAATAAAGTCTGTAATACTTTGGAGGGAATTTTGGAGGGAGTATATATGTGCGTGTATTTATATAAATCCATTAACTTTATACTTGTGAAGAGAGGAGACTATTATCTGCGCAGGAAAACACAAAGCTGTCATAAGATTTCACAGATTCATAGGCTGGTTTTTGTTAGTTGGAACATACGGGCATTTTCTCAGCCTACATGCCAGTGTGTGTATCCTTTTCTAGAATATCCACAGTTGCTTCTGGTCCACTCATTCTGGCTGAAATATTTAGCATGTTTTGACTTTTCCTCCTCAAGCAGAAATAAATTATACTTCCAGCTACAACTATAGAAAGAGCGAGAAGAACGAACAGCCAGGTGATGCCAGTGGAAGGTACTTTCTCCATTTTCCCTCCTGTAAATGGATGAAATGGAATCAACACATCTGATCTTAAGAGATTTCCGAATCTAGAAATAAATGGGATTTCTTTAACCAGCAATCAGACAAATGCAATATGCATGTAGATTTTTAGTTCAACAAATGGTTTCGTTTGCGATTTTTACTAACAAAACTAAACAAAGTATAACTAAATATATCAAAACCCAATTTACTTTAGAATAACCTCTTTTTTCTATATCTAGATAGAGATGAATTTTATGGACTTTTTAAGTACTCTCAAGATTAATACCTAGAAACAATTATATTATTGTATTTGAGCATCTGCTTATACTTCTACATAGAAGGAAGTATGCTTACCTGTATTTTCTGTTGACATCTCTGTGTTTTCAGGAGCTTTTGGAAGGAAAAGAAAATGTTTAGTCTGAATGCTTTAAGAAAAAAAAAGTGAGGCATTTTAAACTTCCTAAGTCCAGATGCCCTGACAATTCCCTCTAATCCACTTCTTGGTGACAATTGCTCTCCCAGAGAGATGGAGCCAAGGATGTGTAAACCTCTAGTAGGATGATTGGCTCTGTCATTCCAAGAGCATCTGACTTCCTTAGTTGAGATGTCCAACAAGACATGAAAATATAGCCAGATTTCTGTTATCTCTAAAAGCATTTTCATATTTGTTAACTTCTGAGAAACTGCCCACAGGATTCTTAATCATTTTGAGGTGTTTTCTGAAACAGGAAAGAATTCCTGAATGGAGTTCTCAAGTGGAAGTTTAACAAAAAAAACCCCAACCAACCAAACACAAAAATTCATGTTCTGGACCACTTTCATTTAATCTCAGTTAGTCATCAAACTCATGCATATTCTTGTGGATGATATTTCTGCTATCAGGATAGTACCAGCATTTTAAGAAACATGATTCTATCAGACTGTGGATAAGGAGTGCCGCAAGATTGTATGTTATCGTATTCCTCTAATACATTATCTCAGAGAACAGTAATTAAAGCAATCACCAATTCCAGCATTTGTACAAGATGGAGTTTTGATTGCATTCATCAGAACAAGATTTTTTTTTTTTTTTTTAGAATATATTCAGCTGAAATTAAACAAGAAAATGCTTTTGAGCTTAGATTGTGTGATATTTGAGGGAAAATTCTACTGAAAACTGGCTTTTTTTATTAAAAATGAATGATCTTTGACCATTCTTTTGCCTAAACATAGGGGTATTCATGATGGCTGCATGGGGCTGATGGTAATCTTACAGGACTTATGGGAGATGCAGACTTCTAAAGAGACAGTCAGAAGCCATATGGGGCTCCTGAGTATTTAAGCAGCTGAATCCTGCTATTAGGGTCTTGGTTTTATGCACACACGTATAATGTTTTCCCTTTTTACTTTATACAGTCAAAATACATTATCAGGCATGATCAACCTTAGTGTATTAGAAATATTACCTACTTTTTGGTTTTTTACAGATATATCCTTTTTTGAAAGAACAGACGTTGTTGTTCCAGTAGCCAGACAATGCACATACTTCTCCACACTCTTTATGCCTTTGGTTTGAAGGTTCTCCCATTTGCCAGTTGACAAAATCCATTGCAGATTTGTCTGTCCATACCCACTGTCCTAATATTTTAAATGAGCATATATGTATAAAATACAGGGGTTTAGACAGATAGGGTAAGTTGTAATGGTGAAAACAAAAATTTATGATATTAATAGGTAGTTAAATGTTTTAGTTACGTTTCTAAGCATATGTAACCATGCTTTGAAATAATCTTTGTGTGATTTTTATATATGTGTACTTTCAAGTATACATATTTCTTTTTAGTATCATCATTTTGCATGATATGATAATGTATGATTAAACATTCAAGATATTACCTCTGTCTTTTTTCTTTAGTCCTATCCAAAAGTTCGGTGATTTTCCATGGAGTATCTTAATGGTGTCTGACAGAAAGTTTGCTTCAGTATAGTCTCCTACTGATACCAAATTAGCAGCTGAAAAAATATTAATGAATACATCATAATGTCTCATTTTCTTACAGCTTAAGCCAATAAACACATAAACATGCAAAAATGTATAAAAGACACTGATTTTTGCATGTCATAGTCACTAGTCTCATTATGGTTATTATATCACTATATTGGATTTTGAGCATGACTGTGAGCTGTATGAATGCAAATCAGCACAAAGACATGGATTTTTGTTTAGCCTTTGTTACTCTAGAGAAGAGAAATTGCTCTCCTGCAATACTTTTTGGACAAGTCCAACTACACCCCAGAATGGCATGTAAGAGAGCTGAAAGTGTGATGTAGTCAGCGTCAGTAGATTGCCTCTACAGCTCTGTCACCCACCGGTGGCTGGGCAGTATTTTTGAAAGTGTCTGGTGCTATGTGCTGCAAGGGTAGATAGGATGTGTAAGCAACTAGAGGTTGTGGTCCAGAAGATGTCTAGAAGTTGATTTGTAATTCCTTGGCATGACAAATACACAAAGCTGTGTTGGGGTCATCAGGAAATGACCAGCTTCCACCTGGCCAGTGAGTAACATGTAAGCAAAAGTGTAGGAATTTAGAACATGGACCAGTGTCCAAATGTGACCTCTCATTCTGGCTGTTAGTGTACTGTTTACTTTTTTTAATAATTATTTATCTTTCTACAGAACCATTTCTTTTGTCACACATCTGTAAATGAAAACGCCTTTGCAAAGCTGCTTTTTCTGTTTACTCAGCCATAGATGAGTGTTTTCATGCATACGATGAAATGCTGCTAGAAATACTTGTATTCTCTCTTGTGATTAAATGACTATCACTCAGACATATAGTGCTAATGTATAGGATGTTTCCTATTTTTACAAACACTGAAATGTATGCTGCATTACAGCAATTCTCAGTGAACAGTCAGGAGAAATCAGAAATGTGGTGTAAGGTGTCTTTTCCTGTCGCCTGATCCACATACAGCTTTTCTCTCCAGTTTGTAGACAGCGGTGGGGCTGTTCCAGAGGGCAAGCTGCATGGATGGCTGGGTTTTACTGGTTCATGAAAGTTAAACAACTTCTCCATCTTGTTTGTTGTCCAGCCAGTGAGATCCAATTAATGAACTGTGCCCTGAAACTAACAAAGACAACTTTCTTACAAGTTTACACTGTGTGTGGATTCCCACTTGTTTGGGGAAGGGAAAGCTAACCCTGCAATCTGTGCCTTAGTGATAGTCTAAGAGTATTTATCTCCCCACCCAATTACTGATTTCCATAAAACTAGTAGGAATTTTATATTTTTGAGATGTTCGTATTTCACCTGGTATTTGAGATATCACATGCCTCTGCCTCTGACGAAGTTTAGTTTTACTGTGAAAAAACATGCTCAGAAAAGTGAGCTAACAAGCATTAGGTTTGCAGTTTTAAAGTAATTTAAGATTCGCTTAGCAATGTCACCCATTATTTTATGTGTTTACTTAATCCTTCAATCTTTCTAAAACAAAACACTCACCTAGTCGGGAACACTCCTGATGAGCTTGAGACCAGCTTCTTTTCCTGGAAGCCTCAAAGTAATAGCAGTGACGATGAAAAGGTATCCAAGATTTTTGTCCTCTTGATTCTGGGCATTTTCCAGGAAGTTGAGGAGGCTCAGTGGGAGCTATTACTGATAAGAGATCAAGTAGTTGGAATCCAGTTATTTTATAAATTTTTTTTTCCACATTATACTAGTAAGACAAATATAAACAGACAGTATTAGGTTTGTCATCATAGAAGAAACAAAGCATGACGACACCAAGTTTTATGGTGTGGCTGACATGCTGGAGGGAAGGGATGCCATCCAGAGGGACCTTGACATGCCTGAGAGGTGGACTTGTGCAACAACAAGGCCAAGTGCAAGGTCCTTCACCCAGGATGTGGCAATCCCAAACACAAATACAGGCTGGGCGATGAGTGGATTGAGAACAGCCCTGCAGGGAAGGACCTGGGGGTACTCGTGGATTAAGCACTGAATATGAGCCAGCAATGTACACACTAACAGCCCAGAAAGACAATCACATTCTGTGCTGCATCCAAAGAAGTGTGGCCAGCAGGTCAAGGGAGGTATTCTCCTCTCTTTACTTAAGAGCCCACACCTGGAGTACTGAGTTTGGCTCTGGGGCACCCAGCATAACAAAGACATAGAGCTGCTCAAGCGGATCCAGGGGAGGGCAGTGAAGATGATCAGGGGGCTGGAGAACTTCCTCTGTAAGGACGAGTGGGAAAGCTGAGGTTGTTTGGCCTGGAGAAGAGAAGGCTTCAGGGAGACTTTATCATGGTCTTCCAGTACTTAGAGGGGGCCTACAGGAAAGATGGGGAGTGACTTTTTGTCAGGGAGTGTAGTGATAGGATGAGGGGTAATGGTTTTAAACTGAAAGAGGGTAGGGTTAGATTAGATGTAAGAAAGAAATTCTTCACTGTGAAGGTGGGGAGGCGCTGGAACAGGTTACTCAGAGAAGTTGTATATGCCCTCTCCCTGGAAGTGTTCAAAGCCTGGTTGGATGGGGCTTTGAGAGACTTGATCTAGTGGAAGGTCTCCCTGCCCATGACGGGGGTTAGAACGAGATGATCTTTAAGGTCCTTTCCAACCCAAACCATTCTGTGACTAAAAAGAGCTTGTCTATGGCTTTAATTTTGTGCTTGAGAGCATATTTTGCTCCATATTTATTTATCAAGATGATTAGGAAGATACACTAGTCTATAAGAAGTATAAATTCTCTCGAATATGATTTTTATAATTACTCTAGTCAATAAAATATCCAGCATATCCAGCTGGTTTTGTGGCATACATATCTGCTTAATTAGTTAAAACTACTATTTTTAAAATGACTTCTGACACTTCAGACTTGTTTTTTGACAGGATCAAAACCTTATAGAAAAATCTGTGATTGTGAATGAAAGTGTTGGTATAACTAAACATGGTTTGCAGGTTTTTTTATTAAACTGCATCCTGAATAAATTCCATAGCAATAGGAAGATTTTGGATGAGAAGATAAATGCAGATGGAACGAAAATTAAATGTTCTGTCAGATTACATCATTTTCCTGCGCGTCTTCTACGGTCTATTTCTTTGCCAATTAAGGGAAGTTCTCAAATTAGATTTCGAGAATATTAAACTAGAAAGAGACACTATATATAAAATCCGAGGATCTTAAAATGTAACTTGGTATATAATTTTAGATTTTCTAATGATTCAAGATCTTTCATAAATGTTGACAAAAACATGAATATAGCTAAATTTTGAAATAATATTTATACTTATTTCCATAGAAATTATAGAAATTTGTGCTTGGAAGGCTCCTCAAGGGGTTATTTACTTCATCCTTGTGCTCATAGGTGACGTGCAGTAGATATATAATTTATAACAAATGTTTGTCCTGTCTGTTCTTAGCAAGCTGTAATGATGGAGATTCCCTGACCTGTCCAAAGTATTTGTTAAAGGCTTCTGTACTGATAAAATGAGAAAGGTTTTAATTGCTGTGTTTGAGTCTGTTACTCCTTTCCAACTCATATGAAACAAGGGGAAGAATTTAATTCCATTCCTCAGGGCTTGTTTTTAATATTTAAAATCGATAATCTAGATTCTGTTAGTCCTTTGTTTTGTAGTCTTTTGTCCAACTCTAATTATAAATTTCCATTTTAATTCTTGTTTCCTGGTCATCTGAAAACCCTAGTTGACTGAGAGCCTTTTTGAAATATGGTGCTCCAAACTGAATACAAAATTTCATCTGATGCCTAATCAAAGCAGATCTTACAGCAAGTGAATGACTTTTCCTATGAGAATGAATAGTTAAGAAATTAATGAGTATACAATCCTTTGTTTCTTAGGCTTTTGGCAATTATTGTTATGAATTTATTTTCTTCTTGGAAGAATTCATGTTACTATTTAGAGCTAGCTAGCTGCTGATGTCTTCCTGTATACTAGTGTATAAACCAAGTAATTTTTCAGTGCCGCCTTGTATTTAGTGCAGCTGATACATCTATACACCCTTTAGCTAAAATACTTATATCAATTGCTTACCATCTGATTTTTTACAGGCAGAAAAGAATTTTTCCTTGCAAGAAGCTGTCTTCCAGGTGCCATCAGTGTCTAGGTAGACACATGCTAACGTCTCTTTTGGTTCCCCACTGGACCACTTGCTGTAAGCTAACCTCCATCTGTCAGTCCATTGATACTTGCCATTGGTCTGGAAGCAAAATCTATACAGTAATTTCAAGGTTGTTGTGAGTGACATAGCTGCTATACAGGATCCTCAAGGGGACTCTGATGTAACCAGTAAGGAATCATATGCTTACTAATGCCCCCTTTTTGTACTTGTAAATGCTAACTGCAACAAAAGGTACAATGTCTGTTATCCACAAATGTGACTGCAGAATGATTTTTTTTTTCCTGCCCTCCAAAAAGCAGCTAACATTAATTCAGAACATTTTTCAAGCATTGGGAAATGGAAGGGAGAAAAGAAAGGGGGCATTAGAGAAGGCATAAAACTGGGAGTCAGTTAAGTTACCATGTTGGTATGACAACCCAGAGCATGGAAAGTGGTAGTGTGGGTGGAAATGTTCTTAGTAAGCAGTGCTGATCACCGTCATTTTTGTTGTAGTTATCATGGCTGTGACTCATGGGAAAGAGTGTAGCATGTCAAAACACAGTTACCATCCAAATGTTCACCCTCTTCTGTTATACAACTGATGTAGACAGCTCACAAACACAAAGGAGTTTTTTGCCCATAATATTCTAACTTCTTAATGGGAGCGATTACACCAACTGTATTTTCAAATGAAAAAATATATCTTTTGGTCAATATGTACCATATCATATAGCCTGCAGATTCCTTTAACTAAATTTTACCCCTGTTCCTGTCCACTGTATTTTGCTACTGCTGCCATAAATAAGACTACTCTAGTAGGATGTGTGAGCATAACACACACATAAAAACCATTCCTTTGTGGGTCTCAGATGTGTAACCTGAGATATGTCACTGATCACTGAGGTACATAAGCACGTGGCAGGAGGGTAAGATGTTATGTTGTTCCTGGAATATCTTTTAGATTAAAATAAAATCTGGGAGATTTTACAATTTATATTTGAGACCTTATAAATGACTGCTAACAAAGCACAGCATTGTTATATACTGGTTTGCATGAGCATTTCCTTGTGCTAAAACATGTAAGAGTACTTAGTTTGTTAGAACGTCCACTGTATGAGTCCTGTTTGAAGAACTCCAACATAAATAGGTACGTACTGGTGTAAGATGCTGTTTTCAGCACTACGCTGGCAGAAATTGCTATAGGTTAGAAGATGAGAGCATAAAGATCAGGTCCGGTGTCAGCTTGGCTGCCTGTATGTAATGTAGTTGTTCTTACCGCGTTGCTGTTAAGACCAATCCACAAAGGCTCTCCATATTCCTGTGCAAGTAGAAACAGCAATGCCTGGCTATATGGGTCTAAAATGCTGGCAAGTTCTGAGGCATTGCTATTGCAGATTTTCTGTGCTTCCCCCCAATTCATTTTGGAATGAGTGACAGAATAGCTAATGACACCAGAACGGTCAAAAGCGAAGTCCAGTTCTGTTGCTGATGACTTAAAGAGTTCAGGATCTGTAGGAATAAGGGAAAAAACCACCCCAAGAACAGTTAAATCTAGAGGCCACATATTTGACTTGAGCAACTGAATAACATCTTCAATACTTACAACCCTAGTAGAAAACTGGTAATGGAATGAAACACCTTCTCATTAGCTGTTTATAAGTAACAGATAACTTCAAAGTGACAGTGAACTTTCTGGATAAGCGAAATACATTTTCAGCCTCTGACAATTTTGAATCAGTAAATTCACAGTATCTT
Organism: Bucorvus abyssinicus; assembly: GCA_009769605.1. Lineage (NCBI taxonomy): Eukaryota > Metazoa > Chordata > Aves > Bucerotiformes > Bucorvidae > Bucorvus > Bucorvus abyssinicus. The sequence goes on from CM020028.1 coordinate 21,587,834, forward strand.
ACATTGCAGAGGTAAATTCACTCCATCAGTCAAAAGTAACACACCTACTCTGCGTGTTTTCAAAATACTCTTTGCAGCTTAGCAGCTTTCTGACTATCGAGTTTATTTGGATAAAAATAAAACTCACTAGTTATGATAATCTATAGATCATTATGAACTTATGCAATTAAAATGTCTGTGGTTTTTAGCTATTTAATTACACTTTCAAAACTGAAATAATTTTGCTTTCCTAAATTCTGATATTTTATTTCTCATTCTCATCTCCAAAATGTTGCTAAGTAACACTGAAATGCAAGATGGTCCCTTAGGTTTTACTGTTCCTTTACCTAAAGAAAAAGAAAGATAACTGATCTAAAGCATGTTAAACAAGAAAAGTGATTTTAATCCTTGAGTTATAAATTCAAGATTAGCAATACAGAACTCACCACTATTCTTCTGGCATATAAACCCTGTGGACTTATAACACTCCTGATTATTCCATTTTCCTGTGTCATCAGCATGACCTCTCTTCAGAGTAACACAATCAAACTGTTAGAGTAAGGGAAAGAATATGAGTACATTGATATTAGAAGTTATAAACCCAAGTACTATAACCCCCTGGGTAGTTTAACTCCTTTTTTATTTGAATTCTGATAATGTAGGGTTTGTATTACAACTCTAGAAACACCTTCCTTTTATCATTTTTTGTCCTTTCTGGCGTCCTCTGTGGTGTCCATCTTTACCTTGGTACTGTCTTGTAAATCTTTGTTATCTTCAGCTCAGCCTGCTCATTCATCTAGTTATTTTAGAGGAGACATACTTGAAAGGCACTATTATTTTCAAGATCTTTCTATCACATCTTCTGTCTCAACTAATGAGATGCTATCAGTAAGTTTTTTGAGTAAGAATTAAAATAAATGGAGGTCATGGTTTGTATTTGACTTTCAAAGCCAACCTTATATAGTGATTGTTCTTGACAGAATCATCTAAATTATGGTCCTTGACAGAGTTATCATCAGCTTTAGTTCTTAGAATTTCTCTTTAAGCTACACCGAATCAGGTGCTGAGTGCTTAAAAAACTGAAACTTGATGTTTATTACAACTTTCAACAGCCTACTAAGCTGTTGTGCAGAAATTTTAGGAACATCTGTTTTAGTGGCTCTTGACTCTAGTTTCTTAAGCTTGAGTAATTTTTAGATGTTATTTCACTCCTTTGCAAAGGATCCTCTGAAGGAGATAGCTGGTAGTATCTTGAAAGTAAAGGAGAAAAGTAGAATATACCTTTGCCCTTTATTTATTTATTTATTTTATTTCCCTGTTTGATATTTTCCAAGAGCATTATTAGACCTGCAGTAAAGTAGAGCTATGTGTTGTGCTGTATCCTATATGTCTTCCTGCATGCCTTGGCCAATGGCTAGATAGGCAAGAATGAGCTGGCTCAGGTGCAGATTAAGCTGGTTGTCTAGAGGTGTGGTTACCAAAATGAAGTGAGGATGGAGATTGAGTGGAATGACATAGTGTGAAGGGCAAGTGCTGAAAGCAAGATATGGAAATTAATAGAAGAAAGGCAGCATAGGTGTGAAAATCAGTCTATACTGGTCTGAATACATAGAACGCTATTTTATTTACAGAATTCTGAGGTTTAGTTTCAGTGCTAGCAATGGAGAGGTTTTGCTTTGTTTAGAAAGTAGTTGACATGTATTGGCTGTTAGCAATTCAATGACAATATTAAAAAGGGAAGAAGTAGGAAAAAATATAACTCTTTCCTTTTGCATCCTGTCCTCCTTCCTTTCCAAACATGAGTTTATTTGTCAAACGTGAAAATATTTCCATGTGTTAACTTCTAAAATTCTAATGCTGTATTTATATTCTCTGCAAAAGTAACAGCAAATTACTATAAAAATAAAACCTTATTCAATCTATCCAATCTTTACTCGATCTGTCCATTGAATAAATGTCCAATGAATAATAATCTGTCCAATGCCATTTTGTGCTCTGAGATACCTGGAATACTCAAACATTGAAACTTTTTATCGCTTAATCCCAGTGTAAAGATAGATTAACAACTTGGTGAGAAGGCTGAGGCAATGTCTGTAGCAAAGTGAGCTGTTCCCTTGAAGTGATACTGCTCCTCAAATTTAACGTTGACATTAGGTAAACACTCAGTGGTATTTACCTGCTGCAGATTGTGGCCATCTTCTGGATGTAGACTGGGATACAAAACAGGTTCTACAAGTTTTGGGGAATCTGGAGCCCAGTTTGTATAGGAGACAGCACTTCCATCAACCCAAACAAAGTTGAGTTCACTGAGTATATCATTCAAGCCAATCCAGGGATCATTTGATGCATCCTTCAAATGGTAAGTGAGAAAAGCTGGAAAAAAAGCCATTAGAAAAGAAGATTAATTTGTCATGTCATCAGTCAAGACATCAGCTCAAACAGATCCTTAACTACCATGTTCATTAAAGTCTTGTAAATACATTTAAATTAGCATTCGATCAGAAATTTACCCAAGTTTATTATTTCAGGTTTTTGCCAAGCCTTTGCCTGTGAAAAGTCTCAAAGAGTGAAAGCATTTGGAACTATGAAGTGAGATTTGAAAGAGGAAAGATAAAACCTGTCTGAACACCATGTTATTTAATGAGTTCACTTATTTCAACACTCAGGATGAGCTGATTGACTGATGGAAATGTTTAGCTGTATACAGCTGCAAATGGAAGCCCAGGAACATAGGCAAGGTGAAAATGTGACTTTCTCTGACATTCCACTATGAATTAAGTTGCAGAATTTAGGCAGTCATTTCAGAGAGGTTTAGTAATACATCCCTTTCTACTTCTGGCAGAAACAGACCACAGATCCCTTTTCTTTCATTGTGTCTAAAGATACAAATGTCAGGTCTGGATTTGTTATTTTATGCTAATTCGTACCCTATAAATAATGTAAAGCAGTTTGCATAGAAGAGGAGGAAGCAACCCTTAGCACCACTAGCATGCCCTAGACAGATAGTTCCTGTTCTTCCGAAAACATTTCGTACCGTGGCCATATAACCCATGTTGAGTGTACATAATATAAAGTACATACATTTACGTACTGTCTCTTTTTGCCATGTTCTTCTGTGCAGGAAATGACCACTGTGTACAGAATAAATGCTCTCTATTACCTAAAAAACTGTTGCACTATACCTTGTACTTGTTCATTATGTATGCTTGCCAGGTTTCCTCCAAGGCTCATACAAATTTTTCTTGCATTATGCCAGGACGCATAGGAAGAGCCAGAAAACTTGTAACACTAGGAAATAATTAGTATAGACTGTTAGAGAGTGACAGAAGAAGGAATTTAGGTTTGAATTACACTAGTTTAAGTAGAAATTAGCCTAACTCAGACCCACAAAATAATTTTCCAATGTTAACAGAGATTCAGCTCTGGAACCAAGTCAAAACCGTTCACAAATTTTAAATTTACTCTGTGTCTTTCTGTGAGGGATTGAGAAAGTCACAACAAAACTCAAAGAACCATTAATAAACCACAGTAGGAGTCTGATGAGAATCTAATGTGTTGACTAACTCAGAGATTTTGAGAAGTCATACTCCATCATTAGTAAAAGACAAAGAAGTGCTGACTATAAGAAAAGCCCAGCCCAGGGTTTCATGTGGAATCATCTGAACTTTCTGGAAAAAGTTTTTGACCTAGAGCCCACGGTCACCGTGCTTTCATGTGTGTATTCAGCCTCTTTCATTTTACAGCTCTTTTATTAATGGAAGTGTATGACAGGATTTCTCTAAAAAGTGTGTAGTCATCACATTATCAATACACATTCACCCTGAAATGGTTTGGGTAATTATGAGTGTGCTTACTGTGCCCTCTGCATGTTTCTAGCTCACTCTCTGCTCCATGCACTGTCAGAGAATTATCTTGCAAATTTTGTGGAAAATAGCAATTCTGATGACTGTTAGAAGAATGTAGAAAAATTCTACTGACATAAACTTCACTGGTGTGAATATCCACGGGTGCTTTCATAACAATATTGTCTATATTAGAAAACAGAACCCTTGCTTAATAAGCATATTAAGTTTGTCCCTTCTTGGAAGAGGCAAGCATTACATTGAAGCAAATTTGGAATAATTTTGCCTTATTTCTGATTTGTTCTATCTCAAATGATCGATTTTATGCTATAGTTAGTACTTTCAGTTTAGTTCAGTTCAATTTTTTTGGAAGTATATACAATGTAGCAGTTTTCCCAATATATCTCAGATATATTCACTTCTCAGGAAAACAGTTAAAAACCTGCAAACCCACCATTTTGCAAGAAGCAGCCAACTGGTTCAGTTTTTAATGCCACTTTGGATAATCAGTGCCAAAAGATATCTGAGAGACAAAAGTATATCTTTATAGTACATCATTAAGTACCTTCCCAAGGACTCATATAATTCTGCTTAGATGTTATTGTACCTGATTTTTAAATAAAAGCCAATCTTCAGCACATCCTCCAGGAGGTAAAGGTACTGATGAAGGAAGTGTTGCATTTATAAAACTTCTGTGCCTCTCACAGATATAGCCATTTGAAAACCCACAGCTGACATCATTCCACAAGCCTGTAATCAATTTTTATGTAATAAGATAATAAGAGACAGAATAAGATTGAAATTTGTGGGAAAGTAAACTGGCTTCTAAGCTTGTAGATTTAAAAACAATCTGCCTGGGAGTGTGAGATAACATGCTTCAGCTCAAGTCTACCTCCCATCGTCATTGCTTGCAGGAGGACTTTGGTCCTGCTGTGACTGTGGGAGTCATGGCCATTCAGGATGGCTGATATGGCAACCCTGTGACCTCTGAGTAAAACCTACCCAAACTGCTTTGTTGCGCTGCAGGATGCTAGTGTAAAGTAACACTTTATCAGTGAAAACACTATAGAAAGTTAAACTCCTTATATGTTTTATTCTTTTGCTAACTATTCTTTAATTCGTTTTTGAAAGCCCCATTTGCTGTTGATTTGGAAAGAACATATTGTACATATTGCAGCTGAAAAATCAGTGATCAAATTGTCCCTGCATTCCTCATTAAAATCAATTTCTTATATTCCACCTTTATGGCTAATCTTGCCCCCGAAGAAACCTCAGATATAATGACTATTATTACGCATATTTTCTCAAATTGCTGGGAAAGAATAGATTATATTTGGCAAGATATTTTTAACAAATAGGAAGAGCAGTACCCATAAAAGTACTTTTCTAAAAGAGTAACTCACCATCCTTTTTATTTAAGATCACACAATTTTCTTGAGCATGTGCAAAGTTGGGCTCATTCTGTTCCCAGGCTGCATAGTGCACTGGGCTTCCATCCATCCAACTGAAAAAAAAAAAACCCCAACAAAACAGTCGTGGTTGCTCAGACAATGTTCATGGAACAGTTCAGAAAATCTACCTTAACATGCTAAAACTATTTAAAAAAACATATATAGCTGATTCTATCTGTTAATTGAGTTTCCATTAGGATTAAAAGACCTTAGATAATGAAATCCCTGCATGGCTGAGTCAAAGAACAAGAATATCTTTATTTTTAACAGACATAATCTTTGTATTCATAACATGTACATTCCCTGTAAAAATGCCATTGAAAACAGTGCTTTTACACTGTAGTTACACCAAAGGAGAATGCACATTTCAACATACAATATAACTCTTTGAATCATGTTTAAATCCCTTGCAGTTGTCCCTCCAGAAGGAACTCTGGCAGTATAAAACTTCTACAACTGCTTTTTATGAATCTTGATGTAGCTCGTTTACCTACCTAAACTGTCGATCGTCATTCTGAATTAATCCTATGAGATATGACTTCAATTTGCCATTTTTTAAGATCTAAACATAAAAATGTACTTTTAGTTAGTGCTTTCTAATATTTAGTACTTATATCATTTTTGTGCTATGGAAGCAAATAGGTGAATGCACGTTGTGTAAATGACCACGTGTGGTTACCAGAGAGGACCCTTGTTGAAGTAACTACCTTACGACACATACTTTTGATTTGTTATCTTTATTGCTGCTCTCCGAGTTTTGGCTGCATTACTGGTATGATCAAAGCTTTCAAAGTTGTGTCCTCAGTTTAAAAAGAAACAAGGAAGACTTGATAAAAAATATAGCATAAGTTTTTTTTGTACTTTCCTATGTCTCAAGCTGTCTGTCCTCTCCTCCTTTCATATCCATGCTATTAAGTTGTTAGTGTGCCCCTGCCACAGCTTTTACATGTGCCCTTTGAACCATCTCAGGCTATGTGTAGGCAGTCCCCTTCAAATACATGAACACTTTTGCTATGTGTTGCAGGAAAATTAATTCATGAAGGTCCTAGTTCATCAGTCCCTGACCTGGACCAGGCTAAACCTTTCTTCGAAGATGTTTTGGTCAGCAACATGATATAGCATGTCACCATCAGAGCTACACTATGGCAGTAGCCTCACAACTTCATGTAACACTGCATTCTAGAATATGATATTCAGATGAGATGAAACCACCCTGTCAAAAGGACAATTTTTTCAGTATACACCTAATCTGCCGGTTCATTGTTCATATGTATGTTTGGTCAGGGACAGAACTCTATTCAGATTAGAATATACAAGAATATACCCACCCTAGTAAATGGTAAATTCTTTTGTATTTATTTTCCTAAAGAGAAGCTCTATTCTGTAGAATAATTTTTTCATCGGACATTTAAATCTACTGCTAATAAAATGTAGTAATATTATGCAACAAGCACATACTCTTTTACTTCACAACCATATACGGCAAAGTATATAGACCATATATAGTATAAAATAGCCAAATTTTCACTTACCCATTTCCACAAAAATTTTCTTTCACTATTATTTCTAATTGTAGCAAGTTCTCCATGATTGTTTTTACAGAATGTTCTGGCTTTCTCCATAGAGGTCTTTTCTGTGCTGAAAAAATACTGTATGTCTCCTTTTAGAATCCAGCCATCTTCTGTGACTTCATATGCTGCAACACAGGAAAGGAATCTCTGTGTTCTTCACAGTTCTTACACAAAGCTGCTGTTGTTAATGATACTACCCCTCAGATAAGAGAAAATAAACAGACGCTTACTGGCAGAAGGGCCCAGAGGTTCTGGTTTCAGGGCTGTCCCTGAAAAAAAAAAAAGATGTAAAATTTTTCCCAAATTAAGTGTTCAATTAGTGAAAATGATCTGAATGTCTATCAATTTTTTATATTTTACATACTCAGTGCAGAATATTATTTATATAGTACCTTTAGAGAAGAGAGAAAATGGATGCTCAGGGAATAGCAAACAGGTGCATTACAGGCCAGTGACTCTGTCGTGGCAGATTTTTTCTAAGTGCATCTTATACATCCTGAATGTTGCCTAAACTAAGTGACTGAAGTTAGCCTGAATGAGTATTTGTTTCTGAAAGAAAACTAAACAGCAACAATACTTTATTCAAATGTCGGTAAGTTCACACAATAACAAGAGATTCTTTATGGACATTGTCTTGTGTCTGAACAAGAAATTCAAATACTAAAAAAATGTTAGCTTCAAAGTATTTCAAATTTTATTCTTGTTCATTTGTAAAACTTTTTTCTCTATGAAACTACTTTGTGAAGAATCACATTCAACTGAAAATCCACCAAATTTTGAGAAATAATGTAAATGAAAAATTTCCATATCTCACGGAGTGGGATATTGGAGCAATGTTTCTCTAAATATGCAAGGCCAAAAGCTATAAAAATCTAAACCAAACATCTCCTTTATAACTTTTTTCCACAGGATTTCATCATAAAGATTGTGTTGCTGCATGTGTAATTACATTAAATGAAGTGTGTGACACACATGCTCGGATTAAAAAAAAAGTCATATCACCTTTTCAAAACAATTTCTTGTATGATTGGTTAAAAGATTTAAAAGAAAAATAATACATGTCTGTTCTGGCAGTACTAAATATGACTATTTCAGTATCTTTCAGTATGACATTATGCAGTGCTGATTAATGATGGTAATTTCTTCAAGCTATAATTTCTGCCATTCATATACTATATTACTAATAGCAATTAACAGTATACAACTACTATTGGCACTTTTGCCAATGATTTCTAGTTGTGTTGATCATGCAGTTGAGGATGCATAAAGGAAGTTAGCAGAAAAGGTATCTTCACAACATCTCTTTGAGATAGATGTCTATGTCTATTACTTATGAGAAGCTGAGACAATGTACCTTGGTTAGAATCATATTATTTTGAATAATTCACCAGCACAGAAATTATCTTATTTAAAAAATCATCAGTTTACACATTAACCCTTATTGCTTGTGTGAAGAAGCCCAGGGAAGCACCAAAGCAACACTTCTGTTAGTCTTGGAAGTAAAATGTGTAACTCAGTACAAAGCTATAATTGATTCTCTCTTATCTCCCTGAATATCTGTCTCAAAAGTAGTTACATTTGGAAAAAAAATCCCAGAAGTATAAACATACTAGATTTTTCTACTAGTATGAGAGGAAGATGTGAGCCTGCCTGTTGTCTTAAAGCATATAAATTTTGAAGCTTGGATTACCATCTTTTCATTACAGCAAGATTATTGTTATGGGATTTTCTTTACATGTCATCTTACAAAGAGATGACATAATTCCAGTATGCTGGTAGTCTTGTTTAAATTAGAGTAGGTGACTAATTTGTCCTTGTGTAGCATTCTAGCTACACCTGAGAGGAGAAGTGAAGTTTCACTTCACAAAGGAGCAGAACTTAAAGTAATTTTTTTTTTTTTTAATTGTAATCCCTTCTTTCTCCCTCTCTGCCCCTTAGCCCCCAACTTGGATGTTCCCTACAAATAAAAGTTCCAAGAAACATATAGTTTCATGTCAGTTAAAGCTTCTGTTTTGACAAAAGTCTGCTTTTGTGCAGAGTGCTGGGTTTTACCAGCTAAGCCCTTGAGGTTGCTTTCACCTTATATTCCATAATTCTATAATTACATAAACAAGTATATTTTCAGTAAATCTTCTCTTAAAATATATGTTTTTAGATAAACCCAAGAATGTTTATCATTAATAGTTGAAACATTGTATTCTGAAAGTGTTTTTTTGTCTTGACCTATTTTTCCTCATGCAAAATTCCTGTGAAATCAATCAAATTTTCTACCAGCATGTAACTTGCAGAACTTCCTGTTTTGATAGAATGGAATTCCATTTAAATTTCTTCCTAATGTGAGTTTAGAATAAAAAGTAACTTACCTTTCTTTATTTCACAGATCCAGTTATGACTGTATTCGCAGTGCACATCAATCCATGACATGGATTCCTCCTCACTGATTGCCCCACAATATTCAAACGCAGTATTGTAAAAATAACCATTTTTCTTATAAATCACCTATAGAAGAAACACAGCTTTGGTTTTTATTCTTATCATACAGGGGGGAACGTTGTACTCTGGAAGGAAAGAGAAGTAGCATCAAAGTTTCAAGCCACTCCTTATTTTCATCCTATGGCTGCTCAGCCTATGTGGGCTATTAAAGCAATACAGCCACTCTGCAAGAAAAAAGAAAGACTCTGGGTTTACGCAGCAATTAACAGACTTTAGCAGTCCAATGAAAAACGGAATCAAATTCGGTTATAAATCCATAGCAGGGGGAAAGAATGTGGCAATATATCACCAGAGACTAATAAAAATCAGGAGAGAACTTTCTCATATAATTGCCACTTAGATAATCATCTCTGTAGCTGAAACAGAACTCCCTGTTACCACTGATGGTATAACCTTGGGGGTTATTGGTCTTTTTCTTTTCCAAACTGGAATGAAGAATAATGATTTAGACTTAGCCAGTGGCAAGATAGACATTTCTGGGAATTCTTATACAACTTCCATCCACACCAGTCATGAAAACAGCTCCAACAGTGAAAAAGTCAGAAAGAAACTAGGAAGATCAAGTACTCACCGGTGATCCATCACTCCAGGAAAGCCCACCATCAGGATCCAAACACTGCAAGCCTATCCAGAAGGGCTGAGGTGATAGGGATTTTTTTCTGGAGTGTGAAAAAATTTATCATGGATGGATATATGTGTCTACCTCTGCTAAATTTTGCCAGTTACATGGGACAATAACTCTCACTGAAGACTTCAAATAGAGTAAAAATTTTAAAAATTACAAAACAGTGTCACAGGCAAACTCTCATTAGCAAGTAAGTGAAGTTTATGCCGTAAAATTTTCTGCTTTGCAGATGGTTGTGTTGAAAACACAGCACATTGTTTTTCTTCATTGATGCTCTGATTATAGTGTTCTTTTAGAAATAATATGTTCAGGTTTGCTGGAAGTCACAATTTAGTTTCAAAATGGTTCTGTGAACAAACTTAGAAATGGGTCTGAAGGAGAAGCATTCAACCAGTTTGGTGGTTGTTGTTTGGTTTGGTTTTTTTTTTTTTAATTTAAAGGATTTGCAGCTGATGACAAATTATAGGAACTCCAAAAATTTCTTTAAAAATGGTAGCCATAAGAAACATTTTCTCAGTTCTTCTTCTTATGACTATGATGATAAACAGATACATATTTTCAACTAATTATCTCAGGAGCAACTTGAGAATGTTATCATTTATTCATATATAATATATTGTTACACCAAAATACCAGTTATTAGACATTTTGTTTACTTACATTATTAAGTTTTCTATCATTGTTTCCTCTTCTTCACTTCTAATGGCAGCCAGGTCTCCTCCTATTTCTCTGCAAAAATCTCGGGCTTCAAACCATGTTTTCTTCTGTTTTTCTTCTCTCACAAAAACCTATAGATACGGGTAGAACACCACGGTTACAACATGTTAAAAATAAATCTGCTGACTGACTTGTATAAGCGAAATAGGAAAACATTCCATTGTAGTTATCATATATGATATGTATTGAAGAGTATGCTAATTGGGTAATCCTACATATCACTGATAGAGTGATAACTGCAGTGATTTCCGTGAACAGTTGTGTAAAGCTTACTACATCTGTGCAATAACGTGCCATTCTCTAAGTTTAGAAACCCTATCTATTTGGTGCTCTTCTGTCACATGAGTATGATTAATGGAAAAAATAATACTTACTCTGTAGCACGAATTAGTGCTATTGATTTTATCCCAACCCAAGGGACATTTGGAATCAGAAATGGTTTCAGGAGCAAGAGGAAGAGTGATTTTTTCAGCTAGTTTTTTGCAGATAAATTTTGCCTTTATTTCACAGTTCTGAACATCCCATAGTCCAGCTGTGTTTCCAGTCCTGAGGGCAACACAACCAGCTTCATTCCCTTTGTGAGATATAAAAGAAAATTGAAATGTGTTTTAAAGTGGTTCCCTGACATTTTTACAGCTCATGTGATTCATTTAGAAAAGACTCAAATATTCTGTGTGGTGTCTGCTCAAAGGAGGAGCTTTGTGAAAATGGGAACCAGCAAGTGGAGTCCTTTGGCCTCTTCCCTCCCCTTTGAAAAGCTTTACAAGTGCATGAACAACCCCTTGCTTGACTCCTTCCTATGCCACTCCTTGGAAGGATTTAGCAGCCCATCACCCAGGCTGGAATAGATTTCACTCTTTCCACTCAGTTTGGTTTTGCTTTTGTAAGCGATGGGGAACCAGAAAAGTATTTTCATGGCATCATAGAAAATCATAGAATCATGGAAACATTTAAGGTGGAAAGACCTTTAAGATCATTGAGTCCAACCATAAACCTAACACTGCCAAGACCACTACCAAACCGTGTCCCTCAGCACCACATCTACATGTCTTTTAAATCCTTCCAGGGATGGGGACTCAACCACTCTCCCCGGGCAGCCTGTTCCAATACTTAACAACCCTTTCTGTAAAGAAATTTTTCGTAATATCCAAGCTAAACCTCTCCTGGCACAACTTGAGGCCATTTCCTCTTGTCCTATTGCTTTGTTACGTGGCAGAAGAGACGGAACCCCACCTCACTACAACCTCCTTTCAGGTAGTTGTAGAGAGTGAGCCTCCTTTTCTCCAGTTCCCAGTTCTCTCAGCCACTCCTCATAGTACTTGCTCTCTAGAACCTTCAAGATTTTAATGTCCTTCTTGTAGTGAGTGGCCCAAAACTGAATAGAGTATTCAAGATGTGGCCTCACCAGTGCTGAGTACACATATCAAAGATACTCCTATTTCAAAGGCAGGATTTTGTATATGTCATCATGGATTTGTTTTAGCAAAGTTGGAAAGCAGGTTAGAATTACAAAACAGAAAGATCCATAGTATCATAAATTTACTCCAATGGCAGAGTACCAGGCATTGCTGCATTCCAGTTTGTGTACAGAACACCTTCACCAGTCACCCATTTGAACATCCCTTGCTCTTCTGTGTCTGAGAGACCAATCCAAAAATATTTCTCAGAGCTCAGACCAACGAGGCTGGTCAGGTAGGCTTGCTCATATCTGAAATGACAGGAGTCAGATGGAGATTAAGGCTACCTTTCCCTTAGTCTGCTATTTCTTAGCGTCTTAAACTACACAAGACTAGAATGAATGGAGTCCCCATTAGGTTTCCTTTAAGTGGAAATATGGTGCTTAAGTGGGTACTTAGCAGGTGAAGCTGTGCTATACTGAAAAACTGCTCCTTGCAGAACAGAAGCAGCCGTGGTCTGTGCTTTCAGAGTAAAGTACTGGAAAACATAAATGTGTAAAATACATTTAATTAGAAAAGACATACTGCATTTATTGTTTGTTTTTTCTTTTTTTTTTTTCTGCAGAAAAAGGATATTCTGTTTTTCTGGATTCACTTTTTTTCCAAAAACTTCTCAACTATTTTATACAATTCCAAAATTATAGCATCAGATATGCAATTTTTAAACTGTTTTCATACCTGTCTCTTATAGTTGTTAAATAACCATTGCTCCTTTCACAGGTTTTCTTTGCTACTGAAAATGTAACAGAGGTATGTCCAACCAGGTAGCAGTAAAAACCATGTCTTTCCCAGCCCTGTCAAGAACACGTGAAATATACTTGCAGTAAAAAGATCATATGTTACAGTGCTTGAACTTCAGTGTATACTCTTAAATGAGCTCATATGATAATGTATTCATTTGAATTCCACTGGAATAATGGAAAATAAGCTTAGTAAACATGTGGAAAGAAGAGATTTAATGCATATGAGCCACCCTTTTTTGACAATCAGTAACTGATAAAATATAACTGATAAAAAAGTCAGAGGCACACAGAATAGAGAGTGTATTCAGAAGCAAGTGACCTTGCTCAGAACCGAAGAGAGTAGTCTTTGAGTTATAGTGAGAAGCTGAGTCATATTTCCTGATGCTTCTAGGCTAAAAGAACAGTAACTAGACTAATTAATTGATTTAACTGACCAGCTCACCTAAAAAGTCTGAATGAAAAAGTAGCATAAAAGCTATTTACAAGTAAAATCCTCAAAATTACAGCTGAATTCCAAGTCAGTTTTCCCTTCTGCATCAGCTCAAGAGTTCCTTGCTGCACCCAAGAAAGGTAGATAAAATCTGTGTTCTGTATTTCGCTGCTGCCTAGTTCCATCTTGCACAATGAGTCTCAGCTCTGTTCCCCATGTGGGATTGTGAGAAATATTACTATATAGAGAACAGTGGTAAATAGGAAAGTAAAAAGAGGGGAAAAGAGAAGAAAAAAAAGCAGTAGGATACAATAACTTGTTCAAGACAAATTCACTCATAGAAGCAATTTGATTGTTTTGATTTGGCTTCAATAGTGAGATTTGTCATCATCTTGCATAATGTCACATAGTCCAGAAATGTTTCCCAGTCTCTCCTATGTCTTAGATAACCGCAGATTGTTGTAAAAGAATATAACACATATGCAGAAAACCACAGTAATGGCTTTAGCCGCTTTCACAGTTGTGAGCAATAATGGGCCTGACTCATATTAACTAAAAAAAATTCAAAATAGCTTTATTTTAAATAAGGGAATGGAGTGAAAATTATCACCCTGAATTTGATGTGCAATCACACTTGTTAGGGGAAAAGAAAAAAAAGATAGTTTCAATGTCAAGTGGAGCTTGGGAGACTAATGGATTCTTGCTAACCAGATAGTTGGATATGCTTTCTTCTTACCTTCAGGCAGGCAGGATCAGTCTTTGCTGACCCAGAAACTCTTTGTGGTGGGTCTCTTCTGCAGATGTAACCTAACTTTCTATCACAGGCACTGTCTGCCCAGTATCCATCCTAGATGCAGTTTGAGAAGAGATGAAAAATAGTGAGGCAGAACCTGTTTCCTTTAGAAAGATTATTGGTTAGTTTTGGTTTGGTTTTTTTAATATTATTTCAAGGGGACAATAAAGATCTGTCCTTTTCAATGAATTCCAAATATTCGCGCTTAGTTGTGAGGTTATGTTAAGCGAAGTGTCACGTGCAGACTGTTAAGGTTTGCTTAGCATATGATGTACACTCACAATCACATAGGAACATTTATCTAGTTATCTCTAATGCAATTTTAAGTTTAATTTAGAGCAACCAACTTTCTGAGTGAATAAAGATACCATTCTCTGATTTGTTTCTAAGATGCATTCAAAAAACAGCTAGAAATAGAAACAAAAATCAAATAGTATAGTGCCACACAAATGTGGAATGATTCTACCTCTCCTGCCATAATGACACAATCTTCTTGCCCATTGATTGCATGGGTTGGTTCTCCAGGCAGCCATTTGGTATATGTCACAGGAGTCCCATCACTCCACTCGAAGTACATTTGAGTGTTGAGGTCATTCAGACCAATCCACAGCTCATCCACAGCTTCTAAGAACATAAATTACTCTGTGTTAGTACCCAAGTTGAAACAGCCTATAGGAGCAAGCTTTTATGGAAATGAGCCGAAATTGCCATGTTCCAATACAAATTCATCTAGACTGAATGACAGTGGAGTTTATTTTAAGATCTAATACACATTCTTCTTTCAAGACATTAAAAAAATGAGATACCAGCAGGAAATGAGATTCCTAGTTTTATCAGTAAAAGTCCATTAGTGTATCTACAGCTACAAGGTGTCTGAGGCAGATAATCAGCCCTGCAGTCACTAGGGCTGTTGTTACCTTCAAGTGATTTCATGCAGTGAAAAACAAATGAAAATCAAAATGAGAAGAATGCAAAAGAAAATTAAGACAGCACTAATGATTCCTCTTGTGGGGTTTTTGGTGTTCGGGGTTTTTTTTTTTTAACCTATATATATGTTGGCTTCCTTATTCATATCAAACAAATAAGATTTTTTTTTTTAAATCCTGTAAGATTTCTAGTAATACAGTTCTCCATTTGTGCCAAACACTGCCCTGTAGAAATACTCACTGTAGCCAAGCTGAGACAGTATAAAGCCATGCTCCTCAGGGTTGTGGATACTGGCCAGATTGCCATTGCTTTCATTGCAGGAAATTAGGGCTTCCCTCCATACTCTGGGGTCTCTGTGAACCATGAAACAGTGTTCTCCATAGGGCAACCATCCTTCTGGGCATTTAACAGGCTCTGAATACCCTCAAAATGAATAGATATTTCAAGTTTTTAAACAGTGCAAACTGAAGTCTAGAATAATTGCAATTACATTTGAAATCAGTTAATAAGCTAATTAGAATGAAAGAGGAGTGATTATTAATAAGCAGTACTT
This sequence comes from Bucorvus abyssinicus, assembly GCA_009769605.1. Taxonomy (NCBI): domain Eukaryota; kingdom Metazoa; phylum Chordata; class Aves; order Bucerotiformes; family Bucorvidae; genus Bucorvus; species Bucorvus abyssinicus. The sequence continues at coordinate 21,603,415 of CM020028.1, forward strand.
CTATTTATTTCTTGTATATATAAAACATTTTAGTCTGTTTGCTCTTTTACACTGTACTTTTACAAAAAACATACTGCACTTAAGCAAAAGAGGAAAATCTTGGAGTCAGTGGTTACTGGGCTTCCCTACTGTGTAATATTAACTTTGGGACAGAGGAATATTTTGTAGTTCCAGGTATAGTGTTTTCACACAATATACCCCACCCAATGATGTTTTGCATCTTTCATGAAGACATTACTACTGCAGCACAAGTAATTCTCTGCACACATGACTTCCCATACTAAATTTCATTAAATAAATCAGAGAAAAGCGTAGTAGAAAAGTGGTCTTAGGAAACTTGCTTTTCTTTGCCACCTTTCTAGGTTACAAACAATGCCATTGAAAAGGTGGTTTGAGCCTATTGGTGCCATCTTTCCAAGGCTTCAGTGATAAGCCTTGGTGTTTTCATTAGAATGCGCTGCATTCTGATGAGATGCTTCTCTAACTTGATTTTCATGGCCATGCAGTCCATGATACTTTTGTGATAGTGCATGGTTTAGACCAGTGCCTCTGGAATAGTGAATAATAGCATGAAATAAAAATTTCTTGTGCGGTTACTGGGTTCCAGGAACATTTCCAGAATTTAAAAGTATTTGGTTAAAGAAATAACAGTATGATTTCTTCTGTGCCACTCATCAAAACAGAAGAACAAATGACAATGGTTTGGTTTTTTTGGGTTTTGGGTTTCTTTTATTTTAATAGTCATGAAAATTCATTTTAGTGATACAAAGTCTATCCCTATCAAATGGTTTTAATTTGCTTGGAATACCTGATGGAAGAATTAAAGGATCCAGGGTCGAGTTTTCCTTTTTACAGATATAGCCAACTTTCAGCTCACATGGCTGGTTTTCCCATTTAGCATCTCCTCTGGGATTTAGCACTGCACAGAGTTTCTCAGGCTCAGGCCCAGGGCTTCCTTCATAGAATGAAAAAACAAATTATTTTTATGTAGCGCAGGTTTTATGTCAGCAGCTAAAAGAACAATTTACTTCCAGCTTTTTTATGTCAATTACTCATGACTTAATTGCTACAGTTATTTTTCTACTAGAGACAAGGAAATGTAATTTAAAAGTATCCATCAAAACATTTCTTTAAATGCTTGTTGCATAATTCACACTTCCTGCCATATTCCATTGTAACATAGTGGTCTCAAAAATAAGAAGTTCCTGTATGTTTTTTTCAAAATTGTTGGGTTGCAAAGAAGAGAGACTAAACTTTAAGCCTGCACTGATGGAAAGGCTGCAGCAAGTCCTTTCCTTGTCCCTGGCCTGTTTAATCAGACTGTGCGCAGAGGCCAGCCACACATCCATTAAGGAATACATAGCTCACAATCAGTTGCAGAATAAGTTATGTTATTGCCCAGTCAGTAGATGCTGAACTGAAGAGTCCAGATGTTGAAGAGGTACCTGATGCTGCCAGCTGCATTGCTGTATACGGACTATAGGAGATAGTTTCACAGCTCATGAAACATCTAGTTTTATACACAAATTGTTGTCAGGAACCAATTATGGACTAAGGAATGAGCTTAAAACCCTCAGTTACATTCACAAAATCAGAGGACACAATTCGAGCTAATTATTTTGGGGCAGGAACACAGTAAGATAGCATCTCAACATAGTTCATATTCAGACAAGCAATTTTACAGTTGGGAAGAGAGAAGAGTGTTCTTCAGATTAAGAACCATCAGCTGCTAATAATAAGAGGAAATTTCAAAACCTGAATATCAGAGTTCTAGCTCTGCAATGTAGAGATACACCAAACTCAGTGAATAAATATTATTTGTTAAAAATATGAGAAAAATCAAAAAGCCACCAATCTGTGGAATATGTTGTCTGGCAGTTGAGTAGGGAGTGGTGGGAACCTCGAATGGGCAAAGCCTGACAGGGCAGGCTTGTGCTTTATGGGAGCACGTGAAATGGCTTCTAGTTTCTAAGCTGTGTTTAACAGAGCACATCTTTTGGATGAAGCATACCAAATCACATGAGAAAACAAATTTCCTCATTTCCACAATGCCCTTGCAGGGGAGTCTCTCCTTTCTATGTCAGGTTCTGGTCCAGCAGCTTTCAGTGATGTCCTGGGTCAAAAAACTTAGTTTTTCCACTCAGGTCCTTTGAAAAGGTCCTTTCTTGCATGTCCCTTCAGCAGCTTGGCTGCAAATTTACTCCTTGCTGCAAGCAGAGCCTCCTCACGTCCTTACACTTGCTGTGTGTCTCTCCTCTGCCTGCCTCTGCAGCCAGCCCTCCAGGAGGTTCTCCAGGAACACTGTCCTTGGGAAACAGGCAGTGTTTTCCTCTTCTCAGAGACATCCACGGTGTGATGACTTTTTTTGTTTCCTTCCTCCCAAAGATATAACTTGCAATAACTGCAGTTAACTGAAAATGTCTAGAATAACTTGTCATAATAGCCATCATGTGGGGATAGAGGCATTCCAAGGAGGTGGGCTGCTTGACCTAAAAGCCAAATGCTCCTCTTCACTTCAAGGCTTAAGAAATTTGACTAGCTCAGCAGAAGGTAGAAAACCCTCTACCAGACTCAGCAACTATGGGCTTTTCCTTCATCTTCTGAGCCAGATAAAAACAGGTGGCATCTTTGAGACTTGTGAAAGGCCAAAGGGTGGAAAACATGTGCATTTATTTATGCAGCAAGCAAACATTCAGCATTTGCTACAATCAGCTGTTGCCGTGACAATTATTAAGTGATCTTGAAAGATAAACTGCCAATGATGTGAACTCTTATTTACAGTCTGTCTTTAATGTTGAAGAGAAGAAAGAGGAAAAGCATAAGAAGTGAAGGGGAAGGCTTTGCAAGCTGCTCAGTGGCAGCCGAGTCCTTGCAGGATGCGGGGTCTGATAACCCTTATGAGAGTTGAAGAGACACAGAGGTTTTAACTGCCTTGAAGGCACTCCGAGTATGTTACAGCTTGACTAGTGCTTTCCACTTTCTCTGCTTCTGATAAGACATGAGTTTATTTAGCTCTTCTTGAAACTCTTGAAAAGCATCATTCTTAGCTTTTTAATCTCACATGTCTCATAAGCCTTTCAACTCCATTTCCTCATGTTCATAGGGAATACTACAGGACTGTTATTAATATACTCATGGGAAATATTAATTCCAAAAACTCTTAAAAAAACTACCTGGTGCCCAGTTGAAGTATCTGAAAGGAATACCACCGCTCCACTGCCAGCCACTGTTGAGATTCAGACTGTTAAGACCAATCCAGAGAGATGATCTCTTGCTGTCAATCAAATCTAGGTCACCAAAAGAGTTTAGTTCTAATGAGATTTGTTAACAAATGATCTGCATTTTCAAAATTGGGAAGAAGATAATAAATGTCTGCTTAGTGATTTCAAAGTTTGGTACAGAATCCATGTTTACAGGTCATAGACTCAGAGAGCTTATTCTGTAGATAAAGGGTAGAGAACAGCAAAAGACTATTTTGCATATTTGTTTATCTGAATTTAATGCTATTCTACAGTTACACGTAAGCAATAAGCTTTAAAAACTGAAACACTGAATTACTATTGTTAATTCTTATGTTACGAGTTTGCTTGATTGTGATGCAGCTGATACAGGGCCTTCATTCTACAGAGTCTGTGCATAAATCAAGAAAGCCTTTAGATTTTTAATGGTGTTTTGTCTAGAATTTGTATGGTTTTTCCAAAAATCTAGTTCATTAGGTATAGACACTGATTTCTTAACACAAAAGTCATATAATGACTGCCTCCTATAATGACTCTTTCTGGGACCTTTCTAGTGTTTTCTGAGGTTGAGCTAACTTTTCATTAATTAAAAAGTTCTTAACTTTCTTTGAAAAAAAAATAGGAATTATTTCAAATAGCAATTCCATAACTTACAGAATTTCCACCTATAAAAAGCTTAATTTGCAGTAATTTTGCTATTTCTCTGTTAGTACATAAACATTTTTGCATCAGCTGTTCATTGTAATGTAATTAAAGCACTGAAACATTTGTAATCAGTCAGAAAACTCTTTGACACTCTTTTTACCGAGTCTTGCTTATTAGTTCACCTCTTAGATACATTTGTTCGTGTATCTCTGTGACACTTAATAATTCTGCGTTCTGCTGCTGGCAGCTCCTCCTTGCTTGGTGCCATGTGAGAGCTGACTGGTAGTTTATCTGGTAGTAGGTTCCTGTCAAAGGATCTGTACTCCAAAGTCTGTCGTTGTCTGTGTGAGAGAAAGGAGATTTAGTATGGCAGTTTGTTGTAAACAATCTACACAAAATTTATAAGAAAATTTAACTGGAGGAAATAAGGCTCACTCAAAACCCATGCTGTTCCATTAGCTTGCTCTTTGTTAAGTAAAAGAGGGTTTGCCATTGACATTAGCAGAGATGGGCCTTTCATCCTTTATTTTCAGTTTCCCCTGTCAAATCCGATAATCTCCAGGTGAAAAAGATATTGTAAAGAAATCAATAAGGTGAAACTGCACCTTGGTCATTATCTACTCTGAAAACCTGTTCAGCAGCTCATAGGCTATGCCTATGACAAATTAATTCTTGGCTGAAATACACTGAAATGCAAACATTTCCAATGATGGAAAGTTGGCCTTTCAAACTGTGACCTCATTAATTATATTTGCAATACTACAAGTTGGGGAAGAATGGCTAGGGAAGAAGCTGCCTGACAGAAGACAACCTGGGGGTGTTGGTCGACAGCCAGCTGAATATGAGCTGGCACCGTGCACAGGTGGCCAAGAAGGCCAACAGCATCCTGGCTCGTATCAGAAATAGCGTGGCCAGCAGGAGCAGGGGAGTGATTGTCCCCCTGTACTCGGCAGTGGTGAGGCCACACCTCGAATACTGTGTCCAGTTTTGGGCCTTTCACTACAAGAAGGACATTGAGATCTTCAAGAGTGCCCAAAGAAGGGCAACGAAGCTGTTGAATGTTCTAGAGAGCAAGTCCTATGAGGAGCATGTGAGGGAACTGGAGTTGTTTAGCCTGGAGAAAAGAAGGCTGAGGGGAGACCTTCTTGCTCTCTACAACTACTTGAAAGGAGGTTGTAGTGAGGTGGGGGTCAGTCTCTTCTGCCAAGTAACAAGCAATGGGATGAGAAGAAATGGCCTCAAGTTGTGCCAGGAGAGGTTTAGCTTGGGTATTACGAAAAATTTCTTTACAGAAAGGGTTGTTAAGTATTGGAACAGGCTGCCCAGGGAGAGTGGTTGAGTCCCCATCCCTGGAAGGATTTAAAAGACATGTAGATGTGGTGCTGAGGGACACGGTTTGGTAGTGGTCTTGGCAGTGTTAGGTTTATTGTTGGACTCAATTATATTTGAGTCAAAAGACTCAAAGGTCTTTTCCAACCTAAATGATTCTATGAGTTTTTAAAAATGTATTCCTTATTTCTAGTGCGTGTGTTTTATGTAATTGGAATTTAGAAATTGTCTTCTGAGAGCTCACTGTTAGCAAAACTGTTCCCTGAGCAAGTGCTACTAACCGTGATTACAACTTTCCCTAACTTTCTCTTTAGTTGAGGAAACGATACTGAATTTCTGGAATGATTCATTAGACGAAATGTTCTCTAATTTTTATTGTGTTTATTGGTGATTCACTTCTTCAGATTTTTAACATTCTTTTTTAATTGTAAACTCAGCTGTTAGTGATAGCATCCCAACAACTTTATAATGCTGAATACTTGATGTTTACCAGTTTATACAGTGAGGATGCTCCAGTATTTTTCAAGGTACTGCATGCAATATTGCACCAGGAGTTAATTTTCAGGAATAGCAGTGAAAATGGTGGTGGTAGTTGGTGGTTGATAATGAATTGAACCTGGTTTCCCAGTGCAATTTTCCTATCAAAATGATAAATAGTGATTCTGTGGTATAGCACTGAAAAGCTAGGCAACGTTTTTAGTATCTTCATTAACACCATATTTTGGCGTCCTTCATCCTGTACTCATATACACATACATTTATCTGTTTATATAATGTTATCTTGTAATGTAATCTGAAACATTACAAGGAAAAGGCTGACAATGCTGTTATTTCAGCAAGATCTTTGAGTCATTCTTATTTTATGTCTATCAGAAAACAGACTACATCCTCCCGTGGATTGCAAACCAGTCTTGTATAAAGAACAGGTATTTGCAATGGTAGAAAAGATTATACTACTATTACCACAAATAGCAATGAGGCAAGGAGAATTAGGCTGTGAGTAGCATCTCAGTTTTCAGAAGGTTTTATGCTGAATGCAGTCATATTTAAAGCACACCGGTCTTTTCCAGGTTGTTAGCTACTGATGGACACAAACAGACAGCTTTCACCCCGACTGTAGATTCATAGGAAGCATTTTTGTTTCTTCTGTAAGGAATGTCATGGCATGACAGAGACGTTTTTGAGTAAAATAAAGTCATTGCAAGGTTTTTCCCTTCCGTATTATTAACAGTGTCCCAGTATTGATATATTTACTTAACAGTGTTGTGTTATGGCATCTATGTCAGCATTTGAGACTTACTGCCATTTGGACAGAACCCATATAAATGGTCCTTGTCAAAGTCAGGAGTTGTTGCACACCAGAGCAAACCGTCTGACCTGCCAGCAGTTGTGCACCCGGCATACCATTTACCACTCAACTGGAAGGGGAAGGCACATGGAGCTCCATTGGCATTTCCTAACAGTGTAAACAGATCTGAGGGGGCAAAAGAGAAATTATAAAATAGGTATGGGAGTCTGAGTGACCCAATTCTCTACATATTTGTACTTTCCCTTGTACCTAAGGCTACGTAGAGAAAGCCTTACAAGTCTTAAAACAGTGTGACTGGGGACCTACTGTCACCAGCAGTGTCTTCCAAGAAGTTCTGGGTAGGTCTTGCAATTTACCATTTGCTTATGATATCACCAGCTGTAACAGCTGGAAATAGAGCAACTTCATGTTGTAGCCAACTATGGAAGAACTGTAGTGATTTTTGTCTCGTGTATTTAAATATAATTTTCTAAAAATAGCATTATTTGTCTATCATGTAGCTTAACTTCCCATCATTCGTAAAAATAAATAATTGATTTAGTTGTTAAGTGTTGTGGGATTTTTGGCATCTGAAATTTGATAGAGCAACTGAATGATAGCATGCATGGAATTATTTCCTTGCATTTAATATTAGCATATTAAACATAAAGATTTTTGCCTTTCATCCAACAATACTAATACAGTTTCACTAGTACTAGTATACAGTCAAATAAAGTGCTTTGATTAAAGCTAACAATTAAAAAAAAAAGCCTAGATCCACCTTTTCTTTAAAAGTAAAGAAAAAAATGCACATATTTTGCATATCAGTATTCTATCTGATGCTAATCAGCTGTGCATCTCCAGGATGGAGGAATACATGCCTGAATATGTGAACTAATCATCCTCCAGTCCACCATTGCCTCAGGGAGAACAACTGATGTTAGACTAAGGAGAGCAGAAATCAAAGGACCCTATCCATGACGGCAAACAAGCGGGTTCAATACACCATCGAAATTAACCCTTAAACTTTACCTTCATGGCCATGAGAACACAAATCATTCATGGTTCCATAGATCTTCCATTTATTCATCGTTGCTGATCCTGTGTTCAACACTATATTTTCTTTTCTCTTTCCAGCACTGAGAAATAAATCTTCCCCTTGGATTGCCAAGGTCGCATTTCTGCACTCCCATTTCTGTAATTCACTTTTCTTGTTGCAAAGGTACAAAGAAATTTTAGCCTTGTTTTTCTTGTAGGGCACTCCCAAACATTGTGCAAATGCCACGCTCATCACCTGGTGTTCAGACACCCACCTGAATTTTTGTAACTCAGTGTTTTTCTTGCAAGCAGCTGTTGTGACTGCATGAGGACTCTCAGTAATTACACAGAGTTTAGTATCCTCATTATATATTAAAAAATTTTCATTGTCTGTAAAGCAAAATAATATCAGAATTAATGTATTTATGGTGAGCATATGGTGAGAAGAGCTTGTAAGGAAAGAGAAGTACTCTTGATTCTACACTAATTTGACTCATGTCAGGAGACTGGAAATCTGAGTCACTTTAGCAAAGATCAAACTGCATTTTCAAGACTTTTTTTTTTTTCTGGGAAGGAAAAACAAGTGAACCCTTTGTACATAAAACACAGAGGAATAAAAGCACATAAAATACATTATGACAGCTTCAAAAAATGTCATCACTATAATGAAATTTTCATTAGCATAGCACATTTTATTTTTTTTATATCCTTCCTGAAATACACATTTCTTTCAAGATTTCCAAGAGCCTTTACTGAAGATTTGGAAATTTGCCATTGCTTCATGCCCTACAGATTTAGTTCATTTTACATACGTATCCATAGGGTTGCATTTGTGCTTACTAGAGTTAGTGAGTGAGCCTTCTGTGACCCTTGCTCCTTCGTAACTGGCACGTTCTGTTATTGTTTGAGGCTTTTTTTAGGATGAAAACAGTGGAACAGTGAGCGACTGGTTATCTTGCCTTGTTCTAGTATCCTCTCATTAGTATGTCTATCATAAGAAGTCAACATAATTCACACAGTCAAATCACAAACATTTTTCACAAGAACCAACACCAGGCAGTATACAGAGGTAAAGTTACTAGAGATGTGTGCCTGTGCATTTTTATGGAAAGTCAACATGTGAACGCTGAACAAGCTAGCTAATACTCCCGAAGGATTATAGGCAGCCTCCTTTTGTAATCCCTCAAGACAAGCAGGCCCTTCCTGCTGGGAAGGGCTGCCCAGTGCTGCAGTTGTACTGCTGACCTGTAACGCAGGTCATTCAGTGCTGGGCACTGCTCTGTGGACACAGCTGCTTGCTTTTCGAAATGCCAAGTAGCATACAGCTCCCACAGGTTTTGGAACATGAGGGAGTGAAATTTAGACTACAGGGAATATTCTAGGGCCTATGGGACAGGAGGGGAAGGCTTTGCCCTTCAGCTCGCTATGCCTCAAATCCCCACCTGGAAACAGAGATGTATCATCACCCCCACATCCATCTGAGAGAAAAACCACATAAGGGACAATGAGATACTCTTACAAACACTGAAATAAATTTGTAGGAATAGTGTAGGATATTAGGACACAACCAATGTTGAGAAGTGAACAGAGTAAAAAGTGTCTGGGTAATTCTGGGAAGCTAGGAAAGGAAGAAGAGTTCTTGTTATAGTATTTGTATTTAATGTTTGAACTCTCCCGAGCAGGTCCTGTATAACTTTGACCAGCTTAGTAATTTAGGGAAGTTACACTTCCTCAAATCTAAACTTGGAACTAAGACCTAGTGTCTTCTTTCCTTGACCCTTTAGACAGAAAGTTTTAAATCTTACTAAGTCTTTTATTTCTTGCTGATAACTAAGTAAGAGCTTAGTGAAGTGCTCTAAGTTCAACTATAGTCCCTTGTAGTATTTTTGGGTCTAACAATAGGAGATCTTGCTAGAAACCGTGAGGTTTGTGCTTGGCCTATCACGTGGGTTTGGGTCCCAGCTCACAGAGAAGAGGGGAGACCCCCTTTTTGTACAGACTAGGGCTGACACAGCTCACATGGCACTGTGTCTGCTTTTGGAATCTGTGATTTGTACCCCACTCCTCCACAAATCTAATGAACTGAAGGATAAAGGAAAAATGTCTGGGAACATTATCACCAGCCTTACATCAAAAGGGAGCTGTGATCTGTCCTTGGTCAACTTTATGCCTCTTATCCCTGCTCTGAAAGCTGTAGTGGTCATTCCAGGGCTGTCCTTGACTCTGACCTTTTATAATTTTTTTCACTGCCATCTGCTCAGCCACAGCATTACATCTCGCATCAATCCTAAGCCTAGGAGAGACACATACAGCACCTTATTTAATCCCTTTTTCATTTTTTGCAACTCAGTCACATACAGACAAGACTATGGAGCACGCTGAAGTCCATCTACTTCACAGACATAACCAATAATTAAGTTGTATCCAAAAGGAAATCTATATCCGCATACATGACTCGGTCCTGACTTCTGAGTCCCAGCTTTACCCCATCTCGACACTTCCCCTCTCTTTAAAAGTGAACCAGCATCTCTGTATCTGCATCTTTTTTAAACTTCTTTGGACCACTCCAGTTAGAATGAATATAAAATGCAGGGTAGTCGAGCTGCATGAAAATCTTAAAGAGCCTGAAAAACAAGCAAGACAACAGAAATCCCCACTTTCACCTCCACTTTTGCAGGGGATAAAAAGAAAGACTCACCGAGTGTCTGAAAAGCAGTGTGAACGAAAGAGAGGAAAACTAAGACTGCAGAAAAAGTCAAACGTTTCATTTCTTTCTTCTTATTTACAAAGAGATGAGCTGAAATCAATTGCTCCAGTAGAAGTCGTTAAGGAACCAGTTGGCTCCTTCTCTGTTTTGGAGACTTTTAGTTGAAAAAGAAAACTCTGGACTCTAAATGAGGAAATATCCTGTCACATGTCCTATTTTGAAATTTATAAGTAATTACAAAATTCAAACTGTATCTGAAAGTGAAGTTTCCATTTATTCAAATGCAAGTGGCAAAGTTTGAACAGTTCAACATCCTTCCACTGAATTATTTTTAACTTTCTTGATTCTGCTCTGGGATTGTAAAGTACTGACCCTCAAAGATAAAGGAGCAGGGAATGCACTTTAAATGGATGTTCTTTGAATCTTGTACATTCATAGCTGGGAAACTCAGAAAAAAATGTATGCAAATTTCTTGGCCAGATAAGTCTTTACTGCTTCAAAGAATATATTCATTTATTTGATGCAAAGAGCAATATTGACTGTTTCAGTGTGAAAAAATAAAGCAGACAGCACAATTTAAAATTGCTCGGTAACTTGACAAACCAGGCAGTATGTATGCACCTGGTTTTTGTCTTCTCTGATTTATCAACTGGTAAAACTGCTGTGCTGTTATTTCATGTGAATTTGTCTCAGGAGAATCAATACAAAACAGCCAAATCTTATCAAATCTTTCTGTTAACTGGTGATTTTCACAATGAATCTGCCTTTCAAAATTAGTTAATCCATAAAGTACAAGTTTATTTTAATACTTAATAATTCTTTTTTGTACAAAATGTAAAGAGGCAAGCAAAGAGGGAGATTCTCAAACATTACAAATGAGCTGCAGCTCTTTATTAAGTGGAAATCAACTTCAACTCTGCTGTAAAATCCCTTTTTTGTTGTGAAGGAAAAGGACAAAAGATATTCAGCAGAAATTGCACTTAGAATACTCTCTCATTTTTCACGGTGTTATGAAGACAAATCTCACAATATATTCTGCAAGGGTGAAATATCATTTAATGTGAGAGAACGAACCCATTTACAGAACGAAGGGTCTTCAGAGCTATGTTACCAATATCAGATATCAAAATACCAAAACTGGTTTGAGTACAGAATGCCCTTCATTTCCTATCCTCTGCAATAGGTTTTGTTCGACTGCCATATCTACAAAACAGCAATCTAATGTCGTGTGAATCTCTCCTTCCCAATGACCTCTCCTGTACAGTTCTTAAGCACTTTCTAAGGTCTGTTTTTCCCAGAGATCCTTGAGATCTTTTTGTTCTTCAGCCTGTCATTCATAGAAAACTTAAACAGCCCAGTAAATCTCTAAAGCATTTCACTACCAAGACACTGTGGTGTTCCCCACTGCCTTACTGGTCTGTAGCATGGATGCAGTGCCCAGTCGTCAGTCCAGTTAGCAGAAAGTTAGAGGGTAGTAAGAAAAGACATCCTAAAATGAGCAGTCAAGTGTAATAAAAACAGGAATGGATTCTTCCAGCTTTTTTTGGCATCCACTTTATTTTCTAGTTTATTTATTTTAGTCATATGCCTTGTTCATGGTTCTGTGTTTACCTCCTGTTAGCCTCTCTCTTAGAGTAAATGACTCATTAGATCAACAAACCATATTACAGCTCCACATGTTAATTAGAAAACACAGAAGTATTATTATGTAATATTTAGACCCATTATTGATACAGTCTCATATTCATAATTGTTACAAAACATTCAAAGCCATAGAATATGACTGAGTGTTTGCAAAGATTTACTTGCTTTGCAAAATCCAAGATGAAACCATGAATGAAGGACAGGTATTTACATTTCACTTATATTATAGCAAGGAAAATACTTGTGTAGAGTGTTAGACAGGGGCATTGAGGGGGAAAAACAATTCACATAAACCTCTATTTATTCCAAACACCATTTTACTTGAGGAACAGCATGCACCCTTCAGTATGTTATGGTGAGATATACTCTCCAAGTGCAGGCTTGGGATCTGAGTGCTCTGCAAATAGTGCTGACTATATGTTTGCATTTGACTCTCTATGTAATGCTGCCACAAATCTCTAGAAAGACAGAACACTGGGGTATTAATCCATAACTTTAAAATCTAAATTCCTGCTAGTTCTGTTATTTTTAGTGCTTGTTTAATTAGCCATTTTATGCAGTACTGATTTCTAGTCTTAAGAGTATTTATTGAAGAGCATAGAGCAATTATCTTTTAATTCTTACCAAAGGAATAATTTATTATTTTAGTTCATAGTGTCCATTAGGTGCATGTAACTTTGACTAAGATTTGCTTTGTTCCAGTTTGATTTTTTTTTTAAGCTTAACCATATATGTTAGTTGTGTTATCCCATTAGACGTCACTGTGTTCATTTTTTTCTTTGTTGTCAGTAGAATCTTTTCCACTGTCCCTTCCAGTTAGGACATGGTTGTATTTTATCAGTGTGTTCTGCCACCTCACCTCTTCTTCAGTCCCACTCTGAGTTTTGATCTTGAATAGAAAATAAATCATGAATCCTATCCCTAATAAAATGACGAGGACCAGAGTAAGTAGTATCCACATATTCATGTGACCATGTGCTTTGTCCTTTTTGGCATCTGTAAATAAATACAAAGGAAATAGAAGTGGGTGCATTGTAGCAATAAATAAATATGAAGAATACTGAAAACTAATTGATCTAATTTCCTCCTTAATTACCAGGGGGGAAATCTATCATAATGTCTCTGTGTCAGTCCCCCTTATAGATCTTAGCATGCAAAAGAAGGAGCAAAGAGAGAGTGGTCAGGGCATCCTGAGATGCCCTATGTGTCTCATAGATACTGCTAAATTATGCTCGGAATGAATTCAATGGCAACTAAGTAGATTAAGCTCATAAAAATAAATACAAAAAAGACAAATAAATAAGAAATGCCAATTCATTAAAAAAACCCAAGTATTTCCTTTTTTGTCTCTTTGAAACTATTGGGAAAGAAAAATTAATCCTACCTTCCACATTTGCATCTTTGTCAAGAATAGCTGTCAAAGATAAAGACGAACACTTAGTCAAAATCTAAAAAGGTCACATTTTCATTCTGACAGCTTCATAGTTAGCGAAAGGTCTGGTAATCTGCGCATCAAGGTTACCTTATCACTTCTTTGGAAACACATTTGCTAAATTAACAGAGATGAAAAGGTGTGATTGATTTTTAACTTGATACTCACTGTAATAAAACTGAAATGTTTTGCATATTAAAGCCCCCCTCTTGCTTATTTTTTAATAACCAAGAAATCTCCAAGCACAGGCAGTTTCTGACTGTTTTAGGTGTATTCTCTCTTCTCCCCTGGTTAATAAGTCTTGCCCTCTTCACTGGGTCTGCATGTCTGTGAAACCTGGGAACAGCTTGATCGAATGCTGAGGATATTTGACAGTTTTCCTGCACTGCATGCAATTCGTTTGAGACCCAGCAGATTTTAATTTACTGTAATTCCATTGCGTCTATAATTACATTTATATGCTCAAGCTTTCTTATGCAGTTTATCCCGGCTGTGCAAAGAGGGCGCCATCTGCAAGATTTTTCTCTGCGCGCAGGATGTGAGCTGGGTGCGAGCTGGGTGCGAGCTGGGTGATGGCCAGCGCCAAAAGCAGATCTTCCCCACGGGCAGGGGGAGCCTCGGGGAGAACCAGGGTGCATGTTCTGCATAGGAAGCACCAGGAGCCGGGCTGCTGCAGTAGAAGCACAGCAACGCATTAACCCCAGCGTGTTTGTGAGCACAAAGGAAGTGCAACTGTTAAATTGTCCCTTGAAAGGGTGCGAAGTGCTCTGTAATGTCATCTTTGCTTGTGCCGAAACCCCGTTCTGTGGAGAACCTGGTGTAAGGGAATATTCTCTGTACTTTGGCATTGCACATAGGGGCCACCCACAGTCAAACCCAACAAATAAAGTATGTGCTGACATCAAGTTTCTGCTTTCTGATATATCTGGTAACAGGAATTAGCTTTCCGTAGTGTCTATTGCGCTGACTACCCAAAGAAAACTCGGACTTGCCCCGAAAAGGAGAACTTTCCTTTTCAGAAAATGCTCTGGCACCACTATGAATCTGTGCAGCTGCTTTCCCCACCAGCTGCAGCTTTGCTTTGGGAGAGGAAAGGATAGAACCTCAGAACATCCCGAGCCTTGGGGTTGTGAAACAGAGCAGGAAATTGTACTTTTTTGCAGAATTAACAATTAAACTCCAAAATACCATGTGGCTGCTTGGCTCACAATATTCTGATATTTCTACTTCCTGACCAAAGCAGATGGTGCTCAGTTATGGAAACACAATATTTTTTTTTTTAAAAAAAAAGCTAACCAAAACACTTCTGCTATTTTCAAAGGTCACTATATGCGCTCTGAATCATGTTTCCCTTCTGTTATTATTTAAATGGAATTGCTTCATCCATCTCTTACTGGAACAGCATGTATCATAGCACAAGAGGAAGAAAACTAAGTTATTGATGCAACCCTTGTTCCACAGGAAGTGAATGCTAGTGTTAGCAGGAAAATATGTGTGTCTGTTGGAGAGGAGCAAAACAACAAAGGAGTTTTTAAAATGTTCAGAAAACATTGATCATCAGTTATTCATTATTTTATATTAATTATATATCTTAATTATTTTTATATATGTGTCATTATATGTTATATATTACTTATGTTATATATATTGATTATATTATACATAATTCTATAAATTATTTTATATTAATTATTGAATGTTCATCACGATGCAAGAAAACCTGAAGTTATGAAGCAATTAAACATGAACAGGGTCAAACAAACAAAAAAAGATGATTATATATTCATATTACTTTTTTCTGAATACTGAAACAGGTGATAAGGAAGACTGTAAATACGGTGGTTTATGTCAATCTTTTATAATGACCATATAGTGCTATTACTGCTGAAATAAAACCATAAACATCATGAGAAAATGTTAAAGAAGTCACTTACTTTTTGGTTTCTTACAAATAAAACCCTTTTGGGAAGAGCAAGGAAGGATACTCCAATAGCCAGAGAATGCAGACAACTCCACGCAGTAATTGAGCTGGTCTTCTGAAGGCTGTCCTTCATCCCAGTTGACAAAGTCTAAGGCACTGTTGTCTTGCCAGAGCAGCTGCCCTAATGTTACAAATGTTAATAGCAATACTAAGAGTTCCACATCAAAGACCTTGTCTACTGTTAATGAATATTAATACTTTATTCGGCCTACTAAAGCAATACTGCTTTCTTCAAAACTTCTATCTATCTGTGGATGTTTCCTAATGCATTTTCTTTCTTTTGATTCTGTTCTTGAAAATAATATAATTGCTTTTCCAAATTATGATTTGCAAATTCGCCAGTCATAACTTGGTTTTAATTTACATATCCCCATACTTTTTGTCTAGGGTACTAAAGTTTCAAACTGACAATTTCTGACTGATTGACACTGGTGTTGTTTTCTTCCAGGTGCATGTTTTCTGATAGCCAGCAGCCTAATTTTCTCCTTACAGAGATACAGAGAAGCTTGATGCTGTGGACTCTGGCTGGACACCTGCAACTCCTGCATGGGTGCTTCTTGGCCATGAGAAGATGAGAGCCAGCTGGGATATGTTCCACACTGGGGCACAGAGCAAACAGGATGGGAAAGGCTTTCTCACAGACTGGGAATAGGAGATATGTCCTCAGGTAGGGCTGAGGTCAGAGGGATGGATACATGTCATTGGCTGTGAAGGTACGTGGTGACTACTAAAACCATAGGCAGCTGTGCAAAGTTATCAGCAATTAGAGCAATTCCTGGATTGTTCAAATTTATAAATGAGGCCTCATGATTGCCTTGGGTATGGACAGCTGAAATTCCATGTTATATCTCACTTTCTTAATGAACAGTAGCTTCTGTGTAGTTCCCCTCAAGAAATATTCCTATCACCTCTCCACATCCCTGCTACTGAACCACTTACAGAGAGGATATTTGAATTGAGGCAGTCCTATATGGTGGCATCCCTTTGGCCATGCAATATTCAAGACGCACAACTGAAGCCAAGGGAATTTCTTTTCTACAGCATTTCACACCTATTGCATAAAACCATCAACTTCCAAGAATTTTTAGATTATATGCTATCAATCTATCTTTTTGCTTTTAACTAGCTTTCATTGTACTTCAATTTGTTTCTTAAAAACAATAATGTATCCTACTCCTATTTCTGTCCTTTTAATGAAGTCTATTGAGTATTTATAGAAGTTAAAATAATTACCATTTACATTTCTGTATATTCCTATCCAAAAGCCACTTGTCTTGCTTGTGTATAAGTCTGCGTGCTCTACTAAAAAATTTGATTCAGCCAGATCTTCTACAGAAGTCAACATACCGCCTATAAGAAAAGCAACAGAAGATGATTGGAGGTATCACCTGCCATAGCAGTCAGTGGTAGTGACAACCTTTGATACAGGATAATGCTAATAATAAAACCTCTCCTGCTGGTAGGGAGTAAGCAAGGATTTAAACAGAGACAAGTAGTGCTCAGCTGTAGGGGAACAGCACAGACTGTGACTGATGTCATTAGAACTGAAAGACATGAAAGCACAGTGAAGATGATGAGTACAGTGCGCCTTATTTTCAAGTGATTGGATAATATTTTTATAGGTATTATGGACGTTTATTTATTTGTTCTTCATGGTTTGACAGGATATTGTGCAGCATGTAATACTGCACAGCAAACAAATTTGCAATTCAAACTTAAGTATTAATATTTCTGTCGATGGTTGTGGAGCAAAAGGTCGAAAAGGATCTAAAAAGATAAGAAACAAAAGGGCCCATTTCTTTTGGGCTGTGTAGTGCTTCCCTTTCTCTTTCACAGCCTCCTGAAGCATGGATGAGGTAGCTGATGATTCAGCAGCATAGGTGGAGGAGGGCCAAGAAGCACCTCATGGTCTTGGCCAGGACCAGATGCCTCCAAGATGGGAGAAGGAAGTGCTTGCCCTCCCCTGGCGCTGCAGGCTGCAGAGAAGCCCTGCTGATAAAGTGAGGGCTTTCAGACACATCACACACCCCATATTAGGGAGATATATGGAAAAGAAGCGATAAGGCTGGAAAGAAGTTAACACCTTTAAAAATCTTACTAAAAAGAGAAGTTTTGTGAATAAAGCACGGCTGGAAAAAACAAGGAAAATTGATCACCTTAAATTCAGCATAACCCAAAAGCAAACTGTATCAATAATGAAAAGTAAATGGGACATTGATTTCCTTTTTGTAATATGTGTAGATTTTGCAGCATTATTTTTAAGACTTTTTTTAAAGTTTTTTTTTCTTTATGTCAAGATTGAAATCCTATCTTTGGGTAAAAATAATAACTACCTGATTGAACGCATTGAGTCACAGACTGAGCCCAGCTCATTTCATTGGCATTGAAGTTATAGCAGTGGCTTCGGAAAGGAGTCCAAGATATGTGATCAGATTCAGGACATTTTCCAATATCCTGGGGGGGATCAGAAGTAAGTATGCCTAGAAGAAATGAGATATTATGGATACTTTCATTCATCAGGGACTGCAGTTCTTCAGATATGAAATCAAGTTTTAAAAAACCCACCTTTCTTAAAAGTACACAGTGCCAGAATTACCAGTGACTATGTCAAGAGGACAATGAGGAGCAGAACTGCTCAGTCAAAGATGAATGATTCAGCGTGAGCCTGCACACTTCTGTGTTCCAACTAAATCAAACTTAGACTGTCTCAAGGTTATCTGAGTGTTCAGGGGGGTTTGGTTGTAGTGTATTTTATTATAATCAACAAATTTGTATAAATAAAAGGTACAGTAAAAAGCAGAAAAAGAAAAACCAGAAAATCCCAAACCCTCAAGTGGTTCAAATAACAATTTTATTTTGCATGAATTATCATCTAAATCATAGTTTACTGTGGAAATTTCTCATTTAATATTATCCTCAATAAATAAAATATCCTCAATACATAAAATTTCTGAACAGCTTTAACTCTGACAATGCATGGAATAATCTGAAGTTCACTGAATATTTGTGTAGCGGCCCCTCATTTTCCTGCAAGCAATGACATTTTGGGAAGAAACAGTAACATTGACAGTTAATACATACATTTTTTAAATGAAAGATGTAAATTAATAGAGCTGAAGTTCAGAGCATGCCCTGGAAATGTAATTAAAGAAAAACTGCACAAAAACAGATCAAAAGAAACTCAGTATTTCCATTAGCCGAATGTCACCGGAGCTAACAGTGATTGCTCTAATAGAAATGACAAAGCAAAAAAGTTCAGTCCCATCCTAAGGTCTGCCTGTAGCTTTTAATTTGTAGTATTCTTCAGTGACACCTATAGAGTCATAATGAAGTATGAAATTTTGTTTGGGCTGGTAACAGACTCTTTCTTTCCCAGCACCATAATACATGAGCAACAGCCACCAGAATAACCAGGTACAACCCTTCCTCCTTTCTCCAGTTTTTAGAATCTAGTAACAGTGAAGCTGTAACCACTGTATGAACACTGCTTATGTTGAAGGAAAAAAATTATTTTATACTCAGTGGACTCTATTGATTACAATCCTTCCCATAAAACCCTGCTCAGCATTCTAGGCTCGAAGTGAAGTGTTTACTACACCCACAATCTCTAAATTCTATCTGCCTGTGTTGTAGGATGACTTCTATGGCAGTTATCACCCCAGTCCAGTGAAATGGCAGTAACCTGACTAGTGAATGACAACTCCATCAAAATAAAACATTGTTCATGCAAAATAAAAGGATTACCATTACATATTCAGGCTTCTTATTCCTTAATATATACTTAGAAATTTCTATTTCAGTCAAAGAAGATCCAGCAAGGTTTCTGCCATAAATCCAAAAGTCATCATCATACCTTACCCTCAGATTTTTTGCAGACAGGAAAATGTTTTTCATCACAAGGTGCTGTTTTCCAGGTCCCACGGAGCTCTAGATAGACACAGGCTATTTTCTGACTTGGTTCTCCATAGTACCAGTTAGAAAAGTTTATTTTCCTTTTATCAGTCCATCTGTAATAACCATAACTCTGAAATTGAAACAGACATTTAACATAATTTTTCTGTGCTCTCGTCTGCTGTTTCAGGTAAGTGAATTTATACAGATGCACATTTTCACAGTGATTTATAGAGTTCAGTTTGTATATTTGTCCTAATACTGTTAAAATATTAATTGAATCAGGACTCAGCAATGTAAAAGTAAGACATAGCAACATGCCTCCCATGCTGTAGCCATGAAGGTGTTTTGAAGGCTAAATGGTGCTTCCTGGGTACTGCTGGTGCACAATCCCTTGTAGGGCAGTGTTGTGAGGTGGAATCACTGTCCCAGAGGAGTCAGGTCACCATGTAGAGCAACATGACTACAGGAACATAAAACCTGTGGAAAGCTCGGGTGGGAGTGGGTCTCAGAGGGTGGCTGTCAAACAAGGACCATAAGCTTGAGTACAATTTTGAGGAGAAATATTCAGGAGTAAACTGCAGCTATCACTATGAAAAATCTGAGAAAATTAATAGTTTGTTAGGAGCAAAAGAAAAAATATGGAGGAGCAGGAAGTCTTCAGTCTGTGTTTAGTCTTTTCCTCCTGCCCCGTCTTTTTCCCTCAGGAAGAATTGGAATAATTACAAGGAAAGGAGAACAGACAAAGGCAGTATATTGCTGACATTAAGAACTGAGGGATAAAATGCGATTCCTCTCTAGTGTTTAGATGTGTCAAGAGGCCAGGTACACAAGCAGGAGGAACCATAAAGCTTCACTCTGCAACAGCAGGGCTGGCTCATTTATAAGGACCGGCAGAACATGTCTGGTCATCCAAACACGATCATAATGGAATTTTAACTGCTTTCTAAACCGTGTGGCCATGACTGTGAAAACCACCAACCTTGGTATCAAGTGGACTTAAACACATTATTTTGTTCTGGATAGAGATGTTCTGTGGACTTTTGCAAATGGGAGGATTCATGTCAAGGTTGGTGTCTACCAATCAGTTAATATATTCTAAGACCAAGCATTTTGTCTGGTAGGGAGAGGCACAGTTAGAATCATGAAAATACCTATTGCTCAGAAACCAGTTCATCGTCTCGAACAATGTAGCCTTCTAAGAGGCTTTATCAGAGTGCTGCTGCATCTTATAATCAGAAATGCTGTTTTTACAAAACATTTATTTTAAATTCTCCCTAGGGATACTGAATTTCAGACGTGTTTTACTATGTTATATATCAGTGTGGAATCACAATTAGTAAAAACAATCAATAGTTAAGAAGATTATTACCGATGAAAGCACTCTTTTTTATTACCAAGGAGGTTTAGTCAACTTAAAGAACAGTGCAATAGAAACATAAGTGCATTGAGCAACTGCATATTCACTAGGGAAGCTGAAGCTCATTTTGACGCTCAGTCACAGAGCTACTAAAACTGATGCTCACTTGAGTGTTCCCTTACACAGTGGTGGTCCTGGATCTCTGTATTCACTACTTCTGGTACAGAATAGCTTTTACAGCCTTTAATCTTTAGGGCTTAACAGGTGTAATGGGAGTGTTCACAGGCACATGGTATGCCCTGTGAACCCTTCTGAAACATTAATCATGAGGCACTAGCCTTAGTGACCCTGTTGGTCCCTTGGAGTAGAATTCATCTGTCCTAAAAATGGCTGTCTAAAAGTTAACCCGGTAGTTTGACCTAAGTGTCTAAAATTCCCATAGAGTTTGTAAAGAGAGGCCGACACTGTCAGAGGTTCCCATCCTTCTCCATTGCCCAAGATGGAGTTTAATGATTTAAGATGGATGAAGTTAAATGAACCTCCTTGGCGTGTTGGGCCTCGCTTTCCCAGGCTTATACTGCTCTCCAGTCACTTGGGGGATAGTCACCTCCTGATAGCCTGGTACATGCGTACTTGGGTCACAATAACCTGGTACATCTGTACTTGAGTCAAGGCCAACAGAGGGGTAATATCAAACATCGGAAATCAACAAGTTCTGGGCCTGGACAACTGGCAGAAAATACCAGAATATTTCAACATCCGAGGTGGGCTAGAGCGGGAAAACATATGACAAAAGTTGATCATCTCAGACCCTATAAATAGTGATCCTAAAGAGAGACCCTTTGAGCTCTCCTGGATCGCAGCGGGCTGAGTCCAGCATGTCCCCTGAGCCGGGACACCTCTCAGGTACCAACTGTGTGAAAAGGCCAGGACAAAGCCAGACTTCTCGAGACTCAATTATCGTCTGTTGAGATAGCCGGAGCATTGTGGGTATTTGCACTAAACTTGGGAAGGAAATTTTAACTATAGGCTGGCCTCTCTTTCATCCATCTCACTAACGTGAGTGTGGATGGGTGTATGCTTCTCTGTGTACGTTTTGTGATTGTGTCTATGCATACGCGCATATATATATATACATAGATAGATAGATAGATATAGATAGATGGATGGATTAGGTAGGTAGGTAGATAGATAGATAGATAGATAGATAGATAGATAGATAGATAGATAGATAGATAGATAGATGATAGGTAATTTAAGGATATCCTGCCATAAGTTAGTGTGAATCTTGTCATCATTGAATCTGTAACTAAATTGCTATTTGATTGTCACATATTCGACCAGGTCACCTTGTTAATTTTAAACTGGTTAGTGATTAAGCACCACTACAAAATCTACCCCTCACCATTAATGAGTCTTAGATTGCTACCTAATCACAACCGCATCTCCTGTGACACCCTGCTGATAGTAACCCTGTCATAGCAGTTAACCACACCACCTATCCATTTATTACTCTTACCACGTTGCTGTTGAGCCCAATCCATAAGGGTTCTCCATATTGCACTGCCTGCAGCAGAAGGAATGTATTACTGTAGTAATCAAAAATGCTGGCAAGCTCTGAAGATTTTTCCTTGCAGGCTTTTCTTGCTTCTTCCCAATTCATCTTAGAAGGAATAATTAAATAGCTGCTGTTACCATAATAGATGAAATCAGAATCTGGAGCAGTTGTAGAATGAAACAGTTCAGGGTCTGTAGGAAAGAGGTACAAATTTAAGAGGAAAGGGAGAAAACAGTGAAAAATTACTAGCTGCCTGAATAGCAGTATTCCTTTTGAGTAACGGATTAATATAGTGTGGCAGAACAAGCATCAAGAAAAAGTATTTCTTATTTAAAACACGAGAGACATATTTTAATGGTAACTTGGAATTATTTTTAACTATAGTGTAAATAATGTATTCAGGGATTAGGGGGAATGAGCCGGATGCACACATAGACGTACACTGCACTAGATGAAATGATGTGAACACTGATCACAAAGTGATCCTCCCCACAGAGATCTCTAAGTCCCCCTCTCACAGTGCAGGTGAAATTCCTCCCAAGCACAACACGGTGCAGGATCTCCACACTACTTCAGTCTCAAAACAGAGGTGAATTTTATTCTAAGCAAAGTTTGTGCCTCCGCTGCTCGTTCTTTCCTGTGTAGGATGAAGTGAAAAAGGAAACTACAGAGTCGTACCTTAAATAATGTATGTGGAAGTAGAAGACAAAGACCTTGGATGGGGACAGAAAAAAAAGGACAAATATCGCCTTCACGTTCTGTCAGTGTGAGAATGCCCTGGTAATTTTTTCTAGTGACACCCTCATGCAGCTTTCTGCAATTGCATGGGTGAAGACATGAAACATCTGGCCCAGCTGTGGCTTCTTCCTGTATTTTTACTTGCTGCTCAGCAGTTCCCTGTTTCTATTCCTGTGGACTCTGCAGTGTAGCTGCGGTCCAAATGTGTCACCCTGAGGATACATGAAGAAAACTAGAACCTTTGCCCTTCTGATTACTGCTGGTCTTGTGATATAAAAGCATTACTAGATGAGCAAAATAACCAGTTTAACTGACCTTGGTTAACCCCCCAGTGGAGCTTTTTAGTGGGTTTTTTAGCGAAGGGGGTTAGATCTGGAGTGAGGGTGGGGAAGCAACCTCTAGCGTGTGGTCTAGCTAGCTAAGGTACCTATGGTGGAGGTCACTGATGGATTTGTTTTCGTGCTTTGTATTTACATTTGCAAAGTAACCTGATTCAGAAACCTATAACTGTGCTAGTTGCGTAAAGCACAGATGGGTGAACTTCTCTGTCAATAGAGAAAAAAAGACATTTTGAAGGCACAGCTCTTCTAACCTGTTCTGAGCATTTAACTCAGGATGAGGCAGGTGAATCCTGCCTTCAAAGTGTCTACACCCATGTTCAGGCAACTGTTTTAAGTGTAGATGTCTGCAGGGTAGGTGAAGTCAGCTGCTGTGAGTGTTGGTAGGTATGCTGGTAGGGAAGAGGCTGAAAGCCAAAACCTTTTTATAATCCTTATCCCAGAGTGGGTTTTATGTCTGGAATTCTTCAGCTGGGAAAGTAGCCTTGCTTCCCTCACCCTGGCTGCTACAGGCACAGCTGGGCAGTTACAGCTGAGGACTGATGCGGTCAGATTGTTCAGTAAGTGTCTTCCAACAAAGAAGGTGAAAAGTAGAACTTACCGCTGTCCATCTGGCAAATATAGCTTTTGTTATGCTGACAGTCAGTGTTTTCCCAATACCCTGGTTCATCTACAGATCTTTTCATCATTGCAATGCAGTCAGTCTAGGGGAACATTAAAAAAGAAAATGATAGCTGATGAAATGCAAAATGTCTGGCAAAATAATAGAAATATGTTTGAGAAGACAAAGTTAATAGCTTCCTTTTCTAATTTTCTGGTGCTTGTTTTCATTTATTGTTTCTTGGAAAATAAACTTACTGTCTTAAGCGAATATACATTCCTTGGCAGATTACTGCAAGAACTTTATTAAAAGATCTTGGAGTGCACCAAAGCTATTTTTTACTATGTAGTTTATGGTAATCTGTGCTTAATTTGTTGAACTTTCATTTGGATTAATGCTGTACAAGGAGAAATAATAAAACAAAGTAAAAATTCCAGATAGCAATACTGAATATTTTCAGTAAAATCTAATAATCTAATTAGTTCTAGAGCTAAGCATAATACAGCACTCCTTTTCTGCAGTTCTAGACTTTTGCAAAGGAATTGTGGTAAGTATAGACTCTAAGCAGGCCTATCAGTCTCTGGGTACAGCTTTAAAAACTTGATCTTTGAAATACTATTCAGTTTCCTTCTGTTTTAAGCCATTGAAATGTAGGATCCTAGCTGAGAGAGAAGTCAGGCTGGTTACGCTAACATTGAGTATGTTGTCTAAGTTATGCATTTTCTGAATTTTTTCTGTTTACCTGTATTGTAATGTAATTCCAGCCAACTTTTATATATTTATCTCTAAATGGGAATCCACTGGCCCAGTTTGAATAGTCAAAAATGCTTCCATCTGTCCAAAGATATTTATTCTCATGGTTAATATCGTTCAGTCCAATCCATGTTCCATTGCCGACATCCTTTAGGTAGAAGGTGAGGAAGGCTATTTAAAAAACCAAAAAAATCAGAGCAAGAGAGTAGCTGAGGAGTTGCATTTCTTCAAATTCAGTGCAAAACAAATTTCAAATAAAACAACCAATCAAATTTTAGAAATATTATGAATACCAGGTTCAGTATTGTTAGACTATGAGTTAATGGTAAAAGAGAAAAATTACAATGGGTAATTTAACTGAAGTGGTTCGATTTCATTAAAAAAGAAAAATGAAAGTGTTTTAGATAAAAATTATAGAATCCTCTTGGAAATATTATAGAAATTAGGGCTAGAAGGGCCTTCAAAAGCATTAATCAGCCTTCCCTGAGGTAGCATCAACTGCCCATATGTAATATCTGATGGATGTTTGTTTACTTTCTGACTTGAACATCTGTCGGCATTTCATTACTATGAACCATTACTATTTATCCCATCTTCCATGGCCATGGGGAACAGATTATTCTGTTCCCTCCACATGATGCTTTTGCCAAGAGATGGGAAGTGTCATAATATATCACTCCACTCTTCTTTCTGGATCAAGCAGCTCCGGGTCTTCCTTCAATGATTAGATCAATGTTTAGATCTGGAGGCTAGTTAGGCCTTGTCAATAGGTGGTGAAATGTGCTAGCGTCAAAAGGTTCAGATGCCATACCTTGCACTGGCTCACTGTGTATAGAGGCCAAATTTCCCCCTAATTATATACAAGCACTTCTTGCAGAGTGCCAAGTCAGTCTCTCTTCTTCACTGGAGCCAAATATTTTATAACACTGTGGGAAGAATAAAGGATTAGACAAAATTTGAGATGTCAAAGAGTATTAAAACTATTGGTTTTGATTAATTTAGTTCTAGTCCCTGCATATAAAGAGCAGCAAATGAGGGATCTGCTGAGATGTGAATACTTTTATCCAGCAAGAAGGAGACCCAGCAATTCGCAGTGATGCATGTGCGGCACTTAGAAACCTGTGGGCTGTCCAAGGTTAGTGCTGGGCAAAAGTGGGCAACCTCCAAAAGCTTTTGAGGAATTACAGTAGATATGTAAGGGGCACAGATAGAGATTTTGGGTCACATTACAGAAAAGTAGAATTTTTGGGAGACTGAAACTATTTCCTGATTGGGAACAAAATTTGGGGCAGGCATCTCTCAGGTCAAGCTCTTTCAATTATATACCACAGATTTAGTGCTAAAGCCTGAGCTTGTGTGAGCACTCAGCATGAGTGGAACAGCATCAGGAAGAAAAAACAAAACAAAAAAAATCAAAACTCTTGGTTTTGTGATTGTATATGTTCTGAGGGACAGAAGACATGGTTTTTAACTGGCATATGATGCTTCTCCCTTTTTATGCGCTTTGCATGCATAAAAACTTTTCCTATTGACCAAACTGTGGGGGTGATTTGTGGTTTTCATTTGTTGGTTGGTTTTCTTTTTAAGGTCATATGGCCAGGTGTACTTTTGCTTAACCTAGCAAAAACCAATGCTTGCTTATTTTCTGTATTTGATTTGACATTTATTGCTCTTTGTGTTACTCATCTTAAGATATGTTGTTGTGATAGCTGATTACATATGAAAGGTGTGACCTTTCATTTTTTCATCTCAGTATTACTCAGAAAAAGGGGCTTACACTTACGGATAAGGATAACAGAGTAGGATTTCCATGCAAGAAGTATGCCTAAAACAAACAGAAAATTCTAGACACTGCAGAAATAACTATGGCTAAAAGCACATGGACATTTACAAAAATTGTAGTTTAAAACATTCAAATTCCTCCTTTTTTTTTGAGATTTAGATATGGACTTGCCAACA
Organism: Bucorvus abyssinicus; assembly: GCA_009769605.1. Lineage (NCBI taxonomy): Eukaryota > Metazoa > Chordata > Aves > Bucerotiformes > Bucorvidae > Bucorvus > Bucorvus abyssinicus. The sequence continues at coordinate 21,629,916 of CM020028.1, forward strand.
TGAAAATTGACTGCATTCCTAATTAGGATACCACTTAATCAACTGGTGTATAAAGTGAAAGACTTTATATAGTGAGAGAAAAGTGACAGTTGTTTTCACTACCTATAGCAAATCTGCTAAATATGGCTGAGATTTGTTACTGCACCTTATTGTTAAACAAAAGCCAAGTTTCAGGACATCCTCCCAGAGGTGGAAGTACAGTAGGAGCAAATCCTGAATAAGTTGAGTTGTGTCTTTCACAGATGAAGGCATTTTTCACAGCACAGCTTATATCTCTCCAAAAGCCTGTAAACAGATGAAATATGGAGACTCACTGAAACTCTTGTGGCACCGTTACCGTAGTCAGCCCTCGGCAGTATTCACAAAGCTCAAATGAAAGCTTCCTGGGGCAGGTGAAACAGTTGCCATGTACACATTTACCCAAATATCCTCCTCCTTCCTCTGCAGGGTGTTTGTGGTTTTAAACCTCAGCATACTTGTTATGAAAAACTGTCAGTATTGTTCAACTAGCTTTTTGTGGGGCAGCCTCCAATTTAAATGTGTAGCAAACATTTGGGATTCTGACGCTAAATTTTCAACCAAATATTTCTTGATGATGTTTCACTCACCAAAATATTTTGACATTATCACACAGTTTTCATCATTATTCGCAAAATTGGGTTCGTTTGGAGCCCAGGCCACGTAGTTCACTGGGGTCTTATCGAGCCAGCTGAAAGAAACAAGGGGACTGGCTGCTGGACAGACATCTCCAGCAGTCATTTAGTTACAAGATCTGTTTAGGTAAAGGGCTAAGCAAGGTATTAGCAAGGACCAGAGGTCAAAGGCTCTACGTATACTCGAGAGGATATACCCACAGCATGTCCGCTGCTTCTTTTTTGTTTAGTACTATCACGTTCAAGTCCTGTCAGAGTCCCATTTTCCCAGAGGCTGGATAAACAATGTCATACTTGAAGGGAAAGCTTCCTACGATCTGGACGTGACTGAAACCCTAAGATCTCTCCAGTGCATGGACTTCCCTTTCATCACAGAAAGGTGTCATCCTGGAAGCATTCTACAAACAGGTTTCCAAAACAGATTACCTACCAGCAATTTCAGAAAGCTATTGGGTGAGCTGTTTCTTGAACTTCTTGCTTCCAGCTCACATAACTTGAACCACTGGAACTAGTCTGATTAAACCCTTACATCCACATGTTATCAAAACCTCCTGGGTTTCCTCTGTTTCCATTGGAGATTCAGGGTCAATCTCATCCTAAGGTGGTGGCTAAAGTGGATCAGGTAAATAACACCCCAAAATTATCTGTTTCTCTTCACTACCTATGAAGGGTTGCTTGGGTGTTTAACTCAGTTCTCTCAGTGTAAAACATTTAGTGAAGTGAATCTTAGCCACAAACCTCTATTGGTTTTGCTCTCCCAGATTTGGAAGGAAAACACATTGTTCTCCTTAAATATAGAAGATTGTAACACTTCTGATCTGAGACTTCTCCTGAAAACCATCCAGAGGTCAGTTGCACAGCACTTATTAACTTGTAAAATGAAAGCACACACAAATGCTCCCATAGAGCGGGGTGAAATTACCATCATTTGTTGTGCATTACCAGTTTTCCTTTTACTCACCTGAATTTCTGATCAAAGCTGACAACTAAGCCAATGAAATATGAATCCACTCCGAGTTTTGTGTAAATCTAAAACAAAAGTGGATAACAGTTAAGTTCCTCAACATGAAGCAAAAATCTGGAAGCCCATTAACCATGACTGTGATTTTTTTTTTTTTCCTATTTTTTTGGGTTTTTTCAGGATTTGAGTCTCAGGCAAAAACATTGTAGCATCACACCCAGCTTTCAAGTAGGCAACAGGGATGTGGGGAACATCCTGGAGTAAGGAACCCGCTGGACGGGAAAGCAATAATCACTGTATTGAACACTACGTATCTTAGAAGAGATAAGTGATCTGGGCCTGAACCCTTTACATTTGCACGCCTTTTCCCACTACTTACTAAAAGCAATAATATTTTCTTTACAAGTTCTGAGCAAATATATTGTTAAATACATAAATAATGTAAGACACTATTTCAGGACTCTAGCCTAGCTAAATAGATAGCCTGTTCCTTCTATTTTATCAGTTGCTCTACTTCAGGATTCAGTTATAATTAATAAGGTCAGTGTTTACATATTTCCATAGAAATTGTCTTTTGCTTTCATTCTCAATGACGACAAGATCTGCAAAGTTCTTCTGACATATTCTCCGTGCTTCTTCCATATGGACATGTTCTTTGCCGAAATAGTACTGCTTATTTTCATATAGAATCCATCCATCATTGGTGGCTTTATATTCTGAAAGATAAAGAATCATATATATTACATTCATATCTGGTCTGAACAAGTCTGAAAACTATACAGTAAACTTTTCTTTGAAAGAAGAAAAAAATCCTACCAAGTTTGTAGTTCGGTTCAGGTTTTAGCAGTGTATCTGTAAAATAAAAGATCTTCATGAGCAACATTCCAAATACACAAAAATCCAGAGAGATTTGCTTTATATAGTTGCAAATGTTTTATATAGTAGAGAAATAAGAAAAGAAATATTGACTAATGTATTTTCAAGATTTTAGACCACATACCACTCAATTCAATTAAAAAATACGTATAATTTCAAAAAATTTATCTAGTGAAAAATATGTATCTTTAAAGCATATATATATATAGTTCTGAAAGCTCTGTATTAAAAAAATCCTGGATGTGCAGTAAACGCTTTGTAGATGAAACTTACATCAGTTGGAAAATTTATTTAGTATTTTTACTTGACATGCTGTTATTTTTTTAATATATATTAATGGGACTAGAGCCAAGCAACTTAATCCAGCCAATATATTTTCAAGCATACCTACATAGTGGTAAACTATTTACAAGTACTGAAAGATTAATGCTGATGTTTTGTTAACGCCACAGATAATTTTCAGTGTCTAAATGCATTCTTCCTATCCTGATGGCTTGCCTTTTACTAGGAAAGACTGTTTTAAATTTAAGAGTCCTGGAGAACCAGTAGATACCAAACTGAAGTTTCTGATTACAGGATAGACCAGGAGGAAGCAATTAACCTGTAGCTATTCCCAGAGCCACCTATAGCCCCTCAGAGGTAGCTCTGCTTTCATTTAGATGTCTCTTATTTTGTTCTTCACAAGCACTGCTAATTCTATTCTTAGCTTTCTCCATTTCTTCTGTGGTTTGATGGAGAGAAACACATTTTTAAAAAATTAAAGGAACAGTTTAGAAGAAAAATAAGCAAACAAATGAGAAAATGATTAAAATTCTTCTGTTGGGAGCTTTTAAACATTTTCTTAAGTATTTAGTGAAGACTAGAACTATAATTATTCAAATATCTTCATGTTGAAGTATGTATACTTTACCTCATTTTTATTTTATTTTTTAATCCTAACAAAGCTATAACATTCCTTGTTTTTCAAAAAAAAGGAATATCTTAAGTAAATATCTGTCTCAAGGGAATATGAGGGAATTAACAGCTGTGCATCTCTACTCTTACATTGATCATTGCATCATCTAAATTCCCAATAACAAGATTTTTTTTTTTTTTTTTTTTTTTTTTTACTTTTGAAAGGTCATCTAGGATCAAGATAAACTGATCAGAGTCTTTATGTCATGGTTTCTGAACTCCTCTCAAGTAATCTCACCAAGAGCAGAGAGCCACATCTGTACAAAGAAACGTGGTCAGCACACCAGGAAGGGCTGCACAGGGTGTACTGCTTGAGTTGACATGCAGAAGTCAATGTTTTGATGATGCATTTGTATGACTAATCTACCCACAAGGGAACAGTGATTCTTTTTGGTTAAGCAATTTTTCGGTGTTAGCATGGTGCCTTATTCACTGTTCAAAGGTAACGGTTTGTTGGCAGAGTCATCAAATATTAGATGTACTCAGTGCTTTTTGTATAACTGCTTCTCCCTTCCCCTCCCTATTGTGCATGCTACTAGCTCCCTGTGTGCATGCAACTTCCTTTTCATTTCAAGAATCTTTTAAGAATCTCCTGCTCCATAGAGATGCATCAAGTATTCAGTTTACAACCAGGAAGCAGGGATGTAAAAGTAGGACAGAGTGAGCAAAATGAATTCTTTCATTATCAGTAGTCACTCGGGGTCCTCAGCCCATGAAGACCCCATTTCCAGCTGCCAGGCACGCCAGCACATGTTCATCAGATCCCTTTTGTCCCCTGGCACCAGGTGTGGCAGGCCTGGCATGAGGGCTCTGGTTCCCAGGCAAAGCTAGTGGATGAAGGAGTCCTTCAAGGCTTCACCACCCTCTACTTTTGATCTATTTTCAGAGTTGCTTGTTCCTATAGCAACTGATCCCTCTCTTCGGGATTATTCTTTTCACAGTCCTTCTTTTCAAAGCTTTTTTCTCTTTTGTTAAAAGAACTCTAGTGTCCTGCATCTTTGGCTCTCTCGGGTAAGCCTGAAGCAGATAGAAATACTGGGAGGAGATAAAAAGAGAGGAGATAAGCACCTTTGCCTTGCAAATTTATTCAACCCATGGCAGAAAGAGATAAAGCCAGAGATAAAGTAATAGGGACATCTTTAACTTCCTGCATCTGAGTACAATTGAAATATCTTGATTCATTCCCCTTCCTTTATGTGTTGCCTTCACTGCAACTGGTTTTAAAATGAACAATTCCAGTATCTTTCTTCTTTTCAATTTTTAAAAATCCATATAGTTAATTTTTAAATTTAGGTTTATCACTCTAGTTAAATGGGGAAGTAATCATACCTTTCTTAATTTCACAAATCCAGTTAAGTAAATGTTCACAACGCAAGTCGTTCCAACGCATTTTGGGTGATCTACTTAACGTAACACAGTGTTCAAGTTCTTCATAGTTGTTGGGTTCATCTTCATCCCAGTTCTCATAAATTAGCTGTGTTGGAAATACATCTCAATTACTATGAGATTTGAGCTGAGTGGAAGTAATTGAGATTGCCATCGTAACACAATTTCAGGATCTCATCATCTCAAGTACCTTGTTTATGGGATCAGTTAGTTCAGATAGGTCAGAGAGGGCTGTGAAAGTCATGCTGATCAGCTCACTTTCCCTATTGCTCCCTTTTGAAGGTCTAAACCTTACATGTTATAGAAAAGCATGTGTCTGATGGAGGGAAAACTGTTTGTCAGACTTTATCTCGCTTTGTAAAAGATGGTAACCTGACTTCTCTGTGCTGACATACAGCAGTGCCTGGTCTGGAGTGCTGTGAATATCTAAGAGCATAGACTGTGGAAGATGGGATATAACATGGTATCAAGGATGAAACAAAGGCAATTTTGTACTTCCGTTAGTGTGTTAAGACAGTGTCATCACTGAGCACTGCAGTTCTTCAGCTGATGGATAAAGCGCTGCTTTGACCCTGCTGAAGGTTTTAAGAGATTGGAAAAAAGGCATAAAACCATGAAAATCTATATATTCTGAGGTCCAGAAAGCCAATTAATATCCAGCAAATAAGTACTCACAGGGGAACCATCAATCCAGGCAAATCCTTCATCAGGATTTAAGAGAAACAAACCGATCCAGAAAGCCTGATTGTGCAGTCCTTTATCCCTAAAATGAATCATACAATATAGGTACATGAGTGCAGAAAGAGAGGCCGTGATACAAATGCTGGAAAGCATAGGAACATGCTGCTTTCTGTCACATCCGAATTGAGAGCTGCTCCCTCGCTGCTGGTCTGTAGCTGGTCTCTCTGCCTGCCCTTGACCCCTGTCAAGGGGTTTGGTAGTGTTCTGTGTTGTGACAAGACTTGCCTTGTTCGAATGTAAGTTAAAGGACAAGAGATGTGGCACAGAGCTGATTTCGGCTCCCATCCCTGTGGCTGCAATACAGCTCTTGGCTGTAGCAGGAGTTCAGAGACAGAGGCTTTATCAAAACATCAACAGAGAGCTATAATACAATTTAACTGATGAAAGATTGTTTTAAAAGTTTCTCAAGTGCTTTGATTTCTTCTTGACACTTCCTATGTATTTTATTTAATAGGTCATGATATTTATCTTGTTGTACCTATGGACTGGATAGAGTCCTATTTCATTTACTACGTAACATGAAGATTTTTCTCCACAAAGTTTTCATACTCCAAAGCAAAGAGTCTTAACAGACAAGTGAGAACATATTCAGCTTCTCACAATAGTGAAAAATAATAACATGCTGAAGGGTGAGATCATGAAGACTTTTCTATATGACAGTATTAAGTCTATTTGAGAAATTAAACTTAGATTAACCCCTATGTGAAACAGTTCTGGTTAAATAGCTGTAAATTATGTGCCGTTGAGATGTCTTGACCTTACAGGATACAATCAGAACGTAGTGGTCTAGTTTGGGGGGTTGGAAATAATGGCAAAATTTCTACATTCTACATTACAGTACTAGCAAAAATTACTTAAAATTAATTCCTGTTTGATTTCAAGAGTCTTCAGTTTCTAGTCAGAAAATTTCCACATTAAGTCCTTACATTGTGGTTTACATTAACATTACACATCTTTGAATATGTTGATTAAAATATTAAATGCAATCAGTTAAAAAAAGGCACAGTAACAGCTGAACATTTTATTGACTCCCTTTTGGGAAAGGCACTAATACATACAAAGTTGATCAGATCTGGAGAACAGCTTTGACAGAAACCTGTGATGAAAATTTCAAAAATATCAAAGCCTCTTTGAAATAGTCAAGATTTTTTTTTTTTTAGAAGTAATGTTTCAGGATGATATTTCCAGAGGAAAAAATTCCATTTTAATTTAATATTTGATTCTGTTACTCACTCATTTGCCCAGTTCCCAGATACATTTTGAAGTAATTCTTACGCAACATAACATGAACATCAAAAAAACCATGTAAGTACTCACGATGCTAATTGCCATAATAAAATTTGATCTTCTCTTGTATTGATTGTGACCAGAGTTCCTCCTATTTCTCTACAGAATTCTTCAGCCTCAAACCAAGACTTCTTTTGATTTCCCTCTCTCACAAAAAACTATTGAGAAAAAAAATTACTAAATGTGCAGTTTGGCATATAAAAATTTATAATTACTTATGTATCAGTATCTTTTTAGTACCCCTTTATATTTGAGTGAGACAACATAAGAACTGTCAAGACCTATAATATTAAACATCAGTAACACAAAGGGTAAGTATTTTTTTCTTAGCATCCTCTCTTTTAAAATAAGGCAAGAGTAGCATAAGCGTCTGAGGAGAACGAAAGTTATCACAATGTGCAGAGAAGAAAAAATAATTTATGACTTAATTGGAACTGTGACAACTGAAAGGCTCAAAGAAAGATGGAATCACTCAGTTTTGGCATTTTGCAGTAGGAAGCAGGATATTTTTGAGAAATAGAAGGTGGAGGGAAAATCAATAGGTTGGGAATAGAAAAGAGTGTGGATGGCAAAAGCCATTTGGCAAGATGCTGACCCTGGCCAAGGAAGAGATTTTTGTATGATGGAGCAAGCAAACAAATAGCTCCACCTTCTACTATGAAGTATGTCCATTCTTGAAGTAAGGAACTAGATGCTTGACATTTTGGGGAAAGGATAATCAAGAATTTGTAATTGGCAAAACCAATATTGGTAGTTTAGTATTAATAAAGTGTGACATAGAAGTTAAGACCCTTGTAAATACAGGGCTAAAATAATCTCTGGCCTCCCAACAGGCAGAGTCTCAAGAAAGCAAGCAAAGAAAATTGGAAGAGCAGTGTTGCACATTTACTTTCACTTGATCTATTTTGCCTTTACTTTTTTCTTTTCAAAAGAGAGACTTTTAAAGGCATTTTTAGCTAAACCAAGAGAATGCACAAAATCTTTACTTGCTGAAGAGTCACCAATGTCAAACTAAACCTGGATCTAAAAGTATCACTAACAGTATGCATGCTGTGTGAGAAAAGGTTGCAGAGGGACGGGTTTCTGTAAGTTTTCTTCTAGAACCATTGAGATGCAATACTATGTTTTTCTGAAGTCCCAAATTCCTGAAAGCAAATAAATTAGGTGAGGTTCTCACCTAGCATTTAAATAAAATAAAGCGTATTTCTGTTTGCATTGTTTCAGGTTTTCCATTGTTGACTTTCATTATATTTGATGGATTTTCTCATGGGTTTTTGCCCTTGAATACCATGGAAAAGGTCATTCCCCCAAAGTGACCCATCACCTGGGTCCCTGAGTACCACGGTGACCAGGGCACTGACCCTGGGCTGGCCTGTGCTCACGCTTACAGTGAAGGTTGACACTTACTTTGAAGCATGTGTCTGCCCAGGAGGCTCCGTCCCAGCCTTTCGGCACAGGCAGCTGCAGGGACCCGTACTGGAGGAGCAGGAGACTGCACTCCCGCTGCGTGCTGTTTGCAAAGATAATTTGCTGTCTTCTCACAGCTGACAACATCCCATAATCCAGCTGCAACTCCAGTTCCCATGACAACACAGCCTTGCTCTTTTCCTTCGTGATATGAAAAAGAAACGAGTAAACCAAAGTCTGAATTGCTTTCTAAGAAATGAGACCTTTGCTTTTATTCATAGAAATTATGAAAAGAAATATGCAGATTATGCAGATTTAAAAACCATTCTGGATATACAATTATTTTTGATACCTCCTGCTAGAGCCCAGATATGGGCCAATGAGTCTCACAGACACACCTTTGACAAAAACGGGTATTTGCAGCTTTAGAATACAAATCTTACTTATCTTGCCACCTCAGGGAAATCACAGGGCAAATGGCATTTGATTTTATTTACATGTGTAGCAAATGGCCTAACAAATGCTTTGGGTTTCTCAATATCCAGGTAATTCCATTTCAGGAAGGCTGATATCACGTACAAATTTGTTTAAGGCGTAACTATCTAGTGTGAAGGCAAGAGTTCCCATGTAGGTGCTCATCTGTTTTGCTGAAATGACGAACAACTGAACATTTGCTGCTCATTTCTTGCATATGCACCTTCTGGGTCAAAAGCCTGTCCATTATAATTTTTCTCAATCTATCTAGTGAGTTGTTGTTAACTGGTGTTAAAAAGTTGAAAAAAATGAGACCATGGACCTTGTTAACTCCTGCACAGTATTGCCTTCAGTCTATCCGATTAAAAACCTGTTTCTGTACAACTTCACAAAGGATTGACTTACACAACATCTGACACTCAGCGGTGATAGTGCTTGTTGCACTGCCATCAAACGCAAGGTCTGATGATGTTGGCCACGTACAGCTCCAAGCTCAAAAGGAAGTGCCTACTCTAATTTCCAGCACCAGGGGATAGAAAGCAGAAATCCACATGAATTGCAGCTGCACTCTGATCAAAAGAGTTGAGCCCTTGCAGAGCTTACCTGGCATCGCTGTGTTCCAGTGTGTGAAGAGAGGAGTTTCACCACTGGTCCACCGGAAACTCCTTTGTTCTTCTATGTTGGAGAGACCGATCCAGAAATATTTTTCACACCTCAACCCCGTCAGACTAATCAGAAAGGCTTGCTCATTTCTGAAGTGACAGACCACCAAGTCAGGACCAAACTGTCAGTTTTTCTAACCATCACCTCTAAAGGCACTCATGTTCCTCTGAAGCCATGAAGCCTGCAAAGACTGACTGAGATATGTGTAGGTTGGAGAAGATACATCCTGGCTGTGGAGGGTTACGTCCTGGGGAAGATTTCTTACATTTGTTCAGAATTTGGCTTAGAAGGTAGTTTAGGAAAATATTTTCATTAAAAATTTCCTATCATAATGAGATAACAGCCATCAGTGAACAGATGAAAATTGTAGTAACCGCTTTCCAACAGAAAAAAAAAAAAAGAAAATAACATAAAAGTTGCTGTAATTAGGATTTAAAAGATAAGAGAAAACTGTTTAACTCAAGAAAACTGTTATAATAGGTTAAGTGGAAAGCCCTAAACTATTTAGTCTTTCTTTTTTCCTGCGTGAATAATTTTATTTGGATTATTACTACAAAATTTTTGAAAAGCGCTCATAAAAAACTTTGAAGAGTTAAAAAAATGAACATTTTGCAAGTTTCTCCAGCAGAACCACTAATTTTGAAGTATAAAGAAAGATGTTTCCTACCTGCTTTCCACTGTAGCTAGATATGCTTTGCTCTGTTCACATGCCTTATTTGCTTCTGAGAATGTCAAAAGTGCAGAGCCCACCAAGTAACAGTGAAATCCAAATCTTTTCCAACCCTGTGACAACCACAAGTTTCTTAATGTGAAAATGGAAGAAAGAAATCTATTCAACATAGAAATTAGCTCTGCTTTTTGTGTATAAATATTTGATGATAAATTTGTTGCAGATAAGCTGAAAAACATGATGAGACAGGGCGAATCTGTTAATAAACAAAAGCGGGGGGTTTTGTTGCCGTTTGCTCCTACAGAAGGCCTTTTTTGTTTAAAGGATGACATTAATATCTTAGTTTCCATCTCTTTTACACATACATGACTTTTCATAGAAAATGGTCTCTGTGCTATTTGCTGTTGTTTTCCAGTGCTCTGTAAGGCTGGAATCATGCACACTGCACTGTAACAAGCCTGTGATTCATTCAGGGAGAAGCTGCAGCTCCAGTATTCCAGAGCTGCGGGATTTGACATAATGAAATACAAAAAATATTGCAATATGGAAATGAATTCACATACAAGCACAGCTTCCCAAAACTCCACCTACCACCCCTATGTGCAATGAATGAAAAGACTTTCTGAGCTAAGAGGAATCCAGTCAGTGCTTTTTTCTGAGGAGGGTAGGAAGGAGGAATGTCCATAAAATAGTCCTGCTTCTTCATGCTCCTAGAGACATCTATGCTGACCAATATAGACATTTGTTTTCTGAAATGGTCAATTCTGGAAAAATCACTTGTATGGAAAAAAATAACCTGCTGATACCACTCAAAGGATGACTAAGTAGTCCATCGTTAGGATCATGGTACAGAAACGCTGATCCTTTTCTGCATTGAAATTATTTGCTTTCTTTTATCGTTCTCATATAGTAAGGATTTACAAAGACTTTAAACAGACAGCAGATCTGGGAGAACACAATGGCTTTGGGTAGTTTTACATGTGTTGTTAAGAGCATAAACAGAGAGAATAGTGGTGAAATTATGATTTAAATGATATATGTGATTTTGTCACAAGCTAGCTTATCTGGGCATGGAGAGAAAGGTGGCATTCATGTACGTGTATCTTGGCTTCCTTGAGTACTTTAAGGGCAAAAATGAAAAATGCACCTATATTAGTAAATTGCTAGTAGAAAAAGGCAAGTTTCCTCAAGAGCAGATTTTCGAGAAGACACAAGCACAAAGACTCTAAAAGAAGCAAGAACCAGTAAATTAGTTTCTGTTCATTTTTCTCAACATAATTAATTTATGAGAGAGCAGTTACTTTCTGGCAGCCTGGGTCCTCGATATTCTCTTTTTCAGACAATTGTGGTGAAGGCTTCTTTTTACAGATGTAACCAAGTTGCTTATCACAAACTTCAGTTGCCCAGTATCCATCCTAGAATAAATAGCAAGGAGAATAAATGAATGTAAAAAAAGGGGGCTTTCATAAACATAAGAAAACTAATGTTTTCCTTTTTCTTCATTATAAGGCCCACTGAAATCTGTTATCTAGCATGGCTATAGGGTCATTGATTGAGATTTATTTAAAAAAGAGACACAGTTATCAGGATTGGTTTAAGATCCATTTGATACTGTTTTGAGATGAAAGAAGGAAATTAATAACATCTTGAAGTCTCAGTATTACTTGCCATCATAACTATCTATTTAATGAGAGGGTTTGTAAAGATCCATCTCAGCTGGGGCTAATGGATCTGCATTTAGTGCAGGATTATTTCACTACACTTCTGGAAAAATATCAATGAATGGAAATAACGCACTCCTGAGCGTGTTGCAGTAAATCTAACTATTTTGTCCATCAAGGAGAAGACTCTGAAAATGACTGTTTTTTTTTTTAAAATGGAGTGGTGTAAAAAAAAATTAAACAGGATTATGGTTTTGGATCAATTCTATTGATACCTAAACAATAATATTATTCTGTGATACAACAGTTCTTTCAATAATAGCATTTCTTTCATAAAAGCATTGCTTTCATAACACCATTTTCAATTTGTTCCTCTTAAAATTCATTACAGTTTATGTGTATGTATGTGTGTGTGCACGCAGATGCATGTAATTGTGTCAAACGACCATGCCTTGCAAGAAAATAAATTTTGAGTCATGCAGTCAGAAATACAGTAGGATTTTAGGTTAGGTATTTGGCAGGTAGGTGCTAGTTCTCTCTTTATGTCATAGCTGAAGGAACATGCTCTAGTGCCAGGTCTCTATGTCTCAATGCCATGTCTCAATGAAGTGACATTGAGGGACATAATGGTTTATCGGATTGGAAAATGGGGTATGCAAATAGCATCTAGGATAACCACACAATGTATTAACTAGCTCATTCCCTTTCCTCTCCCAGAACTAATTCATTGCTGCATTATTAGAATGAATCTAATGTAAAATTTCTGGATCAGACTTTTCACCAGATAAGAAATTTCAGAAGGTAGCACTAGGAAAATTCTACCTCTCTATTTCTGATTTCTCCTGTCGTCTGAACATATCTTCTGGTTGATGCCAAGTTTATGGGGAAAACTATTTGAATTTAGTGTAATAAATGGCACCTGAATAAGTATATAATGACAAGTGATTTCAGACTGACGTAGTTATTAGTTTGCATTACTATAAAACGACTGCATGGTTATACCTGCCCCTTCATAACAACACAGTCCTCCAGACCGTTAGTGAAGGTGGGATGTCTGCGCTGCCATTTGGTGAACGTCACAGGAGTCCCATCACTCCACTCGAAGTAGAAGTGACCCTTCAGGTCGTTCAGACCCAGCCATAGCTCTTCTGTTGGCTCTGAAGCATGAAAAAAAATGGGTTTGCTTACAGCCTGCCATGCAATAAATACAGTGATCATTTTCACATCCAAAACAAACAGTGCCTGATAAAGTTGTGATGTGGTACATGAGAGGTGGTCTTCATGCTTTACTGTGAATGCTGATTTCTTCTCAGAACTGCAGTAAGAGATGTCTTGGTCTGTACTGAGAGACTTTAGATTCCATCAGAAATACTGAGCTTAATAAACATAAGGCTCTTTATGGCAGGCAGGAGATTTTTACAAACTTTTGAGTATCTGTGATTCAGAACAACAAAAATGACCCCTAGCATGGAGGGTAGGACAGTGAGTGTCCCACCTGTCAGGAGATCATACTGAGCCCAAGCCGTGAAGACATCTGCCATACATCTCCTTCATGAAGAAGCATAAGAGGGTTTGTAATGGCCCATGAGGGAGGATTGTTCACCAAGTCCAGCAAGTACAGCACCAGGACTGATTACTACAGATCCAAGGAAAATCACAAATGTAAATAGATATTTTCTTAGAAAAATATACAGCAAAAGGTTAACCACAGCAAGAAGTTTTAATCTCAGTAAGAAGTTAAATTTATCATAGGTTGGAACTCAGTTCTGAATGTATTGAACACAGAATAAAGGTGCCCAAAGTGCAATTTTTAGAGATATTTATGTGTCCCCTTTTTTTTTTTCCTTTTCCCCACTTTACAATGTTTTCGAATGTAGATAAAGAATACCATGTTAGATTTAGCCTTTCACTTGGGACATTCCAGGAAAAAAGCATTACTATTTAATATGAAGCCCAGCTTTATGCAACAGATGGGACAACAAAATGCAGCCTACGTGTATACTCACTGTAACCAAGCTGTGACACTAGAAAGCTGTATTCAGCAACGTTGTGGACACTTGCCAAATCTCCGTCTTGCGTCTTACATGAAGTCAGAGGCGTCTTCCATATTTTGGGTTCCCGTTGAATGCTATAGCAGTGGCCTGCATATGGCCACCAGCCAGCTGGGCACTTAATGGGTTTCAATTCCTCTAAATCAAAGCACAATTTTCAGAGCAATTTTGTAAGAGGAGAATAAAGAACACTAGAATGAGGTCTCTCGAGCGCTCTTTGCAAAAGTGGGTTTATATTAATAAACATAAAATTGCAGTTAGAAATGCAAATACATTCAAATGAAAAACAATCCCATTAGGCACAGTATGCTAAATGTGCAAATAGAATGATTCTCCTTAAGCAGAGAATCGTTGAAAAATGCCCACATTATGTCAGAAATGTAATTTGAAATAATGCTGTGGAGGAAGAGAGACAAAAGCAGATGTCAGCCTCTCTCCTTTCTGCCCCTGGAGCAGTTCAGTCATTGTGACATGGTCTCTCCTGCTGCACGCAGTGGCTGACATTAGGGTCAGCCTCCTGCTCATGGCTTCTTGCAAACACAGGCAATTTTCAGATATAGAAAAGCGTGAAGTAATTCTTTGGTAACTGCAGTCGTAGAGAGTGCAAATTAGTGCAGAGATGGTAGTTTTCATATTAACTCAGTGGTTTTTTATTACTTAAATTCCTAAATAGCTTTAAAAGCTTACCTTAAACGTGCTTAAAAATAGAGTCCTGCATTTTTTTCAAGGTTAGTAGGGGAATAAAAATTCCCTGAAATTCTTTGTCTACTCTCTTTAACATAACTACTTCTTAGAAGTAGCTTTACTAACATTCCCAGATGACAGCCTCCAGCAGACCCCTCCTGTGCGGGACATTGTCATGGCCACACTGTGTCATTGAAGCCTCAGTCAGGGTGGCCCCTGGATGAAATGTACCCATTATGAATACTGCTGCCCCTCCTGCTCTGCTCGTATGAACCCAATGCATTGCATAATGTTGTCATCAGAGGAAATGTTTTGCATTAATATTAGAGTAACTGCAATTGCTCATTTGGAGCAAATGAGAAGAAAATGAGAAGCATTTCCACTGTATTTATGCAAATTTGATTGCAGGCAATTGTTACCATGACAGAAAAGCTTTTATCTGTCTTGCAAAGAATGAATGATAGAGTGATGAACAAAACAGTAATATTCTCCTATGATGGTTAATACACAATGGGAGAACAAAAAGCAATATCTAGAAGTCTGCATTGCCTGTATAGCTGTGTTTTTCAAAGGTTTCTAACACCTTGGTTGAAAATATGTTGCATGCTTTTTATCATTTACAGATCGTTACAGATTGCTCTTTCTAGAAGACAAAAGAAAAATCTTTCTTTTCATTTGACTAACCTACCTTGGATATAACAATGTCACACTCTGAACTGAAGTTTCTCCTTTACAGATGTAGCCAGTCTCTGGTTACATGCTTGGTTTTCCCCATTTAGCATTCTTCTGGGATTTATCACTCCACAGATTTTCCAGGGAGCAGGAAAGGACTTCCTTTGAGAAAGAGAGAAAATAGAATCTCACAGCAAAAATAAATAAAAACATTTTAAAAGCATCATATTATCAGTAGAAACATGAACTCATTCTCAGTTCTTCATACTTATACAAAGAAGCCCTCTCTCATAGGATAACTGGTGGTGTAGTTTATAGGACGCTTCTTTTAGTCTATGCTTTGAGGGTGAAGTAATGACCCTAGACTGTTACAGTGTGCCAAAAACTTCCAAACTTTAAAAAAGTTCAGTTTTTAAATTATACTATCCCTCCAGATATCTCAAGAACTTCACAATTCTACTTTCCTATAAAATGGCCTTTCTTTAGTCTGTTACAGTGTGTAAAAACTCTGTAAGCAGCAAGAGAAATTGCCTGATACAGAATTTTTGGAAAACTTAGAAGAGAGTTATTACTCCTTACCACCTTGTAACTTTTTCAAACAGGAGACAGCTTGAAATATTTGTGGCACAAAGAAACACAGGACCAAAACCCAATAAACAAACAGAACTCCCCACTTGTGAGGAGCACCACAAACCCACCCCTGTCTCCCTTCCTTGAGGTGGCTCGGTGTACTTTTGCATAAACTGCTGAGGATTATGAGCTGGCTCTCATAACATGTAGAATTTCTCCAGAAAACATAGTGCCATTTTTTTTCTAAATACTTTACTACTTTTGGAAGATTCAATTTATATTTGTATATTGGACATCTTGTTATGGAAAAATTCTGACCTCTGGTCTTTAGGGTTATATATTACTCCAATGATACTTTGCCTTCATAAACAAGCTCTTTTTTTATATAAGAAAATAGAATTTGCTACAGCTGATATCCACAGTGAAACATTTTAATTTGGAAGTGTACTTCTTAAAATAACGAATCTAGACCTTCAGCCGTTGTAAATCAGAATGGGCTTCCTGAAATAAAGTAGCTAGGCAGTTTTTATTAGTTGGTGTGTTATCAGAATTCATTCATAGATTACAAAATCGATACAGTTCTTACCTGGAGCCCAGTTTAAATATCTGAAAGGACTGCCCCCAGCCCATTGCCATCCACTGTTGAAATTCAAAGGTGTTAATATCCAATCCAGAATTCAAACTGAATATTTTAGTTAGCTCTAAATAGAAAAAGAAGTCAGTTGTATCTCCCTATTCTCATCTTAGCAACTTCATCTAAAAGAAATAAAGGTCAAAGTAAAAGTTATATTTCTTAGCTTAATCCAGCCCCAACCAGTACTTCTGCATTACTGAGGTGCACAGATTAAAAATCTCGGTACTTAGTTAAAAAAGGAATGAACATCTTATTTCACTACTTAAATAAGGTTACTTCTCTCACTCTTTTTATTACAGCCTAAAAGATGTTAAAATACCTACTTTCATTAGGGAAAATGATGCTAAATGTTCTGTACCAGATGCATGGAGAAAACACAACAAAAGACGAAGTGTGCCAATCACTGTTTTTAGATTTTCTGTGTGAGGGGTTTCAAGCATCCTTCACACCATATCTCCAAACTGATACCATAATACTTGTATTTGAAATCCACTGGAGATATTTGGCGTTTATGCATGCAAATGTACCCATATTAGGGCCAATCTAGCTATCATCCTATGTTCTCCTAGGAAGTTTAATAATCCTTGAAACACGGAGGAATAAGGTACATTTGAGGACCATAGCCCTGCTCAGTAATGAGTGCACTGGCACAATGGCAAGCGGAGGAAACCTCCCTCTGTGGGACAAGCTGCAGAAGATGCGGTAGTCTCCCACCTGGAGCACAAAGGTGAGATGGGGACAATTCCCCTCCTGTAGAAGTTTGGGACCAGCCCTTCACAAAAAGCACCAGCTCGCAGAAGGGCAGTTCAGACCCTCTCTCTTTTGATGGTTGCTGAAGCACCCCAACATTTTTTTCTTTGCTGAGACAGAAGACAGTCACCTGACTTCGTCATCTAAACCTCCGCGCAGTGTATTTTAAGGTCTTGCTCTCTATCATTTTACCTCCTATATATGCTTGCTCATGATGTCTGTGATGCTTAATAGTTCTGCATTTGCTGCTGACAGCTTTTCCTTGCTTGGTGCCATGATAGAGCTGATTCTGAGTTTATCTGATAGTAAATGCCACTTGAAACATCTCTTGTCCAAAATCTTTCTGTGTCATCTGGAAAAAGAAGTAACATAGAGCACTGCTGTTAGAAGATTGACATTGCACCAACTAAAAGCAAATGAAGTGTGTAATGAGCAAAAACTCTAAAAATGTGCAGTGTTAACTGTATGCTATCACCCATTTAAAGCACCAGAAGAACTGAAATCAGATTAGGCATCAATTAAAATAAAAATTTTAAAAAGCATCTTTTGAAAATTAAAACCTTTATTTTAAATTCCTAAGTTTTAGAGGGATTGCAGGGTTTTCAATATTTGCTTTTAAATGTTCTTTTACTAAAATGTAGCACTAGGTAAACCAGACGTATCTGTTTTTTGAAATAAGAGATTCCAGGGTGAAGTCAGAGGAGGAAAGTAAGCATGTAGATGGACTCTGACCCCGGAGGCTCTCCACCCATTCGGCAGGAACTCCCTCTTAGCTCATCATCATGAGAAGCGGCTTTCTCAAAAATGCAGAAAACTGGCCCTTGACAGCCCGGGGAGTAAAAACGGTCTGTGTAGCACCAATGTACAGGTCAGCTGCAGTCTTTTGTTTGCAGAACTCATAAAACCTTGTGAAAATGTTGTGTTATTGGGAAGGCAGTTGGCGAGAAAGGTGTAACAGTTTGTACCTGAGGTTGAGGATCCAAACGTAATTCTGGAGCAGAAGACAGTAGAAGATGGGAGAGGAGGATAATTTTAAGCAGCAGCAGCATGTTGTGTAGGCTGGCCATAGCAGAAAAGAACAAGATAGGAAATGGATGTTAAGGAGAAAAACAGTGTACAGAGGTTTAAATGAGAATTGACCTACAGGGCATGCCTGGGGAATAAAGAGTAATGGGATTTTTTGAAGGAAGGTAGCAGTCTAAACTCATGCTGGTCGTGCCATGAACTTGGCTCACATGAAATGAGATATCAAAGAGCCTCCTCACCTCTCTGTTCCACCAAGAGAAACAGCCTTGTCCAGTAGGTGAGTCAGAACCTGGCTGGACTGATCCACACTCTGGAGGCACCTCCTCCTCTCCACTCCAAAGGGAGCACTTAGCTACTGAGGCTCAATCAGATGATTTTCATTTGGGCTACTCTGACAAGGTTTTGTCATGAGGGTGTGTAGCTAGTAGCTCAATAGATGGTTTTCTTAACACAACATTTCATGTCAAGTTAATAAATAAAATGCAGGACTTACTCATTAGTGGGCAAATCCATACAGTTTATCAGCATCAAAGTCTGCAGTTGTCGCACACCAGAGCCAGCCATCTGACCTACCAGCATCTGTGCACTCATTGTACTGTTGCCTTCGTATTTGAAAGGGAATACACATGGCTGTCCGTTTTTGGCGTTACCTTGTAATGTAAAGGTATCTAGGGGGAAGAAGAGGTTAAGAGGACATATGAAAATAATCATAAATCATAATTGACATCCTAGTAATGGATTCTATCAGTATATCTGTCTAGCTAATGGAGGAGGTCACACCATCTTTTTTTTTTTTTTTTTTTTAAATTTCATTTTTATTGTTTTTCCTCCTTGTGTAGGTAGAGATTTTAAATTAAATTTTATTGTAGTACAATTTGGGTTTAAATGTTGTGTTTTAGAATGTGATAGATATATATATCTTGTAGGATAAGTCAAATTCTGTGCTGGGTTGCTGGTAGACTGTGGTTCCTGAAGACAAAAAACCCACAAGTAGATCTCAGACTACAAGTTCATTGCATTGTTATATTGTGTACAGCTCAATAGTTCACTTATCACTCCATCTTTTCATTAACTGTTTAAAGAAAAAGGATGGCTGTCCAGAGAGAATATAGATCAGGTGGTAATAAGCTATTTATGCAGTTAAAAATTTTAGGTTTCAATGCATGTTTCTACACTTGGAGACGTCTTGCAGATTTACCTCAGCTCAGATGCATTTCAAGTTAGTAATGCTTCATCTTTTTAAAATATCACAGTATTACAGGAGCATTCTCTTACCCTGAAATTTCTGATATACACTCTCAATCTCACATTCATACAAACACGTTCATTCTGCTCAGTTAACATACATTACTGCTTTATTGTTTTATCTATACCTATACCCAATGAGTGATATACATCTTCAGACTAGAACTATTCTTCTAATTTGGCCAGGCTAGGCGGGAGGAGCCAGTTCGTCTTTCTCATACCTCATGTCTTGGAGCAGAAAGAGAAACTTGCAAAGCTGTCATGAAACTAGCACTCTAAACCCCTTTCACTGATCACTGCACAGTGCGTGTAATGGGGAGGGTAAATGGTAAGAGCTGCATGCTTCCTCATTTCTCATCGCCCTCCCAAAAAGTGCCATCTGATTTAATATTTCCACATAAAGAAATTCTAGTTTAAAGATCCTGCTCTTACTACCTTAATTTCCCCCAACATCCCTATGTCTTCTCTCTTTATTCTGTGAATCAAGTACTGCCAGGATAATACCCAACATACTCTTTAGATCATGTATCAAATTTGATAACACATACAAAATAATCAGTCTATGCATTAAAACTGTAAAGCTCCCCAAGAAAAAGCATTTTTGTATCTAATTTAACACAAAACTAACAGGAAACTTACCCAATGACTGTAATGAACCATGCAGGAGGGAAAGAAAAACTAGGAACCTGGAGAAACTCATTGCAGAAGTAACTTGCTTTTCATTCCTCTACCAAAAGTTGGACTATAAAATTGGTAGTGTACAAATCCTTCTGACTGGGGATACTAACAGATCCTTCTCTGTGTCAAAGGGTTGATGGCTGTACTCTAAATAAGGAAATATCCTGTCACATGGTATTTTGAAATAACTAGAGTGCACATTGCAAAACACTGCTGTCTTGAAGAGCAAGTGCTTCCAAACTGAAATCACCATCCTTGTAACTAGAGGTGGTGATATTTGTTTTATTCTGAGACTTTGCTAGGGTTATAGACAGGTCAGTTGTTGACATGCTACCTACCTTTAAAAAAAGCAACTTGAGAATTTGTGACCAGAAACCTGCAGTGACATATCGTCAATTAAAACCTCAGTTTCTTTAACCCTTACATCTCAGAAACAAAGGGAGACAAAACCCCAATGGTTCAGTATATTGCTATAATGTCACGCTCTACATATCTATAGGAAGAGAGCAAATTTTACAGGGTATGCAGTATTCGGTGCAGTGTGAATTATTGCTCAGTTTGAGGGTTAAAATTGCCTTTTTCCTGCACTGTTACATGGCTTGCTTTGACCACAGTTTGAGTCTGGGCTGTTTATAACTGCTTGTTGAATCTCTGAAAGAAGCGAAGATGTTCAATGCTATAGGCTAGCAGCAAGCTTTCCTGTTAGAGGAGGGAAAGTTTTGCCTGGAATACTTTTGTCAAGCAAAAGGATGTGTTCATCTGCCTGAGAAATTCCTAATGAGGGTGTTCCAGAACAAAGCCAAACATAAGTTAAATTGGAAAAACTCCTTTAATCTGTGCACAAAGTGCTCGTCTGAAGACTGATATTGGCATGGCAATTTGTGTACAACTCTGCTGCCAGACATTCACAGGCAGACAAGTCCTACTGTTCCTTCTGTTTATTTATATCAGTGAAATTAAAAGAAGTCGTGCTAATGAAATTGAAGAAAGTGGAAGTGAAATAGTACTGAGATATATACAGAAGCTGAACAGAAGATGTCATATGCGAAACAACTATCTTCGCTTTTGGGGCCAGTCTCGCGCACGCTGCGCCTCATCTAAAAAATCCACCGCGCAGGCTTGAAGGGTGTACTCACGTTTAAAGCCCTTCCCAAATCTTCGTCCGCGAAGTCAAGCCATGATGATGATCTTCGCTTTTATATAAAAGGTGTTAGGAACATTATTGCTAGAACTGGCTAAACTTGTTGATTTGACTGCTAGAAATACTGAGAGAGAAAAGCCTTTTTGGGAAAAAAATGGCTGAATTTCAGTAAAAGTAGTAATTGAATAAATGTTCAATAATAACTATTCTATTTGCAGGTGACGTGACAGCAGAGTTAAGGGTGAGCAAGGTTTGCAAGAACAGCCCCAGGTTGTAAAGCTGAGTAGTGGCACAGACAATGATGGGGTGGGAGAGAAATAGAAGCTGAGTTTACTGAGTGAAACTGTGTTTCAGACACATTTGAAAGCACAAAATGAAATTGCTCTAACAAACAGTATCCCTAAGGAAAACACCTGGAGGTCACAATTCCTGCCCATTTTCCTGCTCTGCCTCACAGCCGTGCACCAGTCCAAACTGAGCTTTAGCCACACTTGTGTAAATGGATGCTGGTGAACATTCAGCTCCCAAGGCTGCAGGGTGCTGCAGGGTGCTGCAGGAAGATTAGTGCAGACACTAGGGCTAAAGAAGAATTGAGAACTCCAGAGCTGCCCCTTTCACATGACCAACCAGCTTGATGCTGGTTGCAAATATTTTGGGGTGAGTGTCCTGCATGCTGCATTTCCCTTGTGCAATAACCTGTTCTCACCACTGTGTTAAATTCTTGATTGTATTACACCAAGACAACAGGAGTCCAGTGCCTAGAAAAGAAACTTCATTACTTTTTATTACTATTTCTTTTGATTTTCCAGCTTGCCTCAGTAGACCCTGTGCAGCCTGGGGAAGGCAGGTTTTTTGGGGCTATATCTGCTAAGTGCTCATCCCCATAAAGTGTTCAGTGTCTAAATTACATTTGCAGCTCACCTAAATGCTATTTTTTAATGATTTCCACTGTTTTTCTAACATCTTCTTGCAGATTCCTAACACAGTATCATATGTTATTCCTTAGTTTTCAGTTCCTTTTTCTTGCATTTCAAACTGGCAAGTTGGCTCTTGTTCAAGCTGAATTCAAGCGGTGGGGAGAGAAGTCCTCCTTGTTATTGACAGAAGAGTTACTATGCAGACAGGATCACCTCCCTTCCCCTTTCCTCTCACTTGATTCACAGGTAAGTCCAAAGATGAAAATTGTACTAACAAAAACATTATTTATTTCAAAGCATTGACTAAAAGAAGGAATAACGCAAGGGTGAGAATATTTTAATTCATGTTAGCGAGCATGTTATAGTTAACAATCATATTATCAGATTGAAAAAAGACCAAAACCTACACCTGAGATTAATATCCTTTGCTGATATGAACTGTATTTTCCATAGCAGAAAATTAAAATGGCAAGGTTGCTATCCCAAAGTTATCTGAGGTAAGTATGTGAAGCACCATTTTATAAGTGTAATAAGGCACAGCTATAAGGAGCAGTAAAATTGCTGGTCTGATGGACCAAAGTTTGTGGGGCAAAATGAGTTCAGGATTGCAACAGAGTTGGGCAAATTTTATTTTTTGAGTTCTTTGCAGTGTCCACAAAGTCATGGAAATACAGTTATAAATAGTAATCACACTTTATTGAACATTCATTCTCACTAGTTGACTTTTGTTAATTTGTTCTTGACACTCTGTCTTTACACTAGTGTTTTTGCTAAGGCACTTCCAAACGTATTGACTGTTACAAAACTATAACACCAATCCATAATTCCAATTTTGTAAAATATTCATGATACAAAAGAGTCTGCTAATGCAAAAAGACAAAAGGGCTTTAAGATTACAGATATCCTCACTAGAGAGCTTTAACCAATATATCCTTTAATTTCAGCAAGTAAATTTCTCCTCTGAATCGGTATATGCCACAGGACCTATTCTCACCAATTCTTCAGTCACCCACACATCATTTAGAAGTGTTTCATTGCCAGAGTATGTTGATAGTTGGTTTGTCTTTTTCGCTGGTAGAAATAGGCTGAAACGCCAAATCCAAGAAGAGTGAGAATAGCCAACAAAATAAGTGGCCAAACAGAGGCATGAACAGGTGGGTGAATCTCTTCATTCTTTTCCTTGCCTGAAATAAATGCATATAACTGTGAGAAACCTTAGCAACTTTTTATTCTGCATACAACATGAAAAACAAGGAGGAAATGTTCTCTCCTGCCTGAACCTGGAGTCTGTTCAGTGTAAATCTGAGCCCTGAATGGTTTCTGATAAGTAGCCAAGTCTGTTGCTAAAGCTAACATGGTTTTAGCAGATCTGGATTACAGTAATATACAAGGCATGCAGTGGATGCTTGTACGAATTTAGTGAGAATGCTGAATGATATGGGATCCTAATTATTTGGAAATTTGGAAATTAATTTTACACTAATTTTATGTTACACTATTTACAATAATACCTAAGAAAGAAATTTTCATTTACATCTAATAGGTTTTAGCAGCCTTGTTAAAGCTCTCTGTGCCTGTTCTCAAAGTGAGTCACCAGTGGGTAGCTGCTGAGCTTGTCAGCTCAGGGTTAGCCCTGCAGCAGTTCAGTTAACCATAAACATGTGAGGGCTCGCATGCACGTAAAAGGTACTGTGGGATTACCCTGAATGATTTATAACCATGCATCCCAGTAACAGTCAGCAGGAATTGTTCTCTAAAAGGGGGTGATTTGGGAAAAGTAATTTTAAATTCTTCTTGTATTTAGATTTTTGTTAATTTTCTTATGAAAGCTTTTACCTTTTTGCTGTAGAGGACTCCCGCTTGGTGCAACTTCAATGAATATGAGGGAGAAATAATATGACATTATATTAGAATTCATAGGTTTGACTGTTTTGCAAAAATTATACAGGAAAAAAAAAAAACCAAACCCTGAAGCATTACCATTGCATTAGTAATGCAATGTCTGTAGAAAAATGTATGTAATATGTCTGCTGTAAAATGAAACACAAGAGAGGCAAAAAATACTCTACTTAGGTTTTACCTTCCTACTTATTTAAAACTTTATATTGGTTTTGTATCTACCAGCATTCAAACACTGACTCTTTACTGTGTTCACTCAAAAATACCTTTTCACATTTTTCCTGAAATAGTGATTTTAATTTGCTGTCTCTGCAGATTTATGTCACCTAGCACATCTTAGGAAGCTCTGCATGTCCAGCAGGATTCTCTTGTTACAATTAAGATTCTTAAATGTCCTCCCTAGAAAATGCTCTCTGAATCAAAGCTATGCATACGAAAGAGACAAAGAATAGACCTTTATAAAACCTGTTTTTGTTGAAAAGGTGCAAAAAATGTTTGACACTCAGAAAAGAAGAATTAAACATATTGGATGTTCTTATAAAGTAAACAAAACTATTCTGAATCAAGACTCCCTAAATTATCAAGAAAATATTTCTCCTCTTGGCTTTTTAACATTACATTTGAAAACACACTTGCTACCCAGAGAGGAAGTTATAAAGACAAAATGTAAAATGAAATTAAAGGAGAGCAGAATGTAAAATGAGTAGGTACGAAGTAACAGTATCCCCTACTAAGGCAGGAAATCATTACATATGAAAGCATCTTTAGACTCAGTGGATGGATTTTAGTGCTTTCTTATTATTTAGTTCTATATGGATGGAATATAATTTGGATGTTCTCAGTAAATCTTTAGTGAGGATTAACTGATTTAGCTGATTTAAGCATGGAAATGAACAGTGCATGGGAGATGACTGTTTCTTGGTTACAAATGTTTAGGAAAGTGGAATATGCCAAACAAAACTGTCAGAAATTACTTCCAGACGTGGTAGAGAGCTGTAACAGTTACTATTAAACAGATCTGCTCTGTCAGCAGGGGCTGAGTCACTAAGCACTTACCTTGGGTTTTTTGCAGATAAATCCTTTTTCAGAAGAGCAATCAGTGTTGTCCCAATAACCGAATGGTGTAGTCATTTCAACACAGCTATGCTCCATGGCAGACTCTTTCTCCTCCCAGTTGACAAAGTCCAGGACAGCATTATCTAGCCACAACCACTGTCCTAAAAAGCAACATGCAGGGTAAAAAAAATTTTAAATGTGTCTCTTGGATAGTTTAACTCCTTAGCTCAGCAAATTACTTCAAAAATTTAATAGTAAACCATTTTTTAGTAGCAGACCACATAGGTTTTTTCAAAAATACAGTTATCCTCAGTTTTCTCATATTAGTAAAGCATTTTTCAATTAAATATTGAAAGTAAGACATTACCATCCACATTTTGGAAAAGTCCTATCCAGAAGCCTCCTACTTTATTTCCAAGTGGCTGTATTTTATGGATCAGAAAATCAGATTCATCAATGTTTTTCTACCGAAACCAAGGTAGCACCTGAAAAACATTAGCAAGAAAATAACCATAACCTACATAAGCAACTACTGGAATGACCTCTTCATTCAAGTCTGTACAAACAATAACCTTTTAAAGTATTATTCACGTTTCTCTGTTGGCTTTCCCACTCCTTCTTGCAGAGGGCAGAGACCTGGAGGTGCGTGGTGACCGTGGTCCCCACCACTGCCCCCAGGATACTGCCCCAGAAGCCAGGACCTGATGGGGAGCTCTATGCCGGGGAAGGCTGCAGCCCCTGGGAGAACAGAAGGCTGCACAAAGTTGCTAGTGTCCGTTTATTTTCATTGTGGCATATTTAGAATAGGTTGGTAGGTAAATAAAGTGTTTCTAATGATTAAAAAAAATAATCAATGTTTGTACATTTCTATGTGAATTTTGTACAAAAGTTTGAACAGATCTGGTCAGTTGATAATGAAGGCTCTCACCTAACCGAGCACACTCGAGGGAGGCTAGTGCCCAGCTTGTCCCAACTGATGCTTCGAGGTAATAGCAGTGGCTGCGATAAGGGATCCAAGCTTGGAGTGCAGCTGTTTCAGGGCATTCTCCAGGCGTCTGAGCAGGGTCAGTAGGAGCTACAGCTAAAGAAGCCACATGGTATGAAATTGGTATTGCATTATGAGTAACCTATGAGGTATGATATGTGTGTAAATAGTAGAGGATTTCTCTCACCCAGCTTTAACTATTAACTATAGTTTATTAACTATAGTCTATTAACTATAGTCAGGTCTCTACTCCTGACTATTCCGACAGGCCCCCAGCTCAGACAATGAGGGGGGCTGGGCAATCAAGAATGTGAATCATCTTCTATCTCCAATCATATTCTTCAGGACAAGGGAACAAATCACATCCTGCAGTGTTTAACTGACTGCCTTGGCAGTACTGTGAGGAAAGCAAACCTTGAGGGATGGATGCAGATCTCGAATTTGCATTCACACAACACAGAAAGCTGTTGTAGGCTAATGAATCATTGATACCATAGTCCCATATT
Source organism: Bucorvus abyssinicus (assembly GCA_009769605.1). NCBI lineage: Eukaryota > Metazoa > Chordata > Aves > Bucerotiformes > Bucorvidae > Bucorvus > Bucorvus abyssinicus. Next base: position 21,656,463 of record CM020028.1, read on the forward strand.
GTATGTCAGCTTGGTCTCTGTATGTTGTCACTTTATAGAAAGGAGCCATCAGTGAAACAATTAGTCTCTGTTTCTGATCATGTGTGCAACCCCACTTATATCAGTTCTTGCACTGCATATGCAGACCAAATGTATGGTTGCAAAGTTTAACTCAGAAGCCACCTTCAAAGTGGAAAAATCTATCTTGAATCTCACATCAGGAACAGACTGTATTATGTAGCCTTAAACCTAAGGAGGGAAAAACAACACAATTCTGCAAAATCTACAAGAAAACATGCCACTGCATACCTCTACAAAGAATCAAAGTATCATTCGCATTCCCAAGGCTCTTACACCTACGCCAGAACTGCTTTAGCTCTAGCAATAGTGAATGAACTGAAACTCTTGCCTGTGTTTTGCCTCAGTGATACCTGTATGTGAACTTACCCAGTTGCTGCAGTCCACACAGTCAGTGCACACTTCCAGCACTTACTTATATTACACAAAATCTCAAGTGTGATTTATGCTCATGTCTCAGAAAGAGCAAAATATCTTGAAGATAGATCTTCATCTTATGCAAACCGTTATGACTACCTAGAAAGCAGTACAGCCATACCCATTTGCACAAGAGGTTTTCATGTGCCCGAATTCATATTTCATCCAATAGCAAACCTCTCAATTCTGCATAGTTAGACAATATCCTGAAGTATACTCCTCTGAGGGTTCTAGCACAAGCCAGAGAAAGTCTTAGGATCAGGCAGACTGATGGAATTAGGAATGCGTCTTTAAAATTATTACACTCATTTGCTTACCATCAGATGTTTTACAAACTGAAAAGTAACTTTCATTGCAGGATGCTGTTTTCCAAGTACTGTCAACATCTAGGTAGACACAAGCATTTTTCTCCTTTGGTTCCCCTGCTGCCCATTTTGTGTACCTGGTTTTCCAGTTATCAGTCCATTTGTAATAGCTGCCAGTCTGAAAACAAAGAAGTTCTGGTAACAGAGTTTTTTACATAAAATCCTCTGACACATAAATATAGTGTCCTATGCCTATTTGAGTTTTTCAGCAAAAAAAAAAAACCCTGTGCTGCTCTGGTTTTTTTAAACACAAGTCACTGTTCTAAGCAATGTTACTGGGTGCTCTGAGTTCCACAAGAACTGCATTTGAACACTGTTTAACAATGCATTGCTTTCAGGAGGGTTTTTTCTGAAGTAACACAAACTTCTACAGCATGGCAAGAAACTCAGATGAATCTTTCCTAGGTCATTTAATAAATTCCATATAAGGAGAAGCAATTACAGACAATTTGTTCCCTCTCCTCTGCTTTATTTAAATTAAAACTGGGAGCTATTTGGTAAGTAAAGGTTACTTGATATTGAACAGTCAAAATAATCTTAAAATGTCTCTCTAATATTCATAATAACATTTATTAATATAACAATAGTTATAAGTAGTCCTCTATACAGCAGGAACTGTTGCTTCGTGATAGCTGCACAGCCTGGCTTATGACTCTCAGTCTGCACCTATATTTCTTCTAACATTTCTAGAGCTTTCCACTTTCGTATATTGCTTCCTGATTAATATTTCCTGTGACTCTTCACTCCATTTGGTGCTTGAAAGTCTTTGAGTAACTAACAGGACCACTAGAAATCTATGCATATACACAGTAAAGCCAGTGGAGTTGTTTCAACACTGTTATAAATTGGACATCCAGCAAGTCTATAAAGAGCAGGAGAGCTCACCAAGCACCTGCGCCTCCCATCTGTCCGGCACTTACCATATTGCTGTTAAGACCTATCCATACGGGTTTTCCATATTTCAACATCTGGATCCACAAGAATGAATGGGTGAAGCCATCTGAAATGCTGGCAAGTTCTGCAGATTTGTCTTGACAATTTTTTCTAGCCTCATCCCATTGCATTTCAGATGAAATGATTGAATAGCTACTGTCACCATAACGGACAAAGCTAGAAGATGGATTTGTTGTTGGTACTTCAGACTGCGTGATAACTATGGAGGAAAAACTGAATGCATGAATTTACAACATACCGCTCATCTCTAGCATGGAAGCCAAAAAAAAAAAAAAAGTCTAAATGTCAAATTCTTTAGTTAACCTCATGAAGAATTTGTTAGTAAAAAAAAAGCAAACAAAAACCAAACCCAAACAAAAAACAAAACAAAACCCCTCAAAAAACCCAAACCAAACTTGTTATAAAACATGAACTAAAATTGTTACTGTAAAAAGCCAAGTGAAATCCTGACTGTCCTGAAGTAAAGAGTATACTTTCTAGAGGCCTGACTAGTGCACACTAAGACTTGTAAGTTGCATATTTGAGTCCCTGTTCTTTAAGATATTTTGACTAAATCTGGATATCTGAGTATACACCTATCGCAGATCACTGGTGGGGAGGACATAGGGCTGGATGTAGAAGGCATTTACTGTTGTACCCTGTTGTCACAGCCTGAGACTTTGATACTTAATGTTAGTTGATCACCACTCATTGTTTTCTCAAAGTCGTTAGCCTGTCTGTAAGGGCTGCCTGAACATTGCCTGCACATTTGAATTAGGCAGTTTATATTTCCACCCTTGAGATTGTAAATGTATACAGAGGAGCTGTAACTGGGATTAAGCAAACCAAAACTGCCTCCCTAAAACTATGTTTGCTGTGCAGGGAAAAGGGATTCTTACAAGCAAGTTAGCTATGTTGAGAGTGAACAGGCTGCAGGAGCTGACTGAATGTGAGATGGCAATAGTTTTCACTAATGCTGTAATAAAGGTGAGGCAAAACCGGTTTCCTATCTGTGGTTTGCCTTCTCCCATTATATGGGTGGGCAGCAGGGGTTTGCACGGTAACAGTTCTACAGCAGGAGATTCAACATTCAGTATTCAATTGGTACATTAAAAAAATGAATACTCTTCTACAATAAAGACACAGACAAGAGGCTGTACATTTTAATAGCATAGAACATTCAGTAGAAGTGTTAAGAGGGGATTAAATGCTCTGCTCAGAGTCAGACAGGAGTATGGGTAAATCACTGCAAGAGCATGGTTTTACACTACATTTAAAGAGGGTGCCTGAAAGCCTCATTTTTCACTGAGAAGAAATCTATTTCCATTTATTATTCTCTACTTCATGATCTATGTACAAAACCCCAATTAAGATAATGGTTCCTCTCCAGCAGTTTCCATGGAACAAGTTGTACTTTAAAAATAGTAGAGCCTTAAGACTGGTGGAGTCTGAAAGCCTGAGGTACTCAGAACGAGACTCAAAGTTGGAAGAAATTACATTGGTTTAAATATACTGAGATACTTTTTCTAATTAGGAGACTGAATTAAACAGAACTCACGTGAATTCATTTGGCATACATATCCTCTCTCGTTGTCACAACTATCATCTCTCCATTTCCCATCTGAGTTCATGATGAAGACACAATCTGTCTAAAGAAGGAGAGGAGAGAAGACACACAGGCGTTACGAAAGGCAATCAAGAGCTGGTGAGCTGAAGCTCCTATATGCCTAGTGCAAGCCTGATGGCAGAGAGGAGAGAGGAGAGGGGAGAGGCTCATTGAGCACCTGTGTAATTAATTCGGATTTCCTAGGTTTCTGCTCAAAATCTTGACCTGGTATTTATTAGTTACCCCTTAAATTTGAAGCAGAATTCCACTGATGCCAGTCAAGGCTTGAAAGACAGGTCTATAAAAATAATCTTACTGGTTTTATTAAGAAACCTTTAATGACTACAGAAATTACTAGGGTACCTATGCTATTTCTTCTCAGTTCTCATTTACAGTTATATAGAACTGCTTCAAAACATTTCCATAAATGAAAAAAGCAACGTAAGAACTATTATTAAAAGCACTAGTCTGGATTTATCTTAACTGAAGCAGACTATCTTGCAGGAAGCAGGTACTCCTTATCAGCTGTTTGTAGTCATTATCAAGTTATCACTGTTAGATGTCTTTAGTAACAACCAGATTTTCCCTTTACTTCCTTACGTTTAATTGCTTCAAGATTTCCTTCATGGCTCCCCTGATTTCAAGACTGGCTGTGACTGTCTTTCAGCATTTCATCATTCTCTCTTATGCTGATTTAAGCAAGTTCTAACCATAACCAAGTTGACTGATGTTAGATGTCAAAAATCTGTGACTAGCTGCCTATCATTTCTTCAGCAACTACGTGTATACCTGCTTTGGAAAAGAGATTGAATTTCAGCAGAGAAACAGCCTGTTTATTGAAGATAATGCTTTTGTACCATCAGAAACTAGTAAAGCAGTGTGGAAGCACATTAACCAGGAAGGGGACATATACATAGACAAAACAATGTTGCACCAACAACCTTAATTGTGGTTTATCACAGCTTTTCTCTTTGGTGTTGCAACTTCTATGTTTGTGGTAATGCAGTTTGTGGGGGAACTGCTGCAATATACGCCTCTTCTGGCTTGTTTTACACAACTGGTATTTTGCAATAGGTCAGCTGGAAAGCACAAAGTCCCTCTTCTTCAGTACCTCTGCCAAATATTTTTGGTGTATTTGGAATCATTATAAGGTGATTTGCTACACCCCATTCTGCTTACAAAAGGGCTTGTTTCAGCCTCTTCTTGTTGCTGCTGTAACTTCCCTTTGAGGAAAATCATCTAGCTGCCTAAGATACACAAGTTACTTAAATTTCCTGTACCTCCACAGTGATGTCTGTGAACATTTCTAAGTACTCATAGTCATAGTAGGTTTGTTTCTGTTCTGGTGCACCATTAACCCAGTTAGTGTAGGAAACGGTGCTTCCATCTGTCCAAAGAAATGTGGACTCTTCATTGATATCATTCATCCCAATCCAAACATTAGCCATGGCATCCTTTAAATGGTAGAAGAGGAAAGCTGGAGAGAAGCAAAGAATTCTCGTTAAGGAAAGCTCATCATGACTTATCCAAAACAGGAAAAATGCAAAAGTCCAGAACTGGGGCCATATTAAAAGGATATCATTTCCCACTACAGAGCTCATCTGCCTTTTAACTAGATGTTTAGATAAGCATCTGTACTAACATACGTTACACAAGCATTAATGTTGAAAAAATAGACAAAAAGAAGGAGCAAATTAGAAAATTTCCCCTTCCCCATTGTGTATGCACATGCAGTGTTCCAGCAAATAATATTATGAGTGACAGAGACAGAAAATGTCTGGCTGACAGTTTGAGGTATCTGTGCAACCATACTCAAAACAGACTGTAAGTTTCATGAAAACTGAGCAACTGAAAGAATTAGAAACACAGACTGTATTTCTATATATACAATAATTTAGCTGTTGTTTCACACTTTGGAGTTAAAATGAAGCATAAACTGACCTGGCTAATAAGCAATTTTCAGCAAATTGTCCCATACTCTATTTTGGTGAGTACAGCAGTTTCTTTAGTGACAGATTAATATTTTTTTCTTTCAGGAGTACCTATATATGTACCTTGCACTTGTTCATTTGGTATGGTAGCCAGGTTTCCTCCCAAACTGATACAAGCATCTCGTGCATCATGCCACATGAGCTTTATTGTTATATTGGAAGCAAATATTTTGAAACACTGGGGGGGAAAAAAAAAAAAGGGAAGCATTTCATTGAAACTAGCAAAGAAGTGACTAATTTGTGACCAATATCAATTAACTACAGGACGCACATTTCTTCAGAAAAAAAAGAAATCAGGGCTAGACTAAGTAACAAAGCTCAAGAGTAGAACGTATGTATGTCTACCCAGGTAGACACTTAGCCCCTCTCATTGTGCAAGGTATAGTCCAGGAGTCTAGTATCATCTGAACTGATTGTAACTATATCAAATACATACTCCCTTTTCACATTTTCATCTGCCTGCTTCCTACCATAATAGAGGGATCATTCAAGAAAATGTGGCTTTGGTTGACGCAGCTGAAGGGAATGATCTCTAATCTCTTGTCCTGCTTCAGTGACTACGGTTATGACTGTTCATCCCACCAAAGTGTGTGAAATATCCTTTGATACACTGACCTAACATTCTGAGGATGCAATAGTAGTGCAGTGTATATAAAGTAGACAAAACAACCTTTGGCAAATGGAGCTTCAACTCAACTTGGTACAAATTCTTCTGTTACAGCAGTGAGGACTTCCAAACTATGCCTAAATGTAAAACTATATTCAAAATAATTGTAGTTTGGCATAATCTTTCTGAACTCAAAGCTTTGGGAACCCTGTACAAACCAAAAGGATCACTCAAATACATTCTCTCTAAATTGTTCCATCTGAAGGGGTTTTTTTTCTAGACTGACCGTTTCAAATTACTGTTTCTAACATAGATAAATAAAACAGAAGAGGAGAAGCATTTCTCTTAAACAGTAACAGTGTATTTTAAGCCTGCACAAACTACGTTCTCTGAAATTTATTCAGCATACATCTTTTACTGTATTTCTCAGCAAAGTTAAATGTCTATAGTCACCTCCAAAAAAGACCATACATTCATCCACCATGTTCTGACTGGATAATTACTCTCCAAATCTATTTTAAAATCATAAACCCCTGATTTTTTTGTAGTTCTTTTTTCAATTCCTCTGCTTCACCCAATTTATTGAAGAAACTTGTTGACATACCTTGTTGTTAAACAAAAGCCAACTTTCTGGACATCCTCCAGGAGGCAATGGAGAAGCAAACGTTGAATTAATAGAACTGTTATGTTTTTCACATACAAATTTATTGGAGGAACCACAATTTACGTCATTCCACAAGCCTAAAAATAGTTACGTTGAATGGACAAGTCAAGATGCTATAGTATTTGTAACAATAAATTATCACTTCTTATTTTGAGTTAGAAAGAGGCTAATCTCTACTGTAAAAGTGAATAAAAGAACCACGCATTATATTTATGCACTCAACTATTTTTTACAAACAGAAGATGTTTAAGGACTTCGGCTGCTCAGCGCTGTTAGTTACTGGGCTACCATCTAGCATCTGAGACAAGCTCAGGAATGCTAAGCTATCTATGCAGAGCTGGTAGATACGGCAGGCACCAGTGTGATAGCTGCCCCCTTCTCGATCAACAACTACAGGGATGCATCTAAATCAGAACAGATGCCTATGCTTAGAAAAGATAATCTTTTTCTTGTTGTCTTCATATAAAGGCAGAATTTCAGGTGGGATTGCTGAATGAATTCTTTATTAAACATAAATTGAGAAATAAATTTCCTCATACATGTGTTACTGGATTCCCTTTAGACTCAGCTAAGTTACAGAAACACAACAGAGGAAAAACTAGCACTAAGATCTGCAAGATATTTACATTTAAGAGTACTTAAAATCATGTAACACAGTCTCAGGTCGTTAGATATGTTTGTCTCTCTCCTCTCCTCATTGGCTTTTACCATCAACCTCCCTATTTCCTGTAGCTGTCACAAATGTCTTCTTAAGTTCATAGGAGCGAAGACAGACCCCACTCAACTTTTTACTTAGAGAAGTAGTGAAAAATCCTGTAAAAAGGTGCAATATCAATCTTATACATTCATATAGAGACATCTGCATTAAATTACACATGGTACTGAAACCTCTCCATTCTAAGGACAGACTCTTCCATGACTGGTGGTTACACCAGATACTGCATGTTGTTGGCATGTTGTTGGAAAGGAATTGCCATAAAAACAGCTATCAGCAGAAATTTGACAGCATCCGTTATAATCTGTGGAGAAACAAGTAAAATCTAACAATTTAGCCTTGTTACTTACCTTGCTCTGACAACATTACCACACAATTTTCATCATTATTTGCAAAGTTGGGTTCATTAGGAGCCCAGGCCACATAGGTTACTGGAGTCCCATCTATCCAGCTGAAAGAAAAGTTATACAAATATTTATTAATTAATACTCTTCAATTGTGGAATGAGATTCTTAGTTAACAACTCACATTTAAGAAGGTCCATAAGCATTAATGAGAATTGGCTGAAACTGGAATGACTGTTTACAGATCCACACACGCCCACACCCCACCCTCCCCTTCCCTGGTTATTCTAATTGGAGGAAATTTATGTTAAATATTACTGGTTGCCAAATAGAAAAAGAAAACACCAAGCATGTTTTCTGTTGATGGACAGGAGAGATCAGACAGCATTTAATAACAGAAACTATTTTCAGTTAGCAAGAAATCTAGAGTTTCAGTTAACATGTAATCTAGAGAAGAATATTAAAAGTTTTATTTATCTTAACTGATTTCATTGTATCAACTAGTTAATCTTATGCTTCTCAGTCTGAGCATTCCTGATGTTCTCATAGATGCAAACAAGGACAAGAATACTTTTTTGTGGAATTTACCCTGAAGAGAAATATCTCCATAGGTTATTTCTATTAAGTCTTGTGTCTGGAATCTAATGAACATTCTGTCAGCTTTAAAACCACTGTTTCTGAAGTATCAAAAATGACATTTTTTCTTTATGCTTACAAGCTTTTTACGGTAGTACATTGCTATTGAAGGAATAAGAGGTTGGCATTGCATTTTAATCAATATTTTAGAATTTAGATCTCTCAGCCTGACATGGGAAACAAGTTCAGCTACCTTGTCTATCTCTTGCTGCTGCTGATATACTTGATCTAAATAAGGAAATGCTCGCTGGACTCAAAAAATGCCTTATCTCCCATATTTGTGTCCCAAATCAGGAGGTTAGAATCATGCACTGACTCACTCACTCACAACTTATCTCTCTCCACTCCTATTCTGCCTTTTCCCAGGTTAGTGATTTACATTTACTCAACAGCAACATTAAAGTAGAATGGTTAAATTCCAGTTTCCTCTAAGTCTGTTTCAGGTCATGATTAGAAACATGGTCTCACCTCCCAGATGTGTCCTAACTAGCAGATGGGAAGGTACAGTGTCAGTGTCACGCTTTTCAGTATCTTTTACTTTAGTTTTGAGTTTATTTGTGTGTTGGTCTTTTTGCAATACTTGTTAATTTCACTGTACTGTAAAGATATGCTGACTTTTCTCCTGGCACGGGACTTTGCAGAGGCTACCTTAAAAATCTGTCAGAAGCAGCTTTTGTGCTCATTGTCCACATCTTCCTAATTCTAGAGGACCTCTCTGAGGGTATGATATACAGACAAAAAGCATAAGAAATTTAGAGTCAATCGTGTGGAGCATACTTTAATTGTGTGTGTGTGTATAGGTTTAAAATCCAGCATAGTAAAGTATCGCTCCGATTTATGGGACAAATCTTTGAAAGAAACGTGAGAAAGTGTGTAGGGAGAGTATAGCTGCCAAGCCTTTCTTTGGACCTTTACGCAAGAAAAAATGTACTTTTCCTATTTCTTTTTGGGGAGAACTATTGGACTTCAGAATATCCCCTTCTGTTTTGTACTCGTTATGTGGAACTGCCTTCAGTCCTTGAAAACAAGACATTTAGTGTCTCCAGCTACATAAAATACTTTGTTTCTTTCTACATGTTAAGAGCTGCAGTGATCATCTTAACTTACCTAAATTTTTTATCAAGACTCACTTTTAGACCAATGAAGTATCCTCTTGACTGACTCCAGAATCCCTCCTAAAACAGAAAGTTACTCTTTTTTTTTTTTTTTTCCCCCCAAATTATCTTTAAACTAAAACAAGCAGAAATGGCCAATGATTAGGTTCACGGAGCAGGCAGTGAGCTCAACAGCAGTAAAGCATGTGCTTACAGTTAAGTGATGTGTTTACATACTCAGGCACAGAAGCCAGGTTTTTATCTGGAGCATCTGCAGTGCTAAGGGCCCTTCAGACGGGGTAGAAGAGAAGCAGATCTTCAGTCAGAAACTAGTACACAGAATTCATTCTCCCTCTAGAACTGCAGCACCATCTAATCCTGACCTCAAGTCTCCCTCTCACACCAGCTACTTACCAAGCCAGCACAGCTGACACCTTCCCACATCGCTCTTCCCGCCAGTTTGCTTCACCACCAGCATAGCTGGCACAGAGCATGAGGGACCATATCCCATGGGACCAAAGAGCGCGTTTGGGAGGAATTTCATAGACCTCATCTCAGGTGGTTTTTGTTAGTGAAAATGCTGATGGCTCTACTTCTGAGGCTGTTCAAGTTTTGGAAGCAGATTGTCAAAAACATTTCTGCTATAGGGTGTCTCTTTATAAAGATTCTTACATTTTCTTTTAGCGCTCTCTGTAGGAACCTTCTCTCACTATTACTGTTAACAACAGCCAGGTCTGCAGAATTCATCCTGCAAAACTCTTGGGCTTTTTCCATGGAGGCAGAATCTTTGCTAATGTAGTATAACTTATCTTCATATATGACCCATCCATCTGGAGTGGTTTTGTAAGCTGGAAGATAAATAAGGTAGCCTTAAATTCTGTATCTGTAGAGCACAAAAAGTCATTTTAGAATAACAATTTTGATAAAAAATAATAAACAAGATGAATAAATGTAAAAAAAAAAACAACCAAAAACTCAAAAAACCCTACCATACGTATCGGCTGGTTCAGATTTTAATGGCACTCCTGTAAAACAAGAGAGTAGAAGGCATGACACATCTCCATAGCATGTTTTATGATGTAAGTTGTGACTGACTGCAAGGAGCAAAGTGAGGAACAGAGCAGGATTCTGCACTCCTTTGCCATTGACTTGACAGCAGGCTTAACCACATATTTCAACTACGCATTGTGCAAAATACATGGTCATCTACTTATAATTTTGTATCATAAGCTGTGCTTCACATCAGCAAAGTCATAGCTTTGGCTTTATCACTTTTCTGTGCAAAGCAACATAAGGGAAATTTAATCTTTCAGTCACAGTGGATTTATGTGAAACACTTTAAATGTTGGTTTTACAGCCCTTTTCTAAACCATAAGTAGAAATTTCATAATTCTTCAGAGGGGTCTTCTAATCAAGAGAGAAAAAATTTCCACTAGATTTACTTTAGCTGTACCAAAAAGTTCTCTCAGTCCCAAAACCTGTAAGCATAAGTAAATATGACTATGCATGCTGGTTGCAAGTTATTTCTGGTTTTGATAGAAAAAGAAATGCCACTGCTTTGAACCATTGCTTTTCCAAAAGCAGTTGAATCCTGAATAATGTTAAAGGAGAACTTGGAGTACCACTAAATCTTTGGTGTACAAAATTACTGTATTTGGTTTTTATCTTTACCTGTCTTACGGTTAAAAAATTGTAAGGAATTCACAACTCCTTACTTCCTACATTTCAAAAATATGAGCAAAAACTTCTTAATATCAATGTTTGCAATTTCTGAAAACCTCACAAACACATGGATTATTTATACATCCTACTTTACATGAGGAAATAAATTTATTTATTCTCATCACCTATCATTGAAAAATTCTGTATTATGTTACTCAATGCTCTTGACCTCCATTTGGAAAAATTAGTTCTTCAAAATGTGTCTTCCTCCAGCAACTTATATTAGAAAGCAACTACTTATAAAGTTATTTAAGGTTCTTGCTTAAAGAGAAAAATAAATCTACCTTTTTTTATTTGACAAACCCAGTCAAGCTGAACTTCACAGACTGAAAGAAACCATTGTTTAGAGGAAGTGCCACCATTAAGCGCACCACACAATTTGCGTCCTCCTGAATTTCTTAGATTATCATCCCAGTTTGTGTACCTAACCTGTAGAAGAAATCATCTTTGTTATTCCTATGGAAACAAACTGGTTTTGTTTGAAAGATTCTTGTCTCTTACTAAAGAGAAGTGAAAACCTAGGGTATATATTCTTATACCTGTAAGAATTTTTACAGTGAGGCAATGATGTCAGTGAACCGGAGATCAGGCTGTCTTACGATGGAGGGCTTTCCTCTTGTCTGTGCCTCAAGCCCTAGACACAGCCAGAATCGAAACAGGCAAATGGACTGTTTCTAATGAACTTCACTTGGCTATAAAGTTCACTTCCATTCCACTCATGCTAATCATGTGTGGAAAAGGCAGTTTTCACTTCATCAGCTGTGACCTGGTTCAAAATTACATTGTCCAACAGCTGTCTGGTGGCAGTGACTATACTGTGCATCAGTTCAGCATTCACATCTTCCCTTCTCTGTGGTTAATGAGAATGGGAGTGTGGCTATTGGGAGAAAAGTCATGTCCTACAAACCTAGTGGAGTTACCTCAGAAGAAACTAACATCGAAATGGAAGGGAGAACCATTTGATATAACCTACCTGGGATTTTTGAAAAGGTCTTTATATGATCACTTCCCGAAATTTTTATAGAAACTAATGTGCTACAGGATAAGAGGAAAGGTCCTTGCTTGGGTTAAAAAATAAGAAATAGAGAGTAAGAGTAAAGGGAAGGTAATAAGCAGTGGAATCCTGCAGGAACAGTTCATGCATCTGTGGATATTTACATGGGCTTGAGAGATGACTGGACAAATTCATGAAAATAAATAAAGATTACACAACTGAGCTCTGGTTCTGAAAGACTCTGAGCCATCATGTACTGGTGGGTGCAGGAGTATACTGGAAATATATTTGCTGTTTGATTGGCTCTTAAGATGTTTCTGGTCACTGCCAGAGACAGAATACAATATCCAAATGACAAATTTCTGTTTTGACATTATGTGTTCATATTATATTCTTGGAAAAGAAAATATATTGGAGTGCTGTGCAGAAAACTATGGATCCTGATGAGATACAGATGATTTCCATGTATTCAAATGTGTTGCTGTGATTTTACTCATGATAATAGAGGTTAACAGCAATGTAAATGTTTGCAGGATTAGTGTTTTCCTTGATGGGGATAACAGTGAAAACCCCAAACTACGTGCACAAACTCTGAAACATCATAAGCAAATAAATTTGATGACAAATTAAAATACTCACTGGAGAGCCATCACTCCAAGCAAATCCTTCATCTGGATTCAAGGCAAATATACCAAGCCAGACTCTTTGAAACCCACACTGATTGGCACTGACAGAAATTGCAAAGCAGAGCAGTGTGTAAACATCAACAGAAAAAACACCTGGAAACATATCATTAAACTTTCTAGAGCACATCATAAAGTTCAGTGAAATTGCAATAATTACCCTATTACCTCTGGTGAAGGGTATACAGATGCATATGTTCTTCATATAAATATCTAATATTTCTATGGCTTAATGACAATGGCCTATTTATCAGACTTATTCATAGTATTGATCTTGTATTTCTTCTATGTTCCATTTTCTTAGGAAAAGCCTTCACCCATTCAGAAAATGGTCTCCGCTTTGACTATTTCAGTGTGAGTCAAAAGTAAATAAATTGGCCATGTTTTCTACCCTACTAAAATTACCACCCTTCAGAATGTCATGTATTTCTAAATTTTATCTAGTAATCATGATACTGTTTGATGGTTGTTTGGTTTTTTTTATTTCCTGGACATAAACAACTTTTCATGATACAGTTTAAAACATTCAAGAATAGATAAAATTTCAAAGTATCGCAAGTTTTTTGGCTTTTGAGGAATCCATGTTTCAGAAATCACTCAAGAGCATTCATAGTCCTTCCTATGAAACATCTCTTAAATCTGACAAGATAAACATACAGCAGATACTCACAACATTGCTGTTTTTAGTAATGGCATCTCGTCTTTACTGTTAACGGTGACCAGATCCCCTCCTGTTTGTCTACAAAAATCTCGAGCTTCAAACCATGATTTCTTTTTAGTATTTGATCTGTGAAAACACTGTGGAGAAATTATTTTAAAACATATAAGTTATAATGAAATAAAAAATCATTGTCTTGTTCACCCATACAAGCCAAGTAGAAGTCTATAACAGAAATAGCATTAATTACTCTATTCATAAACTTTTTGCATTAGAGTTTTCTAGCTAGTTAGCCAAGTGGTGACAAACAAAGGGAAGAAGTTATTAGGAGGGAATACAATTCCCTTTAACTTATTTTACCTGGAGGATGGCCCAGGCCATCTTTCAGATGAAAGGAAAGGAGAGTGGTTTTGGTGGAGAGGTAAGGTGGCCTGGTAGGAGTCTGAAGATGCAGGCAAAAGAATGAACTCGTGGTGGTTTACAACTCTCATTTACATTTGCAATATAGAATCACAGAATCTTGAAATCATAGAATCATAGAAAGCTTTGGGTTGTAAGGGACCTTTAAAGGTCATCTAGTCCAACCTCCCCTGCAGTGAGCCGGGAGATCTTCAACTAGATCAGGCTGCTCAGAGCTCCGTCCAATCTGACCATGCATGTTCCCAGAGATAGGGCTTCTCTCTGGCCAACCTGTTCCAGTGTTTCACCACCCTCATTGTAAAAAATTTCTTCCCTTTGTCTAGTCTAAATCTACTCTCTTTCAGTTTAAAACTATTAGCCCTTGTTCTCTTGCAATAGGCCCTGCTAAAAAGATTGTTCCCATCTTTCATATAGGCTCCCTTTAAGTATTGAAAGGCCATTGATGTCTAACGTTGTGTTAGTTTAACAAAGAATAAGCACAACTTTGACCAAAGCTAAAAGTTATGATTTGGGGTAAAGGAGCCCAAATAAATAGCATTCCAGCTGAGTTTGAAAGAAATTTAAAAAATTAACATATTAAAAGAGAAGAACTCATTAATTCAATAAATGGATAAGAAATATTAACATCTCACGCTTATTTAGCATATTCCTATTCTGCACGATCCCAAATCAATGTTTGCACATTACCCTCGTTTCCTCTTCAAAGTCTTTTTGTATGCCTGCTCAGGCATAACTGAGTGTACTTCAAATCCATACTTCAAAGCTTTGCATCAGAAACTCTCTAAGAAATGTCCTTCATATACACTGGTTTAATTAACCTTTCATGTGACTGCTTATGCTTTTTGGGGGGGTTAATGTTCTTATCTTTGCAAGATCCAGCCTTAGGCATTACGATGCTTGTGAATAAACTTCACTGTTTCTCTTTGTTCCCTCACACACTTCAGACTACTGGATCTTTGACCAAAACTGCTATCAAGAGCCATGCTAACAGCCAAGCTTTACTGCTTCTGCTGTTTAATACAGCATTTTGACACTGTTCTTTCAATAGTTTTGCAAATATTAAGTTATTTCTTGTTTCTTCTTTTTTCTCTTTTTTTTCTTGTAACTTGACATTTATATTCCTCCTCTTCTATTTTCTGCTCCAATTCGTTCAACCCTTGGGGCACAAACTTCCTCATTTTCTTTCCTGTGTCCTTCTCTCTCCCTTGTGTCCCATCCCTTCAACCTCTTCTTTCTTCTTCATTTCTCCCTGGGATGTTTGGTTTGGTTTTGGTTTTTTTGTATTCTAATCTCAGATATTGCAAAATTACGATGTCACTTCCTTTTTCTTGCCTCTTTTTTTTTCCCCCACCTCACACCCAGCAGTTAAAAGCCTTTCTTCTTCTTTTATTTAGGCACTTACCTTAAAACATGAACTGCTACGGTCATTCGATACCCAGCCTTCAGGGCACGCGGGCACCAGAGCAGTAGTTGGAATAGATGGAGTTGTTGCAATATTTGCCCACTGCTTACAGATATATTTTTGCTTTGTCTCACAGTCAAGAACATTCCATAATCCAGCTGCAGTCCCAGTTCTCAGGGCGACACATCCTGGATGACTTCCTTCATGAGAAACAAAAAACACATTGGATATTTTATACAGTCTAAATTGTTTAATTCTTATTTAAAATCTTCGAGCAGTGACCATTCCCTTCTTGCCATACAGTAACACTTGAATAGCAGAGTTGTATTTTAGGTGTTTTTCACACAGGCAAAGAGTAGTATTTTCTGTTTGAGGAGGTCATGATCAGTTCAGGAGCCTTTTTTTTTTTTTTTTTTTTTTTTCTTGTAATCTCCTGCAAAATTAATTCTATGAGTAGAAACTCAGTTTGGTTTGGGTTTTTTTTTTACAGTGAAAATCTGTGTTTTCAAGTGAGGACCTCATTCCTACTTACATTAAGCCTGTTTTATATCAGGTAGCATAACCTTGGTCACTAGTGATTTTCATATAGATGGGAACAAAACCCGTGGTGCATACATAGGGCAGACATGCAAACCTTCACGGAGATGTGATGAAGCTTATTGCATGATGTTTGTGGTAATTTTAGTATATTCTCTCAGAGGGAACCAGAGGTGCATACATCACACAAGATGCAGTCAAATGCACACAATGACCTTATACAATGGCTTATTTGTGTTCTTCATTTCCTGAGGTCCTTAATTTTTTTTTCTTTTTGATTACCTGACTACCACAGTGCCAAGAACTGACTCCTGAAATTAAATGGTCAGCTATAAGTCCATCATTTTATGTCAATTCAAGACATATGTTTGTTCCTATGAGCATTGCTTTAACTGCTCATGTTCACCTGCCATTTTAGTAATGATGCTCAGTCACTTGTTTTCCTGAAATCATCTTGCTTTTTCTCACAGGCACCTCTTCACTATCAGAAATAATTTAGTATCATCAGCAAATCTGGTCACCTCACTATTTCACCTTTTCCAGATTGTCTGTAAGTATGTTGAACAGCATGGGCTTTGGCACAGATCATTACAGCCCTCTGTGGGTGAACACTCATCCCCAGTAAAAAAAAAAAAGCCCACATAAAAAACTCCCCGACCTTCCATTCCCTGCCTTTTGATAAAAAAAATTATTCAAGAGGTTTCCTGTGTGAAGTCAGATTAGCTGAAAGGCTTTTGCTGATTGAGATAGACCACACTAACTAGATTGCCCTTATTAATATTCTTTTGTCTCCTGTGGGGAGATCCAGGAGATCTATGAGCATGACTTCCCTTTACACAAGCAATTTTATATATCTTTCCCACTATATCTTTTTTATTCCATTCTTTATTACAGATTCGGCTAATTTACCAGTGACTCATTGGTCAATATTTCCCCACATCTCCCTGGAATAATTTTAAATGTTGGCAGGAAATTTGCCTTTTCTCATCGGTTAGCTATCACGTAAATTTTAGTAGGTAATTACACAATTGTTCACTTTAATGTGTTCATTTAATGTAACCTTTACAGCTCTTGGATGCTTTTGCAGCTGTGCTTAGTCCTGACTCACTGTTCTTCAGGTCATCTATTTGTTCCATAATCTACTCTCCTAGTATTTCAGCTTGAAATAGACTTTCTGGTTGTACCCTCACAAAGAAACTTTCCAGCACAGAAAGTCCATTTAGAAAACTGATTTTTCTTCTCTATTCCAGACTGATCTCAGAGTGCTTCCTTTATACTATGATTATCCACTGGCACCATAGACTCCCTTTCTCCCTGTGGCATTTACAGCGGTTTTGTTACTCTATATCTTATGTAATTTTTTATTATTTTAATTTTATTTTACATTTTATAACCTCACTGAACTTTTTTGAGGAAGTTTTCAAACAAATGATCACTAGCAGGGACATAGTGCATCTTGAGGAGAGCAGATTCCCTTGTGGCATTTTGAAATCTTGTTTTGTGAGTATCTGCTCAGTACGATCCTGTGAATGTAGTTTCCTTACCACCATAAGTAAAAAAAAATAATGGTAGGATCATTTTTGATACTGCATTTTTGTAATTCTATTTAAAATCCTTACTGCAGTTGCTCTGTTTCAGATTCTTCTCCCAGGCTAACTTTTCCACTAGATGGATGAGTGTGGAATAGTCTCAGGAACTGCTTGTAACTCCTGTTTATCTTTTTGTGAAGATGAGTCAAAATGTTAATCTTATGGGTAAATATATCGGATGTCCTAATAAAAAAACTGCAGTTCAAACTCTCCCCTTCAAAATTAAAAAAAGGGATTTGAGAACTGACAGTTCTTTTAAAATATACTGAAAGCTTAAAGCAGAAAATTCAGAAGACATAGGCAGTGCAAACCCAAAAACGGACCACAACCTCAGAAACTACCTACCATCCCCTGTCACGGCACCTACCAGGCATTGCTGCATCCCAGTGCGTGAAAGAGACAGCTTCCCTGTTGGCCCACCTAAAAGTGCCTTGGTCCTCCACATCAGAGAGACCAAGCCAGAAGTATTTCTCAGGCCTCAGCCCAACGAGGCTGGTCAGATAGGCTTGTTCATACCTGTAAAAGAGATCATAAAGACACAAGTGAAAATAGTCATTTATCCAATCCTGCTTGTCTAATCTGACGATGAATCCCTTTCTGCTTTTCCTTGCTTTGAACTGGGGGAGAGGACCTTACAATAGAATTCTGACTCTCTACATCAACCAAAAAAAGTGAGACATTTTTGCTTTTCAACTAGAGACCTCATCTGTAAGTCAGATAACTTGCTGTTTGGTGTTGTTTTAGAACTGTAGCTCCAGGAATATTTCAGAACATGCAACCTTTACCTATTTAAAAGACAGGGAAAAGACATTATCGTACCTACTTTCAACTGTGGCTAAATAACCATTTTCTCCTTCACAAGTAGTAATTGCTTCTGAAAATGTTGCTGGAACTCGTCCAATAAAATAGCAGTAGGTCCCATATCTCCTCCAGCCCTGTAACATGATTTTGGGATTTCCATGTAACTTTGAAATAATTATGATATCATGTATTAAGTGAGCTTTACAATTTTGAAATGAATGAAACACAATAATGAACATTATGAATTAGAAAACTTTTGCTGTGAAATTACAGATTCCTTCTAAGTGATTTCTCTAAATGGCTCTCTAAAGTTTCAAGTAAATGAGAAGAGAAAGAAACTTTATAATAAAAACAAAAAAAACCCCATAAATAATATAAATAATTCAAGTAATTCTAGAAGATTCTCAGACAGGGTGCTTACTTGATCTGGGAAATCGATGTTCCGTTCTTATATACTTACTTTTTTGCAACCTGCATCGCTCATTTCCCTTTCTCCAGCTATTTGTGATATAGGCTTTCTTTTACAAATGTGACCAGCTTTCTTCTCACAGACATAGTCTGCCCAATAGCCATCCTGTCACAGGAAAATGAATGAAATAACGATTAAGATTATTCATCTTAATCTAAAGAAAATGAATAATTTATTTCTTTATAATGAAAACTATTAATTTTCTCTCTCATTTAGAAACAGAAATATTTTGGTTTTCCCTTGTCCAATTCCCCTAGTTGATAACATTCAGTGAAACACTCACATTCAGTGAAATAGCGGACTGGGCTATAGTAGACCAGCTACGGCTCACAGTGATGAGAAGAGATAAGGGTGCAGGGAGCTGGTCCCCATCCTGTTCTGTGGGATCCTGCACAGGCAGTTGTGCCAGGCAGGGATGGGCAAGGCTCAAAGGAGACAACAGGGATCCCCACATGCCAACATTACCACTGGAGGAAAAGGAGCAGGAGAATGTACACAAACTACATTCAGAGCTCTGTTTTATAGCCCTAATAATTTCATTAGTGACTTTCAGATGAAGTTAAAGAGAAAATTCCATCAGTGATGGAGTAATGCTTTCATTCTATTTTTTCTTTTTTTTTTAATAAACACTCATATTTAATCTCATCCTTTGTCTCTACATCCCATTTTCTGCCCTTAGCTAGTTGCTGAAATAGTGGGGCACATCATTGTTTTATCAAGTTACTTTCAATATTGAAGTAAATATGTATTGAATACTATTACCTGGCCCTTGATTAGTACACAATCTTCTGGCCTGTTGTTTGTGGTGGATGGTTCTCCCAGGTGCCATTTTGTGTATGTCACTGGTGTACCATCACTCCATTCAAAATACATGTGAACCTTATGATCATTCAGACCAATCCATAGCTTGTCTGTTGGCTCTAAAACATGGAAACACAAAACTGGAAAAGACCTCTTATGCCACTGCATCCTTTTCACAGCACCCTCAAGCTCTAGAACATTTAATCCCTTTCATAAATTTATGAAACATAAAATTATTCAGTGTGTTGCATGATCATTTCATCAATTAATATTTTCACATAGATATTAGAATAAAGACAGTATGGTTTGGAAAATTAGACTCTAATGAAATCCCTTCACTGGATCAAAAACTTTTGCTTCTCTTCCTTATGGCAGTGGAAGAAGAGAAAATTACCAGCCTAATGCTAATACGCTCCAGTTGTATAATAGAACTGTGTAAATAGTTACTTTTCAGGTTCTGCTGGACAGATTTTAAAATATTAGTTTTATGTAACTTGATGCGTGAATGTTTTAAGCTTCTTTCAACAAAATGGAAAAAAGCAGAGAAATCCCCTGAGCTCAGCCTCCAGCCCTAGATCAATTGTTTAGGCAATAAGTAAAATCAGAGTTTCGACAATATCCAAAACTCAGCAGGGAAACACTGTCAGCAACCAGGTCTAACTTGGAGGCTGCCCTGCTCCAAGCTGAGGCTGGAACAAATCACTTTCGGGATTGCTTCTGGCCTAAACCAGTAGTCACTAAACTGGTGTATGGTACCAGAATCAAAAGTATAAGAAAGAAAAATATCTCCTTGTAAGGTTGGACACTAAGTAGACAAATTCCTCTTCCTGAAAAAAAGAGGCTTTTCTATCTTTAATATATTTCGCTTTTTCAATAGTTAATTAAGGCTTTCACTACCTCTAAGCATGAAAAAAAGAGCAAATAGTTAACAAGGGCAGTATGTCTGCAGACTCCTCATGTTTCTGCCAGGGATATTAAAAAGGCCATGGTGAGACTATGCTGACATGTAAGATCCAGTGCCCTCAGTATGGTTCTTTAAGCAGTCCAGACAATTCCACAGTTACTGCCTGGAAACCACCTTGGCTAGCTTTGCTGTCCTGTTCGAATCGGCAGTGTAGACAGCAAAACTTTTCTTTCGTGAGTTCCTTCCATCCCTTCTGCAGAGACCTGTGAACTTGCTGATCCAGGTGCTGGTTGACCACAAGACGCAGAGAATGACTTAGAGCCACACTGTACGTTCCCCAAATGCACAGAAAGCTGTACAAATATGTTGTTTTTTCATAAAAAGCACTCTTTCAAAGTGGAAGTTATATTTCACAATTCTTTCGCTAAGAAAGCTTCTCACTGGGATGGCTGATGTCCTTTTACCTTCACGCAAAGCAAAGCACAAGTCAAGAGAGTTGAGTAAGTCTGCAAGCTGCAGCACAGAAGGTGACATCCATTTTGAAGCGGAAAGGAAAACACTGCACCCGCCTACCACTGCTGGATCTCTGGCTCCTTGCATGTCTTTGGCTGCAGTGTTTCCTGTTAGTGCAACTGCTACACCTCAATTTAGCTCGCTGGTGCTTCTGACACGCAGACAAAGGCAAAAGCCCCCCTGTGGAAACACTCACTGTAGCCAAGCCGAGACACTATAAAGCTGTGCTCCTCAAGGCTTCGGATGCTGGCCAGGTGACTCCCTTCCTTCTGACAAGAGGTCAAAGCTTCTGCCCATCCTTTGGTCTCTCTGAATATCTTGTAACAGTGATCTATATACAGTACCCATCCGTCTGGGCAAGTAACAGGCCCAATGTCACCTAGGAACAAGTATCAGTGTTTTAGAGGAGTGCAAATGCCATGCAAGGGGCATAACACTGAAAACATTTACACTTATTCTGTGCAAATGTTCTCACCTAAGAATTTTCTTCGGAAATTCTCGTTGTAAGGAACTGAAGGCACAAAACTTAGTAAACATAAATATGATTCTAAATCCAGCAATTTTTAGCTTGGAAAACGAAAGCTTTTTAATACAAATATTATTTAATAAAAATTCTGAGGTTCTTATATAGTCAAATGTCTGTTGAAAACACCAACAGAGAAATCTTTGTACACCTACAATAGCTTCTTGCAGTGTGTTGATCTTTCTTCCTTTTGCTTATTTTTACTAACATACCTCTTCTGAAAAATAATTTTTGGTTTGTTCTTCCTTTTCATGCTCAGTACTGGTGTATTCAAGGGGAAACATGACTCACTAAACACGGACAGACGGGACAAGCCGTGCGTTCTTAGTTTCTGCCTGTTTCATTCTGTGTGTTGAGGGACTGGAGACCAGCCTCGAAAGGTTGCAGTGGTTGTGAATAGCAAAGCGGATAAAAAAGAAATACTTTCTATTTCTAATAAAATTATCCTGCTCATCTTTGTCAATGTGAACGTCGATCAATTCAAATAACAGCTTCTACTTTTACTTATCAATACATATCAACATACCTGAGGGAACCGCCGTTAAGTTTCTTTTCTTACAAATGTAACCAAGTTTCTGATCACATTCCAAATTTTGCCACTTCGCTTTTGTTTCAGGATTCAAAACTGCGCAGAGTTTTCCAGATTCTGGAGAGGGACTTCCTTTGGGAAATGTACGGGGGCGGGGGTGGGGGGTGGGTGTGAAGTTAACTTTTCTGAAAGGCAAATAGACCTCTAAGCTCTAAAAATCACAGGAAAAACCCCACCTGGCTGAAATGAGACCCCCGAAGATCGTGTCTTTCTCAGCTTTGGCAAGAGCTGAGGTAGGTCTCTGGTAGTGGGAATGTCTGTGTAAAACGTAGTATCCTTTAAGTGAATATGAACCTGTGACCCCCTCAAGTTTTGGTGACCCCCTCATAGTTCTGTTGCTAGAGACGAGAAATGGAAGACTGTATATTTTTGGGAAAGGTAGTATTGCTTTCAGAGGTAAAATAATTTTGCAATACATAGAAGTTTCTAGCTTGTATTGCTATAGAAAAATAAAAGCTTTCTCTAAAGCTAAAGCAAGGAAAGCTAAAATACATATCTCCTGGCATATCTATCTGACAATAGAATTTAAAACAGTATGTGAGGTATGTATATTTTTCTTTGGAAATACAGTCTCAAGCAAGTTCCCAGCTACCTGGAGCCCAGTTCAAGTACTGGAAAGGGCTGCCTCCAATCCACTCCCATCCACTCCTCAAGTCCAGTCTGTTGAGTCCTATCCACAGTGCGGAATCTGTATCTTCTGTTAACTCTAAGTAACCGGAAGAAGATAAATGATTTTATAAGTCAATTTTATTAGCAATTGTCACTAATGATGTCTCTAGGAAGACTTACAATTCTTAAATATCTAACTACAAATAAATTTAGATACTGAGATACCTGATAAATTGAAATATACTGAAGCTTTGATTACTGTAAAAAGCAAACAAGCACAAACCCCCTCTTATTCTATCACCTAATGCAGTATGAGCACAGATAAGATGCCACAGAATATATCCAAAATGAAAATGTTTCTCTAGAATAGGCTAAATTCTGTACTACGTTGGATTTATTTAAACAGAAACATTTGTACAATGTAAGTATAAACAATAATAATAAAGCTCTTAGATGTTAAAGTCATGATTAGACATAACAAGAAAGAGTTTCTCCCATAGCATTCCTCCAGCAATACATGGGTAGGGGGTCTATGAAAAAAAAATATTTTTCAGTTTTCAAATGAACTAAAAGACTCAGATGTCAAATTGCATTTGACACAAAATACATCTTTCTTTGACATTAAGATAACTCCTTTCTTTTATTTTCAATTTGTTTTAAATGTTCCTTTTCACCAAAAATGAAACTTTCATTTACTGCCAGAAATTTTTTCTCTTAAAAAAAAAAAAAAAAATCAATGAAGTTTTATTATAAGATAATATTTTAAAATAGAAAGTCAAACTGTTGCATTTGCAAGATGCTGGAGTACTTTGAATTCTGTTTAAACTTGGCAGTGATTTTGATATGAACTTGCAAATTCTAAAAGATTTTATTTACTTAATAATGTATATTTAGGTCCATAGACGTTAGCCAAAACCATACTAAATAGTCCTTAGCGGTGATGATGGACTGCACAGATGCTGAATGCAAGTCAAGGTTTGCTTTGCTTCCTTACCTTTAAGGTATGTTTGCTCGTGAATTTCTGTGATGCTCAATA
The DNA here is from genome assembly GCA_009769605.1 of Bucorvus abyssinicus. NCBI lineage: Eukaryota > Metazoa > Chordata > Aves > Bucerotiformes > Bucorvidae > Bucorvus > Bucorvus abyssinicus. The sequence goes on from CM020028.1 coordinate 21,680,142, forward strand.
ATTCTGCATTTTGCTGCTGACAGCTCTTCCTGGCTTGGTGCCACGTGAGAGCCGATTCAGAGTTTATTTGGTAGTGGACATTTGTTAACAGATCTGTACTCCAGGTTATGTCTTTATCTAAGGAGAAAATAATTATTTGGAGGCTGATAGTAACTCACCCACAGAAAATTGAGTTGCAGGTTTTCATTATGCATGGCATTCTCTTTAAAAGTCACCCATGCTGTTCTTTCAAGAGCACCGAAAATGTTATGAGTGGGATGGGGAGGAACGAAGTTAAGGCCTGTAAACTGACAGGTAGAGATGGCAAACATTGCCTTCTGCTCCATGAAGGTACATAACTCAGGAGTTTCTACAAGGGAAGTGGTTGCATAGAAGAGTATGTTGCATGGAGTGCTGCGGCAGAAATCCTGGGTGAAATCTATAAAAAGTTGTGCAACATCTCCTCCTTTTCTGGACAGCAGTTCCACAGAGCTGTGAGAACAAGCTCTAGAACTGAATTTAGCAACAAAACAGTTCCTAGATAACTCCCTCCTTTGCAACAATCTCCTGGGTGCATGTGCCACAGAGCTTCAGAGCCTAGGCATGGCAGTGGTGCAGAGGTACATTGTGCTCCTCTTCTCATTACCTTCACATCTTTGGTCTATTGAAGATCTATACACACTCAATCAAGCACAACACAAAAAAGAACCAGATATTTGATTATTCCCAGAAGTCAGTATGAAGTTGAATTAAAAAAAGAACTGAGAGCTGGGACTGGCTTTCAAAAGCTTTGAAAATTATTCATTGACCCTATGTCACAGGCTTTTTGGGCTCGGTGTCTTAGGTATCTTTGTAGGGACTAGGAAAGCATATTTGACTATGGATTTGAACCACACCAAAACCACATTTTAAATCAACTGGAGTAAAAGGGTGTTTTAATAATAAAAGACATAACATTGAACAGGAGCAGTGGGGAGGAATATAAGGGAAAGCTGAGAAGTGTCAGGAGGAGTCTTCAACACTTTGAATGCCAAGCTCTTCTGTCAAGAACAAGGCCATAAAGTGAGCTGGTGGGGGAAGTGACCACCGAAATGGAAGAGAGTTTTCAGAAAGTGATTGAAGTTGTGGAGAAATGCCAGGAATGGGAGGCAGTTGTCAGAAGGGGTGGAAAGACTGCTTCCCAGGCAATATGAATCGGGCTTCATAGCGTGGATAAAAGGACACATTCCACTTCAGTGAAAAAATATTCACACAAGAATCCTGCGGGCTGAAACTTAATCATTAATCTTCCTACAGCCCTCATTTTTGTGCCCACACCCATCGCAACAGAGGTCCTTAGAGAAGGGTTGTACAATGGTGACAGCACTCATCCTGGCTGGGAAACAGGGAGGAGCTCAAAACTATCATGCTGCTCAGCAACACCTCCACAATTAGTGGGAGCTGCACGCTGGTTTACTCCTTGATCACACTTTTTTTCACATTTTTATGCAGTGTTGTATTTCCTTGCGTGGAGAGCTGCAGGATGTGGTAATACATCATAATCAAAAACACATTTGTATAAACTATGTGTTATTGTAAAGATATTCATATTCTGCTGGTGGTGGTTTGCCAGTAACGCACTGCAGGGAATTGTGTGGGAACAGGTAACTGACCTTTTGATGGGCAAAATCCGTATCTCTGGTCTGTGTCGTAGTCTGCAGTGGTTGCACACCAGAGCCAGCCATCTGACCGGCCAGCGTCTGTGCACTTGGCATACCATTGCTTATTGTACATGAAAGGGAATACACAGGGTGCCCCAAAAGCGTTTCCTAGCAATGTAAAGGTCTCTGAGAAGACAAAATGGTAAAGATAGCATGGGAAATCATAAATTAATGTAAACTGTGAAAAACGTGAAGCCTATGCTAACGGCTGAATGACATCTCAAAAGTGCTCTCCATGTTACTTTTCCCATAACCATAACAAAATCCATTTCAGCAGTTTTTCATACTTAGGCTGCTGACATATGTTTTAGAGCAGTGCTGTTCTGATGTAAAGTAGAATTTCATAGATGAGGTCTACAACTAGATTTGTGTTCTGACCAAAATGCTTTTACAAACTTAATAAAGCTCCAGAGCTCTATCCTAAGATACTACTATTTTAAACAATGTTAAAATTTATATAAAACGTGCAAGAGAAGGAACTAATATTTAGAATTCCTGCTTCCTGGGAAAAGTAAACATCAGGTTAGACAATCCGTCTCTGGTTTTATTCCATATTTTATATCTCACATACAGTGGAGCAGATCCCACATGCAAGGCTCAGGGTTTAATACTTCAACTAACCCATGAGGTCGTTTTTAGAACAGTCATTCTGGATGTGGGAAGTCATTCAGAACAATCAGACTGCAGCTAATCACAAAAGGTAATTGCATTAGTAAGTATGATTATTCCATGAGCCTCCTCATCTGCTGACTCAAAAAGCCACCCTTTCTCCACCTAAACTGGTATTTCCAGTCCTTTCTCAGCTCACCCAAATTGTTCTTCTTACTTGAGGATGTAATTTCATTTCCATGTTGCTGTATAAGAAACTTATTAATGTTTATACTCTCTATTAACAATGTAGTGGCAGAATATGGTAAGCAATAGTGACTTTAGAGAACATTTATATATAGTATGAGTATGTGCATACTAATTTATAATATATATTTAGAGAATATATAGAGAGTATATGTAATACTTATAATACTTGTAATACTAATAAACTATAATACACATACAAAATTAGTATGTATATGATATAATACATAAATATATAAGTGTATAATACATACATGACCATAAATATGATATTAAATTCAAGGCTAACTCCTTCAGTAAACTCATTTTCTCAAAGTCTTGTGGTCACTGAAGGAATCAGAAAAGTCAGAGCCAAAGATCCAAAACACTCCAATACTCACAAAAAAAATTAGCACTAAGGATGAAAGAATCAATTTTCTGTACCTTCATATCCCTGGGAACATAAAACATCCATGGCCCCATAGATCTTCCAGTTATTCTGTGGACTCAGCCCCTTCTTTAACAAAACATTATCATACTCTTCATTGCCAGGACCAAAAAACAAATCTTCTCCTTGGATTGCAAGAAGACTTTCATTTTTGCATTCCCACCATTGGAGTTCACTTGTTTGATTACATGGATAAAGGGTGATCACAGCCCGATCCTCCTTTGATGGCACCCCCAGGCATAGGTTCAGTCTCACACTCATAAGCTGATGATCAGTGATCCACCTGAATTTTTGTGATTCATTGTCTTGATGGCAAGTGGCAGTTCTAACTGACTGTGCGGCAGATGCCTGAAGACAGAGCTTGTTGACTTTATTATATATTAAAAATGTTTCAATGTCTGTAAAACAAAGTAATACATAGTAAATTGATAATATAGAATATATGTATAGTGGATATGTGATGTGATTCTCCTTCCCATTCACACGAACAAGGAGTCATTGCCCTCATATCAGATAAAAATTTGAAGTTTTTGAATAGAGTCCAGTGCAACATCAGTTTTACTGGTTAAGAAGCAATAAGGTAGACAATATGTTATCTATTTCATTATCATATGTCACCTTACTGTAAATTAGTGTCAGACAGCAGCATCAGCAGAGCTAAGCACAGCTTGTTGGATTGATTTACATCAGTCACATGGATTTCCTCAACCACACTGCTGTTACCATTACCCCGTTTCCATCTACCCTCAGATGCACAGCCTTGCAGATCTCTGACCTCTACAAACTTTCATCACCCTGCCAGAGCTTGCAGGTCTCCTAGTGGATCACAGGGGTCTTTGCTGAGCCATTTGTCTCCCCACTCCCAAATCCACATTTCCTTTCCTTTTCCCTACGTAAATGTGAGTGAACACCTCTGGGCCTCACAGAAGGCTCACTGGCCTTGCTGTCCTACAAGATCTGCAATATCCACTATGAACCATTGCAATGAAAAACTAGGGGTGACATTGGGAAACCAATCACAGTCTGAGAAAGTAGAAAGGATTGGGTAGTAGAGGCAACTGACCACCACTTGGAAATATGGAAAGGCTGGTGGAAGTTGGAAGGTCCATTTGTACCAGAAACTGGGTCCTTAGCTCTCCAGGTAGCTTTTCTGATCATGTCTACAGTGTTGGCTCTGATGTAAAGTAGAAGTAGCTGAGCTAGTTTCAGTTTTACAGTGAGTTTATCGGTAGCACTAGTGAATCATGCCTATGAATTTACTCTGCTGCTTTATGGTGCACTGTGTGACCCATGTGGTTGTATTTCTCTCCAAAGCTTGTGGGATTCATAACCAGTTTTGGTCCCTGATACATCTCTTGATCACTGGGTGTCATATTTAATTAAAATGTATTTCAAAAGCTAAAGAAATTTCATTTTAAAAGCCTTCAAAAAGTGGAAATCCATTTAGTTTATAATATACAGTACACTGAAAATAATTATTCTGGCCTGCAGTGATATCCTGAGTGATTAAAGAAACACCACATACTCTGAGGCAATCCATAACGGTTTTACTCAGGAGTTACAAAGCTAAAAGGATTCTGTTTAACACCTACAATAGAAGTGCAGTAATATTGTCTCTGCAATTCTACAATAACTTTCCTAAACTTAATCCAACTTTATTTCGCAAAAATTTTACTTCGTCCCCCCTTTATCCATGCCAGTGAATTCAGTGAGTTTGTTCAAAACAGTGAATGAAAATTATTCTCTTTATAAGCACTAGGTCTCTCTGGACTGCACAGCCATCATCTATGAACATCTTAATGTTCAAAAAATAATTCCACATTTCACCACTTCTGAAGTTTTTCCTGCCTGATTTTGCTAACCATTACCCAGACACCAACAGCTCAAAAATCAGAACACAGAAGAATAAAAATTAAAAATTAAACATTTAAACATATCTCATTGTTTTCTTAGGTCTGATCTTCTGGGGTTATCAAAATTATAATGCCACTCTATATGAATAAAGCCATTAAGAATTCTGCCTTTGCTTCCTCTTCTATCCATTTACTTTTTCTGTTTGATCCTGCCCTTGCCTCATGCCTGCTATTAAGACTCTCCCCATCTATATGTCCCAAATTAATAATGTACATATAGGCACTGGCACATAACTATAAATCACCCAGAAATGCCAGAGGACATGGAATCACTTTTACAGACACCTTTAGAGGAGGCAAGTGGGAGGCACTTACCTGCCAGCTGCAAAGCGCTGTGAACAAAAGAAAGAACAAGCAAGAACCTGGAGAACATAACTGTAAATGATGTTTTCTTTTTTTCCCTTCACCAAAAGCTGGATGATGAGAGTTGTTTGCAATAAAGTCCCACTGAAGGGAGGAGAGTGACTGGTCCTCCTCAGTTTCGAAGGCTGGATGGTTGCATAGAAAGCTCTGAGTGCTAAATAAGGAAACATACTGTCACATGCCACATTTCAAAAAACCAAGAAGACACAGCACAAATTTTGCCTTCAGAAAAGAATGACTTCTCACTGAGGGCAAACTGTGCTGCCTTGGGAAAGCAGGAGATAAAGTTACGTATCAATACATTCCTGCTATCTCTCCTGAAGAAACATGTGGGGAACTCATGGGATCAAATCAATAGTGAAATACCAAAGTCAGAAATTCAGCCTCAGCTTTTTAACCTTACCCCTTAACTACTCAGTGAAAAAACACCATCAGGAAAACATCAGTCTCATATTTTCATCTGTGAGATGAGACAGGATTGAATTTTAGAGGATTTAGGTGAAATTCATTCTGTGGGACATTATGAAAATTTTTTCTTTTCTAAATGAGATTACCATTGTCCTACTGATCTTTATTTCTGCACAAATGTAACTAGGAGACCAGCACCCAAGGCTAACTGGAAAATGGCTCATTTAAAAAACAATCCCCTTTTTTCTTGTAAAGTAGGTCAATCTTGTCAGACAGTCATACCAAGATCCAGCCATAATTTCAGGAAATGCTACGTATTTCTTCTTACCCAGATCACAGAGAGAGCACTCAGGAGTTTGGTTTCCCAATGTATATCTGGAAACAGCACTCCTCTCACAACCACTACAGACTGTCCCTGTAACTCCATAAAGGCCTGACTTTAACACGGTAGATTTTCACCAGGGAAGTATTTTGTTTTGTTTAGAAAAACTGCTAAATGGGAAAAACAATCTGTAGTGTAAAAATATTATTTGAAGTGTAGTAACATATTTGTTCAGCACTTGTAGCAAAAATAGCAAGGAAATTTGGCATCATCTCCTGTTTGTTGCCAGGATGACTTCATTTCTGAAGTACAGGATTTGTTCCTGCTTGGCTGCTCAGCAGAAAGACAATGCAAGAAAGAGACAGTTCCCCGAGAAAGTTTACAGGATTAAAATAAAAAGGAGAAATTGAATTGTGAAACGCAAAATTGCAAGGGAATGCTACGTACAGATGTTAGGAAGTTACAAGCAAAGCGAACTGAATTTTCTTTTTCAGATGATGCAAAATATACTAACAACGATGATAAGGTCGAAAGCTTTTTCTGGAAAAGACATTTCTAGAACTTTTTTTTAAACAAAAGAAAACATAATTCTCTTCATCATCTGCCAAAAAAACCTTGCCTAGAAATACTGACAGTTTTCTTTGGCGTGGACTGATCTGTCTTAGACAGACATCATTTCCTTGCAGCATGTGGCCTCTTTCCATAACAGGCACATTGTCATTTATATTGTCAGGAGTTTTAACAGCCGCGTTTTATTCTGGAGCTCGTATGGCATGAGGCCAAGAGGAATTCCACTTTCTTCTCGGTTGGACATTGTGCAATAACAAAGAAGCAAAAAGAGAATGTTTCCTTTTCTTCACTCTCCTCAGCTCCTCAAGCCACACCAGAGCCAGCTGCAGCCTGGCAGTAAAACAAACATCGGTTCGTCAAAAAAACCCAAGCATCCGATGGGAATTCCTTCAGCCAGGCCACAGAGCAGTTTTAGTGCTAAAAATCTGAACAATTTGTACTGTGTTCTTGATACTCCAAACACACCTTCTGTACTTGCACCTTTCCTTGTATGGCCAGTACTGTGAATTACGGGATGCTGTGCTGGTTCCTGGAAAGAGGTGGCTGCTTGAGGCTGTTGAAATCCCTGAGGCCAGCCTCCAAGGAATAGCAAAGCCAGAAGAGCAAACCTCACCGCATCACCTGCACCTGACACCTCCTGATCACCGTGAGCCCCCAGATGCGTACCTTGGGCAGCACTAGGCAGGAGGTGGCACTGCCTTCTTGCTTTTTTGCACTTCAGAAATCTGGCACCTTCATCTCACCACTGCTTACAGGTGTAGCCCCAGCACAAGCTGTGTCCAGCCATGAAGTGCAGGTTGGCCGGTCCCAATATGGAAGGCCAGAGACTGGGCTAAATGCAAAGCTGGACTCCTTGGCATGGATTTAGTCAATTCTCTGTTACTTCAATTGCTAGACCTACATCCTAGACACTAATCTCATAAAGATATTACCAATAGTGTAAAACTTGACTTGCTAAGGATTCCCTGGAAATCCTATGAGTTCGTTGAACTACTCACTCAAAGATTAAAGGGAAAAAAATGGCACAATATCAACAGTGTCCTAAATGTCAGCCTACCTGATGAATATAAATGAATAACAGGTGGGAGGTAACATACAATGGTTGCTCTGCAGGTGATAGTTTGCCAATTACTGATGCCAGATGTTCACAGACAGCTACCGTGATATAAAAAGACCCATAAAGTGCTTTGGGGTGGTTCAAGAGCAAAGAACCTTTAGGACCTGCTTTGCTGAAGGAGCAATACCCACCAGGGTAAGTCTCCCCAATGCACTCAGCTGCAGTGCCTGAAAGCAACTGATGCGCTCCTGCACTTGCAGATCAACCTCAGCAACTGGGGACTGATTGCAAGGCATTGCTCTCGTGGGTTAATTGCTCTCTGGATGTTGCTGTGCCAAATTTAGTTGAATATTTTGATACAGAAGTGAGATGAACGTGCAATCTTTCTAGCCAGATTCTAGCAAGGAGGATAGATATTTTTTGCCATCCTTTGTAACTCATTCAGGCTGATAACGACATCAGTTTACAGCTTCTGTATTTATCAAAAGTTCAGACAATAAAATCCATATAGGTCAAAATAAGAACTAACTTAGGGAAACATACCCTGGGACTGAAAATACTGTGGCTGTTGCATTAATTTCCTTGACTTTTGTACGTACTTAGTGAAAGAAACCGCAAAGTATGGAGTAACCGAGCAGAAAGGCAACTTCATTATGAAGGGGAGAATGGAAAGACTTCCCTGGGAAAATCCCAGTTTGAACATTGTTTGAGGAAGGATATTGTTTCTTTTAAAGAATGAGGATTTATATGCATTCCTTGTGAATAAATGGTATTGCATAAATGAGTCGTTACCAAAGAGTCTCAGAAGAGCACGGTTATCATGTCCTCACATCTTAAGTCCATTATGCATTGCCAGAGACTGCATGTATGGATACTACTGCACTGAATTTGCATGGCAAGGTATCTCAGTTTGAGTTAGAACAGCACTCATTCTGTTCAGTGATTTCACTCTTCAGCTCAGTCTCTTCTAAGTGACGGCACTTTCTGAAGTTAACGGCGTATTTTTGCAGACAGTGTCTGCTTCTAGAAGTGATAACGCTTGATGTTCACAGTTACTACCAGGGGTTGGTGTGCAGAAAGGCCCTGGCTTGTACTTACTCCTGTGCAGACCAAGGTCACTGTTAATCCTGTGTCCCATGTTGGGGTGCAGTAAGTCAGAGGCTGCACCTGCAGGGAGGAGCGGACAGGACAGGTGACCCTACACTGACCAACAAGGTGTTCCATCCCATAGACATCATAGTCAGTATAAAGTTGAGGGATCACAAGGCTCAAGCTCTCTTCTCCAATGGCTGGTGTCCGAGGAGGACTCTGTCCATTCTGCCTTTCATCCCAATCTGTGCATTTCTGAATCCAGTTCCAGAATCTGGTTCCCGTCTGCCACTGAGTCCAGGCTGGGACTTTCCCAGTGCCTGCCCACAGCATCAGTGGTGATGTGGCTGCCATCAGGGGTGTTGGGTATGGTATTGGCTTTGTATATATTTGTATGTATTTCATTTCATTGTTATTATTTTCATTAAAGCAGTTTTAGTTTTCTCGTCCAATCCATAAGCCTCTTTCCCTTGCTCTGTTTCAGACCAAAAAAATCTCTTTATCTGGTAGGAACATCTAATTGCTATATTCCCTTTTCAACTCTGCGAGGTGATACACCCCAAAACATGCTGTGAGTGATATATTCTGTTGACTGAGATGTACATTTACACATTTGGCACAGGAAGCCACTGGATCATTATCAGACCCTCACTTCTTGAAGTGTTCAGTATTAGCCCAGCCTCATTTCATAAACTAAATTGTTTATTTAAGGACAGCTGAGGCTAAAACATCTTTAGGCCTTTCTGAAACACACTCTGATTTAACACCTCAGTGCATTACATTGCCACTTGATGATTCCATCCATAAATTCATATAAGGTCTTCTGTGTTTAAGGTTCCTCTTTTATTTCTGCTATACAATTGAAAAAGACTCTCTGTGCCTTTTAGAAATTTGTTTTCTTTTCATAACAAATAACAAAACAAAACAAAACAAAACAAACCCCAAACATTCAATAGAGGGAGAAAAGTTTTCAGGTGCAAATAATGTCGAACCTGCTATTTTTTTCCTTTAAAGGAACACCATAATCCCAGAAAGATGCAGAAGAATTACAGGACCTCTGAGGAGGTGCTGGAAGGACTTAGTCCACAGGAGGAAACATTGGAGCAGGACACGGTAACAGTCTGCAAAGGTGTAAAATGTAGCTGCATGAAGGAAGGTCATAAATTATCCTACATATCTACTCAGCAAAGGAAAAAAAATACAGGAAAAGAAACAATGGAATCAGTTTCGTTAGGAAGGATTAGCAGATTATTTAGTGAGAGAGTTTTAAAAAAACAAAATAAGAAAGTAGTTGTCACTAATCAACCAGACTCCCTTGTCTCTCATTCACCAAGAGTAGTCTTCAGGGTTTTCCAGTTTACATTTCTATCTCTAGAAATTAAGAAATATTTTCCAGGTTTCTGTTCAACATTCACACACGCTTGTGAAAGGAAATACAGTTGTGACATTGTTTTGCAATCTTAACCCAATGTAACCCTTAACTTTCATGTTAATGCGGTTCAATACAAGCAAATCTGCAGCACTTGTAGGACACTGGGGAAGAGCATGACAACGGATACGTGCCTGCTGCTGAGAAGTTGTTGCAGGTGGCCGTGCCACTTTGGTGGCCTCTCAGCTGCTTTGCTAGCCCCAAGATGATACTTTAGATGGGGGGAGGGGTGGGAAGCCTGTAGATCCTGAGCCCAATCATATAACCAAAGTGACACAGGCTCAGTTTAAAAAGCAAGCACATTTGGTGAACAATAAAATTCAATCACACTTTGCAATATGAGAAAGAGAAAAGTGAAGGGGGAAGGAGATTTGAGGCTGAGCTTCACCCATGGCCTGGGTCGGTTCCCCCAGGGTCTGTGATGGCACCTCTGTGTCCTGTGCCCTTCTGGGCAGGGCCATCCTCACCCTGGAGCTGCCACTGGCTCTGCCTGCTTCTATACAGAGCCGTTTCAGCACACAAAGAGAGCAGACGTAGTCCTTTCTTCTGTAATGGGCTGAAAAAGCCCATAACAAGGTGAACTAGACCCAGAGTGGGTGGGAGTTGGGGGTGAGGGCTGAAAAGCTCTGGTGTGAAGGGCAAATCTCTAGGTCCATCACGCAATATCCAGCCTTGGACTCGCAAGGGATGGTGAGACCTAGCCAAGCTTTCCTTGAAGAGAAGCAGCAGCTGACTGCTTGGAAAATTCTCTTATTTTCCACAGTAAGAGAATGGGGTGTTTAAATGAGAACAGCATGCTAAAACAAGAGAGTAAACGGCAGAGCCAAAGTCAGCATCATCCTGATAGAACTCTGAGTGAGCACCAGGACTCAGGAGATCTCAGCCGTTGTTTCCAGTGGCAGGGCCACAGATGCCAGAGTCGAGGGAAGGAAGGCCCCTATCTGGAAGACTGCACCAGAGGGTTCATGTCACAGCTGCAGATATTGCCTAGCCCTGCCTGATGACCCAAGAGCATTTGAACCTCAGTATTTTGGCTGAGGTGCAGCAGTGTATGCTGTATGCTCCATGACTGCTGATTTACAGATACACTTATCAACCTTTTGTACTACCCTTTAACTGCTTCTCGTTAACTGAACTTCAATAATCACTGGAAATAAACAACACACATCTTTAGACTATTGTTTAAATTATGGATGGTGTAAGGAAAAAATAACTAGTCCAGCCATACTTCCTGGATAACAGTATATAGTTTCAAAAATAACTGGAAAATGCCTGTTCATTATATTATCTCTATGACGAGTCATTGTTTTCTTTCTTTGTTTTATCACTATTTCCTTCCTTATTAAAAAAACCCCAAACATATACCACTTTCCAGGAAAGAAACTCTTCAAAATATTTTCCATAGGCTAATAATTCAAGGAGTGTGTGGATGATGCTTTAAGTCATATGTTCAGTGTTAGGTAGTCCTGTGAGGAGCAGGGAATTGCTCCATTCCAACTCAAGATATTCTGTGATTCTATTATAATTTTCTACACCTTTTTAATCTTTTTCTTTGTGTTAATTCTCTACCATATCTAAAGGTGTCATTTGACTTGAATATTTAAGAGAAGCATATTGAACAGAAAAGCTGGCAGAAAATGCATTTAGAACTGTTACCTTCCCCCATTACCTGTGGATTGGTGAGGTCCAGGACATGATTTTAAATATGGGTAACAAGATGTGAAAAATGTCACATCTGAAAAATGTCCTAATGCCGACACTGATTCACGGCCTGACCTACCTGTCAGTCTCTATGGGGTGGAAGGTGTGTAGTAACTGGTTTCTTTTCATCTGCTGGCAGGGAAGATACTGTAGTTCTTTCCGTTCTCACACCTTCCAACTACAATTATATCAAACCTATTTTCTGAAAGAGGACAAAGATTTCATAATTAACAGCACAGAAGGAGATAGAGAGCAGACATTCACATGGACTGCTACCAAAGGAATCTTTTAACTACAAAACTAGATAAAGATCTATAGGGCTCGGTTTCTTTTTCTTCTGGGAAGCTACACACAGGAGTTCAAATAAAGAGTAAAAGGAGCTCTGTGAAAAGATCTAAGGGCTGGCTTTAATCTGAAATAGTTTCCCTTCTTCTTTGTTATGAAAGGCATCTAAATCTATCACAGCTTTCCCAGGCATAATCTGAGCATTGTAATATCACAGCAATGCAAGTTGTTCTTTTATTCCTTTTTGGGGTTTGAATTTATAACTGTATGGGACCAGAGAGAGGTTAGGTTTGCCTAAGGCTCAGACATCAGTTCAGCTTACCTACGCCACAGGACTGCCTAATCCTGAAGATATCACCTTACTTAGCCTGAACATGCCTTGGTCACACTGCTCTGGTCACACCATTTGTTCAGAATTGCGTGTTTTGGAGAGAAAGGCACCTATCCCTTGCCTAAAGTAGTCCGTATTTAGGCAGACAGTCATCTGAGCTCCACTAATGAGCTTGGAAAGTGCTGCAACGGTGATTTATGATTCTGGGATTTATGATTCAGACCCCATTTGAAGGACAAGTTTTGTTTGTTTTGTGCTGACAATGCAAACCACGCATGTGGCAGAGAGCTGAGGCTGAGGCTCCAGATCTGCTTTAGCCCAGCCACTAGCCATGGGCATCCAGTTAGCCCAGCCTCCCTCTTGCTTCTTCTTTCTCTGACTCACCTACTCCTTGCTGCGCGGACACAAAAAAAGGCAGGGGCGGGGGGGATTGGAGGCGGGAGGGGAGAGGGGGAAGAGTATCCCCAACTCAGGTAAACCAGGCACTGCATTTGGGGAACTTTGAAGGGTTTAGATTCAACTCCTTTTACCCACCGTTTGTATGCCCACAAATGTCTTGACTGTTACAGACAGACAGTCAGTCAGTCCGTAATCTGCAGCCAGTGCTAGCACCATGTAACCATCCTAAAAAAGACTTCAGCAGACCAGAGAACAAAATGCTAAAGGCATCTGATGTGTCTTATCAAGGCCTGCCTTCTCAGGGAAGAGGTAAACACCTAGCATAAATGTACCAAGGTATTTTCTGGGGATATGTATCCCAATCAAAATGTAGAGAGAGGGAGAAGCACCCAATATACTTCTTAGTTCTCCGGTGAGAAAATTGAGGAAAAAGTGCTCAGCCTGGACATTTCAGACAGGAAGACTGGATTACACTCACCAGTGTCAGTAGCCTGGGGAATTAGCTAATGCAGAAAAAAAAAATTACCAGGTACTTCTTTGCATTATTAACCAAAACCTAGCAATTTCTTCACTAAAGTACAGACAGAGAAAGAGGAAATTTTTGGACCCTGCAAAACCAAATCTTGTCATTCATATCTCTGCAACTGTGAAATGTTAAGCAGATGGAAGAGGAAGTGAAAAATAATTAAGAACGTAGGAACGAGCTGTATATAGAAACATTCATTTGACAGACAGCTGTGAAATGAGCTAGTCATGTCCAGCCAGATTTCCATGGACAAACCCAGAATCTCTTGTTGAGTAAGAAAGTTTTGAACTGTCCAAACCTGCCCTGATTTTCAACATATCTGGAAATAGAAAGAGTTAAAGATTAGCATTTCTGTTCCCAGTTCTGTCCATGTGCAACCAATCAGGCCCTCCTCCTTTCCAATCAAACCATTCATTCTCTAATTTTCACATCTGCATAAAATAAGAGTGTTGTGAAGTCTAACTGACATCTAGAAAAATGTTTCCAACTCCTCAAATACAAGACCTTGTGTCATGATACACAGCATTTAAAATTGCTAGGATGATCTGAACTACCTCTAGAAAGCTGATAAGCCTTGGTCAAAACTTCAAGTTCAAGCCACAGCCGGTTCCCAGCTGAAGGATTATCCAAGACCACATTCTCTGCTGCCAATGTCACTGTTTTTTCAGTCAACACTTACCTCTAAATATCCATCTCAGTAGGCACGTCATCCGTCAAGGTACACTTTTGTGGATGCTATTCATATCACTGCATGCCGCACCCAGAGAGTGGTGGTGAATGGAGTCAAATCCAGTGGTGTTTCTCAGGGCTCAGTATCAGGGCCTGTTCCCTTTAACGTCTTTATCAATGATCTGGATGAAGGGATCGAGTGCATTCTCCGTAAGTTCACAGATGACACCAAGTTGGGTGGGTGTGTCAATCTGCTTGAGGGTCAGAGGCTCTACAGAGGGATCTGGACAGGCTGGATTGATGGGCCGAGGCCAATAGCATGAGGTTCAATAAGGCCAAGTACCAGCTCCTGCCCTTGGGCCACAACAACCCCCTGCAATACTACAGGCTTGGGGAGGAATGGCTGGAAAGCTGCTCAGTGGAAAAGAACCTGGGGGTGTTGGTCAACAGCCAATTGAATATGAGCCAGCAGTGTGCCCAGGTGGCCAAGAAGGCCAATGGTATCCTGGCTTGTATCAGAAATAGTGTGGCCAGCAGGAGCAGGGAAGTGATTCTTCCCCTGTACTCAGCACTGGTGAGGCCACATCTTGAGTACTGTGTTCAGTTTTGGGCCCCTCACTTCAAGAAGGACATTGAGGTGCTAGAGTGTATTCAGGGAAGGGCAACAAAGCTGGTGAAGAGTCTGGAGAGCAAGTCTTATGAGGAGTGGCTGAGGGAACTAGGGGTGTTTAGCCTGGAGAAAAGGAGTCTAAGGGGAGACCTTCTTGCTCTCTACAACTACCTGAAAGGAGGCCATAGAGAGGTGGGGGTTGGTCTCTTCTCCCGTGTGACAAATGACAGGATGAGAGGAAATGGCCTCAAGTTGCGTCAGGGGAGATCTAGGTCAGAGATCAGGAAAAACTTCTTTACAGAGAGGGTTGTGAAGCATTGGAACAGGCTGCTGAGAGAGGTGGTGGAGTCCCCATCCCTGGAAGTGTTTAAGAGCTGTGTAGATGTGGTGCTGAGGGACATGGTTTAGGGACCCTGGCAGTGCAGGGTGAACGGTTGGACTCGATGATCTTAATGGTCTCTTCCAACCAGATGATTCTATGATTCTATTTACAGAGTGCTCTTAACTTAGCTGAATTTCCATAGTTATGAAGCCGATGTGCATTTAAAATGAGTTTGAACTCCTGCCCTCACTTTTAGTAATCTTACTCGTTTTCCTGGCAGCATCACAATCTATCAAATTTAAGTCTGTTCTGGAAAGCTTCAGTGAAGAATACATTTTCCTTGTTATTTTACATAAGACAGTGTCACTACATTCATAAGCTTAATTCTTTATGCCAAAACATATGCAGGTACTGTTTAAAGTATGCCCTTCATTTCACTAATATTTTGTCAGATGCTTCATTAGGAGGCACGTAAACAATAGAAGATGAGCAAATATTTGCAAGATTATTCTCTATACTATGGACATCGATTAGTTCTGCACAAGTTCTGTCCAACTTTGCATAAAACAACAGTACAGATTAAAGATCAAAATCAAATGTGTTGTTTGGGCTGCAGAACAATCCCATACATTATTTTCATCTACTACCTGTAACTTTAAAAAAAAAAAAAAAAAGATTAATTTGATCAGTCTTAACACTTAGAGACCGACTGAAGTACTTTGAAAGATTTACAATTCTCAGCAAACATTGATGAAAGCTAGATAGGGTTTGTGTGTATCAGAAAACAACAAGCAGTATGAGAAAAATGAGGAACTAAGGAATTACAAACCAGCAGACTAACTTGAATTCCTGGAAAGGCAGTAGAAAAACTAGCACTATTCGTTAATCTTGAGAAGATACCTAGATAGTAATGAATCATAGTCAATCTCTAAGGGAAGAGAGCAGTAATTATTAATTTATGTTGAACTGGAAGGCGTACTGGCAAGGGTTTTTATGGAAAGATTTGGTGCTATACTGTGTGTTAACAGCTCAGACAATGGCAAAAGGTGTACTTAATAAATTATTAAAACAGCAAATGAACTTAAATTAAACAGTGCTCAGGGATGGGCATTACTGCAGAGTTGTCTATCATGTAAATGGATGCAGGCACGTGTCCTTCACCCATGCCAGCAAGCACTTCCCCAAGGGATTTCTAGGTCCGGTTTAGCAAGTGCAGTGTTCGAGGGATCATCCTCATGAAGCAGTTTGAACACAGCCATTAGCCTGTTCTGGAGCAACCAAGAGCTTATTACTAGCATAACATGGACCACACCAGCCCAGCTGTCCTGAGGAGCTGGTGGCATTGCTAAGCACACCAACATTATTAGTATAGAAGCCTTCAGTATGTTGCCCAGTGGAGGGGGGAAATCATCGTCACTGCTGGAAGCTTTGTAAGAGTTTGCACCTGTCAGCAGCTGCTTAGTTTTAGCAGACACTGCTTTGGGCCGAATCTTTTCAGTTCCCTGCTTCTATTATGCATGTGATAAAAGGTTCCTATTCACAGGATATATAAAATTCTAAGATCTTCAACCTTCAAGTCATGTAATGTCTTCTGTTGCTTTTTTAGCGTTAGAAGAAAGAAATTCCGTTCACAATGTTCTTTCAGTGGCATCCAGAACAAAAGAGTGTATGTTTGTTCAAGCATGATTGAAATCCCTTCTAAAGTCAAAATCAGATATTTCTGAAGCTCAACAAATCTCAGATGACACATTGTTTCACAATACAACTAGTGTGACATGGAAGTGACACATCCCAGTACAAGAACACAATGTGTCTGTGTACTGAAGCTTTATATTCTAATTGTTTTTATAAGACTCTGAAGTAAAATGCAATTCTATCTACTAAGAACTTGACATTTCCAGCATCACAACAGATTTGCACAGGTGCTGTATGTTAGGAATTATAATTGTTATTTTTGCAATCACCTTGCTGAACTTCACATTTTTAGTATCTCTGAGTGATACTGCTCCTCTAGTGTACAGACGAGAATGACTGGATAACTGCTTCACTCCATGTGTGGCATCATGACCTACTTTTCCTCACATACCAGGTGAAGCACCTCTGTGCTTTTCTCTCCTCTGTTTCCTGTGTCTCTTTGCACAGACAGGAATGATGTGAAGAAAGAGACTGGATCCCATGCGCTCCTCCACGGCAATTTGCTTCTTCAGAGACCAGCAACTAATGGGGGCTCAATGAGCATCCCTGTGCATCAGTCTCATCATGAGGAGATTGAGGAATTGGCAAGAAATGTGCAGTGGTTAAGATATTAACAAGAAGCAGAGGACTGAGAGGTAGAGCGCTGTCTTGGGAAAGAATCTGATACCATGAGACAGAAGATAAGTCACAACTGGATGACAAATGTACCCTCAGCCACTCAGAAATGTAAAGAGAAGGAAAACATTGCTTTCAACTCCTGCCTCCTTACTTTCTTTTCTCAATTTATTTATTTGATTAGTTTGGTTGGTGGGGTTCTTTTTCACGCTGATGTTATGATCAATTTCCTGAGAACATGGGACCCCATTTTCTTGGAGCCTCACATCTGGTTTGGGCCCTGAATTGGAATACCAGCTGCAACTTTTTCCACCTACTGGAAGCATTCATCTAATCGACCACAGCAGTTGCATACATGGGAGCATCAACCCAGCTTTCCAAGTGGGTTAATGCAGTAATCATGGCCACAGGAAGAGATCCAAGTTGAGTATCTGATACAGAACGTTGTTCAAAGAAAGTGCCAGTGAACTATAATGACTAAAGATATATATTTTTTGAAATTAATAATATTTTATAAGCAGGACTCTCAGTTGCTAATAAAAAAAACAAAACCAAAACCAAACCAAAACAAACAACAAAAGACAGTATTAAACCATTGGTAGAAACTATGGATTTGACAATGGTGCCCAAAAAGGTAACGCGGTGTTTGTGGTACCCTGTTGATGAGCCCTGCACTCGTCTGTGCTGTGGACCATCTGGCTGCAATGCCAGGCACAGCTTCACTGCAAAGGTACTTGAACAAAATGTCATGCAATAGATTTGGTAATCAAGCCTTGCATGTCTGCAGTCTTGATAAGAACTCCACTCAGTGGTAAATAAAAGATGCTGCAGCTTTTGAAGTCAATAGCACATCAGGAAAGCCACTTATGGTCCACGTGCCAGAGCCAGTGATCTGAGCTGGCCTGGTATCATCTCGCTCCTGTCTGCAAGCCAAAGCCACGGGCCCAGGCTGATCTGCTTTAAACAGTGAGAAAGGTGCCAGAGAGCCATGTGAGCCACATCTTGCACCCCCTCTGTATCTGAAGGGGCTGTGAATGTCCATACCTGGTCTCATCAGCAGACTTGGAGCTACACCAAAGTCACTCACTCACTAATCAATAGCAGACCATGACTTAAACTGAGAGATAGCTGTCCCTGAAACACAGTAAAAATAATATTTTGAAGCATATGGTAAGGAATTACTTACTTTCAGTACTATCTCTGGCACTTTTTCATCAATCACAGGAATTTTCCTGAAGCATTACCAGTGGTACAAGATCTTTAGCTCATGTTATCTACAGACAAATTCACAAAATACGTTGTCTCTTCTAGATAAGATTCCAGATTTCTGCCATTATTATTCTCTATCAGTAACTGTATTTATTACTCACACTTGCATAAATGTGGCTGTTTCATTTCAGGTATTTTTACACATAAAAACATATGAGGACTATTTTCACAACTATTTAGAAAAGATCCAGTCCTGCGCTTTCTGGACACATACATTTCCTGAAGAAGCCCAAACACGGGAGGGCAGGAAACATCCATACACTAAAATGCAGAATGAACTTCATAAAGAATATGCAGTAACTGCCTTGTGAAATGAAAAGCAAAATTGAAGATTATTGTGCAAGGAAAGACTGAACAAAGTTTCCTTTAATGAAAGCAATAGTGAAGGAAAATATACACACAGCACTACCACCATTCTTCATGGAAAGGTGCAAATCAAAGGTTTAGTTCTACCATCAGGCTACTTACAAAAAGAGAAGCATCTTTTTCTTCAAAGATACTTTCTTTTCAAAGTCATCAACTGAAAAACAATGAGTTTTGACTCCTAAGAACAGGAATTAAGAAGGATTTTAGAATGTCTTTAAGGAAAAAAAAAAGTTTCTTCAAGGACACCAGATCTCTTCCTTCTGATGTACAGACCACTAGAAAATCTTTTCGTATTTTCATATTTTGACACTCTCTAAGTTATGCTGCACTGCCCTAAGCTGTTCACTCTGTGGGGCATTTAATAGGATGAATTTGTCAGAAAATAAATTTAAATTTTTAAATGCTAAGAAAACAGTGAAGAGGACTGTTGTCAAAAATTGTCTTAATACATGTGAAGTATCAGAACATCCAAAGGGATTCAATAGGAAGAAAAAAAGAACTAAGAATAATGAAGAAATACTAAATAGTATACTCTTTCCAAGTACTGCAATACTATACTTTTTCTATGCTGGCTTTCTGGGTGCTTATTTATATAGGAAAATTTTGTAACAGTATACACTGAGGTTATTACCTAGCCTGTTGATAAGTCTTTATGTGGATTTTTTTCCTATTTCATCCAAATCATAGTAAATCACTTCACATTTATTGGACATGAAAATTTATCTATTTGAGGACTTAATGTGGACTTTCTAGAGCACTGTAAAATTCAAATCCAAGTTTAATTGCATGCTAATATCTATATACAGATGAATGCGAAAACACCACTTCTGGCTCAGGAAATCCCTGAGCTGCAAACGTTGAGGCCACGAGAGGCCAGTAAGGAGCTACTACTCGATGTCTGCCAACTTGTGCTCTTCATTAAGAACCTGCTTTCGGACACCATCAGAGACAGGTTGCTAGGCTAAACAAACCTTTGTTATGACTCAGTAGAGTTGTTATGAAGTTGTGATAAAAGCCAAATTTACTGGCTTAATTCAAGTAGACATCCCTGTCAATTCTGTTGTATAGGGATCTACAGAGATCCATGCTGCCGCAACCGGAGAAAATGTCTCACAGAAGACAGGTCATATGCACTCTTCCAATCAGCCCTTTCTGCTGTTCTTTGTCACTTCAGGACACTCTACAGATGCCAATATGTAGACCATTTCAAGCAAACTTGGTTAAAGTTTGGAAATCTATTCAGTATAATGGAATTTTTCTAAGTGTCTCTAAAAAGAATAATGGATAGAACTGCTGGGTTTTGACAATAAATAGAATTCTATACCTGAGTTTCAACTGTCCAAAAATATGCTGCATTAAAACTAATTTCAGTGTATATTGTTTTCTAAACAGCAACTATCCCCCAACTTCTCTGATTACTGACTTAATATGGGCTTTAGAGGATATTGACAGGTACCAAGAAATACTTAGAAATACTAATCAGGCAGAAATTAAAATATGAAATTTTTTATCATAAGTGGCTACTTCCCTTTGCTTTGGGCATTGTAATTAGCCCCTGAGGAAAACTAAGGTTTTTGATTAGCCAAAAATGCTTATTCAGTTAAGCTGTGTTCACAAACCCAAGGCAGGAGCCATCATCCTCAAAGGGCAGGTCACAAGACTGAACTTGATGCTGTGTCTCTCCATTCCCATCAATTTCCTGAGCAACCAGGGATACACTATCATCCTTTCTCTAACATTATTTGCAGTAGGCTATTGATGTGTCTCACAGACAGCTGGTTTGCTGGCCTCTCTACCCCAGGTCTCATACCATCTATCAAATGCCTAGCAAGAAGGAGGACCAAACAGCCTCACTGCTTTTATTGAATCCAAGAGCCTGCTTTGTGGTCACCTACATCTAGGAGGAAGCGCTTATCCCTTTGTCTTTTCTAATTCAGCATGGCCCTGGGGGGCTGCTGCAGGGACATGATGGCTGTAACTGAGTAGTCCTGGAGCATGTCTTCTAGCTCTCTTTGGTACAGTCCTTGCCACTTCACTATGTAAGGCTGGCATGGACAGTGAGTGACAACACTCCACTTCTGGACAGGGATGAGGGTAGCAGAGAAGATAAACCACAGTTCTCAACCTGGTAGTCACCTGATTAGACACCACAAAAATGGCGTTGATGGAGGGTGCTGTGGCATCTGTGCTTTTATCTCACATTAGTGGAAAGCCTAAGTCTGATGTGGGTGCTAGTACTGCCTGTACGGGCACTAGTCATGCTGCCAGGAAAGCAATGCTGCTTCCTGCAGTGTTGGCCACACCTCTTCCCTGCCTCTGCCACATTTTCTGCTTGCTTTCTTTACTTTTTCCAACAGCACAGGATTTAGCTCCTCAAAAGTGGATAATCCTGCATACCATCCTAAATGCCTAATGCTCTATACAACTACTGACCATAGAATTATAGAATAGTTTACACTGGAAGAGACCTCTGGAGGTCATTTCGTTGAACCCCTTGCTCAAATCAAGGCCTCAATGCTATACAACATTTCAAAGGTCGCTCAGGACCTTTTTCAGATGAGTTTTGAATATTTCCACAACCAAGAATTATATTTTTCATAGAAAAATATAATCTATGTTGACTCACTAAGTGTGAGGACAGGCAGAAACTGTCTACAAAACTCATTCTGAATGACACTTCAATTGTTCAATCTATCAAACATCATATGAATAACTGAGCAAAAAAACCACCTTCTGAATATTTGGAGTTAGTTATGATAAAATACGTAGGTTGCTCTGAAAGTAATGACTCTTACTTATTTCCATGGAAACTACAACAGATACACACAGCACAGTAACACTGTTTGATAGAGCAAATTCTCAGCTACAAAACACTGGTTTTTGACACGGTCCCCACCATGGGCTGTGCATTTTCCCCAGTGATGAACAAGACCCTGCGTGCTGCGCTCCTAACAATCTGCCCCAGCGGAGGGGACCCACTGTCACTGTCACGACCGCTGGAACGCGCCGCCCACCCCCTCGCTGTGCTCACACCCACTGTTTGGTCTCTGTAAATGTTCAGCAGCGTTGATGGATGTCAGTGGGTGCAATTTTTTCCACATAGTGGAATTCAGGTACACCCCTTTGCTTCATCCACACTGCCGTGTCAGACACCAGGTTGTCAGACGGCCCCTCTGCTGCCGTCTGTCGCACAGCAACAAAATTTAAGGGAATATTGGCAGGAAGGTTCAACCTCTACTGCCATACCACCCATATCCCCCTCTGACATTGTGGGCCAATGTAATAAAATAGGAGGCATTGCTTTCAGAGCAGCCCTCACATTAAATTTCTGTAACTGAAATGATTCTAATATTGAGTACAATCTTAGTCAAATTATAAAAGTACAAAAGAAACAACAGGAAACAGTTAAAGGAAGACAATTCACAGAATGTGCTTGTCAGTTGTGATTCCTTAGCTGAATGCAAACAGCTTTCATGCAAAATTCAAGGACTTCCTTCCGTTTTATCTTATTTCTAGCTTCCTCGTTTATTTAAAATCCCTTCCCTATTTTGTGTCACTATGCTAAATCTTAAATCATTACATTTCACATCTTCAATAAAGTAATTATAATATAACCAGGTTTTAGTGGCATAATCAATTCCATTTCATTTTTAATCAAACTAAGAATGAACAGCTTCACTGTTACACGCACTGACTGTAGCTGCTTTGACAAATATTCAATCAACAAACAAAATGGTCTCTTCTTTCCCAAACGTTTTTCATCTTTGCAGTGTGTGGAGATTGCACATTTCTATTTTGCCATTTCTTGTTAAATATTTGTTGTAAACAGATTTAACTCTGAATAGATCCTAAATTTTGCTTGTTTTTAAATGCATCATTAGGTCAGAGTACAGAGCTTACTTTCAGCTAGCAGCCTCACAACCATCACCGTCCCATGGGGTAGCTCTGAAATTAAAAAGACTGTCACCGGGAGTTCCTGTTTTTATTACCAGGCTGTTCCCACTGCTTGGTAATAAAAAAATACTTTTTGCAACATGGGGTGCAGGAGAAATCTTTGGGCAGATGGGAGATGTGTAATTGAGGAGGATTGTGTCTGCCCCTTGACAGCTGATTACCATCCCCCCTCACTCCCCCCACCGATCACAAGCATCATACACCCAATATACCTTTTCTTCTTGTTGTTTTTCTTGCTTCCCACCACCCCCACCCACCCCCTCCTCAAAAGTAGACCCCTAGTTGACCAGATCTACCAGGTGGAATTATCAGCACCTTTTCTTCAAACTGAACGTGTCCCAGGACCCTAGAGGGGGTTTTGTTCTCCAACAAGATGTTTAAAAGCAAATGTCTTCACTTTCTACAGTATCTTTGCAGAGAAAGTGTTTGCCTGTAAGCTTTCTCTCAGTGGCTTCCTGGGTTGCAAAACAGCCCATATAGTTCCTCTGTAGCTCTCTAGGAGAAACCCCATCACCCCAGAGGCTTCCCCACGAGTCCATTTTCTGTTCCTCTTAATGAAAGCCCTGGTTTCCTTCCCATCCCCTGCACTCCAGCACAATGCTTCAAAGCATCCCCCCCTCCCCCAACCCTGTGCACATTCACCACTGTCAAGCAAGAAACTAACTCCTCATTCTTCTAGACAGCTCTATGAAAGACATCAGGAGCCAGGGCAAGGCCGAGAGGCAGCCTGCCTTCTTCCCTCATCCCCAGCTGTGGCATTTCCAAAGAAATAAACAGTGTAGCCAGGCAAATAGGAACAAACATACAAATATCTTACACCTCCCACCTCCTCCCCATCCACACACGTGCCCTCTTTCCGGGTCTGAATGGTGCAGCTGGGCTCCTGGGGCAACAGTTCTGTTCAGCTGGTCTTTTCTCTTGGCATTCTCCCGTGCAAAGCACGCTCACTCCCCCATTGCTTCCTCATAACCAGGAGTCCTATCCTGCAGGAAACAACTGGACCTTGAAGCACCTGCACTTCTCCCAGCACCATCTGCTTGTCCCAGACTTCTGCTTTGCCAAGGCATTGTTCACTGGCCCAGCCTTGCCTGGCTCTCCAAGGGATGGTCAGCATTTCTGGCCCAGTTGAAACTCCTTCATTTCTACTTTGACCTTTCCTTTCGATCTCCTTTTGTTTGGACACCTCAACAACTCACACTGTATTTTTGAACCATCCTCTTACCAGCCTCAGTCTATGTTTCTCCCTGTACAAGCTCCTATTCCTCTATCTTCAGATAGCTCCTATTTCCTTCCATCTTCGGGACCTCTGTCCCATCATTAGCTTCTTCTGGTGGACCACAGAACAACTGCAAGTCCTACATGTATATTCCTATTTGCTATAAAGAAAAATTACGTCAACTGTTTCTAAAGATGATAGGTGAAATTAATTTTATCTTGCTTTCTAGACCAAGAGTCTGGATAAAAAGGCAGTATGATGGTTGCACTGTGTGCATTCTCCTGAAATGAGAGAAAATATTGCCTGAAAGACACCAGAACCACTAACCTTGTGCTTAAAATTCTTTAGGTATTATTATTTAACAGATAGATAGTGAATTAAAAGTTATGACCAGTGGAATGTCATAGAAGGCAGGTATCTGGCTATGTCAGATACAGACACAGCTGAGAAGAGACAAAATAAACCCTAACTGTTCCTGTGTCCGGATACCGTGACATCAGGACAACTTTATGCTTATGAAGCAGTTCAAACCTTTCCTATTGACCCCAGAAAATCTGTTTCTTGCCCGTTGGAATCTGGCCTGAAGGCACTAGTTCATTTCACAGCTATCTATTCTGTTTGTATTTATAGATCTTTCTTACATTCTGTTCCAAATTACTCCTCACTTCCTATTTCAGTCTCCTAGTTTCAGAAACATAAATGGCAAAATTAAACACACCAAGTTCATAAACTTTTTTTCCATAGAACTGTGAATTCCTTCACAGCTTGTCCTTCCCTAAAGGCAGTTACTACTTTTTACATTGCAATAAGTTCAAGTTAAGAATCAATTACTTTTTCATCCGTGTTATAGTTTAGGAATATCATGAGAATAGTGAGAAAAGGTAGGACATTTTTTCTAAAATTCCACCCTAATATAAAGAAAGAAAGGGCAAGCGACTGAAAGAGTAGGTCTCCACATCTTGTCTATGTAGAGGGGCATTTTATAAATATTGTTATGTTGCACTTAAGCCCAAATCTGGAATCTATGTGGAAGCTGGACAATTTGACAAATTGTGGTCCCCCAAACCTCTGTTTACAGTAGCTTAACCCTGAAAGTTCCTAGGCCCAGTAAAAAGCTTGATTTTGGCACAGTATTTCCCCCATATCTGTTTCTGGGTATGTGTCCAAACACCTCGATGAGCACCATTGTCATACCTCCATATGTGTCTTTAAACTAGGTACTGGATCTGTCTCATCTGAGAAGCACTCTTGCAGCAGGTTTATTAGTCAGGATGTGGTATGAAATATAGTGGCAGCCACTGCTTTCCATCAGAAATCTAGATGCAGGGTTGGAATTTGGAATCAAATACCTGAGAGGAAACACAAATTTTGAGAAGAAAAAGCACCGTACTGGGATGTACAAACCAAAGTTTCTTGCAAATTCGGTTTTCACTGATGGGGGATCAAGATGGGGGGAAATGTAGACCATAGCCATGTAGATCATGTAGATCGTAGATCATGTAGATCTTAGATCATAAATTGTAGATCATAAAGTGGTTTTTACCTAAGCTGTTATGACTAATGAATCAAGCTATTATAATAAATAGCAAATAACTATTCACACAGCACATTCACTTCTTCACTCGTAGAGTTGACTCACAGTCACTCACAGCTACCTTGCTGGAGCAATACTTGGAAACCAAGCCCAGCTGTATAGTCAGTTGCAGAGAGCCATACTGGCACTGCAGGGCATTCTCAGGAGATGTCTGGATTGTCCCTCAGAGGGTCGTACTCTTCATTAGAGAGCAGCCACTGCTGTTTTGGATGTGGTTCAAGTTTTGCAATCCTCTGCTGATGCTCGTGTGTGCTAATAGCTTTGTACAGTCCCAGAAAACTCTTGGTTCACTTCTCACAGATGCAACAGGACTACTGGTCTATAAAGTTTATCAGTCCTTGGGAACTTTCATCAAGGAACTTTTCATTAGGTACCTTTTCTGTCCTTGGCCTATTGTTTTCTGGTAACCATTTCTCTACCCAGACCTATAGATCCTGTAGAGTCAATTTAGACAATTCAGACAGAGGGGTCTTGTCTGGCACGTGTTAGTGGATTAACCTTTTTGATCTGCTCGGTGTTGTTAGGAACTCATCTGAAATACCTTATCCTCTGGTGCATTGCACAGTCAGAAGGACCTACATACCACAGAGCAGGGTCTAGAAGGGAACAGCAAAAAGGATTAGATATCTAGGAGATATAGCCATTGAAATAAAAAGGGAAGAACTAGTGTTGCTATCAGAAAACATGGAGAGATGTGACAAGAGCTATCAAATATATAAGAATCTGTCTCAGAAACTGCTAGAGCAGTACAGCACACGAGTAGTCTTAAATTACGACACTTTCATTTGATGTTTATTAGGGTAAAATTTAAAATGCCAGGGGTAAAGAAGCAATGAGACACACTGTTTCACAGGATGGTAATGACAAAATGCTCCTGCCAGTTAACATACTAAACTAGGAAAAGTGGATGCTCATTTCTGTATAGAAACGTAATTAATCCTCCTCTCCTTCCTGTTATTTTTACTTTTACAGTAAACTGCTTTCTTTAAGAAGACACAAAAGCTTGTACTCAGAACCAGCTTTTTAATGCCCATTAAGTAAACCAACATAGGATAAAAACTTATTTACATGTATTTCATACACACACAAAATATTTTAATTTAAACACAATTAAAATCTGTCAGAGGGTTAAAATATCAAAAAATATCAAATTAAATAAGATCTTCTCTAGACTAAGAACTTTGAGTCATTTGATTGTTTACATTTGACATAAAATACACTGGAAAAGTAAAAAAATAACCCTATATGTGAGCCTACAGTAGTTTTTTAGGGTTTATGAACCCAGAGAATACACCAGTAGACCAGTATTGACACGCAATGTTATCAGCTCTGTCATGACGACATGTGGAATGGTACTCAAAGAATTAAAACAGACTCAGACAGGGGGAATTTAGTCAGAAATTAGAAAAGACTTTCTAGTGGTTTCATTAGGCTTTTAAAAATGGCCTAAAAATTTAGGAAGTCTTCACCGGTAGTGGAGATTTCAAGAATAAATTTTATGTAATTTTTTCAGGTATGAATTAAGTATAACTCATCCTGCCTGTTCCCCCCCTTTTGCAGAATCCTTTGAGATCCCTGTTCTATTATTTAAATTAGAAAGTATTTCTATTCACATTACATTCCAACCTCTTATTATAGTTGATTTTTCAATGCTTATGTTACAGAATCATAGCAAAAGATAAACAATTTACACTTTTCTTTCTATCAGTCATATACAGAGGAGGAAAATGTGTTAATTCAGATACTATGGACAACACAAAGGGTTTCTGTGGTACCTCAGTAGCAAAAGGAAGATGTGGACCCACAGCACAAAGCAGGTGGCCTGGCTGATGCAGGGAGATGGTCCTGCTTCAAGCAGGGACCTGCAACAGGTGAGCTTGGAGGTTCTGTCCAATCTGTGCGATTCTGCTGTTCTGTGCTGGAGATAGGGGTGGCATTTTCAGGGTATATACAGATCTGGATATACTCTTTGGAGAGTGATGAGGACCATATTCTAACAGTTGCCTCTGGTGAGCATGGAGTTTCTTCTGCCTAAAGGTGATACTGGACACATGAGGAGACTGGAACTACCTGAGCGTTCACTTACACAGCATAGGTTCAGGTCTAAATGTATGCTTAACAGTCCTCCCAGGTACTACGATTTGTGAGCAGATCTCTGGATCTGCCTTGCAAGATTACTTCTTGCTAGTACAGAAAGCAAGAAGGAATCTGTGCAAAATGAGCTAGAATTTCCATAGGAGAAAATCTTTAAGAATACACCTTAAGAACTCTTGTATTCCAGCACTTTAATTCCTTTCAAAATTACCCTGCTTATTAAACTGTTGCCTGCTCATTTTCTTCAATATTTGTCACAAGACAATTTGATTCATGAGTTCCAGGGTCAGCATCACCACGGTATATGGCATTTTCAAAACTGGCTGTAATTGTTTGTTGATCACGTCTTTTTTTATAGAAGAAATAGAACATAAGCCCAGTTCCTGTTAGCAGAAGGAAGATCAGTATAACAATCATCCCACCTAAACTATTTGCTGATGAAGCAGCAACTTCATTTTTTGATGCTGTGAAAGACAAAACAGAACAATTACTACAAATAGCCAGAGACTGCTACTGCATACAATAAACATCTCCCTATAAACAATCTGATTGAACTGTAAAAGTACTGAACAACTGTAACATCAGTTAAAATTGATGCAGTTTGAGAGAAGAGCACTCCTTTTAAAAAGGTTTAAACCAAAATAATCTGTGAGAGTTTAATGGGGTTTTAAATGAAACTTTTCTGGAGGCTATTTTACTTGTAAATAATAAATGCCTATACACTTATTGAAATTTCTGTTTACTGGGCTTGTAAGAAACAAACTTACCTTTGTTGACATATGAATCATGGGTTGGCTCAGCTTCAGTAACTTTAAAATTAAAAAATATGTATATTATACACAGTTTGCAGTAAGTCTGTAAAGATTAAATAAATACTCTGTACATAATTTTTACTTTGTGTTCCTATCAAATTTTAAATAATCATAGAATCATAGAATGGTTTGGGTTAGAAGGGACTTTAAAGATCATCTAGTTCCAACACCCTGCCATGGGCAGGGACACCTT
Source organism: Bucorvus abyssinicus (assembly GCA_009769605.1). Taxonomy (NCBI): domain Eukaryota; kingdom Metazoa; phylum Chordata; class Aves; order Bucerotiformes; family Bucorvidae; genus Bucorvus; species Bucorvus abyssinicus. The sequence continues at coordinate 21,708,905 of CM020028.1, forward strand.
CCACTAGATCAGGTTGCTCAAAGCCCTGTCCAACCTGGCCTTGAACACTTCCAGGGATGGGGCATCCACAGCCTCTCTGGGCAGCCTGTTCCAGTGCCTCACCACCCTCACTGTGAAGAATTTATTCCTAACACCTAATTCTCTCTTCCTATTCTCTTTCAGTTTAAAACCATTACCCCTCGTCCTATCACTTTTACATTCCCTGATAAAAAGTCACTCCCCATCTTTCCTGCAGGCCTCCTCTAAGTACTGGAAGACCATGATAAAGTCTCCCTGAAGCCTTCTCTTCTCCAGGCTGAATAACCTCAGCTCTCCCACTTGTTGTTATAGAGGAGGTGCTCCAGCCCCCTGATCATCTTCATTGCCCTCCCCTGTACCCACTTGAGTGGGTCCATGTCTTTCTTATGCTGGGTGCCCCAGAGCTGAACAGAGTACATGGACATGAAAAATGTATGAAAACATTTTCCCCGACAAATCAGGCTGAACCCATATTCTTGTTAAAAATATTTGTAAAAAAAAAAGGAAAACAAAAAAAAACCAAAAAAACCCCAACAAACCAAAAAGTTGTTTTACTATTAATTGCTTTGAACACTTTTTCTGGTAGGAGAGACAGATGTTCCAAGTTTTTACACTTCCATGGTGTAAGGCTTCACACTTAACATTGAAGAACTCAATTTTTTACACTGGCAAAAGTGAAAAGCACATTTGTACTTAACAGCATTTGAGCTGTATTTTTAAGCAACTTCCTTTTCTTCTGTTGCTTGGGGAGTATGATTCAGTTAATTTCTTGCAGGACTGGCAGCTGGGCCCTACAAAGCTCATGGGTGACTTCACCGCCAACCTGCCAACATGTGGAGATCCACAAGCAGGAGACTGAATTGGTTCCACAGTGCATTTATTATATTTGTGCGGTTGATCTGTTTGCCAATGGCAAATCTGGCCTATTTCATACTGTCTCCCAGCTGCTGTGTGCAACCACCACTGAATCCGTGTGTATACGGTGACTCCTGCTAGCTGTGTGTGTGCAGATTTACATCCTTCACACTTTATGCAACACTGCTGTGCATGTGACATTGACTCACCCCAGCCCGTGACACATTCAGATTGTGCGTGGGTTAACATCAAAAAACCACAGGGCCCCAGGTGACCATTAAAAATGAAACGTACTATGCTGTTTGGTTGTCTTGGCATATCTCCATATGCCTGTGTCAGCAGAGAAATTAACCGGGCCCCTCTGCCTGCCCTCACTTAACACTTTCTGCTTGGTTGTCCAGCAGATGCCAGCACACTTCAGTGGTACTGATCCCACTGACAGCACATGCCTTCTTCCTGCACTGCTGCCCCTCAGCTTAGCTATCAGGAGAGTGTCTGCCTGCCTTCTCAGCACTAGTTTAGTCATCTCTTCATCATCTACTGCTCCTTGCACTCTAACCATAATGACTAGGAATTTTCTCCACTCCCTCAACAGGAGTGGAGACTACCCCAAGGTAGGGTTCTCTCCTATCCCAGGGTGCAGCAACTGCCAAGAAATCAATGCTTTTAAACCAAGAGGAGGGAACAGTGACCCAGGTTCTTCTCCAGCATTATTTCTCATTGTCCCTTACAGAAGTTACTCTTGGCTTTGAGGCAGAAGCACATGCATCAGCATCAATGCATAAAATATACCCAATGCATAATTAGTTTGACTTGATGTATATTAACCACTACTTCTAAAATAACTCAGTGCACAGAGATTCAGGACTTACTTTTAGGGATTTTGCAAATAAAATTGTGGTCAACAGTACAGTAATGCAGCCTCCAGGTTCCACTTGAGACATCCATGTCAACACAGTGTTCATCAAAATATATTGCAGGCTCTCCTTCATCCCAGTTGACAAATTCTACCGCAGTTCCATCTATCCATATCCATTCCCCTAAAATTAAAAGTATTACCTGGTGAGTGACTAAAGTGGGGAATCCTTTCTAATCTAGTAGGCACAAAGATATCGGATATGGAATTTATTTGTTGATTAAATTAGCATCAAAGAGGGCTCATTTCTCACTCTTTTAACAGCTGGAGATATTCAGATGGGAGTGTACTAAATGTAAATGTTCACAGTTAACTCTATTAGCCTTGAGGGCCATGGCTGTCAGCGATTTAAGAAGAAATCCCCAGGCTACCAGAGGACTTTTAGTTGAAGACTGTGCCAAGGACTTGCTTGTGCCTGGGACCCTTAAGAACAGCAAAGCACCTGTGTGAGCCATGCTCTGCAGTTCAAGGGTCCAGATTGCTTAGATTTTCTTTATATGTGTATCCAAAATCAGTAAATAGCTGCTTTATTAGAGCTAGATGAAAAAATTATCTTTGCAGAGTGAATCAGCTCTCTAATAACAATTGCCCGCTCATCTCCTGCTGAGGCCCATCGAGTAGGAATAACGGTTATCTCTGCTCTCTCAGGGTACTTTCACAGTAGCATATCTTGATATATCTTAGAACTGCCTCAGTGCCACCTACTCTGTCCCTCCATCTGCAGCTGCACTTTCCTCTTGCCTCTGCTTGCACTGCGTATAGCAGTGTGGCAGTGTAGTGGGCCAGGTCAGGAACAAATCACTGCTTTTGTACTGTTAGTTTTCAGCTAGAACAGATGAACCTGGCCCACCATGCAACAAGGTGCCTGCCATTGCTGATGGTCAGAGACAGCCATGGCCAAGGCCACTCTCTGCAGCCCAGACTAGACTTACTCTAGAGATGTACCCTCAAAGTCTGCCATGAAAACCATGAAAAACAGGCTTCAGAATTACAATGATAGAGAAAACAGGATTAAAAAAAAAAAAAAAAAAAGTTGAAATTCTTTTAGATAAAAATTAAAAGTTCCACCAAAAAATTTGTGAAAAAACCTGAAAAGTTGCTAGGCAGCTCATATGAGCTGCTAGCCCCTCTGTTGTTTAGAAACAAATTTCAATTTAAGGCTGCCTCAGGTTTTAATTACAAGACAACATTTTTCTTAAAAGACTAACACTGGTTAAATGCAACAGGAAGCATTTTAATCACCTACTACAGTGCTAAGCTAGAACCTTTTACAGACTGAAATATGCTCTAATTACAATAAAGATACAAAAAGCATATTCCTCTTCATGGTCTATGTTTTAAGTATTTTAGCAGAAAAACTATTGAACATTTAACAGTTGATTTCTCTCTATTTCTTTAATATTTAGTATGTTAGTATTAGTATTTAGTATGATAGTGTTATTTAGTCTTGTGTCTGTTTATTAAGTATTTATTTTCATCTCAGTACGCATTATAAAATTATTACCTTCAATATTTTTGAACAATCCTATCCAAAATTTTCTGAAGTCAGTTGCAAGTTGAGACAAATGAAGTAAGAGAAAGTTCATTTCAGCTGAATCTTCTATGGAAACTAGAGAAGCACCTAAAAATATCAATTAATTATTGCATCCAGTTTCAGCAGGATTTTCCATTAGAAATAATTATCTCAGTAAACAATCATGACATGTTTCACAATCAACTTTTTTCATATAATAGAAAAGCTTGATCATAAATTTAAATTAGCTGTAGCTTGTAATTGATTCAAACACATCTACGTATTATCTCTTGGTTCTGCGTTAAAAAAATCAAATATGCAAACAACCTGTAAAATGTCCTAATTAAAAAATATACTTACCCATTTGAATACACGTCATGGAAGCATCAGGCCAGCTTTCCTCAGATTTGGTGTGAACATAGTAACAATGACCACGGAAGGGAACCCAAGATCTACCATGCTTTGGTTCAGGACACTTTCCAGGAAGCTGTGGTGGCTCACTGGGAATTAACTCTATTAAAAAGACACACAGATTTTAAAAACCCGAGAGAAACATATACTTCTGCAGCAGACATCAACCCTAGCAATTTGACAGGAATTCCAGGAAAAGGAATGTTCCGTAGACTTAACTAATGATAAAAGATTGAAGTAAACATGGTAAACCAGTATTAAACTATACTGGTTGGAGCTGCTTCTCCAGTCTGCTAAAGGCTTACACCAGCCTAACTGCAATTGTCTTCAGAAAGGCAATTTTTACTTAAAACTTGTGAAACAGAATGAGGAATGAATCAGTGTACATAAAGGATCTCAAGACCACCACCGCAAGCCAGTGGCTTGTGTCCAGCCAGTTTGTAGCAAGGTCAGTCAGAGAAGCTGCCTGTGCCTGCTCTTGTATATACATCCTAAATGATGTAGAAGTAGAATTAGTAACCTATTGCATCACCTGTTTAAAGCCAAAGCACAGCTTAAATGAATATAAAATTTGCTGTGTAGTATGGTGCAGAAATCATAACTTTCATATGTAATTTAAAACATGTTTGAAAATTAGGTGCAATATTTGAGCTGTAAAGTATCTCAACAGAAGTTTTCCCAGGATCTTACACTTTTAACAATTTAATCAATTTGGCTTCTAGATGGACACAAGTTTCTTATCTCCCAATATTACAAAAGATATTTTTAAATGTAAAAATATATCACTAGTATATTTACAGTTAGACTAAAGTTGATCAATTTTGCAGTTTTTTACAAACAAAGACGCAGAAAAGAACTATTTCATGTGGTGTGAAATATTGTAGCTGTCTTTATGATGTGCATTTGTTGACTGGCCTATGAAATGAAATGAAATGAAATGAAATGAAATGAAATGAAATGAAATGAAATGAAATGTCTGGAAATCACTCAAAACGGGCTGGAGGTCAGAGTTCTTCGTTAACAAAAGCAATAGTTTATCACAAGGCATACACCATCTATCACAATCTTTGCATATATGGAAAAGCTAAATTCAAATAAAGCCACTAATTTAAATTCCAGCCTTCCAAATCACATTTCTCCCATTCACAACTTACCATTGGATTGTTTACAGAGGGATAAAAATGTTTCATTGCAAAATGCTGTCTTCCAAAAACCATCCAAATCTAAATAGACACAGGCTGTGTTCTTATTTGGTTCTCCGCTGGCCCAGTTGTGATACCTGCTCCTCCTTCTATCTGACCATATGTATTGGCCATGAGTCTAAAAACAAATGACAATAAAGATTATGTCACATACAAGAATCACATTGAAAGAACATTAAGATTGCACTTGAAGATATATAAAAATGCTTGAAGGTATATAAAAATTAGGATTCTTTCACAAAACTAATTCATCCTCTGTTGTGAATACATAAGAGTCTGGTCCAGACTTCCACTCTCCACAGCAGTTAGGGCAGTAGTCCTACAGAGGTTTACTTAGTGTGCAACATAAGCTATTCAATTCACACCATCCATCTCATGAGCTAAGTGGACAAAGGGCCTTGTGGTGACACGTGTGAGTATATAGTTGAAGATTTTGTCAAAGGAGTCCACACAGACACTAATCAAAAGACTGGAGAAATCATTGTTAACATTCCTCTAACATGGGCTTCTCTCGGTATTTAGAAAGCAAATAGAAAAAGCAGAAGTTCCCCTGGAGAGAGGAATACTGATGACATTTTTCATAGGGCATGCACCACAGACCTCTGCCACCTATGCTAGCAGGGCTTATGATAGGTTTTGAGTTCTTGCAAGGACCAGCTACTAGAGATGAGGTAAGCATGGGGGTTTTTTAAATGGATTTCACTATTTGCAGAGGATGACCAACATTAGTCACACCCATGGTTCCTTTTACCCCATCCTGTACGGCCTAACCCCTTCTTTCTGTGACCTTTGAGAGTTCTTTGTGCCAGTTCCTTTCCTGTCTTTTTTCCTTTGAAGTCCTTGGCTACATTTCATCCCAGGTGTCTAATCCTGGTTTCCCAGTGCCTGCTCTCACTGAAGTGCAGCTCCAGTTCCTCTCAACTCAGCATCTGTGCCCTCTCTTGGTTCTGTGTCTCACCAAGCTCCAGCTCTACCTCTTTCCTCTTGATTTCCTCACAACTCCGATTCCACAAATATCCAGCTACTTCATCTTTTTCATGTCCTTTTTTACATGCCTCTAACAGATGTTTCCCCTTTCAGACCTTTCCACTCTGATGACTGATTTTGTTGGCAGTTTTTCACAAGGCACTGGCTTCAGCTCCAAAAACCATCCTAAGATATCCCCATTGCCCGAGGCCTGCTCCCACCTCTATGTTGCATCTTGCCGTTTCCCTCACTGCCCAGCACAAGCTCTCATAGTGGTAGGATATGAATTAAAACAAAACTTAAAATAACCTCATGAAGGAAGAACTATTTTTAATCCAAGCTTTTTCCATGGTGTGCTCCACAATTTGTCTTCAGAAATGGCAATGCTCCCCCACATGAGCATGTAGTAGACCATGATGTAGGAATGGGAAACTCCTTAGCCACTTTTACCACCTCATCCACTGTCTACTGCAGTTACATCCTTGGTGGCCTTTGAAATGCCGGATGTGGCGGTTCTTACTTACATTATGGACAAACATGGGAAGTTGGGTTCCCCAGCAAGGTTTTGATGCCTAACACATTCCCAGATCTGAACGGTAGCACTCACATAGAAGCAAACTGCACCCACAGCAATGGATTCTGTCAACCTCTGAGCAAGAAATATGGCTGATCTATGTTGAGCTGGGGTAGTGGTATGATTGTGATAAGGGTTTGATAGACTCACTGTTTCACTGTTAAGACCAATCCATGCAGGCTCGCCATGCTTTAATATTTCTAACCACAAGTAAGATTCAGTGTAAGGATCCAAAATGCTGGCAAGTTCTGCATACTGGTCTCTGCAGTTCTTCTGTGCTTTTTCCCAGCTCATTTTGTAGTCAATGACTGCATAGCGGTCATCACCATAATTGTTAAAGCCAAACATTGGGATGGTGGGTGGGGAGTCTTGCAGTTTGGGGTCTGTAACAAGCAAACAAACAAAAAGAAAATTCAAGCAATTTACATTGGCGAGACATAAAATACTGAGGGAAGATCTAGTGTACTGGAGTAGTCAAGTAATTAAGAGAGGCTGTAATAACAAAATAAGATGTGCTCCAACTATCACTGCAGTGAGGAAAGCCGTGTGTTCGTGGTCTGTGACAAAATTTTCTAATTCTTGTCAGAATGTCCTTTTAATATAAATATTTGAATCACCTCCAGGAACACGCCTTGTAAGCTCTAGACCTTCCCAAAGCATACCGCAACGACCTAGGGCATGAAAGGGAACAATTCCTCCACTTTTTCCATGATATACTAGCATTCATTGTATTTCTGACAAGGAACAGGGTACAGTAAGCATGCCATGAACAAGCAGAGGGATACAAAGAGGGATATAACTGATGATGATGAAATTCCCTGCGTAAGACTGGAAAGGAAATCAAGCAGAGCATTTTTTCAAAGTAAAGAAGTAGTATTTTAAGTAAAACAGTAGCATTTCAGTTTTGAAGAATTTACTCATATAAAGACAAAGTACTGTTCTCTCTCTCTCCCACCTGATGGCCTAAAATAGTAAAATACATGATGATCCATAATTTTTTTATTTTTTTATTTACTGATCTAGTCATTTGAAGAGGAAAGGTTGGGTGTTTCTCCAAAAAATAAGGTGTGTGCTCATTTTGTTAAAATGGCCCATAGTACATGTGATACTGTCAGATTAATTTAAGTTAAAATAGGGTTGAATATGGGAAAGTCACTTTTAACACCAGTTTGACATAACCACAATAAATCAGCTGTACTAGAAAATGGTGAAAGAAAACTCACCAGAATTTTTCTGGCATATGTAGCTTTTGCTTGTTTTACATTCTTCATCTTTCCATTTCCCTGCCTGTTCAATAGGGTTCTTTATCATAAAGACACAGTCATCCTGCAGGGGAAAGGAGATTAATATGAAAAAGATGTGGATAGATAGAAAACATTCCTACTCCTTCTGGATATACAGAGTCAGCTATCACACACAGGCACACACAGATGAATAATATGAAGGTCATATGTATGAACTCTTACAAGCAATGGTCAGGAGCAGTAATATGACAATAAAGATTTAGAACTCAGCCCCAGGAAAGTTTGCACTTGGATGATGGCAGGAGTTGCAAAGCACGGCACAGAGGCAGGAAGAAGCGTCTGGTATGTGTATGATCTCTGTGCATGCACGTGTGTTTGTGTGCAGGTAGACATGCGTGTGCTACTCTGGCCCACAGGACATTTCAGCTCCGTTGCTGTTTTCCTGGAGGTTATGGGGAAACTGTTCTCAGCACTGAAGCTTGCCTGGGGAGCTGAATCCTCTTCCTGACCCACTTCAGCACTAGGAACCAAAGCTGTCACCACAGTGTAGAAATGCAGAGGTGTCGATCAGAAAGAACTTTTCGTGGGGGACATGTCGCAAAACTTTTCACTGCAATTTCAGCTCTTTAGCTTCTTCCCTTTCCTCCCACAGCACAAGAAGCTGCTGCTTGGCTTTCTGCAGCAGGAAGCAGCAGCTCTCCCCACCTTATATCAGCGTAACATCATGCTACCTCCACACGCCCTCGGAGACAATTGCCCAGGACTTGTCTGCAAGTGAAGGAAGTTCTGTGTGGAGAAACTTGTGCAGGAAAACAGGCATAGCCTTCTAGAGAAAGCGTTAACATGGATGAGATGGGGACATCTTGGACATCCCAAAACCCAGCTCTAGCCTGGTTGGTAGCAGAGGTTGGACCTCACAGAACTTTTTCCCATTTTAGCTGAACTCAAAGAAATTCTATTATGAAAAAGAGAGAAACTTGGTAAAGCTAACACAGGAGTACTCTACATTATTCTACAGTATTCTACATTAGCCATTTTACAGTTATTGAATAACACTCAGTTTTGTCTTACAATTAAACGCAAAATGGTATAGCAGGGCTGAAAGTTTCAAAGCATGCAGTAGAGATCTTTCAGAAGGAAGATCATATGGAAAAGATAAAAGTGGGAAAGAAAGACCCAGTCTCCTTCTTTTGAGGATACTTTTCAATGAATTTATCTTAATAAGCTCAGTGACAAGAAATGTAAATATATGCATTTATCTGAGTATTTTCATCAAGTCTAAATAATATTCACTGTATCCCAAAATTACACAGTTACTGCTTTGTTATGATTTATTTGAATCTCCTGATCAGTCATGGTAAAGTGAGGGAAATTGCTGACTTGTCCAAGTTTTGCATAATGCTCCAAAACCTCTGTCTGCATTTCTAGAGAATCATGACAAAACCCAGAAGTTGAAAGAAATGTGTGAAGGTAGATCTTCCACATGATTACTCTGCTCTGAAAGGAACAAGATTACTAGAAGTCTTCATAAAGATAACTTTATAGAACATACAGTTGTAGTTACATACATTTTACTCACCTATGAAAGTTCTAACATTTAAGTATTAAACAGAACCCAATGTTTACCTGACTATAATAACTTCGGGAACCTTTTGCCCAATTTGTATAGTAAACTGGGCTTCCATCTGTCCATAAGAATGTGCGCTCCTGATTTATGTCATTCAGTCCAATCCAAGCATCTGTTGCAGCATTTTTTAAGAGGGACATGAGGAAAGCTGAAGGGGAAAAAAAAGAAAAGTTGTACAAGGAGGGAAACTAAATGCACCTTTCCCCAACAGCGCAGACTTTAGAGTGCCCAGAACCAGGTTGATGAGGTTTGGGTTTATCTTTTTTAATAAGGTGGTCATCTTATGATAAAAACGAAAAGAACTGTCATCTGATGTTAAAGTCAGAAAAAGTATTTACAAACTCAAAGATGGACAAATTCTGATATATAAAATTGTTTTCAAAAATATTTAAGGAATTTATGTGTACACTATTCTGTGCTGTTTGTCATCTGAAGAAGCATGGAAAATGTTTTAACGGTATTACAAAATTTGACATGAGGACACAAAACCTTGGCGCATAGAAATGAGCCTAGAGACTGTGTTCTCTCTTTCCTTCTTTGGTAAATTCATTGTTAACCACATTTACCTTCATTTCTAAACAGGCATAACACAAATAAAATTAATAACCAAGTATGAAATAACCAATACTGAATAATCAAGTATGTGTATGTACTGAGGTCTCAGCTTTTTGAAATGCCAGATGCTGTTTCCCTTAACTCCTGCCTAGACTGCCGTTCTTTCCACTAAAAGAATGTCCTTCCTCTGCTATAAAAAAAAGCACAAACCACAGGCACTGGTGGAGCGAGCTAGGAGGTGATCTGTGTGCAGCACTCAGGACCCGAGGCATTACATTTCCTAAGCAAACATGAGGCCGCACTAAAAACCTGTAACATGCTGAGCAGCAACACCACCAGGCTGAGGTCCTGCAAAGCAAGAGGAACAGGGGGTAGCTGGCATTCCAGCATTGGAGCCTTCTGCTGCATAAGGATGTGTCCACCACTAACACCCTCAGCGCTTGGCTCAGCAGCTAGGTGCACAGTGATTTGTTTCAGGCTTTACTCCCTTTGTGTGCTAGTTTCACATGAACACTTAAAGAAATAAAATACGGACATTTTATTATATGAAGCTGCTAATACAAAATCTTAGTATTTGAACAGTGTGAATTCCTTTGTACATCCCATATTAACCCCAAAGCTATTGTTTTAAAAGTTAATCAAGACACTAAACCCTATGCAAGCGTTTTCCCAGGGGTGCAATTTCTCATTCAATAGAACTTTATATTAGTATGGCATGTACCGCAGAAGCTATTACACCTGTTGTAATGTGCTTATCAGGAGTCACTTGATGTTTCATCCAGGATCAAAACATTGGTACTTTATACCTTGCATTTCCTTTTTTGATATAGTAGCCAGGTTTCCTCCAAAATGTATACAATTGTTCCGTGCAGCATGCCATGTCAATGTATCGTTTTCGTTGAGGCCAAACACTTTGAAACACTGGAAAAGAGAAGTGTGCCAAATCTGTAACTGGATGACGTTTTAATTTCTGGTGAAAACGTATCTGTTTGTAACAAACAAGATAAACTGAATATTTTAAGCAAAAAAAAGGAAGATTAGCTGATTTAACTGTCCTTTCTAGCTTGTCTTTAGTTCTCCTAACTGCTGTGATTCCAATATAATTTCTGGTGTAGGAATCGTATCTTTAGGGTCTTTAAATACACACAATCAGCACGTATTCCGTGATAACTGAAAACCCTGCTACAAGTGAAAAACTGAATCAAAGATGGTTTTCATTCCGTTCTTTTCAAAATATAACATACTCATTTCATACTCTACCTTGTTATCAAAGAGGAGCCAGTCTTCTGGACACCCACCCTTTGGTGCTGGTGAAGTGGGAGCAACAGTTGGACGAACAGTACTGTTAAGCCTTTCACAGATGAAAAACTCCACGCGGCCACAGTTGAGATCATTCCATGTACCTGAAAGCAAATTAGAATAAAAGAAAAACAAAATGCAACTGAGACTGGGCTAAAAAGTGTATTTTCCTAAAGCAAATCTATCATAGAATGTAGAACTGATAATGTATTTGTATTTGTCTCCCCCAGAAATAATGAGTAATTTTTATATATTCCTTAGAACTATTCAGGTTTCCAGCAAATTCAGAATATGACTATTTTGTCTGAGAACATAAATATTTCAACATTGCAAAACCACAGTATTGCCAAATGGCAGTTTTAGGTCAAATGTTAATTCACCTCTTGAAGATGGGTAAGATCTTTAGGACCGCTCTCTCTGTAGAAGGTACTAAGTCCTTGTTACCTTTCTACCTGAGCTTCTCACAGTCTTAGAGTCATCTGGGTATCTTTTATCCCTATGGGAGTGTGATGTAAGAACATAACTTTAACACCATCATCCTGATTTTATAGATCAGAAATTAATAAGAAAATGGTGTTCGTTTCATTAGCTGCAGATAGTTACAAGGTGATTATCTACAGTAGAGCTTATCACATCTTATGTTTAATGGGCAGAAGGACATTAATTCATCTTGTCTTAAAGATCTCTAGAATAGGACATAGTATTTACTCCCCCAAAGTGTTCACTTCCTTCCATTGACCTCTAACAGATCCTAGGAAGATTACCTCAGTTATACGTTTTGGGTCTAGAAATGTTTAAAAGTAGAAGAGTAGAACTGCTCCAAAGAAGACTAAGTGCTTGGCCAGCATAAGCACAATTACTTCCAGCTCTCTGTATTAAAGGTTATTTGTATTTATTTTACTTGGAATAGTGTACAACATTGTTTAATAATAATAAAAGCCATGCCTAAGCCCTAGGTTTTAAGAAACTGCACAAATGGAACCAGACAGCTGCTGTCCTTGAAAGGTAGTCGTAAACTGGACAGAGGTTACAAGAAAAACAATACTGACTCTATCTGCAGGTGGCTTGATGCTTAACTGATTTGTTCACGTTGAAATTTTCTGACAAAGCTGGGAACCAAATTGCAGCTGTAATCCAATGTGCTAGCTATATAGAGTCAAATATTTTTAAAGTGCATAAATGAAAAAGAGTATTTTTTATTTTCCTATGTTTTTAAACACTCTGTTAAACACCAGCTTGCTCAGTAGCTCACCCAGCCTTGCACACGCAGCACTCACACTGAGATGAATGAATGTTGTTACAATACTCACCTGTTTGCGCATACATGACCACACAGTTTTCATCATTATTTGCAAAATTGGGTTCATTTGGAGCCCAGGCAACGTAGTTCACTGGAGTTCCATCCATCCACCTGAAAGAATTAATATGGGGGAATAATAATTCATAGTGGAATTAGTTAATATTTCTTTGTAAATGACATATTAGAGCTTTGTATTTTCAGTTCCCCATATCCTATCTTACAAACACATGTTGTTCTCTGGTGAAAGAAAACAAAGACCTTCCACTTGGAATCGGTAGAAGATATCTCTTTATCAACTGCCTGGTCTGTTGACCTGGACCAGGTCTGAACAAATCATCTCAACTGGTGGTCCCAGTCTTTCTTGGTCTTTGACCATTGATAGCCTGCAGGAAACACACCAGTGTAGCACTGTACCTGGCTTTCTCTGGAGCACAGAAACAGAAACCTGAGCCTATTTTAGTAATACCTTGGGTCCAAAAGCATTAACATAAGGTCTTGTAGGGGAATAGAAAGCCTTGAACCACATACTGGGGACCACTTAGAACCATTTAGTTAAACAAAGGAAATCTTCAATATTATAAAACTATTGCTTTCAGTTGTGCAACAATCATTTCCCGTGATTGGTGATTTACAAATTTATTCTCAAAAACTAGCCAAGAAAAGAGTGAAAAAGCTGCAGCATGCTGGAAGGAGGAAAGTCAAACGAGGAATCTGGCAAGACTGAGAGCCTTCAGACAACACCAGCTCCAGGGCAAATTAGAGTTTTTCCAGTTTTGGAGACTAAGCAACTGTATCCATATTTTTGCAAGTAAACTACAGATATGGAATTCAAGAGGATGCCTAGCTGCTTCCACTTGCAAATCTCTTGAGCCAAATAGGAAAAAACAATACATAATAAACTTGGAGAAATAATATAAAGATGAACAGCAGCACCATAATCCTGCAGGGAGAAGGATGAAACTAGTGAGGGAGCAAGGGAAATTTGGACAAAGGCCAGTGTTTTCTGAACAGTGGATATGACATACAAAGCAGGAGCTCCAGGAGATGAGACCATGCAGTCTCTGTGGCTTGTGGCCAAGAAAGACATCCTGAGGCAACAGAAGAAAGACTGAAGAGGCTAAGACTCATCTGATCAAGCTTCAAATCCCAAAAGGCGGCACATGAAAAAGAGGCAGGAGTGGGAATGGGGGCGGGGCTGGTGAGGGGAGAACAGCACCACAGGAGAAATGTGTCTGTAACTCATCTAAGGCTCCAGGGAAGGTTTAGGACAGTCCCAGGGCACTTTGTTTCTGAAGACATCTATAGAATGACTCCATGTAGCTTGAAGCTGTCCTGCCCTGGGCCCTGGCAGAACAACCGTCTCGAAATTGTCCCCCTGTACTCTGCACTGGTGAGGCCACATCTTGAGTATTGTGTTCAGTTTTGAGCCCCTCACTTCAAGAAGGACGTTGAGGTGCTGGAGCGTGTTCAGGGAAGGGCAATAAGGCTGGTGAATGGTCTGGAGAGCAAGTCTTATGAGGAGTGGCTGAGGGAACTAGGGGTGTCTAGCCAGGAAAAAAATAGTCTAAGGGGAGACCTTCTTGCTCTCTACAACTACCTGAAAGGAGGCCATAGAGAGGTGGGGGTCAGTCTCTTCTCCCATGTGACAAATGACAGGATGAGAAGAAATGGCCTTAAGTTGCACCAGGGGAGATCTAGGTTAGATATCAGGAAGAATTTCTTTACAGAGAGGGTTGTGAAGCATTGGAACAGGCTGCTTAGGGAGTTGGTGAAGTCCCCGTCCCTGCAAGTATTTAAAAGCCGTGTAGATGTGGCATTGAGGGACGTGGTTTAGGGACCCTGGCAGTGCAGGGTGAACGGTTGGACTCGATGATCTTAATGGTCTCTTCCAACCAGATGGTTCTATGGTTCTATAAATTACCTTCCAGACAAGGACTCTCCAGTATTGATATTTCACCTCTGAAAACCAACATGCTGCCTCTCACTGCGGGTTTTGAGGGTTCTTTTTCTTTCACCATTTTACTGTTCAGTAATGCCTGCAAGTACTGTCTGGCACATCCTAGAGACCTCCAACTGATTTTATCTTTAAGAAGGAAAAGGGGATGACACCACACTGACTGTGAGCGAACATCTCAATTTCACAATACAAAAACAGAGTGTAGAACCAAAAGAAGGAGAAATAGATAGTGCAGATATCATGGAAGAAGTGCTCCCCTGAAGAGCAGAATCATATTTCAAAACTTTATGTCAAGACATTGTCATAGACAGGTTTTGTCAGCCATTGAACTTCAACAGTCTTTTACAGGCAGCCATGCAAAATATTCACATTATGAGTCTGACAAACTTAATTTGGTTTTACTTACTGGAATGTCTTGTCAAGGCTCAATCTTAAGCCAATATAAAAGTCATTTCCCCGGTCTTTATAGAAAGTCTAAAACACAAAAAATACGAATTTTAATGAGCTGTAACAAAACAGATTTCAAATAAAATAAGCAAGACCACAAAAATCGCATTAGTGTCAGTAGGACAACTGCATAGCGTGCAATGGGGAGGCAGCCAGTTATGTGCCTGAACTGAAAAATGCAAAATTTTCCTCCAATTTCCAGTATTTAATTTTTTAAAAAAAGCTGATTGGGATGAAAAAAAAATGCAGCAAAAAGTTATGTTAAGAAGATAAGAATGACCTCTTAAGCAGGCATAAGATAAAGCAATATTTTTAGGAGTTTCACACAATCATGGTGAGAATGTGCCCAAAGGCTAGAAGTAAGTAGTGGGTTTTAGTACTTAATGATGTGGAGGAAAGGATGGAATCATACTTGTTTTTAATAGTATGCAATTATTTCCAAAAGAGTATATCATCATCAGATTATTCTTTTCCTATTAGAAAATATTTTGGCTTAAAACTTTTACTGAAAATCTGAAATCTTTTTTTGACAAAAAAAAAGGGGGGCAGGGAGGGAATCTTTTCTTGAGTTCTGTGAATAGAATGAGTTGGGAAACAAAACATATTCATAACTGTATTTTTCAGCTAAACGGACCAAGGTTTTTAAAAGTTGCACTCTGAGAGTGTTCTTGAAAAGAAGTTGAGGATTTGTCTATGTGTAGCAATTTATCAAAATAATGATTATTGTAAAGCTCCTAATCAGATGAGCCTATGAAAGGTGGCAGTGATTGTTTTTATGAAGGGGATCACTTTCTAATATTTCACAAGCCAGCTGAAGAAGATGCCTCAGTGTAGAACAGAATGGTTCATGTTTGAAGTAAAACATGTGTCTTACATATTTCCAAAGAAATTTTCTTTCACTTTCATTCTCAATGACAGCAAGGTCACCACCATTGTTCTTGCAAAATTGCCTGGCTTTTTGCATAGGCATTGGCTCATTGCTGACGTAGTATTCCTTGTGATCATGTATTATCCAGTCATCTTCACTGACAATATATTCATAATCTGCAAGGTAAAACATTAAGAAGTTCTGTCATAGAAAATAACATCATTATATGTTAATTTATTTCTGTTAGTGGAAGTACGAGACTTACTGAATGTGGAAGTAGGCTCTGGTTTCAGTGTTGCTCCTGGAATGTAAATCAATATCTCAGGACATTATGTTTCTCAGACATCTCTCAATTAAAAGATATTTATACAGTTAGCATTTTAATTCCAAGTAATAAAATGAATCTTAAGGGTTACTCGGTATACTTAATTTTGTTACAGAATTTCTAAGAATATCTGAAAAAAAAGTGTTACACTCAGCAAAATACCACGTTAGAGTTGATAACAAGTTAAATTTACAGAAACTATGCTCAGCTTTAGGCTGTTGCATTTCACTTCCTCAACATGCCATATATTCATCCCAAACTTACACGTGTATCTCATGGATCAATTCTTAGTTTTCAACTGCTTTTATTTAAACTAAAATGTATTAAGAGTTTCATTGTGTTTGATGGCACAGTTGGCTCTAATACGTGCAGATAGTGTGATGTGGCCTGGAACAGGTGTTCTTATCTGCCTCTAGAAGTTTCTTAAGGAAGAAAGTTATCTTACCTTTTTTTATCTGACAAACATAGTACTGCATGTGTTCACAAAATAAATCATTCCACCTCATGTTATTGTAGCCATGAAACACGACACATTTTTCATTTCCATCATAATTGTTTGGTTCTCCACTTTCCCATTTTTCAAAGTTTACCTGTAGTGGAAACACAGCTGTGTTACTATTGTCATTTTAAAGTGAAACAATTGTTTTATATGGTCCTGTTAAAGAAGAATACGCTTATTTGATTTCATGGTCAATCTTGTGCTTTGATGCCAGACCTTGTAAGAAGGACATGACCCCTGCATAGCATAATGATTTGTCTGTCTATTTATAAGCCATGTTAGTAAGCCAAGAATTTGTTGCCCTGTTAGTTATCAGGAGAAATCAAGCTCTAGAAAGAAGTATCTAAGTACCATCCTCTGATCTCTGGGTTGATTATCCTACTCTGATGTTTCAACCTGAGACAATCTGTCTGTGCTGCCATATGGACTTGTGCCTTGCAGACCGTGATCTGCTTAAGACAGTGAGGGCAACAAAGCCTAGCTTGTGTAGACATATGAAATTATTTCTAACAGTAAATGACAAATGGCAATACAGAGATTAGTACAAGCAGATTTGCTTAGATCAAGAGAGATAGTCCATCACTTTTGGTGTTCTTTCATTACTCTAAATACCGTACTGTTATCTATAACTATGAACTATCAAAAGATAAAAACAAATTCCTAGAATGGAATTGGGTAGTAAAGACTTAAGGTTACTTGTGGCTTTTATAGAAGGAGTGAGAGCTGTCTGCCAAGATATAAATGGAAAATTAGATAAAAATCTGAAACAGTAAATTATTTACTCACTGGTGAGCCATCACTCCATATAAATCTGCTGTCGGAGTCCAAGGCACTTAAACCCATCCAGTAAGATGAAGGACCATAATATCTCTCTCTGAGTGATTACAAATACAGACAATCAGACAATGTGAAAGAGAAAATTAATCATTACATTATTCTCGGTGTTTTGATGCTTGAAGTGTCATTTGAGACAGTCATACAAAGTAATCATTCGATCATCATGGGGGGAAAAACACCCTGGCTCTGCACGTGGCAGGAAGCAGTGAAACACCAGAGCTTCATGAGAAAGATCACAGGTGTCATGAGTCCATAAATACTGAGTTACATGAAAATGTGTTTTGAAATCTTGGTTCACCAAGTAGCTTAGGCATCCAAATTCAGACCTGTGTGTACTCATAGGCTCGATTTAAACATTTATATAAGCACATCCATAGGCCAGGCATTCCTTAGAGTCCCAATTTTTCCCCTTAACTAAGGTAGGAAAGCAGCACAAACTATTCCTTTAATGAAGGATATTTTATCTACTAATCAGCTACAAATAAGCTAAGATCAGTTTTCTCTCTTTGAACTAAACTCAGTTGAAACCAGTTTTGACTCTCCTTCTTTCATTCTGGTGTATGTTCAGGCTACTTCACTGCATTGCACCACCTTCCCAGAGGCCTGCCGAGAAACTCTCTTGCTCGCCTCTTTCCATCCATTTCTTTCTTCCACTTTGCAAGGACATACACCATCTTTGCAAAGTAGAAATCGACTACCAGAAATCCATTATGTCTTTCAGAAAGGTAATTATTTAAACGTTTCCCCCCCTCACCCCCTATATTTAAATGATGGACTGTACAGATACTTACAAGCCAGCTATTAGGTTTTGTTCTTCTTCACTGTGGATAGATGCCAGATCTCCTCCAATGGCTCTGCAAAAATCTCTTGCATCAAACCATGTCTTCATTTTCTCCCTTGATCCCTGAAAAATCTATGAAAAGTGGACAGTTACTGGGCTGGGTATTACAGAATAGAAACAGGTAGAAGCAGAATTCTGGGCTTCCATCTTTCTTCTGGTCTCCTGGTCTCTAATTTTATCTCTTACTATTTAATTTTGTAACCGTAAGCCTGTGGTCATCTATCAAATTTGATTATTGCAACTTTGTTTTTCCTATCATTTCAGAGTCCCTGTGACTCCAAACTTCAGTTCAACCTACATACAGCACTTCCCAGCACTGCCCAGCCGCACCACCTGGGGATGGCCAGAGACATGTTACCACAGACTACCTGTCAGGTAGGCAAGGTAAAATCCAACTTCCTTGCATACACGATACATATTCTCTCATTTGAAATGACAAGTGTTTGCATTCAGAAATTAAACACCTACTTTGAAGCAGGAGCTGCTCTGAGGAACAGATTGCCATCCTTCTGGGCACGATGGGAGAGAGGTCGTTGTTGGAGGAGGAGGTGGGGTCACTCCCTCCACCAGCTGCTTGCAGAGAAACATGTTTGTTTCTTCACAGTTCAAAATATCCCATAATCCAGCTGAAGTTCCTGTTAGCATGGCCACGCAGCCTGACTCCCTTCCTTCATGAAACATAAAATTTTTAAACCTTATTTGTAAATGGCTGCATCTTCTCCAAGCATATGCTACTTACTCAAAAGTAACCTGTCCCTACTGTGTTTGGGTGCCAATAACTCACATGTATTTTGATTAAATCATAAGTTTATCAAATTCCTTTTTAGGTTATACTATGAGTCATTTATCAAACCCATCAAACAACAAAGTGCAAATGATACCAACAGACACGTGCGGTCCCAGGTGGTCTACTGGAAGGAGTAACCACAACCCCTGATTTCATCCCTTTAGCACAAACAGAAAGTTGCACTGTTGTTTCTGCCGCTTTATGCCAGAAGAATTTCTAATGCAACTTTCAGTTTTCACTTTTTGGGTCCCCAGAGCAGAAACTTGACACATACCGGGCATTCCTGTGTTCCAGTGAGTGAAGGTGACTGCATCCCCACTGGCCCACCTGAACGTCCCCTGCTCCTCTGCATCTGAGAGACCAATCCAGAAATACTTTGCTGGATTGAATCCAATTACAGAAGTCAAAAAAGCTTGTTCATATCTGTGAAGAATAAGTACCAAACTGATGCATCACATTTCGTCATAATTTGTTAATTTCTTCAAACAGTTCATTGTAGCAAATCTGGTAAATGTAAGGTGATTTGTTAATATGTGGGAATAGATAAGTATGGATTGAAGCAAGGGTAGTGATCTTAATTTTATAGTTCTAATTGTCTTGTAAATTAAATTTTATTTTACATTTTGGTAATGTAAATCATATTTAGAATTTAGAGTTATTCTATTCTTTTGTACTGCACAATGAAAAACACACGCCAGACAATACTTGTGTTAGGGCACATATGTTATTCATTCTTTATAAATAAGTGCTTCAGTGTTTTACTAGTCTTTATGAAAAGGTCTAGATCTTCCAATCTTGCTATGAGAAAAAAAAAAATCTACTTTTATTCTATAAAGGGTAAATTTCCAAATCTGCCTGCTGCAAAGAAAAGGCTGAAGAGCTCAAATCCAGAAGAAAGAAATACTTCCATATTTATCTGTTTGGTTTTAATTCAGTAAGTTTTAAAACAATCTGGCAATCCAAGACTGTTGGGGGGTTGACTCAATTTTTTAATTCGTTGAGTAAGAAACAGTGGAGGTGTGTAGTAGCAATGGCTTGTATATTTGTATTAATGACATACAAGCCCCTGATGTATTTTTTAATGCTACTTCAGTTCTATGGTAAGTTTTCCAGTAGAGTAGTTTCATACTAGACACTATGAATAACTGCAAAGAAATTTCTGTTTTAGTGCTTCCACCCTGGTTGCACGTAAGAAAGGACAAGAATTATATTTTCATACCGGTCTGTCACAGTAGTAAGGTAACCTTTGTTTACTTCACAGATTTGTTTTGCTTCTGAAAATGTTGCTGGCAACTTCCCCACGGAGTAGCAGTAAAAGCCGTGCTTCATCCAGCCCTGCCAGTGTCAACAGCAGAGATACATGGACAGGCTGTCAGATTGCGCAGCACAGTACACTTCCGAAAGCCACGTTAATACGACACCCCAAGTCAAAATTAATCTCAGAAGCCATGAGAAGAAACAAAGAGGAAAATCAAACATAGCTTTTGAACAACTCCTCTGCATCTTGCGCCTTGATAAAGGACATGCAAGGGGTCTTTGCGAGCAGTGAGCCATGGTTATGACTTGGAGCTGGCAAGCACACTCACAAGCACTTTGCAGCTCCTTGTGTAAAGCCTGCCCTACCTTTTCATTGTGTAAGCATAGCTGTTGCAAAAGGCTACGAACAATCTGCAAAACAGTCGGTTCAAATATTGCTGCTTCCTGCGGTGGATTGATTGAATTGAGAAGGCTCTGTACAACCCAAGACCAGTGAGTTACAGCATGAAAAAATACCAACATGCTCTGCAGAGAGTAGCTTTTATGGGTGAAGTGACCAGTTCTGCACTAGGAGAGAGCTGAGTGAACTGTGCATGTCAGGGAATGAAAAAAAAAAAAAAAAGTCTATCTTCATTATGGTTACATAAAGAAAAAATTCTTCATTAGTATAAGGAGTATCCGTACATCTGAAATTAACAGTTTTCTCAGGCTCCACCAAGAACAGTCAAAATAGTTGACCTCTGTGATGCTCACCATCATGGGAGAAAAAAATGCAACAACCTTTTGCTGCTTTTGTTTTACACTTACTTTCTGGCAGCCTGGGTAAGTAACCTCATCTTCCCCTGATTCTTCTGACAAAGGTTTCCTTTTACAGATGTAACCAAGTTTCGTTTCGCAAGCACTGTCAGCCCAGGATCCATCCTGTGCACGGTGAGAAGAAACCACAAAAAGAAGTGAGTTCTAGAGAAAATCCAGATCTAACAGGAATATTCAGCATCCTCAGAGAGAATTCTCCTCTATTCATAGAGCTGAGGCTGTTTCTGCTCTCTTTCTTGTCTTGCTGCTTTCTCCAAAACTCCAAAATAGGGAGCGTAATCAAGACAGTAAGGACCGAGTTTCCTCAGAGGTGTGAGAATGAGGATTGCATGTGTTAAAGATTCAGCGGTTGATGAAAGCAGGAAGGAAACATGCTGTTTCGCTCCATTCTCACCAGCATAGTATTTATTATGTTCATTTAACCAGATGACAATAGCAAAGAAATGCTGGATGAACTAAACCTGTGCTCCACCACACATCTTCCTAGATCCGGTCTCCAGTCTCCCTCCACTGAGATATTCTGAATTAAAACAAGTTCATAAAAGCCTTTAAAACCTTTGTGCCCTTTTAGTTTTTAATCTTTTTTGTCACAGATGTTTTCCTTTTGGGGGGCAGAAGGGACAGAAGAAAGCATGAAAGTGGGCGAGGGATTTTTTACCTCTCCCTTCATGACGATGCAGTCTGCTTTATTTCGTGTGTGGGTCGGCTCTCCGTGATGCCATTTGGTATAAGTCACAGGTGTCCCATCACTCCATTCAAAATACATTTGAACCCTGAAGTCATTTAGACCAATCCACAGCTCATCGTCTGGCTCTGAGAACACAAAGGTAATCGTAGGTATGGGTATGTCTTAAAATGGAACAATAACGTCTCACACCCACATTTGACTGAAGGACTTAAAAAACACTTAAGATCATGGTTACAATGATTAAATGAATAACAGCAACAGAATAATTCCAGATAAAAAAGTGACCTGCAGGAATACTTACTGTACCCAAGCTGGGACACTGTAAAACTGTACTCCTCAATATTATGAATACTCGCCAGCTCTCCATCTTCTTTTCTACAGGAAGACTGGGCTTCTTTCCATATTTTGGGTGTTCTGTAAATTCTATAGCAATGACCCGCATAGGCCATCCATTCCCTGGGGCACTTGACAGGCTTTAAGTCACCTAAAAAAATTATTTCAAACAATTAATGAGCAGCCCTGTTCTGTGCTTTCTTTTAATAAAAAAGAAAATTACCTGTATTGACGTGAATTTGAAATATTGGAGCATGTACTGGCAGAGGACGGAAGCAAAAGTATGTGGACCGTGAAGAATAACAAATAGATTTTTCCATGCCAATGGTGCTGGGAGCACCAAAAAACTTTTGCAGGATTAAATAAATACTAAGTAATTTGGCATGTAAACTTGCAGGACCCAACTGTGTCACATCTCCCTCAGTGAGGACCTGAGTACAGTAATGTTCTACAGAAAAGGGTCTCTTTTCCTACACAGGGAGTTTATCTTGTTGAATTTTGAAGATGTATGTTTTTTTCTCTGGGATTTTGGGAGCCAATTGGAGTTCCTGTGCAGCCCAAATCATATATCAGAGAGCCCAGACACATTTATGGTATACCAGACGTGACACAAATCCCAGCTGCCCAGAAATGCTGCACAGTTTGTTCAGCTGCTATTTCTTGGTGTAAATTTAGCTTGGCGAGTCCCATATTCTGAATTTTTCTTTTCAGAATAGAGCAAAAAGTGTCATAGAGAGAAGGGGGAGCATGAACTCTGGCTCACATCTTTCAGCAGGCCACATCTTTAGTGTATCTTTCAGAACAGAGGATATTCACCAGTATTTCATGGTCTGGGTAATGTGACTAAACACATAGTCTTTAGTACCCTGGGATCTTTTCAAAATGATGAACAACACCTAGACATCATCTTTAAAATGAACCAGAAAATTAAAGTCCTCCCAGTGTTTGATCCAGGTCAACAAGTGTAATCCTTTTGTTTAGGTAATATATTGTCATCTCATATGTGACATCCTCCCAATATTTCTCATTCAATGCAAAAATAGCTTTATTTGTTTACCCACTTACCTGAGGCAATAGTGGAGGAATCTAAGGAGGAGTTTCTTTTTTGGCAGATATATCCCAGTTTCCGATCACATGCCTGGTTTTCCCATTTGCCATTCCAGCCTTGGAAAGTCCCACATATTTTTCCAGATTCCACAGAGGGATTTCCTTTAGGAAAGAAGCATAGAATCTTTCTGTTAATACTGAAAATTTACACCTCATCACAGGAGGGAACATGCAAATCTTTTGCAGCTGCAAAGCCATTGCCATATCATTCTTTAGAGTGATAATTCCCAAGAAGGGCAACAAGGGAGCACCACTGGGATGGCCAAGAGGGCTGACGCTTCAAACATGAGACTTGCCCCTCTTCTCCCATGCACTGCTTAAGAAGAAATTCAGTGAAGTAAGGCAGCACACAGAAAAAAGCTTTATAAAAGCTCATCTAAGACAAAATTCCTTATGGGGCAGTAGTATTGCAAACAGCTCAACACCCTTTACTGTTGAACACTGGACATGAAATGCGTATTTAATTCTATGGGAGTGCTCGCCGTTTGGATTTCCCTATAGTCACCACAACAGTTATGAAAATATGTAACGTGTCAACATGCAAAATGGTGACTTCGTTCCTAAGAAAAGAATGGAAATTAAGATAAAGTACATCAGATAAATGTCGTAAGCAGTAGCTGAGAACAACTGAAAGTATTTTTCATGTAATGTTTCTCTTTAATTTTTTTCTCTTTTCTTTATATTATTTTTAGTAAGTTATTTACATTTGGATTGAATAATACACCTGATGAGAAAATTATGGATGAAAAAAAGCAGAAAAAGGTGAAGGTATTTGTTTTTAACTGTTTTCTTGAATGAACTATCTGCTTTTTCTGGGAAATTCAGAATTAATGACGATCCCTCTCTGGTGTGATCCCTATTACTGCAATATCCTACCTTTCCCTTAATCCACTGTAGCCTGTGAAAATTCTGTGAAAGCAAAGGACTTAGGTAACAGGAATTTGGAGAAGAGAAATTTGGCCCAGACACTGATCATCGTTTCAGAAACGTTCACTTACCTGGAGCCCAGTTTAGGTATCTGAAAGGACTGCCCCCCATCCATTGCCAGCCACCGTCAAGTGCACTGAAAAGACCAGTCCAGAGCTTTGCATTGATACCCAGGTCACTAGTGAGCCCTAAATGGCCAAAAGAATCAAATGGTTAAGTCACTAAATGTCTCTGATTTTGTAAGTTATTCAATAAACCTTGAAATAAAATTTTAAAGCATTGAAAAAGAAAATTCTATAGTAGATATCTTTTTTTAAATATGCTAGATTTTTTCCCACTATTTTAATAAAATTTTTTTGTGAGAAATGGACAAGCTTTTTTAGGAATATCACTAAGCCCAATTTTCACAGGGTAAATGTAAGTATCCATATTAGAGCTCTCAGAGCTGACCTACATTTTAAACATATGCATTAATTTATTTAGGTTTTTTTTACTTTACCTAATAAATACATTTCTTCATGACGGTCTGTAACGCTTAACAATTCTGCATTCTGCTGCTGGCAGCTTTTTCTTGCTTGGTGCCATGTCAAAAGCGACTCTGAGTTTATCTGATAGTGGGTTCCTGTCACAGGATTTGTTTTCCAAAGGTCTTTGTGGATGATGTCTATAAAACATGGTAACAGCAACTTGACAAGATAATTATACTTGCTAACACATAAAATAAAATCTTGATTGCAGACTAAAAACTATGTAACTATGATTTGCTATTTTTTTACATATAGTTTCTCCCACTTAAATATACTTTGTTCAATATTAATAATACATTAATCACATAAGGAATTATTTCTCCTCATAAATCTATTTTTTCTACATTGACTCTGACTCTTTTTATTTATGTAACTCATCTACTTTTCTTGCAGTTCAGTCCACATTAACCCACTCACTGATATATTCTACCTGTACACACTCATTTCTCTATTCCTCATACAGAAAATCTTGTTCTTCACACTAATTTCTTGCCTTGGGACGCCTCTTATGACCTCTTAGACCTCCCAGCATGACAGAAATGATCATTTCCAATCAATCAGATGGGGGTAAAAGGGTGGGGAAATTGTGCTGGGGGTATTGGAAATCTGTGCTGGATGATTTGTAGGTGTAAGGAGCACAGGAGCACTGAAGGCCAGTGAAGGTCACTGCCTGTATCCTGCAGCCTTCCATTCACTCCAGCCCTCCTATTCTCCACTCCATCCAATGACACACCACCGTCTCCTGCTTCCCAATATTTCACCTTTCTCATCCATTGCTCTTCTTTCTGTGTTTCATTTGCCCTAACTTTCTTCTCACCTAGTCCTAGGGGGTTTTTCTTCCTTTTTCCATTAGTCCCAGTCATCACCCTCAGAACACTCCCCACATGTACAAGACCACTCCTCATCTCTGCTTGAGAAACACCGAAAGTGAAGAGCAGATACCTCATTTTATCATTGCATAGATATGCAGTGAACTAGGCCAGCCAGAATCCAGCTCGCTGTCCAACTCTACTTCCACATCCCAAGGAAACTCTGACCCTGAGAGTGGATGAAACTTTTGCTTAATGCATTTCCTAAATTCTTTATAAATAAATTACCTTTTAGTGGACAATTTCCAAAAAAATTGTCTTTATCAAAATCTGAAGAAGTTGCACACCACAGAAAGCCTGAATCATCACTTCGAGGGATGCACTCAGCATACCATTTACCCTTGAACTTAAAAGGGAAAACACAAGGTGCACCAAAGGCATTTCCTCCCAGTGTATAGATATCTATGGAGAGAAAAATAGATAGTTGGTATCAGATGTTCACTGCAGTGTCTGCTCATAGACAGCTTTCTGTGGACACAGTTGAGTTGTGCAAGAGCTCAACACAGCGGTACTTCATTACCACAAAGCCTTTCAAGGCTGCTGTGCCAATCAGGTAGGACTGTGACAATACATTCAGAATTAAGACTCTCAAACAACCCTTAATGCCTCTCAGACTAATTTCTGTCTAACTAACTTTTTCTTTTATTGCTATCTGGATCACCATGTCAGAGGTGCTCATAACTCAGCTTCTCCCATTGCACACATACTTCTGCCATTGGCTGATGTTTAGGGGTTTTTTTGTTGGTTGTGGGTTTTTTCCCTGTATGGTTGAAGAGGCTTGGAAAGGAGATATCAGAATATTTTTATAAGTTTTCATGAGAGGAAGTTATATTTTGCAAGTAACTCTGCTGGGAGGTGGCCCTCCCTTCTCTATTCAGTCTAATTTGCTGCTACCTGAACAAAATCATGACAAACTTCATTCAAACTGTTGTAAGGCGCAGCAAAAATTTTCTCCTTTGTTATTTAACTTCCCATCCTACCAGTGTCACAGTAAAAAGGATGTTGAACACTTGAGCCTGGATACCTTAATATTACCACTCTACATAGCCCAAGAATGGTGATCACGCAGGAAAAGGAGATCTGACTCTCCACTGTTCATTTGTCAGGTTTAGGAATTACTGCATCCTAAAGCCTTAAGCACTGTTTCTCCTGCGTTTTCCTAATTTTTCTTCTTGCTGGGCCTGGGAAATACCAGGTAAACATCGTTAAAAGTGGATTACATATATGTCAGCTAGAGATTAACTTCTTAGAGATAGTACATGGTCAAACCAAATAATAACAACAATAAATATTAAAATATAACACAATCACTACTTCTTCAAATTGATCAGACGTATTTTGAAACAGTCGTAGATTTCCTCCTGCTGTTGTTATATAAACAGAGTCCCCATTCTCCCTTATGATTATATCATAGGACTTTTGTCATTTTATTCTATCATTTGAAAGAATTGCACTTTCCAAGTTATGCAGAAATATATACAGTCGTATTTGCCTTGCATTTCTATAACCTATTTGTAGTTAGCTCTGTTATTGACATCACTGAAAGAAAAGGGTTGCTGCATGGCAAGCAAGCAATGGAATGCTTTGTAAACAGGGGCAGTCAGGTTACCTAGAAATAAAGATTAATTTTCAGTACTCACCCTCATAGTGCTGTGAGCACACATTTTCTGCAGTTCCATGGATTTTCCATCTGCTCCCTTTGCCTGATCCTTTGGACAACCTGATTTTCTTCCCTTTCCCTTTGCCGTAGTTGAAAAATAAATCCTTGCCATAGGTTGCAAGCGTCTCATTTCTACATTCCCACCACAGGAGCTCATTTGTCCTGTTACAGGATTCCAGTGTGATAGCAGCCTCATCATTCTTGGTGAGCACTCCCAGGCACAGCTTGAGTGCCACGCTCAGCAGCTGTGTGGCAGAGACCCATCTGAACTTTTGAAACTTGTTGTGCTCATCGCAAGTGGTAGTTATGACTGAGCTAGAATTCTGAGCTTCAGCGCAGAGCTTGCTATCTTCATTATAGATTGAAAATATTCCAACATCTATAAAATAAAATGAGATTGGAAACATCTGAGGACGTATTTTGTAGCAGAAAAGCCAGTTACTTGCTATTTGACAGTTTGCTTCAAAAGGAACCTGGATATATAGAGTCCATAGAGAAAGAAATCAAGGGAGGTTAATCATCAGTATGAAGGACATTAATCAAAATGTTCCTAACATGCAAGCAACTCTTCGAGCTCTTTCAAGAGAAATTGCTCTTCTTCACATCCCTCCTTAAAGCACACTGTTCTCAAAATGCCATTCAAAAATGACCTTTCATGTGTCTTCAAAGTTCCATCACCAGCATATTAAACAGTCTTTAATTTTGCAAGTAAAAGGACTTTTTGCTTCAGAGCTATTAAAAATAGTTTACCTACTCAAAGTTCAAACTTTTTTATATTTGGCCCAGAGTGACATTTTGGTTTTCAGATCATCAAGAAAGTGGGGTATTTTTCTTCTTTGGTTAATTATTTTGGAAATTTTTGGCAACTGCGAAAAATTGTTTCTTCACAGAGTTCAACTTGTTTCTCAGGGGGGAAGCCACAACTTGCAGCATCATCACTTCTGTTCTGAGCACAGTTAAGTTAAGTATCCCAAGTGCCATTAATAGCTACACTTGTAAGTAGAAATGTGAGACACTGCACAACAGCGTTTTGTTTCTTAAGAGCAGCTTCTAAAAAGGCACCCAACTTCAGCCTGCTCCAAACCTTGACTATTTTTGCAGCTCGCCTTGCATCCCTGAGTTCCCCTCTAAGCGAGAGCAACATCATCCAACTCTGTCTGCTCAGCCACTGAGCTTTACTGCCATCGAAGGTTTCTTCCCATGGGTGGGATAGTTAAATGGGGCTTCATAACACCCCACATCCCAGAGCTGCCAGGGAGGTGCCGAACAGCCTCACTGAAGTTTCTCTGAAAGGCTGCAGACCTAAACAAGCCAGATGGCATTTCCCTTGGTGCAGCTTTCCTGCTGCACTTGTTCTTGAGAAGGTTAGCAGAAGATGGGTTAGAGCCAGCTTGGTCTCACCCAAAAACATGCTCAAAGAAATTCTTCTATAGTGTTTTAGATCAACATTGGCTAGTCCCAGCTGCCATTCAAGCGATAGCACTGGACTCCCACAGTTCTTTAGCTAGGAGCTTCCTGTGGGAAAGAACTGGAGACACAGCATCATTTGTTTTCCCCTACATCGTTTTTTTTTTCCTACTACATAAAAAAAGTTTCAAAGATTGGGCTGGGGAAATTATCTGTGTTGCTCTATTTGACTGAAAAAAAGAGAGTGTCTTCTTGGAAATTATTCATATTCAGTACGAGCACCTGAAATCTGTCAGAGAGAAGCTTTCAAGGTCCTTCCTAAAGCCATTAGCTTGGAATCAGGATTCCAATAGGCAATGATCAGTATGCCATAGTCTATATGAGTTGTCTAAGAAACTGAAAGCACACATCAGCCAGTGGTTCTGCACATGCTGAGAGGACATTGCCATGGAATTCTAGCTGAATAATTTCAGATCAGTTTTGCCCACATCTGTCGGTATATTTCTTTCACTCACACACCACCTTGAAAACCTGATTAAGGAAACAGAATGCCTATACAGATACCACCAAATTTAAGAGTTGAATAAAACTGTTGCAAACTACATGATGTGACTAGATCTGAACTGACTGTCCACCAAAGAGGACATCAGGAACGCATGAGAAAAAAACTCGCAAACCTCCATACTCAGTAGAGAACAAAGACTTACCAGACATTTGAAGAGATGTGCTAATGGAAAAGAGAAAAATCAGGAGCATGTAGGCAGCCATGGTCAAATGTTTCACTTCCTTCTTGACTCCACCTCAAATTGATACTGAAGACCAAATCTGTGCTTTGCAAGAAAACCCTTCCGCACTGAACCAGATTGACAAATACTTTTCAGTTTTTAAGACCCAGCAGATAAAGGGAAGTTCTGAGCTGCAAATAAGGAACTGTATCATGTCACATGAGTCATTTTGAAATAATACATTAATGAATTAACTTTGCTTTCTAAGCTGGTTTCTCTACTGTATAAAAGTTTTCTCTTCCACGGACATATGAGAAGATCTAGGAGGTAACATTTTAGTGAGGATTTTTGGAGATACACCTATCCTATTCAGGATCATTATTTTTATATGACAAGAGTGTCTTTTACCAGAAATAAAGCAAAAAGGTAAAAAAGAAGAGGAAGATTTGTCTGTATCAATAAATGAAGAAAAAAGCCAGAGTAGGACCTGTGTTCTTCAGGAGGCACCTGTCCCTTCTTTTGCTCAATTCCTGACTGTATGCAGGAGCACTGTGCCCAAACTAACAACAAACGTTTCAGAATTTCTGAAAAGAAACCACAAAATTCTAGGAAGAAGAGAACCGGTAACTGGAAAATACTGATTTTTTTCAGTTATTGCTAGAGAGGAAAACTAAACTGAAGAGGAATTCTGCCACATTTTTCATCCTGCTAGTCTGTGAAAGTTTGCGCTCCCTAAAGTGCACACCCTTCAAGCATTCTGAGAACATTTTTATGTTTATTTTGAAAAACTTCTTTCCTTCATGATAGGTAAAAGAATTAGAAAAAGGTAGAAGGTAGGGTAGGGAAAAAGCACTCCTGTGGAAAGTTTACATCCCTTTTTCCTCATGGTCTTTGAAAAATTTCAGTTCCCGTTTGTTCAGGAGAAGCTGGTTTGGCATAACTCTCCCAGGACTGTATTTGCAGCAAATACTCTTTAGGGTTTCTCCCTGAAAATTGCTGCTGTTGCAGACAATGAAAGCACTGGTCACCTTCATGAAGATGTGGGATTCTTCTTCTATTTTTCTGAATCAGATACAGATGAACAAGTCACTGTGTCCAAAAAAGTACACAAAGAATTAAAGCAGAACAAGAATTACAACGAGGGAAAATAGTGGGATCTGAAGGCCAGCAGGTTCAGCTAAACCAAAAACATGGAAAGAATGGGAGCCTGAGAAGGATATTGAGACCTGAGAAAAGTGGAAGGAAAAAAGAGGGCTGCCTCAACAAAACAGCAGATGGGCATTTATTCAGTAAATAATTATGTATATACAAAGATGGCTGCACTGAGTTTGGAGCAAAGCATTCTGGTAGTCCCCCACACAGGAATGCTTGAATCTGCAACTCAACTTTTCGACCTTCCTTGCTTCCTTGTCCAGGAGCTCCAGGTGTGCAGATGGAAAAATTATTCTTATTTATTATTTAGGCAGGAGAAATGTGATGTCTTGTGGTTCTGCTGTATACAATATCTCAACATCTCCAAAGCTACTGGGAGGCCTCAAGTACCATTAGAACAGGGGAAAAAGAAACTCATTCTGTTCTGAAGAAAGGTCAGCATTTGGTGAAGGACTCTTACTGCTGATCTGCTGAGAGAGGCTGAAAAAGAGTAAAATGTACTAAGGTCAGCTTCACCTCAGTGTTTGTATGTTTTTCTGAGCAGACCCCATCACAGCCCACAAAGTAGAAAAGAAAATCAGAAGATTGCAAAGATGCACTTCAGCATCTTCCACTCGGCAAGACACAGCCTGACATATTAGAAGTGTCAAGGAAGAAAGGCTGCTGGGTTTTGTGTTTAGTCAGCATTGTTCCTTTGGCAATCTCTGCTCGCAGGCAGGAAGTTACACTCACAGTGCGTGGATTCTCTAAAGCCTGAACTCTTCTGGAGAAAACGGGAAATGAAAATTAAGCATAAGGATATCAAGAAACGTAGCAACGTGCGAACAGACAAACCTTTACACGCTATCGAATGTTTCCATCAAGTCATTACTCAGCTGCCCACAGAAATGCATGGGTGAGTCCACCCAGGTTCAACCAGATGCTTCCCTGCAGAAGATAAATAATTCATTTTCACTGGTATTAAAATCTGAAAGGAATTTTGAGATCATTTAGTCTGCTATAACTTGATATAAGATTTCAACACAGAATCCCCACATGTAGTACAACTGTAGTTTCCAACTGAAAACAATGAAAGAAAAAAAAAAACATGCTCTAAACCTCCGTAGAAACATTATAGCCTAACCTCAAGGAGTAAACAATATTTCCATTCTTCTAGACAGGCTCAAAACATACTGAAAAAGCAACATAAGACACCTTGCGCTTTTGCATTATATTTTCATGCTACATTATCAACATTGTTTTTTTCTTTCATTTATCTAAACTGCCTAGATCAAACATAAAAAATCTTGGCAAAATCAGAGGATTATGGATATGAATTTTTAGTGATCAGATAAAATTTTCTTTGCTTTTCCATCCACCACTTATGTTTCATCTTATCAAGCATTTATTTCCTTTGTTTTTACAGCAAGAATATTTCAGAAAAGCAAGACCTCTATTCCCCTGTGAACATATATTTATGCAAAATACAACTTGAAACCTCCTCTAAGTCGTGGCATCTGCTCAGGAGACAAAATAAGAGATCACAAGAGCAACAGGGCAGTTCTAAGTCAACTGATTGATCCCAAGAGGAAGAGCAGCTGGTAGCAGAAAATGACTGAAAGAACTGGTGAAGGATCAGAATACATTAAGTAACAAATTATATTGCGTCCATACGAATATAAATAATTTCCAAGAAGACACACTGCTTTTTTTCAGTCAAATAGAGCAACATGGATAATTTCCCCGGCCTAATCTTTGAAACTTCTTTGATGTAGTCAATCACTTGTCAGGAACATTGCATCTTAGCAGCAGGAAAAGAGGACATAATGCCAGATCACCAACTGATGTTTGCTAAAACCATTACACAACAGCTCAGCCCGGGGAAGACAGAAAGAACGTGAGGGTATGGAAGGAAAATACCAGTGGTTTGGAAACTACTCTCTCAATTTTCCTTGAAATTATATGTTCCATCCCATATACATCATATTCGGTATAAAGCTGAGGAATCACAAGGGTCAAGGGCTCTTCTTCAAAGGCCAATGTCCAAGGAGGACTCTGTCCATTTTGCCTTCAATCCCAATCTGTGCATTCCTGAATCCAGTTCCAGAATCCAGCTCCTGAATCCGCTTTCTATCTGCGGCTGAGCCCAGCCTGGGCCTTCCCCAGCACCTGCCCACGGCATCAGTGGTGATGGTGACATGATTGCCATCAAGGGGGTTAGGTTCAGTATTGGTATTGCATATAGCTGTATATATTTCATTTTATTATTATTTTCATTAAAGCAGTTTTAGTTCTCTTTTCCAATTGATAAGTCTCTCTCCCTTATTCCTTTTCTCTTCCCCTCTTGGGGAGGGAGGGTTGTAATAGACACCATCCGTCATTCATCTAGTGGCCACACCAACCCTAACCCGTGACACTTCCTGACACTTTTTAGCTGTAGAGACGTACTTGATAGGTATGGCAAATCACCAGAAATAAAACATCCCCTCAATCTTTATTTTCTTTCCAGTCATAGGTTTGCATATGTACATGTTATGAAAAGTTACCCGGAAAAATCACCTGGTGTGCAGATACTGCCTTAAGACCATGCAGGGCCCCAGAATGGGACGAACTTCTTTTGAGTAGACACTGCACCTATTTGTTGTTTGCACAACAGCCAGTGCAGTGAGGCTGGGATTCCAGTCAGGGCCTCTTGACCTTTCAATGTCCCTTTCACATAGCTTTCTAGCTTGCACCACTTCTCCACATAATTGAAATGACATCATCCTTAACATCATTAATCAGTCAGTCAGGAGGTTTCTGGCACATAAGCCACACCAGGTGACATGAAGAATCATCAGAGGTACTACTCCTTGAAAAGACATGCTCAAACAGCTGTGCATTAAAATGGAAATAGCACTAGGAAGAGAGGAAAGGAAATAACTGGGAGAAAGGGAGTGAAGCCAGAGAAGTGGAGTTCCAGGAGAAATTTCCCGTTAGCGACATGCTTATGTAATTCGAAATTTTTACTAAATCACTCAGCTGACATTTTTTTTCTTGGTTTTAAACAATCAATCCCAGAACAGATTCAGAAAAACATGTTCAATATATTACTTGATCACAACTTTGGATGGAATGTCTCCATTGTTGTATCATCTCTTTTTTAACTTTATCCTCTTACAGAGTCTTGAATAGACAAGACTATAAAATAGAAAACTATTTAGAAAAAAAAAATCAAAGGTAGTTACTGTCTATTTCACAGAACAAAAACTGAACCCACAAATTTAAACCTTTCAAAGCTTTGTATGCAAGAAAGGAATCATGGATGGTTTACATTTTACAAGATTTACAAAAATTAGGAGTATAAACTCCTCATTGGGGAATCCAAGATTCCCATAAATGGTAACTGATTACCCACTTCAGAAAGGAAATAAAATCAATAGTAACTAATACATTGGTAAAGCTGATTTGTTCTTGACTGCCAGCACACACTCCACAGACTTATGCTACTTATTGAGAGGTTGTAGGAGAACAGTACCAACATGTGGTCACCATAACAGCTATCCAATGTTCCTTCAGAACACGTACAGGTAATGTTCCTCCCACTCCTCAGTAACTGTTGTCCTGATAAGAAGGAAGTTTTGTCATGGACTTCTTCACATCCCAGACAAACCTACCTGTGGTCAGCCAGAACCCTGGCAGTTAATGCCAACAAAAATTTTCCATTTAAGAGCCTTGCTCCAAGATTTTACCGGATTAAATCCTAGAATACATAAACAAGAAGAGCTACATACTTGGTTCTCTGTGTTGTGTGAAATTGTGGGAACTGAAATTATTTCATAGAAGGTTTTTCTGCCCACGTGGTTCAAAGAGGATGTGCCTAAATACAGGCTTATCATCTGCCAACTACCCCTGTAGGTAAGTCCCTAGGAATACTTGAAAGATGGTAGAATGAGAGAGATATTTGCTGGATAGCTTGGAGAATCTGGTGCAGAAGCTTCAAATCTTGGGAGCCTTCTCAAGTGGATCTCTCTACATTTTACTTCCTTTATTGCATCCATTTCTATTGTTCCATTTAATAATTAGTCAATATTATCTCTTCTCTTAAGACCCACACTCACCAGTATGGGTCATCAAATCATGAGATCTGAAATCTTACACAATTTACACTGGTTACAAAACAAAATAATTGCTGTATACAACAATATGCACACACTGAAACTGGCTAGTGCAGTATTTGGACATGAGAAAACAGCTTTGGCTTAATTCTAATTGCATAATTTTATTAAAACAAGGCACATTTTATTTTATTACATTACATTTTACATTACATCTTACATTACATTTCATTTTATTACATTACAGTGTTGCATGTTCATTCTGTTCTATGTTGGTCACAAGATCCTTTGTGTCACTAGTTCCAGGAACAGCATCACTATTAAAATACAAATTGTTCTCAAAGCTGTCATTTGCTGACAAGCGATTCTTTCTTCTTTTATAGAAGAGATAGCCTGCAAAGCCACTTCCAACTAGAATGAGGATCACAACAATAACTACAACTCCTGCTTTACCGTGGTTCAGAGTAGGAGCCTTCTCATCCTTTGTCATTGCTGAAAACAAATACAAAGAAATCAAGAGGATGCTACATACTTTTTATCTGATTACTGAAAATAATTTCTTTAGAAAGCACAATGTTTTAAGCAAAAGTGTTCCATTTCTTTCAAAATAATGACAGACAAAGGTAGCAACATAAAATTAATTGATTTTAAAATTATAACATTGCTTGCTATATCACAAATTATTACTTTTTAAATCTGCATTTGGACATTGAATGGGGTATATTTTATTCTACTAAGAAATAATGTGCTCCTAGGAAACAGATATGGTACTCGGGTGTATCAGAAAATGTAAGAGACATAATACAGAATATGATTTGTTCTGTTTATGATCTTACATGGGACTAGTTTTTGTCTGCTTGAAAGACAATATTCTTACCCTTTGTAGGCATTTCAGCTGGTGGCATTTCAGTTGCTGGTGGCATTTCTGTTGCTGGCATTTAAAATATTGAAAAAGAATTATGTTATTATAATATTCTGTTACTTATTTCTACATTATTTATTTCTGTATTTGGAATATACTGAAAATCATATTCAGATCACTATATGGTAATACATACTCCTAAATACTGAAAACACTTGGGTTTACTCTGCACAAAGCTATGTACACCTATCAAAAGGCATAGCACAACAGTCTATTGTATCCTGGTCTCATATGCAGTTATTTACATAAACCAGCAGAAAAGAATAAACATCAAAGTGTTCCATGGAGATGGATCCTGGTATTAGTGAAAAACCATGAGAAAATCTACAGCATCTTCAGGATAGAGATGATCAAACATAATGCTCAATCTAATGACAAATTCTTGCAGTACTTGTTAGTCTTATAAAAATACAGCAACTGTAATCAATCCGGTTTGCCAAGAGACTTTAATGGTCTACCTACAGAGAAAACTGAAATCACTCATGAACTCCAAAGAGTCTTAGCATGCGTCACATCCAGACTAAAATGTTTATAGCTCATTTAAAATTTAATATCTGCACCATGATATCTGCCTTGCTGTGAAAACCAGGCCATCACATAAGATGAAGATCCATATTTTGCCATGTAGACATAAATTCAGCCTGTAACTAAATCTTGAAACAATGCATCACATTTGATTCTGAAAAAAATGAGCCCAGGAAGTTAAATTGTTTTACCAATTCCCACTCACATTGCCTGATTTCATTAATAATCAAACAATCTCGACTTCCAAAGATTTTCCAGAACTCTGCTGTAGTGTCTGTTAGCCCAGCTAGTTTGACATTTAGAGACAAATATTACGCTATATTTAGCTTTTCAGAGTAAAACTAAGCATGATTATTTGGATGTTTCCAAGAGCTTATACCAAGAAAAGTATCTATTAATGCTGTTTACAAAAAATCCTACTTTGTTACTTGTCTGCACTATACCAGCATGCAAATATATGGAAAACAGGGACTAATAGAATTCTTTGGGTTGGAAGAGTCTTTCAAAGGTCATCTAGTCCAGCCCTCAGTGCAGTGAACAGGGACGTCTTCAACTAGACCAGGTTGCTTAGAGCCCTGTCCAACCTGACCTTGAATGTTTCCAGGGATGGGGCATCTACCACCTCTCTGGGCAACCCATGCCGGTGTTTCAGCACACTCATTGTAAAAAATTTCTTCCTTATATCTAAGCTAAATCTCCCTCTTTTAGTTTAAAACCATTACCCCTTGTCCTATCGCAATAGGTCCTGCTAAAAAGATTGTCCCCATCTTTTATATAACCTCATGAGGTTCACATGGGCTCATTTCTCAAGCTTGTCCAGGTTCCTCTGGATGCCATCCCCTCCCTCAGGTGTGTCAACTGCACTACTCATCTTGGTGTCATCAGCTGGGAAACTGGGAGCTTTCTGTGTTCCACATTTCTGAAGTGCTTTCTGGAAGCGTTGCATGTTTGGTACATTACATGTCATGTCCAGATCTGGACTCCCAGTACAAGAGAAAGATAAACCGGAGGGAGTCCAGCGAAGGTCCACTAAGATGATGAAGGGGCTGGAGCAGCTTTTACATGAGGAAAGGCTGAGAGACCTGGAACTGTTTAGCCTAGAAGAGAGGGTTCAGAGGGGATCTCACCAATGTGTAAAAGTATCTGAAAAGAGAGTGTAAAGATGACGGAGCCAGCCTCTTCTCAGTGGTGCCCAGTGACAGGACTCGAGGCAGTGGGCACAAACTA
Organism: Bucorvus abyssinicus; assembly: GCA_009769605.1. Classification (NCBI taxonomy): domain Eukaryota; kingdom Metazoa; phylum Chordata; class Aves; order Bucerotiformes; family Bucorvidae; genus Bucorvus; species Bucorvus abyssinicus. The sequence goes on from CM020028.1 coordinate 21,746,164, forward strand.
AAATGCAGGAGGTTCCCTCTGAATGTCAGGAAACAGTTTTTTACTTTGAGGGTGACTGACCACTGGCACAGCTTGTTCAGAGAGGCTGTGGAGTCTTGATCGTTGGAAATACTAAAAACCCATCTAGACATGGTGCTGGGCAAGCAGCCCTAGGTGGCCCTGCTTGAGCAGGGGGCTGGACCAGATGACCTCCACAGGCCCCATCCAACCTCAAATATTTTGTGATTCTGTAAATATAGTGCTACCTTATGTCCAAAAAGCACAGTGTAAAAAAGACTGTCAGAAACATGACAAGGAATAGGAGGAAACAATTTACATTATGCAAATTTGGAAAATAATCTTCTGCCTGCATTGCTTCATTTGACTGGAAAATTTTTGGAATATAATAACCTAGACTCTTTTTTCTTGTTCCTCACCAAAAATTATTGACTGATCATACATATAATGCACATCACTGTTGAGTTTCAGTATGAGAAGACTGCATGCTAAACCTACCAACATGTTATACAAGCAGTATATTTAGGTATATGAATCTGTTATTGCTGGATAGTGAGAGTGAGATGTCATGAATATAATATACCTAGTCACTATTTGTAGCACAATCAACTAGCACCTGTTGAACTGCTGAACAGTTCTTTAGGGTACCTAAACTACGAAATAAAGTTGGATTATTTACGGAATAGAGCCACTACAGAATTTCAAATTACTATGGTAAAAATTACCTCAATAAATGGAACAGAAAATAGCATCTATTCTACAGGAAGACTTGTGTCACATTTTGTATTTGCAGCGTCTTCAGAAAACAGCAAACATAGCAAGCCATAGTATGTGCAACTAGAGTAAAATCGTGCTTCTAACGCCCCATTTATTAGCATATAACTACTTAATATTTTTTTTTAATTCTGCAAATGGAGCATTATCACAGCTTTGCAAAACTGTGCCAGGCCAAGCTGCATTTCTGTGACAGCATAGGACTCAATTGTGTCCTGTTCTTAAGTGTGCAACTACGTAGTCCTTTCATTGACACTGACATTTGGCTGACGCCATGGCACTTCAGCTCAAGAGGCTATACTGGCTAAAGCTAATCCTAGAAAAAGTATAACTAACTTTCATCTCCTTCAGCTGCTTGAAATGGCTCAGTATCAAAACAGGTGAATACCAGTACTAGCACAAACAGGTGAGTTGAATGGTTGCAAAGGAAAGGTGGACATTGATTTTAACACTTGTTACATACATCAATGACTATTCTGGATAGAGAATTAAAATAAAATGCCTTTTTGCTTGTCAATCACAATGTGAAAAGACAAGTAAGCAGACTTTGAATGAATGGTTATATCTGACAGTTTTGCAGTATTTTCTGTAGAAGATACAGTCATCATTACAAGCATCTGAGTAAGTAAGAAAAATTTTGCATGACAGCAAATTTATAGAAAGTACAGCAGAATTTCTCTCATTTCCAGTCTTGTAGAGGAAGTGGTCATATTTCAGCTACTATATGCATTTCACTCTTCTAAGTAAACATTAGTAAGAGATTTTGATATCGCAATATGTGCTGGAAGAAATAATTAGGATGACCTTTAGGAACACGTATGCACGAGATGTCCTAACTGTCAAATGGGCAGATTCAATTATTTCAGGACACCTGGTTTAGCACATTCAGACTATGCTATTTGCTTTGCTTTTCATTCATTCATTCATTCATTCATTCATTCATTCATCTTCTAAAAACAGGAGAACACAGAGACAAAAGGTCCAAACTTGTCCACTAATTCACAATACATAAATACTCAATTCACAGAAACACTACTTCCTACGCAGAAAATTCATGCACATGAGACTGTCAGAGGGAAATAAGGAAACGGTACTCCCTGGGCTGAGCAGAGGGGATACCCTCAAATAGATGAGACAAATCTCTGTGTGCAAGGCACAGTACGAACATTGTGATTACTCAACAATTATTGATACAGAATACACAAACTTGTTAAATGTACACACTTGGTTCAGTTAGGATAGGAACACAGCCTTTTAAAACCAGTCCTGAAAGGACTTGAGCACTAGTCAGAACTTCTACTTTCTCACAAGTTATTTTCTGTTTTTGTTGGCATACAAATGTGCATCCCTTGGTATTTCTAAAACCTCAAAACACCCAGGTGACATGCAATGTGTGTTAACAGTCATCTACTAAAACTAGCGCACAAAGAGCATACTCCATGCATCAAACAAATTATAAATCCAGCACTTACTTTTTGGCTTTTTACAAACATAGCCTTTGTAGGAAGAGCAATAGATATTATTCCAGTACCCAGAGTTTGCATACATTTCAACACAGTGCTCGTTCTGTTGAGGGGAAGGTTCTCCTACATTCCAGTTGACAAAATTCACTGCAGAGTTGTCTAGCCACAGCCATTCTCCTAATTGGGAAAACATGGAATATGAAAAAAGAAGATACTATTCATTTCCATCTTGACACCTGCTCCACATTTATTGCCTTCCTGAGAAACCTACTTACGGCCATTCTCGGAGACAGGCCACTAGACTATTCAGAATTTTGGTCTGACACATTATGTTTCCCTTAAGTTTTATGCAAATGATACAACATCAATTTTTGGAAAATGGCATGTCAGCCTGGCTTATGATGTTACAAAGGCACGAAAGTTTAAAATGTATCTCCCACAATTTAATGCAATGGTGCAGTGTCAATTATTTATTCAGTTTATTGAAATTACTGATGTCCAAATGTAATTTAACTCCACCAGAATGCCCTTTATTTCAGTAATTTGTAGGGAGGTTTTGTACTACTCTTTCCAAAGTTCCCACTTAAGTCTTTCTAAGTAAAATTTTAATCCATTTGTTTTTCAATTTCTTCTCCTTTCCACTGATTTTACACACACAATTTTTGTTGTTAAAGATCTGCTTCAAAAATCTTGTGATCACCGTTGTTCACATGTGATGGGACTTCTGGCTCTTCCTTCCTGTTACTTTTTTCTTTCATTCTTTTAATAGTGTTATTTATTTAGAATAAATGTGCCCTTGGGACTCTAAGTTGTACTCAAACAAACAAATTCTTAGACTCAGCATGAAAGCTATGGTTTGTTTTCTTGTGAGTTTCTTCATATTTTACTTCCTTTTTTTTTAATACCTGCCCCCCTTTGTATCAGGGCATGGCATCTGGACACCATCACTTTCCCAAAGATATGAAATTTAGTTATGCAGTTATGCTAAAATCACTACAATCACTATCTAGTAATATAATGACATGTTCTTGCTGAAGCAGCTCTTGTGTTTATGATCACTGTAAGAATTCTATTGTTCTGTACCCTATAAAACATTTTATGTGTCAATTAACCAGATGAGTAAAGCTCAGCTTTTCTTTAAGTGTTATGCTTACAAATCCTTAATCTCTTAAAATGTTTTCCTTCTCTGCTGAAAACTTTCCTTTTTCCTGGTTAAGATTCAAGTAATGTAATTGGATACTTGTCTTATTCTCATCTACTTTGTCATTGAAGTGGTTGAGCAGGCAGTTGTAAAAAAAAAAAATAAATAAACACCAACCTCCAAAACTCAAGAAAACTCCACCCCAAATCACCTGAACAATCCTGCAGTCCTGCCTCTGACATTGTTATGCTGGAGCTTTTAATCCAAACCGCACAAGACCAAAGTAACTTTTAGGTCTATCGTAAATACAGAAATGTCTATTTAATTGAATAGTAATTGTATTAATGAAAAATTAATAATCAGCAAAGTTAAGATTTCATTAAAGCAGCCTATTTCCTGTTCTCTCTTACCTTACCTTCCCTACAGTGAGGCAGAAGAACCATTTGACATTGTCTCCCAATTCCCAGAGTCCTGAATGCCATATGCACCTTTGTCCCTTACTTTAATTTGAACTACTTTTCTTGCTTTAAGATGAAATTTCTATGATTGTTCTTTCTGTTATATAGTACTGGTTATTGTTTGATTATAGTTGGCCAAATTCCTCTATGATGGTAACATATTACCTTTTCTAATTTCACTTTTTATGTATCACAGTAGCATAATGTGAAATTTTCAACACCCATGTCTAACAACTTGTGACAATTATTCACCAAAGAAAAAGATGTCAAAAATAAAGAAGGTACCATCCACATTTCTGTACATTCCTGTCCAAAAAGTTGAAGTTTTCCCTTCAAGTGGTTCAATGGTGTATGCCAGAAAGTTGGCTTCAGCTGGGTCTTCAACTGATACCAAGGAGGCACCTGGAAGGTGCAGATAAGAAAAAAAAAAAGTAATTTCTTAGTGACATCATTTTCACACTGGAAAGCATTTTCATTGTCCTGTCAAATATCAGTATTATTTTTGCCACTACGTCAAATTCCAGAGTCTGAAGTTCAAAACAGAAACTAACTTCGGATAAGGTCTTACGACGGACTCTAGAATTGTTGCTGACATATTTCTTACTATTTCCATGACATTGCACTAACATTTTGTTTGTTTCCTCATCCACTGGAAAATAGCAACATAATTGAACAACTTTAAGGAAAAATACAACAGGCCAATATGATAACCAGCATAAATTTCTACTGGTGTGTTACTATTTTAAAAAGAACAAAACTCTGAAAAGAATTAAAAGGTTTTAGTAAAAAGTATGTATAACTTCAGTCTGTGCATGATATAACTTTGCACATTAATGATTAAGTGTTCTCTGAGCCTTTGTATAGCTCATGTATAGCATAGCCTTTGCAGGCTTTCTGAAGTGCAGTCCTTAGTGTAACTCTTTAACCGGGTCCTGTTTATTTTCCTACATTCTCTTTGTAGCCATCAGAAAAAGAAAGATCATCTTGGTCATCTGTTGCCCAGTTAGTGTAGTACCCTGTTAGTTGTCCACATACGACACTAGGCATTCTGCCATGATTCACTCTGTATGAGGCTCTAGCAAAGTCAAGAAGTCACAGCACGGAGCCAGCAGGCAAAATGAGCTACACAACTTTGTACAGAGTGACAGTAAACACGGGAGAAAGTGCACCTTCAGTTCTTTTTAGTGTGGGACTAGAATCCAGTCAATAGGTATGGAGCAATAGCTGTGTTTGGCACTTGACTGTTTTGATTTGGCTGTTGAATTTTATAAGGCATTTTCTTCTCAAGTAAGGAAGGCACACTTACAGAGAACAAAAATATAAAAGTCATTTGAATTACACTTGAGTTATTCATAAATTCTACTATGGTTCAGAATTTTACTGTGGGTAAGATATAATTGTAAAATGTCCAACTGCAAACAAAACCCAGTTTGCAAGCAGGGAGAGCAGAATATAAGAGAACATGGAACGTTCCTCTTTTTTCACTGTAGTATTTTTGTTTTCATAGTTGTTCCTCTTTTGCCAAGCGGTATCAGATGTTTGGTTGCTGTTAGGTTGTGTGATAAAAAGCTTCACTGCACATCCACAAGGGAACACAGAGAGACAATGGCAGGTGGGACCCCCTTACATGGCTACTCACAGGCCCATCACAAGAGCCATCAGCCCATCAAAGGCCAATTTCTACAAGCCCAGAGAAGCAAAGAGGCACAACTGGAGGGGAAGATGACAAATAATGGACTCAGAGGATGGAACATCCTGCTCAGGCCCCTCCTAGGACTGTTGCAGTACATCCTCAACACTAGTGTCCAGGCATGAAACCTATCCAGATAAGTCAACATCAGGGTACTTTCCAAACATCAGAATACCTTTCAAAGGTAAGAGCTGGAGTGCCAAACAATAGCACAGACACAAGGGATACTGATGAGCTAGGAATCATGGTAGCACCCAGGAATGGTTAGGTAGGAATTAGGTCTTCTCCCCCCAAAAAAGGTGACAGGATCAATAGCCCAACTAAAGTGCATCTACACCACTGCATGTAACATGGGCAGCAAAGAGGAAGAGCTTGAAGCCATCGTACAACAGGAAAACTATGATGTAGTCACCATCACAGAAACATGATGGGATGATTCACACAACTGGAGTGCTGCGTTGGATGGCTATAAACTCTTCAGAAGTGATAGGCCACGAAGGAGAGGTGGGAGAGTGGCCCTGTATATTAGGGAGAATTTTGACCGTCTTGAGCATAATGATGGTCATGGTAGTGTTGAGTGTTTATGGGTAAGAATCAGGGAAAGGCCAGCAAGGCAGCTATCATGGTGGAAGTCCGTTACAGACCACTCAACAAAGATGAGGAGTAGATGAAATATTCTATAAGCAGCTGGGAGAAGTCCCACAATCACTACCACTTGTTCTTGTGAGGGATTTCAACTTACCAGATGTCTGCTGGAAATACAATACAGCAGAGAGGAAACAGTCCAGGAGGTTCCTGGAGTGTGCAAAAGACAACTTCCTGACAGCTGGTGAGGGAGCCAACTAGGGAAAGCTCCCTGCTAGACCTCCTGTTTCTGACCAGAGAAGGACTTGTGGGTGATATGAAGGATGGAGGCTGTCTTGGACATAGTGATTGTGAAACGGTAGAGTTTTCAGTGCTTGGGGAAGTAAGGAGGGGGTCAGTAGAACTGCCACCTTGGACTTCTGGAGGACAGACTTTGACCTGTTTAGGAGATTGGTTGGCAGTCTCCCCTGGGAGACAGTTCTGAAGGACAAAGTAATCCAGGAAGGCTGGACATCCTTCAGAAAGGAACTCCTAAAGGCGCAGGAGCAAGCAAACCGGTATGCTATAAGATGAGCCAACAGGGTAGATGACAGGCCTGGCTAAACAGAGAGTTTGGCTGGAACTCAGGAAGGAAAGTCTATGGCCTATGGAAGAAGGGTCAGGCCCCTCAGGAAGACTACAAAGATCTCGTGAGGCTGTGCAGGGAGAAAATTGGAAAGGCCAAAGCCCAACTAGAACTTAATTTGGCCTCTGCCATAAAAGACAATAAAAAACATTTCTATAAATACATTAACAGCAAAAGGAGGGATAAGAAGAATCTCCATCCTCTACTGGATGTTGGGGGGAAATACAGTGACCCAGGATGAGGAAAAGGCTGAGGTACTGAATACCGTCTCTGCCTCAATATTTAAGATTTGACCAGTTGTTCTCTGAGTGCACAGCCCCTTGAGCTGGACGACAAGATGGTGGAGCAGAATGAAGCCCCCATAATCCAAGAGGAAATGGTCAGTGACCTATTGCACCACTTAGAGGTGCTCAAGTCTATGGAGCTGGATGGGATTCACCCAAGGGTACTGAGGGAGCTGGCAGAAATGCTCACGAAGCCACTTTCCATCATTTGCCAGCAGTCCTGGCTAACTAGGGGGGTCCCAGCTGACTGGATGTTAGCAAATGTGACACCCATGTACAAGAAGGGCCTGAAGGAGGATCCAGGGAACTACAGGCCTGTCAGTCTGACCTCAGTGTTGGGGAAGGTTATGGAGCATATCATCTTGAGTGCTATCACGTGGCACATACAGAACAATCAGGTGATCAGGCCCAGTCAGCGTGGGCTTATGAAAGGCAGGTCCTGTTTGACTAACCTGATCTCCTTCTATGATAAGGTGACCCATTTAGTGGACGAGCGAAGGGTTGTGGACATTGTCTACCTAGACTTTAGTAAAGCCTTTGACACTGTTTCCCACAGCATTCTCCTGGAGAAAGTGGCTGCTCATGGCTTGGATGAGTGCACTCTTTGCTGCATAAAAAACTGTCTGGATGGCCGGGCCCAAAGAGAATGGAGTTAAATCCAGTTGGTGGCCAGTCACAAGTGCTGTTCTGCAAGGTCAGTGTTGGTATCTGTTCTCTTTAGTATCTTTATCAAGATCTGGATGAGGGGATCGAGTGCACGTTCAATAAGTTTGCAGATGACACCAAGTTAGGTGGGAGCGTTGATCTGCTTGAGGGTAGGAAAGCTCTACAGAGGGATCTGAACAGGCTGGACCGGTAGGTCAAGGCCAGTAGAATGAGGTTCAACAAAGCCAAGTGCCAGGTCCTGCACTTGGGTCACAACAACCTCCTGCAACACTACAGGCTTGGGGAAGAGAAGCTGGAAAGCTGCCTGGAGGAGAAGGACCCGGCGGTGTTGGTCAAGAGCCAGCTAAATATGTGACAGCAATATGCCCAGGAGGCCAAGAAGGCCAATGGTATCCTGGTTTGTATCAGAAATAGCATGGCCAGCAGGAGTAGGGAAGTTATTGTCCACCTGTACTCAGCACTGGTGAGGCCACACCTCAAATACTGTGTTCAGTTTTGGGCCCCTCACTACAAGAAGGACATAGAGGTGCTGGAGTGTGTCCAGCGAAGAGCAACAAAGCCAGTGGAGGGTCTAGAGCACAAGTCTTATGAGGAGCAGCTGAGGGAACTGGGGTTGTTTAGCCTGGAGAAAAGGAGGCTGAGGGGAGACCTTATCACTCTCTACAACTATCTGAAATGAGATTGTAGCAAGGTGGGGGGTCTGTCTCTTCTCTCAAGTATCAAGTGACAGGATGATCAGAAATGGCCTCAAGTTGCACCAGGAGATTTTTAGGTTGGGTATTAGGAAAAATTTCTTTACAGAAAGGTTTGTAAAGCATTGGAACAGGCTGCCCAGGGAAGCGATGCAGTCCCCATCCCTGCAGGTGCTGTGGTGCTGAGGGACAGGGCTGAGTGGTGACCTAGCAGTTCTGGGTTAATGGTTGGACTTGATGATCTTAAAGGTCTCTTCCAACCAAAACGATTCTGTGAAACTGAGGAAAGTTACTACCTATGGGTATGTGACACATGATGGGATACAGAAGAGCATTTCAAAAATCATCTGTCATGTCAACAAAAGAATTCAGAAGACTGTATGGAAATAGGTCGCTCTATAACAACTGTCATAAAAATGGAGCTATAGCAAGAGTGTTCTATTATGGTGACCATTCTATATTTAAAAGTATATTATCAAGTACCTTCATGCAAATGTTATGCAAAAGTTGATATGGAAAATGTAGTAAGATTTAAAGAACATATACCAAAACTTGAACCTTCCTTCAAAAATACTAGTTGCTCAAACGAGAGCAGGCAACATACTAGCTCCAGAGAACCCAAGAACGAGCCTGAGTACCAGCAGAAAGAGTGAGATTCGTCCTACCCAACCCTCTTGACATGGGTTTCACTGGTAGGTTTGTTATCAGTGGAGACATAATAAACCTGGTCAGAGGAGATTAGGGTGCAATTCACCTGACCAAATGTCAGTATATGCTTCCAGTGAAGATTAATCTGTATTCAGTTCTACTGACAGCATGAACAAGACCTCTGCATACTCTAATGGGAGATTAGACACCCAAGTCAAATTGCCACCAATGCTATAGACATATGAAGTCTAGCATAATGAATCTTACATCACTTTCCCAGAGAAGGAAGATGCAAGAAGAAAACAATGCAACAGCCCTAGTTTGCCAATATATTCTAGAGAGCTGTGACTGTCATTCCAGTGGCATAAAACTGCAATAATCAAGGGGCAAAATAGGTCAGGAATAAAAAAGGTATAAAATGCCATTAAAATAAGATTTAGTGACTGCTGTGGATGGGGCTGACTACCTCCTAGCAGGGTCAAAGGACAGTTTCCACTTTAGTGGTCTCCACTCCAGGCCACACAGCTCTTCTAATGGTTCCATACACATGGAAGACAGTGTGTGCCACGGCAGACAGCTATTTTTCATCTCCTCTCAAATTAAGGCAATAACTGGATGCAAGTGCCCTTTCCAATATTTGGACAATCCTTGAAATCACAAAAATACATAGCATATGTTCGGCTTTTCATAGAGAGGAAAAACACGTCAGAAAGATGTGCTCTTTGATCAAGGAGGATACTTACCTAGTCGAAGACATTCTAAAGATGCCTGGGCCCAGTTTCTTGTAGATGAAGATTCAATGTAGTAACAGTGACCTCGGAAAGGAATCCAGGACTTGTGTCCTTCAGATTCAGGGCACTTTCCTGGAAGCTGAGGGGGCTCAGTGGGAGCTTGAACTGTTTAAAAAAGATTTTTCAAAAAGAAAGCACAAAACTTAAAGAAACAGCTTCTTATAGTTCCTTTTATCATTAATAGATTAATCTAACCAAATGTTGGAAAATTCACTCAGGCCTTCAAAAAAAAATGTAACCTTGGTAGTCTATACTGCTTACTATAGCACAATCATGGGGAAAAGTCCTACATCTATGAACAAAAAGCACCGTAACTGTAGTCTCAAGAAATCTAATTTAGTAAAGAATCCAAACATACTTTTACCTGTTAACACATTCTTCAGCTCAACTCTTTACTCATAAATGTATTTTCACACTTGGTTGCTTTGCTGAATTAGGGCCCATATGGACTTGGTCATATGGGCTGTGACCTAATAATGTTGAATGCAGAAGGCATTATCAGATGATAGTAGCAGGAGTCTCAGGTCAATTACATAAAAGGAGGCAGCCTGAAGAAGTATCTTTAAACATTTCTGTACCACCTGTGTTTTGTTATTCAGCTATAAAAGGAAAATCTGGAAAGCTGTTATAAGCAAACATTTCTTGTGACACCTTATGGCTTGGTCATTCACCTCATCCCTCTTCAACAGCATACCCGTGTGACTAATATTTACTGCCTTTTGATTTTTGAGGTTTTTGATCTTGCATGCTTACTCAATATCAGAATAAATAACAGGTTAATGTATATATAAGCTTTGCAAAATATATCTAACATTATTACTGTAAAGGGATGGCTATTCACAGTCACACAAGGTCTTTCTTAGTATGTGTTGATCCTCATTTTAAAGCAGCCCCATTCAGTCCAAGTAAATTTTAATGATTTTATCTATTTAGCTCTTGAAATAAAAACCAGCATCTAAGTATATATCAGCAGACCACCCACCACAATGAGCGCTAAAGGTATAATTATTGTAATTACAGTGGTTAGATTCAAATTCTTACCATCAGATTTTTTGCAAACAGAGAAGTAACTTTCATTGCAGGATGCTGTCTTCCAGGCTCCAGCAACGTCTAGATAGACACAGCCTATTTTCTGCTTTGGCTCCCCTTCAGCCCATTTAGTATACTTCATTCTCCAGTTATCAATCCATTCATAATGCCCATTGGTCTAAGAACAAAACAAATCAACTGGAATGATTAAACTCTAAGCATTAACCATTCCTTCGTCAGTCAAATCTGTCCATGCAGCATGTTGTGCTATAAGAGGTTTTTTAAGAATTAATTATTTGGCTAACTAACCTCAAAAATGTTGAAAGAGTCATAACAACGGCACTTTATTCTATTTCTGAAAAACAGGTATTGTTATCTATAATAAATGCTTTCCACTTTACATCTTAAAATAAGTGGATTTTCTCTCAAATACACCACGTATACAAAGATTTCAAGATGCTAGCCTAATATGTCATGTTTGGAAGTGGACAGAGTGCAATACCACAGAAAAAGTGTGAAAGATGTGTATACAATATATACACATTATATATATATATATATATATATATATATATATACAGTTTCATCAGAGTAATGGAAAAGAATGGATTACTATCTGTAAATCTGACAGCACATGAAAGTATTTAGGACCAAGATATAAGCTAGTAAGCTAAAGTAAAAGGAGATAATATGACTTTTCAGTTCCTGATTTGTCCATAAGAGAAGTAGCATCATGTTCAATTAGTTTGATGTCCTTACCACATTACTGTTAAGACCAATCCATATAGGCACCCCATACTTTAATATCTTTAGCCACAGGAATGAATGAGTGTAGGGGTCTAAGATGCTGCAAAGGTCAAATTGATCACGTTTGCAGTTTTTTCTTGCATCCTCCCACGTCATTTTGGTGTGGATGAACAAATAACTACTGTTACCATAATGGATAATGCTGGATGGGGATGAACTTGTAGAAGGCAGAAACTCAGCATCTGTAAAATGAAGGATGAAAAGGACTCTTATACTTGTTCAAAAGGGGATTAGGATTTCACTGTGGTTGCAAATAGAATTAAACGAAAAGCCTTTTTTCTAGATTTCATATTCCCTGATTTTGGACCATCAGGGTTAGATGTGCTATTCTTTAAGCCAGAATCAGTAGTAAAAATCGATTACTAAACTATAGAAAGGAAAAGAGCTGTTTAAAGCAATGGCTGACAAGGAGTAAAGCAGCGTTTTGTATAATCCTCCAGAACAGTATTATTGAATTGAATTAGGATTAGGTCACAATTTCTTTAATAAAGTATTTCTTCATTGAAAGAAATGCTTTGCAGAGACTATATTGTTTTCCTGAGATTTTGGTTTGGTTTTTTGGTTTTTTTTCCTGGAGAAAAGAAGAATTCCACAAGTGACCAGTCCCTAAAAATCGCTTAGATATTTAAATCAGGGTTATCACTGCTCTTTAATTTTCATTTTTTGAGGTGAATTAGCCCAAATTCTGTGCAGGTGAGTTACAGTCGCACTCCAGACAGCTCATGCTACATGTACAAGCCAGTATTTTCCAGAATATGTTTTGAGAGCCAATGTGTTCAGAAAATGACAGACAAGATCATGGAACAAATATCATGTCAAGGGTCATACTAGACACAAAAATGCAGGTACAAATTCCAACTCAGGAAGTTAGCAACATAGCAGTTACTGGGGAGGGTCAGCTGAGAGCAGTGACTCTAACTGGACCTCTGACACATATGACCCTTGTGTTCCTGCCTGAAAAACAATTTGTGGATGTATCTTTATTGGAAGTGAAATGGTGTTGAAATCCATACACCCAAGCAGTTCCCAGTTTTTATTGTGTTTTAACCAAAAGACAAGTACCTGCATTAATTTGGCATATATATCCTCTGTTGTTATCACAACTTTCATCAGCCCACTTCCCTGCTTCCTTAACAGGATTGTTTCTCATGACAACACAATCAGCCTCGAGGCAAAAAGATATAAAATCAGTTACAAGTAGCTAGAAGAAACAAATATGAATTATTTGTCCCCCTTTTACATCTTTGGACACAAGTAATGGTACAGTTTCACTCTCATTTCTTTGTAACATTTAAGAGCATAAGCTTTATGATGTGGACGTCCTGTTTCTCTTGCACATCACAAATTCTTAATGTTGCTCGCTCTTGCGCAACATTGGGGTGGATAAGCAGAGCAGAGAAATTCTGCTATTTTTATATCTTCAGGCATACAGAATGGAGAGAAGGGAAGCCACAGACAATTTAAAGGGGAGTAAAATCAACTGCTGAAGAAAGAGCAGTTAACCTTGTTCAGGAATAAAAACAGGACCCTCAATGGGCAATGCAACATTTCTGACATATCAATCTCTTTAAATTTATTGTTGCAAGCTGTAATACTACACAGAGCAAAATTAGAACTGTTCCTGCCCAAAGGCAGCCATTGATCTGTCAGTACCACATTGACAGTGACACTTCAACTTCTCTGATGTGGACTCAATGGCAAGAACCTCTCATATTAAACAAACAGTGATGAATGCAAAAGGCTCCATGGGTAGAAATGGTTTTGTGCAATGAAGCATTCATATTTATTTTCTTCTATTTACTTACTTGGTTTTGCTGTCCAGGAAGAGATGCACAGAGAAACACTTAATTTGTGAGTGAAAAACATTAAGATTTATATCTTTTAAAATGAACAGTTGCACAGTATTTTGCATTAACTATGATAACTTATTTTTTGCGAAGGTCAAGTAAACTTAAAAATAAATCTAAAATTTATAAAATAGGACTTTATAAGTCTTCACAGAATACTTCATAGAATTTCTTCTACTTTTCATAAAAAGAGAAAAATATATATTGTTCCTCCCAGAAGTAACATTTGAAAGATGCTTTCTCTTTTGAACTCCATATTCTCCCAAATTTTCTCTCTCCATTAGAGACAAGAAGCTCAGAGGTGCTACTTTGAAAACCAGGAAAAAAGACATTATACATAAATATAAGATTTCTACATTAAAAATAGCATTTCAGAGAAATAGAGTTGGCAGTATAATGTGCAGTGGCTCCATGGCACAGAACCATCTAAACAGAGAGGAACTCTATGACCTATCAGATCAGTTTGTACAACAGAGAAGTAGAGGAAGTTTTTTGGTTTTGTTTCAGTTTGGTTTTTTTTTTAATCTGAATGGGTGTCTTTTTATAGAGGCATGTTCTTTCCACAAATGTGACTGACAGGATTTGCTTCTGTGTAACACATGGCTGTTTGAAGCGTATGTTAGGAAGTGCCCATTGCAAGATGCATGCCAACAGAGAAACCTGCTAAGTTCAGGCACAACTGCGGTCAGAGGTCTAGGAGGATGAGCTCATTCAGTGTGCTTTTTGGGCAAATACCATGAGGCGGAAATCCCACTGTCCTCTTTACCAGAGCCTATGAGAGAACGTGGGGTGGACACAGATGCAGTGTAGCCTTCACAGACGCAGAGAACTGAAACCTGAAACCAGTCTTTGTGTGAGCACTCCACAGTTGTCACCCACTAACACATCAGCTGCCCAAGGACTCCAAACCATTCACTCCATTTGAATTTTTATTTGACATGTATAAAAATATGGAAGTAATAAGTCAAGCAGTAACATATCTCAAATCCCAACAAATGTGTAAATGTGATCTAAAATAAAATGTCCATGAACAATTTGTGGTTTACCTGGCCATCATGTGAGTATAAATCCATATGTCCTGATGGGAAGCCTTTGGCCCAGTTTGTAAAGTAGACTCCCGTTCCATCTGTCCAGAGGAACATCCGTTCATGATTTATGTCATTTAATCCAATCCATGTATCAGTAACAAAATCTTTCATATGGAAGGTGAGGAAAGCTAGAGTAAAAAAAGGCAAAGAAAAAGAGAAATGCTTTTAATAAAGGGCAATTGAAATGACTGGCCTCACTGAGACAGCTGATATTAATTTTTTTTTATAAATACAGTGCACTTCATTGTTGCCAACACAAGCAGATAAGATGAAAAGGAGGTGACACTTGAGTTTAATGAACAGTGAATCAGATATATAACTGTGGCTTTGGGCAAAATACTTCAGTTAAGTAACTAACCTGGTACTGGGATGAATCCCAAAAGTGTGAAGGAAATGCTTTTTATAATGTGTCAGGACATTTTTGAATCCTACTCCCATAGCTGACTTAGAAATACACAGTTATGTAGATCACATACGTTTTTGATAATTCCACCAGAGCGGTTAGCCCCCAGTGTCATCAGAGAGACAGCACCATCGAGCGCCCACCACTTGGTGCATCTGCACAAGTATTGCTATTATAGAACTGCAATAGTTCCAGTTTCTCCCTGGAACTCCTGGGCAATAGCTTGCACTGTCTTAGCAGGGAGCAAAATGCACAAGCGACATGCTCAAAATGAGTCTCAGCAGGACTATTCATCACAAGCAAATCAATTACCACAGCTTTGCACAGTCCAGGAAGGTGTTTATGTGTCTTAGCTCTCAGAGAGCAGGCTAGGTCAGCTGGCATTCATCAACCCACTAATCCACAATACATCAAATACTGCAATAAAATGAACATACCATGGCTTTTGCTAACTGCTGCAGTCACTGTTATGACCTTACTTTTCTCAGCAAACAATAAATGAATTTCTGTCTACTCTATCAGCCCTTCACATTCTTTTAGTCTTTTAAAATGAATGCAACTTACACTTCCAGGAATTAAACCTGTAGGATCATTTGCCAAATATTAGCATTGCTGTTCTGCCAGAAACTGTAACAGGAACTCAAGCCTTTATGTATACATTGCCAGCAACAACAATGGTTTTGTGCTAATAGCTTTATTGCTCATTTCTCTTTTACCGAGAATTCAAGACCAACCACTTGAAATCTGTACTGCAGAAATCACGTTGGATAAGAATTTAACTATGTTTGAAAAGTGAAAGTTTGATTCATCTCTTCACATGAGGAAAATATGTGTTACTAAGTTCGTGTCAGCAGTCTAAATTTAAACTATTTAATTGCTTAGACTACCGCACAGACTTGTTTTATAATGGTTAATTTTTTAATTTTTCTGCATCCTCTTTTAAGTTCACAAAGAGTGTGTGTTGTGCAGCATCTGTTTCTCATTGCTATAGTATAAAACAGTATTTCTAAAAATAGGGTGTTTTTATTACCTATCAAAATCTTCCCCAATTTTTAATCTGAGTGTGTACTGTGATTATTCAAGCTTGAGGTAATTTCCCTCTGTTCATCTCCCTCAGCCACAGATGCAGCTCTTAGGTTCATCACAATATGTTCCTCCAGTGAAAAGAATAGTACATCTTTGTGGTGAGTTGTAAGTAGGTGTATGAGCAGTCAAACCTCTGCCCCAATCTGCCCAGACACAGCAAGATTTGATCCTGAAGGTGTTCGCCTGAGTTAATAGGAAAGCCATGCAGCGAGTTAATGCCACCTAGCGAAACTACATCATTTGGAATGGAATTTGCTGGGTCCAGCCAGCATCATGTGTAAGCAGAATAAGCACGACTTTAGCTGACAGGATAATATACATGTGTGTATATATGCAAGCTGACGTTGAAATTTGGTGGATTCACGTGAAGACTCCATTGTAAATTTCAAAAAATTTTGTTTTGGAACAAAAATTAGATGAGCAGTCATTATTCAAATCCTGTCCGTATTCACACAAATACAACAGCCATCCTGTAAAGATTAAATGTCATCTCATCCAGTTGCTACAAAACTATACACAGTACCTTGCACTTGTTCATTAGGGATAGTGGCCAGGTTTCCTCCTAAATTCATGCAAGCTGTTCGTGCAGCATGCCAAGTGACACGTTCATCTTCTGTAGATCCAAATATTCTGTAACACTAAAACATGAACAAATTCTCTATATATTATCTTTACTCCAATATCCCTCACAGATTGAAAACCACTGCTTTAAGCAAAGCAGGATGGACAAAAGCAGTAAAATAATGCATTTATCTGAAAAAAACCACATCCAGGTTAAAATGAGCTTTTTGTGCTGGTCCTTGTTCTGCATAAAATTGATGATCACAAAAAAGTGTTTTGCCTAACAAGACACATAGTAGATTTGATCTGAGATCCCTAGAAAATAAGCAAAACCTGACTTTTTATAGACAGTCAGCTAACAGGGATAAGTTACGCATGACTGATATTAGTCTGTCAATTTATTTATTTGACTCTTCAAAGCATATCATGTTAATAAGGTTAAGGAAGACAAAATGTATTCAGTACTGAAAAAGCATTATGGTTTGGTTAAAAAAACATCAAGATCAAAGCATCACTACTTCAGGAACTCTGTCTAAACTCTTTAGGAAATGGATATCAAAACTTATGAAGAGATGACTAAAGAATGACTTTCATCAACTGCAATTGAATGTGCTAATCTGCCACTTAATTGGAAGCATCAAAAAAGCACCTCTCCCGCAAAACGGCGGATGGGCAAACAGAAAAGCATGCAGGTGTCAACCATCTCTCTGCAAAAAATAACAATATTTTACTTTAATAAGAACCAATATTATTAAATAATTCCCATGTTAAATAGTTCTCTATTTAATACTTTGCCAAATATCTAACATGCACTGTATTTTTTATGGTACCTTATTATGAAAGGAAAGCCAAGTTGGATGACATCCTCTTGGAGCCGAAAACGTTGTTGGAGGAACAGTTGAATTAGTAGAACTGTTGTGCCTTTCACATATGTAGGGATTTGGATAACCACAGTTTATATCATTCCAAAATCCTGCATGTAAGGTAAGTGGAGAACTGTATGACACTACATCCAGAGGTGGTTAAATGGAAATCAATTTCACTCATTCTTACATGAAGTGCTTTTAGTTGAAAGATAAGATCAAATCCTCAGAGACTCTCAGTATATTATCATTCCATATCAGCATCTAGATAAATATGTCACTGTAATTACAAAATGTTAAAAGTAGTGTAGAACCAGGTGTTCAGGTCCTGAATATAATAATATGGTCTACTTCTATAACTTTTTTCAAAAAAGAAAAAAAAAATAAAGGAAGCGGTGCCTCAGAAGAAAAAAGAAGTTGTGACACAAACACACAAATAATGACATTCAGGAACAAAAATATAAAACTCACCTAAATTCTTATACATAACTACACAGTTTTCATCATTATTTGCAAAGTTAGGTTCATGTGGTGCCCATGCCAAATAACTCACTGGTGTGCCATCCATCCAGCTTAAGAAAAACAATCCAACAAAACACTTCTTTAACATACAAATAGAATTGCTTCCATGTTACAAAAAGTATTTTTGCAATATGTTTAGCCATTCAGAGTTTAAGATGTACAAGATTTTTTTATTAATTTGCCTCTTTGCTAATTGCACTAAACTTAATCTCTGCACAAAGATGTAGGGTATGTGTTGAAGTTATGTTTACTCTGCATTTAAGCAATATGCTGCTGCTTTTGCAACCGATAGGACAATACTGGAAATAATGATTGAAGCCAACATGAAAGCAAGGTGTCATTTGAGCACAAGAGAACCCAGATGCTCACCATTTCCCCCAAGTCACACATTCCCTGTGCCTAACACAGAGATAAGAGATCTTATTCGTAACTCCGGTAAAATGCTTGATCTTTCCCCCATGCAGACGAAAAGTACATGACAAACCACCTACAAGAAAATTCCTGTGACAATGTACCTTACCATAAGGTAAAATACAAACATCAAAAAAGTTGTTCATCCATGCAAGTTAAGCAATAAAGAATAAAATCATAACCAGGCAACCAAACATGGACTAGGACACATATTCTTACTGGACTGCAAGTGACAGAGGTGCCCAGGTTCACCCTTCAGGTACACACACAAGGTACTTCACTTAAAAACATATCCATCTTAAGGTCACTCCAAAAACAACAGAATGGCAGAGACACCTCATTTTCAGAAGGTGATCTGGCTCACCTAACATCTTAAGTATCCTCTGGAGGATCCTCATTGTCACTGTGGACTATAAGGAGAACCAAGAACTATTGGGCATTTATCCAGGCACTTCAAGACCCAGACTGAACTGAATACAAGCCTACGTTAACATCACATGTACAAGTCAATATGGTGCTGCATACTGACATTCAGAAAGGCTTGCAGAAAACCTGCTTATCCTCACAGCACACCTGTAGTTACATAATGGCAACAGCTATCTTTGCTCTATAAAAAGAAAATCGGTTGCATTTTCCCCTTTATTACAGTCTGTTCCCAACAGTTAAGAATGAGGAAAAAGAATGGTTTTACCTACCAAAAAACCTTATATATTTTGAGCTAGGGCATCTATTTTAATTTTCAATATAAATCACAGAATAAAGGAAATTAGAATTCCTGAATAAAAATGCAAAATAAATTATCTTCAGTGTAATTTTTCTACTAGATTTGGTTGAATTCTATTTAGTAAATATGTAGTATTTCTCCTGAATAGTCTGGAGCTAAATTAATATGAAATTAAACCACCTGAGAATACAATTTAAATTAAGACTCAAAACTAGATGTGTCTTGAAAATCCATGCCCTATTGAGTTAACCTGTTTGGTCCCACAGAGTACAAAATATTAAAACAGGCAGTAAAGCAGAACTTTGCAAATCTAAGAGATCTGATGTAAACTTATAAAAACAAAGTTAATTCTTCATATTGTTAAAGAATAAGTCAAGTCTTATGGTTAAAGGATCTACTGTTGCTTCCAGTAGTGCCAAGGAGAAATTCCATTTACTTTAAAAGGAACTGGTCTTCTACAAAGAAAAAATTTCAGCAGTATCAACAGGAAATTAATTTTTAAAATTCCTTACATTAGCTATATTTTATTGGAGTATGGACAAGGCAGACAACAGCTGAGAGAAAAATTAAAATAATTTTTTTTTCCTGCTCTAATCAAATACAGAATAACTGTTGCAGTAATAGGGTGAGAAAGCCTAACAACAGAAATGGGATTTAAAAAAAAAAAAAAGTGGATTAAATATAAGGGCACATTGTGGTATATTTACTACAGAATACATTTTTACAACCTTAAAATGAAAAAAACCAAAACCACTAAGCATGAAAATCCCACACAATTCAGAGGAAAAACAAAAACATTCTAATTCTCTTTGACAGGTCACAATTTTATTCAAGCTCATCGTTATTTTTGCTCTGCTCAGTAGATTTCTGTATTTTACAGCACAATGCAAGCTTGTTGGTTCCAGTTGTCCTACCTTGTCCGTTGGTCAATGCTCAGTTGTAAACCAATGAAATACGAATCGTATCTGCCATTTTTCAATATCTAGAATGTAAAGATGAAAATTGTATAAATGTCCTCTTTTTACCATAGAAATTTATTATATTAATAATGAGTAATATATGTCTGACTGACAGAGGATACAAACTGCTATTTTCTCTAGCTACGACATTGCAGTTAAAGTAGCTCGCAGCTGACAGTCCACAGCCAAATTTCACCATCGGCCAAAAGGCATGGTCAACACTTCTCACAGTATAACTTGAAAGTCACTGAAATCAGCACCTCTTGCACAGTCTCTGCAGTGGATATCACCTGACAAGTCTCTTGCAAGGGACAAGCCTTCCTACAATAGGGATACACATTGATATAGGCTCTTGTGTCATCTAACTGCCACTCTTCAGCCAGCTCAGGAAAGCTCATTCTAGTTCAAATCTGACATTTAAGCACATTCCTGATTAAAAGAAGTTGGCCTTAAGACAGTATAAACAGGCAACCAACTCCAGCCACCTAGGAAATGTCATTTAAAAGATCTTTCTCATTATATAATCCATGCCTCAAGCTGTTCTTCCCACATAATTTTATTTCCCCCACAAGAAGAAGGAGGCGAAGGAGCAAATCTGAGGACAAAAAAGAGGTTGCTAGGTGGACTATATGCCAGATAGAGTGACAAGATCAAAAGCCGATGTTCTGAGTGTTGTATGTAAGCCAATATCTGATTTGATCCACTACTTAGATACCTTGACTTTATGTGTTGTTAAACTTTACTTTCCGATAACTTCCCTGCCTTACAGAATCCTAGCTCACCAGTACAGTACTTCCTGCTAAAATGAAGCCACTGATCAATTAAAGTTTTAAAATTAAGGTTTACTTTAACACATTACCAGTTGCAGATAGATATAATGCAGTGTAACTGCCACAATTAATAGGAAAATCAGATAATGATCTGTTTAATGCTTATTGTGCTTATTTCTGTACAAAATACCAAACCAAAATTGTCTCAGCTATGAAACAATCTAAATAAAGACTAGAGTTTATTTTCTATATTAACCTGGCTTAATGTTACTGCAATTTCACTATCATAAAACTTGTAGGGAGAACACCAGTGTGAAAAGGATTTATGCCCATGCTCTCTTGTTTTGGATTATTTATTCCATAGTATTAATGAGTTTTCTTACATATCTCCAGAGGAACTTTCTTTCACTTTCACTCTCAATGACAGCAAGGTCTCCGAGGTTCTTTTTACAGAATTCACGACCTTTTTCCATAGGAACACTCTCTGTGCTGAAATAATACTGTTTATCTTCATGCATAATCCATCCATCCTCAGTAGTCTCATATTCTGTAACATAAATAGTAAGATGACTGTATTGTTCCTGAGATACAAGACCTTCTCATTAGTAAAATTTTTAAAAGGCTTTTAAACACACACAAATAGTAATAGCAATAACACTTACTGGGTGCAGGAGATTCTGTTGGTTCAGGATTTACACTTGCCCCTGTAAGAAAAAAATATTTATTGTGACACTTTCTGCTGGAAGAGGAAATATTTACTATGATTGATAGGCATGTTTTTCTATTGACATTGCATTTTACAGTAAGCAATGGATTCAACACCAAAATCTAGAAGAAAAAAAATAACCTAAATTTCTTAATTTTGGTACACTATTCAATTTTAAATGCATATTCTTGTTCCCTGAGGCTATTCCTTATTTACAAGGCATTATAAAATACCTTGAAATTTACCTGAATTAAGTAATTATTTTTGGTATTCACAGGGTGCAGAAAACCTTATGTACCAAAGCATTATGTACCACTCTATTAAGACAGTATCTCCCTCTCTCTCCTTTCCGCAGGTCACTTATACATGAATTCTGGCTTAAACCAGAGGCAGCAGAAATGCAGGCTGGATTATCTTCTTCCACGGTGCCCTAGCTACTACAGAGCGAGGTACTTTCCGTCTTTCTCTGGTTGAGAAGAACTTCTATCTGGATCTTAAAAATATCCCAAGAAATTAACTGGTTCCTTCTGAAAGGAATACTTCAGGCTACAGAATTCCTCTGTTTGTTTTTTCTGTGGCATCATGGAGATGGCATCCTGGATGGCATCATTAGCATCTCAGGAAAACAATTTCTAATACAAGAGGTCTCTGTCCTTCTAAGTTTAGCAATTTATTTTGTGCTAAAATACAATCTCACAGTTACCAACATTTAATAAGAAATTCCCTACCTAAGAAATTGTTTTACCAATATAAAGGGGAGCTGGTATTTTATTGTCTATAATCTAATGCAGCATCTTTAATTTGCTCCCCTCCCAATAAGACTGTGGTAAAATGTTTAAAAGAGTACTTTCTAGAATAGTCAAACTTAGGTAGATGCACTGCTTGTGGAACTCAAAATTTCCCTAAATTATAAATCTTTTCTTGATGTCTCAGAAAAAAAAAAGCACTCAAACTCAGATCTCAAGAGAATTTAGCACGAAAACAACATTTGAATAGAAAAGCTAGTCAAAGCAACACAAAATATCTCGAAACCAGGCTCTGTCATGCAACTGCAGATTCAATTAGCTGACAAAAAAGTACCTGAGCCAAGTAATGGAGGGAGTTTTCACACATAAAAATTCAAGTCTGTGAACTGATTTGCATATAACTTGAAACTCAACTCAGAAAAAAAGCTCCAAAATAAGATTTGTTGGAGAAGGCATAAGCTTCTCCAACAACAGAAGATCAAAAGTGAAGGTGAATATTCATAGTAACATCTCCTATGTTTCAAGTACCACATTTCTCCTGAAATTGTAAAGATCAGTGAGAAGTCCCAGTAGACATGGAAATCCTTATAACACTTCAATATTTCACATTCCACAGGGAACCATTCTGATAAACAGGGTTTGAAATTTTTTATTTCTTATAGTTAAGGATAAAATCAGATGAGAATATTTTCTTATTATACTAATGCACAAGAGTAAGTGATACCTTTTCTTATCTGGCAAATCCATCCATACAGATAATCGCAGTGCCTGTCATTCCAAAGCATGCTGGAATCGCCACTGATCTCTGCACAAAGTTCAATTCCTTGATAATTATTGGGTTCTCCAAAGCCCCAGTTTTCATACCTCACCTATGACAGAAAAGATTTTGTGAAGATTCTGTTACATAGAAAGAAAATAATGGAAAGAGGGAAAAGACAGCACCAAACTACAGGCCTACAACTTGTTCCTACTGTCAGCTTTAAAACGTAGATAAGAGGAAACAAGAATCTCCCCATGCAAATGCTGATATCTCAAATTTTTTTTCAGATTGCAACTGGACAGCAGCTTAGATAACAGCTGTTTCTGATCACACTTGGAAGAATATTGACATTTTTAATAGGATCAAAATTCTGTAAAATTTATCTAATATCAATGGTGGGGCATGCTATATGTTGCTCCTAAATTAAGTAAATATCCTGTATGAGTAAATTAGTAGGACGTTATTAAGACATAACAAAAAAGTTGGCATTTTTCTCAGATAAATATTGCTCCTATTCTAATTTTCCAATAAAAATTCCAGATTCAGTTTTCTGTATGGTAAACTTGCATCAATATATTTTGACCAACCTTGTATGAAATACAGCCACAACTCCAAAACCACTTTTGCTTCTACAGTTTTATATCTTTGCTAAAGTACACTCAAGTCACACTGGCATAAAACAACTGCCTTCAGCTCCGTGGAATGTAGATTATTTCAGATAAAGATCTAATCTAGTTAGCAAAGAAGTTAAATACTAAAGATGGACTATTTCACTCAAAAAATTCCTTGCATTTGTCAGAACATTCTTCTAGTCCACATTAATTTAATATTCTTGCTGATTCAATGCACATTTTCTTCTAAAAAAACCAGTATGTTTTAGGCAAAAAAAATCAAGATGTGAAATTGTTATTCATAAGCTTTCCTAAAGAGAGCATGATACAGTAGAGGGTTATGATTAATCATAAAAATACACAGGAAAACATACACCACACACACTTGAGAAACAGAGGGAATGCAAAATAACAGCTGAGGAAAATTAAATCACTCACTGGAGAGCCATCACTCCAAACAAAGCCATCATCAGGATTCAAGTAATATAAGCCCATCCAGAAACGCTGGTTGTAATAGCCATTGTTCCTAAAAAAACCAACCAAACAAACAAAAAAACCCCATAGTAATATCCAATTTATAAAAAGTTTAAACATAAACCCCAGACTAATAAAGGTGTCACAATATTTTTAGTAATCTATCATTTGTAACAGTTAACAAGGTTCTCTAGAAACAATATTTAAAGCTGTTAGAAACAATAACAACCAGGGTAGAATTAAAGTAAATGCGTCCACTTCTAGCTATTATCATTATACATTAACTCAGATTAAAATACTGACCAAGAAAATGTTCAGATCCAATCCAACTGCTGAAAATAAGGTGACTTAATACTTTAATATAGTGATTTAATAGCTACTGTTGCTCCATTTATCAACTCTCCATTTTCTCTATGAAGGCACTTACAGTTTCCAAGCACAAATTCACTTGCTGCAGTTGAATCACATTTTTAAAATATCACCTTAAACTGATACTTGTCTACAAGCAGACACACTTTATTGATTTATCTGAATCTATTGGGTCAATTTGTGGTAATGCAGCATCTGCAAATTCTTCCTTACTGTAAGTAGATTGCTGAAATTCCAGTAGAGTTGCAGGTTTTTTGCAAGGCTGGCATGTTTCAGTCTTGATTCCTAGTTAGTCAGGGAGGTACAGGTTCATTACGCCCAGTCTATTCAGGTAATATTGCAAGTGTTACCTTTCTAAGACCATTTGATCTCATTCAGAAATCCCATACCTGTATTTTACAATTCAGGGACTTAATAACCTTGGTTACACTCCCTTTGTAGGAAAAAATTAATCTGAAGTTGCTTCTGTTTTCTGAGTAGTTCATAAAAATTACAATCAATCAACATGTTGGACGGATTTATGTCATGAATGTTACCCTTCTTGTACAGCTGCTTATGTGAAAACAACTGGCATTTGTGGCATTTTACAATATCCCCAGTTCTACAGTGATAAATGTGTCCTCAACCAGATATGTTGCCAATCATTGTAGCATTAGCTTTTGGGGTGATTGTCGCTAGTTGTAGAATTCCAGCTATTTCATCAGTTCTGCTTTTTTGCTGTGTTTTATACAGATGCAGGTAATGAATAAAGACTGGCTTATACTGAACTAAAAACTTACACCTAAAATTAAATCTTTTAGAAAGATCAAAAGGCTAATTAAAGTGAATGGATAACCACACCACAGATACTCACGCAATAGAACGCCATATCACATACTGCTCTTCTTTACCATTAATGGAGGCCAGATCTCCTCCTACAGCTCGACAAAACTCTTGAGATTCAACCCATGTTTTCTTTTGACCTCCTCTTGAAAAAGGCTAAAGAGAGCATTTTCCAATCAGACAACAGAGACAATATAGATCATAAGATCAATAAACATCAGCTACTCAAAAGCTATCCATTGACAACTAACTTGTTCCGTGGGGATTACAGAAACTTTGAATACAGGGTTTATGAGTGTTCAGCTCCATGAAACACAGGCTTAGTATGAGTGTCTTTAAGCCAAGTTAGCAAGCTGCATTGCTGACAGGAGTATATGCTGCAAGACAACAACTAGGAGAATGGCACTTTTAATCTTAAAAGAATGGGAAATTAAGATCAGAAGATCCAATTTTAACAGAACAACAAAAAAAAAAAAACCATGAATACTTGAATAGAAAGGAACAGACCTCTACAAATAATCCGTAAATAAGCTTATGAAACAGTAAAACATATGTTTACCACATTTTATTGCACGTATATGCAAAAATGGAACTACCTTAATGCAGAAATAAGCAACATACTTACTTTGAAACAGAAGCTAATACGATTGTTTGAGTCCCAACCTTCTGGACACCTGGGAGCAGGAGTTGTTGTCGGAACAGGTGGAAGTGTCACTCCCTCTGCCCACACTTTGCATATGTACTTTGCCTTTTCTTCACATTTTATTATATCCCACAATCCACCTGCAATTCCAGTCCTCATGGCAACACACCCTGGCTTTCTTCCTGATTGTAAACAGGAATGCACAAAAGCAGCATTTAAAGGTCACAAGAATTTAGAAAAATTCATACTCTATCCCGTCAGAAGTTAAGTCTTCATATAGAGTCAAAAATATTTCTTATGTTAGAGCGAGTCCAGTGGAGAGCCACAAAAATCATCAGAGGGCTGGAACACACGTCCTGTGAAGAAAGGTTGTGGGAGTGGGGTTGTTCAGCTTCGAGAAGAGCAGGCTCTGGGGAGACCCTATCACGGCCTCTCAATATATAACAGGGTCTTGTAAGAAAGATGGAGAAGGACTTTTTACCAGGGCCTGTCGTGACAGGACAAAGGGCAAAGCTTTTAAAATGAAAAAAGGTAGGTTTAGATTGGACATAAGAAAGAAATTTTTTTACTATGAGGCTGGTGAGACACTGGAACAGGTTTCCCAGAGAAGTGGAGGATGCCTCATCACTGGAAATGTTCAAAGTCAGGTTGGACAGGGTTTTCAGCCACCTGATCTAGTGCAACAGGCAGGGAGGGTGGACTAGATGATCTTCAAATGTCCCTTCCAAACCAAAGCATTCTGCGTGTCTATGATTCTAATTCATGAAGAAGAAGGGGGAAAAAAAACAAACACCCAAGCCAAAAAATCTGTGGTTCATCCACAAATGAGATACTGAATTGTGCCTCAGATTAAATCACCTCCAGGGGATGACTCTAACAACATCACAGCCTGCAATCCAACAGATTCCCCTCTAAAACTGAAGATTTGGTTAGTTTCTCGAATTTGTCTAAATTGACTAGGGTTTTCAAAAGTGAGCTTGCTGTATATAGGCCTAGTATTGGCTTCATGGTTTTACCACTCCACCTGACACATTCAAATCAGCATTTAGGCACTGAAATTAAAGAGAGAGGATCTCCTGAAAGTCAAATGCAACACACCAGAACCTTGAAAGCTGACAACCATCTCCTTTCTGATGTGCTCATGTTAGTGATGAAATGACCTTCCACACCCATAATTTTATTAGACCAGTAAAAAATAGCAATGATTTCATCAACAAAACCTAGTAAATAGGGAAATAACAATTAATCTATCAAAGATATTAACTAAAAAGGATTGAACACAAATCTTCACTTGGCCCTCTTGTCCTTCCCTACATTCCCATTTTCTCTATGGCCAGAGGTGCTTCATATATGCTGTGATCTCACACACCTCAGGACACGCAGTGAGCAAGTCTAGTATGACTATGTATGTATATGGTTGAACAGACAGGACTTGCAACTGGAGAGCAATATGCCTGCAGAGACTGTTGTTCCAGAGTAGTACAGACGAAGACTTTCCCAGAACAGGCACAAATCAGTTCTGGGAAATTTGAAAGTTTCTTCCCAATCTCATGTTAAAAATACATTTCAGCACTAAGCACAAAGTTAGCAAGAACACTGCATGCTTGAGAAAGCAGCCAGATATATTTGAGAGCAATTAGTCTTTATTACCATCAAGCAAGGGCTAGAGAATGAAGTAAAAAACATTCAAGCAGTGAGCAATGTATTTTGGGCAATAGACTCATTAAATAGTATAGAGCTGTACCTACCAGGCATTTCAGAATTCCAGTGTGTAAATAAGACAGATTCACCATTAGCCCACTTGAATGTTCCCTTTTCTTCTACATCTGAAAGTCCAATCCAGAAGTACCTTTCTGTTCTCAGCCCAACCAGGCTAGTCAGATAAGCTTGCTCATATCTGATCAAAAGAACACAACCATTAAATTAATACTGTTAAATTTATTTTTAAAAGTTGAAAAAGGCTTGTTATTTTCTCAGAATTGCTGTTATACATTCTTGAAAGCATAGCTTGGATGGATAGTATCATAGCACATAACAATAGCATCAAAGCACATAACAATATATAATATTTTGTAAGCTTCAGTACCAAGTGCCCAGTAAAGAAAGTGACATAATCACAGACTAACATGAAATTTGCGGGAAAGAAGAAACCTGATATGACTTATGTGTTATATCACTGTATTTTTTGAGAGTTTCTAGTACCCTTTTATTTTATTGATTTTTTGTTTCAGGCAAATCCAAAACCAGAAAAAGAATCTCAGCATTATTGAAGAAATATACGAAAGTAGAGGCTAGAGAAGTATGATACTAAATCATCAAACTAAGGAACACTGCAAATTAGATCCAATGATAATGCAAGAAAAGTTATGCTTGGGAAACAAACCTATGTAGAGGTAAAGCACATCATAGTTCATTACGGTGTTTAAACAAACCGCTCTTTAGAAATCAAAGCAAATAAAAGAAGACTTCCCTTATCAAGGTATAGTCTGAAGACCACATTAATGCTGCAGTGCTACCTACGTTTAGAGAGCTACCATTTGGGACAGCTAGAGCTTTCACACTAGAACATATCTATTTAGATTATATAGAAACAAATAAGAGAAAGTGTAAGGCATCAAGTCAACTGCAAGAAAATAACTTTGTTTCTTAACCCTAACTTTCATTTTCCTAAAATTCCACATTCAGTAATGTGCACCAGTTTTTCAGAAATTTAGCACACACTGAATCCTAGCTGAATCATGATAGATTTTCAGGTAGCAGGCACTTCCATCATCATTTGGTTTCCTTTTTTTTTTTTTTTAAGTAGCTTAATTCTGACAAGACCAGATAGGCAAAAATTATAGCCTCTTGCTTATTTGAACTATTTTTTAAAAGGAATTCCAAGTCATATCACTTCATTTAATAATCAAAATTGGATTCTTCATCTCTCATTGAAGTAAAACCCATCCTCAAGCCAGTACAATTAAGGAAATAGAAAACATATTTCTGTATTTTTTTCTTGACATAACCATCTATATCAATACTGATTCCACAGCCATCACCTATTTTTACTATAAACTGAATTCCTGGATTTGAATATACATGCAAAACTGTGAGAATTTGTGTATCTACAGACAGCTGTCCTCTCAGTTAACATCTTTGTTTGCATCAGAGTCTTTATTTTGATACTCAGGTGATGCTAGATGTTAAATCCTCATGTGATCCTCTCATGCAAGTAGTACATACCTGTCTTCAATAGTTGCTAAAAAGGCCTGATGCCTTCCACAGGTTTGATTTGCTTGAGAAAATGATACAAATGTATTTCCAATTAAGTAACAATAAAACCCATGTCTTTTCCAACCCTGTCAAGATAAACATTAAGTGATCACATATGTTGCAGCTTTTCTAAACTTCTTTAAAAATGAAAGAGAAAGGAGAAGGAGAAGAAGGAGAAGAAGGAGAAGGAGAAGGAGAAGAAGGAGAAGAAGGAGAAAGAAGAAGGAGAAGAAGGAGAAAGAAGGAGAAGAAGGAGAAGAAGAAGGAGAAAGAAGGAGGAGAAGAAGGAGAAAGAAAGAAGAAGGAGAAAGAAAGAAGGAGAAAGAAAGAAGAAGGAGAAAGAAAGAAGAAGGAGAAAGAAAGAAGAAGGAGAAGGACCGCTTTCAGCTAAACATTAGACAAAGAAACAAAAGAACTGAAAAAGTCAGACTGGAAACAGGCAAAATCAAAGCTTTTTAAAATTTTGTTTCATAAAACAATTTTTCAATGTATAATGAATTCTTAATCAGTGCATTTGACTTACAAAGGCAAGAGGGGCTTTGTTGTGCACCTTCAGTGCTCAGTATAGGATTATAACTAGCACATAGGCATCGTGCAATCATGAGAATGATCTTGAGAAGCAAATTTCAGGTTGGCTTTTCAGAAAGGGAATGACACCTCAAACAAGTTTGTTTATTATTAACTAACATTAACACTCTCTTCTCATGATTTGTTATTCAAATGTCATTAACTCAGGAATGTGCTTGCAGAGGAAGAATTTGCTGTTACCAGGCACAATTCACACAATTTCTTTTTCGGATGGTTTTCTTTTTCTCACCTATGAGAGGCTTTTTTCTACAAGCATGTACTTAGCTCTCTAGGTAAAGATAACATCCATAACCACTAAGATCCCTTGATCTTCTTCAACGGTTGAATTTGTAAGGTTCCCAGGTACTGTTTTACAAAAGCTGTGAATATACAACAAAGACTTCCTTGGCAGCTGTGTAAAGTAGACTTGGGAGAAAAGGCAATTTCTTCATGGAAGACAAAAACCTAGTAAGTAAGGTCCCTATGACACAACAAATTACAGTAAGTTTTTTGGAATTACTGAGTGTTATTTTACCAGCAGGTAGCATCACCACATAAACAAAAGACCTGCTGGCAGTTCAGAAGGAGCACAATGGATTCATTTTGCTCAGGCACTTGTAACAAATATTTCAAAACAGACAGCACTGCCAGAGACCACGGTAAAGCCTTGAGAATAGTATGTGAACAAGCACATCCTTCCTGTTGTGAATAATTTTGAAGAAAATTGTAGGCAGAGCTGAAGTGCAACTGCTGGCACAGCCAAATGCCTCAGGAAGGCCTGAATGCCAGCCAAGGAAAAATAGCCTGCTGAGGGACTAAAGGTTTGAGTTTTGGTTAAGTTCTGGAAAAATAAAGGGAGCATCAAGAACCAGATGAGAGTCAGAGCCTAGATTTATTCTTATGTATCATCTACCCTATCTAACATAGAAATGAGAAGGCAACCTGTTTTGATGACGGACATAGAATCTAGTTTTCCTGTTTCATCTGTCACCTAGGTGGCATTTTCTCCTCTTAATCACTGCTAGCAGCCTATTCAGATCAGACAGCATTTTCTTCACTTACTCTCTGGCAGCCCATGTCAACAGTTTCCTCTTCTGTAGGAGCTTCTGACATGGGTTTCCTTTTACAGATGTAGCCAATTTTCTTTTCACAAGAATGATCTGCCCAAAATCCATCCTGAATGTAAGAACAGAACACCACAGTCAAGTGGGATTTAGTCTTAAAAAAACTTATGCTTTTAAGTATTTATTATGTTTTGCTAGCTTTAAAAGAAGTAAAACCTACATCTAAGTTCAATACTTAATTGCAACTTCATTCCAACCTCACCTCTACTGCAGCTGGTCCACCATTGACTTTTACCTTCTTTGATTATTTGCCCTTCTGAAGAGCGATCCCTTGGAGGTCACAGCAATACACAGTCTTTACAAAGACTACTGATTCAATAAGAATGCAGGATGAAAGGGAGAGGTCATCTCTCCCTGCAGAAATCCAGTTGCAACAGAAAACAAAACCCAGAAAATTACATTCTTTAGTTAAAACTTTGAAGGTGCAAAAAGTTCCTTGTTGAAGTTAGAATTTACGTCGTTACACCTCATACTACAGCTTCTCAGAAGAACCAATAACATTCAATAGAAGCTGTACTGAAAGTAAGGAACCTAACACCATGTTCTTCCTGTATTTTACATACATTTTAGTTCAACAGATGAAGGTATTGGGAGAGGAAGAGAAACCCCTGCACAAAGCACTCTCTCATCTGTGCCTTAAAGACTCCACTTTTGTAAAAGTAAAATCATAGTAGTTGCTGGCAATTTCTTTCTTTTTTCTTTGTCCTTTTTCCTTCCCCTCCCCATCCCACAAAGTAAAATAATTATCATGTTAATACATAGTCCTTTGTGCCACAATATGCAAAGTCCTCAAGAGCTTCAACAAACCCCACTTCCAACAAAAACTCTCCCAAAGCTCAACAGCACTGCCCACAACAATGAAGAATCCTAGGATGTTCAGCTGGTGCTTGTGTGTTTTCTGTCCTATGCTGACCACAAGTCCATTGGTGTCTTCCTCAGTTTAGCAAGGCAGGTAGGCACTTCAGGTAACCACCCAAACTTTAGACTTCTTCAACACAGGAAATGTTACTCTGAAAATTTAGCTCTCTAGTTGCAGGAAGATCCTTTGCTGTCTTCCCATAACTGTGTCTTCACCAGGAAATTCATGCAGTAATTCCTAGGGACTTCTTACCATATCTCATGAGCTGCCTTTCTGTTCTTAGTAACTAAACTCAAACACTGCCTTTAAAAAGACAGTAGTGTCATAGAAAGGGACAGGTTTTGTTCCATAAAAATAAATGATGGATTCAGATGACTTCAGCCAAGGAGTGAAAACTCAAAATACTCAGCAATGGAACCACATATGTGCTTAGAAAGACTAACCTCAAAAAAAGTAGGGAAAGCCAACTTATAATTATGCTGTTTGTTCAGTTGATGGCTGATCCCAAGAGATACTGGGCTAGAGCAACTTCCATGGAATCTGAAGTTACTTTTCCTACTAAAACCAGCTACTTAATAGATACATATTTTAAAAGTGTTCAGAACCCACAATAAAATTAGCTTTCAACACAAAAGCTATATATATGAAAAATCTGTATATAGCTAAAATGTGTTGTGTTTTTTTACTCTATAACTCTCACAAGAGAAATAACTGACTTTAGAACCCAAGGGAAAACCTGGTCTGATAGCAAGTATCAAGCCCTTAAAATTTAGCCTTTAAAGAAACATTTACTAGATTGACTTACTACTTGATATAGAAAGTAAAACAGTCTTTCCATCAAAAAGAATGGTAGAAAAACTAAAGCATAGCATATGTCAACAGCTACCCTTTCAAAATGTTAAACAGGACAAATGGTAGCTTCTTTACATTGCAGCAAATTTGTATCACATTAATTTCCATCACTGTCCAAAAGGTATAGAGTCAAATTAAAAAGAAAAGTAAAAATAATGTAATGAAGGAGTTAAAAGCGCATCTATGACCACCAAATTCAATGAAAAATAGACAAAAATCATAACACGATGGACAAGCACGCTATAAATAGAAGTCCTCTAAGATGGCATTGTTGTACGCCTTACTGTTATAATTAATTTCTAACTTTCCATTAGCAGCCTGAAGGCACCAATAGACATACCTAAATGGCCCCCACCATCCTCACCTGGGGCCTCCACACAGCTGCCTGCCCATGGGTCACTTAAGCTCAGACCTGGGACTTCAATTCCTGCCCACATTGTAAAAGAAGTTCTTGTCTCCAGCTCCAGAAATGTCTGCACCTGGCTGTGGGCCTAGTTAATCCAAACCCTGACCTTTGGACTGTCTTCCTGGCTTGATCTTGGGCTTTCCTTGTCACTATGGACTTGCCTAGCAATCACTGGATTGTGTCTGACTCTGGTAACTCTCTCCAGACCTGATCCTGACTCAGCTTGACCTTGGACCTGCCTCATCAACCCAGACGTGGGCTCAGGTCTGCCACCAGCTGTCTACCCCCCCTGCCCTCCTCCCTCGCTGGGGACAGTGGAACAGGCTGTGGCTGGACAGGCTCTGTCCCTGCAAGCTGGGCTACTGTGCTTGGCTTCTGGCTTCTCACCTGTTAGGAAGGAGCAGATCCTTGTTGTTCCCTGATTCTTTTTTATTTTTTTCACTATCCTTGAAGGCTAATTATGTGCTGCTACCTATAGCAGCAGCAGAGAGACCAACCCCCTAAAGCAATGAGTATAGAACAAATTTGTAACAGTTCACACTCTCCAAGAACCAAAGAAATATTTAGTTGAAAGACCTCAAAACATCCTTTATCTCAATCCACCAAAGTGAGAAAGGAAGTAATTTATTTTTAATATCCCTGCTGGCTTCCAGCTAACCTGTCCTTATCCACACAAAAAACCCAATACTAAGTAGCTCGTGCTGCTTTTTTACTAAATAAACAATTGGAATAATTGATTGCAACCTCTGTAACAAGCTGTGCATACTTGAAGACTTTTGTTCTTTTTCAGATTCCTCTTTCACAAATCAAAACCTCCTTTATTTCTTCCATCGAAACCTACATCATGCTTCCTGCGTTGCTTTTGAGCACTGATACAAGTGAGAGGATGACAGCTCTTCTAAAGTAGCAGAACAGAACAGCAGGCTGCTACTTTTATTTATAGCTACCACTACAAATATATCTATCTATTGCTGTTGAAATTAAAGGGGCCTCTGGGGTTTAAATACAAGACTCACTCAACACATATTCAATGGTGGAGGACCCCAAGATCCTTCTGTACTGACAGAAACTGTGTTAGGTGAAGGAAGAGAAGGCTTGGTCACTAGGGGATGGAGTCTTCTGCTTCCTCCCTTCCCCAAGTCAAGGCCAAGCAGCCCTCTCCCACTGCACTCGATCTCAATTTCTGGGTGTCTGTGTACCTGAATGATGGAGACACATGAACCAGCTGCATGCACACATGCCACTGTTGCTGTTGACGATTGCACCTAAGTGAAGCAAGTGAGAAAACCAGGCCTATTGGAGCTTGAGTGTGGGCTTGCCTTATGAGGCGAGCTCTGTACAGTGCTCAGGCAATTAGGAAAAAAATTTTTAATTCTCCTTTTCCATTTCTAAGGGTGTTCACCAAGAGTACAGCCCTCAAGTTTTAATTATAAAAAATTAGAAAATGCCTTTACTGTGGGTAAATACTTTTTTTCCTCCTGATAAAACAGCTAAGCCCTGAAGGCGGTGGTAAGTTCAGTATTTTTAATTATCACAAAGAGGAAAAATACCGTTTTGCAACATCACACACAGACTGACTTTTATAGCAGGTACTATCTCAGTTTCTGTAGTACACCCAGGCCACTGATCATTGCCATATTCCAAAAAGCAGCCTTTTCAAAGCACTCATTTAATTGCAGGTATAGAGTCACTCAGTAAAGGCTTCCACTAATGCAACTGCTAACTACTTCTCTCACAGGCCCTTACATGCAGTGCAGATACAAGCATAATATCTAATCTACCTAGACCCGTGCTTTATAACTTTGCCTAAAAAAAAGAAAATGAAGGCTTTTCTTTTCAACTAAAAATAGTATACCTCTCTATTAAAAATTGCTAGTGCAATATTTTAAGGTAGGTGTATAGCCCATCATCAGACAAAGCATAAAAAATCCAAACATATCCAAAATGTCTTTGTAGCTTCCTGAAGAAAAGCTTTTACATGTTCATTTGCTTCACAGTGAAATTCAAAGTTTCTTCAAAAAAGCCCACATGCACAAACTGAAGTTCAGAAATATGGATCTTGGGGGACATTTGCCTTTCAGGAAAATCACCACTTGCCTGCTTCTCAGGGAAGAAAACAAAAACAACTTTCTGGCAACCTTGAACAGGGATCCTCCCTCAAAAAAAGTAACACCTTCTATCTCTAAAATAGGCTGCTTCAAACAGTAATATCCCCTACATTTTTGCTCTTGCATAGAAAAAAGCTCAAATGATAAATGCACTAGTAAGATAATTAAGTCAATAGCGACATGATTTTACCTTTCCCTTCATAACAACACAG
Source organism: Bucorvus abyssinicus (assembly GCA_009769605.1). Lineage (NCBI taxonomy): Eukaryota > Metazoa > Chordata > Aves > Bucerotiformes > Bucorvidae > Bucorvus > Bucorvus abyssinicus. The sequence continues at coordinate 21,781,562 of CM020028.1, forward strand.
TCCTCTTGCCTGTTATTTGCATGAGTGGGTTCTCCACGAAGCCACTTGGTGTAGGTGACAGGTGTCCCATCGCTCCATTCAAAATACATCTGAACCTTGAGGTCATTCAATCCAATCCACAGCTCATCAGCTGGCTCTAAAACATATGATTAACAATGTTGATAACAGTCGTTTTATATGATGTGAATTTTTATCTTCATGGAACAGAAAACAATTTATTCTCAGGAAGTTTAAAAGGCAGTCACAGAAATTGAAACCCATGTTTCATGAAGCGGGCAGACCATTCCTCACATACCCACTCCAGCCATCAGGAAAGGCCACTCACTGTAGTGGCAATAGAATAAGGGTGTTTAACGTTGTATAAAACAGCCATAATACTCTCTTTGTTGAATTATGTTAAACTCAACTAGATTCATTCTTTTTTCCCAGCTCAAAACTCTTGTAACAAGATATAAATAAATACCTAAATAAAATGCTACCTCCACTTTTTCTCCTGTCTTTAGTATAGTGAAGAAAGAAGTGCCCCCTTTCGTAATGCCCAGACACCCAGTGTTGTCCTTTAGAGCTGACAACCAGAGTACTTGCAAGTTTTCCCATTACATGTGTTCCTGTATTTTTTTTTCATTTCAGAGCAAAATGAAATTCATGTACATTTTGGACTTTTTCAGTTTACAGTTAATGGAGTTAACTGCTGGCTTTTGGCTTGAATGAAAGTGCAGGACATCAAGGATGTTACTTTACAGCAGCTGTTTCTTAAAGATTTATTTGTCTGTGCTTAAAATCCTCCTCTCTAACACATTGCTGCTATAATGTTCATACTTAGTTTTGTTCTGAATAAACTACTTGAATAAGGAGGATTAAAAATTTGGGCATTCATAATCAGTCTGAACTCCATCATCATCAAAGGGTATTCCTCTCTAGAACTGATTTTATCACCTTTTTCAGTGGAATTGGCATTTTTAAAATTATTATTTAATTATTTGCTTATAGTCCATCATCCAGCCTATGCTGAAGACAGCAGGTGTTTCCTTTTGTCCACAGCACTATGACTCAGGTCACACTGACCAACTACATGCAAAGTCCCTTCCTTAGACAGCAGTCTTCCCAAGCACAGTGTGAACTACTGGGTTGCTAGAACTTACTCATTATGAGTATTTTTCATTAATGATAGGGAGACTTTTTAACAGTTTTTCCCACTGCTTAAGATCTCGCATTTCTACAGCCCATCTACAGCACTCAGAGGTTTTTCCTGTTCAGTTACCATAGTTCTTGCCTTCTTCGGAAAGTCTTCCTCTAACATCCTCTATCCAGACTGACCACAGTCAACCTGACAATGAAATCACCCATGGAAATTAAAAAGGGGGTTGTGAGCCCACCCAAAAAGTTATCAACTGCAGGAGTGGGTCTCTCAGCAGAACTGGAACGGTTTCTTTTCTGTCGCTGCTGTCACTAGCAACAGAAGTGCCTGTAAAACCGTTAAAAGTCGTTCCCACCAAGGTAATCCTTTCTGAATAACACATTTCAGATGGAGGTTTTCCTAGATACCCCCACAACTTAAAACACTCCATCTGCTAGTTACAGGAACATGGAGGCTTCTCATATTGACCAACCAAGCTGCTGCAAAAATCACCCTCCCAGCCTGTCACTCTAATGGAGTCAGCTCGCTCTCTCTTTCCCTCCCTTGTCTCTCCCATTTTTGTCATACCTAAGTATGGTCAGCCTTCATAGCTCATCCATACTGTCCTTACCATCTCTCCTCCAATATGAAGGGCTTAGATTCTCTGGACATCGGGTTCCATTTCCAAACAGACACCTTTACCTCTTCTTCCAGACTGCTCTTCATGTTCAGAAGTCTCCCAATATCCCATCTCAGTTCCTTCCTTTAAATGCTCCTCTGCTACCAAAATTGAAACCTGTTCCAATTCCACTGCCCATCATTCTCTCTTTAGCTACTGCCATCCATGCTCTCTAATTTCTTTTTTGTTCAGTTATCTGTTAAAATTTTTCTGTCTGTGTTTATTAAGCACCTAGCACGGCTCCTACGGTGGAGGGATGACACCATGGTAATATGAACAATAAACAGCGTTCTTTAACAAATTATTACATCAAAGTCACCTAAATAATCAGAAACGACCAAGAGCTATTTCTGGCTCTATGGAGTCTCTTCTTACACAACATTTTCTTCTCTGAAGAAGAAATATTGTCATAGAGTTTTGCAATCATCTCTAGAGCTGGGTAACTAAATACCAAGATTACTTTTTTTCCCAGCCACTTGTAAATAAGTTGTTTTCCCTTTTGTCAGACATGCAATGGGCTGCATTTGTGCCATACCACATGCTGGACTTCTGCATAAACATCCAGAACACACTTCTTTATTCTTCTTCATGTTCCTCTCTGAAGTTCTCCTTTGTGGGTGATGCCAACAAAAGTTTGGCTACTATGACAATACTCATTGTACCCCTTCTTCCTCTGTTTTATCATGGCACTGAGAATTTCTTGGCACAAAGATAGACTTTTGTTCTTTCTGTACAGCACTTATTGCAGCAGAGCTCTGATGCAGACAAGATTTTCTAGGGACTGAATACCTGGTGTTCTCATCGCAGTGGTGAACAAGGGTAGTCTGATAATGTCACAAACTTCCTTAAGAGGTTTCTTTAGCTGTTCAAATTTTACTCCTCTGAAAAGAATGGTTTCAAAATAGTCTGTTGCAGTGAGCATGCCATAGTTCAGAAGCCCAGTTTCCTTCAGGACTATTTGCCTTTCGGAAACATTCCCTTTTACAAAAGCAGTGCATTTCCAGAAAGGTCTTAGAAGAAGGCATTAAACTATGAATAATCTGCTTCCAAGGAGTAAGGTAAAAATACAACTACTTTTCTTCAGAGCCTAACTTCTTTCAAATGTTCATATGAAATAAGGTCTCACCTTTCCTAATAATCTCCTTTGAAGGAGTAAAAGTTTCATGCTGTTCATGAAAGAACAACAAATCAGTCTTTCAGAAATGTGAGGACAAGCATAAGTTACCATTGAGTTGGCTAGGATACAAAACCGAAGCATACCAGCTATTTTATGATTGCCACTCTGCTGTTACACTGCAGCTCAAATCATCTTACTGCACATTCAGTGAAGGGGAACCTAACTCACACTTGTCTGGAACTAAAAACACAGTCCACCTAAACGTAAGGAAAATCTTCTTTACTTTGAGGGTGACGGAGCAGTGGAACAGGCTACCCAGAGATGTTGTGGAGTATTCTTCCCTGGAGACTTCCAAAACCCAATGGGTCTCGTTCTGTACAACCTGTTCTAGGTGAACCTGCTCTAGCAAGGGGTTTGCACTAGATGATCCCCAGAGGTCTCTTCCAACCCTACCATTCTGTGATCCTGTGAACAATTACTGCAACGAAGCATACATAGCCGTGAACATACTCCTCCCATCAAAAAGCAGTAACTGACACTACATGTAAAGCAACAGCAATCACAAAATTGCCTCAGTGTCAGCATGGTTGCACCTCCCCTAATGAACACACAGCATCTGTAGTCTAACTTGCCTTGCAACAGCTCGAATGTGTGCTCAGAACCAAGCACGTAAGCACCATATTTAATTTGAGGCACATCTGAATCCACATACTGGAACATACCACCTCCTTTTTCAGAGTGTGTTGCTACACAAGCAGCATGACTTGAAAAATAAGGACATGGCAGTGCTGGTAATAGGACCCAGATCTTCCCAAACTGTCTTTGACCAACAGACTTTGCTTCCAATCTACCTTTGCGGTCCAATAGAAAAAACTATTCCAGCTTCCGAGAAGGGTGAAAATTGTTTTAATCTGTATAAAAGGAGGTAGAAGCAGACACTAAGAAATAAGTGTTTGGAGTTGATGCAATTCATGACGTTGACCACAGTTTTTCAGTGACAGTACACTTTGTTTGGTTTTCGTGCTCTTATTGTGGGGTTTTTTTCCTTCCAAAGAGATTTTAAATTTAAAATTTAATTTCTTCTGCACCCTGTGGTCAGGATAATTGGGGTTTTTTTTAAAAAGGTATCCTCCTTTTATTAATAGGTAAGACATATTCAAAACTCTTTATTTTCTTAGTATATATATGTGTGTTATTGAAAAAAAATACTCACGGTACCCAAGCTGAGAAATAACAAAGCTGTACTCTTCAACATTATGGATGCTCGCCAGATCCCCATCCTCTTTCCTGCAAAATGTTAAGGCATCTTTCCATATTTTGGGGTCCCTGTGAATTATGTAACAGTGACCAGCGTATGACATCCATTGATCAGGACATCTAATAGGCATATTAGCTTCTGAAAAGAAAAATTACGATGAAGAGTTTCAGAATTCTGTTCTTAACTAAAGACTGAAAATTGCATAAGAAAAGATTTAACAAAAAAATTAATTATATCTTTTCTTAATGAAGAACAAGAAAGCTGAAAAATGCATATGGGGATAATAATCTGCGTTCATTATTAAAAGTTGAAGCTTCCAGATTTTTTTTTTAAAGAAAGCTACAGTTGTAAACAAGTGCTTGCATCTTGTGAAAAGACAGAATATAAAATTACCGTAAAACACAGTTTTCACTTTTATATGCATACATACCTATTAAAAGGTAAGGTTTGCAGAGCTGTGCTTTACCATTTTTCTAAGCTCATGTCAGCACTCTTTTAATCTCCTCCATGCTGTATGGCTATATCTTAAGAACCTGGGCTTGCAGAATATATTTATGAGGGTAAATTTTTTCCCCAAACCTTAGGCTTTTTATGGATTAGCCCCATTTGCTACGCTGGTTCCACAGGATCATAAGAGATCTCAACTAAGAATAATGCTTTTAGGAATCCTTTTTAAAAGTTTCATTGAGAAAATTATCCTGTCAAGGTAAATTATTTATGCTTAGAACTTGCTTTTAAAAATTCAACAGAACAGCCAGAGTACTGCCAACAATGACAAACAGCAAACAATTTAGCCTTGGGAGGAATGTCACCCAAATACACAGTAAACAGAACGTTGCTGTTGTAGAAACAATTTGTGATTCTTGCAGCACTTTATTTATAATAATCAGATGGGTTTAGAAACCACCAATGTATAAAGTAGAACAAGGACAGCAGGTTTGCAGAAATTCTGTTGGCAAAAATAAATTGTGTATTTCGGGGAAAGGGAAGCAATGTGTTTATGCATAACAGTGGGGTCTATTCCACAGAAATATTTAAGCAGGCATCCAGAGTGATGACCAGTCAGGCCCAGGCGGCAAGCACAGCTCCTGTTTCAGCTGGAATATACTGGTGATTACTTAGTGTCACAACACAGATTTCTAGCACAGCTATAAACAGTGTCTGCTGTTTGCAGTTTGTGCCTCAAAAAAGTGCTAGCATATTCTCACAAAGTTTAAGTAAAACTAAACTTTGTCACCCCAGGACAAGGGGTTCAATGCTTGATCAGAGCCCTGTCAATCCTGGCACAGGAGAGGAGGAACTGGAATAGAGTGGAGGAACCCAGGAAAAACAAACTGTATATATGTGGTAGAGTTGGGAGAAAGGAGAGAGGACAGAGGTGACAAATGCTATGGTAGGGGTTAGTCTGATACTTCAGACGGCTGCCTAATTTGTCCTATGTCTGGTCTCAGCTCTGAGCATACACATTTTCCAATGCTTTGTTGTAACCATCAGGGAATTGCTTTGAAAAAAGATCTGGGCACATGTGCACCTCCAACACACTTAGTGCACCCTCCTGCAAACTGTAAACTGAATAGATCAGACATCGGCAGTTCAGACATGGCTACAAAGACAGTCACAAAAGTATTTACTCCCCAGTGAGTCCGTGAGAGTCCGTGAGAGTCTCTTTTTCAGACTGAAGGAAACTGAGATGAGTACTGGAAACACTAAAGCAGCTATGGCAGGGTGGGAGAACATTTTGCTTCTACCTTGCCAGTAACAGCAGGGAATTTGTTGCAGGCCACAAAATAAGAAAAGCTGTTGACAGTTTCTTTGGTGCGAGTCTTATTGAATGACATAGCTGGGGATTTCTCAGTAAGAAAAAGACTTCAGTTCTTCATTTCCATTATACAGCACGAATAAACTCTGTGCTTCCCTATTTTCCTTTTAAAGAAAATACATGACAACCCAAAGCCATATAATCTATTTTTTCACCCTAATGGAAACAAGTCCTACTCCCTGAACTGCATTTGGCAATGCAAATGAATTTGGCAATGCAAATTACAATAAATAACAGTAACAAAGTAACAAAGGAAATCACATTAATGTGTAAAAAATGATGTCAAGCTGACGAATTTACTGTGGAATAGATCAAGATACAGAAATTCCATTTGAAAGTGTAGAATGGTTATTTCTCAAGTAGAGAGTAAATACTTCTGTAAACTGTAAGCTTGGCTTCCTGAAGTCTGAATATCAATCAGCGATTGACTTGGGTGTCTAAAAGGGTGAAAGCACCAGCTGAAGTTTGTCTCAAGATTCAGGTATTCAAATTTCTCTCCCTCATACTCATCCTCTGTGGTCTGATAAGAGAGAGCTCACAGAACAGTCACAACGGTAACAAACACTAAGAGAATTTATTTTTTCTAATTGAATGTTTTATGAAACATTTGTAAACAATACTTCACTACACATTGTTGGAGTGGGATGAAACCTATTTTGGCAGGCACTTGGTAGAGGTAGACAGACAGAGAGCCTTCCTTAGAAAATTATGTTAAAAAATCAGCAAGTTTTGCAAGTTAAGCAAAGTTGATTTCACAGGTTCCTATTAATCCACTTTGGTGTTTTACAGGGCAAATGCTTTGAAGCACAGAGATTCTACATCACTTAAGCATCTACAGTGATGTGGCCCCCTGCTGGAAAAAAACACTTCTACTACAGACCCCACCCCCCCACCCCCCACCTGTACAGCTGTTGGCTTAATGAAAATCTTCATCTGCAACAAAAATAAATATTCCATAAAGATTTTTCTCTATCTTTTTTCTTTGGACACAAGGATGACTATATTCTCTTGTAAAGTGTTCTGTCCCACAGTCCTCTCATACTGCCTTGTTAGCCTCAGTAACTTCTAGGGTTAAGATTTCAGAGGATTGCCTCAGTGTTTAATATGAAGTGCACATCTGCCATGAGTTTTCCTTTACATCAGTAGAAGCTGAGGGCACTTAACACCTTGCATGATCACATGCTTATCCCTTTTTTTGACTTCCCCCCACGGGACATTTTTGAAAATATTTTATGAAGTGAATCACTGCCAATCCCTGGTTAATCTGTCACCATGTTTACACTGCAGTTTCTGTACAATTGAAAACTTCTGTCTCATTTTTGTTCTTCCTCCAAATTCCCCCCGGGGAAAGGGCGGGGGGGCAGTGAATGAAAAAGCCTAATGTATAAGAAAGAAGTGGCCATTAGACCCCCCAAATCTGAATTAAAATATAAATAAGTTAACAGCCAGTATTGAATTGATAGTATATTTATAGACATCAGTGTTTAAGAACTAGTGTATGAAACCTGAAAAGCTGAGCAGCAGTCAACTGAACAATCTAATAAAACTTCTATAAATTAAACTATCTGGTTATCAGCAGTATACAAATACTAATAAAACTTTACATCTGAATTTAGGAAATAATTAAAATCTGCACTAATGTTCTTCTCAGCTAAGGCAAAAAAATATGCTTGATTTGAATACTGAAGTCTTAATTGAATTAAAGTTCTAAATATTTATTTCAATATTTAATTAATGAGACACTAGCTCATTCTTGTGGTTTTTTTCTCTTAGCAATAAAGCAAAACAAATTAGGTGGAAGCTTCTGTCCGAAGTGTTTTTGACTGAACTGGCAAAAGAAGAAAAAACATTTAAAAACATGTTTTTTGAGCCAAATATCAAAAACTGAGTTTCCAAAACATCTGTTTTGCCAATAATGCATATTAATAAGTAGAGTGGAAATCTGGTAATGGTTTAGCTTTCTGTGTCAGTGGATTTAGGAGAAACTGTATGTCCTGGAAAGAGAAAGAAACTTAGAAAACAATGGAAAGAAGGAGTGATGAAATGAAGGAATAAGTTATAAGGTTTTTATAGGACACAGAGAGATAATAAGGACACTGGTCTAAATAAAGCTATGAAAACTTATCCCTGTTTTATCTTTCCTATGTACATTAGGCAAGTGCCAGAAATTTATTTCTTCTGAAAAAGTGTCTGTGTATATATATATAATTTATATAATTTCGTAAATAAGTTAAAGAGTTTTTTTATAGCTACAATTAAATAATTTTACATATCTATATATAAATATATAAGTATTTATAAAATATAGAGATATATAAAAAATACCTAACTCTCTCAAAAGAATTTTTAAAAATTCCTTTAGTCCGCTACCAAGTTGTGTTGGCAAACTTATGCTATTTCATAAGTAGTAAAAATGACAGCAAAAAGAAATATATTAGTTTCACTGAGTACATGGGGCTTTAGATAATTACATATTTTTAAAAAAACATTAAATTATTTCTGTTTTTCTGTTATGAACAAAATTTGACAGTTGTTCTTGGTCTTGGAAAAGAGAACTCCACCATTTCTGCAATTTAGAACTCAAAGCTACCGAAGAAAGGTTGCTACACAGGAAGTAGGGAGGCCAGAACAAAAAGGAAGTACACTCTCTTCATTTTTACAGGGAGTCTTGGTCAAGCCACTGCATGCAGAGACCTTTGTTTGGTTTTATCATGTGCAACAACAAATACCTATTAGAATTACAGACAGTCATTAATAATTTGTTAGAGGGTTTATTACCAAACCTACCTGTAGGAATTATGAAAGATTGTAAAGTGGCATTTCCTCGTTTACAAATATAGCCAAGTTTCTGATTGCAATCCCGATTCTCCCACTTAGCACCTTTGCCGGGATTTAATGCTGCACAGATTTTCCCAGGTTCTGGAGAAGGATATCCTTTAAAAACAAACAAACAAAACACACCAAAAAACCCAAAACCTCAACAACAAAGTATAAGCACATCATGGTTACCCTCCACTTACTCTCACATTCTAATATGTTCCGTGCTTCAATTATAAAATACATGAACATATAGACAATTGTGATTCTCCACAGTCTTTTAGACTGAATGAGGCAGTTCATTCCCTTTATATTTTTTCACAGCAACCACAAGTTGAGATATTTATTCAGTTCACAATTTAACAGCCTTTTTGCAGGTTCAGTCTTGATGGAAATTATAACAGTGCACCTACTTATTTTGTCTGGGGATTTTCCCTTTCTAAACAAAGAATGTATAAACTCCAGAGCACAATCTATAGGTGAAAAAACTTTTCAGTAAGCTCGTCAAATTCTGTATTTAGTGTAACAGTAAAGACAGAAAAATAATATGTAATTATTCTGCTAATGTGAACTTCTTGTCCGCTTGTCTAAACAGTATGACAATAGCAGGATATTTGGATATTTTCAGTTGAAGATTAGCATTAGCACTAACAGAAACATCTAGAAGAAAAGTAGAACCTGTAGAACAGAAGGAATTTCTGCAATAAACTGGATGAACTTTTCAAGATAGTCCAATGTGATTAAACCTAACATGGATTTTCTTTCATTTCTGAACATGTCACTATACTACACAACAAGCATCAGTACTGCTTAGCCATAAGCACAGCAAAACAGTATTTTTTAGTGTGCGAGATTGTTCACTGAAAATTTTCTTATATCCTTATGATTTCATTACCCTAGATTACAGTTAGTCGTATACTTGCAGTCATGTTATATCTTCTTCCCATAGGAGAAAAAGATATGCTTACTTCAAAAATACAAATTTAAATAGTTTTAATGGACAAAAAAGTTAGCTGTTGGCAGTTAGCTCTCCCAAATGCCTAATCAGCATATTTTAGTTTAAATGTTGATAACTTATTTCCCATGTTTTTCTGTTATTTATTTAGGACTAGTGAGATGGAAGAATATGAAGGTTCCACAAATTCTTCTAAAATATACAAGTAGAAAAGCAGCCAGCTCTTGAACGTTCAGGGTAATGGGGATGAGAGAGATGTAGGCCGACCAAAGTAAAGTCATAAAGGAGACATCTCAATTATAAAATAGGTTATGTAGACTTAAGAGTATTTGAATGAAATTAAGGAACATAAGGAGTTAAAGATAAATGGAGCCCATTTTGGTTACACCAAAACCCATCTAATTCTTTACAGGACAACTGTGACTGCAGTTTTAACAATGGTGAATAGCTTCCCCTTGCTGCTTTGGCTCTACCTCAGTTTCCTTCACTCTCCCTTGCATGCAGATCGTCGTCAGTGCACTTGCATGACAGACCTATAAATACCTTCAAAGCAACTTGCAGTTCAGCCCATCTGTTTGCCTTGTGTGCTCACTCCGTTGGGAAACTATTTATAAAGTAGTTCAATTCACTCTTCAAAGCTTACACAGTCAAGAAATTTGTCTGCCTAAGATGTGCTTTTGGCCTCATCTACACAAGGAAGACACTGGGTGATACAAGGGAGCGTGCATTTATAGTTACTGAAGACTAAATATGTGTGACATGCTCAGTGAAGATAAAGGAGAGTATTTACACTGCATAACTTTAGACATCTACTTTAAATTAGTCTCCAAAGGCTTCCTGAATAGCCAGTGCAAGGGAACAAGGGTCCTGCAAAAAGACACCTTAACACAGGCATTCTGAATAGTAAACCAGAAATATATACAGGCGGCACAGAGACTGGCTTTTTAATAATGCCATCAGAGTTCAGCATTGCAACTACATGTGTGAAGTAGCTGGGTTTGCTTCAAAATAGGCAAGCCTAACATGTTTAGTTTGGTATGCGTTACTGCCATGGGTAGGTTAACCCCAAATCAAAATAAAAAATCTAATCTTTAAGAAAATAAACAAAACAAATTGCAAAGGAAAAAAAAACCCAAACAAAAAAGCAACCAAAAAAACCCCTACACACTTACCAGTCTAATCTCACAAATTAAGATACCTATAGCATCAGATCTATTCTGTATTCATAGAGAAATAAAGAAAATACACAAATTAAGTGTAGATAGATGACTTTTTAAACTTTCCTGTGGATTTTGAGGCTACCATTACCATTGCGAATAATAAACTAAGGCCAGTGTGTATCCCTAGCGTAAGAGCTGCTGCTCAGAGTTCATAGCCACAGTCAGAATCTTTCAACATCAAAACAAGCTGAATAACTGCAGGAGAATACAGTACTAGAAAAGAAGTATGTTACATGATGACCAAATTTTTACCTTTTGAACTTAGTAGCTACATATTTAACCTTACCTGGAACCCAATTTAAGTATCGAAAAGGAGCACCACCAACCCATTGCCATCCGCTGTTGAAATTCAAACTGTTAAGACCAAACCAGAGAGCAGAACTCAGTCTGCCAGTCAAACCTAGGTAACAGAGACAAAGAGATATTGAAAGTGCACAGCAAGAGCAAACTCTTTCTCAAAATTTGAGAGCCAAATTCTAGCTAAACCGCTTCTAGCTAATTCTGCTTTTCCTTTTTCCCAGTACAAGTTTTAAAAACTTTTGATCTTTTGGTTAAGGTGGCTACGCTAAATATGCAAAACATGTCATCTTACATGGGTGAGTTTAGTTTTAGATTTTTCACATTTTTAGGAGTGAAGAATTTTATTACAATAGAAAACAAAATGACACTTCTGCATACTCCTTGTAAACAAATGATCCTAAACATGAAACAAAATATTTTTTTCAGAATTATAAAATATTAAATTGATAAAGTTGCACAAAAGGTCACAAAACCAAAAATCAGTTTTCTAAAATGAAATGTGAATAGTTTCCTATTGCATATTTTCTTTTACAATAAAATTAGCACATGTGAGTTTCAAATTCACAAAATATTGTAAAGTAAAAAAACTCTTGGCATTTTATCAAACTGCATTAAAATGTGATCATTCCAAACATCATCTTTTAAACAGCACATCTTGTACATTTTCCAGACTCATCTGATTTCACTTCTTTAGCCAGTGATAAGTCAGGCTTCCAGAACTAGTTACAATTTACTGCTCTAGTTCTGAAAAGCACCTAGAAATACCATGCTTACATATGACCCTGCTGAATTCTCTACCATTATTTATAGTCATTATTAATCAATTGTCTATCTCTGCCTTTCATATAAGACTTGGAAACTCAGCTGGATGGCTGCCAATTTTTTTGAAGTATCTCTGCATAGCTCACAGAAGAATATTGTGCAATATATGTATTAGTTATTTCTGCTTCTACTGATGTCATCATGCCAGTATATAATTCTGCTCTATACATTTTAGTTCTCTTTGACATCATGATTAATTGCAGCACTTGAAGTGTGGCAAGGTTGAAAGAGGGGTAGTTAAGCATTGGAAAGGACTAGAATGTCATACCAGAGCCTGATTTGGCACCAATACATTAATGTGTTCCAGTACTTCTTCTACACAAACAAGTTGTGCTTAAGACCATCAAGAACTGAGCGTGACAGGAAATCCCGGTACTGTTAGGGTAACTGCAGAGTGACGAACTGATTTTCATAGATATTTGGCAGCCATACCTACTAGTTTGCAATTAAAACACATTTACTAATAACTCACTCCTATATTAGTGACAGATTGCTCCCTTAAGCCTTAATTTCAACGACAATTTTATCTCACTCAGCAAAAAAACCCAAGTTTTGACCAAATCCTTAAACTGAAAAAAAAAGTTCATAGCATTAAAAATACATTTATCATTCCTTTAAATTGGAGAAATATGGATTTGATGCATGGGCTGTTAGATGGATAAGGAATTGGCTGGATAACTGCATCCAAAGAGTTACAGTCAACAGCTCAATGTCCAAATGGAAACCAATAACAAGTGGTGTCCCTCTGTGGTCTGTATTAGGACCGGTACTATTAAATACCTTCATGAATGACATAGACAGTGGGATCATGTGCATCCTCAACAAATTTGCAGATGACACCAAGCTGAATGGTGCAGTTGATTTGCTTGAGGGAAGGAATAGCATCCAGAGGGTCTTTGACAGGATTGAGAGTGAGCCCATGTGAACTGCAGGAGGTTCAACAAGGCCAAGTGCAAGGTCCTGCACCTGGGTTGGGGAAATCCCCAATATCAGTACAGACTAGAGGATGAATGGATTGAGAGCAGCTCTGCAGAGAAGGTCTTGGGAGCGCTGGTGGATGAAAAGCTGGACAAGAGCTGGCAATGTGCACTCACTGCCCAGAAAGCCACCTGTAATCTGGGCTGCATGAAAAGAAGCGTGGCAAGCAGGTCGAGGGAGGAGATTCTGCTGCTCTACTCCGCTCTGGTGAAACTCCACCTGGAGTACTGCATCCAGTTCTCAGGTCCCAAGTACAAGAAACACATGGACCTATTGAAGAAGGTCCAGAGTAGGGCACAAAAATTCATCAGAGGGTTGTATCATCCCCCCTGTGAAGAATGGCTGAGAGCGTTGGGGTTGTTCAGCCTGGAGAAGAGAAGGCTTCATGGAGAGCTTATCACAGCCTTTCAGTATATAAAGGGGGCCTACAAGAAAGGTGGAGAGAGACTTTTTTACCAGGGCCTGGAATGACATGCCAAGGGGCAACAGTTGTAAAATGAAAGAGTGTAGATTTAGATTGGACATAATGAGGAATTTTTTTACGATGAGGGTGGTGACACATTGAAACACGTTGCCCAGAGAAGATGTGGATCCCCATCATTAGAAGTGTTGAAGGTCAGGTTGAATGGTGCTTTGAGCAAACTGATCTAGCGCAAGGTGTCCCTGCCCATGGCAGGAAGGGTGAACTATACGATTTTTAAATGTCCCTTCCAACCCAAACCGTTCTCTAATTCTCTGATTCTATGAACTTACATAGTACAACATGTAGCTTATGGCATAGAATAGTTTATCTTCCAGCTAATGTAACATATTAAAAATATTTTATAATCTATTTAATACATGAATTAGTGGACTATTTCATGTTTGTACACAGGTTAAAAAAGTAATAAAGAGTGCACAGTGCTGTCTTGTAGAATGTAAATATATTCAAGCTCAAATTCAGGAGAGGATTTTCTCAGAGAAATTTGGAAGTTACTTCAAAAAATATTGAAGGAGATAAAAAATAAACCAAGCTATTTGTGAGTCATTTTGTTTATCAGTTCTTTTTCTTCCTTTTCATATTTTAGCACGCAGTGATGATACAACAGCTTTAATGAGAAAGACCAAAAATGCTGACTAGTACAAACAACAGGCAGAGCACAAAAAGGATGTAATCTTGGCATCTGCATCTTTGGTTTACAAACTATTTCGCATTTCCCTGCATTCCAACATTCATTCATTATTGCTTGCATTGCTTTTTTTTATATTTTTTATATTTTTATTTTATAAATATTATATTATTAAACTATTTTATTTATATTATTAATTTTATATATATTATATATTATTAAAATATTTTATTTTATATTTTATTTTTTTTATGTTATTGTAAATTTCTGGCATTATTTAATCAGGATAAAATAACCATTATCTGTTCAATTTTTCCAACTGAATCTTTCAAGTTAACAGTTTAAATTTACTAACTACCAGAATGAAACAAATATAAATTTTTAAGATGGAACATGCTATATAATTGTCTACAGTTACAACAATGAATTTTTTAAAAAAAAAAATATGAATAATATTACCCTACCTGTCAGGTATGTTTGTTCATGCAACTCTGTGATGCTTAATAACTCCCCTTTCTGTTGTTGACAGCTTTTCCTTGCCTGGTGCCATTTCAGAGCTGCCTCGGAGTTTATCTGGTACTGGACATTTGTTAAAGGATCTGTATTCCACAATAAATCAATACTATTAACTGTAGGGAGAAAAAGAAATGCTGTAACTGATTATGAAGATGGAACCAGATAAAATATAGAATAAATTGTGTAGCAAAAATATACAAACCCTAAATGCTGCTATAGACATCTGGTTTGAAGGGAGTCCTGAGGCTCTCTAATGCGTTAGTAAATCCAGGGCAGAGCTAAACCATGACAGCCATGCTGGGCAGTACACAAGTAATGAAACAAGGTCACCGTTTTTCTCTGGTATAACAAAGCTACTCTTTAAGGTGGAAGCTGAGTGGCTAAAGTCATGCTAAGAGTTGATTTGTCACTATGGAGAAAAAGACTAAAAACTTCCAGACTCATATGAGCTGAGGGGTATATCAAGCTGTCCACTTTTTTGAGATAAGAAACCCCAATATTTTTCCTAATTTTGGGTACTATGTAAAGCGGGCATGGATTTTCTCACTGTGATAGAGGTAATCAGACCCAAGCACTGAACACAAAACTTACATTATCAGCATCCATCTCACACTTTCCTGCGATTCCTGCTTTGTCTTATGCACATATCTGACATGTCATCATGCTTCTGTTTCTGCCACAGGACCTGACTGTGATCAACTTGAATACCTGAACTCGGCACATTTAGGCAATGCCAAAGCAGTGAAAACATCATCCAGCATGGCCCAGAACTGACCCCAGAAGGTACCATACTCATTACACTGCTGCAGTCTCTCCTGTCTTGTCTCAACTGAATTCCCACAATAAGCAGCAGAATCAGTGTGATCTTGCTCTGACAAAAATGGAACTTACGGGAGGTGCCAACACCGAGCTAAATATCACAAAAAGAGATTAAAGTTGCATGACAAAAGCAGAATATAGCAGAGGTCACTGTACGTCTGCTGACAAGAGGAAAAGGGTCAAAATTCCTGCAGTCTGTATCAGAGTTTCTCAACTTGCAAGTTGTGAAAAATTTGAGAGAAATGTCTTTTCCCTTTCTGAATTCAGAGAGCTCAGAAAACTTAAGTGTGCAAACAAAAACGAAAACAGCATAACAAAAAAGACAAAGAATGATACATGTTAAATGTCAGCAGTTCAGTAACGAGTTCCATTTTTTCCTGTATTAAAATCTGATAGCCCATAGCTAATATGAAGTGTTTCTTTTCAAATTATCCTCATTGAAAAAAAAAAAACCTACTGTAATACTGACACTTGACTAAAAATGGGAACTTTCATCCCATTGTCATTATCCATAAAACAACTTTTGTCTAAAATATTTTATGACTATCAGAAGGCAAAATTTCTTTCCTACACTACTTTCTACAAGACCATAAATTCCTGTCACAAGCACAAGCCTGAGATAAAATTGATATTGCAAAAACAGTAAACAAAACTAGCTCTGACTTGATAGAAAGGGTTTTATAAATCTTGTGCAATTATTACAGGGGAAGAGATAAACAATTCTCAGGCATTCATCCAATCTTCCACCTTACTCCCCCAGTCCCATAATTTATAGCTGACTTACATATGGTGCTCTCCTGTAGAACTCTGAACTTTCATAAAAAATAAAGTTCATTTCTGAACCTCAGAAAATTTGTTTTTAAGATATTTGAGTTCTTTGAGGTCAAATGCTTCACAGAGCAGGATTTTGGAAAATCTGTATGCTGTATTTTAAAGCTTAGTATCCCCAGAGAAACCAGAAGATTAATCACTTTTCTGGAATGATATATTTTAGGATCTAAACTAAATTAATGTTAAACCACACCTGTCCTCAGTTCATAACTGGAAAAAGAATAAAAATGCTGAACTTTATCCCTATAGAGATGAATTCAGGATGCATTTTTTGTATACACTGAAATTAGTGAGAACTAGCTATTACTATCAAAATCCCAGAAGTACAATACAGTAAGTTGGAAAATTTCATTTGTGTCGTTGAAAGTTCTCAGTCTTTAAAGCAAAGCAAAGCAGACCAAAAATGTATTGAATTTAAGGTATAGCCCTTGAGAAACAAGTTCAAACTTAGAGGAAGGACATAAAGTCCTGACCAATGCAGTCATTACGAGAACATGTGAGTTGGTTTTGCTCACGACAAAAAAGAGTGACTGGTTCAATCATGATAGTTTCACTGTACGCCCAGGCCCCAGTATGAACAGCCATAATAGTTTGCATCACATGTTTTCATATCAGCACCTTTGCTCCCTCAGTCAGTTTAAGAAAGAAATACTTTAATTTTATTAAATAAACTTTAACATACAAAGACTTAAACATTCCATGTTTAAAGGTGCTGTTAAAGTTTATTAACTTACCACTCTCTCATGCAGGTCCTTCCTCTTTCATAGGGTTGACTAAAACTTCTGCTACCATAGCCTGTCTCTCGTTAAAATGTACAACCCAAACTTGAATATTTTATAGCCAGTACTGAAGCATCAGGAAGGAAACATGCAAGCAATCAGCATAAAGCAGCTTTTTCCAAGGGCAATCACAGCCATGGAAATGGATTTCCTTGCATTATGCCAAAGAATTAAACAAAATTTTAATGATGGCTCGTATTTGCTATACTCAAAAAATACTAGACAAGTAGCAACCTTAAATTGATCTTACATGTGCGGTATTAGTGGGATTAAAATTCTCAATATGTTTTTAATATCTTGAAAATAATTCTGGCATAGAAAAAAAAAATCGAAGAAAAAAACAGAAAAAACAAACTCTGCAAATTTTATTTGTCTGAAATAATGAATGCAACATTCATGGAAATCAGGCAAGGACACTAATGCTTCATCACCAAACCATTTAAGATCAACCTAAACTATTTTCTTCACATCAAAGGAAAGACATATTTTTCTCCTTAGCTCTGACTGCAGTCAGCTGGAGCTTTACAGCAAAATGCAACAATAAAGAAGAAGAGAGGAAGAAGTGCTACCTTTCTCAGCATGACAGGAGAAAAAGCAGCTTGCAGACAAAATGCTTAGTAGACATTTTACAGACCGTCAGAGAAACTTTATTAAAATTTAGAAGAATTCAAATATATACAGACATATTACACCAATTTACTTAAAGTAATATCAACATTTCTAGATTAAATTTTGTATATTCCTAATACTACAGTTAAAACTCTAACTGTACTCAGACCTGGGAATTTAGAATAGAAATACTTCTTACTGGTTTTAAACACAGAGCTACAACGTAGATTTGGGAAATACTGGGATTTAGTAAAAAGTTCATGTAAACATATTCATGTTTAAAAGGCAACTCATTCTACAATTAATTCTTTCAATTATGCTATATTCTAGGTTCCAATTCTGCTGCAGAAATTTCTACATAGCATTTTGCATATACTACTATCTTTACATCTAATTAACTTCCTATTTAAGTAAATGGTGTAACTGCAGGTTCCAGCATATGATTAACTCACTTTCACCTGGATGTAGTTGGTCGATTTTTTTATGCTAAGGTCTATATTTGCATATTTAAGTAGTTCCTAAAAGAACAGAAGGCTGAATGGTGACAGAAAAAACTGTATTTTGTACAGTAAAGCACATGATAAGGACACCAATATTTCCAGGCAGCCGAATAACAGCACGGCAGAATCATGAATATTAAAAACTTACATTTCAATGGGCAAAATCCATACATCTTGTCAACATCAAAGTCTGAAGTGGTTCCACACCAAAACCAGCCATCTGATCTGCCAGCATCTGTGCAGTCAGCGTACCATTTATCATCAAACTTAAAAGGGAATACACAAGGTGCTCCATTGGAGTTTCCTTTCACTGTGTAGGTATCTGAGGAGACAAAACAATTTAAAAATGTATAAGCATTAATAAGCATGGGATATATATCAGTTCAGCTTTATGATCATATTATAGCATATTATAGCAAGCAGAGCTTGCTAGCTTAGTATACAAACTGCACCAGAAAGAGGACATTGATAATTTTAATCTCAAGGCCTAAGCTAATACCCATGTCCACAATGAGACAAATTTTTATTGCTTAAGGAGACCACTGAACAGAACAGACTGAGCAAAGTACATTCCTGTGCTAAACTTACATGCATAACACTCAAAAGTATAAGATCGACACAGTTAAGCGATTTTCTTTTTAAGCACAAACAACTGCTGATTCTTCTGTCAATAACCCACTCAATTGCTAACCATTTCAGACAGGGAACAGCAGTACGTATAAACTTGAAAGATATATACCACACAGTGATTCCAATACACTATGCCCAAATAAAATTTCCACTGGCATCTATAGATAAATTTTGTTTCATCAGAAACCTGACTCGATGAAACTTACTAAAGTAACAGAAGTGTTTTTGTGTGTGTGCACATATGATGTACACGCATTGATGGGAAGACATACAGAGCAACACTACTTGACAGGGACTGCTAGAGAAGTGACATACCAAGGTCACGGTCTCACAGAGCTGCTAGAAAACAAAGGAGAAGGGAATGGCAGGCCATCACTCCACCTCCCTCCTGCCTCCTTTCACAGAATTTGCTTTGCTAGGTTTCTTTTATTCTGGCCTTAGACCAAGGACTAGTACTGTAATCAGCCATTGTGTAAAACAGAAAATGCATCCATACCTCTGACCATTTCTGTTTATCAAAGAATACTAAATGGGAAGCTAAACATATTCCCAGATACTTATCATAAATATATGTATATATGCATGTATGTATCAAACACAACTTTTTCAAATTTAACTATTTGAAATAACACTTCAGCGCCAACTCTAAGACTCACTTCAAACACCTAGGAAGGCATCTAAAATATACTGGAGCTGAAGGTATCAAGAGTTAATTAAATCATTACAGCACAATTAATATTTGCTCCCCAAGGACAAAAAACCCCTTAATCAACAGACTGTATACAGGTAGATAGTGAAAGCTATCATTAGCTATTATGTAATGGTTATAAATGTGTTCTGAATAACCATAGACTTTTTTCCCCTCTCCAACTGAATTGCTACTCTCCGTGGTTAATTATCTATCAGAACTTTGATAACTTTGACAAAAAAGCAAAATGAACAACTCGAAAACCTTAAACCACACACTCAAGTATGTCTCATTTCACCGGAATTCACACTCGATGATTAATGAGATTAAGAAAACTCTCCTACACTTCTAAACATTTTCATTAGATACATATAGAAATGCATTTGAAAATACATAAATTAATTTACAGAACTTTACCTTCATAGCCTCGAGAACACAGATCGTCTGTGGTTCCATAGACTTTCCATCTACTCCATAAACCAGATCCCTTGTAGAGCATAATATTCTTTTCTCGTCTGTTTCCATAGTTGAAAAACAAATCTTCCCCTTGGATTGCAAAGAGAGTTTCATTTCTGCATTCCCATCGCTGAAGTTCACTAGCTTTGTCACAAGGATATAGAGTGATCGGAACCCAGTCTGTCTTCGAAGGCACTCCCAAGCACAATTTGAATGCTATGCTCATAAGCTGGTGATCTGAGACCCACCTGAATTTTTGTGACTCATTTTCTTGAACGCAAGGAGCAGTAGTCACTGAGTTAGAACTCTGAGCCAGTACACAACGTTTGTGATCTTCATTATATATTAAGAAGATGCTAGTATCTGTAAAACCAAAAAGCACTGAATTCATTTGGTTTGAAGTAATCTTACCTACTATCTAAATGAAAATTAATCTGGACACTAATCTTGGCATTAAAATCTCAACTGTTAACAAATGGAGGTGTGCTACTCTGGTGGCCTACACCTGTAAAGTGACAGTGGAATACAACTAGTTCAGATGTGAGGACATTTCAATTATTTTGTGTCAATGAAAGCATCTACACTCAAAAGTGCAAGACAGCAGGGATGCAGATCTAGTGTCTCCTGTAGCTTTAAAACATGGGTTAAAGTGAAGAGAAAAAACACACTCATGGTATTATTTCAAGCTGCACCCACGGGAGTTACTGAAATAAGGGAGCACGCACACCGTACACTGCAGATCCTGACATTGAGCACTCCAGCAGCACTGACTCCTTGGTCCTGGCTCCCAGACATAAGGAGATGACAACAGCCACTAAGTTCTTCAGGCTCCGTTTCCTCACAGTGGGGAGTTCTGTTCCCCTAAACTCTGCTAAAACCCTTGAAGTCTCAACTGATCCTTTAAAGCTTTGTACATAAGCTACTTGTAGGTCTAGAACAGCATATTCATTTTTCACTGAACTGCAGTCATCAGTGATTTCTTTCTCCTTTGTTACATTTCTTTGAAATACTAACAACAGTGGGATTTGCCATCGTCGGGTATGCCACTTGATGAAAATCTACAAGGCTTTTCACAGCTCCTAAAGTTATTTCTCCCTCATAGCAAAGAGTGCTTTGCAACATGCATTTTCATGTTTTCAAGGTTTATTTCAAAATTGCAACCATTAGAAAAGATTATAGCATGTCTGACACTTGGATATACTATGGAGTGCAACATTTCTGAGCTAGTCCCGCCCAAAGACGAAGAATTTCTCCTCTCTGATCCCCTTGAAATACATTTTAACAGTAACAAATAGTTATCCCTGATATTACATCGCATAACATAATGGGATGCACAAGGTCTTAAAACTATATTTTAACAGTGCTACAAGCTAGAAAAGAGAAATACTACTTTATGTGACTCTGGGGATTGAAGCTAATTAAATCATCATTTATTTATAACGTATGATTACCAAATTAAAGAGATTCTATACTGGAGTAATATTTAAGGTTAACCACAGAAAATTTTCCCTTCTCTGCGGAGACTCCAATGTGGAAATGATCATACTTTTCTGCAGAAGAACAACCTAGGAACAAATAACCTCTCTCTCAGAGAAAGAGCTGACCTAGACTTATCTCATTTGTGGTTCAGTTTCCTTGTCCGGTCCTTTGGCTTCCAGCTCACTGGGAAGTAGTATGAAACTGATGAGCACTGGATACAGATATTGTTGCCTTTGGCCAATCTGCTTTACTCACAGACAATACAAGGAAATGTATAATTATCACTGCTGGTGATAACTTTTTTTATTCTGCTTTTCTTCTAGCATTTAGCACTATGTTATTGTAAACTGATACATGCAATGCTTGCAACTCTCCTTTTCCGGAAATCTTATTTGAAGTTTCTGGGTAAAAGAGAAGACAGGCATTTTCACACGTGTGGAAAACACTACCTGATCTTTCAAACTGCTAAAATTGTATTTGTAGCCTAAAATAACACTCCTTATTCTATGCAGATTATGATGTTAAAGAGAGGATGCTATATATATGGGGTTCCCCAAAGTCAAAAGCCTGGATTGCTGCACCCAAGCCTGAAAGGGTGCAGAGTTTTGGCTTCAGAAAGAAGCTTAAAAAGTTGAACAAAGAGGTCTGATGGGGGGGGGTGGGGGTGGGGTGTAGTGCAGAGAGCTAAAAAAAATGGAAAAAAAAGACAAATCTTTAGCCCTCTGCTATTCTGAGTGCACCTTTACAAAGCATTAGCAGCACCCCAACACATGGGGCTCTGGCAGGTAATCATACACAGGTCAGCAGCTAAAGGGCCAACACAGCCAAGCAGGCATTGGAAATAAGCTGGCACCAAAACAGGAGGATAGAACAGGAGGTAGCAGGATGCAGGAGGAACTGTGGCTGAGACTGTAGCTGCAGGATTTCCTTCCACTCAGAGTTGCTCCTGTCTCATCCATGACCATTGCCACACGGTCCTGTATTGCTCTAGTTTACAGCTTTATTTCTGTTTGTTCTGCCTGGACACCAAAGGGGATTCCCATACGACACTTTCCATGTGAGTTATTACACAGTCTAGAAGAATATGAAACAAGCCAGGTATTTGTGCAATACTTTCTATGACCTGCCAGCTCTACTCTATAAACAGTTGATATGACTCCTGTCAACATGATGAGTTGAATCTGTAAAAGGGGCTGAGCAGAGTTACTTACATAACAATTATCTGTGTTTCACTTTCTGTAGCAACATTTGTTATAGAGCTCCCTTAACAGGGTGCCGTTCTTCACTATAGAGGAGCTGTAGGTGGCACACTTAAAGGTCCACCACAGTGTGATGGTACTTTGAATTACACCCATTTCTAACAGACTAACCTGTATTTTGAAAATTACTCCGGGAAGGAGGTTCTTTAAAATGCATCGGAATGTGCCAGCCATTGGAACCAACATACCTCACTGTTGTAACCCATTCAGAGAAATCTAGAATCTCTTCCCTCAGAGTAGATCCTGATAGAATTTTTCTCACAGGCTTTCATTTTTCTTCACCCACCACGCTGTCACTATTTGCCCATCTCTGGCCCCAGCTTATAGCTGAAAAATTGTGCCATGTAAAATCTCCCTAGCTAAGGATCTTTTCCACAGTATGCCAATGTAACTTCACACTCTGCTGCATTTGCAAACTATCACAGATTATGCAAGTGTAAATCAAGTAACTCATGAAGACAGTGAAGCACTACCAGGGTTAAACACTAATGGAGAGCACCAGAAGAGCACCCATAAAAGCCATAAGTGAGAGAGGGGGGATCAATGAGCCAGCAAGCAGGTAGGATTATTGTCTTCATGCAGACTCTCACTGACCACGTAGCCTACAATGATTGCTGCTAATTACACAAAGCAAGAATCGTGGAAAGGTTACAAGGCAGTGTTATAAAGTTGTCCTTCAGTAGACCTCAAACTGGATGCAAAGAAGCTTTCAGGAAGGGTGGATACAGAACTTTCACTGAAAAATAGCAGTGCACTGGAAGTTATGGTAATTCTCAGAGCAAGCAGGTGCAAGGCGCAGGCTTCACCAAGAAACACAGCTTTCACCTGTTTTCACAGCTCTTATCCACATCAATACCTCAGCCACTTTAACATCCTCCCGTGAAAGCCATCAGCCGAAAGCAGGTCCCTGCACCCACTGCAGAGCAAAGGACTGGAGGAAAGGCAGAGCCCCAATGCCAGGCCCTTCTGCAAACCTTGGCAGTGAGGAGGTATCTGAGGGAAGGCTCGGTGATGGTGTTAAATTGACCTGGGACTGAGCCTCTGGAGGAGTGGGGGAAACTGAGGCACCACGGGTGACAGCCCTGTTTGGTGCCCACAATGCCTTGAGCACCCAAAAGGCTGCCTTGTCGGACAGCTTTGCCCACTGGCACCTCACGGTGTGGGTGACGAGGGGAAGGCAGGTGGGGCGAGTGGCTACTGCCTCCCCTCCGGCCGGTGAGAAACGAGCAAAAAAAGCCTCGCAAAAAGGCCAGACATCACAGTGAAGCACTTAATTTTATTACGTTCTTGCAAGACCAGGTGTCTAACAAGTAGGCACACCTTGTCAGAGCAATACATGGATTTTTATACCCTATTCCCGGCCGTGAAATCCCTCCTCTGTTTCCCCATTGGCTGGGTACTCCAAAGTTCACAGACTAACCCAACACACCTTCTACATGTTACAGTACATACCAGTTCATACGTCGCATGTCTCATTACCGCAAACTTATGCCCCCCCGGGAGGAGAAGTTAATATCCAACACCCTATTAAGCAAGCGCAGTACGGCTTCGAAAAGACCCCTCTCTATCTCGAGCAACCTGGGCTGACAGCAGGTTCTTATCATATACGAACAACATCCTTTGTCTCACACTCCCACCCTACAAGACAACCTCCTGTTTACCTTATCAGGTTCTTATCATGCAAGAGCAACATCCTCTGTCTCACAGGCCTTCCCTCAGCCACCCGTCCCGCTGCATCGGGGCTCCCCTGAGGCAGCACCGAGGGGGTTAAAGCGGCCGCGGGCTTCTCCACCTGCGCGGGCGCTCCTCGCCCCAAGCCGTGCTGGGCTCCTGCCTGCCGCGACCCCGCTCTGTCCCCGGCACGTCCCGCTCCGCGCAGCCCCCGCGGGCACTTACCCAGCAGCAGGAAAACCCGGGGGAGAAGTGCGAGGAGAAGTAGGAGCCAGGAGAGAGCCGGAGCCATGGCCGCGGCTTCGCTGTGAGGAGAGGGCTTCCCGCCGGGCGAGTCGTCGGCACTTGTGATGGGCTGGTGGATCCGGGGAAAGCTCTGGGCTCCAAACGATAAGGAAATATCCTGTCACATGGGGCTTTTTAAAATAACAGGAATTCGCTGTTCAAACTTTGCTTTCCTAAGCTGGTTTTCCCCTCACCGCCCCCCCTTCAGCGGAGGGAAGAGCCTCCTTCCAGGCACATGCAGGTGATAAAGTGGTGATAGCTGAGCAGAGGACGGTTATTTCTTGTTGTTGTCCTTGTGGTGGTGGGGGGGTATTTTTATATATGTCATCTTTGCGCCCCTGTCAACATTGCATGTGAGTCATCGGTTTGTTTTCCAAGCAAATTAACCAAATCTGAAGGGACAGGACATCCCAGTCTCTTTCGGAGGTGAACCCAAGTCTCAAATAAACCCCCACTCAAACGACCAGTTTTCTCCTGAGAGAGTGACTGCAGAAGCAGCAGAGACCTACTTTTGGGAAACCGGGATTTGGGTTGCCCCTCTGTCCCCCCCTTCACTCCTCTCCCATGAGCGAACAGAAAAGGAAGAGCTGGGGAGGATGTGCAGGCTTAAAAACTCAAGCGAGACATTTTCTGAGCTCAAATAAATTAAATTCAACCAGTTTAACTGTTTGTTATTTTGACTGTGGTGGTATCTGCTATTAACAGAATTCAAGTCTCGCTCATGACTTACGGTGTGAGACAAACAGAAACTTCCTTGCTACCTGGGTTTTCACAAGCTGAGCACCTACCTGGAATTAGATAATTTTTCTGAACAGTTGCCTGTAGAAAACAATATGCCTTGAGGTTTTTATGGCTTCTTCCTGTGCTGGTAGGAGACATCTCCACGCTTTTTTTGTGGTTTTTTTTTTTTTTTTTTTTTTTTTGTAGGGAGTACCATGATATTCCTTAGAGGCTGTTATCAATATATGGCCTGAAAGGTCCCAAATGGATTGAAAACATCAGTATTACATATGCTGTTTTACATATAGAGGCTTTTGTAACATATGGGACTTAGTGAGCATTGTGATACAGCATATGTGAATTTGCAAAGCATCAAACCTACCATGTGTGTACAGCAGCTCTCTCTGTGCCGTTGTGCACTCGGAAATATCTAGTAAGTATTGAAAATTTTCAAAAGCCTCCTTGCTGGTAGTTCTGAGTGGAAAAGTAGAGCACATCCAAAGAAACACCAATGTGACGTCAGCATGGAAGTGCAGAGTGAGAAGGTACTTTGACAATATTGTTAGAGGAGAGCAAACAACGGGGATGAAGTCCAAGCTCAATTTAAGGCAATGATCGGAACATCGGAAAGGATTCCAGTGAGGCACTTCAGCTGTGCTGGGCCCTCCTGTGGACTGTGTGCACGGAGTGAAGAGGAAGTGCTTCATAATTTCTCTTGGTATCTGTGGACCCACATAAAGGTCAGGAACAGCCTGGCCCAGGGACAGGAGGTGGAAAGTATTTCAGCCGTAATCAGCAATGTTCTGTACTGTTATGTTGATGAATTCTCATCTGGGAAACTTCATCTCTTGCTGCAGTACATGGCAGATATTTATTATTTGCTGACAATTTGCAATGGCCGTTATGCTGAACAACTAAAAGATCCGAGTGCTTGCACTGAGGAGATTACAGCTAACTCACATAATCATAGTACTATTCAGAAACGAAGAATTCCTCCATATTCTAGCACTATGACCTTCAAAAGATGCAGGCATTCAAAGCATGCATGGAAAGTGGTTTTGGAGATGGAAGAAAAAAAAAAGATTTTCCTAAATCACCTTAATATTTGTTCACATATTTATTTTACTGGCAGTTAGCAATACCTGGAAGCCCAGGAAAGCACCTATTGCTAGAATGAACAAGTCAGAAGATGGAGAATAGTGCTGCTGCCCCAACAAAATACTGTTATTTGTAAGACCATCACTGAAAGTTTTGGAATTTGTGGTATTCTTCTGGTCCAGGATAAACAGAGAAGGGAGACACTGTGTGAAGTTCAGTCTCAATGTAAATAAGTACGACTGCCA
Organism: Bucorvus abyssinicus; assembly: GCA_009769605.1. NCBI lineage: Eukaryota > Metazoa > Chordata > Aves > Bucerotiformes > Bucorvidae > Bucorvus > Bucorvus abyssinicus. The sequence goes on from CM020028.1 coordinate 21,808,338, forward strand.
CAAAAGTTTTTAGATTAAGCCCAAACGATTAAAATAGAAAAGGGGTCTGCACATAACCTAAGTGTATATGCGTGTCACACAAATAGGCAGAAAAATGGAAGGAAGTAGCTGAGTAGTTATACCTACTTGTCAGTCAGTGGCTGTACCAGGAATGAGCTATACTCTGAAGTCACAGAAGGAACTGCATTAGGCCATTCTTGGAAATTCTCAAAACTGAACTGGACAAGGAGCTGAGCAACCTGATCTAAATTTCAAGTTAGCCCTGCTTTGGGGAGGGGGTCATACTAGATGACTTCCAGAGGTTCCTTCCAACAAAAATGAGACATCAGAACAGCTACCTCTAAGACAAGTATTCCAGCCTTTCTTGGGATCTATGCCTCACCAAATTAGCTCCCTTCCCAATCTGAAAACTGCCTTTTTTTCTTTGTGCCTTGCATACGTTGGAGATACTGCCACTTTTCACGGCATTTTCATGGCATTTAACAGTGATTTAGAGTGTGTGTGTGCGTGTATGTATATATACACACACCCCTGGTCTAGAGTAGTACAGGTGTCAATGAGCTCTTTCAACGCAGCCTCCATGTCTTATCTGCAGCATACTCCTCAACAATTATGTCTGGATCTGGCTTGCTCTTTGGGAATCATCACACAAATCGTATATTCTGATCCAATACAGCCCAAGGGAAAGATTTTCTCTTTTGAGATAAAAGGATTCAGCAAAATGTCAGGCTACAGTGATTTGTAGGGAAATAGTTACCAGAAGTCCAATCTGCTAAATAACCAATGACAGGATACATGCCCTACATAGACATATGTTTTCATCTCCCTCTGTCAGTACCAAGCCAGCTGCCATTTACATTTGGAACAGAAAGGCCTAAATTCCTCTGAAACAGGTCAGACCTGCTCTGCTTCTGGCATATCCAATACTTTCAACTGGTGACTCCTCCTGGCTAAACACCCTGAAATTCTGAGGTCACAGACAGTGTGACTTGGACAGTCAACAGGAAGATGAAAAGTTCTATCTCAATGAAGTTATACCCATATCTGAAACATAATATGCCTATGTTGTGCTGAAGAAAAAACAACTGGATTATTATCCGTTCTTTCTTATCCGTTTGCACCCAATATGGGTTTTGATGTTTGGTGTGGAAGCCTGTATCTCTCAGATGGCATTCTGTAGTTTTCTATATATGCCTAATGTCTGCATGGTCATATATAATAAACACATACTCCAGAACAAAATACATGTCATTTGTATTATAACTATTATCGTAATAACTATACTATATTAAGAAGGTATATAAACAAGACACTGAGCAGGGAAAGAAAATCGGAATTAGCAACATTGATGTTTCCTTTTTATGCAAATCAGATTCCTCTGAAATGTTATTCAAAAATTGATTTTGAGGTTTCTGATTTCTAAAACCAAAATATAATAAATGCCTTAAGAAGGAGAATCATCAAGGCTTTAATACGTCACCAGAGAACCTTTACTTAGTAGAAGTCCCTTGAGGATACCATTACTATCATGTACAATATTCATTTTAAATTCAACTAATGCAATCTTCTATCTGTGCTTTAAATTAAAAAAAAAAAAAAACGTTAAAAATTCCAACATTCTTCCTTTACTGCAAAGCGAGAATGTCATTGTTCCTTGCATACTCTTTAACTGCTTCATAAATACCTATGGCTATTTGGAATTAGGTATGCTCTCATGATTTCTAATAGTTCACACATTTGGAGTTAACGGCACCTTTCTTCTCAAGACCCTGCTTTCCTTGGGAAGTAGCTGAACACTTCCCTGCCAATGGGAATTGGTGAATCAATTCCATATTTTGTTTTGCTTGTGCGTGCAGCTTTTTGCTGTACATATTAACCTGTCTTTATCTCAATGACAAGTTTTGTCACTTTTATCCTTCTAATTCTCTCCCCCATCCCGCTGCAGGGGAGCGATCAAGCAGCTGCGTGCTGCTTAGATGCTAGCTGGGGTTAAATCACAACAGACATAGACTAGAACACATACTATGAAGATAATTTCAAGAACTTTACCATTCTGTACATTCTAATTAGTATATAGGAGTCAGTGAGTTTAGCTTTATTTAAACCAGAATCTTCCAGGGGTCCAAAGAGGTTAAAAGCGAAGAGAAAAATCACAGAAAATGGACAGAAATCTTGAATTTTCTCTTTAACTATCAAATTGGCAGAAAATTAAAGCACTGTTGTGTATGAACTAAAAACCAAGACACAAACCTATAGATGCTGCCCAACAGCCACCAGAGCTGATTTCAGATGTAGCCAAGGCTGAGTCAGACACCTTTCCTCCAGCCGGTAGAAAGAAGGGTTATAAAAACTTTCAGCACCTTTTCATCTCATCTCTTGCTTTGCAGTGCTTAAGCTCATCCTGTTGACTTTTGCAAGCGTGTAGAAATGAGACAGCTAATAAGAACAGCGAACAAAATAATGCATAAGTAGGATCCAGTCCAGCACTGGTTTTACAATACTATTATGTCAATAAGAAATTTTGACCACTGGTAAGGAAAAAAAAAAAAAGTAAAGCACTGCCAAGAAAGTAGAGTCATTGCTCTGTAATTATTTTAAGTCCCACAAAAAACATCCCTATATACCTACATGTGTTCAGCTCACCTGCACAACTCCTAAGACAGCAGTACGATCATCCTAACCTCCCTTTGTTGTCAGTGAGAGAAAGAGAGGAACAATTTGGATCTCACACCCTTCTGGGAACATCTAATATGTCCTCTCTTACCTAATTTAAGCCTGGGCCTGCATTCCTGAACTGGCTACATGCATCATTGTGCTAAGTAGAGCAATAAAATCAATATTAAATCCAAATAACCTTTATTTTTGTTGTTGCTTTTCTCAAGGCAACACCTCAAGCCTCTATTGTGAAGCCCTACATTATTTACTTTTTAAAAAAAACATTTTTCTCATTACCTTTTTTACCTTTCAATTGTCCAACATAAAGCAAATGGGACTAACTTCATTTGTCTTTCATCTGCCTACAAGCTATGGCGGGTGTCTGTCGTACGGGAAGACAGTGGCTCACCACTGATTTGGGAGGTAAAGCACCTTAGCTCATTTCCAGAACAGAATGGCTCTCAACAATGAAACCCATGCTATAAATGCCTCCAGCCAGGAAGCAGAAAGCGAATGCTGCTGTAGCAAGAATTGGTTGCTCTTTGCAGTCTATTCAGTTTTTTCTCCCATTCTGTAATAATAAAGCACTCCTAAGTGGCAACTGTGGGAATTTTGTTTTAACTACAGCGCTCTGCATGGCAAAGAGCTGTACGTAACCAGAGCAGTGGGACACACGGCGCTGTTGTCTGCACAAGAGACAATTATAAATCTCAGGACAGCCATTTCTCGTTCATCTAGGTGCCATCTTTTGATAAAAGTAGTTCTCAATTAACAAAATGAATACACATCTTTAGTCTCTCTCATAACTTTACAAGTTCACCAGTGGTCTCTAAGTTTTCTTCATGCATAATAATATCCAACTGTGTGGATATTATTGCAGTCAAAGGTCAGCAAAATTTGAAACTCAGTGGGAGTTAAGCAGAGCACACCTTGAAATTAATGTAATGCCAATAACATACTGCTAACAGGTACTACCTTAGAGCTGTACACTCAGTTCTAATCATTTATCATAGTTACAAACAGGCACAGAAATGCGGCAGTTCACGGATGAAACAGCATTTTAAAAAAGATAAAGAGATTTTCTTACCAGGAAATAGGTTTTTGTAGAAATGCAAATCAAAAGTCAAGACGTGCTAGAGAAAGCTAAAAGGCTAACCAGCACAGAGCTGATCTGCCCGTCCTTTCTGTTTGCTGTTGTCCTGGTTTTGCTGGGACAGACTCCCATGGTCTGCAGGGCATGGGCGGTTTCAGATCAGCCGGGGCAGCTGACCTGAGTTGGCTACAGGTGTATCCCAGACCAAAAAGATAACGCTCATTGCAAAGGGGGAGGTTTGCCGAGGAGGGGGCAGGCCTCCTGCTCTTCCTAACCCAGCTCCTCTTCCTTAACCTTTCTCCTGAGGGCTGCTTTTCTGTTTACTGTGACTCCTGTACATTCGCTGGGCTTAGTACAACTCTGTGTACTTTATATTGGCATTGGGATTTGTTCGGCTCTTTCATTAAACCTGTTTTCATTTCAGCACGTGGGTCTCCTCTCCTTTTCCCAATCCTCCTTCTTGGCTGGAAAGGGGTGATGGAGCAACTGCTACAGTTTAGCCCTGTGTACAGGCTAAAGGTAGACAGCCGTATCGTGGTACAAGCACCAAAAGAAAAAAAAAATCCAGTTTAATTAAAACCCAACAGTCTTCATACTCATTGTCACTATCAACTCAAAATATAGTCATAGATGTGATCTGTCAAAGGTCCCTCAAGAACTATTAGGGCAGAAATAAATCAGTAGGAGACAATAGTTATGAGGAAACTCTTCTCAGCAGGATATGGGATCAATAGGTAACTGTCAGGTAGAAAGTCTGGGTTGGCTTTGTTTGCAGAGAAGAGGGTTATTTTGGGGTTTCTTTGCTTTAACTTCATTAGCTTTCATTTTGGATGAAATCATAGGCCACACTCCTTAACCTCAGGTATGATCCTGTCTCACTGCAATAGGAATACTATGTCATTCCTATAAGTATTAAGAGGATACCTCAGAAATCTTTAAGTCATTCTTTTGGCAACTATTCTGTTGGGTAGTACAGAAACATTACAATATTCTTTATTATAAATAAAAGTCTACATCTGTGATCAGTATGTCAGTAAGTCTATGCCATTGTGAATATTAATTCATGATGGTTACAGTAGCAAAGTACTCCACACACGTGACAGAGGTGTTTTATTTGAGAAAAGGAAGCAGGCTTCAATGCTATTTCCCAAAGAACTGCAAAAGTAAACAATAATATGAGTTTTAAAAGGCACGTTTTTTAAAAAAAATTGATACTATCCCTAATATTAATCAGATTATTGTTACAGAAGTTTAAACATATACTAACCTCAAGTTTATGAAGTGTTATCCATAGTATAGGGCTCATCATGGGAAGAATATTAGATTTTTTGAAAGAAATATACCTAATTTCACTAAAGGCACTGAGAATTGCAGCTACAAAGATGACTTAATGTTCAAACCTCCTGTCTTATTCAATGAACCTCATAAGCTTGTGCTGTCTGATATTTTTTTCACCATTTTAGCAGAATTTAAAAATCTTTCTTTCATCTCAAATGAACTGAAATATTATGAAGTATTATGTAAACTAACAGTCACTGCGTACCTATTCTTGCATTTTCAACATAGTAGGGGAAAAAGTGAAATTTTATTTTGCAGAACATTTTTTTACATTTCATTCTGATTTCAACAACAGGATTTTTCTTTTGGTAATATTTTCTGCAGAACAGAATAAATTTTAGACTTTTTAGTTCTGTCCATGCTAGAACAGACCAACCATGCCTTCCAGTGGCTTCCCTTTAGGCCACCACCAGAACCGTGAGATGGCCGTCTGCCCCACTACAGCTCACCCGGTGTTTTGCTCATAAATGTGCTAAGTTTGTCTCTCCTCAGAATGAATGACACCAATAATGATGTTTTTATATGACATTGTTTAGTCACCAAATAATGTCATTTTGATTAGTCCAAAACTGTTTATGCATTCAGACCCAGTTCACCAAGTCTGTGTGTAAAGTGATTGTCCTGCTGGGTTCACAGGACAGGATGACTCACTAGACCACAGCAGGGTGCATTAGATCTGGGCACGTGTACGGTGACAGATGCCTCCCACAATGGATTTCAGATCTGCACAGCTCATGTCCTGTCACTGCAGTGTCACCCAGGAACATCGCCAGTCCCGATGAACACACAGTTCTCCACACAGCCAGTCCTAAGTCCCTAACTTAGTGATCCTGTGTTTTACTTTATTCCTGCCCTCACTTCCTTGCTCTTAAAATGAGATAGTTACTACCTCCCTCCACTTACTAGAAGAGCAAATATAGTGATGTGTATATTGAGTATTGAGTATTGAATATAGTGAAATTATCAGACAAAAAGTGGCTGAGACAATCTACCCTCCACCCTATTTCAAATGGAACAAAAGCCATGTAACAATTTTGTAGATCGTGGTCTGAAGAGGTACGCGTGAAGGAGGATGACCTGCGAGACAGAGGTAGAGGGGGGGAAACTGGTACAGTCTGGTGTGTGGGAGTGGTCCTGGTGGAGTGAGCAGACCTGCTGGGCTGAGGAGAGGCTGGGATGATGCTAAGTGCTGCTGTGAGAAGATACATACAGCAACAGGAGGCTGGGACTGGTGTAAAAGATGTCTTGGGCCTTAAACCCTTACCCAGATCTCGGGAGGCTTGCTGGAGTTGCAGTAATGAGCCTTCTCCCTTTTTCCTCCATCTGCTTATCCACAGCTGAACTTCAGGACAGTGTTGCTCTGAGAGATAAACACCTTACCGCCTCCCCTTGATGCAGTGTCTCCTGCAGTAGGTCTTAGTGGGAGAAAGATAAAGACAGAATCTTTAACTGCTCAAAACTTTGTTTTGATAACATGGAGGGTGAGTCTTAAGTCTGTAAATCATCATTTCTGGGAAATTTAACTGCCTTGCCTTGAATTTTGAGAAGTTTGCCAAGAGCTCCAAAGTTATGAAGAAATGAAGCAACCTGTTAAATACATGAACAGCACTACGCTGTTCCCAAGAAGCTATCACCTGAGAACTGCTCAGTGAACCAGTAGTGAAATGACTGACTCAGGCCAGAAGCATCCCAAAGCAAGTCATCACTTCAGCCCTTCACTGGGCAGCATTCTCGGCAGAAATGCTCTGGCATGAAAAAGCAGAGAGGCTGAATCACCTTTTTCTCTCCTACTGGGAAGTGTTACTGAGGAGTCAGAAAATCTCACACTGCCTCAAAGCCAAGCTGTACCTGTTGTATACATAAGGAAAATTTCAGCCAGTAACAGCTGATTTCACTGTTACTTGCCTAAGTGGTTTCCCATTAAAAGAAACATTTTAAAGTGTCAAGATTTAAGTGAAATGTCTTGTAACACCATGTAACAGACTCATCTGGCACTTCCTTGAGAATATTTACGAATATTGACTTTGTAGAATCCGAAAGGGAAGTAGTCCGGATTCCTGGGAGCTATGCCAAGAGATTTTGAATCCAGGGAAACAGCCCTCTCATGATGTGCAAACAGACCTAGAACGCAGAGCTCCTGGAATTTAACCTCAGCTACTGTTTTTCTGCGTGTTTGTGGCACGTAGCGCAGTCACTGTGCACTTTGTTTCACCAGATTAATGCACATTGATGTAGCGTACTGTGCAGGCCAATCAATAATTTGATGATGATGACCACTCCTAAGTGAGATTTTAATGTTCCTCATGATAAAACCTGTTTGCAGAGTGAGTGATGAAGTACAGACATGAAAGCTTTCCTCGGAACAGCAGGGATCCAAATTCCAAGGTGATTCTGAAAACCCTGTAAAAGACCAAAACACTAAGCAACAGCTCCCAGTCTGGGCACTAGCTGAAAAATGTCCCGCTTTTCAAAACTCCTCAAAGTACCGTACTATTTTCTGTGACTACCACCTCCTTTTCTGCACCAGCAGTAGGGGCCCGCCCTCACACATATGGACATCAACAGCGCTGTAGGGATGCGGGGTCTCATACACTTTCTCCCTTTTCTCCTACGAAATAGTCCCATACTTCCTTCCTGGCCAAACAGCAGTAGTCCTGTTACCAGGAGAGCCTTCATCTCTTGTTTTCATACAGATACTGGTTGTTTATAGGTGACCTGGACTCCGACTTTTATAGGCATTTCCATAGATGAGCAAGATATTTCTTACATAGGTCAAAACAAAACAAAAACCCCAAACCACACATGGGAAAGCACATCCAGTAAAAGATTCCTAGAGGAAAGGCATGATAATCCCAAAACAGGTAGGATTTGGGATTAGTTATTTGCCTTCCCTGGTGCCCTGGCTAGAAGGAACAGATCAACCACACTCGTGGCTAGATTATTTTGATACCTCATTTCAGTGGGAGTTACGCATCAAAATGACTTTGAAAATGGGAAACCTAGCTGTTAGCTTAATGCTAAATGTGAAGTCGCAAAACTGATTAAATGGCAGTTAAATTAGAAAAACTCAAATGGAAACAACTACTCTGATGGGTGAAGAGGAGTTTTGTGATAGGGTAGGTTTTTACCTTTTTTGGACACTCTTTTTGTCAAGACCAATTCTTTTCTAGATTTTGCCATCTCCACCATTTCATGGAAGAAATTTATCAATATTTCAAAGCATTTCTGTTATTTCAAGCATTGTGAGATTCCTTAGATAAAATGTACTGATTTTTCATTGACTATAGTTGGCTATGCTGTCTGCATTTAAATTCCAAATTAGATTACCTCCACTGGCAATCCCAGAAATAAGGTATCTGCAGCATTCAGCTCAGTACAAGAGATCCTCACAGTTTGTTTCTGAAGGTATAACAGCAACTGTGCCATTTGTTACTTCAACGAGTACAGTGTGTAACTGCTCAGACAGACGCATTATGGCAGCCTGACAAGCAATCAAGACAGCAACGACACAACTTCGTTCTCTTTCATTTCATACTGACATTGTCATCTTACCTAAGCTTTCTGTAGAGCAATGGGTTTGAAATCATGAACAGCTTAAAATACCTGTATTTTCTGAGACCAGCTTCTTTCTGCAGTATTAAAACATGCCCTTTGCTTTTTCTTCCTAAAATAAAAATACTCATTTCAGCTCCGTGCTGCATGGAGGCTTTACACAGTCTATTCTTCTTAGGAGTCCTGGCAGCTCTTCCTGCCTGTTATCTATGACCAGAAGTGAGCTGATGTATCAGTTTTTACAGGAAACCAAATCAGCAAATATCACACAGGCAGTGAAGCAGGATATAGTAAACCATGCTCCATGTATACATCCTATGCTTCCTTTACGCCCTTAAAGCTGAGACCCATGTGGCAAAGAGCAGACATAGGTACAGAGGGGAAAGAAAGCTAACATGCTTCATAAATCATAAAACCCCATTTTCCCTACAAACTAGTCAGTCTAAACATAAGCAACTGAAGATGAACACTGAAGTGCTCAGGATATCCTGTGCCATAGGAGTCAGGATACTGTCCAAAAAGACTTGCCTATATATATTCTTAATTTTTCATTTGTTTTAATAATTCTCCTGGATGAGGTACTGCTGCACCCGAGGCAGGAAACTTCTGTAAGTCTCTCGACATTACAGAACATGTTGTAACCCTGATTTCACTCAAGAGTCCTGGCTTACTTTGCACCTCTTCTAACACAGTTATTTTTTTTACACAGACTTAAAATACCGCTTGGTTTACAGACAATTGAGGGTTCTAAGGATGAAAACTCTATACAAAGCATGCACGTCCTTCTAGAAACAAAGCTTTATTATTAAAGATTCATTTATTTGCACAAAGCCTTCCTCCTTGTCTCTCCTGATTGTATCATCCACCTCAAGTGTTAATTTGCTTTTTTCAATCATTGTCTCCAGAACTCTTAAATCCTTGAGACCCACATGGCATACCCAGTTCGAGTGAAGTCAATGCTTGACAAATTTGGCAGAGATTAAATCCGTTTCGTCATGGTCTCTTGCTTCTCACTGTTTCAAAGTACATTACCCCAAATGATTGATAACTATATTTCATGTTTTAACACAGACACCATCAACAGCTGCCCCCTTCTGTTCTGCAAAACAAACAAGTAAATTAAACAAGTAAATTAAAATTAAAATAGCCCAAATACCTGTAGTGACCCACAGATAACAAGTCTGGTTTAGCTGAGAAATCCAGACAAAATAATTATTTCTGGGTAATTATGACAGGCTACATCTGCAGCCAAGATCCATTTTATGGCACAAGATTCTTTATAGTTTTGCACTGGGAGTCACAATCAACGAAAGATCAAAGAATCAGTGAAGCAAAGATTACTATCCATGCAGAGCACATGCTAAAGGTGACATCTTCATCAATACCTGAATACAGCATCCTTCTGTCAAAGAAGCTAAAGATTCTCACTTACCAACCTTCTCAAATGAAACACAAACTCTTTAGGCCTGCACTGCTGATACTGATCTTATGCAGGACTGATTTTTATTCTTAAAATAAATTAACTCCAGACTATTGTACTTCATCGGCCAAGTCCTTTTTTTCCAGTTTTTATTTTCCAATGTACTACTTAAACTTTGTGCCCACAATGGGAATAGAAAAAACAGGCCATCTTGATATTCTGGCAAACTCAGTGCACACAGTGGGCTTAAATATTCCGTGAATACGCAAACAGCGCTACAGCTGTCCTGTAGAATCCCAGGGCTTAGGAGGCAATCATGAAAGTGAGATTTTTTTGCAGACTGTTGATAAGAAAGATTCTCAAGCCTACTGGATTTACTGTTGTGGAACATGCAGTAGGGCTGCTCATAAAAACCAGTCTGGCGGTAATGAGGTCGCAATCCTTAATACGGCAGTGAAACAGTCAAAAAAATAAAATTGCATGTGTAGGAGGTCAACACTATTTTTCTGAACTGCTGCCTATATGTGAAACTGTAATGCAACTGCAATAATAACAGTTTTGCTATTAGTAAGGATATAGAACAATAACTCAACAGGCATCCACCAGCCAGCATCGAAGACCTTCTAGTTGCTTGTTAGGATGACCAAGCGTGCAGTGCCACAGCCAGTCTGCAACACTCTGTCCTGATACTGACGTGGAGTCAGGCTTTCCATGTATTCCAGTGGCCCAGGTTATGGAGGTCCCCACGAGCAGCGAAACAGATTATTTTGAAGACCAATATGGGCGCTCCCAATATGATTACAAATGTGCTGCACTTGGACCCATTACTGGCTCCATGTTTTATGAATGTCATTTTCTTTTAGGTGGGAGTTGCCTTTATGTAAACTCTGTTAATAAAAAATAATCATTACAGTAACCCAAAATAATAATAGAAAAATATGAGGAAGGAACAGATTAATAACACAAATACCATGATAAAAATACAGAAACATACTGGATCACGCTTAAGTGGAAACTCTTACAAGGTCTATTACAAATTCCACTTCTTAATAGGGTCAGCTAATTAGGCAGACATATTTCTGTGAGAATATTGTGTTCAGCTCAGTAAGACACCTTAAAAACAACTTCCAAAACAAAACTCCCGCTTTTGAACACTTAAATTTATTCTATTTGCTCTACCTAAATGGTACAATTAAAGTAATTAGAAAAGCCTCCTCCTGAGTAAAGTATGAGAAAGAAATGAAGAGCTGATAATGAGATTTTGGTTGTTTTCTTTAGAACTGTTCCATAACAGAATATTTTTCTAGCAGTTTACTTTCAAAGATGAAGCCAGGGCATGTCAAGGAGAACAGTCCCAGCAGAACTGACTGCCTTATTCTTGGAAAAGCTTAGAATCTTCATCTACCTGTGTGGAAAAAATTGCAGCCATTCAATAATGTTTAAAAAGTTATCATTTGTAACTACTTGGAATTTGTGTGCTCACATTAATTCACTGTAGAATAAAGAAAATATTTTCTTTTCAAAGCAATCTATGGTGTTGTGGAAGTACATCCCTGTTTGTCACAGATTTAGAAAATTTTTTTTCAGGAAGCTGCAGAAACAACCTATGCTCTCTAAGGACATACTTTCTTTTTGGAAAATATAAATTAACACCTGAAAAATCTAAATACAAACTTTAATAAATGCAGGGATGGAACAGACTGCTCTTACACTATTAACAATCAACATTCTCCTGCATTCCCTCCCCATCCATCCATCATACGAAGTTCTTAGTGACGAACTAGAGCTCAAAGAATGTACAAAGCCTCTAGCAGAGGCAAACAAGACTGCAAAAGCTGTTAAGTGCACGGCCTAGTAGGAGTGAAAGCTGCAGTTATCTCTGGGATTGTATAAACGTAATCAAATTCTTAAAAGCAACACACAATGCATGGTGAACCACTCATAAAAGTTTATGGTGGACTTGCCATACATACTAAAGTAATTGCCTCTCTAAACCCTGTAATGGATAAACATAGCAAATAGGAATCATCTATCAGCTTGTAGCATTAATCCATTTGGAATTTAACTTCAGTCTCCAAGAAGAGAGGTGCTCTTTTCCTGGGTTGAAAACTGGCCAATTCCTTTGTGAAATTGTACCACTGAAGAACAAAAAATAAAATGAATCAGAAAATGATCATTTAAAGTTAATGGTAAGGTGCTACATGACAGCCAGAGCAACATTACAGAGACTTGAAAAATACAAAGCCTGATTATAACAGTTGTGTGACCGAACCAGAGGTGACGGAAAAGAGATAGTACTTCAGGGATTAAAGAGCAAGGCTGACTGCATTTCAGAGAATAACTCAAAGGCTCTACAAGAGACCTGTATTATTGTGAAGGACAATCTGCAGAGTGGATATATCCAAATATAGAAAAATATATATATATGTATATATAAAATAAATGTATTATTTCCTAACCATTAGTATTTGTGGGCATGCTTACTCTAAGGATGAAGTATGAGAAAGTAGATGGAAGAAGGAGATAACCATTAGGAAACACAAATAGTATATGGAACATGCATATGAGAGATGAGATTTGGATTCTTTGCATTGCTGCTGCTGAACTGCATGACCCCACTGAAAGCTGCTCAGGTCAGGGCTGATACAATCATTTGCTACCTCCTACCTGTCCTGAATAAAGAAACTTGAGCAACACATCTGATGTGAGACTTGTGGACAGACAAATTCAAGGGAGTCTAGTTCTTGGAAGAGGCAAAATTAGGGACTTCTTTGAGCAACCAAGGCAAATGGCTGTCCCATGAAGTGATCAGTGGGGCTCTTGAAACCTTGGAAATATTTACAGGAAGCCTTGATTACCTGGAAGGTAAGAAGCACTCAAAAGTAGAAAGCATGTCTGTTTTGAGAGAGGACAAGCTTGCTAAGATAAATTACTAATTTAAAATTATGCGCTTTACAGTTAAGTGAGCAGAATGAGTTAGGAGTTTAAAAAATTACTGTTGCTGAATCCTACTTGAGTGTCATTATCTATACAATCAGGTAATATAAATCACAATGCCCCAGAAGCTGCAAGAAAATTGTTACAAAGTTGGATTGTAGGCTCTGTTAAAGCTATTTCTTTTTCCTCATCGCACCAGGAGGAAAAAGAGCCCTCTGAACAAATACACCCCTACTAAAAGTCTTTTGGACAACATCTATGGTTTCTCTGAAAAACACCTATTTGAATGTTTCAATAGCTTCAGTGAGGTGGTTGGGACTGACCCTGGGTTTTTACAGTTTCCAAGAAATTCTTTATCCTTTGCTGAGCTGAGATTTCCATTTCTTCTTATGTAAAATGCTGTATTTTTACATAAATCATCGTATTACCTATATTGCTCAGGCAACATGGTTTTTGCCGCGGGCTTTGACTAAATGAACTCTGCCACAACTCTTCAGCATTAGCCTCAAGAGTATGTCACCAGGGCAACAAAGGAAAAGATTCATTTGGGGAAATTTTCACAAGTCTCAAAGACATTAAATCCAAGTGATTTAAGTGTTCACACTCCTTTGTGAGGCACAGTAAATTGGGTCAGTCTGACACACAGTTTGCAAAGGTAAACACGTCTGTATAATCCACAAATACCTGTGGATGCACGAGTCAACAGGGGTGAGCCATCACAACTGGCTAGAAAGAGATTCCAGTGTGATTTCAGCAGCAGTCAAGACAGATTTGACTGCTTACTAGTAAACCATGCTCAGAAAACCGCTACATAATACACTGTATAAAATTAAGTGGCCCAGGCATGGATACATTGAAGGGTTCCATTTCTTGATACATGTGCTTTCTATAGCACACGAAGTGGTAAACAGAAACACTGACCAATAAAATTAATTTCTAGTAGTGAACAGTGTCACACTGGCGACAGGCTTTACCAGCCATGCCACGCATTCCTGCCAAATTCAACACCCCTATGAGGAGGGTCCAAAGCACAACTGCTAAGGTAGTGGATGTCACCAGTCTCAGGAACACGGGGCATAAACACCAACCTGCGCTGATTTTAGAAATCAAAGGTGCATGCATAAGGACTCAAAAGTCATGCTTAACAGGGTTAAGCAAAGTCAAAGCAAAATACTAGGTGCCACAATCACTACATTCCTTATATTTTTTTATGAAGAGATTGTACTCTAAAGATACTCTCAATCTACAACTGGAACTGCATATTAGACTGTACAGATACAGTTGTTTTCATTTGTTCTTTACCACCCCTTTAAAATATTCATGCTGTATTTCTTACCAAAAAGAAAGACGACACTTAGCATAAGATGAAATAAGATGCATAGTGCATTAATTGGATTTTAGCTGAAGGAAGTTAATGACAGATTAAAAATTTTTAAAGTAAAAATGCTATAATCTATGTGTAATTATCATACCAAAAAAAAAAACAACCAAAAACCCTCAAAAAACTCCCCAGAACAACCAAAAAACCACCTCCACCCCACTTGAAATCCAAAAATTTGAGCTAAGTACTTCTATCAGACCTTTCCTATTGCATCTCCAAGTCCTTCCAGCAAAGGAAGTCCTTTTCTGATTATTCTTCCATGAAATTTATAAATTGACTTTGCAACGTAATGAACTAAATACTCCAACTTTAATATTTTGTATTCATACCAAAAACAATTAACAGTTTTTACAAATAGTGTTATTTACTAAAACAATTCTTGTACAACAGTGCAGTATATCTAAATATATACATACACCAACATCAAAGTGAGCATCAAACCAAGCAAAACCAAAAATGCACTTTACTACTGTGTACACTTTATTAAAACCAAAGCAGACTGCGAGCAGGCTTTTTTTGTCATGACAAAGACAAAAAATATTTGGATTTTCAGAAGTACATGCAGGATAGAAGAACAAAAACTCCTACCACCTTTTTGCCAAGGTAGCAGCATGAAAAGTAAACTTTAGATCTGCAATTCTATATAGTAGCAAATGGAATGTTTTTTAAACACAAATGTTCTAATTTAAGAAACAAGGCTTCAAAAACATACAAAGTAGTTTTAACATGTTGAAGCAAAACGTTCAAATGTCAAGGCCTTCCCATGTTTTACTATGGTGTTGGACAGTATACACATGAAGGTTCATACTCTTCATTGCAGCTGAATATTAAAAAGGACTAGCTGTAGTGTGGAGTTGGTCAGCTTTACTAAGATTGAATAACAGAGTAAAAAATGATTCTGCCTGCTGTTAGCAATGGAGGTTTTTGTAATTTTTACTCTATCTTTTCCTTTTAAAAAAAAATCTCCCCCCAGTTTTTAACTGGAAAAATTACGTTCCCTTGTTCTTCGAAACAGATACATGCATCTCCTCCAAAGGAAGCTGCAGTTATGTAATTCAAATTGCTGTGGTAGCTTCTGTTATTACAGGTGTCCTTTATCATTCTGTCTACAAAACGACAGACAAGGAATAAGGTAAGACTTTTATATGCGAAGACTGCACAGCTATCTTTGAACTATGAGTGAAAAATAAGGTGAGAACATACTTCAAAAAATTGGAGAATGAGGTATTAAGCCATTCTCCAATGTAAATCTGATGTTCCTGCCATCTAGATGAAATCAGAGAACTATAATAGCAGCCTAGAGTTGATCAGCAAAATCTGTACATTCTATTAAAAGCAAATTTATTTCCTTTGTTATAGCTAAGCCTTTGCACACTGGCAGAATTCTCTAAAGTTCTGGTTACTCCATTTCTGTTCCTCTTGCCTCGAAATTCATGAACAATAACTGTAGCATTAGGGCAATATGTTGTTCCACATCAGCTCAGAAGCATGCAATAATTCTTATGTTCCTTTTTACTGCTGTTTTACTGCTGTCTACATGTACTTTGGCCAGTGACATTAAATACAACTCTACATGGGCGTGAGTTACTAAACCAAGGTGGGTAAATGTGTTGCCACTGTTCCTGCAACTGTCACTCTGGAACACACTGCCACGATATCTGTGCAGCAAATTTCAACACGCTGCCTCGGTATTTTCCCTGGGATGCTTTACAGTAAGTCTTGACATCTTTGTTATGCCCTCATAAATTGAGATGATACACATGGGTAAACAAGCTTTGTTTATAGAAGTGAAATCCACAGAAGGCACTTTTCCGAGTTTGCTCCAGTTCATGATAACCAAGCCACTAAAATACCCTTTCTGAAGTTAAGATTTTTTTATTCCTTAATGAAAAGGTTAAATAACAAAGGGGTTATACAAAGTATTAGGAAAACATTTTAGCCTTTCATTGACACTTTACATGTAAAGAAACAAGACATACAAAAATGAGGTCTTCTGTTGGAACATGAATAACATAGTTTCCAGGGGTTCTTAACTTTCAAATAGATTAACTTTCTGAGACTTTATTTATTTGCTAAAAAGCTTTTCCATACAGTAGCTGTACATGTATTCCCCCCTCACCTATATTTCAATGTTCAATACCATAGTAAGACAGAACATACGTGAACTTGGTCAAAACAATGCACAAACAAGGAACCTCAGAATAAATCACAGCAGAAAATCCCCAGCAACGGCATCTCCAGGTCCATGATAATAAATCAGCAGAGAGAAGGTGAACTGAAATACAGTTGCTAAATTATCAGTTAGAGAGGATACGACAGCATGAGTGAAGCAAATAGTGTAATGACAGCATCTAGCAAGGTAGGAAGAGGCATCACTTCAGAGTATCTAGCATATGGGGCACAACCAAGTAAGAAGACGAAATAATCTTTTCTGATAAATGAAAAAATAAACTTGAAGCAATACAGGTCCAAATTCAGTTTAATCCGAAAATTGCATCTGAAATGGAAAATGTAGGATGCAACAGAAATGCTAAGACTCTGAACCTAAAAATCTAGTGATCTACTGCACTGATTGTGGACAATGAAAACTGATTCTAAGTCAACTAACATTCACA
Organism: Bucorvus abyssinicus; assembly: GCA_009769605.1. Taxonomy (NCBI): domain Eukaryota; kingdom Metazoa; phylum Chordata; class Aves; order Bucerotiformes; family Bucorvidae; genus Bucorvus; species Bucorvus abyssinicus. The sequence continues at coordinate 21,825,329 of CM020028.1, forward strand.
ATTCATTACAGCAGAGACCTTAGAGCAGTCACTCTAAACAAGGCATGAAGGAAAATGAAAGTTGTCTATCTTTTTTCACAATTTTTATTATACTGAACTTATAGCGGTATTGCATTTTAGAAAGTGGGTTTTGGTCACAATCAACACAAATAGAAGGTGATTTTAATTTTCTTAAAGATGGATAAATGACCAAAATAAGTAAGTTGGAAAGCAGGAAAACTTAAGACACACGCAAGTTTTCAGTGTTCCAACGAAAAACCAGGAACAAGCATTTCTGTGTGTTAAGGAAAGAAAACTTAAAAAATTTTAGAAGCAAAGACAAATTAGTAACAAAAGGTATTTTTGCTGAGTCATTTCTCAGCATGGAGATGTTACAACCATAGTTCCATAGGACCTTATTAGGGAATATGTGACACAACATGTGAAAACCTAAGAATACACATAGTCAATGTCAGCTGGACTATTCCGATGCTTCAAGCTTCTTCCTGAATCAGGGCCTAAGAACTGCAGAGTAAAAAGTTATTTTCATGTTTGTGTAGAAATTATACACTTTCTATACACATTGTTTTTCTGATCTTGGAATAAGGTACCTAAAGCATACAGAGCTACTACATACTCTTTCTAAAGAAAGTCACCTCTTTGAACTATTAAAAATTATCTAAGACACAGTACCTTGGATTTTATTTTTTTTTTATATAGCATTTCCTTTCAAATTCCACAGACTTTTGTGAAGTACTGAAGTAATGACAGTTTGTGATGGTGCTTAAGAATTCTGGAGAAAAACAATACATGAAAATACTAGTATCAAAACAGCCAGCTGGCTAAAACATCCCCAACTAGAACGCATCAGCTATGGGCATGTTTTGTGATCACCCTAGTTAGAAGTTAGGCAAAGTTGTCATCTGAAAGCATTAACAGGCAACATACCAGTGTCTATTAAAAGAGTGAAACAAAGGCATTAGGTAACCATGAACAGACATAAGAGTATATGGGATAACTGAGGTCAGCTTATAGTATAATGTACAAATGCAACATTTAATTCCAGAGCATCACACTAAAATGTAGTACACAAAAGTGAACACTTTCTGACACACACACTAACAAGACTGGAAACACAGATCTGATGTTGAAGCCATCTAGTATTGCTCTAAGTGGAATTAGAGTAGCAGGAAAAGATAAGAGAAAACCAGGATGCATTAGTAGATTGAATACAAACGCAAAGTAACAACTGTCTTTGTACAAGAAACTCTGATCAAGCACATTTAAAACACTGCCTTCCAGTAACACATTCCTTTTGCAGCACCTCAACTACAGAAATAAAGTATCATGCCTTAAAGAGCCACTTGGCTAAGTTACAGAGAAATGCAAGGGTTTAAAAAAGGCTAATGCATGTTGCTGCAGAAGAGAGAGTAACCTGAAAGTGACCGAAAATAAGATGCCTCCAACTATTCATATAGAAGGGCTAATAAATTCAAATGGTACAACTGGAAATTGAAACAGATGTTTAAGGCAGAAGTGTTTGTGTAAGAACAGTAAACAGAACAAATTGCTAAGCAAGGCCACAAGAGATAAAATAAAGCCCTGAAGGTTTGTTCAGCAAAGTGATTTAGATGTCCATAATTTTCCATGTTCTAACTAAGAAGACTTGATATAAAGTAGTGTTATTTATGTTGTGTGTTTCAGTTTAAAACTCCATTTCTCTTCCAACCCAATTCCTCTGTCTTTGGTGTAATCTCTACCAACACACATAAAATACAGTTCTGGTTTTTGTTGTAAAAATCAACTTCGAAAAAATACATTACATGCTTCTCATGACAAAATGCAAGATCCTGATTGGTTGTGTGGTCCCACAATATGTTTAGCAGCCTCTGAATAGTAGTTTTAAGTTATTAATTATATCTGAAGCAGAATCATAATTTGCTGTTATCCCCCCAAATCACTTACTAGTTAACTAGTTTACTTTGGTAAATAAGCCATCTAATAATAGTCATGATACACTTGTGTTGAATTCAAGAAGTCATGAAACCTAGACTCAGATAAGTCTGTAAATTCATATATAGACTTTAGCTTGTAAGTGTAACCATGATATGCAGAATTACTGCTTTTCCTGCATTGGAAAAAAGACACCACATCTATCATAAAACTAGACAAAACTATGCAACATGGCTGTCAGTTCATGATTAAAATAAAACAGTAATGTAAATTATTTTTAAACATTGTGTTAAATATATTCACATGATCACCATAGCTACACGAAATGGCCACTACTGCAATCACACACTATATGTACATAACAGATATGCCACAACAGTTTGCAAATGTTGAGTTTTCACAGACTAGCCAATTTTACCAGACATAAATAATCTTGTACCAATTTTTAGACATTTTAAAAGGAATTAAATGTCCTAAATATATCCGTTCCTCTGCAAAATAAAATAATAAAAAAAAAAAATCCTAAAAAGTCAGTGCAAATTGAACTTGTTCACCAAGATAGATTCTTACTAGGTGGGGGATAAACAAAGTTTAAGAGATTAAAGGAAGAAACTCATAGAACTGCCAACTGCCTTTACCAGAGGTGAAAGAAGGATTAGGAATGAGAAGTCCTGGATCCTATAACAGAGCCTTCTGTGAGTAACTATGCTGTGGTTGTTGAGGCGGTGGAGGCTGTGATTGTTGTGGAGGTGCTTGTTGACTGCCTGCTGTCTGCGGCAGAGGTGTAGATGCTAAGTTATAGTTTGGCACCTGGGACATATTAGTTCCAGCATTCTGATAAGCAGCAACGTCAACAGTAGCAGGTGGTGGACTATACACTGAAGCCTGGTTAGAGTAAGTATTTCCAGCAACAGAGCCAACCATTGCACTGAAAAAAAAAAAAAAAATTAAAGTTGAATTGAAAATCTAAAACTCGCTTTATCCATATAGGTCTTATCACCCAAATAAGTAACGCTGGGAGGCAGAGACTAACAAAGACTTTGATAACTCAAGATGCATGCCTCTCCCAACTTTATAAAATAAAATTACTTTATTCAGAGAGTAAAAAAAAAAACCAACCAAAAAACTGCAAACAAACCAACCCTAATCTTTTCCTAAGGTCAATTCAAAACTTTTTCACAATATAGGAAGCTTAGCCAAAGCTTAGCATCTTTGGGCATCTACTCAAAATAGGAAGCCACTTGTAGCTCCTTTACATGGGGAAACTGTAAGTTTAGTAAGCATTCATAGCACATCCACTTCTTGTCCAAAAGGAGTACAATTCTCTCCATGCTTCCACAGTAGAATATTTGAAGGAAAAAAAAAACCACAATACAATATACACTATCCGAGAAATAATGCAAAGCCAGCCAGAGCAGCAGATAATCTTCATCATTATATGTATATAAAGTTGTCCTAAAAAAAAAAAAATCACAAGTCATGTCTATATTATTTTCTCAATTTTTTCTTTTATATAAAAGAAATATATAAATTATAGAATTCCTTTATATAAAATTAAAAGCTTGAGAAAAGTATAGAAACAACATAAAAGTTTCAAGTTTGCCAGGAATTTTAACTAAATACATGACACCAATAAAAAAACCAATGGAAATAATTGCACTGAAGTACCTTTCAGTTAGGTTTATAATTATACTTCTATAAGAAAAAAAATCTCCTTTAAATATTATCTGTCATCCTTTATGTTTAAATTGATTTAAACTTTAATAGGAAAATATTTAAAATTACTTTGTGTAAGACGTCTGTGCAGGCTGACCAGGCAGTACTGAGCTGGCAGATGGAGTAACTGCGCCTTGGCTGAGAGAAGAGAGTTGTTCAGGAGGAAGATTATAGCCTTGAACATGGCCCATCTGTGCACTCCCTGCCACCAAATATGAGTTACTCTGAGGTTGCCCCGGATAAACCTAGGAATTTAAATAAAGGAATATTAAAAACAAATTACAACAAAATTTGCTATTTGGACTTCAGAACTTAAAGACAGCCTCTCAAAGACACCCTCTCAAACTTTTTATTACAGATTTTTTAATTGAAAGCAACTAATTGTCTTCTATTAAGTACTGCAGTATGAAAAAATAAACACAACTTTCAAAGGACATTATTTAACATTTCAAACCTCAGGCTCCAGTACAAAAAAGGTCAAACAGTTTACTGGAAAATTTGTACTCCAAATTTTATTTTAATGACTATCACTCATGCTAATTAAGAGCTTCCACTTTTGAATGAAAATACTGAAGGATTTAAAATATGTAACAAATAGCAGTCCAAAGCAGAATACTTTTTGATGCCCAGAAAACTTTCACTAAGTAGAATCATTAATATGGAAAGCCAATAATATATTATTTCCGTGTTGTTAGTTAATCTATCGTTTCATTGAACTATTGAGACTGCCACTGTAGAATTGTTTCAGAGGGGCAGAGGGGAAAAAGACATTTTAAGAAAATTTCAACTGAAAATAAGGTAATGTCTTACACCTAACTAGAGGAAAAACTGGCTAGTAGATGTGTCAACTGTATTCTAAATCAAGACTAAATTTCTAAACCCATGTTCAATCATGAATTATTCGTCTTAACACAAATTACTAGAAGAAATTATGAGGTCTTATGCACAACTGAGTTCATGTAAGTTTATCAAACACAACTCTTCTGTCTTAAGATTCATGAATCTCAGATGACATTCATAGAAGGCTTATCAACATTGCAAAAGAATTTTAGAAGGCAGCAAAGGCACAACACCTCCTAACTTCTCAGAACTTTATACTGGCTCATCTTCATCCCAAAATCCACTTTTTCCATTTAGGAATCTCCAGAAACATGCCCATTAATAAAACATTAAAATTATTTGATAGGGTCATGACATGATTGCTTATCCCATATGAACAGAAGACAATGTTCCTTTTAATGACACGGCAAAAAACACACATTCTCTTCTTTAAAAGAAACTGAAAGAAAGTACAGGCTTGTAGGAAGTTAAAAGAACTAATTCTGCTTCAACATTTATATAATACTGTGTAGGTATTAATAAGTTGGCTTGCGTATTTTTTTACTAACCCAAAAAGCAAGTAAATTTTTGATAAAACAGTTTGAAATATTATATATTCCTATAAAACAGGAAAATACAGCAAGTGTGCATTAGAATATTAATTAAACATTTAAATGTTTAAAGGACCTTTTAAAAATACCATGACATATGAATAAGCCAAAAGACCTACTCAGAGATAACAGTCAATTACTTGGAAATGTTGACATGAAAGAATTATGATTTTTAACTTCAGTAATTTAAATGCTAAATGCTCTCTACTGATATTTCAAAAACAGAAAACTAAAAGAAGAGATTGATTTTAGGGTAGGAAGGGCATAATCTTAAACAGGAATTGTACTCCTTTGGTTCTTTACTTTTTTTGACCCACTACGCAACGCCTTGGCAACTTTCATTTTTAATTTTACGTGCAACTCAAAGCACAGGATGTGCTTTATCCTTGGTCAAAAAGAACTGAACAGAAAGAAGTGTTAGAAACTGCAAAAGGAGAATAGCCAAAGCTTGCAGCTGAAAACAAACCAGGTTTTGTTTTGTGGTTTTTTGGGTTTTTTTTGTTGTTGTTTTTTTACATACTCTGTTGAGAGAAAACACTGCTCTTGCATTTGAGATCATCTCTGAGGGAGCAAGATGATTTTAACTTATCATTAAGGTAAGATCATATAAAGAAGCTTCCAACTCAGGGAACAAGATGGGTAGGAACAGAAAGGCAGAAATAGGAAATAAATTATTACTTGCAATCAACAGGCTCCACCACTCTTTATATATCATTATGTATTTACTTCAGGAATGTAGAGAAGAATATTGTAAAATATATTAGAGCAAGTTTTGTAAAAAATTTAGCTCATGTGAAAAATTGCTTGTCATTAATAATTTATAAGAAATCAACCATAGCTCAGATTGTACTTGATAACATCAATTGCTATTAAACATTACATACATACCTGAGAGCCAGTAACACCAGATGACTGCATGTAATACTGTTGGTTTTGTAGTTTTGCATACATAGAATACATTGGGTCTTCATTCACCAATTTGTTATACAAAGAAAGTGCCTCCATTGCTTTAACATTCAGCTCTGAAAGTTCTGAATGTTTCCTAGAAAATATATTTTACAGATTATTCTAGAATTTAGATAACTTCTGTACAAAATAGACAATATGTGGAACTTTCATGAGGTGTGATAAACAACAGAGTCTTACTGCCTGTGAAGTGATGCCTGACAAGTGCCAGAATGTCAATGATACAATACTTTAAAATTCTATGTGACTAGGCAAAAAAACCTTCAGACCTCCTCTCAGATGAGAAGCTACTAATAAATACACCTATTTTCTTTGCTAGTATTCACAGAAATGATTAAGGTATCATTAAGTAATAACACTGGTATTTCTAGAAATGAATATCATCATGGCTTGGCTTTGCGGACGAAGATTTGTGAAGGGCTTTGCCCACTCTTCTTGCAAGCATGCTGATGGCTGAAAAGGCCAATGCGGGATAGGCAAGACCGGTTGCAAAGAGCACACCGGAGGGTCTCCTTGGGTGGTATAGTCGAGGCACGGTTCTTTCTGCGCTGTCTTTTCTCCTTGAGACTGATTCTACGCGTGCTCTCAAAGGAGACAGCAGCGTTATGTATGGTGTGTCTCCAAATCTCCCGATTGGAGGCCAGGGTGGACCACTGATGGTGGTCAATATGGCCTAGGCTGAGGTGTTGTTTCAGGGAGTCCTTATATCTCCTCTTTGGAGCTCTTCTCTTGCGGCAGCCGGTGGCAAGTTCACCATAGAACACGATCTTTGGGAGGCGGTGATCCGCCATCCTGGAGACGTGCCCTGCCCAACGCAGCTGCGTTTTCAGCAACATGGCCTCAATACTGGTGACGTCTGCCTGTTCAAGGACAGCAACGTTAGTCACGTAGTCAGTCCAGTGGGTGTTTAGGATTGTGCGGAGGCAGCGCTGATGGAAGCGTTCGAGGAGTCGCAGATGGTGGCGGTAGATGACCCATGATTCAGACCTGTACAGAAGAGTAGGCAGTACCATGGCTCTGTAGACACTGATCTTTGTATTTTTCTTCAGGTGTTTATTGCACCAGACTCTTTTATGGAGTTTTCCGAAAGCTCTGTTTGCCTTTGCTATTCTGTTGTCGATCTCTTTGTCGATCGTGGCATCTGAGGAGATGATGCTACCCAGATAGCTGAACTGCTGGACTGACTGAAGCTCTGACTCGCCAATGGTGATGTGGGGATGATGGCAATCATCTTGTGGTGCTGGTTGGTAGAGAACTACTGTCTTCTTCAAGCTGACTTCCAGCCCAAAAAGCTCAGCCGCCTCTGCAAAGCAGGATGTTAAGCGCTGCAGAGCTGCTTCTGTGTGGGCAACGAGGGCGGCATCGTCAGCAAAAAGCAGCTCGCGGACAAGGTGATTCAGGGTCTTGCTGTGGGCCTTCAGTCGCCTTAGGTTGAAAAGGCTCCCATCGGTACGATATCGGATATAAATGCCGTCTTGTTTGTCGAGGTCTGCCGTGGCCCTTTGGAGCATCATGCTGAAGAAAACTGTGAATAAAGTTGGTGCGAGAACGCAACCTTGTTTCACACCATTGGCTATTGGGAAGGGCTCAGAGAGTGCATCGCCATATCTGACTTGGCCACGCTGCCCCTCATGTAACAGGATAATCATTTTGAGGAACTTGGGGGGACATCCTAATCGTTCCAAGATCTGCCACAGACCTTTTCTGCTCACAGTGTCAAAGGCTTTGGTGAGATCAACGAAAGTTACATAGAGACCCTTGTTCTGTTCCCTACACTTCTCTTGCAGTTGTCTAAGAACGAATACCATGTCTGTGGTACTTCTGTTGGCTCTGAAACCACACTGACTTTCAGGTAGAAGTTCTTCTGCGATAGCGGGTACCAATCTGTTCAATAGTATTTTTGCGAGGATTTTTCCAGCAATGGAGAGCAGAGTTATGCCTCGGTAGTTTGAGCAGTCTGACTTTACTCCTTTTTTCTTGTACAGGGTGATGATGATTGCATCACGGAGATCTGGTGGTAGTTCGCTTTGTTCCCAACAGCGCACAACTAGCTCGTGAAATTTAGCATGGAGCGTTTGGCCTCCATGTTTCCAGATTTCAGGCGGGATTCCGTCGACCCCAGCTGCCTTGCCGGTTTTCATCTGCTGTATGGCCTTAAGGGTCTCTCCCATAGTAGGGGCTATATCCAATTCATTTTTCACCGTTTGTTTTGGGATGACCTGGATTCCTGAGTCTTGGACTACACGGTTGGCACTGAAGAGAGTTTGAAAGTGTTCAGACCATCGATTCAGGATGGAGGTTTTATCTGTGAGAAACGTTTGGCCATCTGCGCTGAGTAGGGGGCTTTGAACTTGGTGTGTGGGTCCGTACACTGCTTTCAGAGCCTCATAGAATCCTCTGTGGTCACCCAAATCTGCGCATAGTTGAGTCTTTTTTGCTAGGTTGAGCCACCACTTGTTCTGGATGTCTCGAAGTTTCTGTTGGAGTTTACTGCATGCAAGACAAAAGGCTGCTTTTCTTACATGGCAAGATGGCTGAGCGAGGTGTGCTTGGTGAGCAGATCTCTTCTTTGCCAGCAATTCCTGGATCTCTGGATTGTTTTCATCAAACCAGTCTTTGTTTTTCTTTGTGGAGAACCCTAAGAATTCTTCAGAGGACTGCAGGATGCTATTTTTAATATGTTGCCAAAGTGCTTCAGGAGAAGAGTCTATGGGACGATCTTCAAGCCTAGTTTGAAGGTTTGCCTGGAAGCTGTCTCTCACTGCAGCTGTTTGAAGATTGTTAACTTTGAGCCTCCTCCTCAGAATGCCGCCCCTCTTAGGTTTGGGCTTAAAATGGAGGTTAAGTTTGCAGCACACAAGGCGGTGGTCTGTTTGACATTCTGCACTAGGCATCACTCGGGTGTGACAGACATCGCGAACGTTTCTCTGGCGCACTAAGATATAGTCAATGAGGTGCCAGTGTTTAGATCGAGGATGCATCCAGGTTGTCTTCAGGCTGTCTTTCTGCTGGAAGATAGTGTTGGTGATGGTAAGCTGCTGCTCAGCACAAAACTCTAGCAAGAGGCGACCGTTGTCATTGCAGTTTCCAACTCCATGCTTACCTAGTACTCCTTTCCAGGCTTCAGAGTTCTTACCTACTCGGGCGTTGAAGTCACCAAGGATTATGATCTTATCATCTGCAGGAACCTTTTGAGTAAGGCAGCGCAGATCGGTGTAGAATTTGTCTTTTTCTGTAGGGTCAGCTTGGAGAGTTGGGGCATATATGCTGAAGAGAACAACATGTTGCTTGTTGTGTAGCGGGAGGCGTAAGGAGATAATGCGATCGGAATGACCTGTTGGCAAGTTTTCAAGTTTAGAGGCGATGGATTTTTTAATCATGAAGCCAACTCCGGAATGATGACTTTCGGTTTTGGGTTTGCCTGACCAATACAGCGTGTAGCCGGCACCATGTTCTTTAAGGCTGCCTTCCTCATGAAGGCAAACTTCACTGAGAGCAGCAATGTCGATGTTGAGTCGTGACGGTTCGTGAGCAATTATAGCAGAACGGCGTTCAGGACGCCCACTGTCTGCTGTATCGAGCATGGTTCTGTTGTTCCAACATGCGAGTGTCAATCTGGACACACCTTTGGAGGCAGGTGTATGCCTCTGTCTCTTTGTCTTTGGTTGACCGCAGAAGAAGATGCCTGTTGGCTGCGGCTAGCCAACCGGATTGGAAGGGGAGATGAGCTTTGGTTAGGCCACCTTTTCTAGGCCCCTCTCCATGTGGAGCAAGCAGTGCTCTCCTTGAAAAAGGCTGCTTGGTCATTCAGGATGCTGCCGAACCAGACTGTCATCTCCCGGGTCAGTCTCAAGCGACCAATGTCCTGAACCGCCTGCATGCAGGGTTGGGTCTGCGGCTTCCAGTGACATCTTTCCACCTGCCGTTTCGTCCCTTGCCTGTCGCTACAGGGCTTTGCAAACGTGAGTACACCCTTCAAGCCTGCGCGGTGGATTTTTTAGGTGAGGCGCAGCGTGCGCGAGACTGGCCCCACCCTTTACACCTGAGGTTCATCTGCCAGGGCCTAGCGAGCTTGGACGGTGACAGCCAAGTCCTCAGGTCGTAGGTTTGGTTAGAGTATCCTTCTCTTAGATGGATGGCCTTACAGGGCTAAACGAGCTCCATCTGCCCGGGTTTGGAGTTAGAGTTGTCCTTCTCCTAGGATGGTTGCCCGAAGGCTAGTGAGCCCATCCTGCCCGTGGACACACTTTGTCTGACCCTTCAGTTGAGACCTGTCAGGCTTGGGAGACCCTACCGGAGGCATATGCCACCACCAGCATAGCTCTCAACTTCGCAAGGGCACGCAAGCTCTTTCCCCACGGCAAGAGGGTGCCCATGAAAGAGAGAAATGAATCTAATTTTGAGTCAAAACACATGACTTCTTTACCTGTCTATATCTTCCAATTTTTCATCTATGAGAGGGCCCATCTGGTGGCATATTGCTAGAATAGAAAGACATTAAAATATATCAGAATAATGAAGATATCCATATCGCAAAGTCAGAAAGCAGCTTTAAAAAAAAACTAGCTTTAAAAAAAAAAAATTCTCAGATAGAAAGGTGTAGATGCTAGTCCAAATATTTTTTTAAATCATTACTATAATACACATGCCAAAAAAGTTATAGTAGCAGAGGTAGTGTCACGAACAATTTAAGAATGAGATCCCACTGAAGTTTTCAGTAGTGGTACATTTTAAAAAGGAAATAAAAATACAGCAAAATAAAACACATTTAACGTCAGGGGGTGTAAAGCTTAAACTATTTTGCATAAAAAATTTCAAGTAAATCTGTAAGGTGATGTCTTCGTCAAGGAAAAAAATTTGCAACTGAAACCTAGATCATGTGCTCAACTTACTTTACTACAAAAAGACTATCTATGAAAACAATGAAGGGGAAAACAGGTTGCAATGACTCAAATCATCTGCCCATCAAAGATACTAATAACACATTGCTGTCTCACTAGAATCCTAATTGGGGGAAGGCGACTTTTTCACACGTGCGAAAACCAACATGAAAACATAGCAGGAAAAGCATTAAAATAAACAAAAATACACCCTCTGCCAACTTTCAGCACAAGTACATGTGGTTTGTGTAATTGCCAAGCAAACCACAGCTAACTAACAGAAAGACAGAGTTTGTCAAACTTAAAACAAACAGACAAGGAAGCTGAGATACTACAGTGTAACCCTACTCTAGATTGCAAAATGTGCCCACTTATACAAGCAATGAACTATTTACTAGTCAGGAGATGTGTTTAATCTCAACAGCCACTCAACATTCAAACTGAGAGAGGAGAAAAAAGAATCAGGCATCAAAGACGACCTAAGTTCATTATAAGCAGCTCTGGAACACAGTTTTCACTCCCAGTTTTCCCAAAGTAGAGATGCAGAAGGTCCTCAAAGCCCCTGGGCCATGATGGCTGAAAGGGCATGACTGATGTGTTCCTTGAAGGCAACTCCAGGTGAAAGAGGAGTTGCATGAAAGGCACCCATCTCCTTCTGTGAAGCTGGGATCAGTAATACACTGGCAGAAATGCTGGGAAAAGATGTAAAACCTGGTGTAAGTCTTGTCTATTTTTTATGTGTAACACAAAGCGTGACAAAAGGCACGTCAAGGATTGTTTAGATGCCTGTAGGCTAACATGATGACTGCACTGCAGCCAACCACAAAACCTGAGCCCCTGAAAGTGTTGGCGTGAGCTGTCTAATGTAAAGACATTTGTGACTGGACATCTGGATGGCAGAAAAAAAGAAGTGTGGGGTTTTTTTCCTCAAATGTTGATCAGCACCTGCCACCACTGGTAGGAACCCAAGATCCAACACACATCTATACAAAATTCCTGGATCCTATGCCAAAAATAGTAGTTACCCAAGGCTTACTCCAGTGTAGAGCAAGTACAGTCTTGAATATGGCACTGTAGAACTATATACAGCCATATGTTTCTCAAGCACTGTTGCAGGTAGCTGGGGAATGATCATCTGACTACACTACAGCTTTTAGATTCTAGAAGCAGTCCTACTGTTTAACGTAAAATTCAGCATTGTTCTAATGATTTCACAATGAGTTTTGAAAGGAGATCCTAATGTAAGCCCTATCTGGAGGTTGGTTGACAAGTATACCTTGAATTTCTTTGCCTCTGTCCTGGACTAGATACAGGCAACCTGTTTCTTAAGACAATAGCCTCTATAGCTTTATTTGGTACTTGAAAGAATAAAACCATTCATATTTCTTTTTACCCCACTTTAGCTTTAGTGCAGACACATCACTGACATGCAGCTCCTAAAACAGGATTCATTTACAGGTACAATGAACCAGATGAGTGTGGAAAGATGGAGATACCCAAAAGCTTACAAGCTTATGCGCTTTGCCCTGATTAACTTCTAGATAGATCTGGAATCTGCCACCTTCTTAAAAAAGTCTGGTCCTATCTAAATTGCCAATTTAGGCCAAAGTTCTGTCTCATAATCATGAAGTTTCTTTATTTCCTTCTCCAAAGTTCTCTTCCAAAAATTTTGATGCATCTATGAACCCAGGTAAAATGGTTTATAATGCGTCTTTGAAGAGGTGGTCTGAATAATTTTGAGTCTAAAGGATTAGTATAACTTGTTGCACTCTATAAGGTATTTGTTAATATTAAAGTCCTATAGAAATGCACATGCAAGTGAAAAGCATGTGCGACACCCACAGGTTTATTCTAAGCCTCAGCAGTATTTCTGCTTCCTCTCATGGCATCTTCCTTATGCTTCTTTTGCAACTTATGCTGTGCTATTCTATGAAGGAAAAAAAAAATGGATTAATAAGATTGAATTAAGTATTCCTAGGTCTTGAAAAGGAAAATAATATGGAATATAGTTTTATTGAGAGAGGAGTGGACTTGTTTTAAGTTAAAATTTTCACTTTGGTCTCTTAGTTGTGGGAAACAGGAAGTGAGAAGCTAATTATGGATCAGGCACTTTTCTCAGGCATGCTTCTGATGTACGCATGAAGCTCAAGTAGTTTCAGCTTCATTTCATAAAGGCAATTTCTAGAGAGGGAGGACAACAACGAAAACACTCGTGTGATTTTCTTACCCTCAAGATGAAGCAATTCTGGGAGGTCTGGCTGGTCATCAGATGGATCTGCACTTTGTAACATCTGCAAGAGTTGGTCCATTTTATCCTAGAACACAAATTGTGTATTCAAGGCATATGTGGGTAGAGGGAGAATTAACACTTTCAGGATAGTAAATTAAAGCAGTTATTTACAATGGCCATTTGGATCTCTTGGGACTTGGAAATCATCAAGACTAACTTCAAGAAAATACAAATCACACATGATGCTTTACAGGAACAAAGACGCTTGAACAAAGTAAAGCCAAATGATAAAAATCACTAGTAGTAACAAGCGGAACATGCAGAATACTCCTTTATTCCTGAAAGTCCTCTAAACTATTTCTGAGCAGTTTCTATTGTTCCATTTTGGTTACTACATATGCAATACCACCACCTAGTGGGATTAGTGGAAATGTTTTGACAGATCATGTTGAGAGAGTACTTTAGAAATAGGAACTTAAAACTAAATTCACTGTATTTTCTAAGTGTATGAAGCCTATCAGCAAATGAGCAATGTCATTACTAATACATGTTTAGAGGGATTGCATGGTTGACTTCAGAATAAGTCACCACTGATTAACCAGATAAATGCAACCTATTTATAAAAATACCAAAGTGTATTAACAGGCATAAACTCTTTGAAAAGTACATCTTGGAGGGAACTACATTGCTTAACCAAACGTTACATGTAAATGATTAAAAATCACTTTTTAGCTGAGTGCTATCAAATACATAGCCTTTAACAAGCTACAGTTACATAGATTGTATCAAAGTGAAAACTAAACCCATTTTTATTCCTTCTTAAGCACAGGAAAGGCGGGAAGAAGCCAAATGAACTACTTACAAATTATACCTTATATAAAGGTAATTTTAAAAATAAAACAAAACGCTAAGCCATAAACCAACATAGAATTACAGAGACAAAAGTTGGAAGGCACCTCAAGGCAGGCCTGAAATAAGCTATTTCAGCAGATTGCAAACTAATATCCGTTGGGAGGAAGACTATATGAGGCAGGACTTAAATAAAATTTTAGGAAGGCAGTACATGATTTTTCATTTCAAAAAACAATGACAGAACCCTAGTTGAGAAAGAAATGGAAGGGCATGGAGAGAAAAAGGGAAAAATTCTATAGAGAACAATTCTAAGCCCCCGGGAGAGAAGGAAAGTGGAAAAAAAAAACAAAAGGCAGAGGAAAAAACATCCTGGGCTGAGAGTTCCTGGGAACCTTGCAGAATCACTGCAGTGAGACTGTGAATCTTACCAAGTGTTACTTACAGAGCAACAAAAAGCTCACAGTTTTTGGAAAAGGAAAGAGATCTTTCAGATTGGAGGAAGACAACGGTGGTTATAGTGGAAATAAATCTAAGACAGCATTCAGGATGGGTATTTCTGAGGTATCCTGAAGTACTTAAAGCAAAACTTGAAAGCAAATGCATCACTCCACAACAAGCTTCTAGTTTGGAGGTGAACAGCTGTACAATCCTGGAGTAAGGCCCTAAATGGAATGCAGTTTTCAAATTCAGTTTCAGAAATTCCCAAGAACTTCAAGGCACATGAACAAATTAGAATAGTGCAGTTTTTTTTTTTTTAATTAAATCAACTTTCCCTTCCAAGTCTCTTTTGATTATGTTCTCCTGATATTTCAAATTTTTCTTGAAGTACAGGAAGAAAGGGTTAAACATCACATATTTAAATGTACCAGCAGTTGAAAATCAGTACTTTTAACATGCTTACTTCATCAATATAAACTGGTTCAGGCTCAGGTTCTATTGTCTCTACTTGAACTTCATCACTGAACTGCACTGTTTTCTTCTCAGCTTTCACTGTAAGATAAACAGGCAGATTTTATTTTATAAAATAAACAGTAAGATAGATGTTATACAACTAGCATGTTGCCTAACTTCTTTTGAGACATCAAAATTAGTATTTTGTTGACATTTGAAGGCCAAAACCATCTCCATAGACTTAAACAATCTTCTTATGTAAATTGCATAAAAAGAGACATCAGTTCACGCAAGGTCAATAGGAACATATTTTAGCAAGTAAATGTCTTCGTGGTAGTCTATCTGTGTATAACATACTATAAGTTATCAGGAAAACAGACTAAGACAGAATCATTGGAAGAAATAGTGCTAATGAGTCAGGTTTAAGAGAAAATAGTAAAATCACCTCTGACAAACAAGCTCTTTTCTCTCCAGAGCAAAATATAGAATCAGAAGTTCTCAAATTTTGGTATTGTTTCTACATCAAACAGTACCTGCAAAAGCATCTCATTCCTCTGTAGTGCCAAATAATACTTTTATACTATTCTTATCAGTTAGTCTTAACATAGAACAGATGACTCCTACAGCACGTAATTCTGCTGACCTGCTCATACCTTTGGCACACTCGTACTGAGATCACAGGAGATTAATCTTGCAAACCCATCATATTTACAAAAATCAGTTCTAGAATCTTAAAACCTTGTCCAATATTTAATATTTTTGTTGAATACTTAGAGTAGGTTAGACTAATATAAATAGATACAAGAAGATAACCACTATGCAGAAAAAATATCCTTCCATTACGCACAGATACATACCTACAGCATTAGGCTTCTTGAATTGTTTGAACAGTGGTAAACTGTCTCTGACTCCTATATGCCCAGGGGCCTTCAGTTTTCCCTTGATTAGGAAAAAGGCAATTTGGAAAAAAACTGCTGCTGCCTACATTTATTTAGGTGTCAAGGGAGTTGTTAAATGAGTCTCAAGGAAGCTACTGACAAAGCCAGGAGCAAACAGCATCATATTTTTCAGCAGATGCCAGCTTGGGCAACCTTGGTCTGACACATAAAGATATGACTTGTTTGCGAGAGCACAGCAAGGACTCCTCAGTTTTACTTAGAGTATCACATTACTTTTAACTGAACTCTATCATAAGGGAAAGGAAATAGGGAAAGCAAATCACTACAAAAATGCAAGCAAGGCTTAGCATATATACATAAATGTAATGTTACTTACTCATTTCTGGCTCAGCAGAAAGATCGGCTGTTACAAAGTTAGATGGAAATAACCCTATTCCTTGATGAGTTTCACCTTTCCACCAATTTGGATCACTAAAGATAAAAAAATACTTAAAACCTCCAAACTTCATAAAAAAAAACCCAAAACCCATACTACAAGGAATTTCCCTAAGAATTACACTGGACAAGGCATTCATATTACTTGTACATAAATACACTTTGTACAGATGCAGAAATCTTTGTACAAGAATCTTTATGCAACTATATTTGTATGTAAAAAATCTAGAAGATAACTAAATAAAGAATTGAATATGTAAATACTTATTTTATTGCAATTGTATTCCAATGTATGCTTCTACATAGAAGACACTATTCTCCACCGATTTTTACAGTCTAATATACTTCTAGTAGGCATTCTATATAAATTACCTGTCATCTAGGATAGTTATAAGCTCTCCGGCTTTAAAAGTTAACTCGTTGTCTTCAGCAGCCTCAAAATCATAGATTGCACGAACCTTTCGGCCCTCATGTTTGTGATTTGTTAAAAGGCTTGAGGTGCTTGGGTACAAACTGGAAAGTGTTGTTTGCTGTTGCCTTTGTTCTTTTAGTGACAATTCGATAGCTACAAAAGAAGAGTTATTCACATGAAAATTCCCTATAAAATTGGGTTGAATGACATGAAAATTTAACTCTGTGAAAACTTTTAGTATAATTTCATTCCTATTACATCATAATAAACTTCTGCCTTTGAAGTTGAATTAACAGTAAAAGACAAAAAGATGTTTTATGAGTAGAGAGCATGATTCTACCCATAGATTTACCAAGGCTTTCAACATGAACACAAAAAATAAACAGCACTTAAACACTAACGGGATATTCAGAGAAGTCATTAATTTTTTATTATTATTTTACTGTTATTATCTTGGACTGATGTAAAGTATTAACATTCTTATTAGAATACATGTGTTGCTGAACTTTTCCAGATCACTTGAAACATGAAAAAGATACAGCTGTTCAGGTACACACAGTTCCTCTGTTAGATCAGGAGTCTTTAGCCTAGATTCACGGAATCAGAGAATTGCACAGATGGTTGAGGTTGGAAGACACCTCTGGAGGTCATCTTGTCCAATCCCCTCCTCAAGAAGGGTCACCTAGAGCTGGCTGCCCAGGACTATGTCCAGATGGCTTTTGAATGACTCCAAGGATGGACACTCCACAGCCTCCCTGGGCAACCTGTGCTCAGTCACCCTCATAGTAAAAAAGTTAATTCATAATTAGGAAAAAGATTTTTGCTTAGACGAGCAAAATTTTGTCCATTCCTTTTCTCTCCCTAACATTTCCTGAAAAATTCAAATTTTTTGGTCATTTTCAATTTAACTTGACTGAGCAGAAAGGTTTCACTCATATTAAACTTCAAGTTTCTGAAAGAACTACCATGTTTAAGAAGGGACAGAGTGGGACACAAAAAACCCAAGAGAACAAACATTAGAGAACCCAAGCAAAATATGAAACTTTGAGACACTGATTACTCAAAAGTAGACTAGATACTTAAAAGTATCTAGACCATAAAGATCAAACCACTTAATATTTTTCACAGGTCTCTAGTATAGGATCATTAATTGACTTTTAAATATACTTTAGTTCAACTGTAAATCATAAGAAACCATCCTAGTTTTGCTTACTGGGAATGCAATGAGACATTTAACAGCCACTTATGCTAGCAACAATCAAAGCCTTGAAGTATACTACAGAACCAGTATTCAAGGGAATAAAAGTTTAAAGTACTATACCCATGTCATGGTTTATGTCCAGCCAGCAACTAAGCACCACGCAGCTGCTCGCTCACTCCCTCACCCGCCCCGGTGGGATGGGAAGGGGAATCGGGAGAAAAAAGGTAAAAACCCCACAGGTTGAGATAAAGAGAGTTTAACAATGCAATTGCTCATCATCTGGAACAGGCCATTGCCACTGCCCAGCCTGCTCCGCCCACTCAAATTGCACTTGCTTTCCCCAGCCAGCTGCCCCTTTATATATACTGGGCATGATGTCAGTATGGTGTTGAATATCCCATTGGCTGGTCCCATTATCCTGGCTGTGGCCTCTCCCAGCTTCTGGTGAAAATTAATCCTATCCTAGCCCATCCCAGAACAATGCAAAATACTTTGCATACAACTTACACTAAAATCATTATTTTCTCCTTCCATCAAATGTTTACGTTGCAAATGAATGTGCTCCACTTGCCCCAGGAAGAAGGAACATCCAAGTGCAGAACTTGTATCAAATATTTCCATGGTCGAACAAGCCCACAACATGAGATTTTGCAGATTTTTTACTGTATTGTTTCAGTTTGCAAGGGGAAAAAAAAAGTCAGAAATTTTTCATGTTTTTTACCCATAGAATAGTTTTAATCTCGAACCCTCCAGGAATGGTACAAAAAGAAAGGAATAGAAATCACAGCCATCATCCATGAATTCACACTGAAGAAGGAAGCAAAACATTTGTTCCTGATTTATTTGCTATTAATCAATATATTCATCGGGTCAGCAAGTAAATATACTCACCTTTAGCTAAATCCTCCTCTTCCTTTTTGTTGGCTACTGTACCAGGATCTTTGGCAACTAGAGCTGGACTGGCTTTTGCCTGTTCAGCAGCCTAGCCAAAAGCAAAAGATGTAAAAATGAATTCAGCAACAACAACAAAAAAATTACAATGCATTAAGTTCACCATTTCGATTTGTATTCATCTGCAATATAAAAATCTAAAGTAAATCAGAGTATCTCACCTCTCAAAGGAATGTTTTAAGACAAGAGAGATTTTTTTTGCCAAACATATCATAGAATTCAAGACTACGAACTGTAAAATACAGTCCTGAGGATAAAAAGAATTTGTTATACCCTTTAAGAACAACCACAAAATTTAATCTACCTGTGAACCAATAGCTGGGAAAGTAACTCCTTGTTCCTTAAGATTTTTTATCATAGCAGATATTAAACTAAGCTGTGGGTCATTCTTGAATTCATCAGTCCATTCAACCATAAGGGCTTTCAGTTTTTCACAAACTTTCGGATGACCCTGCAAAAACAGTAGAAACTAGTTAAATAACATAGGAATCTCTTCTTAATTCCTTAATTTCAGGTAATTTCATGTTACTGTCAATATAAACTATATAGACACTTTCTTTTGAAGCAAGTGTATCACTAAGGTATATCTTTATTAGAAAGGGAGGGTAGTACACCAGCATTGTGTTTGTACTAGTATAATACATACCAGGCCCAAAATAAAGTATAACAAGGTTATATAAAAGCCCTGTATTATCTCCATTTCACCACATCTGTATTTAGTGTTTCATTGCAGTTATTTATACATATACAAATTCATTTTCACGTTAAATTAACACACCATACCCTACCTCACTCAAACAGAATACATAAGTAACTGTAATGTGAAGTGGCATTCAGGAAGTTCTTTCTCACAGCCAGTCTTCCTAGGTATCTTGCATCCTTCCCCCTGCCACCAAATTTCCAGGGTTCTGAAAGTAGATTCCATTCCTCTTCCAGATTTTCCCAATTCTCTGTTTGTTTTCCTATTTCTATGGATTGTGTAAATCAATGTAATACATTACCTTATTCAAAACATTGCTTACTTCACTGGCAAAATCTCTTGAACAGACTTCTAAATGAAAGATTTTACCGCAGTTTGATACACATGCTCCTAGAAGCTAAAGAAAGAAAGATTAAAAATCAGAGGTCTTTTGCAATGTCTTTTCAGAAAGGAAAAGCACTATATTAAAAAACCTACTGTTAATGCTTGCATAGCAACATGGGGATCTTTATGGTTCACTCTCTTCATAATAGAACGGAGACAGTCCTTAGGCCTAAAAACCACAAGACAGAAGTAAAAAAAAAAATTAATGGAATGAACATTTCCTATTGCATGACAACACTAACAGGCAGCAAAGTTTCCCAAACATCAGTAAGTTATATAGTAGCTTATAAGCATAATATTAAAAATAATCATTAACAGTTGCAGCCATTTCTATCTGTAGGATTGCTAGCTTTCTTAGTTACCAAAACTTCCCAATAAGTTATGTTACCTTTTGTAGTTAGAGAGAATTACTGTAAATACTCCATACTCCTCTGTATTTCACATACATATGTAAGCAAATTTGCTAACATACTGACTACCAATACCCTTTTGCTGTGTTTTTTAAATTACCATCACTATATTCCTCAGACTCTCTTTTAATCTACAGAATAACATCTATAAAGAAGATATGCCATGATCCAACGAGTGCTAAAAAAGGCTTTCTACATCAAAGTTTCAAAATAATTAAATACAGAATTCAAGCCTTACCCATGTTATGGTAGATAAAAATAATGTGAAAAGGAAATTTAAGAAATAATTTCAAAGAGAGTTTCAGATGGTTTAGCATATTAAAATCTGTGTGGCTTTCTGTTATTTTGTTCTGTCTTTGAAGGTAGTGGAAGGCTGAGTGAGGCTGGGGTAGGAATTATCATGATGAATAGCCCTGAAAAGATAACTCTGAAAGAGAGTACATAGGCAAAGAGGAAAAGAGAAGGTAATAAACTAAGAGATTTTATGCACTTTTGGAGTATTTAGAGTAACTTTTTTTCTTTTGGCAGCAAACTTATTTTTCTTTTGAACTAGTATCCAAGAACTAACATGAAACTTAGGTATAAGTTGCACCACTGTTTGGCTATACTATATTTGGCAGTGTCTACGTTTTACAGAAATGCACACCTCATATTTAGTAGTACTAATTATAGCCAGTGCCGTCACACAGCTAGACTACATATCACTCAGTGTTTACCTTCAGATAACCAATTATTACAAATGAAGGCTATAAGTCAAGCACTGCCTTATATCTATTAATTATCCAAGACTTCTCACATGCTCACTTTGAGAAAAATACATGCTAAATTTCTCAGAAATAACTGCTGGTTTTAACCATTAATTTATGAGTAGGACTACCAACGTGATACAAGCTCGAGCACAAAAAAGTGCATGTCCATTAATTAAGCCAGTATTTATAATGGTAGGGTGCAGGATCAAGAGCTTAGCACTTCAGGAACAAGACCATTAGCCTAAGATTTTTTTTATTAAGGAATCCAAAGTCTTATTAAAAATAAGGTAAAAATAAAGCCTCAAAGCCAAATAATCTTCCACACATGTCAAGTACAATTTGGAAAAACAAAAAAATCCAACAAGAAATGCTTCAGAAATTTAAAAAAAAAAACAAACCTTAAAAAAATATATTTGCTCACATATTTTACAGAAATAGTCACTATTTGAGCGTTAATGTTTAGCATGCTCAAATATTTACAAAAAAAATCTTTTGATTACTCCTACACAACAAAAAAAAAAACCCAGGCTTATCAATATTTAGTCACACAGACTAATAATCCCTATTCTAGCCAAAATTGTAATCCTTATTTTTACTTCAAATTAATTCATCATACAATTTAGTTTGTGAATTAATGAGAAGCATAGTGCACTATGCAGAAGTCAGAGGGAAGACAAAACCCCACAAGAACAAAAACCTATCTATGTATTAGGCATCTGTCCGGACCATGCTATACCACTTCTGGGCTGCAGTTCTGCTCCAGTGATTCTACAATCAAAATTTCAGAGGCAGCGCAATGAGCGGGAATAACAAGTCAGTAGGAGGAAAACAGGACAAAATACAATAGAAGCTATGGTATTATATACACCAATATGTCCAAAAACCATTCACAATAAATTTCAGAGTAAAAAATAACGTATTTGATTATATTTTATTTAACAAAGTGCTTCCATCAGCGCTGCCTCCGCACAATCCTAAACACCCACTGGACTGACTACGTGACTAACGTTGCTGTCCTTGAACAGGCAGACGTCACCAGTATTGAGGCCATGTTGCTGAAAACGCAGCTGCGTTGGGCAGGGCACGTCTCCAGGATGGCGGATCACCGCCTCCCAAAGATCGTGTTCTATGGTGAACTTGCCACCGGCTGCCGCAAGAGAAGAGCTCCAAAGAGGAGATATAAGGACTCCCTGAAACAACACCTCAGCCTAGGCCATATTGACCACCATCAGTGGTCCACCCTGGCCTCCAATCGGGAGATTTGGAGACACACCATACATAACGCTGCTGTCTCCTTTGAGAGCACGCGTAGAATCAGTCTTGAGGAGAAAAGACAGCGCAGGAAGAACCGTGCCTCGACTATACCACCCAAGGAGACCCTCCGGTGTGCTCTTTGCAACCGGTCTTGCCTATCCCACATTGGCCTTTTCAGCCATCAGCATGCTTGCAAGAAGAGTGGGCAAAGCCCTTCACAAATCTTCGTCCGCAAAGCCAAGCCATGATGATTTAACAAAGATGAAATTAACAGCAATTGGAATCTAAAAAGACTACACAAAACTTTTCTTGTGTTTTCAGGACTTTATTGTTCCTTTGCAGTCTAAGGTAACTGACTGTGGGACTCAAAACTACACTGGTAACTCAATTGTCCTCCTTCCTCCTTTAAAAACAAGCTAGTCAAGGAGCTTCCTGGTCAGCCTGTTAGACATACTGTAATGACTACGTAAAATGCTACTGAGACTGAGTAACTTGAGGGAAAAGGGAAAAAAAAAAAAAAAAAAAAAAGAAAAAGGTAGTTTGGAAGACTATCAAATAAACAGTTTCACTGTTCTCTCTTGTATGAACAGGCACAAAAACAACCAAAGAACAATCAGCTAACCAGAATACTGACTCACTGAGGCAGTGATTAATCTATAAGGAATCAGGACAAAGCCAGGCAAGCAGCAATATAGATAAACTATTTCTCAATGACAATCTTTCAATATCCATCTCCCCTCCCAACAAAGAATGCTGCAATCAACATTTTCATTTCCTCAACCACTGGTGTATTCTCCTAGTTGCTGACTTCATTTTTTTTTTTTTCAGCCATCATTTTTATTAAGTAATTTTTCTGAAGAAAATTTTTCTGAAGTTGTGATAGTTTCAACCTAAAGACTGATATGTCTCATTAAGTTAATACAAAAGGTACAACCATCTCAAAGCCAAATGCAATCAGAAGTAGACTTGGGAACTGGCTAGCACTGAACTGACTGAGGAATCCGGAACACTTCATGCTAAAATATACCATATGTGGCCTTTAACTTTCCCTTTCATTCTGCTTAATGAATCATTGAAATTTTATAACATTATCTTAATCAGAACTGATTAACTACACATTCAGTTGTATAAGCATTTTGTTGCAGAAAACCAAACCTATGCAAAAAATCTATACCTTCCTTGTAGTCAGATGATTTAAAACATCAGTCAAATAAAAGTTTTTAAAATAAACAAGTTTTCAATAATGCTGTATAAAACCAGGAGAAAAAAGATTGCTTCTAATGGTTAAAACCTTTGTTTTAATCTTGTTTCCATGTTGAAAAGGCAACTTGCTCACTGAACTATCAATATTGCACAAAAATGATCTGTATGAGTTCCCAATAAAAATTCAGAGATTAAAAAAAAGTGTTGATTGTCTCATAGTTAAATCATCTTAAGAACCTGATACACAAAATATGCAGAAAGTATCAAGTTAATTCCACACTATATATGGCAATATTTTATATAAGCTATTCTAAGAAAGGCATATTATTAAAAATATTACTGAACTTACTGTCCTTCCAGTGTTTACTGTGAAAATTCTGGCATCAATTCCAATAGATTTTGAAATTCATAAAAATAGAGAAAATAGTCAAAGAAAGAGATTTAGTGGAATTCTAACTTGCTAAACCTTGTTTAGTGGGTTGGATTAAAGAAAGAAAATTTTAGCTATTGGAGATTCTCTGTAACCATGGTATTTCAGTACAAAAACTAACAGTAGACAATTCTGTTACTGAATTGAAACTAATTTATCTAAGAGAAAATGGAGCATCTTTGTAGCATAACAGGTTTCCAACACTTACTCTGGATGCAAACAAGTTGTTGGCAGCCCTAAATGAGACAATGTGCCATGCAACACTATGGACAAAAACTGCCACTTAATGAAGAACAGCCCTTCTAGTGTACTCTGGCTTCAGGTGTAAAACAATCTACATCTAAAATGCTGCACCTACACAATGGATCTTACAGACTGGTATAAAGAAAACCCATAAACACAGATTTTATAATCTAAACTTCTGCCAAGGACAGTAGTGGAACTGTATTGCTTGGAACAGATCATGTATCGGAACAGAATTGGTTAAAAGATTGAAGCAGATCTCAGTTAAGAAGACTAGCATCCTTGCCACAGGAGTTTAAAATTGTAGGAGAATTTCAAACAGTGTAACAGCACATCTGATTCAAACTTCTTAATGAGGAACTTAGTCTTGCTTTACCTTGCTATGGCATGACATAATCCATCAAAACAAAGAAAACCCACTACCAGCAAGTATTAAGAGAATCTGGCAGCTTATTACAAGCAGGGGTAAGAATTACAAAGGTTAAAGTCAGGGCCAAGCTAAACCCACTTTTTTAATTTATTTAAAAAACAAACAAACACTAATGCAAAAAACACAAACAAAACTCACAAATCGTAACAGAATACCATCTGTCCCAGAGAAATTTAGCTACACATCACCAGAAGATCTCTAGCTTTGCACTCCCAAGCAGGTGTCTCTTGCATCTACATACATTTGAACACTGCTCAGGCTAAGCTCCTAGGAAATCTTGCCTGTGGAAATTCTTTCAGTGATTAAATAGAATACTGAAGACTTCAATAATATTGTTATAGGCTCAACATCAACATACACAAGGGGCAGAAGTGCAGGTTTACATAGACAGACTAATATGAAACATTATTAACACCTTGCCAGCTGTTAACTCAAGTTCTACATAACAGCACAGAAGGTCTCCATATGCCTATGCTATTTATAAGTACTCCTCTAATCCCATCTCAAATCCCAAGGATAAGCTTATTTGCAAACCTGTCCTTTGGAACAAAAGTCCCAGGTGGAAATTTGCTATCTACCACCCCTTACTATTTCCCCTCAGTCTTAACAAGGCAATCCAGTTGTTCTCAGAGGAGCCTTTCACTAAACGGCAGCAATGGCATAACTCTTTTGAGGCTATTCCGTACCTGCATTGTTATAGGGAATGCTTGGAAAAGATGTTTTTTAAAACATTTCCAAAGCCTAGTACTACACTGAATTAAAAACCACTATAGATACACTGAAATAATGTCTTTAATTCATCATTTTTATTTGCTAACTCAAATTGTACTTTAACTTTTTATGTCCAAAAAAACTAGCGCATGCATAAAGTCTATGGTAGAGCTCAGTAAAGAATCAACACTGAATGCATTAGCAGCCATATGAAGAGGCGTTTTATTTAATATTGCATTTTCAAATTGTAATATTTATCAAAACCCTGATGTCAGAGAATAGCTTCTCAAAATAATGAGAAGAAACACAGAAACCTCTTGGCTTTCTGTGACAAAGAAATTGATGGTCTTGTTGGTGAGGACAAGAGAAGGTGCTTTATACCTTGGTTTTAGCAAAGCTTCATCAGACAGTTGAAACTCATATAATTTCCTCATCACCCAGCTGGTGAATTATGGGATGGATAAAAGGATGATAAGGTGGGGGTGAAAACTGGCTGGCCTCTTAATCCCAAACATTTGTCATCAAACCAGTAGTTGCAAATTCCTGCTAGTGGGCAGTAAGTATTGGGGTCACTCAGGGATCTGTGCTGGGACCAACACCAATAACCTGAATGATGGGAGGCAGTACGCTCTCAGCAACTTTACTGACAACAACAAATTGAAGGGTGCAATCAATTGGAGGGCAAGGCTACTATTCAGAGGGACCTGGACAGGCTGGAGAAATGGGCAAACTGGAACTTCACCAAGTTCAACACAGCAGGGCAAGATGATGCATTTGGATGGTCTGCACCAGGAAAGGCCAGGAGCTGACCACCTAAAAAGAAGCTCCGCAGCAAAAGATCTGCCAGTCCTCTTGGGAGACAGATGCCAGCAGTCCAACCTGGCAGCAAAGACAACCAACCGCATCCTGGGTCAAACAAGTGGTCAGTGCTGATAACAGAGCCAGGGAAGTGATCCTTACCCTCCATTCTGCACTTGTAAGAAGGTATCTGGAGCACTTTGTCCAGTTCGAGGCTCCCCAGTGCAAGGAGGATATCGATGCCTGCAGTAAGTCCAATGGAGGGCTGCCAGGATGGTCAGAGGAGAGTCACATACAAGAGGGATGGAGAGAGCTGCTTTCAGTTTGAGAAGAGCTGACTAAAAGGGGATCTTACTGCTTCCTACACTAATTAATCAGAGAATACAAAGAAGATGCAGCCAGACTCTTTCTTAGAGCTGCAGTCATCGGACAAGAAGCAATAGGCAAGTTGGAACAGAAGAAATTGTAATCAGATTGCAGGATTATTTATTTACTTACTTACTGTGAGGGTAAATACTGAAACAAGCTGCCCATAGAGGTTGTGGAAACTCTGACCTTGAGGCATTCAAGACTCGACACGGTCCTGAGCAACTTGATCTAAATGGGGAGTTTGGACTAGATGACCTCTGGAGGTCACTTCCAGCCTAGATTATGACTCTGTAAGAAAAATCCCTAATGAAGTACCCTGGGCTTACAGTGACTCTGCTAAAACATAACAGAATAAAAAACTGAAACATTGGTGAAAAGCTGCTCCACACAAGTCCTAATTTTAACAGATCAGCTAGTATCTCCAAAGGAAGAATTGCAAAATATTTCAGCAGAAAACCATACATTTTCTTTTTACTTATAATAAATTAAGTTAAACTGAGCTATTGCAACAGTCTATACAAGATAATATACATTTCATTCCTCTCATCTGAGTAAGAGACTGAAATAACAACATTTAACAAGTTTGAGGAGGAAATTTCAAAAGTCACTTACCCTTGTGCGTGACTGTCCAACTTTATCACAGATGTCTAAGATTGAGGCCCCAGTCCTCTGCAGTGTTCATCTCACTGGTTGCTTTCTCTGGTGAATAAAGTACAAGAAAATCAAAAATACCAATTTTAAAACAAAAGATAATTTAACAAAATTTGCAAAGATGTTGCAATATTACAACTTTGTATATTGCTAAATGCATGATAAATCCCTTTATTTAATAAATTCATATATTAAAACTGTTATTCCTAATTCTTCTTAATTTTCAATGTTCACTTGTGGCAAGAATTTAAACTCATAAGCAAATACATATTTTGGGGATGTTTTCCCAATTAAAAAAAATATACTTAGAATATGACAAACCTAGTATAGCTACCAACAGATTTTTTTTCCATTTGGAACTATAAAGTTTAATAGGATATGAATATCCAAAGTATTAGTTCACTGTTTGCAGAGTCAGATACAACTGCATTCACCACTTCCTCAGACACTAAACTGCTGTGTCTTGCATTTCCTTTCTAGGAATTACAACTCAACAAGGAGGATTCAACAATTCATTAATAATCACTAAGCTTTTATCTCCCCATTTCTCATCTCTGCTTTGGATGGTATATTCCACTGTCTGTTTTCAGCTATAAAGACTGCTAAACCAAAGCTAATCTCACACAAACCACTGGGGCTCCCTCTTCCAAATCTTGAATAGGACAAGAAGCATCCTGCTGAAGAGTGAAAAAATCGAAGGGTATGTGGAGAAGAAATAGATTCCACTTCAGAAAAAAAAAAAAAAAAGAGAGACTCTCTCCCTAGTTTCCCCCAGAAAAGCTTAGATACAGAGAGGATAACAATAAATAAAAGTGTTAAAGGAAGCTGAGCCTTAAACTGCAGCTGAACAGAAGATTAGATTCTAAACACTAATAGATCAGATTAGGGCTGAAGAGCATAAGGAAATGCACAAGCAGTTTCCATTATTCACCAAACCAGTAGAATGGGCACAGAATAGGACACAAACTTGTTTCCTATCCCGCTTCATCTAATATCAACTCTTAATCTACAAAATAATAAATATGCCTCAGCAATAAGTACCATCCCTCAGGGAAAGTCTCAGACTACTTAGTTTTACGAAAGAAAGCAAAGATTCCTAAAAACTTATCTGCCAGGAAAGGTTCATTATCCGTATTAGGCACTTGCAAGACAGAAGAGGAAGAGAAGAAAAAGCAAAACATCTAATGTCCACAGGTCATTCATTCCAAGGTTGATGGTTGTCTTTATGAATGAGTTTTCTCTATCCTACAAATTGAAGTAGGTTATAGTTAATTAGTTTCTAATTCAGAACAAAAATGCAGAAAAGCAAAGTTCTATGGTTATGTACTCTCAAAGTATGTCTGAGGAAAGATTAAAACCTGTCATATACAACTGGAATGATAAACTATCAGTTGTACTGCCTGATGCAAGGAAAACAGCAAAGCAGTACAGGGAAAACCTAAATGGAAGTCAGTTACAATTCTGTATGTTCTCCCAGATACCATAAAAAAGCACTGCTGCTTCTCTCTAAACTGAGTAATAAAACTTATCTGATTACAAAGATGTCGTAATCAACAAAAATATTAAATTTTTGTCTGGATAGACACCACACTAACATCTAGCACTAAGATATATCAGCTTTCACCAGCAACCAACCACCTTATTTTTCTTTCAGTCTACTATTGTCCACTCTTTCACGGGCACCCCTTGTCGTGGGGAAAGAGCTTGCGTGCCCTTGCGAAGTTGAGAGCTATGCTGGTGGTGGCATATGCCTCCGTTAGGGTCTCCCAAGCCAGACAGGTCTCAACTGAAGGGTCAGACAAAGTGTGTCCACGGGCAGGATGGGCTCACTAGCCTTCGGGCAACCATCCTAGGAGAAGGACACTCTAACTCCAAACCCGGGCAGATGGAGCTCGTTTAGCCCTGTAAGGCCATCCATCTAGAGAAGGATACTCTAACCAAACCTACGACCTGAGGACTTGGCTGTCACCGTCCAAGCTCGCTAGGCCCTGGCAGATGACCTCAGGTGTAAAGGATGGGGCCAGTCTCGCGCACGCCGCGCCTCACCTAAAAAATCCACCGCGCAGCTTGAAGGGTGTTACTCACGTTTAAAGCCCTTCCCAAATCTTCGTCCGCGAAGCCAAGCCATGATGATGATGACTATTGTCCAACTCACACTTAGGAACTAGTATAGCTAACTATCAAGAGAAAGGCTTGATTTTTAAATCTTGTCATAAAGGAAACATGTCAACTGTGAAGCAAAAATTGAGGAAAAACACTACAATGTCATGTGGCATGCCAATGAAAAATGTCAAAACATGAGAAAAGAGCAATGAGACAGTATCCTGCTTATGTCAGTTAACATTGCTTCATTACTCCAGAATTTTGGTTTTTTAGTTGGGACTACCTATAAATGCAAGCCAAATGATACGGGGGGGGGGGGCGGGGGGGGGGGGGGGGGAGGGGGGGCGGGATTGGTGGGAAGAAATAAAGGAAAAACATATAGCAGAACTATGCATTATACTTTTTTCTGGTTGTGATTTATTGTTTAATACAACCAGCTTTCAGTCATCTGTAGACAGAACACTTGTGCCACACATGGTAATACACCTGAACCGACGCCTTGCAAAGAGCCATCACGGGCCAAGACAGCCTTCTGTAATCATAGTCCATGAGCACAGCAACTGTACTGCTACCAAAGCAAGCCTCAACTCTGAGGCATAGTAACTGCTTTTTTGAAATACAGAGCTTGAGCCACCTACACTGCATTTCCAAAACTGAAGACAGCTGACAAGCACAGTCCACAGACACTCAAAACAGACCACATGGAGGCACTTTAGTGTCAGGACTCCACTGTTTCAGTTCATTGCCAGTCCCACTGGACCTGCATCAGCTCCAGTCAAAGTGTACCTGCATGGTGCTCTCCACAGCCTACAGTTCCCACCAGGCTCAGAGCTCACATGCACCCCTCACAAATCCACACCGCTCACTCATGCCTAATGCCGTACTTAGCACACCCTTCAGCAGAGAGCTGAGCAATCTAAGGGAACCAAAAATTCGGTCTTTTCCATTATCCTACACAACAGAGAGTTGTCTGTACTTTTGACAACAATTGATCCTTCTTCCCACAAAGTCATCCGAGAGAAATGGCATGTCACTCAGTTATGCCTTTTACAAACCAAAAATAAACTAATACATGCTTAATGTTTTAAGATAACACAGAGCTGTGCCTTATGCTATTTTAAATAGTTTGGCTAAAACTACACTGATTGATGAAATCCCTAATCCATATCAACCACTTTGCCGATTGCAACCTTTACTTCTCTATAAGAATATTTTGCAAATGTATTCATGAGTAGTGTCACAAATTTTCTATCATGGCTACATTCCTTCTTGAAAGCTGAACTTAGTCCTGAATAAAAACTGCCACTTGCTTGCAACAACCTTCCCCTTGTTAGGATACTTCCCTCAACAACAAACCTAGATAGCTTCTTACTAAATTTCAGCCTGAAAGGTAGTTTCATTACTACAGAAGACAGAAAGTACGCAACAAGCATCATTAATTCCCTTGGATAATAAAATTAATAGTAAGAAAATGAGGGGAAAAATTGCTTCTAGAATTTTAGTTAGATCCTGTCTCAAATAAGGGCAGTTATAAGTTAAGGGCATACTGTGAATGTCAGCAGTACACTATCTGACATTGCCCATAAAAAGGCCGCTATCTCTGTCAGGGCATTAGCAAGTGACTATCACCTTTCACCACTCTGGGAACAGGAGCATCAAAGACACTTTGACAAAATTGCTATGTTGCATCCCTGTTTTGTAGACAAATTATCACTTAAAGCTACTTAAGTTAAATTACTTATGTTATTATCACTTAAAATCCATGAATGCTCTCTCTTCTAACAGGAGGCTCACATTCACAGCCAAAAAGAACTTTCTGTGCATTCAGTGTTTGCTTACCCTCACAGCTTGCACCCTGCCAGCCTTCAGGTACAGCTGACATGTCACTGTCAGCCTCTATTTCAGTACCAAATGAACTCTGATAGGGAGGGAAAAAACAGACTTGTATGTTTAAAATCTTAGGTAGGTTAGCACAGCAGATAGAACACCAAACTAGAAATGTTCTTCACATTCGTCTCTGATCAAAAATAATTCTGCCACAGCAATATTAGTATTTACTTCAGACCCTATCCCTCCTCCTCATCACTGCTGCAAATCTTATTCAACTTAGTGAATGCCAAGCCAGGATCAGGTGACATTTCAGACTTTACTAAAACACCTTTTAAAGACAGCGCTGGCTCCTTCATGAAAGCAGTGTTCTTTAAAACTTATTAATGCTATGTAAAACATAGGAAAACAGGACTACATGACACAGAGGTACACATAGTTGAAATTTGTCTCTAGTTTTCCAAAACAGCTCTCTCTCATAAGCTGTATCACTCAAATTCAAGACATTGTTTTTCCAACCAAGGCCTACAAATTATTGTAGTAACTTTAACCACTGCAAGACTATAAAAATCTTACATGCTTCAGATTGTAATCAGTAGTTTTTAAATTTTATACTCCTTTTTTCTTTGTTTTTTTTTGCATTATGTATCTTCAACTTTCACCTTTATTTTAAAAATTATTTTCTTACAATTAATTCCACACAAAGACAGACACACAAAGTAGGTAAACACCATCACTTCAGAGGAAAAGAATGCTTGCAACTATGGCTTCTTTCGGCAGCAACAACGATTCTGCACAATAGAAGACTACACTTCTAGATAACTTCAACAATTTATTTAATTGCTAAACCAAGTCATGTTGGAAAGCACAGAGCATGGGATCACTAGGCTGCTCCCTTTACGCTACTTGTGCGCTCAGTACACTAACGATCCCGAGCCAGACCAATTCCATCTTGCCCAATATTCAGTCTCTAATAGATATCATACCTAAAGAAGCAGATGCCAAGGAAAACATAAAAAAGAATAAGGTAAACATCAGTTGTACTTCCCTATAACACGCCTTTCAGCAACCAAAAATTTGCAGCTTTGCAACTCCTGAATCAGAAATGGTGTTTCAACCCCATAAACCATGGATAAAACTAATAAACAGAAAGCGTTGTGAAGCAAAATGCATCTCCTCTGATAGAAATCTCAGCTGAGTCTGTATCTTCAAAATTTCCCAATAAATTCTAGAACATAATCTCCTTCAAATTAAATATCTAGATGCTGAAATTATACTTCCTAACGTATTTTCTATCTTCCTTTCTTTTTTTCAACTCAACCTCCAAATAAAATTTATACAAACCTGAACACTATCTACTTTATAAAGAAAGCACCAGCCTCAGTATAAATGCTGCCTAGTTTCACTGAAAAACTGTAACAAAAAACCCAGGAGACAGCGTTAAACCTTTTGATCAGAAGCCAGGCCAGAAAGATCTAAATATGAGTTACATTATACATTGTACTTTGGTTGTGGTGAAAGTACACAGGCTCTTGAGATAAACCATCCTCTCCTTGTGTTGTAAAGTTCATTAATTTTGTTGAGGCCCCATTTCCCTTCTATTTACACAAACCTGAAGGCTTGGAGTGCTGATAAAATCTGGTTTGCTCCTCTGGTTTGTGCATTATTTAGAAAGTATAACCAAGGCAAAATATTTGCACAAAACACAATTGGAGTTGAACATTTTAGAACAGAAGAAGTAAACTTTTCTCAGAAAACAGTAATTTCCTAATAATTCATGGTTGCCGTAAAAGAAATTTATAATACGATTTATAAAGTACTATTAGACAGAAGAAATGTAGTACATGCTGAAAAAAGTCACTGCCAGACTTAGTGGTTGACTATTTATGTGCTCGTAAGAGAAATATAAATATTGTTGCAGATTTTCCACGCAAATATGTGCCAGTCACTTGATTTCTCTGCCTTAGTTCTGCATCGTAACAATAGCATTTCACTGCCCTGTTAGAATTTTGCAAGAGTAAATACTGTCATCAATGTTTGCAGGGAATAGCACGATACATTTCTCAAGGCAGAAAACTTAAAGACTACCCATTGCCAACAACATTTTTAGAAGGAATTCTTGACAGGTTTGAGCTTCCTAAGCTTTAGATTTTACCGAAGTTTATTTTTTAAAAATCCCAATCTTGGAACCAAGCTATTTTTCTGCTATCAAGTCTCAAAGATGTTAAAACTACCTAGAATGTCAAGAAATACCAGAAACAGATCAACACACCCCCAAACCCAACACTCAGAATGTACATGATTTGAAGCAGTTAAAGCAAATATGAGTGAAAACACAGAATATTCTACTAAACTAAGGTTTTTAACCATTCTAGCTGGTATTTGCTCTTACTCCATTCGTGGACATAACTCCAATTTCCCCAGCAGCACATCTCTAAAATGAAATACTGAAGTTCTCAGTAATTGAAGTTACAAAGCAAAGAATGGCTACAGAAAGTCTTCACTAGCAGACTAAATTACCACCAGTTTCTAGCACAATAAAAAAAAAAAAATCCTCAAAAATCCATTATGTAAATGTAAACAGCACAGAATTAACAAAAAAAATTCAACACTCCCCTCAGCCTTCTCTCCCCTTCTCCCACCAAAAGTCTTGGTTTTCACCCAAGGCTAAATAATAACTTTCCCTCTCTATATATAAATGTAAATACTGAAAGTCCAAAGCATTGTAAAAACATAAGCGTAACAACTTCAGCTCTTCACTATAGTTTAAATAGTCCTGAAAGACTGAAATTGATTGCGAATTTTTCTTTCTTTTTGCCGTTACTCACCAAGAAATTCTGATTACATACCATTCCATATCATTGAAGTTAAAAGTAATGAATTTTTGTTCTTTTTGTCTATCATATAAAATGAAAAAATGCATTTGTGGCCCATTCCTACAAAAACCACTGTCTTTAAATATTAACCACTCCACATTTCCACTAGCACGCTCGGACTGCACAGAAGAATATGTCCAACAATTCCATTTAGGCAAGATTGAAAATAAACCTCTAACAGGCAATGCCACCATAGAAAGAAACTAGAACTCCTGTTGAACCATTAATTTCAGTAAAGCTATTAACCAACTTCTTCACTTTAACTGTATCCTC
This sequence comes from Bucorvus abyssinicus, assembly GCA_009769605.1. NCBI lineage: Eukaryota > Metazoa > Chordata > Aves > Bucerotiformes > Bucorvidae > Bucorvus > Bucorvus abyssinicus. The sequence goes on from CM020028.1 coordinate 21,859,535, forward strand.
ATTTACAGTATTCCTAAAAAGTCCTTCTGGGAGCCGTTGTCGAAGGTGTCCTATGAAAGTACTGCTAGCTCATCCACAGCAAAGCAAGCAGCGGTGACTGGGCTGACATTCCTCCAGAAGACTATGTAGGATCTCACTGTGCATGAGGCAGCCTCGCCAAGATAGATGTCGCTCAGCTCAGTAAGCTGAGCAGAATGAAGAAAAAAAAAGGCTTCAAGATCTAGTAAGACAATGCCGAAAACAGTAAGACAAGCCAGGCACAAATAACTCAGATATTTAGATGTCTTATGCAAACACTAACAACTCCACAGAACTCAAACTACCTTTCACCCAGAAATATTACAACAGAGCAGGAAGGTGAGTACATTAGAGATATATGAAAATTATGATAAATGCTTGTAACCAAGGTGTATCATAGGCATGTTATACTAATAAATGGGTCAAGATCTATTTGCAGAGCCCCATAAAACATGTCACAATAGAAGCAACATTTCAGATGGAAGATCAGCAAGAGATTTAACTTTTCACATCACATACTGTTATTTTTATCAGCTAGAGGAACAGATTTTACATGTTGGAGAGCTACTTTGATTCTTCTGAATTTTGATATTAAAATGCACACTGTCACAGCTGAAATGAGGGGAAGTACTTAAAATGACAGCTCTTTGCTGGGAAGAAAGAAAAAGAATTATCAGAAAAGTAGAACCTACAAAAACTCCTTTGCCTATGGAACATAATCTGTTGGCTTCAAATTGCCCAGCTGAACTCAGAGACTGGTGATTCATTTTCAGAAGGAGATACTGAAAAAGATTTCTTTGTTGGCTATTATACAGAAGGGTATATTCCACTCACTTTATCCTGTCAGCATTGCCATTTTTCACTGAGAACATATACCAAAGGTATATTTAATGATAATTTCTTGTTTTCCATAAACATTTATAAATAACTGGGGGGTGGCTAGAGCTCCTTTTCCACACATTTTCTACTCAGCCTCTCTGTTAGCTCATGGTTAATATCCCTCTCCCTAAAACAATGCTGCGAAAAGCAGTGGGCCGACTTGGGCAAAAAAGTGCCAGCTTCATGACAAACTGAACAAATCTTTGGAATTCATCCTTCCTTGCAGCCAGAAGTTATCTCACAGCCTGCAGTCTGTGTAATCATCTGGGGTCAAGAAGCTCCTCTGCAACAATTTTCCCTCCTTTTGGCACACCTGGCATAAACAGAGAAATGTCCTGCTCAGAGAGACATGTAATTGGGTGGTTTTGAAGATGTTAACTAAGCAAGGGGATATATCTAAAGAAGAATGAGTTTAAATAGCAAGACTATTTTATTACAAGAAATTGCACCATGACAATCATGGTAGAAGCACTTCTTACACTCTAATAACATCAAACTATACACTGACCATATGTACAGTCATATGTAATTCATGCATAGTATTAAATCCCTAAAGAGCTGCAAGCATAAAATTATCAATAACTACTACAGTTAATAAAATACGGGAAAAAACACTGCAAGTCACATTAGGTCGACTACATTACTAAACTACCTGCTTAATTTCCTACTACTGCAAATAGTATGCCTGAATCTTTCCTTTCTTCCTACTCCTGTGGTGCCTCAAACCATTACAGCAGCTACATTGAGAACTAGACTAATGACCAAAGCAAATGCAAGTGCCTTCACCCCTTACTGTGCCTAAGGGAGAAAAAACATGCAAAACCCCCTGTGTTTTTTAAACACCTCCTCTTAATATCATGTGCGATTTTATGACAACTCATGCCAGAACTTGTATGTAGTGCATCTTACAAAACTTCAGAAATAATAAGTTTACAGCAGGAAGTTAAAAGTTATTCCAGTTCTCTTCATATAATACACATTACGTTTACAATGCTTGACATCAGGTTAGAATAAAGTATGCACTGCATTAAGTCCAGAGTTACAGAATTTGACACCTCAGAACTGCTTTAGCAGTAAGTTCTTCATCAAACCTAACCTAACCACCACTACATTACTAATTAGCCTGTCACAACAGATCAGTAGACAGTCTTTTGGTTCTTAAAGCACATTTCACCATTATTTTGCCTGCATCAAACTTACAGATAAACCTGCATTTCTCAGGAAAAATTCTTTGGGAGTAATTTTATGATTAAGATCGTGAAATATGGCAGAAACAGACTGTTATCAAACTACGAATACCACCATAATTCCTAATCCCTTAAATGGAGAATTAGAGTCTCTTAATTACAATCTCTGCAGCCCAGTGTCTTGAAGGTTTTTTTTCTTTTGTTAAATTCCAATATTATGTTCCTTACTTGGACACACTGTCAATGTTCTCAGACCTGATTGTGAAAATCCACATCAACTTGTGTCACCACTGATTAGCATCCCTCCGTGTTGAAATATTCCTAAATATGGTAAAAAGAGATGTCTTGGTTTGAGTTAGAACAGCACTAATTCTGTTCAGTGACTTTACTTTTCAGCTCAGTCTCTTCCAAGTAACTCCACATAGTACATTTTTGCAGACAGTGTCTGCTTCTAGAAGTAATAACAGTTACTACCAGGGGTTGGTGTACAGAAAGGCTCTGGCTTATACTTGCTCCTGTCCAAACCAAGGTCACTGTTAATCCTGTGTCCCACGTTGGGGTGCAGTAAGTCAGAGACTGCACGTGGAGGGAAGAGCAGACAGGACAGGTGACCCTAAACTGACCAACAAGGTGTTCCATCCCACAGACGTCATATTCAGTATAAAGCTAAGGGATCACAAGGGTCAAGCTCTCTTCTTCAATGGCTGGTGTCCGAGGAGGACTCTGTCTGTTCTGCCCTCGATCCCAATCTGTGCATTCCTGAATTCAGTTCCAGAATCCAGCTCCTGAATCTGTTTCCCATGATGTAATTGCCATCGGGGGATAGGGTTTGTATTAGTTTTGTATATATTTCTTTTTATTGTCACTATTTTCATTAAAGCAGTTTTAGTTTTCTTTTCCAATCCATAAGTCTCTTTCCCTTATTCCCTTTCTCTTCCCTTTTGGGAAGGGAAAAGGGTTAGTAGAGAGCATCTGTCTCTCATCTAGTGGCCAGCCCAGCCCTAACCCATGACAAGTGAGATCAGAAAACAACAAGTATTTGGGATTCACCCAGAAATTTGGACTCTTTCAGGATGACAGTGGTTTATCTCCTCAAATTTCTGTGCAGCTTAAAGCATTCTTTCATATTATTAGTTTAACAGTAGTCTTAAACAACATTCTTTTGCCAACCATACCTAAAGAAGGGATGCATCCCTCAAAATCTCTGTACAAAGTTGACACTAAACTGTAAGCTGTTAGGAATGACCAGGTTCCACACCAGGAGCATGTTAATAGGACTAGCCAAATGCTGATGACTGGCCAGACAATCCCAGAAATTTCTCCTCCTGAAGTCAGAGATACTTACGCTCCTCAAAACAATAGAAAACAATTTTGTTCAGATGTGTTCTCTGCAATCCACCACCATAAATGGTTCCAAAAACATTTCCAACTATTACACAGTATTAATTAGCTGTCCAGTTAAACAAGAATGCGCAGCTATCGCTGCAATCTATCAACTGCATCTATGTCCAAATTCGTATGAATTAAGAATAGCTTTTGACCGCCTTCCTGCTTCAAGAATCTGAGTGTCAAAAGAAAACTTTCTTGCTGGGCAAGAACAAAGCAGAGCACTCTACTTTCACTCTGAGAAAAGAATTGAAAAATAATACTACTGCTTGACAACTTTTGGAAGTTTCCCGAGAACATGAGAGCTTACTTTACATCTGAATGTTATCTTACGAAACCTGCCAAGAAGTTCATTCCAGATAACAGCACATTCCCAAGGGGCCTCGGGTAAGAAGGGCCCAGGGACACTTTACCAGAAGGCTTCATCATTCCCATCTCCCTGGCACAAATCCAGTTAAGAGATGGATAAATGCAGCAGGGTCCTGAAAGTACACTGCCACCACTTGAACAGCTTGCTGCTCCTTCAGTCCTCCTCAGGGACACCATGAAAGGGGCCAATAGAAAGCGGCTGTGTTTACTAGTGAAAATTAGCCCATGGCCCACTATCTGCTCTTCCAAGAACAATCTGGGATTGAGTAGTGCTCACACAGAATAATGCTTTCGAAAAAAATCTACTGGTAATCGTACTAGGCAAGCACAGTAAGTAAGGTGCTGGCATCCTCAGCACCTAGGAAACATCAAATAACCCACCAAAACAACAGTTGAGTGCTACTACCCTGCATTATTAAACTTGCAGTGCTGACAAGCACATCTATCGGATTGAGCTCTACAGAAACCCGCTCAAGGTCTTCATTGCTAGACACCGGCCTCAGGAAGTAAAAAAGCAAACATTTGCCAGAACCTCAGCTACCACTTTTTAATCTTATAATTCAAATCATTCTCACAGATAATATTACCAATGTTTCAATCCTCTAATAGTCCATAGAAAATTGGCAAGCAGTGCAATGTCTTCCACATTTTCAACTGCCAAATTACGCTACAAGACAGTGAAACAATTAGGAAAAATTATTACTATTTCTCAAATAAGTCATTGTCAACTTTGCCAGCAAGAAAATTATAAATTGAAGGGGGCAGTCTTTCAATGAAAAGTTTTCTTAACTGTTCAAAATGGGAAAAAAAACAACCAAGCTATGCTTTATTACGATGCAACAGACTAAGGAATTCCTGACAATTACATATGAATTTGTGTCACAGTCCTTCGTTTATGCTCTAACCTTTCCCCCTGAAAGATACATACTTTTCAAAACAGTTTTTTACTGTTTTTTGAAGAGCTGGAAGAATTAATTTGGAGCCCTGACTCTTAAAGTTGGATAAACATTAAGAAAGAAACAATGTATTTGTAGTTGAAAGCTACTGCAAGAATAAGGCTACTAAGAAATTTGTTCCAGAAATATACTGCTGCAAGAAAATAATCTAGGGGCATACATAGCCCAAATATGAGAAAAAGGCCCTTTATACTATACTGTTCCCCAGACAAAGCTTTTATCACTCAAACAGATGTCAGCAGCAGGTAGGAGAAAAAACGTATTACACAATCACAAATCAGACGTGCAAAAACGCATTTTTAACTGCGTATAGTTATTGTACCTTCAGTTTGGACACATGAGCATTAAGCACAATTTTTCTTAAGCAAAAGCAGACATTTCCTCTCCATCTAGTTTGGCCTTAGAACAAGCAAGGTAGGGATGAAACCTGATCACCGCCGTCAAGTTCACTTGTAAATGAAAAAGAAAGCTCCCACAAGAATTCACTTTAAAGCACTGAATACAAACGCTTTGACAATTTTCTCATGCCTGTCTGTGAGGCAACTGTAGACGGTGCTTTTTACTTTTCATCCCTTCACCCAGCATAATATTTCCCACGACTTGTTTGCTATGCTGCAGCGTTACTTTTGCTAAGCAGGCCAGCTTGTCTCCCACACGACTCTCCGTGCTCGCCCCCCTCGCCCGCAGCCCCACGAACCCAGGCAGGGCCCGCAGCAGCCCCCTTCGCCGCCCCCGTGCCGTCACCAACCAGGCCGCAGCCACCGCCGCCCGCTCCCTGGAGGCACCCCCGACCCGGCCGCTCGCCGCCGCACCGCGACTGCCAGCCCGGCAGGGCCGCCTGGTCGCCGCTGCTGCCCCGGGCTCCCCACCACACGCGAGGCCGGGCAGGAACCAGCAGCAGAGGGCTGGAGGGTAGAGTGGGCCGGCAGCCTGCGGGGGGGCTGGAGACAGGATTGGTGTCGGAGGGAGGACCGGCCGGGGGTTACCTCACAGGGAGGCCAGGTGCAGAGGGCCAGACCGGGAAGGGGCGCCGCAGAGGCCACTCACCCACATCCTGGTCGAAGGGTTCGTAGCGAAGAGCGGCATCGGCGGGCCGGGGGCGCGGCGCAGCCACCCCCTCCCGGCAGCGCGGCGGCGGAGCGACGAGCCCTCGGCGGCAGCGGCTCCTCCTCCCTCCCGGGTTACCTCCGGCTCCGGCTCCTCCCAGGGCCGCCGAGCCAGCCCCTCTCGCGCAGCATGCTGGGGAAACGGGGGCGGGCCTCGGCGCCGCCTGACGGCCCCCAGCCCCCGCCACCCGGCACCACCGCGGGCCCTCCCGCGGCGGCAGGGGTGCAGCCATCGGGGAGCGGGTCGCGGCGAGCGAGAAGGACCCTCAGGCCCTTTCCGCAGGTACCCGCGGACCGAGCTGTGCCTGGCCTGGTTTCGCCTGTGCTGTCTCCCGGCAGCACCGACACCGCCTCTGCAGCCCTTCGGGCCGGCCCCATCCTGACCTGCCGCCCCAGGCCAGGCAGTTTAGGGCAGGTAGGGCATCTCAAAGCGGGGGGTAACTTTACTTAGTTCTGCTGAACTCTTCCGTGCCTCCCTAGTTAGGAGGTGAGTCGGTTCCATGCCCAGACACGTTGCTCCCTGTAGAAAATTTCCAGAGCTTCTCTATACATCGGGCTGACTGACTTTTTATTGTTAATGCCGTCATGCTTCTGAAGGAGGTGGCCTGATAAAGCAAAGGTGCAGGATGGTGGTTATGACAGTGTCTCTCACAGCACGGCATGGGAGCCTGACACTTCTCTTCAGGTTCGAAGCGGCTGACATCGGTAGCGTGTCAGTGTTCTCAGGACATTGATAGATCCCGTGACCTGTGGCTGCACAGCAAAATCTTGCTCTGCTTCACTTTGTTCAAGTATCTTGGTGGCTTTGATGGGATGTATCCCATAAGAATTTGACTCATAGGATATGACATGTTCTGCTAATTCCTGCTGTCACATAAAAAGTCATTATCCATCAGACTTTAGTACTGTAATACTGCTGAACTAGTTTGGGTCACAAATTAAGCAAAAAATGGGCCACTGCACACACATTAGGAAAGAGTTGTAGACATCTAAAAGAGTAATGTGGGCACCTCACAGGAGTGCAACAAGAAACGAAAAAGATAACTACTACTGTTTGCGGTGCAGAAACACTAGATGCAATCAATGGCCTAACCATGTTCAATAATGAATGTGACTGCATGCATTAGGCAGACTTCTGACACATTACTGAAAACTGCACACCAACCCTCTTTCCACCGGGATTTACAGTCACTTATTTTACTAAAATTTTTTCCAGGGATCTACATTTCTGCTTTCTTCCCTATCCACAACTGTTTTCAGCAGCTGATGCAAGTCAGCATTGATCTACTGCTTAGGACTGACTGCTTTTAAGGATTTGCATGTTTTCTTTGTATTCTGCCTCAATTCGTGGCATCTGTTAGATATTCTCAGAGGATGCTTTACCTCCTCATCATTCATCTGTCTCCCTTATTGTCACAGAAGACATATGGTAGATGTTCTCAGAGCCTGTTTTATCCCCCTCCTTTTTCATTTCCTTCCCTCTGATGGGTTTCAAAATGAATTGTAAGAATCCTTTAAAACAGGCAGAGCTTTTATGCGTAGTCTTGCATAAGAGCAAACACAAGAGATGTGGGAAACTGGCGTTTCAGGTGGCCTTCAGCCTGAAGGATTTGAACCCAACTTTACTTCGCAGGCAACATCTTACTAACATTTTGAATAAGGTAGTATATCCTCAGGAGGCATCTTCAGGCTCTGTAGTTATGGCTGATGTTTGTTTCTGTTGAACACAGTGTGAAATACAAGAGTCCTGTGAATACCCTGATTTTATTGGTGTCTCTTTTCCCGTCCATGGGTCTAGCATTCTTCTGTGGCACGGCAATGGGTGGTGTGTTAGAGCACTCTTCCATGAAGTGTAGGGTTTGCCCTCTCAGACACAGATGGCTACGAAAACCAGCTTTTCCACTTTATGTGTGAGTAGTGTAAGAGTATGCAGTTAAAAAAAAAAAAAGAAAAAAAGGTTGTGTTAAGCTTCCTGTGTGGATGTAGTTCAAAATGTTAGTGTTATTTCCTGCCGCATTTGAAATGGTACTTGTAAGTTACCTATCTAAAAGTAAGGAATCTAGTTCAAAGGTACAGTCTCAAATGGCATCTAATTTCAGGGTAACTTCAGCTGATAGAGAATGTAGCAACACTGCACTCCCTGTGCCCACAACTATGTGCTGCCACCACATTTCTTGTATTAGGCTTGGAACTTGATCCAACTCATTTGTGACTGCACAATCAGCTGATCCAGCCGAAAACTACTGACTGCAGAAAGTTCCCTGTTGGATCATGTCACTCATCTGACTCACCTTGCAGTTAGATCCCAGGCAAGTGAAGAGGTGGGAAGGCACGGCTTGGGTCTCAACTTCACCAGACTGGGTCAAGAAAAACAGGCATGTCTAGGGGATTATTCATCTGTTCTATTTCAGACCATGTTCCGAAGATGGCCTCTGCAACAGCATAACTCTACTGATTTCACAGAGGAGCTTCTCTACCCAACAGTTCTCTGACTTAGGACTTGTCTCCAGACAGCCTTATGGCAAATTTTAAGTAGGGTGTATTTAAAAATATGTGCTACTTTTGTCCAAAGTAAACAGTGACAGATGACTGGTACGGACACTTCTTCTTTCTTTGCACACTTCATTTTTTATATAGTACTGTTGTTCAGACACTGCTAAGAGATAAAGACATGTATTTAATTGCCAGTGCAACTTACTTCCTGGATTTTAAAGATTACATACTTCTGAATTTGCTCAAGTAACTGTTTAATTTTGTTGTTTATATAATTCATTACTTTTTTTAAAAATTATGACAAGGGTTTATCCATACCAAGATTAGTTCTGGATTCTGATGATACACCATGTTTCATTTTCCTATAGTCTTCCCATAGGATAGGGTACTTAGGAACAGCAACTTACAAATGACAATCTGCTAGGGAAGTTCTAGTGTTTTTTACAATCGCTTAGCTGAAAGACATCTGGATTAGACAGCATATTTCTTAGAGGCAGACAAAAACATTATGGCTGTGGAAGGGAAGTCCACTGCAGTTCCAGTTTACTGGAGGACTATTATACTTGGCACCACCCCATTTATTTTAGAACATACTAGTTTGCTAGCTGCTGCACTGTAAAGATAAGGTGTATAAATCCAGGAAAAAGTCAGGCCAATAAACTTTTAGCAAGGATATGGATATAAAGGCCAACAGTTGTCTCACTGATCAATCACATCGGCCTCTATTTTAATTGTGTTTTCATTATAGTCCACTGTGTACATTGCTTTCAGAACTGGAAACAGAAAATAAATCAAAGGAAAAGAGGAAGGTTTGGAATGAGAAAGTACCATCACTCCATTTGATCACAGCTTTTGTCGTTGACAGGGCAAGTGCAAGATGTTTTGGATGGCATACGAGATGCTGTAATGCAGTAACAATACAGTGATATGACAAAGACAAAATTTATCCCAGTCACTGGCCACATGTATATGTTCTAAGTACTGGACTACAGTGATTTACTTCCCATCTATAATCCTATTGTAGATGTCCTAATATTTTACAAGTGTCCAAGCTGTGTGGCTTACTTTTGGTACTCTTATCTATTTCCTTCTCTAAAGAGAACATATTAAGCATATCAATACAGTAAGTGTGGTGTCCTCTGTTATACAAAATTCAGGCTAAAATTATTTAATTGTCCTTTTTGGCCCTAATATTTATGAAGTCTGCAAATAGGATTATATGAAACATATACCTAGAGTTCCCTCAAATCCATGTAACATTAGAACTAGGCAAGTATTCAAATAATAAACTTTATAAACCAATTAATTTTGCCCTGACCACATTAGAAATTGTAATGTGCAACTTTATAGTTAACAATTTCTAGTTAATATTTGTGTATATAGCTGCCAGAAACAAGGGTTTGTATTTTCCCCAGTCTTTCTGTATCCGATGCAGTACTTGCAAACCAACTCATATGATGTAGCATTTCATAAGTTTATGCTGCAGTTTTGTTAAATGAATTTGGATAACAAGTTCATTAAATTCAAACACAGAAATGAGTTTATACTATTTGCTTTAGTAAACTCACAGTGATGTGATATACCTGTAAGAACCACATAAACTGGAAGCTGCTGGCTGCTGGGATCTCCGGGAGCTTGAGCTTCCCTGGGGATGCTGGTGGGAGCATCAACTCTGTGCCAGCTTCTTGACACTGCCATGGGGAACCACTTGTCCTAGTGCTTTTTTTGGCATGAGCACCTGTTCTCAGTGTGGCCAAACTGACTACACCCAATATGGTCACTTCTTCTGGCCGATAACTCAGCCCAGTTTTCAACCAATGATGAAGTTAAAATTAATCATTTTATTCTCCATCACTCTTCTAAGAAGGCAGACAGGCATACTTCCACTGACCATAATGGGAGTTAGACTGGAACACAACTCCCTTGATAAAGAGCCCTTTTTAACTCAAGTCCTTGAAATAAAACTAAATAGCAAGCAAAGATTATGTGTGTCCTGTAGCTAATAATGGAAGCAGTCTCCTCTGCAGAGATTGTAGTGCTCACACAAGCAAGCTACCATTGAAATATACTGAAATCAGAAGGTATTTTTAATATAATTGAAGTGTTTTTTGTGAAACCCTGTGAAAGTCTTCCTGACATCTGTTGTCAAGGTAGCAAAGCTTCCTTACTTAAGAAAGATATTACATTTCTTGCATAATACAGGGAAGAAAATTTACGAATATCTTACTTATGCTAGCAATTAATTTTCAGCATGTACTTTATTTTACTCACATGAACAGTTCCATTGAAGCTAATGGTACTAATTTTAAGTTTTGAGCATTTTATAGGTATATCTATATAATTGGCACATCAGAGTGGAGTTAACTTCTAGATACAGCAAGCGCAAAGGTGTTAACTGCACAGATTACAGTCTTTGGGACTGGTCTAGACATAATGCAACAAAATGTCAGGATAGTTAACAGTGGTACAGTCTAAAGTATCACATAAAGAAAACAATCATTGTACAGGCTCCAATCTATTATAGCAAAAAGTACATTGAGTTTGGATAAACCAAACTCAGATGAGCAGCATAGTCATCTCCCTTGAACATGTGTGGTTCCTTCAACATTGCAGTCTGGGTTATAGTTTTGCTTCTGAAGAGGATTAAATACAATAATTTCCAAGGGCATCTCAAACTGGTTCTTTTGAGAACATAAATATACCAATGCTTTTTGGATATATAGAATAAATATTTTCATACAAAAACTTCTAAATGTTCACACAAGAATTTTTGTACTTTTGTAACAGAAATACAGATTTCCACTTCAGCCTGTGTTCTTGGCACCTGTTTTCCTTCGCTGACTACTGAACTGTACAGGCAGAGGCTTAATAGGAATCATTTATCTTGCAGTAGCACTGCCAAACTCCAACTGTTTCAGATGTGCCAAATACAAAGACATCTTCTAGTTCTTCCCACAAGATTTATGCAATCCATTCTACACCACATCTATTGAAAGCATCTTCTGTCCTATTCTTAGAGCAGTAAATAAAATGATAGATTTACACACCTGTATGAATGCACAAAAAGTGCATAAACACTGTGTTGTTCAATTTAGACATAGCTAAATTCTGTTTACCTGCATTTATCCGTGAATACCTCACTGATTACTACATACTATAAACCCAAAATACTGTGCAAGTACTATATATAAGTCTGTTGTCTAAACACTTTGTTCTTGCAAAGCATGTTGGGAACATTATGTGAAGACAGGGAAGAAGGACAAGCAGAATTTAAGTTGATAATTTTTAAAACAAAGTCTTCTTCCTCAAGTTTTTAAGTTATCATCTGGCACTTAACTGTGCTGTAGTATAAAGGTAATATCATTCTGCAGGGCTCGTACTAAGTAATTCTTGCAGTGTTTCACAGTAGATGACCTTCCCCTGTGATCATGGAGCCAGTAAGTCATTATATGATTTTCAGAACGCTGCAACTTTTCATTTTATGGAAATGCTCCTATATAGATAATTTTTGTAACAAACAAACAAAATTATAGAACACTGCATGAGAAAATAATTCTTATAGAAGTTTCACCTTGTGTGTCTGGAAATAAAAAACATTCAGCTTTAAAAAAATGTTGAATATCTACTTGTGCAATAGGAACCTAGAAGATAGGCATACATGGATAATACTAATCCTGAAGAACACCAGGAAAACCACTCATTTTTTGTAATAACAGTATAGCAGTGTTGATGTTTTGGAACTAGAGTGAACAAAGGAGAACCGCCTGCGAAGGTTGAGAATGGATATGAAACACAATGGTGAGCTCACCTACAACACATCTTGATCTAACTATCATAAAATTTATTAGGAAGGTTGATTTCAGACTGTACCAGAATAACAGCAAGGTCGAGCTAAACTGATAAGCCAGTCATAACTGGTTTAAAAAGCTGACTTACAAGTAGATGATGCAATTAATGTATAAGGCTATTCAGTTCCATTGATTGTATTTCTGTATGTAGACAAAACCTGTCTTATGAACCATTTTGAGATTTTGGGGGTCAAAAGGTGCTAGCCAAAGTTGAAATATTAGATGAAATAATTTTGCCACTATAAAAGTACAGTATTTCTAATTAAGCTCTCACACTGCACTTTGAAAATAGCTGACATTCATCAAATTTAAATAAAGGTTCTTACAGTGATTCAGGAAATACAGACTAGTAAACCACAAATGTATACATGGTAAATTGATTGAAATTATAATTAAAGGAATAACAACACTGAACTTATGAAAAGGAAATTACGTTTCAACTAATTTATTGCACTTCCTGGAACATGTAATTACAAAAACAGATTTTAAAAAGTTTATTAACAAAACAAACATATTTTGAAAACACCGGTGATAAATTGTCACACAAGAACTACCAAGGATATGAAGTAGTTATAGATTAAGGAACAAAATATCTCCATCATACATGGGAAACAGAAACAAAGAGCAAGTTTTCTTTATTATGGCAAAAGAAATCACTGGGGTTTTTATGAAAGTTCTGTTATAAGTTTCATTTCTTAATCCATTGACAAATGGTTGGGAAACAGACAAGTGTGGGATGGCAAAACTTGCAAATGACACAAAATGTTTATTTATTCAAATCCAAAAGGATTATGAGGCTGTTCAGAAATTCCGTATCCATTGGGTTGAATTGGTCATGTGATAGCAAGAGAAATCGTATGCTCATAAATAAAACCCACAAAACCCAAAAAACATTGAGCTACTTATCCTCACTAATAAGTTCTTGATTGACGAAATCCCCTGAAGACAAACCTGGTCATCATTACAGATAACTTTTGCATCCAAAATCATTAAGTTTGAGCAAATAAATAGTGGGAAGGAAAATAATACAGAATTCTAATACGACTATATCAAACATTGCTCATCAAATTTCAAAAGATTCTCTGCAAAAGCATGGAAAACATCCGAGGAGGGATTTAAAAATGGAAAATGTTTACTTCAGAAAGCAAATACAATTTGTTCACTCAAATCTGCCATGGAAAAATCTCAAGAGAAAAATGGAAAGGATAGCTAAAAGTATTAGAAAATCACAACTAATATTAAGAATTTGGATCAGGTCATGCCTTCCTCTGTGTATCATCATTTAAAATAAGAAAGTTTTCATCAGTTAATGAAGTCATAAATAGGCAAATTCAAGTGAGACAAAAAACACTTCACACATAGTATGTGGTTAATTTGTGATACCTATTTCAACACTGCATTGACAAAGCCAAGAAGATGGAAAGGTTTGAAGAGAGAAGTGAAATTTGAGCGGAAGAAAGCTGTAACTGATGTAAAGTGATAGCAGGAATACCCGGAATTAAAATAGTAAATATAGAAAATGTTTTTGAAAGCTACAGGGTTTAAACCAATTTATAACTGTTACATTGAGATGAAATTTAGGCTCAGATTATCTCATGTTTGCCCACTACACAGTGTCTTGCACTTTCCGCTGAAGCCCAAGGTTGACAAAAACTTATGAATTAGGTTGTTCAATCCTGAGTGTAAATTCCTTTGTCTATATTTTTTAACGCTAGGATTCTCAGATTGGGTTATGCCTACTTGAACAGGAAAAGGATCTATTTATATATACTGCCTTCTATTTGTTTGGAAACTACATGGAAACTACAACAGATACACACAGCACAGTAACACTGTTTGATAGAGCAAATTCTTAGCTACAAAACACTGTTTTTCGACACAGTCCCCACCATGGGCTGTGCATTTTCCCCAGTGATGAACAAGACCCTGCGTGCTGCGCTCCTAACAATCTGCACCAGCGGAGGGGACCCACTGTCACTGTCACCACTGCTGCAAGGCGCCACCCACCCCCTTGCTCACACCCACTGTTTGGTCTCCGTAAACATTCAGCAGTCAGTGGGTGCAATTTTTTCTGCATGGAGGAACTCAGTTACACCCCTTTGCTTCATCCACACTGCCATGTCAGACACCATGTTGTCAGACATCCCCTCTGCTGCCATCTGTCACACAGCAACAAAATTTAATGGAATATTGGTGGGAAGGTTCAACCTCTGCTGCCATACCACCACCATCTGCCTCCAATGTTGTGGGCCAACGTAATAAAATAGGAGGCATTGCTTTTGGAGTGGTCCTTGTACTATCAGTGCTTACTATAATCTTGCCAGCATATACATGGTGCTATTTTGCCAGGCTCTCATTTTGCATGCACCTTTATATATACATTTGCTGTTGCCAGTGGGTTTATATTTTGAGGCTGAAAGATGAACATCTGCTTGCGTGCTTTGGTGCAGAGAGGGAGAGAGAACAGGGTTTTGTATAGCACATCTACTTACCTTTTACCTGAAGGCGTGTGAACTGAGACCATCTATGGGTTTTCAATACTGGGATGACCTATCCCTTCCTAAAGGAGGTAGACTGGGACTCTTCAAATCTTTTAGGATTGAAAAAGTAACATTTCAAAGGTATATCCCAACTCACTTTTGGAATTCTTCTGTCTGTATATGCCAGTCCAGTGTTCAAGGTGTTTGGGCTGAGTGGCCGCGGTCACCATGCTTAACTGTGGAAATGAGGAGCCTGAGGCTACAGGTATGCTGCCCGAAGCAGTGAACATTATCCTGAGGCTGGCACAGACTGAGCCAGGTGTCACAGGTCATGTGAAGGGCCATGTCACACTGGTATAGTACAGGCTGAGGGTGACCCCCTTCCACAGCTAGTCCCATCAATGTCCCGGCAACGCTTCCTGTGCTGGCTTTGCTTCCCTGTGCACGTGCACAGGGAGCAGCCTTGCAAGACAACATGTTTAATGTCACCTTTCAGTCTGCCAGCTGGGTTCTCTTCAGGCCCTAGGAGGACATTTCTCCGCTTCTCTTGGGTGTGGGCCTTAGTCTTCCTTGTGTATTGAGGGTGGTATTTATTGAGACCTACCAGACTGGAAAGTGTCCTCTCCCCAAAGTCATCCTGGCAGGTGGCTGTTGGGTGTCCAAGTTGGGACCTAGGCATATTCCCACCAGTCAGTCTCTCACCAGACTCCCAGATGTTCAACCTCAGACAGACATTACTGCGTTTTCAAGAACTGTGATCATTTTCTGTCACTTGTCGGGGTAGGCTACACCCACCGCTTTGGCCTGGTCCCCAGCAAGTCACGGCACCAACCCACGAGGAGCATCCTTACGCCGGAGGGGTCAGCGGCGTGACGCCCGTGGGACCGCGTGTGAGGCCCGGGGCAATGCCCGCCCGGGGACCTCCGTGACAGCCGCTACCAGACTCATCCGTCCCGCCCGGCAGCCGCAGCGCTGCCCGCGCGAGGGCCGCGCCGCGCCGCCCCCGGAGGGCCTGGCGTGCCCCGGGGAGCCGCTGCGAGGAGGGAGGAGCATTCAGCGCCATGTGAGCAGCTGGCGGCGGGCAGCAGCCCTCGAGGAAGACAGATGGGGTGAGAGACAGCGAGAGGTCCGGCTGTCAGCGCGGCCTCAGCCCCGCCGCGAAGGGAGCCCCTCCTCCCCGCGGCAGTGCGCCTCTCGCTCCCTGGCCGGGGGGAACCATGGCGTCCAGCGAGGAGGACGGAGGCGGCAACGGCGCGGTGGAGGAGAAGGAGAATGGCAAGAAGAGGAGGCTGGGCGCCCTGGCCACGGCCTGGCTCATCTTCTACAACGTCGCCATGACCGCAGGGTAAGGGGGCGCGGGCACGCCGTGGGCCGGCAGCGTGGCGCCGCAGCGGGGCGCGGAGTCGCGGCGCGGAGTCGAAGCGCGGGACGGTGCGAGCCGGATGCAGCGCAGCCGAGGCGAGGCGAGGCGAAGCGACGCGACGAGGGCCCGGCAGGCTCGCGTAGCCGCAGGGCTGCCGGGTATGAGAGCCGGGACCACAGGGGAGCCGCCGAGAGCGGGGCTAGCCTTTCCCTGCCAGGCATTGCCTAATACGGTGCAGCGCTGCCAGCCACCAGCGCGTCACCCCGAGCCCGCCGCAGAGGTTAAGTATAGCCGGGACAGGAATGCCGGGCGGGGGTGCTGCGCGGGCCCCGTCCCTCGGCGCAGCCACTGCCGCCGCCCCTCCACGGCCGCCCCTCCACGGCCGCCCGCCTCTGGGCCGGACCCCGGGCCGCCGACGGTCCGCCGCGCCTCTCCGGGAGGGGCTGCCGGCGGGCCGCGGGGAGGTGAAAATGCCCTTCGGAGCCGCCGAGGGTTTCGGGACGGCCGGCTTGGGCGCTCAGGGAAACGCTGGGGTCTCGGGCGGCGGATCCTGCCTGCAGCTGACTCTGTGAGCTCACGTCCTGGGTTACCGTGTGGGGTAGCTCCTTCAGGTCTGCGAGCCCTGATCTAAGCAGCAGAGCTCGCACCAGTTCCCAGCGAGGTAGAAATTTCCAAAGCCGAGCGTGGTCCTCAGCGCCAGCGGGCATGTAGTGATGACTGGGGGTGGTTGGCGGGGGAAGGAGCTGTGCTAACCCAAGGGGCTCGTTTGAGCTAGCGATCCATGCTGCAGTGCTTTGCTTTGAGAAACATGGGTATTTATTTGGAATAACAGATGATAAGAGCACTCAGGTTTATGTTGTTAGTGCTTGAAGTACATATTTTTACTTCTTGAAAATTTGTCCTGTTCACTAGCTCTTGGGAAAAATACCCCAACACTATTAATTTTCAAATGCTTAAAAGAAAACGAAGATCAAATAATTTTATAACTTCTTAAGCTGACATTCACCATGAGAACAATTTTACCTTGGTTACCAGTGGGTGAACTCCCTGCCCTTTGAATCCCATAGAGCAAAACCAATATGCTGTAGTTGAAGCAGGAGTCTAAGCACTGATGCAGAAAGCCAGGAATATGGTTGTAAAGGCTTTCTTCTCACTAGCATCTGTCAATCTTGTACACATATTTAAGTGTGTTCACATACTGCAGCAGCACCTTTTGAAAAGCGCTTTTACTTAATGCAGTTTTTTTTCTAGCTGGCGAGTTAATGTGACCTCATTGAATTCCCAGCCTCGTGCTCCATGTGTGAATTTGCTAATGAACACTGACTCTTGTCACTGACTTTTGAATGTCTGTAGAAGATTATCGAACCGTATTAGTTTTGACCTTAGGTGCTGGTTCAGTATCTCCCACTTCCTTCTCTCATATCTTTCATTAATATCAAAAGGGATTCAGACATGCAAAATTGCATATTTTATGTGGAAACAGAGAAATAAGAGATTGGAATAAATTCTTACAATCTTTTGTACAGCTTAAGAAAAAATTAAACATTTTAAGTAGAGCAATACTTAACAGGGGCACTACACAGGATAAATAAGTAACAAGACCAGTGTATTTGTCCACTTGTCCAGACATGGCAATATAGCAAAGTGTTTCTAGAGTTTTAATAAACTAATACATAATTGTTTGTTAACAACCATTCTAATAAAAAAAAAAAATGCGGCTTATCTTTCTTTCTAACAAAGGTTTAGGGGACTAAAATGACAGATCAGTACCAAATCTTACTGGAAGTCCCAACAGGAAATTCTAGCTTTATCACAGAAAGTGTTTTCTATTTCCTGGATTTGCAATACTTAGTACAAAGGTGTTCCTGACATCCAAAGTCAAAGCCACTGACAACTAAATGAATCAATCTGCAGAAATTCATGTCCAAATAAAAATTTATCTAAGAAAAACGTATTTGCAGTCCTTGCTTCTGAGTGGAGTCCAAGATTACTTCTCTGTGCAGCCCTTTTGTTACAGAATGAGGTGCAGAAAATGGCTTGTTAGATTAGATGTATTGTGACTTCTCAGTCTAGGCTAGGACAGAGCTGTTGCTGTCACCATTCGTGCTACCAGCTGGATGTAAATGCACTGTCACCTTCCTCTTGTCAAACACTTCACTATAAAACAGGGCAGCTTTACTGTGAAGGAGTAACAGTGATATTCCAGTAATCCCTGGTTTCCACAGTGGTGGGAGGCAACCACAAATTAATGCACTCAGATTTAAAATGTGTTATAAAATATAAGCAACACTTGTGGGGGCAAGTTTTGGAGCTCTGGCAGATCGGATTCTTGGGCTTAAAGGAGAAGGGATCAAGGAGGGGAATCATTCCTGCGGTGTGGGGAAGCCTGACTATGTGAGTTTGAAATGCCGTCATGAAGTGCTGGAATGGACCATGCCAAGTGACTGCATGGCAGTAGGTACTGTGCGTAAGAGCTGTTGAGGGCTGATATTGAAGTACATGCCATCCGAGGTGAACAGGGAGCTGTGACGGTCCTTGCGACTCTCATGCCATTACAGCATGACAGGTCTAACCAAAGAGCAGTTTTTCCTGGTACCCTGTTTCCAATGTTAGCCAATACCTTACACTTAGGGAAGAGTGTAAGAACAAGAGATGTGTTAAATATTTATCCAAATGCTTATATAAATATTTCTCTGGATGTTTATATGCTCTCTGAATCTGCCTCCGAGTGTTTCTCAGACCTCTCTGCTTTGTCACTTGGTCCTTTCCTTAGCCAGAGCTCATGTTGCTGTGCAGCGTGCTTGCTATGGCTTCATGTGGAGTGAAAGCACTGAGTGATTGTTCCCAGTATCATCAGACAAGAAGCTAAGCTGAAGTTACTGTAACGTTTGTATTTTTATTTTTAACTCTGAAAATAGCCATCCATAGCTCTGGTTATGCCTATAAGTCTATATTAAAGAAATTTTGTACTTTCTTAGTTTTGGTTGGATTGAGACCTGAAGTTTCAAGGCGTCTCACTAGCATGATGTTTGTAGAAATGTGGTATAGCTCTCCATTAAGGATGGAACATATAGTACACTGTTTTGAAAATCTTAATTATAAAAACATGGATTAATTATTTGGAAGGAATTGCGCGTGCCTTGGGATATTGTACTGGGTCTGGGCTGGGTGGGGATCAACTCACCACAGTTTAGAAGGTTTTTTTTTTTCAGTCTCGATTTCCATTTGAGATCTCAATTTTAAGTTTGATTTATATCAAATTCCAGTTTGATTAAGAGATACTGTTACTTTCTTTCTTTTACATTGGAAGAATTATCAGTTGGTATCGTTGTCCAGTTTCCTTAAAAAAAATATTAAAAAATTAGCCAACACAATCAAATGTGCAAGTTAAACATACCTTCTTCTGGAACCCAGGAAGACAGAGCACGCCATCTTTCAGCACTCTGGGGACTGATTTTCAAAGATCACTTCTCAACACTTTTGAAAATGGAATCGTAATGGTAACCAGTTGGACAATCACAAACAGAAGCATTCGAATCACTAGTCAGTTCTCAAAATTATGAGGGACCATGAGAAATGTAAAAACTATGTGCATAGGTTCCACTCCTTTACTTGTACAAACCTGTGACCTGAAGATGGCTTCAGGGCTGAGTTTATCATGTGTTTTCAAATAGCAGTAATTCACAGTAAAGATGCATGAGGATTTAATAGTAAAAATACGTAGTCACTGCTAGTGAAAAGTCTGATGGACCCATGGTTTTGGGGCATCCCCTCTATTCAAGTCAATCCTTTGAAGGTAAACAATTCATTCTTGATCCTTTTCCAAGTGAAGAGATAAAAGAGTGCAATGTTTACATAACATTGTAAAATATTTATGACTAAAGATATTTTTAATAATCTCCTGAGAACATTGACAAGTGGAGAAGCAAAGATATTCTGTGAAGAAAGCAATCTGCTAAATTATTTATGGTGGATGGATATTTTTAGAATTCTAATTTGAAATGTATCCATTCTCTTTCTTTTGTAGGTGGCTGGTATTAGGTATTGCCATGGTGCGGTTTTATATTCAGAAAGGAACACATAGAGGCTTATTCAGAAGCGTTCAAAAGACGCTTAAATTTTTCCAGACATTTGCTTTGCTTGAGGTAAATTTTAAACATTAGTTTGCTTTACTGCATGCTGCATATCATAGGCAAACCACATTATTAACTCGAATTTAATATAGAAGTATTATATTAGTACCTAAAGTCTTTTAAACTTCATTATTTAATGAAGGTTTTTGGAGGGGTAAGGTGAGTAGTTGAAACAAATGGGCACTTTTTTCCAAACTTAATTCTAACATTCCTTTAAATCAAATACTGCCTGGGAACTACTTTGATTTTGGTGTCTTTAACTCAAAAAGCAAAATCTAGGAAGGCTTTCCAGCCAGCTGATCAACCCTCTAGCATAGTATATATTTCATCTCCATTACCAGAGATGATATCTTCCCTCTTACTCCTTTTACTGGACTCCTTCCGTACCTTTCCTCCCTCTACTTACTTCCAGATTGGATTCATATGCCCCATATAATCTGTTACAGCAGAGTCTCTGCAAGTTGTGCAAAGTATTCTTTAAATAATACAACTTTTGCCAACTATGCACTAGTGGACTCAGTTTATGGTACATCTTTGGAATGAAACTATCAGGTGTATTGAGCACTTAAAATTCTTTCCCAGGCACAACAAAGAGGGCCTATTTACCTTTTAACTTTTTTTCTCAATCTGCCTACAAAACATCTGTAGTTCAAGCAGCTATTGAAATCATGTGGCCAGCTGTATGTAGACTTTTATGCTATTAAACTTTCACAATAAGTAATTCTACTCAAACCTGTCAAAATAATGAAAAGCACTCTATTTGCTAAACATTACTGACCAGAAAATACAATAAATATGAAATTTTCTAGCTATCATTGGGAAAATGGTAATAATGTTATTAATCTGTAATGAATACAGAACATTTTAAAATCGCTATGTATTTAGCATCCCTTATATGACTCCCTCCACACTGTCCTGTAAAATTCTTTGAATAAGATAATGGAAGGGAAGCTTACTAGGTGAAAAAATAAATGCTTTCTAAGTATCTAAATATGTAATATATACAATTAATTAGGGAAATAAATCTTTCATGTGATTTTAAAGATCAGATTCTGAGCCCATCACAGCATCAGTTGCCAGGGCTCTGACGTGTATTTATTTAAAGACTGTCAGTTGGAGACAAAAAAACAGTTCCTCTTCAGACTTAAGCCTAGGTTTATATTAACATCAAAAGGCCACATTTACAGCGTAGATAGTAACATAATGTACATCAGTAACCTCTAACTTATTTTTATTTACAGGTAGTCCACTGTGCAGTTGGTGAGTTCTTTGCTTTAGTTTCTCCTGTAACTAATTAAAACGTGAATTGTGGAACAGAGATAACATGTTTCTCTTTTTAAGGAATAGTTCGCACATCTGTGCTTGTGACTGGGGTCCAAGTGAGTTCGAGAATCTTCATGGTGTGGTTCATTGCACATAGTATAAAACAGGTATGTGTGTGAGCAAGTTGTGTGTTGATTGTTTTTAAGGAGAAGCTATTAATATAGTTCTAATTTCACAAGGAAGACAATTTTAGAAGTTAATGATATTCCTACAGAGATTACTTACATATTTGTGTGCAATTTTGGAATTTGGGGTTACAGGATGCAAGTTATGTACTTCTACCCAGGAGAATGAGTTTGGGCCTTAGCTGTGAATCAGCACTGTCTTTGGCATCATGCTGGCTGTGGTCTACCTAAGTGAGATCAATGACTACTGCTATTATTTACCAAAAAGTCTACTATAGAGTTACCAGTTCCCTTTCTAAAACTTAAATTAGCACTTACTGAATCAATTTAGATGAAGATATGGATTAAATTGAATTTAGCTGGATAAACATGGTTGTGATTTTTCAATTTATTTTATGAACCTTCTCAAGATTTTAATGTTATGGTAATATTAACATTTGATGACAGGCATACTGCATTTATTTCATTAAAAGTGTATCATGTCATCCAACATGCCACAGTGATACTTAAGGTCCTGTATGAATGACAGTAGTTTATATGCCTGGCTGTAGGTTGTTATTGTAAGTCTGGTGATTCGTTAGCAGAACGAGACAAGCAAACTGCTCACAGCTGGTAGGTAGGACATTCAGTTCAGTTTCTGAGGTCTGCTTTCTGTGAAAGGAATGTAAGAATTAAGTGATGGATTTTGAGTCTGTGTTCCTGAATTTCTTGACGTTCAGAAAGCTGAGCCATTAACCTGTCTCACCAGCAGATGGCATATGCCTTTCTGCTGATCGCTATTATAGCACCTGCCTCAGTTGTCGAATCCCTTGTTCCATTTCACAGAGGACTCGTTTTCAGCACTTCATCTTTGCCTTTACTGTTGCTTTTCCTAACCTGGAATAGGTTTTTCATAGCTTTTTCTTCCCTTCTTTGTTTTTTCTTTTTTTTCTTTTTTTTTTTTCGGTAGCTAAGTGTTTTTATTTTTTTCCTTAAGGGAAAACGTCTCAAAGATTAACAAGCTTTTTTATATTGACTGTTTACTTGAATCCTGGAATATAGCGCTACATTTTGCCTTTGGTTATTATTCGCAGTGGATTAATTCTTTAGCATATCTAGTCATTTCTTTTGTTTCCTCTATCTACAGTACAGTAGGTCAGGCTGTGTCCAAGAAAAAAATACAGGTGAATGTATGTCTAATTGCATTTCACACTGTTATTGCTTAGCAGGCTTGAATGTTCAGGGTCACTGTAGGTGGTGAGAGGCATGTTAGTGATAACAGCCAGACCCAGATCTCTCTACTTGACTGGAGATTTGCAAGGCAACAGATAGGAATTCTCTGCATACTTATTTAAAGCTCTTCTGCTTGGATTTAGCACTGCGACAATGAATCCAAGTTTTGGGTTATCAATGTTTCTCTCTAATCACATAAGGCTAATAACAGCCTAATTCTGTCTTTACCTTTGCTCATTTGTTTGAATTCTTTGCACTTCAGTTGTTGCTATTTGTGAGTTTGGTGGTATTTTTATATCTCCTTTTGTGATGTTGGTGAGATCCTTGCACCTTCTTTGACTGGCACATTGAGGGCGTGATTTTATGAGATGATGAGCACTTACAATTTTTCTTGACTTTTGACAGAGTTGTGCATTTTCAGCGTCTTTGAGATGTATTAAGCTTTGTCACCATGTTGGCATTTTATTTAAAAAAATTCTGATTCCTTTCTTGTAATTTTAACAAAACTTGTGTTACTTTATTTCACAGGACATCCCTGGAGCGTTTAAACCTTCAGGCATGCAAGTGTATTACAACATTCCTCCCCTTTTAAAGAAAAGAAAATTTCTTGTCTGTAATTCTTCTCAGAAGTGTTTATAATAAATCCCCATGTACCTTCTTTCTGTTTGGGGACTTATGCTTATTTGTTCACTCAGAGTGAAAAAGACCCATGTTTTGAAACAGCAGAGAGATGTGCTGTCTACCAATGAGGCAGTTTAATGACTCAGAACTTAAATCTTAAACGGGATTGTTGAGTGAGTTTGCCCAAAGCTCCTGATCTACCAACTACTCTTCGTTTAGTTATCCATCTACGTTGCAGCTCCTTAACTGTCTTACAGCTCCCTGAAGTTTGCCAAATTTGATCTTCTGCCACCAATTTCCAGTTAGTACATTATACTAAGCAATTAATTTTGTCCAAAATTTCATGGAAGCATGCATTATACAGCGAGGAAGAAGCAAGATAAAAAGTAATAGAAAGTCTAGGAGACAGAGTAGTGAAATGCAGCATGAGTAAAAACTAATTATGAAAGGAACATATCTTCTGTAGTGTTGTTTTCTTCTTGCTGTTTTGAGGAGTAAGAAGAAAACCAAGTAAATCAGCCACAAATAAAAAGGGATAGACAGTTGGATAGCATAGTGAAAATGCACATAGAGACTAAAGATGAGGAATAAGCTTAATTATAGGGTTTTATATGATGATTCATATTTGCATAATGGATAGATTGCTCAGTTTGCAAAATGTCTGTATGTTAGTAAATATGTATGATAAAGAACTGTACATGGTAATGGTTTCAGAATATCACTTTATGCCAAATATTTCTTTCTTTACAAGATGTTATTTCTGTTCCATATATCTTAAACACAAGTCTGTTGCAGTTTGCACAGAAAAGAAGCTTAAGGATGAAGAAAGTGTTGGTTCTTTATACTTCTGCAGATCCAGAATGAGGAGAGCGTTATTCTTTTTCTGGTCGTATGGACTGTGACAGAGATTACTCGATATTCCTTCTACACATTCAACCTGCTCAACCATTTGCCATACTTCATTAAATGGGCCAGGTGGAGATGTCTTGCACTTCAGTTTCTCATGGTTCTGTGCATGTTAGTTTCACGCATGCTGAGCTAACACACAGGAGAGCAGATGTTTGAGCTTTGGTTATGTGTCAGCAGAGTGCAAGTCGTTTGCTTTCTGTACTTGGGATCATTGTTACTTGGTTTAAAATGTTAAAAATGTTTAGCTGAGATTTTGGGGTGTGATTCGTTCTTTGCTTTCTGTGTCTCACAGTTTGAACTGTGCTTTCATTTTTTTTCTTTATCTTTGGAGTCATCTTTTAACTTACAGTATGACTCCATAAGATGCTTTTGAATACAATGCTCAAAGTTAAGCGCCTGTGCTAGTCTTTTTGGATTTCAGGTCCTTGAAAATGTGGAAGCTGTTGTCACGGTATGCATATTATTAGTTTATAAGAAGTTCTGCTTTATCAGAGCTTTTGTAAAGTTATATCCATGTAGCGAAGCTAAATATTTCCTTAGTTTAGCCCACATAAAAAGTGTATTCCATAGCAAAACTGCTTTGATTTTGAAGCATACTTAAGGTTGGACACTAGATCACATATATTACAGAGACTGCATGTTTATCAGGAGACTTAGCTGGAAGAGTAGTATTCTCAGTAGTCATTGTTTGAAAAATACTTGTAAGACAGACAGACTTACACTGCTAGAAGGGAAATATCTAACCTATATTCAGCGCAGGCAACTCTTATTGAAAAAAGAGTGCAGTGTTTTTCCTTTATTTTTGTTTTATAGATAATGCAGTTCTGATGCTTCTAATGCGCTTCTTTGAGATGTCTGGTATTTCTGTCCGTTTTTACAATACATTATCTTTTTGCTAATGCATAAGGTAATAGGCTTGGTTATGTTTAAGCACTAAATGGCAAATTTAAAAATAATCAGGTCCAGTTTTTTATATAGGCTTCTAAGAAAGAAATGCATTCAGAAAGTCCTTCATTGACAGATACGCTTTTTTCCATCAAGTCACTGTGTCTTTGTTTCCTTATAATAGGTAAAACTGACATTCTCACAGGAGAGATAAATGATGAAATATACTATAAACAAAACATTTGAAAATCTACTATCTTTTCATAGAGACCAAAATATCCTATCAAGATTTATGAATAATCAAACAGCACAACTGGGCATAAATTCAGGGAGTTGGAAATTTCTGATCTTTAGCTTATAATTGTAAAGAGATTTGTCTGTCCATTGTTAGTGGACTAGGTATGCTCTAAATTTTAGTTTAGAATTTTACTTTGCTTTTTTCCCACTGCCTAGAGACAAACTGTGTGTAGGTCGTGGCATAACTTCCTTCTCATACCTCCCGTAATCTGTTCTCTGACCTGTGAGTCCTTTAAGCCCATTTGCTCCTAGGAGGGTTTTGTGTTTGGTTGCTGCTGTTTTGGATCTCATCTCTTTTTGTCATGGAACACACACTGTCCCTTTCTCTCTGTGTGACAGCTCTCATTGCTGTTCCCTGCATGAACTCGAGAGCTGTTCCTTAGGAGAAACTGCATCTCCATGGCATACTATGCATAGGGACAGCACAAACCATATTGATTATGTTTTTCATTTTGTCACTGCCTCTGTGGCCTATGACATTCAAACCACATTTTCTTTAAACTGAATGCCTTCAGCTTTATTTGAACATCCTTTTCCCATTTTAAATGGATCTGATAAGTTTCTAGCACTCTCATTTTCCTTTATTTTTTCATTTCCATTTCATTAGTGGTAAATGTGGGGTTTGTAGGTATTTGGATTTCCCATGTGGCAGTGGGTAAAACAGGCTTCTGATGTTCCTTGATGTTTTTGTTATCTTCAAAGAAATTATAATACGTAAGAGCTGACCCAGTGGTGCATGCACTGTGACAAAGACATGTAGGATCATATGAAGTTGGGATCCAGTCGTGCTCTGAATCTTGTTGGTGACAACAGGAGCAAGACGGGTAAATTTAAAAAAAAAAAGGTCATTATTGGAGACTATAATAAATTAGCAGGTTTTTTTACTCTTTAGTAGTGTTAGAAAGACATACAACATGCTGATACTTTCACTGTTTTTAAATAAAAGGAGTGAGGAATGCATTCTCCGTAAACCTAAGCAATGCTATCCAAAGTAACTGAAGCTGTGCCAAGTCAGGATATGGTCCTTGATTTTGGTGCAGGAACTGCTGTAATACATTGCTGTGTCACTAATGATAGCAAGAAAAAAATTTAAATTTGTGGAGTGTTTTCTCACAAGGTTTTTTTGTTTTTTTTATACAGATACAATTTTTTATCATTTTGTATCCTGCTGGAGTTGCAGGTGAACTGCTAACCATATATGCTGCTTTACCCTATGTGAAGAAAACAGGAATGTTTTCACTGAGACTTCCCAACAAATATAATGTCTCCTTTGACTACTATTACTTCCTTATTATTGTCATGTTCTCCTATGTGCCATGTAAGTATTAATTAACTGTAGTAATGCTAACAACATAATAATCAATTATCATCAATGCTGGAAACACTGCCTGTAGTTAAATTTACTGAACACTTTCTACTATAAAAGCCTGCTTACTGTTGTTCCAAGCTTTGCTGCGCTTTAATGGTTAAACTGAAATTTTCTGTCCTGTTATCTGCCTCAGAACATAAGTTGTCTTAAAAATTTCAGTGAAAATGCAAACCCAAAACATTTCTAAGACTTGGACAAAGTAAAAAAGCTTTTTCCTTACACACAGAAATGCTTGTAACTGTGTCGCTGAGAATTTCTAGTGCCTCTGCCACTTTGAAGCACTAGCTTAAAATTGTCCTGCAAGTTGTGCCAGAGGTTTGCCTTGTTTTTATTCCTGTTAATATCCATTTACATGTCCCCTCTGAAAATCACCATTTGAGCATGCTCAGGAAAAACTTGAAGCAGTATTCTCCAAGATTTCATTTTCACAGAAATCTACCCCCCAAACCTCTCTGAACATGCTTCTGTCCCTGTTTTAAATCAGATTGTTCTTGTACATCTGAATACCAGAAGCTACAGATCAATTGCACAGAATCACAGAATGGTAGGGTTTGGAAGAGACGTCCTGGAGATCACCCAGTTCAAACACTGCTGCTAAAGCAGGTTCAGCTGGGGCAAGTTGCATAGGATTGCGTCCAGGTGGTTTTGGATACCTCCAGAGAAGGAGACTCCGCAACCTCTCTGGCAGCCTGTTCCAGTGCTCTGCCACGCTCAAAGGAAAGACATTTTTCCTTGGGTTCAGATAGAACTTCCTGTGTTCCAGTTCGTGCCTGTTGCCCCTAGTCCTGTCGCTGGGCACCAGTGAGAAGAGCTAGCCCCATCCTCTTGACACCCACCTTATTCATAAGCATTGATAAGATCCACTCAGTCTTCTCTTTAGGCTAAACAGACCCAGATCTCTCAGCCATTCCTCGTAAGGAGAGGTGCTCCAATCCCCTAACCATCTTTGCAGCCTTTTGTTGGACTCTCTCCAGTAGTTCCTGGTATCTCTTGAACTGGGCAGCCTAGAACGGGACACAGTACTCCAGATGTGGCCTCACTAGGGCAGAGTAGAAAGGAGGAGAACCTCCTGCGACCTGCTGGTCACACTCTTCTTAATGCATCCCAGCATACCATTGGCCTTTTTGGCCACATGGACACATCGCTAGCTCATGATTAACTTGTCCACCAGGACCTCCAGGTTCTTCTCTGCAGAGATGCTTTCCAGCAGATCAACCCCTCACGTATGCTGGTGCATGAGGTTATTCCTCCCTAGGTGCAGGACCTTACACTTGCTCTGGCTGAACTCCATTTGGTTCCTCTCTGCCCACCTCTCCAGCCTGTCTAGGTCTTGCTGAACGGCAGCACAACCTTCTGGTGTGTTAGCTACTCCTCCCAGTTTTGTATCATCAGCAAACTTGCTGAGGGTACGCTCTGTCCCTTCATCGAGGTCATCGATGAATATATTAACAGGACTGGACTCAGGGCTGACCCCTAGAGAACACCACTGGCTATCCGCCTCCAACTAGACTGTTCACCACTGATCAATTGGCTAACCAGAGCTAAGATTAGAAAGAGTATCTCTTTTACTTCCAGTGTTATTTCTACTTGTACCTAAGCAGTGTAGACCAGGAGAAGGCAACTGAATCAGATATAGCACCACGAGTGGGGCTAGACCAAACTAGGCAAATAGAATGTTTTAGATAATCTGTACAATGATGCTAGAAACAAGGCAAGATATTAGGAGAGACATTGAGAAAGCAGGAAGATTGGAGTTACAAGGGTCTATGATCTGCATCCATAAAATGTATTCATTTAGAAGTTGACATTGAACATGCGTTTTCACAGTATGTGCACATCTTTTTGTCACAAGAAATCATGAAGGCCAGTGAGTGAGATTTATATGAGTCATGTGCTAATATACCTTAATAACAGTTTACAATTGTTTATATAACTTAATGCTTCAGGAATAAATCCAATTTTCTATCCATTAATATAGGATCAAATTTATCATCAGGACAGTGATATATAGATCTCAGAGGGCCAGGAGAGAGGGAGCTCCTCACTTCAGGCTTGAAAGGAGTAGGGTAAATTTGTATCCTCCTCTAAGTCTTAATTCAAATCATGCTTACCCGTAGCACAGATTTGAAGACTTCAGGCACTGCTGGGAAGTGGTTAAAGTCCTGTTTATACAGAGTAAGTGTTGGAGGGAAGTTCCTTGAACACAGGGTATACATTCAGAGGGCCTTGTCTGACTCTTGAGAAATTACTGTTTTGTAATTCACTGCGGTGTTCATGACTTGCTATTATTTACCTTAACCACTGCAGCAGTGTGCTGTGATTTTTCCTCAGTTCATCATTCTGCAAAATTGTATTTTTCCGTTATGTGATCTGTTGAATTTTTAATCTAATTTGCTTTCTTTTATGCTTTGATCAAGTATTTCCGCAACTCTACTTCCACATGCTGCGACAGAGAAGAAGGGTGCTTTATGGAGAAGTGATTGTGGAAAAGGACGATTGAATCAAGCCATGTAACTGTGGTGCTTTTTAATGGAAAAAAGAAGGGTAAACCCCAAAAACTTCCTGTGATTTTTCTGAGTCCAGGTTTTAAAACATGGAACAAGAATAACAACTGTGCATAAAATAGCATGGACTGTATTATTTTTACAATTAATATATCTTCAGACTTACCTTTTCATCCTTGGTTTGCTTTGATTTATAATTGTTGATTTCTTCAGACAACTTATTTTCTTACTCTCTATAGGTTGACAAATAGCTTTAAGAATTGAAATAGTTGGCTACTCTGCTTTCTATTCTGAAAGTTCTATTATGACCTGTAGTCATCATCAAGAACAGAAGGAAAATTGATAAGTTGAGTCTTCTGGAAAACAGAGCATAAATTAGGTAATGATGTTTTTCATAGAGTAGGTGGCTTAAATGTTATTTAAGCTTTATGTTAAATAATACCGTTCCAGTTATAGGTACTGTTAGCATGTTGTTCAACATTCTTCGAATTACAGGATCACACTGTTGAATTCCAGAAGGACTTCTGAACGGAATTGAATTCTTGATTATCAGTGCAAATTTAGGTGTCTCTGTATTTTCATTTGTAATGTTAGAGATATGTAGAATAATATATAATATTGACTGGTTGAAAGTTTGTGCTGAGGAGTAGACTTGATGTGCCTATCTTTCTCTGATCAGTGGCTGGAATGGGACTCGTTTACAGAGGAAGACTGATTGTCAGCACTTTTCCTATTCTACATTTAATTAAGTGTGCAGAAAAACCATGGTATTACATTTAGAAACTGTAGATATAGAAAGATATTTAACTACTTATAAATAGCTAAGTGGGACAAAATATATTTGAAATAGCGTCTTAAAATATAAATTGTGATTTGAATCATCCCATTGTGCAATTTTAATTCCTCCCTCCCTGTTAATTGTTTATACTGTGTTGACCTAATTCTATTTAATGTCTTCAGTAATCTGCAAGAGGGATCTACAGTATATTAAGAAAAGTTACAGATGATACTACACTGCATGATACCTGAGTGAGTGGGAGAGGTCCAATGAATTAGACGCAGGCTAAGATATTCAGAGAAAAGGTAATGCATTTGAAGAAGCTTGGATACTTACAGAGAGGGAAGGTGAATTGTAATAATGTAGTAAGAAGCCTTGATACATAGGCAATGAAGTTGCTTCTGGCCTCACTAATGTCAAAAGAGTATACAGGCAGAAGAGCAGCATCAGACAGCTGGAAATCAGAATACTTGTGATAGATGAGGTCATTTGTGGAGTACGGTCTTATCTTTTGAGTACCTCAGAGATGAGGAATTGAGTCAATCTTCTGAAAAGTCAGAGAAAGTAACAAAATTAGTCAAAGTGAGAAGTCGGAAAGATTGAATCATTAAGTACGTATAAATTTTTGTTATATGACAAATACATGTAAAGGAAGAGGCTTTTTAAGTATGAAGGTATAGCTAGAACTGATTATATAAATTTGAAACAAGGTAAATATCCGATGAATATCAGGAGAAAGATCCTAACAATGAGATCAGTTAGGTTATAGAATGACACAGGTAATGCTTATCAGTGCATACAGCTTCTTGGGAGGTTTTAGGTTAGATGTAATGCAGTAGTAGAAAATAATCTTCCTTTGGCGAGAGTTTGAACTACATACTTGAATAAGCAGTTTCCATTTCTAGCTTCGATGGTTTGGTGATAATACTGCTTTTTTCGAAAATTGTAGATACACCTTTTTCTGGTGTATCCGTAATTTGATAAGAAAGCAAGGATTGACTACATCCCTAGATTTCAAATTCCATTTTGTGCCTTAAATTTATTCATGTCTTCATTGCATGTCAATTAGTTACCTTTTAAGTGAGGGGTGCATAGTGAACTTGAGATAGAATAGTTGTATTTCTTACAATTTTAAAAGGTGTAATCTTTGTATTTTTTAGAACAAATTTCACGCAAGGTGCTATAATTTAACTTATTACCCATTTTATATGCAGCTACAGTTATTAAAAGTTTAAAAACTACATTTACAACATTGAATCACAAAATAGTTGTGTTACACATGTTCAGACTATCAGTTTTGTTTGTCAAAAGTTCTTAGAGTACTGTTTTATAAACTTCACTTGCTTTTTGATCCGTGAGGAACATCTTGGCAGTTTTTAGAAAAATTTCTCAGTTAGCAAGCAGAAGAGTGTGATGAAATACGAGTAACTAAGGTTAGACTAAGTTCTGTGTGTCTTGTTTTTTACTGTCAGGGCAGCTCACTGAAGACCATAGCAATCCATTCATTGAAAATGCATTGGATACTTTAAGGATGTGATTTGAAATCCTTGATCAGATGAGTGTATGTCACAGAAACTATTCCTGTAATAAAAGGAATACCTGTGCTATAATACTGTATTATATTTGTTTTCATTGTGGCCTAAGGATATTATCATATGTCAGTCAAGGATCTATTTTATATGTACGTGTGACATGAAAAAAATACAGGACTGGCTGCTAAAACTTTGGGTTTGTACTTCCATAAAGCACAGTGTACAAGGTAATTATACAATTATAGAAGGGATTTACAGCTACAGAAGAGTCTTGCTAAGTGATAAATGAATAAAAATAAGCTAAAAATGACAATATTACACTCAGTGTTTCATAGACCAGAGATATTGCCATGTAGATGATTTTACATGACATGTACTTAAAAAAAAAAACCAGGAAACATGTTGTTTTCTTCCTCTTCTTTTTTGATTGAAGCCTTTCACTAGAGCCTCAATATATACATTTTGGTTTAATATCTTCTCAAAGATAGTGAGAATTGCAGGTAAAATCCTCTTTCCATTGACTTGGAATGGGCTAGGATTTTGTCCTAGGTAGCTACTTAAACTTCAGTATAACATCATGAAACCTTTAATTAACTTCTTAAATGGACATAAGTATGATTTTTATATGGTGCTCTCTTTCCAACTTCTTTTTGACACCTGTCTTTTTTGTCTTCCTCTTTGCAATATTTCTTGTTTTCTAAAGCATTGAAATCCTTCTGTATATGAAAGATTAGGAATGTATTCAGATATCGGCGTCTTTAATGTTTTGATGTGGTCTTTAACAAATTGCTCGTATGAAGGTGTTTTCTTACTTGTGCTATATATGCCTTCTGGAATGGAGTGATACAGAGTATGACCTTATGAAGCTTTTTAATGACAGTACATAGGAATAGGCATTTGGAGGGAGATTCCTATTCATTAGGTGACATCGGTAGTGACAGAAACACACCGTGCATTTTATAAAATCCATCTGAAAGCAGTTGGGTTTCTTGAGGTTCCTCCCAACACTCGCACACTGTTTCCACTGGGAAAGGCTGTTCCAGGACAGGTGGGTGAATCACCTTGTTTCGCAGCTCTGCCCAGAATGTCTAGAGGCCAGATCCTGGCATCAGGGCAGGGGCAGTACAAAGGAATATGACACTGAGAAATTGCAGCTTCCACAGTAGCTGCCAAGAGCATTGCTGAGGCCATTGTGAACAGTAGTTGATAGACGTTAATTTCTTTCACCTCTCACTACAGAGGATGTGTGAGGAGAGGAAGCTCAACATGCTCATATACTTTCTGCAAAGGGAGCTCATGAGATCAGCTGGGAGGATCTCTGTGCACAAAGGGTGTGTTACAGAAGGGGCTTTTTTGCTCCACTCAGCTATCTTATTACTGTCTGTAAGACTATATTTCTTGAAATACTGATATGCCAAGATAGCTATGCCACACTGCTCCCAATAGTGTAGGTCAAAATTAACAACCCAGGGGAAGTGGTGCAGTGTGCTGCTTCTGATTCCCGCTGAACGTAACATTTAGCCAGGTTCACATTAATGGACAAATTGCAATGACTAATTAAGAGGGAGGTGCATGGAGACCTTTTCTGTAACCAGAGGGAACCTATCTTTTCTTATCGAGAAATAAGAATGTGCATTTTAAATCTAGGTATAGCTACTGCTCTGACTGTGGTACTTGCAGTCTTCACGGTAACTTACTTTAGTAGATATTTGGATTGTCTATGATTACTAAATAAACCAAAATGAAAACAAATTCCAACCGTTACAATAAATTATAATTTAATGTAGTTGCTACATTAATAGTTTTTGTGAATTCAGTTCTTACCTAATCTGCCTTAGTAAAAAAAAAAAAGGTAGGAAAGTTAATAAGTGTTCTGCACTAGGCAGGAGGGCTTCATAAATTAAAGTTTTCTGATAGGCAAACTGGTTGCAGTTGTTTATAAAGGATTGGTTTAAATGTGTTTTTGAACAAAAAGTTTGACAGCTTTTCAGAAGATCAAATTTTATTTCATAATGTGTATTTTAAAATGTGCTCAGAGATACTGTTATTATTTATTACCGGTTTACAATTTAAATTCATGCTGAACATACTCTTTTATAGACAATTAACTGTAGCCCATTACAATGTTAAAATTCTATGTTACAGTGACTGTTTAAGAAACAAACACCTCATGTTTCTGCAAAGCTCTGTGTTCTCTTGCTCAAGTGAGTTGCGATGTTGTTAGCGCCTACAAGCTTTGCAAGGCTATTAAAGTGGCAGATTAATACTTGCCAAGGATTGCTCCTTCAACTTAATTTCATGATGGCACACCTTAATACTGAGTGGTACTCTTGGTTCAGCCTCTCATACTGTACGCCACTGATGCCATTCTAGGGGTCTTGAGTGCCTTCAGTGGGACTGGACGCTTTAGAGATGTCAGTAGGTGATTCATCCTTGTGAATTACCAGATTGAGACCTGTCTTGTGAACTCTCAGATCACAAAAGTGAGTGAGTCTGACAAGTGAACTTAAGGCTGTGCCAAGACAGACTATGGGGAACCTGGATGCTGGGTAACTCTAGACCCCTCATAGGAACTTGCTGTCAAGTTCAGGCCTGCAACTGGTGATGGCTTTTGAGTTCTAAAATGTAGAATACTCGCTGTGTCATGTTGTATCAACCAAAATATGTTGTCTTTTTATTCACAGCTCTCTTGCTTCTCTATTCAGTCTTGAATGTATTTTATGTCCTTTCTGTTGATGGCTTTGTAAAAGTGTAAGTACAGAAATATTATCTAAGCGTATCATGTATAAATTGTCCTTAAAGATTCTTAATAATGTAAATGCGCTGCAGCTGCTCATTATTGTTATTTTTTTCTGAAATGCATTATTATTAGCAGTTTACACAGATGGAAAACAATACAGTATGATACTTTTAATAACTTATTTATTTGCAAATATTAAAAGATTTGTTGAGCTATAGATTTGGATATTTGTTTTAGAGATCGTTAATTCTGTAGCGGTGTAGAAATTCATTATCAATTAAAAGACATGTTCTAAACCATGTTCTATTTGATTTGTTGGTTTTTTGGGGGTTTTTTGGTAGCATGTAGAAGTCAGTTCATACAGATGTTCAGCTTATTACACCAGACTGATATCTGTATACAAATACTATACTTTTTTATCTGTTATTATTTACAAATTAATCTGAGGTCCTCTGTGACATATTTACTATTAACCAGCCTTCCTTTCTATATTTCTTAAAATATATTCCATTAAAAAAGAGTTAGGTTTCAGTAATAATATTGGTTTATCAAACAAGAGGAAAGAATACAGGGCATTGCAGAGAATGTGTAATAGCTGTCAACATGTTTGAAGACAACTGCATTACATTGGTCCTGAAATAGGTATTACAATGGTGGATATTTTGGTGTTTTGCAAGCGGACTTTTTTGTGGTATTAACCTTTGAGGGCAGTGGAGTCAGTGAACACCCTCTAGCTGTCCTTTGCTACCTGACTAACCATGACATTGCAAGAATGAGGTTTTTGTTGCCCTGACAGTATGGTAAAGCAATATGTTAGCATTCGCACCTACTTCTTTTGAATTAGGAATCAAGTGGTTGTAATCCCAAGCAGTTCTAAGTGCATTCAAAGGCTAAATCCTGTTAGTCCGATATATTATAATGGAGAGGTGTCATCTCCTAATCTGAAAATCTCAGAAATGGTCGTCTGATCTGAATTTATAAGACAGAATATACTGGTCCTGGTCCTCTACCAGTGTTAAACCACTTGGATTCGTATAGAAGCTAGTAGAAGAATATCCATTGATTTCAGCAGGAGTGTGGCAGGACACAGAC
Organism: Bucorvus abyssinicus; assembly: GCA_009769605.1. Lineage (NCBI taxonomy): Eukaryota > Metazoa > Chordata > Aves > Bucerotiformes > Bucorvidae > Bucorvus > Bucorvus abyssinicus. Next base: position 21,895,140 of record CM020028.1, read on the forward strand.
ATTCATGTATTCTGTTCTCTGTAAATATGGATTTACTAGGAAAAGAGTAAACTGTAGCCTCCCTGGGAGGCTGTCTAGGAGACGGAATGTGCCTGTTGCCATTGCGTGGTGGCTTGCCTGCCTCCCAGCTTTACAGTGGGACTGCACCCAGCAGTGCTCCCTGTGGAACATGCCAAAAGACCAGCAAATCTCCAGCTTTACATTACTACTGCATTATACTAATCTGAATTCAGAGTTACAGAAACTCCCTTTGCATATCTGCAGAAGTATCTTTATTTCTGAAATTAATTTAGGCCTAATGACACATCTCATTAAAAATAGGCAGGGTAGCTCATCCCTCCCAGCTGCTTGGACATTCCTAGCTTGGAATGCTGCTGTCACGGAGCAACTTCAATTTTCATAGGTAGTCTCTTAGTGGTCTGTGCTCATACTGTGCTCATAAAATGGCACTTTGCCTGCCCTTAAGTGGCTGTTCCAGATTCAGTAGAACAAACTGCAAATGATGAGCAAGAAAAGATTCAGATGGGTGTACAGCTTCACATGGCAAGCAGACTTCTGTGCTCTGAAGAGAACCCTGGGTGTGGAGTCAAGTTCTTGTGCCTCTTAATTTATCACCTATGAATTTGCAATGTATAACAATAAACCTTCACTTCATGAAGAAATAAACAAATTTGAGTACTGAAAGCACCAGATTCCAATTTATTGTGTAAATTAATTCTGGGAAGGCCGTTAAGACTGGCATTCACCTGGTGACAGAGGCAGTGTTGTGCATCTTGCAGCCAACACTTGCAGCCAACTGAAAGCCAAGTATGTGACATTATTTCCGTTTTCATTTGAAGTGATGTTATGTTGCTGAGAATAACAATCTGGCATTCTTGTCAGGAATGTTGTACAGTGATCATCTCTGACTGGGCCTTGATTGATTTCAATCTCTACATCATGTCCAGCAAGCTCTTAACAAAAAGTTCTGTCTCTCCAGAAGAAAAGACCCTGGAAACAATTCCTCTAGAGGTTCCTTAACAGAAAATTTATCTAAGAGTTCATGAGATGATAGAAACACTTTTGAATCTTTTCATACTCATAAGGAGAAATAATAATTTAAATCATACGAGGATTTATTTATTTATTTTGTTCTCTCTGTGTTTACTACAATGATACAGTGCTTGAAATGGAGTTGGAAGAGATCAGTGCCCAGTTACTAAATGTGCTGGTACTGAATCTTTAGAAAGATGGTAATATCTTAGGGTTAACAAGAAGAAAGCAAAGGCACAAACTAACTTTTCTCGGGTGGAAAGAGTAGCTCAAATCTCAGGTTTGCCTGTGCAGCTCTGTTCGATCCATGGGCAGTGTCTGCTGTTGTCTATTATGTTATAAATTTCACTGTGTTCCTATTTGATATAGAAGGTTTTTTTAAAAAAATAATCAGACATAAGTAGTTACTGATAGAAATGTGTTACAGTCACGTGAAACTCAGGTCAGAAAAGAAAAGAGAGCATGGTTTCTCTGTTTCTCAACCCTTTTAAATGGGAAGATTGTCTTAAGAGACGTATTAGACAGTGTTGCCATGATATTTTTTATTTGCCATAAACCAAAATTAAGCTACTTTTTAGATTATTATTTTCCCACAATTTTTATTGCTGTGTGGGAATGAGTGTATGGTCTAGATGATTTTCGCAGTGTTTCAGAGCCCTGCTATCTTACGGGCCAGCAGTAGTCCACAGTCCACAGCTGGAAGAGCACTGCATCGTGATATTCCTGAATTGGTGCAACGGCTACGTTCTTTGAAAATAACTTCATTCTTTCAGTAATTGTGGGATGAAGATAAAATAGTAAAGACTAATATTTTGTACGGATGTGATTGCCTCCTGAATACTGCCTGTTATGTGTGAACAGATTTTGCGGGTTGGTTGGTTCGTTCATTTTTTTCCACCTGTATATTACTTACAAACTAATTACATCATTACTTACTGAATATGATGTCAGTGGGCTTTTGTGTTTGCCATATATGTGAGTTCCTTGAGTTTATGGCAGGTTTGTAGTCCACTTCCTTGATCATTAGCTTTAACTCTTAGCTGCAGATGTTTCTGGGTAAAATAAAGTGGTTTCACCATCTGTCTGAAGTGACTATTCTACGTCAGGATATCTTTTTCAATGCACTAGTATTTAAGTGTGATTTCCGTTTTGTCTTGCTTCCTTCTGATCTGTGCAGGCTCCTGGTAGAGAGGGAACAATCACACGATGTCTTGTAAATTAACGTCAGTTTTTTGTTAGTTCTTGTTTCACTCCCCTGACTCATTTGAGCACTTGCTACAATCCTTAAGCTGTTAAAAAGCACTAAGTTGGAGATAACTCAGTGGTGTGTAAAGTGTTAGGGGGCAGAGTGTGCAGAAGACAGAAAGCCAGCAGAAAACGGAGCTAACGTTTGTGTTAGGTGAAGAGTGAGTGGCTTTAGCTGTGTGCTGAGGGTAGCATGTAAGATAGATGTTTAGGGATCTGAAAAGGAAAGTGTGTTTCTGAGTCAGTCACTCCTGGATGGCTGCTGTGCTTGTGACTGGAACAAGTTTGCTATTTAGCCCTTGGTATTGAGAAGACACATGAGAAGTGCTTCACTGATGAGTGGTACCATTTATATATCTGCTCTTGGTTTTCATCTCTGGGCACACAATGTGCCTGCAGTTGCAGAGTTTGCAGGTGCTGCTTTCTACATCTTAAAAGAATTAACACCTTCCTCCAGTGTTTTAATATAGTTGAATTCTGAGATGTCAAGAGCTCATTGGAAGAAGTAACACTTTAGACTGATCTGATTCTATCCGGAGAGCACAAATGTTTCAAACAGCAGAAGTAAATGTATTCAGGGGTTTGGGTGCCCTCCGTAAATAGTTCTGGCAGCTAATATAGTTGTGTCTCCCATCTTTCTGGTGTCATCTTCTCCAGCATAGCTTGTATTTTTTAATTAATTCTGCTCTATGAAATCTCATTACACAAAATATATACGAAAGAGAAATACAAGGCATGAAAGAGAAATACGAGGCATGCAAGAGGGCCAGCATGCTTAAAATATGGGACGTATCCTTCCTTACTGCAATCTTTCATGGCAGTCATGGGAAGAATGTGAGACCAGCAATTCTGAGGAAGAGTAAAACTGGTCACTAACTGTGCTCTTAAAGTTTCCTGACTGTGAAACAGTTTGAAGGGAATTTGCTTAGGGATGGGGTTGTTTGGTTTTTTTTTGTAAGTGCTTGCTGAGAAGCCAGTCATAAGCTCTTTTCCCAAGGCACTTCAGGGTGGTCTTTTTGCTTTAAGGTGACTATATGTGCTTCACTTTAGAGGTGATGCTTAAACCGTCAAGATGCCTTGTGCTAATACTAAGTTTCTATCTTCCAAGGGGCTTTAACCTTTCTGTTACTCATTTATACTCCCACTACATATCATCCTTCCAGTGATTATCTTTCTGTGTATTTCACATTTCCCTAGGAGGCTGTGACTGTTGTACTCAAAAATATTCAGAGCCCAAGTAATAGTATTTCCTCTGTTTGAGACAGGGTGTTACTTTTTTTTTGTAATGGTAAATGCGTTTGTTTTGTTTTGTTTTGTTTAACCAAGGAATGTGTAGTTTCAAAGCTATGAGATCTGCAATGAAACCTGGAAAGCTGAAATTGGAAGAAGGGGATAAATGACTTAATTATTTACTGGAAATTCAGAGACCTGTAATGGATGCGTATCGAATGAGATAATTAGGCATGCTTTAAAGTCAGCTGCAGTCAAGCTATTATTTCAGAACTTCTCTCTTAGAAACAACAGGAAGAGAGTTACTGGTCTCACAGTGATAGCAAATGCCCTCAGAGCACTACCCAGGCTAGCCAGTGCCATTTCCCATTGCAGATCCTCTTCCATGGGAAACTGAGAAATAACTACTATGTGAGTACACTGAGCAAAAAATAGCTGTTATTCCTTAGGTATAACTCTTAACCAATAGGTTTCATCTACAAATAATACATTTTGAGAGGTAGCATGGGAAGGATGTGACAATTTAGAAAAGCCTTTAAGAGATCAGGATTTAAAGTATCACGGGTAGGTTTGCAGTTCACAGTAGGTTTGGAGATCTAGATCATGGACCAGATCCTCTACTGCTGTGCCTCAATGGTGTTACGCTGACTTACACAGATTTGAAGACTTGACTCTTAAAAGAGCTTTTATAAGAAGAATAGCTCAAAATTTGAATATATAGTCCATGGGAAAGGGTGCCGCCATTTTAATTGGACAAATGTTAGAAATACCAGTGTTCCTTTCAGAACAAGAATTGTAGAAAAACAGAGGTGGAAACAGGGAGGGAACCAGTTGTTCTGAACCAGTTCTAGATTAAATGTTTTTCTGGATATTCTGATACTATGAAAATGCAGTGTGCCTGCATTTGTACTGCATACCTCTAAAGGAGTATTTGGTTCGTTCTTTGCATCAGGAGGTTAACCCTGATTCGCCTCAGCTCTGTAGTGAGAAAATTCTCTAGGGTCTGTCTGAATCACCTACACAGCCACTTACCTGAAGCCTTTGGAAATCCATGAAGTAGTGAGAGTTGTGCTAGCCATCCAGCAATTTGAGATCCACCTTTGCTGCAGTGATCTATTCTGCAGGAGAGAGGAGCCAAGAGGATTTGGCTTCATCCTTGGGTAGCCTTCAACCCCCTTCTGTTTCAGGGGGCAGATCTGCAAAGGAAACCCAGCCAGTGCAGTGAATCTGGACTCTTGCAGTGGTTCATTGCTTTCAGTCTGGGAGCGTAGATGGAGTTAAAATAATCCCTGTTCTAACAGTTCACCCATCGTTTTTTACCACTATGCCCTCTGGGAAGTGCGACTGGCTGAAAGAACCCTATTTTGTTCTCAAAAGCTTAGAAAGAGGCTTAATATTGTGACAGACAAGAAATTGACAGAAAACAAAGGATGAAGTGACAGCAAGAACTGTTTAGAGAGTAGAACTGTGGGATTTCACAACAGTACATGGTAAAAACAAGCTATTTCCAAACTATAAATAATGTTCACGCGTATCTGAGGTGAACTGAGAAGGTTGCCATGTTCTCCAGATTTTTCTGACACTTGGAATGTACCAGATGGTCATTTACTGGCAATTGGTGTAGTACCATGAAAGTTAAGCTGCTGGTTTACACCAACAGATATGTGGCCCTTTATAAAATTCTTCATGTGTATTTCTCTTTTCTGTATTGCTTTTAAGTTTCCTAAACTACATCTCTCTCAGCCATTCTTTAGAAAGCTGAAAGAAATTCAGCCTCTCTCATTTCATTGTACTAGTCCTTTCTTGGTTTAAGGCTACGGCAAAAACAATTCTTCCCCTCCGTTATTGTGTGAGTCCTTTCTGACACTGAGAACATTATATTGTCTTCACAAAGGAGTGATGCTGTTTATTGGACATAAAACTAAAGGGGGCACTAAAACCAATGGTAATAATACAGTATCTGCAGACAAATAGCTTTTCTGACAGAAAACAACAAAATGAGTTATTGCTCTAAGTGTCAGTGCTTTTAAAATGCTTTAATTGCACAGTATCTATTTCAGAATATTGAAATGCAGAGGTAATTTGGGCTAAAAGAAGGTATGATTCACAGTCAGGATATAAGCTGTGACTTGACAAGGGGTTTAATAGCTGCCTCAGGCAGATCAGAATGTGTGATAATGAGAATCTAGCAGAAAAACACATTGTGAGACTGAACTTCAGAGTTTGCCAGGGTAAGCGGTGTCAGTGGCTAGCTGGTAATGCTCCTTATATGAGGCAAAGAGGCACAAGTGGTCACTTTTTACAGCAGTGACTGCTGCAAGCTTCAGCCTAGTTACAAAGTACTCATTTTTGAAGGAAATACATGCATTCATATATAGTCATACTCGTATATATGTACATACATACATAAATATAAAACAATTGCTGTGGAGTACAGTTCAGTGAAATGCATTTCAGCGTGACAGAGAAGTAGGTTCATGATGAAGCCTTCACCAATTTACTGTGGTCCGTTGTCAGCTCATGACCCTTGCCAAGTCCTTTCTGGGAAGCTGTAAAAAGAAAATTATTTGCTGGCTTCGGGTGGGACTGGACTCTGTTCCCTTCATTGCTACTGTACTCTTCTCTGCAGAGGATCACTTTACATTTTCTTAATTGCAGAGACAGCTCATGGTGTTGGCAGAGGTTGTACTGAGAAACGGATTTTAATGAAGTGCAGTTCTCTTACTCCACTGGAACTTCAGCATTCACAAGCTGAACGATAGCGTCCTGTCGATGATAATGCTGACAACTTTGTCACCAAGATGACAGATTTATTTGGCCCCCATGCATTTTGTAACAGGACTGTGCTTTAAAAATGTCTTGCCATGTTGTTTATGTTTACCTGTATTTTTCTGGGTTTTGGTATTACAGAATTTTTCAGTATTCTGAGAATACTGCTGCGTGAAAGTAAAGGCAAGGCAGGTTACTTGCTGGACACTGAGGTGAGATTCCTTTCACCTAACTATAGGTTTTTATGATGCAGATGTTTGCAGCCAAGTTTCCCCGTAGAGTCAGGAGACTCAAGTGAGCACTTGGAGGTCTCAGTTCATTTCCACTCTAGCCTCTTTGGCTCTGAAGATAGCATGCTGTACCTAGCTCTGCAAACAGTATTCCGACAGGTACACTGATAAAGGCCTCCTGCATCCACACGGTTGATAGGCTGCCCCGTCCGGAGAATACTGGTTATATCCCTGCTTGCATAACATCTTCAGCTTGAGAAACTCTCCAATGCAGATCGCTCTCCAGGACTTGAAAGTCCCACTTGAAGCAAATGGAGGGAACCATTGAAGGTCATCTCTAAAGGGGGAAGTCAATGCTGTATTTTTGAAGGTTTTGTCTATGAGACAGGTAAAATTCCTGCATCTCTTAGAGGCTTCCTAAGGAGTGATGCATGTAAAGTGAGTGTACTTTCAGTTCTTGCTTGTTTCTGCCCTCTTTCCAACAGCTTTTCAACCCAGCTGTGAATTTCAGCCACATTAAAGAGAGGCCGTAATGTCTTAAAGACATTGTGTATCTAAAAGTTTTTTAGAAAATTGGTGCTTGAACAGAGAAGGCAGAGCCAAGTGAGTGTTACCATTAAGGAAAGGCGGCAGCCTCAGCTGCTCTGTTTGACTTGATGCTGGCTGAACTGGGGTCCCCATGCCAGCTTCCCTCCCGGCACCAACAATCTCTGGACAAGCTACTCCACCCTGCCGCCTCTCTCTAGCTGGTACCTAGGGGATGTGAAAGAAAGCAAGGCTTTCAGGAACTGGGGCTGCTGAGGCAGAAAGGCAGTAGGGAATAGCTTGGTCTGTGTTGAAATGGTGGGTGGATAAATATCCGTCAGAATCCAGGCTAAGAGTGTTCTGCATATGTCATTCCTAATCGCTCATAATGTTGTAAATACCATTAAATTCTAGAAGTCAAATAAGGTCTAGGAGAATTTGGGAGAGTAAGATGGACACACTGTTCAGAAACTAGAGCAAACAACTGAGTTGTCTTCACCTGCAGCATGCTTTTCTGCAATCCCAGATTTCCCACTGTGAAATCCTCTTAGCATCCCTCTGAAACACAAGTCTAAAGAAAATTGCACTCTGTCTGCACTTCTGTTTAGCTAACAGAAAAGAAGTCATCTCCACTGCCTGGATATTGTCCAAATGCTATATTTAATGAGCATACTTAAACATCTTAACAAGAGAAAGAGGTATAGAAAGGCTGTTCTTCCAAGTAGTTTGTCACAGGAACTGTGTAAAGGTCAACAGTGGAAATTCTGCAAGATGCACAACACGAATTTGGTGTGGAAGGGGATCAGCATCCAGGCGGAAATGTCCATAGGAGAGAACCATGTCCCCCCACTTGTCAGGCTGCTTATAACCAACCTGAACAACTGCTAAAAATCAGCATGTGCCCATCACTACCACAGCTAGTAACTTAAACCTCCTCAATCTTTGAGTTAAGTCTTGGGTGGGTATTCAGAGCATCTTGTGGGCATTAGTCCCTGGCATGCTCCCTTCATTCCCTGCTCATTCCTTACTCTCTGGCCTGTCCTATCGACCGACTTCTCAGCCCTTCTGCTTGAGTTTCCATGGTTCAATCATACCTCTTCTTTCTTCTTTATCTCTGGAAGTAAATAACCTGGTTTCTTTTCCTAGCCATGTGTCTTTCGTTATTCAGAAATCACCACACTGGGGTAAGAAACAGCTTCACAAGAGATTACTCACTGTTATACCTGTACAAAAATGATTATAAAGTCTTACATCCCATGATTATAAAGTCTTTGGATTTATGTATTTTGTCATAGTCACATTCTGTTTGAGTTGTTTTTTCATTGTATTTTAAGGATTTTTAGTGCCCTGCTTTTAACACCAGTTAAGGAGGTAGTGTCTATCTGTCAAACAAGACACCACAGTCCCAGTCCCGCAAGTACTGCTCTACACTCTGGTAGGGCCATACCCTTCAGTCTTTTCAAGTGTCCTGTTGGCAATTTCAGTATTTTTCCAGGAAGGCTTTAGACTGTGGCTTATGCAATTTTGGAAAGCATCTGAAATTATCATAATCATGTGGTAGTGTATTATTTATCATTAGCGTAGCTGGTATGTGGAGGCCAGTAGATAAGTATGAGATTATGTGTCTTACATTGTCACAGTGCTATTTCTAAGTAGTGGGAATAATAATCCAGATGCACTATACGTATCTTTAGCATAAATAAGTTCATTTCATGCTGTATTGAACACTAATGCATAAAACATTAGACCCTTGTCTTTACATTTTTAATGGTAATGGTATTTTTTATTTTATTTCTGTCCTTTGTCTGCTTGCTCAGAATTAAACTTTTTGTCTGCCATTTCTAGACCTTTATTGTGTCCATCATTCTTTTTACCTGTGCGTTTGTTTTCTGTCTTCATGGACTCTCTTCTTTTACTTTTTAATGAGCCTGGGAATTTGACCTGTTTTCCACCTTAGAAGAGATAGAGTATTCCATTTCATAAAAATGAATTTTCAAGATGCTGTCCTTTTACATGGAGCTCTTAAACACCCACTATGGCAGCCATTCCCCCTGTGCCCAGCATGTCTGCGCTCAGCAGTACGAAGTTTTCTCTTTGAGATCTCAGATTAGCTCAAAAGGCAGTATCAAGCTGATACAAACTTCCACTTAAAAGGGTTCCATTATTCAGGGTGATGTTCTGCTCACACCATTCCCTTTTGAAAATTTCTTTCTCACTGTATAGACAGTGAATGAGTTGTTGGTTCTTTATAGGTACATTAAATCCTGCTCTGCAAGCTTTTACAAAATCTTTTTTCCTACAAATAAAACAGTTCTGGCCAAAGTCTAGATGCTTAAAACACACAGATCTTGCATGATGCACATTGACTCTGACTATGATTTTCAGTCTTCGGCCTGTAAAAGTCCTGGAATTCCTTAATTTTCCTCTGTCCTTCAGTGAGGTTTGGTTACCCTCTGTACTGTAATACTGTCTTCTATTCCTTCTAACTCTTGCAAGCAGCTCTGGTTCCATTTTGCTAATGTTTTGCTAAATAATCTGTGCTGCCTCACTGGTTAAATCAAGACTGTTGATTAGATTTTTTGCCCTTGATTTTGATATCTGATCCCTATTACAATTTATTCTGACACAGTGATTGTAATAACAGTATATGATATGTTTTGAGTTAAGACAAGTTGCAGATCTGCTATAGATGGCTCAGAAGTTTTTCCCCTCTGATTGGTTTCTCTTTTAAAGCTGATAACTTTCAACAGTATAATGTTTCTCTTAGATGTGCTGTAACCCTTTAGTATCTTTCATGCTGCTGGGCTACTGGATCAGACTTCAACACTGCCCTATACAAACCTGAATGGACAAAAATCTAGTACCTGTCTCCTAGCAATATTTTTGAAAATACCCACCTTGGGGCCAGCTTTCTTTCCTTTTGTGTTCCAAAACAATGGAATGGTCCTTGAGCTTTTTTCCCTTGTCTGATACATTTGTGGAAGTTGTCACCTTTCTTGCAGTTTTAACTGCCTCTCCATGAAAGGCTTTATTCGCTACTTCTTTCTTTTTCTAAAGCATTCTCTGTGGTTTTGAATCTATTTTGTTTATTCTCTCACTCGTTGCATTAAGGAGTATTCTTTGGTTTGGGAGCTTTTGGAGAATTCAGATTTACAGCTTTTAAGCACAGTGAGTCATTATTACAACAAAAGGTAAAAATAAGAACAATGGGAAGAAACAGTACGCAAAGGAGGGAGAGGAATCCACGTCGCCCACTCTCAGCCTGCCTGCACATCAGCTAGCTCTGTCAGGATCACTCCAAACCAGCACGTTTCAGTCTCTGTCATAGACCCTGTCCTCATGTGCATGGCACACACAGCCTATAACCACTTGCGCTCCAGGAAAAATGCTCACTTGATCAGGTTAAGTCAGAAATATGTTAAAGAAATACTGTGGACACTGAAGAATAGTAATATAGACCTCTGTACTAGAAAAGGCATAGATAATTATTTCAGCTATTGACAAAAGAAGTAATATGATAAGTTGTAAAATACGATACCTTTCTCAGAAGGTGATACTCAGTTTTTTGTAAAAATACTAGTTGGAGAAGAAAGCAGTAGAAATTGAGCTGTAAGGTGATTGTGAAGAGAATCTGTGCTTCTGCAGATTGATGCTTCTGAATTCTCGTGAGGAGTGGATACATGTGTGCAAGATGGAATTAAGCCCCACAACTCAACATTAACTGCAGAAAAGTTACGCTGCTACCCTAATAGCTGCTCCCAAACTGTGCTCTTCGACACTTGCAGGATGAACCTGACTAGTAACTAGTGTGGTGTCAGCAGCAATAAGTAACTATTGGAAAGGTTGTTATTGAAAGCCTTGAGACCATAGGGATGAAAGAAACAATAGGGATGAAAGAGGCAACTGGTTATTGTCCCATTAAGAATCACAGCTGTTTTGGAAAGTGTACCGTGTTGAGTGGGAGAGACAGGGACCTACCAAAAGCTCTGCAGGCATAACTGGCAGCAGGAGATGAAGCAAATTAATGATGTGAAAGGCATATCTGAGAACAGGGCTGCTTTGCTTCTTGGTTTTTTTTGCCAATCACTGACAACAATAGCAGCAGGAGGAGGAGGTACCTGAGGGTGAGTGAGAGTGGAGGAGCTGGGATGATCAGCAAATGACAGTAAGTAAGAAAAGTGACTTGAAAGGCTCTGGGCCCTGAGTCGATCTAAGAATAGTGAATTAGGACAACAAAAGCAAGAGTGCGCTTTGAAAGAACACACCAACCTGCTCTTCCTTCTGACCGCATCTGAACCCTTTCTCAACTGGTAGATCAATGCACAAAGCAAAGATGTGTTGCATCTTTCATGTGGCTGTGCTGTTCTATAATAAAACCTGAACAAACAGGGTTTGTTTACCAGCCTTCTAGGTAAGCCACGTTTTTTCAATTAGGACTCTTCTCCAGCCCGCTGAAGCAGAGGGTTAGATCTTCCCGTGACATTGACAAAGCTGCACCAATTTCTGTTGGAGAGTCTCTAGCTGCTCACTTCAGAAGCGAACTTTGTAATGAAAAAAATATTTAGTTTTTGAGTATGAGGAACAAAAATTTTTTTCATCAAGCCAAGAGTTCAGTGAAAACCAGATGCCACAATTCTGTGAAGTTGGCAAGAACTTTTGGTGATGTCTGAATTTACAGACTTTTTGCAAACAGACCTGGATTTGGGTTACAGGCTTCAAGCAGATAGCTTTCTCTCCTGTTGGATAAACAGCTTCACATCTATATTGTCTTATTTGTTTAGTTGTTTGGGTTTTAAAACTGGGTTTTGTCAAGGGAAGTAAGAGTATGTCAGGTGCCTGGTAAAGCACCTAAGAACTTTTGTCATCAAGGACTCTCAGAAGAACCTTGGGCTAAAGTACTGTAGGTCAGGGACTTTTGCTCTGACTCAATGTGCATACTTTCAAAATGTTAACTGTTTAGCAAATTACTTTTTTTGTCTTCATGTCGTTGTCTTTTTAGCACCTCCTTAACTGAAGGCTCTTTTGAGGGGCAGCAGCAGTAAAGAATTGGCAGCAGCATGGAGGTCTCACCTGACAGCAAACTCCCTTCTTATTGTAGTGACCACAGCTTGCTCACATCTGAAAACCTTGTCCTCATTCATGAAAAATATAAACCCCTTAATTAAGACCTCCTATTACTGATTGCCCCATTCTGTGGAGACCCAGGTCAAGACATTAATAGTCTTTCTGATGCATCCCACCTTTGTCTGAATATAATGTCAAGGAAGATGAAATATGACAGTCAAATTTGCCAGTGACCATGAGGTGGATAACAAGTCTTCTCTCTGCTCGCAATACGTTCAGCATTCGTAGCACTGAGTTTGGCAGAGCTGCTGGGTTTTCTCATTTCCTTTACCCTGAGCCAACATTCCCAGTAGTGTCAGGACAATTTTAGAAGCAAGATGCACCCAACTGAACTTCATCTCTGAAGAGATGAACAGGTGCTTATAGCTGAGTTTTCAAGACCATGTATTACATTGACTGCTGTTTTTCTGTCTGAAATAGAGGAAATTTTTAATATGGGCTTTTGGCCAGTCCGAAGATTTCAGGAAGCCATCTACTCCTGAATCTGTTCATTCTAGGGAAAATGAAAATGCAGAGAAGGTAGGAACACATCCACAGTATGCGGAGTAACTGAAATGGGTGAAATAGTTGTTGAACAATATCCAGAATGCCTTCTGGTGTAAAAATGCCCTCTCTCAAGCCTACTAACTCAATGGATTTTAGGTTCTCTGTGCTTTGCTGCATTGCATAATTTCAAATTATGTCTCAGGAAGGAATAGAGCTGAGTGCAGCTACCAGTGTAAAGAATTGATAAGAAAAGGTTATGGGGAATCATGAAGGAAGGAGCTGGAGGTTGCGGGGAGAGGGGGCATGTGTGTGAAAAGGAATGCATGGACACTCTGACATACAATCTGTGAGTTTAGTCTACAGATTTTGAAGTTCACAGCCTGCAAGGCTGAAGATGTGTCAGCTGACATGTTCCAACTGAAGCGGAAGCAGCAGAGACCCTATATCGCTACTAGATCAGCAGAGGCATAAATCAGCATGAGTCTGGCTGGAGTGTCTGAATGGACACCCACACCGGCAAGTAGTGCCCTGCAATAAGAGTAGATCTGTGGACTGAAACAGTTGGCACTGAGGATCCAATGTCCACACTATTTGGGGTGAGGTGGGGGGTGGGGGGTGTGGAGGGGGATGGAGGAGGTTACTAATTCCTTGAGTGGTTGAAGCACATTAGGTACAGTCCAGAAACATGTCTCTTCGTTTTATTTAATCTGAAAGCGATCCAGCCCATGCACCCTGAGATCACTCCACAGAGCAAACAAAAATAGGGCTGGTAGGGTGACTGACTTTAAAAACATATTGTCTGAGTATAAAATGCTAGCAGAGATGCACCCTCTCTCAACTTTTCTAACAATATATAGCAATACAGCTGAGAGGGAATCATTCCTGTGGGCAGGAAAAAGTTTGGTAGCAGATGAATTAGTACCCACAGGAGACAAAGCAGTATTTGTTCCAGAGTTCTCTATTTAGGATGTTGAAGACTTTCTCATGCAGCTTTTAACCATTAGTAAAATACCACAGACCCACAACTCTGGGAAACGTTGGTCGCCTGTGCCTGCATCTCTGGTGTCTGGCAGCGCAGATCTCTGATCCCCCTGCCAGGTCCTGAGGTGATACTGCACGAGTAACATAAACCCGTTGCTATTTCCTCTGATCATTAATCACTCAGGATTTCATTGGTACTAATTGAGATACCTAAGGCACCCTTATAAAGACTATAAGATTTCTAGTCTAGGAGACCTTCTCCCTTTCTAAGGCATTTATATTTTCTTTTTCTAGGAATAGCCTTGGTGATAAAATGAGTCACCTAACCCTCTGCCAACAGCGAACACAATGACTGACACTTATACAGCACCTTTCACATTAAGAACATTTAAACCTATGTGTGGAATCCTGCCCTGGCTGCTGGCTGTGCTGTCAATATGGTGCTGCAGCCTTTCTACCCGCACAGGCCAGAAGGTCTCAGTGTGAGGGTTCAACATCCTTCACTACTGCTGTGAAAAGGATCTCTGTGTGTGGCTATTTGACCTGGCTGGCATACATAAATATTAGGTAGAGAGTTGTAGTGCTCATATGCCATGCTGTGGGGAACAGCAATGGAAGGGACTGTGCAAGTCCTTGGGTAAGGGTCCTGCAGCCATGTCACAGGTGCCTTTCCTCCTCCCTCCAAACAGCAGTGTGGCCACAGTTCCATACTCCTGCGCAGCAGTGCTCTCTTGGGTACTGCAGAGATCCGGACAGGTGAGTAGGAAAAGGTAAGTGACATTAGCTTGACTGTGTGTCTTAGAAGCATGAATTACTTTTTCTCAGGAATGTGGTGCCTAGCACCACTAACATGCATGTAACCAAGCATAACAACACTAGAAATAATCAGACAAAAGGAAGAGATGTTGCTTGATATGAGTCAATGCTGATGTTGAGTCTTATTATTTATATTACATATTATAGTCTCCATTATTTTCTAATAATAGCTTTGGGATATTTACTTATCTGTGTTGTCCAAGAGTGTCCATGCTTTATTTCTCATTTACATTCCTCACTAACGTATATCGTGATTGTGCACAGGAGCTGGGTGGAAAAGTGTTCCCAGTTCAATTTTCAGAATCAGCTTCTGTAGCCATTGCTGAATTTATTTGTGATTTTTCTCACCCAGCTACCAAGTAGTTCTAGCTCAGCAAGACGCAGTATGATGATTTATAGAAATGGTTACTGTAGCACTGCAAAGTTCCTGAAAAGTAAAGATGGCACTTTAGATCAAATCAGAAATAAGTTAGAATGTGAGTGAGAATGTCCTTCCTGAATTTGTCGGTCTGATCATGTTCTGATTGTGTGTCGCTAATGCTATAATTACAAAAAGGGAGTTCAAGGGGCGGAAGAACGGACTTTACAAGAGCCTACAGATTGCTCCATTATGTCAAAAAGAAACACGATACCTAGTAAGCATGAATGTCACTCCTCCTACCTCTTTGTGCAAACAGCCAGGACTGATGGCATGGCTGCTGGCTTGGAAAGCTCTGAATCGAAGAGGGGGACTTGGATATTTAAGTGTAAAGTACAGTTCAAAAGCAGAAATGCTTATCTACTATTGAAATAAAGGATCTGAGCTCTAGATTTCAGTCACAGGCCATTAATTAATATCTCAGTGCCACTCTAAATTACCAGCATGCTGCAAAAGGAGAATGATAGGTTCTTTTTGGCAGTTCAGCAGCAATTTAAAGAGGAAAAAGCCACTAGTGATTTTTAGATGACAAACTAAAGACTGGGATTATTTAGTGATAATGGGGAAGCCAAGAGTGATGTGCAGATGTCAAAGAGAAGACTAAGTATTTAATATTAATATTGGTAGTTTATGGGACAGTCTTCATGGACAGAGTCACAACAGAAAACCATTCTGAGGAGCAAAGAGCTCAGCCTTTTTTTTCAGCCAGCCTGCCAAACATATCTTCAGCTTCTAAACCACAAAAGCACCTGATTGAGAGAAATCTGTAAACTGTATAGAAAAGGAATTAGAAAAGTAAAATTGAACTTCATTTTTTATTTTATGAAACTTGAACTTCTGCAGGGCAGATACATAAGTTCTTAAACAAAAATGTCTCAAGTATCAAATTAACAAAGGAAGTCAGTATTTCTGTAGGCAGAAGCAAGCAAGGGGTACAAGAGGGAGACTGAAGAGGATAGTGTCATTCAGTGTTGAGGGGAGCCCTGGTCTTCCGAGTGCCTGTGCTCATCTGCCCAGCGACATCGGTAGTTCTCTATTTAAAGTCAAGCAGTGGTTCACTGAACCTGACTCAAAGATAACCACAACTTTTTTCATAAAACTGGAAAATTAATGGGTGTGAAATGTATTGGAAAATGGTACAGTTATTCATGTGCCTCAGCAGTCTCCTTATTAGGTAAAACAAGCTTTTGATTGTTCTCCCAGGGCATACAATACTTCAATAGGCTGCAAAATAGGCTGTTATAAAATGAGCGTGCATGACTCGCATACCTCAATGACCTCTTCTGTGACAAATGCAAATTAGTATTTTGAATTCAAGGTCAAAGTCTCATCATCAAGATGACAATATCTCAGTCGCTAACTAGCTTCTTTAGATGTATGCCTCACCATACATTGCTAGCTTGTCCTGGGCTTGCAGCATAAGTGGGGTTTGCAGAGGGCAGAGACCACTGGCTGCCCTTGTGCTGAGTTCCCTAGAAAGTTACAATGCAAATTCTTCCCAGCAAATGCAAAAGAAACCAGCATATGATCAAAATCTTCCTATGGAAAAGGAAAGCACCACACATTAAAATAGAAAGATTAGAAGCTCATAAAACAAAAGGGTGGCTTAGGGTTCCAGATTTATCGTGTTGCAAATGGTCTTTCAAAGTTGGCACCGCTCCTTGGAACCACTGAATCATTTCCTACTTGGACACATTTGGAAATGTCATTTTTTTCCAATTCAATTCTATCTGGTTGCATCGACTGAAAATTCAGAGTGGCTCCATGACAAAGTGTAGTAAAGATAGTTGTTCAGAAGAATATCAATTCATTATCCTCGCAGAATTAAGCTCATTTAAATAGCACCACCCTCTGCCCTGAACAATGCTAGAGTACAAATTAAAGCCAGATCCTTTTGCAGGAAGAAAGTGTCCTTTCTTAAATCTGGGTTACTTTTCAGCAAGTAACCCAGGCTTGGGTAACTTTTAAAACCTTGAGTAGTTGTTTTAATGAAGGGGATGTATTAAGACTTGTGATCTCCAGTTCCAAAATACTTATTGAAGTCGGCATCTGAGACACTTCCTTGGGCTCTCAGGATTAAAGCCTGAAGCCTTTTTATATTATTTTCAAAGTATACTGAGATATGCTTTAGCCAGTATTCTATTAGGAAGTAGATAAAGCAAATCTGTAATGGGAGTTAAATTAAAGTGTTAATGAGGAAAATATGTTGTATATAACACAAAAGCTGCAACCATACCTAGACACAGAAGGGTTTTATTAGGTATTAACAGCCAGCTTCCAAGGCACATGATGGAGATTGATAGGTGGAAATTCTTCTAAACTTAATGAAACAGAAAATCCATCCTTCCTCTGACATTAGCGTAGGAGGGAGAGACTGCACAAGAAGAATCTGGCAGAGTTACTTATGAATCTGAATTCGTGGGACAAAGCTGAGGAGCAGCGTCTGAATATACAAAGATGTTTCATCACAGGAGCCGGGGCTCTTTTGCTATCTATCTCCTCTGGTCCAACTGCACTGGTTGGGCACCTTATGATGACTTATGAAGTAGCAAAATATTTCTATCCTTGAGAGTTATGGAAATAACTGAATGCAGGAGATCAGGATGCTTTCTGCGTTTACCCTTGAGGAATGGGGAGGTAAGAAATTATGCTGTCTTAACCAAGGATTCATTTTGACTCTTAGTATCAGCTGCCAGCTAAAAGGAGATGAGTGTGATGGTGATGTTTCAAGGCATACTGTTGAATTGGCAGCTACTGATTACTTTCTATCCCTGCTATGAAAAATGATGGTGCCCCTGATTTTGCACGTCTCCAGCCTGACTGCAGACTAGTACTAGGAGAAAGAATTAAAAGGGATGGTGAGACTGCTTTACATACATCCTTACATGTGGTCTAAACGCAGGAGATTTCCTGGCCCAAGATGTGATCTGATGGTGTGAGTTCATTCAGCTAACATCTGGGATGACTGGGATGACATTAACACCAGATGGTGCATACCACAGCAAAACCCCTGTGCAAGCTGGCAGAGCCACCGCAAACAGCACCATCTGCACAGGCATCAGCTCTTCTGGGCCTCAGCTCTTAGATGTCCACGTTATATGGTCAATATGCAGAGCATGATGATTTTGGAGTGCAGACAATTAATTTTTAACACCTTGTCAGTACCGCTGTGGTTTGTGCACTCCCTGGGGCAGCACTGTATGCCTGCTCACACCAGGCAAACCCTCCATGGCGCTCCCAGGCCACACCCAGCAGCTGGTGGATGGACTTCACGTGTGGGCAAGGGCAAGCAGCTGGCCTACCACCTCCTGCCTCCCTTCCCTTCCTCGCAATGACCAGCCAAAGCAGCCATACAGTGGCTAATGCGGCTGTGCCATATGCCTGGCATATGAGCTGCTCTTTGAACACTCCCAAAATGATTCGTATTTTGGTTGTCTGGTTAACACCACTAGTACGGACTAATGGGAAAACATCTTGATACAAATAAGAAGTCAAAATAAGCTCCAAGTGAATTATTTCTAGTGGGTTTTTTTAAATACATTTTTAGATAAAGCTACTCCAACATTACATTTCTAGAGGATCTCTACATTGTAAGGGACTGTTTCACAATGCAAAGGGTTAACTCTGATGGCTGTCTACAGTGGGAGTGAAAAGAACTTGGCCACAAAGCAGCATCTGTAGACACAATTTCTGACATGACATTTGTTCTGTATCCATATTGTGTTTGCTGTCTACAGACATTCATTTGTAAAGATTTTCTTTTTTTTTCTTTCTGAAAAAAATCGCATTTTTATGAGTAAAACAATCAGTGAAGGTAGCCAGGGTGCCACTATCCCCTTTAAACCACCAAAAATAAAACATAACCTGTAATTCTACGATGGACAGATCCTTTCTGTTTGCTAACTATTATTTATATTCATTGTGAATAGTTCATCAGTTCTGGTCTGTTTTCCCAGGTTTAAAAGCTTGGTTTTCATGCCCACAGCCATCCAGTAGGAAAAATAGGGTGATCAATGACCTCAATACAATGAAAATAATCCACTTAAACTGACCTTTTTGCATACAGTCTACAAGCTGAAAACTTCACATCCCAGTTAGGCAAATAAAACCCCAATAACATTTCAGGGAAATTAAATTTATCCTCAAATAGAAATGAAATGTTTCTTACTGGTTTGATTGAGGTATTTGAAGGAATTCTTGCAAATAACAAATACACTGGCAGAAATGGGGATGAGTTTGTAAAGAGCACGCAAGGAGGAAAAATTGCATTTTTCTGATAATATATCCCACTTCATAAATATTGTAGCTAGTCCTACCTAACCAGGAGCTGTTTGTGAGCATTTCTCAAAGTGATGAATGGCGTCTCACCATTTCCTTCTCTCTTTCTGATGAGCTGTAATAATGACAGCAGCTTTTATCATAACTCTGTTTATGAAAGCCCCTCTCTTTCTTCCTTCTTTGACTATAAAAGGTCTCAAAGGAAGCCTTTGTATGTCATGAGAAGGCAAATTCAAGTAATATGCGGCATCTATAAATAGTTCCTTCAAATTAGATTCTTTTACAAAACCTCGAAGTGATATTTGCCTTTTTTTTTTTCTCCTCTCTGCTGGTAAAAGATACAATCTCATATAAGATTTTTTCCTTTATAAAACATTAATTCTGCTGTTCTGATTTTGGCTATTTTTCAATGCTTTTATTCAGCCACAGGTAAAAGATAGTCAGCTCCTTGTTACTGTATTTTGAATTTGTGCAAAAAAGAGCTTGTTGGAAATGTGGCATGTAATAGTGGCAAATTAATTAACAAGGACAATGCAAAATTGTCCTAAAGACCGATATTGGGAAAATTGGATTTTGTGTAAGCTGTATTTTAAGAATTGCTTCCAGATGTAAAAAAAATTAAACAGAAAAGAGCTAATCAGCTGAGAAGCATTAAGACAAGGATGTTTAAATCAATGACTGGTATGGAGATGATAAATGAGAAAATGTTAGTCACTTTGCACACTGTAAGGATCATGTGGTGAAATTATCAGATATTTAATGCAAACAAAATTACAGACTATTATTTTTTTTCACACCATGCTCAGCCCAAGTGTGGAATTCAACGCCACATGGCAAGTGAGTTCAAGAGAAAGTTTAGACAAATTCCTACAAGAGAAATTACGTAGTTTTTTTTGAGAAAGATAGTCCAGAGATCACCAGTAACTCGGAGATTTCTCAGTGCTGAAGGGTTGCACTAAGGGAAAGACTAGTGGCCCTTCTCCGTATGCTTTTCCTCTTGGACATGGTGGAGAGAGGCATTGAGGCTACCCTAAACCCACACGGTGGTTGTTACCATCTTAAATGTCTCGTAGTCCTTGCTCACGTTTCATTCTGGCGGCAAAGACCTGGTGCCACCTGGTACTTGTTTGCACTATGTGGATGTGTGTCGGCCCTGGGGCCCCCTTCCCCTCCTCCGGCCTTCAGGACCGCCTGGCACAAACATCTGGTCCCAGAATGTGAAATCTGTAGAAAAACATTAACACTGCTTGTTGATAGAGGGTAGTTGCCATCGAGTTGTTAGTACTGCAAGTATTAGCCATTGCCAGGAGGCACCAGTTCCAGCTGTGCCAGGTCACTCCTGCCTGGCACGTGTGCCGCTCACCGTCTGCTGCAGCAGGGATGGAGGAGGCTCAGGGCTCGGCTTCAGCAGAGGCTGGGCCTCTTTTGCCTAATCTTGATTTGTTTGGGGCTTTCCTCTGAGGACCCAGCAGTGCAAAATGTTTTAAAAATGATCCCCATGAACTAGGTACGGTCTCTTGTCAGAATTAGTTGCTTACTACTGCTAAAGAAAGAAGAAATGGCTGATACTATCAAACACTGCTTTTCAAAACCTGCATAGGAACACGCTAATTCTTCCAAAATACTTCATCTTTTTTCTCTCTGATTTCTTTACCACTGAAGAGCTTCCCCCTGCCACCACCCCCCCCCTTTTTTTTTTCCTCTTGGCAATTTTAAGGACTGATGATTTAGTTTTTAAAGATAAATCTCAGCTGCTCAGACTCTCATGACTCTGGTGACTGCACAGTGGGGAAAACCACTAACTATCACAAGATGCATAATTAAATCACAGGCACCCTTCAGTTTCTTGAGATATTGTCCTGGAAATGTTTCCCTGATCTCCAAAGCGGCTAACATTTTAATCCCGGCCAGGGAAACTCAATCACCCCTAATCTAATTTAATTTAGGGCTTGCAGTGAAGCTAACTCATGACCAAACTGTTTACTTTTTAATTCCCTGGCAGTATAATCCATCGCTGTATCGTGGACAAATTACTGATCCCAGCTCATGGATAAATACAAAATTATTTACATAAAGCATAGAGTAAAGTATCGGTGAGCTACTCAGAGAATGTCTGTTTTGTTCAAATTAAAAATAGCATGTGCATTGAAGAAATACTAGGAAAACTATTATTTCAAACTGATAGGGCTCCTCAATAAATATTTTTTGAGAAAAGGTACTCGCTGGAGAATCGAGAAGCAAGCTCCTTGTGCAGCCAAGCTCACTATGTTTCCCGAGACACCACCACCTACATTAATTACTAGTTCCCCTTCCCCGTAACAGTTACTTCTTAAAGAGGAATTTACAAAATTAAAATAGCTTTTAATGTTTTGCATGATAGAGATTCTTTAAGACTTCCACTTCTGTAACTCAGTACAATGACTCAAATGAAACAGAGAAAAGATCTTGAAACAGGTTCACAGGAGGGGCTTAGAAATAGCTTTCTTGCCCGGCTTTAATTTGACTGTGATTTTTCAGGAACTGCAGGATAACTTGTTGGTTTGGGGTTTTGGTTTGGTTGGGGTTTTTTTTTGTTTGTTTGTTTGTTTGGTTTTTACTTTCAGCTTAAGGGGTTTTTTTTATACTGTTGCCAACACTTTTTAAATTGAGTTTAGCTGCTCTTTGTTCAGTAGGACATCCCAGCTGTGATGCTGCCTGGGAAGGCCTCCTGCGTGGCCAGGCTGCGTCTGTACTCACCACACTTTGTAGATCTCAGTGGTTTTTGTGCCCGGGCCCATGAGCTCTGTTTGGGGGCTTTATCTGCTATAATCACCTTGCATATTTATGGCTCAGTACAATAAAACTTCTGGCAGGTTGTTTTCTTGAAGGAGCATGCTCAGCCTGACAGAATAAGAGTTTACTGCTCTGCTCTTCTCAGCTTTCGGGAACATTACAGCACCTGGCCTTTCATTAATTTTTTTTTTCTCATTAATGTAAATAAAAATTTAACCCAATATTCTTTCCAAGTCTCTGATAACTGAGGGAACAATAACTTTGAGAAGAATGGGCTTTTGGCAGTTGAATTGCCAAAGCAAGCACACGCCGTGTGACCTCCGTAATACCAACAAGGTGAGCAACAAGCCTGGCAGTGCTCTGCACGCTGGTGCCATCCACATTCAGGGTACCAGAGCCCTTCATGGATCCTGGATGAGTTACTGTGGTGGGGAGCAGGAGTTTTCTGAGTAGTTCCTACCAACTAATTCTGCTGTCTGGGGAATTGAACAGCAAAACTCCTTTGATTTCAATGGTACGTGCTTGGAAAATCCCACCCTGCTGTAATGTAGAGGGTGATGTGGGAGAGAGCATGGCAGCCATTTCTGCCTGAAAAGGAAATGGAAGATAAAGGCACATTTTGGCTCTGATTTCAGGGGAAATTGAAGTAGGCAGCATGAATGTAGCAGGGTGTCCACTGACAGGATAACTCATGTCAATAAGGACATGAGTACATGCACTGTACTGAGTCTCTAAATTATTTTTCCCACATAATTAAATATGCAAATGCAATTAAAACCTAGAGTTATCAAGTCCAGTCCATTTTAAAATGTGACTTGATTCAACTTTGTGTCTTCAAGTAGAAGTTGTGCTCCAGGCTATGTAAGAAATGCTCATTTAAAAGCTTGCCACCATCTCATAGGACAATACCTTTGAATAAAGGAAACAATCTGTGTTTTCAGATGAGGACAGGAATGCTTTTAATTCCTCTAAACATCTCTTTTTCAGGAAGGAGGGCTTTATCTCACCTGTACCTGAACCAGTCTCTCTGGTATCTTTTTATACACGTGGTAAAAGATCTGATCTTAAATATGGTCACTTTCAGATGAGATAATATTCTCCCCAGAAAGGAGTATCTTTAGGTATAAACGGAGCCAGGGTGAGTGGTTCAGTGGATGTGTATATTTCATATTACTTTATCTGATTATAAGAAACCCAGCCTTGATGTCCCAGCTGTGTCCCATAAAAGCTCTTCCAGTGCTTTTTCACCCAGAGCCCAGGGAAAACACATCTCACTTCCCTGCTGTCCCCTCCAACAGCTGCAAGACGTGACAAGGATGATTCCTTCTGTAGGGGAAATGAGTGGGCAGCTTAAAGCACCACCACCCATTTCACATCAGGCTCAGGACCTCAGCCAGCTGGTGTCCAGGGCACAGATGTGCACCAGAGCTCTACCAGTGCGATTCTCCATGCTGCACTCACAGCTCCCTGACTTGTGCCTCCTTCCCCAATTTCCTGCACACCATCTGGCAGCACCTTCTCATCATGCATTGGAAGTGTATTTCCGTAGTCGTGTGTTCGTGCTTTTGTTTAGCCTGAAATATTTCTGTGTTTGTTAAAAATGTCCTGCACTCTCTTTATGAGTCTAGATAAAATACATGCTCAATAAAGGTAAAATGTCAGTTAATGGTAGAACAGTATTTATAACTGGGCTACTGACCAGCCGTTAAAGAGCAAACATTGAGTTATAGCACTGTGTTGCAGCTTTACGAATGACACTGTGTCTGAACAAAGAAATCAGTATGTCACAATTTTGAATTACGTGGCACCTTTTAATTTCCAGAGATCATCTTGCTTCAGATCTTGACATGCCTTACTGGGTCAGACACGAAATGGGCCCCATGACAACCACTGGTTCCTGTCTTACAGGGCTCAGTACACTACAAGCAAATATCCCATACATCAGCCCTTTCAGAAACATGCCACTGTTCGTCCTTAGCTTAGACACTAATGTGCCACAGAAATGAAAACATGCAATTCAGAGCTGATAATTTGCTTCACCAAGGTTGAGAAAGGGAGCTAGTTCCAACTCCTCCAGTGTGGAGTGGATTTGTGGTCTCAATCTCATCCGTGGTGAAAAGATTGAGGATTTTTCTTTTTTTTTTTTCCACCCTAAAACTATTGCACCATATACATTACTGAAGAGTGAGTCACACAAGAAGGAAAAAAGTGGTGCAGAAGCTGAAGCAGCATCTTTTCCTGAGGAAGATCCAGGCAGTGTGGTTTGGGGCAGATCAGAGACGTGCTGCTGTGTCACCTTGCCTTGCTGCTGTCTCCGTTACCCCCAGTCAGCTAAGAGCACAGTTCATTCAGTTTTTCACAACCATACCCAACAGTTATCGATAAAATCACATATTGCTTACTTGTTAAATTCTCAATTTGCTCTTAAGCACAGCCAAGCTGAGCCTGAGTACATCTGGAAAGCCCGAATAAATTTTCTCCAGCTGCAGGTTTCAAGTGATAATTCCTTGCTTTAGAATTGCCTTTTACACATGCTCAGCTATTCGGTCAAGTGAATACTCATGCAATATGCAAACACAACATAAAAGGCGAAGGATTTAAATGTTGGTGTTTAAAATGCACATCTCCCCAGCATACGATAATGGTACTTTAATCATCGGCGTTCCCCTCTGCTGAAAACACCTTTATCCTCCCTCTCCTCTTCCCTCAGAGCATCACACACCCTTGCATGCCAGTAAACTGTCCCCCATGCTGAGCCCTTGGGACTTCCCATGCCCCCCCTTGATGCCCCAGGGCCTCTGTCCTCTCCTGCTCACTCCTGCTCTCCCCTTTGGGTCCTCCTCCCAAACTGATAGATTTTTAGATCCCTTCAGATCTGGTGGTGATGCCAAGATTGTTGAACACAGAAGACTCAGAAATGCTGGATGTAAACCATATGTTTAAAAGCTTAGTCTGTTTAGCTGCATTTGTCATCTTGGGGACATTTCTAACAGCTCCTTACACAGTGGGTCTCCAAATAAGTACTATGGGTGTTATGGCTTTCAAGGTTAAAAAAAAGATTGATCAATCCATAAGAAGAAAATGAGCATGTGCTGAAGAAGTCTTTGCTGGGAGCTAGGTACTGAATGCATGTTCTGAAATGAATTCTAAATATAAAAGTATAAAATATAAATATAAAAGTATAAAATAATACTAAATATAAAAGTATTTATTGATCCCTTCTGTTCAGATGGAACTTGCTTTTCCTAGGCTACATTTGGGTATTCCCTCTGCTAGACCTTAATTCTCTCCTGCCAGACCATTGAAAGCGCTAGATAATAAACCAGAATGTGCATTCTCTGGAAGTACAGTAATTGAGAGGGACACAAATACATAAATGGATATCTGAGGCCCCTAAGAGAGATTCTGGCTTACCTAGCACACAGATTTTGCAAGAATGGCAGTGTATTTGCAGAGCCCAATGAAAGTGAGCCAGGAATGCAATACGATCAGCAAGACCTGTCACTGAGACATGGGATATCAGCGTAGTTACCGAAATGGAGAAGGTAACTTTTAAAAGACTTGTTATTTTTAATTAATGCATGAATCACAGAGGAGATTATATACCAAAGGATCTCACTGTGGGGATGGAGTCCTGTACCTGGCACTACATATTTAGAGGACAAAGAGACAGAGAGCTGAGCCCAAGCAATGAGCTGCTGGGAGACGAGAAAGTCCTAGCGCCCTCCTTTGGCCTCCGCCCACTGCCTTTCACATCCCCTGGCCACAGCACAGGCCATCCAAGGTTTCTCACTTGCTCCCCATGCCAGAAAGGGGCTGTGCTGCTCCGTGGCTGCCAAAGCTGACCCCAGTCCTGCTGCCTTTCCCACCCCAGCCAGGCAATGAAGCTCATGTGCCAGCTGAGGTGGCTGTCTCAAGTGTCGGTTTGAATCCCACTGTGTTTTGGCCCATTTTGGACTCCGGTCTACAACCAGTATCATTCAGGCAGAAAATTACTTCAGAACGGCAAAACAAAAAGATATTTGAGACAAACCCAGATTACAATAAGCCTTCCCAAATGCCTGTATATCTTTCTGCTCTTGAAATAGCCCAGACTTATTTTGTTTGGAGGTAAAGGTTTTCAATTCCAGTTTATAAACAGCTCAAGACATTACTAGACAAATGGAAATAAAGAATTATCTAGACCTTTTTTCTCTCTGTTTCACTGAGGATCCTGAAACAGAAAGGCTACCCTGATGCTAAGAGGTATTTTTTTTGCATGAAGTATTTTCCTACATCATTTCTCTTCCAGGGCATGCTGACCATTCCATGTCTTGCTTTACCCCACCCCTGCATGGATATGCCCCTGGCCCTGTGTAAACACTGATGCTTCATTATGCAGACCCATTGACCTTTCAGAGGATTCTGGAAGGTGCTTCACCAGATGGACGAGACTGTCCCCAGTTTCACAGAAATATTCATGTGTTTAAAGCTGCATCTGATCTAAAGCACCTTGCTGAGCTGGCTCCTGGGCCCTCAAGCACCCTCACAGTTAATTCCCTGCACAGCCCCAAGACTCTGGGATGTGGGCTTTCCCCCAAGTGATACTTTCTTCTAAGAGGGGGATCTCACAGTCACAAGCCGTGGCTGGCTGGCCCCACCACAGATCCCCACATCTCTCTCTCCAGCACAGCCACTGCAGGCAGGGGGGCTCAGGCATGCCCACACCCACTTGGCAACTCCCTTGCGCCTCAGCTTTATCGATATCTACTTCACAGTGCTGCAAAGGTCTTAAACACCTGATGATGGAACATGGGAAATCTAGGATTCGCAGCAGATATTTAAGTTTTCTAGGGAGTGTACAACAGTTTTTACTGCAGAAGAGACAGGAGAATCGGTCTTATGCGAGAGTATGTTTAGGCTGCAATCTGGGCAGTCACATTTATAACTCTATTTAAATAAGGTTAATAGTTTTTTCCTCAGTTTAAAGACAGAGATCTTGGCTTCCTTCCACCTCAGATCCATGAGTTTATGGTGCTCTATATCACTTTTGTTTTCTTCAGTATCAACATTGGTACCAACAAAGTTGTCTATCCCCATACATCAGCATATGATGCTTCCTTATTTATTTACTTTGCTCTATGGGAATTTCAACAAAGGAAATGTAATAATAATAAAAAAAAGGCTTTAGCTTTTTTCAGTGCACTGTGATCCCAAAAAACCAGTTTGGTGCTGGCCACTATCCTGGGTAAAACTCAGTAGAATAGATAATCTTCCCTTCCCAAGATCAGGCCCTCATACAGCAATCCCCTTTCTTTCTTTTTCAAGTAATCCCTGCTATTTGCTTACATCATGCATTTATTTA
Source organism: Bucorvus abyssinicus (assembly GCA_009769605.1). Lineage (NCBI taxonomy): Eukaryota > Metazoa > Chordata > Aves > Bucerotiformes > Bucorvidae > Bucorvus > Bucorvus abyssinicus. The sequence goes on from CM020028.1 coordinate 21,922,390, forward strand.
GTTTCGTACATTGTGGCTCTGATTTCCCATACACACAAACAATGCTGACTGACCACTGCAGTCCATCGCATGTATCATTAAGGACGACTCTGAACACCACCACGGCCCCTCATTTCCACTGCTGAGTATTTTATATGCCCACTTCAGCAAACATGTGATTGCAAATTGGATTTTTCTCCAGAGAAGCAGCTGGACACACTGTGCCACACTTACTGATCGAAAGAAATGTTTAGCTTGACGTAATTACCTCAACCATCGACCACAGCGGCTGATGAGAACCCTTCCATTATGTGACATCCCTGGAGGCATATTCCCCGTTCAGCCGTGCAGGCATTTTAAGAACCTCTGGGAGCTGCACTGTTAGCCTGCATGCTGATCTATGATGAGTAAAGGTTGCTCAAACAGTTTTTGTCACCGTTGATTTACTTGGTTTTTTTGTTTGCTTGGTATTTTAATAATAGTATTAGAAGTCTTTGCTCCTTAAGTGTTTGACATTGTGCCATTGGTCCATTAGGATGTGGTTGAGTGTTGTGCATTATTTTTAATTTGCATTCACAGCATGCTCTGTAAAAACTCACTCTGAATTCTAGCAATGGATGCTGTGAATTTGTATTAACAGAGGTGATGATTTGTGCAATGTGTAGCAAAATTCTTTGCAAAAGAATACTTACTGCTTTATGTCCTTTAGCACAGGAGATTGAGAGTTTCCAAACAACATCAGAGACTTTTCTCAGCAAATTGTTCCTGAGCTAATTGTAATGGGAAGGATTGCAGCTTGGATGGAAATCATTGACACAAACTGCTGTTGATGCCAAAAGTTTACATGGTTTCAAAAAGCAACTAGACACAATTACGGAATAAAAATCCACTTAAGGTGACTAAACACACTGTTGTGGTTTGAGCCCACCCAGCTGGCAACAAAGCATCACGCAGCTGCTCACTCATTCCTACCCACTCTGGTGGGATGGGGAGGAGAAAAAAATTATAACAAAAGGCTCGAGGGTCAAGGCAAAGGACAAGGGAGGGCACACTCACCAATTATGGTCACAGGAAAAAGATTCAATTTACACAAAACCATCACTAATTCACCAATTGAATCAGAGTAGGACAGTAAAAAATACAACCAGATCTTAAATAAATACACCTCCCACAGACCCCTCCCTTCTTCCCGGGTCCAGCTCTGTTACCTCCCCCCCCTCAGCCATGCAAGGGGGCAGGGAATGGGGGTTGCAGTCAGTCACAGTCTGTTCCATGTTGGTTTTGCCGCTACTTCCTCCTCAGGAGGAAAACTCCTCACAGTCCTCCCCTGTAGCAATGTCGCGTCCCTCCCACAGGAGGCAGTCCTCCACCAACTTCTCCCACCAGAGTGTATTCCTTCTGCAGGTTGCCATCCTCCCTGCAATGGATTGCTCCAGCACCGGCCTTCCTCAGAGTCACAGCCTTTTTCAGGTTCCGTCCCCTGCTCCGGTGTGGTGTCCTCCACAGGCTGCAGATGTGATTCTTCTCCACTGTTGATCTCCATGGACTGGAAGGGCTCTGCCTGCCATCTCACTATGGGCCAAAGGGGAATGACTGCTCCGGTGTGCCTCCACACCTCCTTCTTCACTGACTTTGGTGTCCACATGGTTCTCTCTTGTCCTACTCCTCTCTAAAATAAAAGAACTTCCAAAAACACAGTAACTTGCTCAACAGGTTTTCCCCTCTTAAATATGTTTATCACAGAGGCATTAATTGGCTCAGCCTTAGCCAGAGGCAGGCTCAACTTGGAGTTGGGGCAGCTTCTCAAAGGTTCTTACTGAAGCCAAGCCAGTAGCCCCCTCCCCAGCTACCCAAACCCCACCACACACAAACCCAATACACACACAGAGATAGCTCTGGTTCAGAAATTCCCTGAGCTGTAGATTACTGGAAGCTGAGAAAGAATCCTAGGGACAAATTGCTGCATGGTTCTTCCCTAGGAGTCTTCTACCAAGCACTGCCTGAACAACATGCTGGTCTAGTCTGACCCAATATGGCCTTTCTCATGGTGTCATGTTAAAGAAGTCATGCTGAGAGCACTTAGGAAGGAGAGAATGGGGAAAAAAAATCTCTCCCTTCAGGTTAACAACTTGCAAATTTCTAGGGTTTCTGCACTAAAATCCTCCTTTGTATATCCAATTAGAATTCAGATCTTCTTCCCCCCATCGGTTTCCTTAGGAAGAGCACACACACTGGACTGCACTACAATCATGGGCATTTCGGTCCCTGCAGTGCCCTTCACCATATGAAGCCCTGCGCAGTGTCTGGCAGTAGGGCACAGATTTTCAGCAGTTACTGCCCTCAAGTTGCTACAAGATGCGTTTTTGGCAATGAATGTTTATCTGGCATGGGGCAGGATCACAACTGCTAAAGAGGAGAAGCTGGTTACTCAGTTAAACTAAATAGAGGAATCTGGTGAAGCACACACAATACATAACTCTGACAAAAATCACAACCAGTTTACAACAGTGAAAAATCATTTTGTGCACAGGAGGCAAGTCCTACCATGAGCATGACATCTTATGAGACAGTGTCTTAACGTGCATCCTGACTTTTTCACCTTAACCTTATCTGGAGAGTCAACAGTGCCTTATAGGATGTCATCAGTGGCACACCTGATGAACGCCTCAAAACCGGGGTACACATAACTGCTTTCAAACATCTCATACTTCAGCTAGTTTTACATAGACCACAGACTGTTTGCTGGTTGAATTTAGTTATTGCATTATTTACACATTATTACATAAAGCCTGATTTTGTAAGTTATAGGATGCAAAATCCTGTCCTGAAACAAACAGTCAAAAACATTAAGGCAAGACCAAATAAGCACAGCAGCAACAGCCACATAAGGTGATTATCTGGTTTGGATGTGACTTGGTTTTTTTTTTCAGATGGGGTACAGGAATGCACTGGATTTTGTCAGTTTTCTTTTGTGAAATGACCTGGACAATTTGAGGTCCCAGAGTCTGGCACACAGCACCTCAAGACGTGTTGTTTATCATTATTTAAACCGTGCTGCCCAAAACTGTGGGAGGAAATAAATGAAGAAGTTGTGAAATACAATGAACTAATGACTTTCTGCCAATTTGAAACATATGTTTCATTTCTGTGGGTTTGTTTGTTTGGTTTTTTTTTTTTTTTGCTGAAAGCACTCACATCGATGACTACACTGGAAATACCAAAACAGTAGTCTCACACCAACACCTCGCTCTGGGGACTCATGCTTTGCCACAACATGGAACTCCAGTTTCACTGAATATTTTTAGTACCTTTCTCTTCTTCCTAATTGTACCAGTCATCTCCCCTCCTATTTGCAATAACTAATATCCCTGTGACAGCCATTGCTTAGATGAGAAGGCAGCATGAGAAGGAAAGCATTTAATGAACATTAATTGCTTCTTAATATGATTTAGCTGCTGGAAATAAGAAGGCTAAGCTAGCTCCATGTGACCAGCAGCCTTACAGGCACCACCACCAGACTCCTTTCGAGATGCAACCCTGTTGACCTGGGGGGCAGCAGCCCTTCATGGATGATACCCAAGGCTACATTTTTACTTTTCCAAATTAGCAGCTAAGTAGGATTGTAGGAACTCAGCAAAGTCATTGTGACACCACCTGGCTGATTAGTGATCTCTTCCTTCTGTGCAAGCCAGCAATTATCAGCTCCCACTGACTTCGGAAGCACATGGGAATCAGAGGCTGGAAGATGTTGCCAAGCTGCAACAGCTTCCAGCTGTCAGGAGGAGGACGAGTTGGACACAGCCTTGGTGTATGCTGTTCTGTCTTTGTTTTTTCCTGTGTGGCATCTTTGACACCTGTGCCTTTATCATTTTGGCACTCTACATTATGTTATCTGACATCATCTCTCCTGACACGGCAACATGATACAAGAGAAACTTGATCTTTGAATCCAGTATTCCTAAATTTGTATCCCAGTTTACCATTGATTCTCATGTCAGCCTTTAGGTCACTTAACCTCCCTAGTAAGCTGCTCTGCCAGAAAAATTAGTCTGGTAATACCTAGAGATACTGTGACAATCAATCAGTAAGTGTTTGTAAAGTTGTTGGTTAACAACAAACACCAAGTGCCAAGACTAATTTAAGCAGATATGGTTTATAATCTTCTCCTTTTCTTTGCAAGAACTTTAATATGACAAAGATCAACCTTCTGGGGGAAAAAAAACTGTGTTGATATTCTACACTGTTGGAGCAGACCTCTAACTTGAAATATGTCCTCACTGACATCACTGAATTTCCCATGGATTAGCTGATAGTGATACTTCAGGACTCATGGGAAAATTGTATTACAGAGGGAAATAACACTAAGGGAACAAAACCAAGTACTTTTCTGGACTGTAATTCTCCTTTCATTCAGAGCTGAAATAGAATAGCACCAGACTTTCAAAAATGAAAGAATTATTGTTTTACATAGGATTGCTAATGGATATTATTAAATAGTTGATAATATCCACTAACATAAGCAGGAGCCTTCATGTTTTAGAGGTTAACAGTGGGATTGAAGTTTCTACTATCTCCTACCCAGTCAACACACACATTCCTTGAAAAGCTTGAATTTTGGCTCCTACATGTTCATATACAATCTCAACTGAAGTTGAAGTTTGTGTTTTGGAAACAGTGATGGAACAACTTCACATTCAAGATATTTATGATTCATGACAACCTCAAAACAGCAAACTTCAGAATCTTAACACTGACTGACGACAGAGCTGTGCTCACAGGGGGACTGTGCACTGAGCCAATCTAATACCTGCTACCCCTCAGCTACACCAGCCCACAACTACTTCTAGGTTCCTCCCACCAGCACTCACAGTGAGCTAGCAAATACTCTAAACAATAATTAGGTATTTGCTGGCATACCCCATCACAGCTGGTGCTGCGCTGTTCCTCTTATGGGCCATGGGCATGCTGCTGCTTCACTGTCGTATCTAACCACTTTCCAGTCACAATGTTAAGACCCTTGTTACTTAATTTATGTAGCTGCAGCAGAGCTCTTATTTTGAGGCTTTCCAGCCATTGCTTGGGAGCTTAAGAGCAGCTCCAAAGCTTAAGGGAACACTTACAGAAAATAGGAAGGAGAGAGAAGAATCTGAAAAAATGGGGTATCAGCTGGCTCACAACTGAAAGGCTGCTGTAAGGTATAGCATCTCTACTACCCGCTCTCTTAAAAAAGGGGGCCTAATTAGTAGCACCTTGTCACCTTACTAGGTTTCTCAGAGCAATGGCTAGCCTTACAAAACTACAGTAAGTGCACAATCAGGTAAAAACATTCAAACTTACTACAGAAACATTACTTTACCAAGAACGCTTCAAATATGTTCTATTAAAAAAAAACCCAAAAAAAAACCGAACAACACATTGAATGTCATTTATAAATAAAGAGCTATTAAAGCAGCAGCGACCTCACTGCACCAGCCACGGGGCAGGCTCCCCCGGCTGCTCCCAGCCGGTTAACCCCTGCGCACTGATTGCCGCCGCCGCCGCCCCTCCCAATTAAAGTTTCGGCAGTGTTTTAACTCCCTCGCCCCGCAGGGTAGCCGCCCGAACGCCTTCACTACCGAGAAGTCTTAAGCGGCCGCTAGCAAAGGCCGCCCAGGTCCTGCCCTCACAGCGCGGCGGCTCAGCGAGCCGCCGGCACCACCGCCCCGGGAACGAGCGGGGAAACCGTGGCGGCAGCCCTCTGCCTAGCTATCCCCTGTCGAGTCGCCCCCCGAACGGCGGCCGCCACCACCCCATGGAACCTGCTCGGGGAGCACCGGGCCGGTCGCGTGAGGGTAAAGTTTGGCGGGAAGCCCAGCCTGTCCCGCCCAGCCCCTCAGCGCGGCCGCCACGGCGGGCAGGGCCCGAGGAGCGGCCGCGGTAGGAGGGGGACTGATGGCGGCGCAGGGCTGCGGGCGAGGGGCGGGGCGGAGAGACCCTGTGGTTGCCATGACCGCCTCCCCCTCCCCGCAGCCTCCTTTAAATACTATGGGGAGGCTGTAGCTGCGGCGGGCGCTGCTGCCGAGCGCACCATGCGGGCTATCATCGCCTTGGCCGCGGCGTTCGGCAGTCTGCTGCTCGGCGGCTGCCTCCTGCGCCTGGGCGGCCAGCAGCCCCTTCGCGCAAGGTAGGGCGGCCGTGGCGCCTCGCCCGCTGCGGTGGGGCTACAGGGCGGGAGCGCTTGGAGCTGGCTGGGGAAGAAGGAGCGGGGTATAGCCAGCCGCCCTCCGGCTTCCGCCGGGTTGCGGCGGAGGCCGGCGCGGTGGACCCCCGGCGCGGGCTGGGCTCGGCTCGGGTGTTCGCGGTGTGCGAACGATTCGTGGGGAGGAGACCGGCGCCACTCACGCCTGGTGATGTGTAATCACTGGTTTTGACAACTTTGTTTTCCCGTCTTGCTTACCAGGGGCTGGGAGGAGGACGTGGGAGTAGCTACTGTCACGCCGAAAGTGGTGCGAGCCCTCAGGTCCCCTCTAACGTCCCTTCCTGAGACCGAGAACAGGTACGGGCTGCCCGCCTTCCGTTACGGGTAGTGTGGGTCCTGTGGAAGGGTCCGCAGAAAGCAGAAATTTGCCTTTGCTCCCATTCATTCTTTCTTTTGTTTTGGCAGCTTAATCAGAGAGAGCGTTGGAGACTTACTAGACTGAGAAAACGCAAATTGACTTTAACTGTAATAAATTATTTGCTCATAGGCCCTCTTAATTACAGCTGTCATTCTACCGTTGGCTTTTAGCCTAATAAAATGTTGGATGTAGCAGTTAGCGTATGATACAAAAAGTGCTTGCTGAATGGCAGATATCTTTTATTCTTTCCAGGAAGGTGGAGCTGGAGCTGTGTAATATTGTTACCATTTTGGTAATGTGTGTTTAATTAAATACAGAGTCCTCCTTTAAAACCTATAGGAGGAAGGTGAGATGTATGAAGCCTTTTTCATGTTTTGTAGCATCTTACTTCGTGGAAGCTGTTTCACTTGATCCTGCATTTTGATCTTTTAGATCAGTGTAGATCTTTGCTTTACAGCCTGTTATTTTATAGTGTGAAGTTTAATATGAAAGTAATGGGTAATATTAGCTGTGAAACAGTCATGTCTTACATGCAGGCTTCAATATTAACAAATGTGTTTTCATGCTCTTGAGTCTTCACACACTGTAGGAAAACTAATAGTGCAGAAGAGGGTGGTGTATTCATCCACACATGAAATGTTACTATGTAAGAAGTAGTTAGCAAGTAATTTTGCTAATTTTGTTTACTTTATATGGCCTCATTAACATCGTAGTTTCAATGATTATTGTATGTAAATATATAGTGTGGTCAAGACTACATGGTAGAAATTAGAAATAACTTGGGAAACGGGTATTTAATGGGAACTGTGATGTTCTGGTTATATTGAAGTCAATGGTGACAATGCAGTTAACCTTACCAAGGCCACCATCTCAACTCTCTGTAGCTGAATTTGAGGTTGAAACGAGATATTCTTGCCCTAAGTGAATGCAAGTGGTGTTATTTGTAGTAATCATTGCAGTGCACCCTAGCAGTAGGTTTCTTACGCGTTTCTGATGAGATACCCTTGTGCTCTCTGCCTCAAAATTTAGAACTTTAATGAGCCATAAGTTTATAACACCTTTCAAAATTAGAGTAAAACAAAAGGAACAGGAACATCTGCAGAATTCAAACTGCTGTTATGTGCTTCTAGTCTGCTTCTCTTTCCTGTGCTCATTTTTTCCTTCCTTTTTTTTTTTTTTTTTTTTTCCCACTCCTTACAATTTATTGGTTTTGCAGTATGCACTCTGTTCTGCTTTGGTTTTTGTAGCTGTTACTCTGTTCTCCTTTCCACGCTGTTTTGTGTTATGTCTGTGGTTTTCCCCTACCCCATATTCTCATACTCTTCCCTTTCCCTGCTCGTTTCTGAGTTGCAGACTCCTTCCACTCAGCTCTGTGTGCTAAGCCATGGAGTCAGATTGACTAGAAATACTGCCAGAAAGCACTTCAGAGAACAGAGTCTAGCTAGTTGCCATCTGCTGTTAGTACACTCACAACGGGAGCAAAGAAAGTGGAAGCAACACATACCAAAGAGGGATGAAAATCCGTGGCATGTGTGGGTCAGATTTTAATCTCTGTAATAAGGCAACTGAGCATGAGATTTTAAATAAATGGTTTTCCTTAATCTACTTGGAGGATTTTGGCACCGATTTGGAGTTAGTTTTGATCAACCTGAAATTGTATTTCTTCCTAAGTGACTGCAAAAGTGTGACAAGTAAATTATTCATCAAAGGAAGTTTCATTTCCCTCTAGCTCCTATAACCACAGCTGTCTTTGGAGGAATGGTTTGCTGGCTGAATCCAGGAGAGGATGTTCTTTCTCACCTGAGTGACTAAGCTCAGTAAGCTGGTCTGACAGAAGTTTGTGGTGTGTGTTTGGCATATCAGGAAGGAAAGAGAGCTGCTGAACTGACCAGGAGCTGTTACTTAATCCAGAGAGCAGCTGGAAATGGCAGGGAGCCATGCTGGAGGGGTTTGATCCAGGCAGCAGCTGGACTGGACCTGGCTGGGGGCCATGCTGGAGAGATTTAATCCAGAGAGCATCTGGACTCGTTCAGGAGATTCAGACCGATCCCTCAGTGACGGAGATGGATGGTCTGGTCAGTAGGAATTAGCAGTTTGCAGTGGGGTTTTGCTGCAGTATCCATGAGTATAGCAAAAGGACGGAAGAGTCTTGTGTTGTAATAAGTTGTGCAGGGGTTAGAGAAATTTTGAATCAGATGAGGCTATGTTAGTATGATGATGCATAAAAGTGGGAACGATGTGTTGGTGTAGACTTCCCCAGGTATGGTTCTCCTAAAGTACCCTGGCAGTTTGAATGGCATTACTGTGTTGCTGAGAGCAATGTCCTTTCCTGCGTAAGAGTAATACAGTGTGAATGGATGTTAGGTTAGAGTCTGATCTCTTCATTGGTTTGACGCATTTTTCTGGAAAGCTAAGATTTTCTCACCAAATTTAGTGGGAGGATCCAGGAAGGGAAAAAGAAAAAAAAAAAACCACAACTGGGCAATATCCTTTTGAACTCTGAGTAATCTAGACAATCTTCAGAATTGCAAGCTAATCTTTCTTCTTATCATGATTTTCTCTGCTGCTGGAGGCATATTTGTAACCAGACATCTCCTGGAGAATCTCTAAGGCCCTATTATTCTGTTGCATTGCAGTATTGAAAGCTAATCTGTTCTTTTACTTTGAGTAATTCTTTTAAAAGGATGAAACTGAAGGATGAACAGATGAAAAGCAGGGGATTGGTTCAGACTGTCATAGATGTTAAGGCAGCTATTATGCACACAGCAATGTTTAATTAAATAGTGACCAGACACCTAAAGCTCTCTGAAGATCTGTGTCTTGGTAAATAACTTTGAAGGTGTGGTTTTTCTGTTACAGGACATTTCTTACCACTTTTTCTTCTTAAGTGTTAGGTAACACAAACAATGTCTTGGCCTCTACTGTGACACTTGCAATTTTTGTCTTGGGTTTATTTCACAGCCTGCTGTGCCTGTTAGTAGGGTTTCTTACTAAAAAAAAAAAAAAGGCCACTGTTAGTAAGATTTCTGTAGTAGTCCCCAAATTTATTCATGGACCCAGTATCATTTACACTGCAATGCTATGGTTCTCTGGTAAATTCTAAAGTCTGTGCCTCATACTATCCTCTCAGTTTTTAAGCTGTAACTGCAGGTACAGTGGAGCTAGGAGGAGCTAGGTAATCTTTTCTTTGTTATGAGGCATAGGGTGTGCTATGTTAAGCTTGGGCGGCAGTTCTAGCTCCTTTTGTAGTGTTCAGGAATACATAGCAGATAAAAAATGGCAGCCCCTACCATCACAGGGGAAGTGAAAATAGTTTTCTCAATCATTTTTTAGTATATACTTTATATACAAGTAATAACAAGGCAGCAGAACCCTGAAGAACTGACCCCTACTCCTCTGTTATTCTGTTTGTGTTGCCAATTTTAAGGCATTCACTTACTATTTCCCTAACTTGTATGTCTTTGCAGGTTCAAGGCAAGCAGAGTGTAGAGACTGTTGGGGTAATTGAACAGTGGGAGGAAGTGATTGAGGGGCTGTGAGTAAACAAGTTAGTATTAGTACAGTGTTCCATAGAGTTGGTTTCTTCAGTTCCTCTCTCAGAGGCAGATCTTTATGCAGGCCTAGGGAATAAACAACTGTACTTAATTAACTGTGCTACAGAGACCTGTACATTATGTCTCCTGTCAAAATATTGCGTTCTGGAAGGCAGAAGGGGAAGAAGAAACAGGCTATTACCATGATTATGAGCAGTAGCTTAGTATTTTGCACAAATAATTTGCTACAGTTTAGATTAGTCAGCACTGGTGGCCACCTCTAATTTTACTGCTCTCTTAATAATTTTTCTCTTCATTCCCAAGTGATGCACGCAGACATATTTTAGGAGAGTGTTTCTAACACATGCCTCATATATTAGTTCTGCCTAAATGAATAGGTGTTCAGTTGAAAGGTGCTGCCAGTGGTTCTGACAGTGGTGAAAGGTTTCCCAGCCTCTTTCTGTTTACTTAGTGCAAGTGAAACTGCTCTGTCATTCTGTCTATCGTGTACTATGGTAACATCATCTTAGTGTAAGTACCTTATTCTTTCCACTTTATCCACTGTGAGACTCTGGATGTTGCTTGTCATGTTAGCTGTCATGTGGTTTATGGATTTTATAAATAAAAATTACCTGACGTTATGTATAACTCTGGTGAATGCACTGAAAGTTCTTCCAAATAATTTCAAAATGCAGCTTGTCTTAAAGCTGATTTAACATTCCTTAGATAAGCAAAACCTCCATGGGAACTTGAACAAGGATAGTAGGATCATTCTCTTTCACAGATTAATGTGATTAATGGTACAAGATGAATTCTTATTCCTGTGGTTTGGTAAAGCCATTTTTATAGTCCATTTCACAAAGCATTTAAATTGTGTATTGCCTTATTAATCAAGGTGTTGTGAACCTTAAAAAGTCACTATATTCTTATCCTCTGATTAATTTGAAATAGTGTCAAAGATAGCACATAGAACACCCTTTCTAGGGAAGTATGCATTGTGGATTTTTAATAGTATTCAACTAATAGACTGAGAGATTCAAATATAAATTAGTCTCTTCAAAGGAGAGGTTAAGACAGAAGGTATTCACAATCTGGAATACCTTCAGTGCTACTTTGGTAGAAGGATGTAAATGTGCAGTTTTGCAAACAGAAGTTACCCTTTTTAGCTGGAGATGCTCAGATGGAACAGGATTCAGTGGTCCAGTGCTGCTTCAGCCAGGAGAAGCAGGAAGCCGTAAAAAAAAGTGCGATGACTGGTTCTGCTGGGATCGGAGTGAAATAAGCCAATGAGTGGGATTTTCCTTATGTTCAGTGTGGACTAAACTTTTGCTGAAATTAGGAGTGAAATTGTTGCTTTCCGTGCTCCCAGACAGTCCAGTTCTGAGCTCTTTTGAAAATCTCACCCTACGTTCTTTCAGTTGTTTCCAGATGATATTGTGGAAATTCAGGAGGACTGGCATTTTGATCCTGGGCATATCTTTATGTTATGGTATAATTCACAGCACTGTGTTTCCTTTTTCCATCTACTTTTTTTTCCCTCCTCCCTACCATTCTTCCTCTTTTTTTATCCATGTTATGTCCTTCCATTTTCCTACTCTGATAACTGTTTGAGGTTGAGTTTGGCTTTGATTTTTAAAGGGCTTCCCTTTTCTCTCCCTCCTTACACCACTGCTCCCGCAGAAGTCCATGTTAACTGTCCTGTGATTCCCTGTGCCAAGGCTCCCTATATTCTCAGGATTGAATGCTACAGATGCAGCAAAAGGGCTTTCCATATAGTTTCTCTGTTTTTTAATCTAAAGGTGGGTGCAATGCCTGTCTTAAAGAATTTTGCAGTTTAAGAAACTGCTGTCTTCTTGAGAGCAAGATATAGAATAAAAATGTGCTGATAAATATGGTACATGATCTTAATCTACTGTGGATTTATTAAAGTACAGATGGTGTACTTTCCGAGTTCCTAGAATTACCATAGGAAGTATGTGGTCCTCAAGCTGTTCGTATATGATTTTAAAAAACTGCTTTTTTCAGATTTTGGCCAATGAGCTTGGCTTTGAAACATCTAAACCCTAAGGGAAATGCAGCAGTAATTTCCCTGTTTCATAAGTTTTATGAGTTCAAACCAACAGAACATAACATGGTTTCCACTTCAAGTTCTCATCTAGCTTCAGAGTTTGCAAAATAAGTTGTATGTAGCCTGATATCTGCTTTGTTAGGCATGTTATCTGATTTCATTGCAGAAGTTTTAGTGCAGTTCTAAATATTGAACAAAGACTGTCATCCACTAGGTTAGGTAAATTAATTTAGTGATAAATGTTGCCTAGCATAATTGTCCTAAGTGATCAGAAACCTAACCTGAATCTGATGTCTACACAACTCTGCAATGAGTAATGCAGAAGTCTAGACTGCCCCTTACACCTCCCTTTTATCTGAATGAAAATCTTTCGTTCGTGTGAAGCAGAGACCACTCTGGCAGGGAAACAGAAATTGAGAAATTTAACTTTTACTAGAATAAGTCATTGTTTTGCATGTCTTGCAAAGAAATTGTTTTATTTTTGTATCTTTTTGCACCTGTTGTAGTGCAACCAGCCAGCAGCTAATCACCATGCAGCTGCTCACTCACTCCTCTCTCCCCAGTGGTATGGGGAGGAGAATCAAAAAAAAGGAAGTAAAACTCATGGGTTGAGATAAGAACAGTTTAACAACTAAAACAAAATATAATAATAGCAACAACAACAATAGTAATTGTAATGAGAATTAATATAGCAAAATTAGAGAGAGAAATAAAACCCAAGAAAAGATAAATGATGCGCAATGCAATTGCTCACCACCTGCTGACTGATGCCCAGACAGTCCCTGAGCAGCGATCCACACCTCTCAGCCAACTTCCCCCAGTTTATATACTGAGCATGATGTCCTATGGTATGGAATATCCCTTTGGCTGGTTTGGGTCAGCTGTCCTGGCCATACTCCCTTCCAGCATCTTGTGCACTTGCTCACTGGCTGAGCATGGGAAACTGAAAAATCCTTAACTTAGGATAAGCACTGCTTAGCAGCAACTGAAACATCAATGTGTTATCAACACTATTCTCACACTAAATCCAAAACATAGCACTGTACCAGCTACTAGGAAGAGAATTAACTCTGTCCCAGCCAAAACCAGCACAGCACCATATAAAGAGCATAGAGTAAATTTTGCGTGGAAAAAGCCACAGAAGCATTTTGGTGCTCTATCTTGCCTACATTATATGGGTAAAAAAATTTTATTAAAATTCATATCTGTTTTCCCCCACAGTTATGCCATTTTCACCAGTCTTTACATGTGTCATGGAAAGGGAAGGAAAGACTCCTTATTCCCTTTTTCTCCTCTTGATGGCTGTAAAAGTTACTGTCAGGATTTAATGACAAAACAGAACAGGGATTTGTTTTGCTCATGCATTTCTGACTTCCTCCTTTTTGAATTTTTCAAGTCTTGAAAATGTGTGCGTAGAAAGCAATTATGTATTAAAACATGAGGCAACTTGCTTCAGTTGATCTTAGCGCTATGAATTTAAAAAGGCTAAAAAGTCTGTGGAGTGAAGCTTATATTTGATTGAAAGAGTATTTATTCACTGCCCCATAGATCTCAGGACATAAATTAATAGGAGGCTATAAGGACCTTGTAGTGATTCTCTGCACAGAGTCGAAACCTACTTGTGAAAGAATGCTGGTTCTCCAGCAATGCCTGCAAATGCACCTTGCAGCGAGCTGATCAAACCTAACCGCCTGCCCTGACTTGGTTTTCCTGGCAGGCTTTGTATGTTAAAGAAGGTCTCCTCTGGCCAGCTGTGGCTCAGAAGGGCTGGGGCCCCTTCTCAAATCAGCATGCAGCATTGTCATTTTAGTTGCAATGAAAGACTTATTTGCAGCAGTAACCTGCACTTGGCTTATGATCTCAATAGTTCTTTTTTTAAGGTGCTGTTTGTGCAGCTAAGCTTTGCCTGTAGCCATTCCTCTTACTTTGAGCTGCAGCTGCAGAAAAATCATTTGAGCTTACCAAGTTAAAGAAGCAAGAGAGGAAACATGATTTAGTGCTAACTAAATTTGTTTGGGAACTGGTGTGGGTTCTTCTGTGAAAGGGCCCACCTGGTTCTTTGGTGTAGATAGAACCATTCAGACCAAGCTGCAATAAACCTGTGTGCATAAATGGTGGGGGCAGAACATTTGCTGCTGCTTACTATGTAAGATCTGCTGAGTTGTTTGCTCTGAAGTCTGTGCTCTGAGAGCCTTCTGCCCTCACATTTGCATGTCGCTCCTTGAAAAATAATTAGGTAAGGAACTGTATGCAAAATCAGCCAAGGTGCTCTCAGCAGGTAGTGCCAGGTGTTACAATGTATTAAAGGCACTCCAGAACTGAAAGGTCAGAGGTTTATGTTGTGTTGTCTTACCAAGGGGCATGCAGACCCTGTACTTCCTTAGGGGCACTGAGTATATACCGGGAGCATGTTCCTCATGGTGGAAAGAAAGGGAGAGAGCTGATCTCTGCCCTGCAGCCTACCTCCTGTGTGAATTGCTCCTATGGAGTGACTGATTCACTGGAAAATTCATGGTCAATGGAAAGAGAATGAAAGGTGCTTTGTTCCTTTTCCTCTTGTCATGGCTATGAACATCCCAGTCAGTTCAGCAGGAAAATAAACAAGCATTTATTCTGCTCTTTCTTCTTCAGTCAGTTTTTGTGATTTGAATTGTTTAAGATTTCAGTTGTTTAAGAAGAGAAGGCTCAAGGGGGACCTTATCAATACCTGAAGGGAGGGTGCAAAGAGGATGGTGCCCAGTGACAGGATCAGAGGCAGTGGGCACAAACTGAAATGCAGGACATTCCCTCTGAACATCAGGAAATGGTTTTTTACTGTGAGGGTGATTGAAAACTCACAGAAGTTTTTCAGGAGGGTTGTGGAGTCTCCACCCTTGGAGATATTAAAAAAACTGTCTGAATGCAACCCTGGGCAGCTGGCTCTAGGTTGCCCTGCTTGAGCAGGACGTTGGACCAGATGATCTCCAGAGGTGCATTCCAACCTCAGTTACTCTGTGATTCTGTGACTTGAAATGGCATCTTTCTCAAGTAAGAGCTTCAAAATAATCTTCAGAAATCTTGTTGGTAAGTGGTCACTGTGTTTTAACAAATGAAGACAGTGGAGTTTTGGTCCTTGTTTGTAAAAGGAGTGATGGTTCAGAAGCAGAACGCATTGTGCGCAAAGCAGAAAGACTCTTTCTCTGTGTATGAGTGCCTCTGTACAAAGGTGGCTTTGTTGTTCTTTATTTCAAAGAATAGCACAGATTCTGTTCACTGCTGCAGCTCACACCCAAAAGTGAATGACACAGCATCTATGTGTTCTGTATTTCTAGTTCTGGTTTGGAAAAATAGTCAAATCGAAGTGCTCTGTAAATAGTGAATCAGTGGAAAGAACCAAAAAGGAAATGGGATTGGGATTGGAGGTGGGGGGGGAGAGGAAGATGGTGAGGAGCAATGAAAATAAAAATGCTGGAGGAAAAAACCTTCATGATAAATGACAATACACACAGCAGAAGGTTGATGACAGAAGAGGATGATTGTATGGGATTGAACCTAGATACAGAGTGAACTGAGGTGAGTGGAAGAAGACCTTGGTATCACAGCCATTTGCTAATTTACAGCTCAATCTTCTACCGGCGCTGCCAGAGTCAGAGGACCACACAAGAGTTTGGTGAAAATAAGACAACAGGAATTAAAGATCACTGTTTGGCACTTGCCTTGGTTCCTTTTAAAAATATTTATTTTCACTGTGTAAATAAAGAATAAACAAGGGAGGAAGTATTAAGTTTGAGTTAGTAAGTTAAAGTCCAAGCAGAAAGATCCACTTCACCTGTTGTGTTTCCTGTACCTATTGTGTTGGCTTTGAATACTGCATTTCATCAACAACTTTAGGAAATCACATCTGCTCAGCATTTTAAATATCTTCAAAACATAATGTTCAAGAGGCTTCCCATTTTATTTGTTTTTTTAATTATATTTTCTGATTACAGTGTAAACCAGAAAATATAATTCAGACTATGAAACAGGGTTACTTTAAAGAATCAGCTATTTTATAGTAAAAACTCCCCTTTTATGTAAGAGCTTCACAATAGAAGTCAGTAAGATTTCTTTGGTAACATTTTCTGCTAAATCAATGGTTATTAATCTTACTGTCATAGCAAAGTAAATGTGTCAGCATTGTCAGAATATGTTCTCTCTTAAAGTTTGTTGCCTTTTCTCCCCCCTTCTTTAACAGAACAACTGTTAGTAAAAATGGAATTTACCATCTTGAACAGGCTTCAAAATGTAAGGCAATTCAGGACAACATTTTGTCATCTATCAAAAAGAAAAGGTAGGTGTTTGCTGTGCTTTCTGCTTTGTTTTATTTTAAATAGAAGGGTAAAAGATTGTCCTCTTTTACATAATTCTCGTTTATATTAATGTGGAGCTATACAACAGGAAACTGAATTTGTTCAACCAATGTTTGCCTGCATTTTTTTCTTTCACATGAATTAAATTTATTCAAGGTCAGATTTTTTAATATATATTTTCACAATATAAGTCAACAAGATTTCTCCTTGCCAGTTAGCAACATTTTATTCCAAGATATTCAAAAAAAGGTTGAACAGAATCTGTGAGGTATGATTTCATTCTTGAGTGTCTTTTGCCTGATTGGAATGCTCCTGCTATGAGCAACCTCAGTTAATGAATTCTTTTCATCATTCACTGCAGTAAATATGGAAATATACTAGTATAAAAACTTACAAATTAATTTCACTCATTATAATAACTAGTCCATAGGAAACTAGTATTCAATTTTAGATGCATTGAGAAAACACCCCAAATTTATTTTGGATTTTAACTTGCTGTTCAGCCTTTTTTTGACATGGGAAAAAAAATTTTAAATATCAGCTCTGCTCAAATTCCTTGCACCTTTCTAAAGTGAAAAGGGGAGAAGCAGCCCAGTGGTTTTGACTTATAACATTTTGCCTATATGGATGCACCAATAAATAAAACGTTGTAAATAAGAAAGGTTTCCCATTAGGACCGAGTTCCAGCTTAAAATTAATTATATGCCATGGTGTCTTTGAAATTGAAAGCTTTCTTTTTTCCTTCCATTTGTGAAGACAAGTGAAATGGAATGAGGAAAAAAAAGCTCTCCTAAAAATAATTATGTGCCTTTCCCCAGTCAAAGGACTGGAGAAGTTGAATCTTTCCTTAGCACAGAAACAATATTAAATCATTATTTTAAAACTTCTCCTGTCTTTTCTGTCCCCTTCTCACTTTCTCATTGTGTTTTAAGGTCTTTCACCTGTTTTTAAGTCACCAGCATTCTGTCTTTACTCTTTTAATTCTTTATTTTTTTTTCTTCTCTATAACCTCTTATCCCACCAATATTCCACCTCATTACCATTGAAGTTTTTACTCTTTTGAAAGGTGGTAGACCACTGTTACTGCTGTGCTGCTAGTGAGAGCTGAAACAGCCTGGCAGAGGTCAAAGAATACAGTTGACTGAAAAATCAAGTGATTAACACCAAGAGGAACATAATCAGTCACTGTATTTTCTCCAAAATCCAGTTAGAGCAATATAAATGTTGTTATTTATCCCATGTATTACAAAGTTGTACAGGATGCAGCAATGCAGATGTGCTCTTCATATCTACAACGTTTTGGAGCTGAGGTTGGAGGAGAAACTTCACAAAGTGTGAGACCTTTATTCTGTGGCAAAAGAGGAAGGAGCTGCACTGTTTAACAAGGCCGATGAATTGGGCAGGTAGTAAGAGAAACCGATGCTTGGAACAAGGGATTGCTTTGTGCCATGAATATTGAAACTCATTGCCCTTCACTGAGAGGAGCTGCAGGGATCTTTTTTGCTTTTTCAAGGTGTGACCCACAGGCATGGTGTATAAATGCTTTCTATTGCAGTTCTAGGCTTTCAGGGACATTCTGGACACCTTTGCCTCTTTAAGTTGCCAGAAAGGGAAAAAAATTACTAGTCTAAAGCTTGTCAGATGATTTGACAGGAAAAAATGCTATGTGAGTGGGAAGTTGTTATAGCAGGTATGTGCTGGCGGTTACTGAGTCTGAAATACTGAGTTTTGCTGGCATTTTTCCATTTTTATTGTAGAGCAAGCCCTGTGCACGCTCTCCTGAGGGCTTTAAAAACTGGTAGTTGTTTTGGTGGTATTAAAGTATCCAAAGGCAAAAGGGATCCTCCTTTTCTCTAGCATTTTCTGCTGTTGTTTTTCTTTTTATTTGTTTCTTTCTTGAACATAAGCTGCCAAGTAGGAATATCTCCTTTTTTCACTCCTGCTGCTCAATTTTACCTCTAATTCAAATAGCTTTTTTTCGAGTAGGTGTTTAGTTTTAGCAAGTAACGAATGGAACTGCATCTGTCTCTCTGTTCTGACATTTTACCTATAATCTCCCTACTAACTCAACAATTCTGTCCTTGCTGTTGTCCTTTAGAATTCTACCAAAAATTAGAAGATATTTATACTTTGTCAGTGCCTTGACTGTGCATAGTAATTCCACCTTAGCCACTGCAGTTAACATAGAATGTCACTGCATACCGGACAAGTGCTGTAGGCAAAAAAAAAAACCTTCTAGGTGTTATTGTTATCAGCAAGGCTTATACAGTGTAAGAGAGTTTCCTACAACAGCAAGTTATTATAATGGTTGTAGTGCAGGTGGCAGACAAAACCAGGATGAAACGTGTTTCATTCACTATTCTCAGCGCTGTAATTATTGTCTTGTCCGTGTATTTTTATAGGTCAATTTACCTGAGCTTTTTTATCTTAATAATAAAATCTTTTTAGCATCAGTGAATATGTGCTGTAAGCTCTTAGGTGCCCATGGAAATATATGTATTGTCCCATCTCTTTAAAATGGAACAATGGAGGGAGAAGAGGACTTATCTGGGTTACAGCAGAGCCATGAAATGATATTCTGATGGCCTTCTGGACTGATTCCATTGGAGGAGTGAGTCCTCAAGGCTCCTTTAAGGCGTGAAATTCTAAAATAGGCTTTAAAGCAGGAAATGCTAAAAAGGGCTTTCTGAGAGGGGAAAACAAAGCTTTCTGGGCTGTAAACCCAGCTGCAGCAAATCCCAGGGCTTCACTTTCAGTTTTTAAAAGAACTAAATATTTTTCTGTATTCAAATTGAGTTTGTTTCATGGAAGCCTTATACCACTGTGAGCAGATGTGGTGGCTACCTTGCAGAGCTGCTGCCGTCAGGAGCTCTCATCCCCCGGGATATGCTGCTGGGATGTCTCTGCTGCTTGTGGTCCTGTGCTGGCACTGGCAAAGATGAGTTCTGACACTCCATGTTGTCTTTGTAAGTGGCAAGAGGAGTGAAACTGGAAGCATAGGGAGAGCAGAGGTTTTGTTCTGCCTTGTAAAGACCTGTAAGTGGTGCTTTTCTGGGTGAGCTGGTGAGCATAGACTCCTCCGAGCAAGAGTGGTTCCATCCAGTAGACAGCAGTGGAAAGGCAGCAATGTTCTCGCACTATAATCAGTGTTTTTTATCGTAGGTACAGCTTCTGTTACATGTATAAGAAAGCCCTTACAGTTTCTGTAAGGTCTGTGTTCCTCATGAGGCCTCAGAACTAGCATTACAGATGATTTTTCTCCTTACCAAATGTTTCTCTGTAACTTGCTAATAACTCATCAGTTCTTTCTGAGCTGGTGGTAGTTTTTCTTTTCATTTCTGACTCTGATCTTCATCTTATCAATGTCTTTAGCCTAGAATTTGCTTTTTCTATATTTTTTTTTCCAGGTTAATGATAGCCTAAGTAACTCTTCATGCCTTGTTATCCTGTTAATTTTTGCAATTTTCCCATGAGTACCAGCATATGAGAGTTATTTATTGTTTAGCCTTAAGGAATACAACTAGATGAGTGATTCAACATCAGCATAGGCTATTTTGGACCTGTGCTTCTATCCCATCCTCCTTCCACATGCATTCCTGTGTCCTGCCATATCCTGGTACTGACACTTATCTGACCCCATGGTGAGCCAATTTAGGTAGCAGCTTCAGCAAGAAAGTAGTTCCATTTTCTCTGGCTGCTGTTCCCAGGCTGCTAATACAGCATACCAGCAGGCAGCTGCCAAAATAGGAAGGCCTTCTTTCCAGTTTCTCTGCTCCCACCATTCCTTGCTTACACTGGCTGTGGTGTTCAGTGGACTCTTTCCCAATCTTATTTAACACACTAAAGAAGAAGTAAATGTATATGCGTGGGTTTTTTTAACTTCTGGGTTGTTTTTTTTTTTTTTGCCACGGTAGTAAATGCAAGTAGCCTATGAAGGCATTTGACAAGTGCAAAAGCTGGCAAAAACAAAACAGGGGTGGAATCAAGTAAGTACCAGCAGTAGCACAAAGGACAGAACAGATTCAGAGCTGGACGGAAAGGAGGAGGAATGAACTGCACCAGGTCAGACTGGCTACAGCTGCAATGAAACTAGATTTGCTTTTCTCCCACTTCTGCCCATTCATTCCTGCTCTCTTGAGCTTTGCAAGGGCTCAGTAAAATCAGTTTAATCACAATCACATAGTTACTTTAAGAGTTTCAGTCTGGAGAATTAAAATTGTACATGTTGTCACAGGTGCAAGCTTAAGCCAAAGACCAGTTCTAATGCAGTATTCCTTTTAAAAGTTTCATTTCTGTTTCCATGTGGCAATGGGACCTGGTTTTACTCAGGGGTAGATAAACAAGTTAACTTTAGCAGTTGCAGTACTCTTATTAATCAAACAAAGTGATCTGTTTTTTCAAATGTGTACTGTGAAGCTGTGGTACTAAAAGCATGAGGAACACAGAGAGAAAGAAACTTTCAGGTTGTTGACCGCTGCTACAAGCCACCACATCCTTTTTTATATTCCTTTTTATCAATTCTGGTGCTCTATTTAAAAACAGTGAGTTTTATTGCCATCCCAACTCTTGTGAAACTGTTCAAAATACACCCTTCTAAGTTCTAGCTTAGATCATTTGGATTTGGGCCAATGCTAAGTCATTTTTGCTAAAATAGTACAAGATACCTTTTCTAGAGACATGGCTCCAATGGAATTTGTAGTCATGGCATCCGTATCATCTCTTCTTCCCATTCCCCCAGTCCTCCTTTTAAGTCAGGGTTGCTGTTTTTAAAAAAGCTATATTAGAATCCCAGCACAAATGGGAGAGGTATTAACATGAAACCTGTAAGGGAAGAAATATCTCCGTTCTTTGACTTAAATGTTCTGAGTATTCACATATGGACAGGTTTAAACCTCTTGAAAGGGTCTAAAAGGAGCAGAAAGCTTTTTTGGTTAAATGTACCAATATAACCAAGGTGCTGGTTGATGTAAAACAGCAGATTGTTTTATTTAAGAGATAATTTGAAGGAAAACTTACCTCTGTAAGTATTGGCCTGTGGTCTTGGATTATTCATTTGGGCTTTGGGGACTCTATAAGATAAATGAAAGAAAAAGCATAAGAGTAATATTTCATCTTGACTTCCAAAGCCACAGTTCAAAACATTTTTTTTTTAAGTTTAAAACACCAAGTACTCAAAAGAGGTTTTTTTGTATTATTTTGGACTTTTGCACTTGAGATTATTTCTGGTGAATTCAAGATACTTATGGTCAAATATTTAAGTTTGAAACTGGTGTACTTTTGAAAGTTTCTGAAAAGAAAAGTTCATTAGGACATCACTATTAAGAAGACATGCTTAATAGGTCATGCTAATTAAATGAGGATAGTACTGTTACAAATTACAAAAATAAAATAGGTCATGGAGTTCTAAAAGCAATCTGTTATATATGCACCATTATTATTAATACATGCATCATTTGAATAATTTAGAGATTGTTTCTAAATATACATACATATATTCTAGTGTTTGATGTTGTTGCCTTTTTTAGATATTCGGAAGATTATTATCTTCACATAGTCACAAAGCTGCAGAACTGCACGTGGATAAGGAGACCAGAAGAATCTAAAAAATTCAGGTAATTTTCGTTGTCTCATTTAGAATAACAGTTACCCTAGATTTGTCTAACAAGCCACATATTTAAGTCTTCCCATTTGAAGAGATAATTTTGTATTGCTTTTAGACTGCATTCATAGCTGCTATACATTTCTGTGAATCTTTTGATGCTGGGGCTCTTGTTTATTTGAATTGAGCTGCGCAAACTGAGTAGGATAGCAGAACCACACAGATGAAGTAATTTCACCTATCTCCACTATAATGAATAGTTAACTATCTTAAGTAGAAATGGATTAAAATATTCCTGATACAAAACCTACGGTATTAAAACAAACAAAAAAACCCCAGTAATGTTGTTTTGTCCATCTGAACTCGCTCTCTGGTAAAAGACTGTGTAATGAAGCAGTGTATCTCTTAGCCCAAGACTTGCTTCTATTACAGAAGTGCCCAAGCACTCATTACGTTTGATGCTGCATGTCATGGCCCCTGAGCATGTAAGCATGTGATTACATCTGTCCTTGTTCAGGATGGCATGTAAGTACATGCTCAGTAAGGACAGCGATCCCTGAAAATCTTCCACTCTCATTTGGAAATGCATCAGGCTGGTTTTAGAGAACAGCTTCACTGTGTCAGCCTGGTTTTCTCCAGGGGGAGATACTCTCTTGAATTACATTATTACATGGATCAGAATTAAAGATTCTGTCATAATCATTAAAAATAAATAAAACTGACCTACCTTCTAACTCTTTGGAGTTAACTAGCATTGAAAACTTATTTTTGACATGCTCAGCATGATACCCTTGGTAGTAGTTTGGGGGGGAGGGTAAAGCTTTTTATGCAACATAAATTGCTGTGTTTGCTGTGTATCATAACTGACTAATGGTGCTTCCCAAAGCTGAGGTAGGAGAATACACAAAGTTAAGGTTTAAGAAACTTTCAATTAACTCAGGCACAGAGCAAGATAAGGAGCTGTGTACAAGCAGGCCACTCTGTTTCAGAATAGCCAGGTGTCTTGTATACAGTTGACAAGAGGTGAAGCTCTCATCTGCCCTTCACCCTGCTGCATTTAGGCTTTTTGTTTTCCAATCTGTGTTTTTTAACTTCTCTACTTTTTGAATGGACCAGCCACCACTTACCAGCCTTATCAGCCACTTCTGCTGTGGTACATATATGAGTCAGTGGTAGTGTAACCACTCCTTGTTCCAGCTTGACTTCATTCATTGCTTCTGCAATCTCTTTTCCACTGAGCCAACTTCTTCTACATCTTCTAGGCCTACGGGAATCAAACACAATACCCTCTATCTAAACCAATATGAAACTGTTGGACTTTAAGTACAAGATGCTTACTGTTCTTCTTGTCTTTGCCTTTCAGTAAGGAGTGTGGGACAGAAGTAGTCAAGGTGGGTTGTACAACCAATGATCAGGCTCAAAATATTCAACAGTCAAAACTGTGGGATGCACTAAGCCAGCTAGAAAACGTGGACTCTGTGTACATTGAGGTGAGGTTAGCTTTAACTTAGCTCAAATACCAAGAGTAAGAAAATCTTTTGAAACCCATGGGTCAGCACAGGCAGGACAAACTCATGTTACTTAGTCAATATTCAAGGGTTGTGGTGTTATGCTTTCATTGCTTTTTAGTATCCAAACTAGCTAGAGTATTAGCTAGTTCATATGTATACAACCCATGCTGCAGTTCTGATGACAGTACTGTATATTCTTCTGTCCCTATGAAATTCCATCTGCTTTGATATCATCCAAAACTTCTATTGATGAGAACAAGGACTGGTACTTTGGCTTAGGGCTTGACGGTTATTATTTTACAAAAGATGTGTGCTTTTGCATAAGTCTTTTCTTTCTTTTTTCATTCTTCAAACTCCTCTCCATTGTTTTCTGGAAATAGTGTATTAAAATTTTACAATTGTCCTTTCTCCCAGACCATACTGGAGACTTTCAAGGCTCTTAGCAGTTGGTCAATATAGGCTTTAAAAAAAAAAAAAAAAGGACAAAACCAAATTCAGTATCAAATTTACTGACTGAATCTGTATACAATCCATGCTTACGGCAATCCCAAACTTATTTCTCAGACTTAAGCACAAGAGATGGGAACTAGCTTTTCAAGGACACTCTAGCAAAGAAATGATGCATTGACAGAGCTCTATGGGGAACAAAGCTTCAAGAAATGTGAAATAAATGAATTAATAATCCCTCAGCAGTACATCTCTTCCTTTTTCTAACTTTGCCTAGTGTCAGTAATGCATAATAATTGTGTAATACAAATATTATCCAGTTCTAAAAATCTCATCAAGTAGGTAGATAAATACACCCATTTTGCAGAAGGGGAAATTAATCTCAGAGGGGCTGTGCAGCAGGAATTGGCTAATACAGCCAGCCACCTTCAGGAGGAAAGGTGGAAGCTGCCCGTGTCATGTTGTTCACCTGCCAGTGCCACAGAAGTCTGCCTGCTGACTAGACTGCAGGGAAGCTGCTTGACTTCTTTCCGCATTTGCCCATCTGTTAAACAGAGTGAACACTTATATGCCTTTCAGGCGTGGTGTCAATTGCACGACATCTCTGTATTATCCTGAAGTTCTGAAGAACAGGCATGCATATTTATAAGAGATTTAATGTCTTATGTTTCAAGGTATAAACTAGCCTCTAATTATTAAGGTTCAAAAGAAGCTTCCCATGGGGTAGTGAATTTCTCAGAGAGGCTTTCTTGTGTTTTCCTTTGCAGCTCTTGCTGTTCGCTACCGTCATACTGGTAGTGGAGTGAAGGAATATGTGATCTGAGCCAGTAAAACTTATGTTCCTAGAAGACAGCAATGTGTGCCAGTGAGTACACATCTATTCTTTGTAAGCTGCATTCCCAGCAGATCCAGGTCAAATAAAAGAGTAGGAATTAGAAGTGCAGTGCAGGAGAGACATGTTTGTCTTTGTATTTGGCGAAAGGGTTACAGCTGACAGCCACGCGTGGCACAAAGCACAGTTTTTAAGCCAACTCCTTTTTACAAAAAGCAGAGTGCAGAATTCTAGGTTGACCCTCTACTTACCTAGTTCAGCTTTGCCATACAGCTATGCAAATTGTGTCCATTTGTTGTCAGAGAGATGCCCTTTTCCAAATGGCTTCCTCTAAAGCTGCTCTGCTATGCAGGCTCACATGCACTGGGCTAGATTGCTGTCTGAGAGTGGTCAGTGATTCTTGACAGCTATGTGACATTTACACATGCATTTCTCAAAATCAAGAATCATGAGGCAAGTAAAAGCCACGATGTTCTCTTTAATACCTCCCATATCCACAGTCACTCTTCTGTGGCTGATTTTTGTTCATCCTCTGTTGGGAACCAGTCTCCTGGCCCTTCACTTGCTTCAGTATGTGTAATGATGACATCAGCCTTGCCAGATTTAGGCTGCCCTTGGAGCAGCAAGTGCAAGTACTTGCTTCATGGCTTTTGCAATCTAGTTAAAGATTTACTGTGCCCCACAGCAGTGTTTGTCAGCCATTGCTAAAGAGGTTTTCTCTAACTTCACAATAGAAGCTAGCAAGGTGATGTACCTACACCAGAAGTGAAGTAAACATCAGCCTGCCAACAGTGACTTAGGGAAAATCTTCTCCAACATTTACTGCTACTGACATATAAAGAACTATTTAATTATTTTTTATTCTGACCTTTCCTTTATGGAATTCAGCTGTGCTTCTTTTTTTTATTTTTCTTGTTCTTTATGGCTCTACAATCACCTACCATCTCCATATTATCCCTTTGTTTGTAAGCCCACCTGATTATTTCCTCCCTTTTCAAATTTACATCAATTCTAACTTGTTTTAGACAAAGCAAGTCCTTGGATTTCTCATTTATAAAAGAGGATTGGTAGAAACTTCGAAAGGGAGGAGAAATAATCTCACAGCTGCCTGGAAGCGTCATTTTAAAGCTCCAGAAAAAAGCCATGCTGGGTAGCTTTCTCTTCAAAGGCCTTTCTAGCTATGTTCAGTAGAGCCTCAGGTTCCCTAGGTAACCTGAATATTAATTTTTATATTAGTATTCTTCAAAGGTTTTCCACTTAAAATAAATGTTTCATTAGTGTAACAAATTACAGAGCCCAATTGGGTGCAAGCTGTAATTGTTTTTTACATCTCCACACCTCTTTGCTTTACAGACTTTTAAGCTTGATTTATTCTCACTTGGGCCATACACCCATGGTGGCAAATAATCTACAGGTTTTCCAAATAGTTGCAACTCCTGTTTTTGCTGGAAGCTAGCAAATAGCTAAAATAGCCCTCTAAAAGGACTGAGAGGGAGGGAGGATATGGCAAAAGGTTGAGCAGATGCTGTGTTTCAGAGAAGCCTCTGGGCCTTCTTGCTGAGCTTGGAGCCTGGCAAAGCAATGCAACGGTTCTTCAGGAGTGGTATCACACTGGAATAGCCATGTGTGAGCTGTGGATACTGGGCCCCCCTCCTCATGGAAATACCATTACTGACCAATCTTACTTGCATCTGATAATGAAAGGAGAAGGAAATTCCTAGGTGTAAAATAGTTTCAAACTCCCTGATGTTACACTGCACTTTAGCTGGCACACTGCTCCACCCCACCAAAATATTTTAAACTTTTTTTTAAAAGAAAACATTACTACTGTAAAAAAAGTACCTCGAGTCTTGAAAAGATTAGTTAAAAGATCAACCCATTTTCCTAGTCTTGTAATTTCCCCTCCTGCTTTTTATTCCTCTTGACCCCTATTACCCTTTACCCATTTTAATATCTCTTCTGAAAAGTTTGTGTTAAACATTCCTGCCGATTATAAAATCCCACTCCTTCTTGAAGAGATTAATTTGCAGTGTGCTACATTCTAAGATATATAACAGTATTGCTTAATGCATCTGTATACTGCAATGAACCACAACTGAACCACAAAATCCCCTGTAAGGTCAACTTATGCTTACATAAGCTCACACCACTACATAATCGATAGCTTTCCTAATGCTAAACAGAGCAGTAATTCCCCTGTACTCTCTGAAATCATCCATTCCCGTATACAAGAAAATATGTAGAAATCTGAGATTACGGTGGGATTTGAGAGTACATTTCCTGCATACGTTTATTAGATCACGAGTAAAATCAGTATATATTCAGAGACATTTCTGCTTCAGAAGAGGAAAAAGTCTGAGTGGAGAGATAGTAATTGGGGACAATTTGGAGAAATGGTTGAGTCTTTTAATTGCGCTACAGGCTATATACTTTCTGAAAGGTTGGAGGATTCGTATAAGGGGAACCTGATTTTTGATCAGACTGAATTAATTATATCTTCATGGCCAACTCCTTAAATAGTCTTTGGTTTGAAAATTTTATTATACTTTTTACATATTCAGCCTTGATATCAGATGCAACCCTGTTGGCTTTCATTATCCTAGACATTTATGATTTTACTTCATTTATAGACAGTTCAAGGGCTGTCAGTATAGCATTCCCCTTCAGTACATTCTGTTTCAGATATCAGATTTAACCACTCTTTTCTAAAAGATTGGAATATGTCATAATATGCCTCACTGCACTTTGATGCTATTGACTTGGATTGACAAGAGGCTGCAGAAACCCATATCATTGTCTAGAGCCCCCAGAGCAGTACAATAATTGCTTGCTCACTATAAAATATTATAGCAGTGGACATAGATGAAAGGTAGTCTCACTGTTTGTAGTTGCAGCCTTGAAATTTTGCTGCTACGTAGTGAAATTTTCTGTGGGTTCTTCTCTGTACTGTCACAACAGTCTCTTCAATATGGACCTCAAAGTCTTTGTTGTCTTCACATGTACAGTACAACAGCTCACATGAACTAATGATTACAAATACCCAAGCTAGGTGAACTATTAAAACAAGCTATTAGGCAAGCATAGACTTCTCCTGGTTATTAGTAATCCACAGACTTTTGTTGCTTGGAATACTTTGCCCTTTATTCAAACGATATTACAAACTGTGCTGTGAAATACACTTAGATCAGGCTTTCAGGAGTTAGAGCTTTAAATGTTTGCTAGTCTTATTTTGTATTTGGTTATCTCTTATGTGGTGTTTAGTGTGTAGCATAGCTGGTGTGAATAACGTGCAAATGCTTTATAACAGGACTGATATGATATTCTTTTTATAAACATTCACTTGTACAGATGTTTGTAAAAGGTCACTTAAAATAAAATGGACTTCAACGATTACTGAAAGAAGTTTGACCAGATATCTATTAAAAACCTCCAGCTGTTGAAATTCTGCACCTTGCCTAGGTAACCTGTTTCAGTGTGCTTCCTAATACTGAACTTAAGCTTTCTTCAGTGCAAATTAAGATGATTTTCCTCACCCTCTCCACCATGGCCTTAGAGGACAGTTGAGCATCTACTATTTAGAACAACATTTTGCATATTGTGATTCCTCTGCAATGTCTATGCCCATCCCACTTTTCCCCTCCTCCCATCTCAGTTTGGTCTGATGTGTAGTGACAGTGAAATATTTCACACTCTCCTCAGCAATGAAGAATGCCCTCTGTCCCAGGTCTACAGGCACTGGTGACACATTGAAGTGTAGTCTATAGAAAAGAAGTTCTAGTAAGTTAACACAGTTTTGTCAGATTCTGCAGGCTTACATCCCCCTGGGGATACTGCAACCCTTTGAGGATCACGGTTAAGTGTGTTGGCCCAGTGGTCCAGCTCTAGGCTGGAGCGGACAATTCCACTGTTATATTCTCTTTCCTGTATCCCGAAGTACGAATCTGTGTAATGTTTTGGGGCTGAAGCAAGTGGCTTTTCACACCAGATATATATCTGAATAAAATATATTAAAAAATAGAGAACAAAATTACTTTAGATAAGCATTCTAATGAAAAAGTGTTCTGAATAAAAACCATCCTTCTTACTGCAGTAGGATGAATCAAAGGTCCTCTTGCTGCTTGTATCAGCAGTTCTGCAGAAGCTCTTTTCATAAAGACAAATTTCACCCTTATTATAGATTCTTAGTGTTCCACTTGGGGTAAGGGCAGTGTTGGCTTTTGACCTAGTTGAGAAACTCTGCTAGCCCTTGACTAACCATTGACTGCTTTAGCCCTTATGGCTGGTTCAAACTGAGTTGTTGGAAGGAATATGTTGAGATGTTTGCAGTCTCTTCAGGATGTGTGCACACTGTGTCTTATCAGCAGGCACATGGAGCCTGTATGCAAGCACTGAACTAGCTAAAATGCATATATTCATATTAGTGCAGAACCAAACTGAGCTAATTAATTTTGCTGCTAGGAGGGATACAATAGTTCAGGTTGAACTTCTTGGCTACAGAGCTACTAAAGAAACTACATCAGCATATTTAGATCCTGCAGATACCTTCTGACTTTCACTGAATAGAGTGGACTATCCATGTGAAGTGTTTCTTTAGGCAGAGGGATTTGGAAACTTGTACAATCAAGGCAGCAGTCCTCTATTACTGCCCAGTTTAGTGTGGACTAACTGCATAGCAGTTAGAAAACAACATTATTCCTTTGATTTGTCTCAATACTTAGATAACTTGCTTCAGAAATCAGGGTTTTCTTAAGTTCTCAGCAGCCACAAACCTGAAGAAATTACCTGGATGCCACGTGGGCTCAAAATTCCATCCCAGATGACCTCAACACAATAATGGGTCCAGCATCCTTGGGCCACAAAGGATGAAATTCAGCAGTAGTGACTACTGAGCAAAAACATTGTCCAGTGCCACAGTGACTTGTTGTCTAATACGTTCAAAGATTCACAGACAAATGGGGCACATTGCTCCACTCTAGGTTATTGATTAAGACTATTGTGACTGTCCCTACTCATTTCCATGAGGTATGTATTACTAGTCCAAGTGGTGTAGTCTTTTTCCACGTACTGATTTTGTTCCTTACTTGTTACAAGTGAAATTTCCAGAGAATGCAATCAACTCCCTTTCTGCTTATCTTGACATAAGGTTTATGTTATGCCTCAGGATTTAAACGTTGCTCTTAGGTCTCACTCTGCTTCCAGTTGCTTGCAGGAAAAATGTTGGAGGAAAGACTTCCTCCAAATAAGAAACTGGCACTACCAGCCTGTATTCCACAGGAGGTACTTCCCAAACCTAGGACCCTGCAAAATTTGGATACTTCAACTCCAGCTTCCTTCACTCTGGACTGCTAATGCTGTGACTGGATCACAAAACCACTTTGTTCTAGAGCGGGAGGTATCCCTAGACACCCAAATCTAGCAGCTCTGTTAATAACCAGAAGTTAAACTTTCTTACCATAAGCTATATCTGTGTTCTTAAACATATCTGAGGTGATTGCTCAGCCTGTATAGCAACATCCTACTTTCCAAGAGCTGCCCCAGTATCTCAGTGTTTTCTCTCTGTCAGAACAATGTGGATTACTTTCTACACTTCCAAGGAAAATGCAGAGTTTGACTTGAAGGTAGTACCATTTGGTGCTGTTAAGATTCTGACTCTTGTCTCTTATCCCACCATTTGGTTAGGAGCTACTTTGTATGGTAGATTTTAACAATTTCTCTCTCCACACATGGCATGATACATGAATTAAAATGTTGTCTTGGCTTTGCATCACCTGACATATAGCACTTGTTAAAATAATTGACTTGTACAATACATGTCATAATTGTATGTAGATGCTCTTTAGAGTGTCCTTACCTCATGACAGAGACCACGTATGACATTAATACTGTGATGACAGTTGCACTCATAGATTGCTTGAACTTCTCAGTCTCTGCCTCTTCCAGTTGCTGCTAGTTGTTGAGGTACTGTGTCACAGCGCTCATACAAAGTGCTGTATGAACAGACCACTGAATGTATTGCCAGTGGGTATTACTGTCTGCAGGTTACATGCATTCCTGCTGGAGCTCTGTGCACAGTGGGATTCTGTGTCATGATTTGCTCTAAGTAAGAGGTTTCTATTTTCACCTCCAAATTTTTAGCACCTATGCTGTTAGGTAACATAAGAATATATATCATTAATCAATATGTATTCTCTTGTTCTCACTGAGTTTCTGAACTAGCCTGGCCCTGTTTTACTTCATCAGTGGATCCGTAATATTAATTTAAACTATTACTTTCTTACTAGTTCTGACATCTGTTTTTCTTTGACACTGTTTCTGCTTTTATTGAAGAACTCGTTCTTGTGGAATGAGTAATAAAGAAAGAAAACACGTCATGTGTATTAATGAATGCTATCTATCATTAGTCTGCTTTTTCAGGTTCTGGTAGCCATCACACACAAAATAGCTGTTTTACTAAATCTGGGCAAGAATATTCTGGCATTATTCCTTCTCCTTTGAATGTCCTGTGGTTGATACAGATAATATTTAGGCCTGCTTCATTTTGCTTTAAGAAAGAATTCAAGGAAATAAAAATTATGGGGTTTGTGATTCTTCTTCTCTATGTGATTGCCAGGGAGCAGTGAGGGATGGCTGCTCCCTAAGGGATAGGGAGTGGGATCCCAGTGCAATAACCAGGCCAGGAAAGCAGGGACTGGCATCCAGGCCTGTCCCACTCACAGCTGGCAGCAGGGCAGCTCTAGTCCTGGGAATGGGCATGGGTACCTCCCTGGGGATGGGATGGGCACAGCTGGAAACTGGCCCTGCTGTGGTGGCACTGGAGCAGGGACTGATGGCCCTG
The DNA here is from genome assembly GCA_009769605.1 of Bucorvus abyssinicus. Classification (NCBI taxonomy): domain Eukaryota; kingdom Metazoa; phylum Chordata; class Aves; order Bucerotiformes; family Bucorvidae; genus Bucorvus; species Bucorvus abyssinicus. The sequence continues at coordinate 21,954,118 of CM020028.1, forward strand.
GGGTCATCTGGTGCACCCAGGGTCAGTGTGTGGGTAGCCCCAGGAAGGCTGGTTAGTGGTAGTGAGGCTTGATGGTGCCCTCAGGACATGACAGCAAGACCTGAAACCTCTTATTACAACAGTACATATTAAGGTTGGAAAGATCAGGATATGGGAAAAGGTGTACAAGAAAGAAAAGCAAATCAGTCCAGGAATGATTCAGTAACATCCAGTGTTCTCAGACTTAATCATTTGACTCTCTTTCTCATTGCTCTATTTGTATTTTTCCATATGTTTAAAATAGGGCATTATATGCCCAGAGCACTTGTTTTCACAATATGTGCACCTCTTGACCCACAAGACCCTCAGTTCCAGTCCCACCCTTGTAACTAATGGTTTTCACTGACCACAGACACTCCTACCCTTAAAGCTGGAGTGGGACTCACTGTGTTCAGTGGAGTTGAATATAGCTTGTGGAAATGTGAACTCCACTGTTTCCGCCCTCAGGAGTAATATTTCCTGTATTTTCTTCATGACTCTCTTAGTATGATTATTTCAGATCTGCACCATGCCAGCATTCAAGTCATTCCCAGTGTTCCTCACACCTCTGGAAACTTTGTCTTTGAGGAGTTTCAGAGCTCAGTATTCAAATCAAGTTAATATATACTCGTAAGCCATCTGACAATTGAAATTGTACTCTTTCCTTTGGTATTTTATGTATGAATCAAACCAATTCTCCCAACCCTTTTTGTCCCCTATTCTGACCATTATTTCAAGAGAAGTGAGATGGAGAGTTATCCCTGACCTGTTCATTCATGTCTTCCAGGAAACATAATCCTTGGGTTCTTCCATGCACTAGGCTATGCTTCATCTCCATCAGAAATAAAATTATATTATTATTAGAATATTTGCTCTGTGTACATTGTTGATAAAGTTGAATGAAGCAACTTCTCTTATCTGTGTCTTACCTAACTAAAGTCAGCTTACTTTCAACCAGAATTTGGCCTGTATTATTTAGCTAATTCCAATTGTTTGGTTTACCATACACACTTAAAAACTATGAAGTGGGACATGGTGTCATGGTGACTTGGCGGTCCTACTTTAACGGTTGGACTTGACGACATTAAAGGTCTTTTCCAACCTAGATTCAATGAAATAAAACTTTTCTGTTCCTCTGCTTCTAACTGTAAGTATGTTTAATTTTTTATTCACAATTAACCTTCAGTGTTAGAACAGGAATTACTATCTTTTCCCTACTGTGTTATCTTCTTCAAAATTCCCAGCAATTTGGTTATCAATGAATTTTATTCTCTAAATGGTTAGTAGTTCTCTTAGTATCCCACCTAATGAGATAGCTCTGTTCTACCAATTGATAGATAATGGCTGGCCATGAATATTTCAACCTTAGAGTCTAAAAATTTGATCTAATGGCAGCAGAGAGAACATCATTCCCTAAAGCAAAATGAATTACAGCGTTTCAGGTGTGGTAGAGCTTTTCATTGCATTTCACTGTTAATAATATAGAGTGTTTACAGACATAATATTTTTGTAAGTTTGGAGGTAACAGGAATTGTACAATGGGTAATAGCATTCACTCCTACATAAAGTCTGAGTGAATCCCTTGCACTCTTATCTAAGGACTTCTACTAGGTGTTTCAGGGAGCAGCTAGGCTGTCTAGCTCTACCGCAGATATATTCATCTTCTTTACTTGCAAGCTGTGATGTAATTTCACATCTCTGATACTGTGCACAGGAAAACCATGCTGAACAGTTGCAGAAATGAATTATTAATTAATTGGCTTGCAACCATCTAGCCATTCACTAAGCAAGGGAGAGAGACTTATGAATTGGAAAAGAAAACTAAAACTACTTTAATGAGAATAATAATAATAAAATGAACTATATACAAATATATACAATACCAAACTCAACCTCCCTGATGGCAATCACATCACTGTCAACACTGATGCTGGGGAAGGCCCAGGCTGGGCTCAGCAGCAGACGGGAACTGGATGCAGGAGCTGGATTCCAGAACTGGATTTCAGTGATGCACAGCCTGGGATGAAAGGCAGGACGAGCAGAGTCCTCCTCAGACACTGCCATTGAAGAAGAGAGCAAGAGGGGGCAAGACGCTCAGTTTTATACAAAATATGACATATATGGGATGGAACACCTTGTTGGTCAGTGTAGGGTCACCTGTCCTGTCCACTCCTCCACACAGGTGCAGCCTCTGACTTACTGCACCCCCAACACGGGACACAGGATTAACAGTGACCTTGGTCTGCACAGGAGCAAGTACAAGCCAGAGCCTTTCTGCACACCAGCCCTTAGCAGTAATTGTACACATCAAGCGTTATCACTTCTAGAAGCAGACACTGTCTGCAAAAATACACCGTTAGCTTCAGCAAGTGCCCTCACTTAGAAGAGACTGAGCTGAAAAGTGAAATCACTGAACAGAATTAGTGCTGTTCTAACTCAAACCAGGACAGTACCATACCCAGAATTTCTCATCAGCATTCCTTTCATCTCCTTGGTTCATTCTTCAGCCTTCTAGTTTCTTACAATCGGTCATTCTATGTTGATTGAAATCACATTGTTAATTCTTGGGGGCCTGAAGTCTCTCAGTGTTTCTGTAATAATCTTAGCAATTAAGAATAAGGAGAAGACAGATTACAACTTTTTCTGGATGGAAAAGGGAGACCAAGAGAGAAAAACAGGAGAAGAGCAGGTGTTCTTGGTCTGACTTTTTTATGAATGTTTCTTGTGAAAATGGACTTGCTTGGCAAAGGAAGTCAAGGGAAATGACATTTTAGAGGGTTCATATAGCCATCTGTTACTTAGTTAACTAGAACTGGTTTTCATTCATCTAGTTCTCTACCACTGCTTTCCTACTTACTTGCCAGCCTTTGAGCAGGTTTTGTTTGGGTTTTTTGCAGGTCAGAATTAGCTTCCTGCTGTGATGCAGTGCACAATTTTATTACTTCTCAAAACAACACCCCACTGGGAAGTAACATGAGTTACGAAGTGGACAGTAAAAAGACCATCCTCATTACAGAGGACATTTTTAAGATGCTGCCTGTGGTAAGAACTGAATCTTGACCTGTTATTATAATTGCAGTATCATATATATTTTGGATTAGTAATAGAGGTGCTTTGTTTGATTCCTCTGGAAGAGACATTTCACCCCTGTATGTACTTCTCCATCACTGTGTAAGACCCTTTTTTTAGCTTCCTTCTTTCCTTTCTAACCTTCTTCTGCAGTAGGGGAGGCATGGACAAGGTGTCATAGATCAGATTGTAGGTAGAATTGCTACAGAACACAAGTTGTAGCCTGGCTTGGTAGTCAGATGAATTCAGGAGTGTATCCTCTGAGAACATTTGCCTTGCTTTTCTCATTCCCATTTTGAAAGGCATTTCAGACTCTAACAGCATTTCATATTCCTCATATTCCCATGACATTTCCAGTGCAGGCTTGGGCATATAACTTATGAAAGCTATTTTGGTGGTAAACCGAATAGAATAGAATAGAATAGAATAGAATAGAATAGAATAGAATAGAATAGAATAGAATAGAATAGAATAGAATAGAATAGAATAGAATAGAATAGAATAGAATAGAATATTTCAGTTGGAAGGGACCTACAACAATCATCCATTCCAACAGGCTCACCAATTCAGGACTGACCAAAAGTTAAAGCATGTTGTTTAGGGCATTGTCCAAATTACTCTTAAAACACTGACAGGCTTGGGGCCTCAACTACCTCTCCAGGAAGCCTGTTGCAGTGTTTGCCCACCCTTTTGGTAAAGAAATGCTTCCTAATGTCCAGTCTAAACCTCCCCTGGTGCAGCTTTAAACCATTCTGATGCATCCTATGACCAGACACAAGGGAGAAGAACTGAGAACTCCCTCTTCAGTTCCTCTCCTCAGGAAGCTGTCGAGAGCAATGAGGTCACCCCTCAGCCTCCTTTTCTCCAAACTAGACAAGTTGAAAGTCCTTAACCTCTCCTCATAGGACATTGCTTTGAGCCCTTTCACCAGCATTGTTGCCCACTGGCGTGGGGCCTTCGCAGCTGGAAACACAGATTGAGCAAAGGAATCATATTTTGTAGCTCAGGACTTTGTAGAATAGACATACAAGTTCTGGAGACCAGAGAAAGAAGGACACATAGATGTACTTAATTTCTCGAAAGTAATAGCACATAGGAGCCCTGTTACTCATCCCTGGCATTCTTGTTTTGTGAGATCCCAGCTACCACAAGTCTCGTTGATTCTCATGCTGCTGTGAATCACTAAAAACTTCATTGCAATAGAGGTTTTGAGTCAATTTTATAAGTGGCTTCAGTTTTTGCAGTCAAAGTAGCCCAGCTGTTGGCCTCTCCGTTGAATGTCAGTGCTTCCACAGCAGGAGAGGTCAAGCAGGATATATGAGGTGTTTCTGAGACCTTGGGATAACATCCAACTATATTAATGTCAACTGAAATAGCCAACAATTTACATTAATTTGCTAGGATGTGATCTGTGCTGGTTCATAAATGGATGCATTTAGCTCCTGTTCAGCTTCCCCAGTACAAGACAGCAACCTCTAACAAGAAGAGGAGTAGAGAGGGTGAACAGCCAGAAACGTAACCTCTTCAGTTAGCCATCACATTCACCATTGGTTAAGCCAGGGCACATTATTATCCTTCAGGTTCCCCTATATTTGTTATTTTACCTCAAATGTAATTGTGTGATGACAAAGTAATGAACATTTACATGGTTACCTTCTATTAGCTCACAAAGTCAATGACTATGTGACAACTCCTAGTCTGTTACACTACAAAGGAAAATGGGTAACTTTAAACTATCTTCAGTACAAATTAGTTCCTTAGCTTGCAAGGATCCAGTCCACTGCTAGATAATTTTTGTGTTAAGTGTATTTTAAAGATACTAATCTCGTTTTAGCAATCTAGTGTTATTCTCTCAAAGTGCTGACTGCAGAAATAGCAGTACTCTCTCTGTTCATGCCTGGTTTTGGCTCTTGGCTGTCCAGCCTGGCAACCCTGTCTGCTAAATGGTGTATGTTTTCACTGGGATTTACCAGATTAAACCTGCAAGGACAAATGACTAAAGACATGCAGAAAGGATCAAAAGATTTATAAGGAATTGGCTATATCTTTTTATTTGTTTGCAGACCTCTCCTCTTTCAGTATATCCCTTCAAGACCTGTGCCGTGGTTGGAAATGGAGGCATTCTGAAAAATTCCAGCTGCGGAGCTGAAATCAATCGTTCTGACTTTGTGTTTAGGTAAGAGCTGCTTCATCTTTCTGAAGTTTTTAAAAACTTGACAGACCTGGAAGCATGCCAATGACAGTTTGTAGCAGTGAGGAAGGATCTTGACAATTCTTTATTTCTGCCTCTCTAAGGATACTCCTTCTGCTTTGTAGATTTCAGAAGGCTGCTTCCTAAGTAAAGAGAGGACTATATGGATACATGTATGATCCATGATTACAAAGATACCTTGCCAGTGATGTGAAACATGATTATCTGAGAACCTGACATTTCTGTTCTTTTAATATCCTTCAGGAGGGGGAACTTTTTCTTTGTTTGTTTTTTTTTTTAAATCAGGAGAAAAGAAAAAAGAAAACCGTGAAACTGAAACAATAAAGATTGGTATTAAATGTCACATGTTTACCTTTACCTCTGGTTTAACAAAGGGCTCACTAATGCAGTTAGTTAACTGCCCCAATATTTGTCTCACCTTCTGTTAGCTATCTTAAAAACTAGGCATCTAATTTAAATAGTTTTTTTCAGCTCCCTCTATAGATTGTGGGGAAAACCAGGCATACTCAGAGCCTAATTTAGACCACTCTCTCAGTATGTGACTCCCACTTTGTAGTTTGTGCAAGGGAATGGAGTAACAGAGGGAAGGTTTTTCACTCAGTGGTGTTCATTCACAGAGTCTGCTGGATTTTGTTCCAGTTTCCTACTTCTGACTAATATTCAGGCTTTTCAAATTAAAAAAAAAAAAAAAAAAAAAGTCTTTCCAGTTAGATAATTGTCTTAATCAAAATGGGAAATCTGCATACCAAGATGCTAAACTTACTAAGTGACTTTAAAAAAAATGCTTTTTTTACCTTTTGCAGAAACCACTGTTTCTGCAATTGGGCACATTATGCCGTTGTTGTTAGAAGATGTAATAGAAGACTTTCGGAAGAAATGCATTGTTTAGGCAAGAGGGGCAATATTTCCTAGGAGCTAACTTAAGACATTCATAGACTGGCTCATTCCAGGATTTTAACTTTGCTCCTGATTTGTGAGATGATTTATGAAAATGAGCTCTCTGTGCCCTATTTTAACCATCTGTATGGTAGATTAAACATTTTTACTAGAAGTGCTCTAAGCCTTATTTAATATTTGTAAAGTGCTTAGAAATCCCTGGGAGCTGACGTGAAAATGTCATTGCAAAAGAGAGGAACTTGCAAATAATAACTGTAAAGCATTTCGGGTGCACACCTGTTTAAGTAAATGTTTCTCATTCACAGGTGTAACCTCCCGCCAACCACGGGAAGCATTAGCAAAGATGTTGGCAATAAAACAAACCTTGTGACTGTTAATCCGAGTATCATAGCTCAAAAGTAAGTACTACTGCAAATCTGTTTCTGTCCAATATTGTATAATTGTTTGACGTGATTTATATTTTGTTGGAAGTCTTTAGGGGTACCAGCATAGAGAGCATTGCATCCAGATTACTTCATTAAGCCTTAGTTCCCATGTAGAATGTGCACCAATCTAAATGGAAATCTGTTAAACCTGGCCTTTTTTTGTAGCAGAAAGAAGTCAGCAATACCCAGATTAGCAAGTGCCTCGGTTGGCACCGGTCCACAACTTATGACAGAGTAAAATTCATGATTGCGAGGCCCAAGCCTCTTCTTTCCCGCAACAACCGCCCCTGCCCCTGCCCCGACCTTCATGACACCCAGCATAAGAAAGGAATCGTAATCATAAATCAGGAAAGCTTGTAAATGTGTGTGCAACTATCAGTAGGACTATAAGCACATGTTCTTAGGTAATGTTCTTAGAGGCTGTTCTGATGAAGGCTAGTTCTTGAATGGAGGCCCTATTTCCGTAAGCCATTTTCTCAATCCATGGGAAAGCTGCTCACACACTTTTTTCTCAGCAAAGCTTTTTTTTTTCCCACATTCTTGATGAAAAGAAAATCTAATAAGGCCAGACTGACTAATCTGACATCTTCAGCAGGCTGGAACTGCAGCTTATCTATGAGAAGGACTGCTGTGGCATTTATTTACTGCTTACTGATCTTACTGTATCTTATTGTCTGTCATATTTGTATTTGTCAAACAGACATCAGGCAAAGCGTTTTTTTCCCTTTAAGGGAAGAATAAAAAAGTACAGTGAGCATATAAATGACTAACAGGCATTTGTCATTGGTTTGAGGGTGGAACTTTAATTTTTTCAATGAGTACTAACTACATTGATGCTTACCCAGCCCTTTTTGGCTGAAATGAAGATGAGTTATCGCTTCCCCAGAAATAAATTTAGCTCATTGTTGTTAGTGGGACTGCACAAGAATATGAGAAAGGAAAACTTTGTCCAGTGACTCAGCATTATTGGTGACTACTGACCTGATGCACAATTTATCTGGGCTTGATCAAGTGTTCTGCCACAGCTGAACTCATTTTTTAGCGAAATTAAGCCACATCAGGTTTAATAGGAGTTACACTGTATGAAACAGGAGCTAAACCTGGGTGAGGACAAAATGAGATTATGAGAGGACTTTTATGATTTAAAAATAAAGTTACTTAAATATTCAGAGAACACTGTAAATGCCTTCGAAGGAGAATCAGGAAGCAACCTGGCACCATTTAGCAGAACTAAGTTTGTTTCTTCTCTCAGAAGACATATTCTGACTGCATTCACTTTAATTTCAACTCTGTCTTTGGGTACTGGGTTAGTGTGATGTTATTATTGTTAAGGTTAATGAGCTTTTGAACTGTGTCTGTCAAGGTGTACAATGTAGGTCAACTCTCTTGGAGGAAAGAAGCACAGTTCTTACATGTCCTAATGGAACTGGGCTACACTGCACCTTAGAGTGGCAGAGCTGGGAAGCAAAGCAAGACAAGGTTGAGTTGTTCAGGCTTCTAGCGAAGGAAGAACAGAGATCTGAATTCTGTCCTGAAGGCTCTTGTACTTTACACTGAGTAGAAACAGAGAAAATTCTTGGGAAGGCCAGAAGTTCACGCTTCAGCCACTCTTCCAGACAGAGGCTCAGGCGTTTCTTGCTTGTTTTTGGCTGTGTGACTCTTGCATACACAGGGGCTCAGGGTCAACAGGAGGGGCCGAGTGTCTCTATTCATTTTATTTCGGAGTCTGGTGGTAATGGCACTTTATTGGGAAGCAGAAGCTGTAAGTTTAAATCCTTCCAGGCTGAGAAGGGGTGTATCGTTCCTTGTGTGAGTTCAGTTGTGCAAGAGGTAACTGATAACTCCTGTGTGAGGGTTTTAAATGGAAATGGCTGCTGCCCTCTGTCTTGAAGTGCTGCATGAGAAGAGGGTTTGAGCCTGCTCAAGTCATGAAGAGAATTTAAACCAAGTTTTCCAGTTTCTGCTGGAGCCATTTGTGAAAAGTGGCATGAAAATACACTGCTCAGATAGACAACTACCTACAAAAGAGGACTTGGCGCTTTGAATCCCAAGGCGGGTGCAAGTGCCATATGTTCAGGTGATTCAGGCAACTCAGATCTATAGAGGAAACAAGTTGAGTGACCCCTTTGTTTCTTGTATCACTTCTTGGATAACTCTGGAAGTTCAATATTTGGGAGCACAGAGTTATTAAATGGTGAGAACTAAGTCTTTTTGCTGGTTCTTGGGGAGCCAGAGCATCTGAAGATAAATTCTTTTAATTTGTGAAGTCAGATCTCTAAGTCTTTACAGGTCTCCATGAGTTCCGTTTGTAGTTAAAGTAGATAAATAGACATGCCTATATTTTCAACTATTTAAAAAATATTTTAAAAGCAGGTAAGACTTTGTGAAACTGGAAAACACACCAATCTTTAACACTCCAAGACTGTTCACGTGCATTCTTGTGTTTCCACACAGGGCAGACATGCAGATTTTGAAGAGAGGTTTTTGTATACCTATTGATATAAGAAACACATTTCACAAACACATGCAATACATATCATAGTGCAAATATTTTTAAACAGAGAAAGTATAAATATGATTTTTTTCTTTTTTTGCATTCTCCTTTGAAATCTCTTGAATCAATCAATTCTGTAAAGAGGTCTTGGTCTCATTAGCAGTGAATTTGATCTGCTTCAGTAGTTCCTGTGTTGCTGATTCAGTTCTATGAAGTGTGTTCTTACTGCACAAGAAAACCAGATTTTCATAACTGCACATACAACAACATATAACAGGTTGGTATAAATTTGCAATGTAGGCATGCTGAACTGGTGCAGCAGAGTTTATAGCTTATATATGCAACTGGAGTTGTGCTGTTTTGGTCTGTAATATTTATATCAGTAGTACATTCCATTCACTCTTTCCCTAAAACGTTGTACTTTGCAGATACAACAAACTAAATGAAAAGAAGACGGAATTTCTAGAGAACATTGCAGTCTATGGAGATGCTTTGCTTTTATTGCCAGCATTTTCCTTCAGAAGCAACACAGCCACTTCTTTTAAAGTATATCACACTCTGCAAGAGTTCAAAGCAACCCAAAGGGCAATCTTTTTTCACCCCACCTATCTGAAAAGTCTTGCACAGTTCTGGAGAACTAAGGGTGTGAAAGCATACCGGTTGTCATCTGGTTTTATGATCACTAGTGCTGCTCTTGAGCTGTGTGAGAATGTGAAGCTTTATGGCTTCTGGCCTTTCTCAAAGTCCACAGAGAAGATGCCAATCAGCCACCACTATTATGATAACCAGTTGCCTAAACCAGGTTTCCATGCAATGCCCAAAGAATACAACCAGATCCTGCAGCTTCATGGCAAAGGCATTTTGAAGTTACAGTTTGGTAAATGTGAATCAGACTAAAAAAGGTAGGTCACATTCTTACCACACAAAATTACTTTATTTAAGTAATGTGTCAAGGGAAAACTTGTTTTGTGAACAGTGTGGGTCTGTTCATCCTTATAAAAATATTTCTACCTTGCAGTCAGTGAAAGCTGTGTTCATAAATAAGTGAAAGATTGGAGTTTTCTGAATAAATGTAATGTACGACAGAGCTGAGAATGTTTTTTCTAATTGTGAACTTTAGATGGGGAGCATAGCTAAATACACATTATCACCATAATTTGCAGTCAATCAGTAGCATCTCCTTATCCCAGATATCTGTCTCTACCAACCTCTATTTGGTTTGGTATCAATTCCCATGGACCAGCCTCCTTTGTGAATTGCATTATTAAAGGCAGTCACGTACTATGATCTACAAGGGAAGATGCCTAACCCTGGCACTGCCTTTCCAAATGTATACAGAGGCCAAAGTAAGGATTAAGATTGCCCAATGAAGCTTGCATATGCAGCCCTGTTCCCTCTTTAAGATAAAGATAAGTCTAGAGCAGTACGGTCTCGCAGCAGCCCTGGGCTGCGAAACAGCTTGTGAAGAGCAGTGAGGAAGCTGCCATACACTATAGCAAATCTTGCTGAAGATTTTACCTTGAGGCAGCTCAGAATCTGGAAGTTACAAATATAGGATGAATTGTCATTCCCTTTCCTCTGTCCTTTCTAACTGTCCCATCTCCCTTGGACCTCCACCTTCTGTGTATTGCCTTAGAGAAATGCAGCAGAGTCTGGCTTCTGACCTTGACCCAATTTACCATGTACAGATTACAGATGACTTTGAAAAGATTGGTCTGCATTTTTTCAGTCTTGATTTGCCCTGTTGACAAAGTAAGACCAATTTGTATAAATATTTCTTTATCTTTTAAGCTAACTCAGATATTCCCCAGCTCACAATACTGTTGTCAAATTTGCCTTTCCAGAACTCTATTTTTCCAGGGGGTTCAAGTTAATATAACAGTAAGTAAAATGTACAGTAGAACTACCATTGTATACAATATGGTTTAATTGGACTGCTGTAATCTCATGTCTGTATTACTTAAGTTAAATAAATTAAAATAGCATCATCTTGTTCAAGCCAGAAATTGTAAGTTCAAAGCTAAAGGCTTTTCTTCTGGCTAGGTTTTGAAATGTATTTGAAAATATCCTTTGACTGTATTTAGAAAACATGCTATCAAAGATACATTCACACTTGGTTCATCATCAAAGACTGCTAAGTTTTAAACTAGCAGATTGCTAGTACCAAGAAGGTACAATTTTATTCAGTTTCAGTTTACCTGAAGAAATAGAAAAATAAACTGCTTTCATATACTATTAGAATAATATAAAACATATGAGAAGGCAAGAGAAGCCATCTAGTGAATCCATTCTCCTAGACCATGGCAGGAGATTACTTAGGAGGTGTATGCGTATGCAGTTTTATGTGGCTAAGGTATGCTTTTTTTGCTTGTAAAAGTTGCAGCATATTGGAAAGGTTAAGAAATAGATAATGTATTTTTCTTCGTGGCTAAGCTGTTTATACCCTGCAGTTTCCATTGTATTTATTCTTCCTATAATATAAATCGCTGGAGACATACCATGTAATTTTAATTGTAGTAACTGCACCAGCTAAGAAAATGAAAGGCAGCTCTTTATGGATATTTAATCTAGAGAGAAGCAGATAGAAGTCACAAAAATGTTTAAGTATCTGTATGGGTTAATTAAATGCTGTCCATGCTTGACAATCTGAAAATCACTTCTGTGGCCAAATTTGCAAAATAAGCGGTAAAGAAAAAAAACCAGCGAGAAGGATAAGTTGTGCTGCCCCAATTTACACGTATATTTACAAAGAGAGAAGTTAGCCCTTTAAAACCAAAGAAATTAAATGGTGTCAGAATGAGCTACCATTCTGCTACTATTATCAACTATTAGAGATATTTGAAATTCTATAATGAGTATATTTCACTGAAGATGACCTTTTCTAAAAATTGAACAATTTTCTTTCTCTTTTTGATTTTCTTTTTATGTTCTTCTCCCTGCTCCGCACTCTTCCCTGTTAGTGGGTAGCTGAAGACTCCTTACACCACTAGGTGCCCACAGAGGTCTCAGACAGAACTTCCCTCACTCATTACTGGGACGCAAAAGTTTGCTGCTGTAAATAAGAAGTGAAGGAAGCTGCTCTGCTGGAAGCACCTATATTGCAAGCAGGTAGCAGGTTCTGGAACAGTGTAGGGAGAGCATAACTGCATCGCAATGAAGCATTTTGTCAGTATTACTCCTAAATACCATCCTTGCCATTGTAAAGGTGAACTTTTCTTATTAGATAGAGAGAATTGTCAGATATGAGAACCCTACAGAGCTGGTGCAGAACAATGTGAGAAACTCCATTTGCCTTAGTATCTGCTCCTGCACCTTTATAATTATGATTATGCTCAACAGACATGTCTTCGCTGAAGTAGATGCATGCCTATCACAGGTGGTAAAATGAAAAACATCAGCAAAATCTTGAAATGTAATTAAAATAATGGTCTTCATTATTTTGTATTAAATTACCAAATCATTTTTGCTATGGCTCTGCAGCTAAAGGAAGTCTTGTTTGTTCATTAGTTTAACCTGGTAAGCCTGAAGGGCATGTCATTAGCTTCAAGTAAACATAGGTTCAAGGAGGGGAAATGGCCTCATTCATATTTAAAAATAGGCAGAAATCTCTGATTAGAAAAATTGTCATATGATAAATTAATCAGACTGGCAAAAATTTTATTTCCCAGAAGCCTGGTTAAAATGCAAATTTTGTCTGACCAAGACTCCATCAGGTTTTCTGTTTGCTAGAAAGAGACAGCAGGGAAGATGACTATGTGTTGCTTTGACATACAGCGCCGTACCATTAAGCAGCTGCTCAGAGGAGTCAGTCAACAGAAAAAAACATAGAAAGACAGGATAAAACTGAGACTCCTTGAGCCTGGGAAAGAGCATAGTGCTCAACCATCCAAGCAGAGGGACTGAAGGAGGAGAGCAGAGGTGTGCTGGTGGTTAGGGAGTAAGAACCACTGAACCTTCAACAAAGTGTGGGTGTGACTTACCTGGAAAGTAAAAATCGGGACTGAGCTTTTTAATTACAACCAAATGATTAAAAGCCATCTATTTCTGACAGAGAGAGCAGCAGTGCAGCCCTCCACTCAAGGTGCAGCATCTTGTAAAGCAAGGGGCTGCCTGCTTGCTTGCTTAGGAATTAACATCAAAGAGAATAATTTTGTTCAAAACTCTGTCAGCATGTGCTTTTTTTCCTAATCATGAAAGTTGCTTTAATCCAATTAAGTGATAAATACTGTTATAAATAACCTCTTTATAAATATAATTGTTACAAATAAGCTATTTGTAACAGTAGGATGCCAAAATGAGCTTAAATTCCACTGGAATTCTTTTATGCTTGTGGTTTCTAAGTGTAGCTAGAGAAGTATCAACTGCCTCACAATTCACTTTTTATTATCTTGAGAAAAATTACACTACATTTTAAATATAAGGACACCTCTGGATTCCTGTCAGGCAGCCAAATTTCACCCTGTCCTTGGCTTGGGCAAATACCCAGCGTGAAATTCTTAGATGTATACAACACTGAAATAAAGGTCTTCTGCTTTAGTACCCATGCAGTATAGCTTTTAAGCACACACTTGGCTCGTGTTCAGCCACTAAGTAAGCTTAAGCATTCAGAATAATGTCAGTAATGAAACAAGTAGAGATGAGTTGCTTCTGGCTCAGTTGAAACCCACCAGAACAGAAAAATATAGATTAAATCAAATTAGAATTTATGTTAGATTTCAAATCAAATGAAGAAGTATTTACAGATCTAAAAGGGTTGGGTTGGGTTGGGTTGGGTTGGGTTGGGTTGGGTTGGGTTGGGTTGGGTTGGGTTGGGTTGGGTTTGGTTTGGTTTGGTTTTTCCACAGCAGAACTAGCCTGTTAAAGAATTACAATAATCTCTAGCTATTTCAAAATATGATTAAGATAATATAATTTAGAACATATCCATACTCAGATTAGCAGTGGATGTGTCCCGGGAATACACTGCTTAGAGCTAGCCTTGGTTAGCTTAGGAAGCCTGAAGAGGGTGGTGCAGGTGGGGTAAGTGTGAGCAGTTCTGGGGGTATTCAGATGAAGGAGTCCTTCAGAGAGCAGATGTTTGAGCTAGATCAGGGACTACAAGTCCAACTTACCCCGAAGAATTTTGTGAGCCTGTAATGCTGTATAATAAATGTCACAGACTCACAGTCTGAAATAAGAATGAAAAAGCGGATGCAGAAGGTGAAGTGCATACACAGAAGACTAAGCTATTAGCTTATTTGGAATGTAAAAGCAGTTTTTCTACTATACAAGAAATATCAATAACATATTTTATTGTTTTAATTCCAGGGTGATGGTCCTAAGGAGACAATTTGTGTGTATCTCAGCAGTTCTGTGTTGGATTTGATCTGATGTGATTTTGTGATCATTAAACTGCATTGTTACAATAGAGAAATATTTTACACTTGGGGAGAAGAGGGAATAATTTTTTCACACAGTGACTTCTACATGTCTGAATTTTGAGTAATCATTTTTTTAAATACAAAATAATATTCATTTGGGAAATTCTGAAACTCCCAACTATTGGTTTAATTGTAGCAAAGCACAATCTCAATATGGTGGCAATATGTGACATTTATCATGTTTTGTTTCTTAAAGGATCATTAAAATATTTTGACATAAGCTCTCTGGTTTTGTTAATACCATGTAACACAGGCAGTGGTCTCTGTATGGTAGCTGCATGAGTTGACAGGGGACGTTTTCAGTTAAGTGTAAACGCTAGCGTTTGTCCACACGAGAAGGGTGATGAGAAGAGCTACAGAGGAGTAATTAATTCGGAGCTGTGTCATTCTTAGTTAATCCCAGGGTGCACAGATGGAAAAATCCCTCAGGTTAGAGATAGTCAAGTGGTTTATGGGCTTTCATTTTGTGGGCAATAGATAATGCTGTGGATTTAATGCACTTTCATTTTGTGGGCAATAGATAATGCTGTGGATTTAATGTGATCACTCATGTGAATGATGTTAATTTTGTGAACAAGTGTTTGAAGGACTAAAGCTGTATAATTGTTTTTAAACCCCTCTTCTTGCTTGTGTTCCTGTCTAAGGTCCAGTTCATCTCCAGACAGGGTCAAAAAACTAAGTTTCATGCTGCAATCCCAAGCCCTGGTAGGGCATGACTTTGCACACATTCCTGCAATCACAGCTCTGTATCTCGGCTGACATATGAGATGGGCCATTCATCAGTGAAATGGTAGGTACCAAACCTATCATTTCTTCTATTTCTTTTTCACATAGCATAGCTTGTGTCAGTTTATGACTATAGATAAGGAAACTGCAGATAAGGAAGCTTTATGAGAAGAATGTTCCTCTTAGAGTCAACCCCAAGCTCTTCTCCTATACCAGGACATATGAGAAAAGAACCTACAGTCACTTAATTTGAAACCCATGCAGTTCTTGTGCTCTAAGTTTCCATACGGTCCAGGAATACCTGTGGAGGAGCCTCATCCTATGACAAGAGAAAGAGAGGTATCAGCCCAATGGAAAGAATCACTTTAACATTTACAGGAGCTATGACAAGCAGTTCTCGCCCTAGCTTTGGCTGCTTCTATGTCATTGCTTATATGTTTTACTGCAGGGAAGAAAAAAAAAAAAGCAAAACAAACCCAAACCAACAAAATACTTGTAATAACCAATTTCTATTAAAAGAAGAGTTTCATTGGCTTTTTTTGAGTCTATTGAATGATAGTTCAAAGATAGAGTGTCCTTCTTCTTTTACAGTCAGATACTATTGTGTATTTTGTTTACTAAACCTCCTTTTGCCACTGTAGCATTAAATCCCCAACCAGCTGATTTAAAGAGCATTCAATATTCCACACACTGAGGAGTGTATCTATAAAAAAATCCTACTTAAATGAATTGAGCCTTATAAAATAAGTTTAAAAAGAACTTTTAAACTGCTAATTCATAAGAGCATTTCTATATTGTTGTAATATTTGAAAGCTTATGTTGCAGCAGTTTTACAATCGTATAAATAATCCTAAAATTATTAGAATCAATCATTATGCTTCCACACCTGTTGGTTGAGACGCATTCAGCACTTTGATCTATTTCCAAGATAATGATACCAGAATCCAATACTACTCCTACCCAAGCAGAGGTGTCCATAAACGCTGACTGCATATATGAGCAATAAAGTAAATTTTTAAAAATAAGGTTTCTAAAAAATAGTACATTTTTTAAAAATGGGGCATTGAGTGACACCACTGATACACTCCTCTGAATATCAGTAGGACTTTTAACAGAAACAAAGACTTCAGAACTGAGTCGATGCGTACATCTGCATTACCAGCTGGTTACTGAAAGAGGCGAGCACAAGGGTTTGATTTACTGTGATCTGTTATGGTTCCAGCACCACATGTCCACATTTTATCTTCACCAGCAGTGAAATTTGTGCCAGTTTCTGGCCACAGGCATCAACCACTCGTGGGCAGAGAGCTGGCTACTGCAAGACCCTGCATCCATGTTACAAGTGTTATAGATAATTGCGTGCTGCAAGACCCTAGTTATAGATCAGAGACAAATTTGCTCCTAAAAGAGCTTCTCCTACACCATAAATCACTCACATAAACTGACCCTGAGTTTTTGTAGTGAAGGCTGTACAAAGTGATGTACTTGTCCTTTGGGTGATGCAAACAGCCTAGGTTGAGGAGAACCATGCTTCACCCAGAGAGACAAAGACGCACCTGTCTTGCAGCAAGGACTGTAACTTATTCCAGTCTAGTGTAGTGCAATGAGATGGTCTTGGCTGTGTAGCAGCCACATGGTTTGACTAGGAAAAATTCATACATCTTTTAGAGATTGAGAGGATCTTGCATTGTATCTAGAACAATTTTAAGTGCTTTGTGTGTACGTAGAGGTTACGTAAAGGGATTCATTCATTGCTGGGTTTAAATTCAATTAACTACTTGGCATAAGTTCTTCAATAAATTCAATAACTACTCGGCAAAACCTGGTTAGGTGCAAGTAGAAAACGTGGAGAGGAGAAAATGAAATTTATTTGCAGTGGAGAAGCAACTTTTTTCAAAAGTGTTTGTTAGCATTATCTCAGTGAATGAACGTATACAGTGAACTATCACGCATCATAAAGAGAGGAAGTTACTGTGACTATTTCTGTGCAGCTGTGTTAGTTATAAAACATATGTATTAGTAACTGGAAGGGTTATTGGAATAAATTTTAAGAGAAGTTTAACCAAAAAGAAGAAACCTCTTCTACTTTCATTGACAAAATAGGTCTTAACTGAATGAGTGTGATGTAATACTCACAATGAGAGCAAACCAAAAGCTCTATAACATGGACAGACACTGACTTTTCAGCACTGTTTCAGCAAAGTTTAAACTTGACATTGACCCAAAGACCTGATCCTCTATGGTCTCAAAGCTCTCAGCTTTTGTGTGGAGCACAGGACTGACAAGTGCATGGGGGAACTGTGAAGCTTTCCTACCCTTTCCTACAAACACACTTAACTCCTCATAGAATAAAAATGCGCTTTATTAGACTTTAGATTAAAAACCTATTTTTAATGTAGTTTTCTGAGGCCTTGCTCCAGACATGAAGTTACTATGAGATGTTAGTTGCATACACTTCACTCCACAGGAATGCAGACCTTGTAGTCGGCTTTATTATAGCTCCTGCTGCTGTGTGCTTGGTGGCTAGGTCGTGTTAATTTGTGCACAGGCTGGGCAAGTTAATAGCACTGTTTCTGTGTGACAGGGTACAGTTAGACGGATCAAGATTTGCTGAAGTACACTCACTGTGGGAATGGATGTTTTCTGGGGTAGCCGAATAAATTATTTCTCATTTATTTTACATCTTTGCCAGGTTAATGCTGAATAAATGGATTTTGTACCTGGCTCGGAATGACACTGCTGCAAGACTGAGCCAAGTGTAGTTTTGATTAAGGATTCTTGACCAAAGGTTAGGAAGGGCCATTCAGTTCCCTCTACTTCACATGAGGAATAATCTTTTTTGGAGTTTGTGGGCCTCCAATGCTGTCACATGCGGTGGAATGAATATTGAGATTAAATAGTTTTCTAAAGATAGAAACAGTGACAATGTGCTAATAGTTCCTCTGTACCTTTGCAGAGGCTGACAGTGTCCTTGTACATGACTGCTTCACAGCATCGTTAAATTAAAGCCAGCTTGGCTACTTTTATTCCTTTTCCTCCTCTGAATCTTTAATGTTGCATCTTCCTTCAGGATTGAGTGCTGCCTTGAGTGGGTTATTTCTCTTCCCGCTGTGGGGCATTCATAGTCCTGTTTAGAGTCTGTTAGGGAGTTTGTATGGCTATGAATCAAACGCTGCTATGTTTGCAGCGTAGGAATACATACTTTAAATGACTTGGGTTACATCTCAAGGAAGGCAGCATGGTAGGATATTCACATTGCCTAACTGGAAGTGCTAAATTTGGGCTGTAACTCCGCAATGACTTAAGCTGTAATGGACTTAAGCAGTCCAGTCCTCATTCTTGTGCTGCTCCCCTTCCTTGGTGCTGTCTCTGGCTTCTGTCTGATCTTACAGTGAGCTTTTTTGGCACACTGAGCCAGCAAAAAACCTAACATGGCAAGAGAAAGAGAGAATTGTCTCATGCCAACACACCCAGGTAATTGTGGAGTCAAAGCAGAGGAGGGGATAAGACCATGCATCTGGGACAGTTGGGACACAATGGGGCTGTTTATTATCTGACAGCTGTTGGACAGGACCAGAGGTTCCCTGAAACCTCAGTCAGGTCTGGAAGGTAACATCTCTGAGGGCCTCCCTGGTCAGAGGGCAGAGATGGGCTCCTACAAGGGGGGATTGCAGCACAGTGGCTCCTCTGGTGGGCAGGAGCCCACCTCTCCTGTGGTGACAGAAGGCGCTTAAGGACTCTGGGTACCTACACTAAGGACTACAGGTACCTTCGCTCCCCCTTCTCTCTTTTCCATTACAGTCATTTTAACAAACTGTTCACCACCAGCAGGTTCAGAAATTATAATGATAAAAAACCCCTTTGACTGTAAATTCTATTTCTCAGTTCACTGATAGTAAACTTGCATAAACTTGCTGGTTATTCAGCATGCTTATACTTTCAGTCTCTGCTAATCCCAGCATCTCAAATAGCGTCTGCAGAGAGCACGGCTGCACAAGGTCTGGTGGTTTTGAGAGCAGTTAATTTCACTTTGATTCTCTTTCATTTGTACAGTAGTGAGATGTCTAATATATTGCCATGCTTTAGTCAAGATTAAATTCTCTGTCCTGTGTGATTCAAGAAAAGAAACTATAAGATCTAGGTGACCTACCACGTTCTGTGGGCCCCCCAAATTTCTAGCAAAATATTCCTATTATGTCTTACTTGATTTTATCCAGTGCAGGTATCTGGATTGGTTAATTGGTCTGGGTTAATTGATCACTTAGACCTTGAGCCTGCACAGACTCCATGGTGGAGCTACAGCTTGACATGGCAATCTAGGTTTAAAAAACGTTTGACCTGGAGATATTTCTCTGACCTGCTACTTGCTTTCATGTGACAAATCTGTGGAGTGAGATCCTGAACATCCATATAGTAGCTCCTCCAGGGACTCTTGGGTCCACAAAACACATGTCCACCTGTGGACAGGAGTCTGTGTGAGATCAGGCCTAAGGAATATTCTGTGGAGTGCTTCATTCTGAAACAGCTTTATTTCAAACAGCTGATAGCCACTTGTTGCATGCCATGAAGCAGTAGACTTCTTACACATGAGCTTCTTAGTTAAATATAGCTTGATTTGAAATATTCACAGCCAGGTAAACTTTCATCTTGTGGTACTTCAGCAGCTGATCTCTTTCATCTCTGAGTCTGCCACCAGAATGGTGACAAAGGGGTGTGCATTTGCCATATAAAGCCTGGCTTTCTTAATACTGAATTCTGTCATTTTAGGCAGGAACATCACCTTTCTCTGAGTTTCTGGACAGCCAAGTTTCAAAGGCTACTCAGGGTACTCTGGGGAAATCATTTGGGCCTTTCAGCCACAGCGCACAACGAGTGGGCACATTTACACTTATTAAGCTTTGTTCCAGATTTTCATAGATTATTTCTTAATTGGCTCTAAATTATCATAATGGTCAAGTAGAGCATGAAAAGATCTGCAGCATGCCCCTAAACAAAGGAACCGTCGCTGTTTCTTAGTGGTCTCCTTTCATAAAGTCGCATTGCAAAATACCTTCCTATTCGGGCCATGCTGGCTCACCAGGGGAATGACTGTGGGTTACTGGGTTGCCATGCACTGGTCCAGCTGGGGTAGCAACCTGTCGGTACACTCTTGGTGTCAAGCAAATTCAAGCAATATGACAAGAGCTTAACACGATGGGAGTACAGCAGCTTGGGTTTGCCATAGACCAAGGAGTAAGCTTAGTACTGGGATGTGTGGTAACTGACTGAGCTCTCATCCCTCTGTGTGTGAGCAATAACTGCCCTCCTGTAGCAGGTGTTGGCAAATACTGGTTCAAGGATGAAAATAGTCTGGCTGTTAAATACAAGAAGGAGTGGCATCCTCATGTTGTGACCAAATAAAGCGTCAAATCTGTCTTTTGCTAAATCCTGACATAGCTTCAGCAGTGTTTGTTGCTGCTCCTAGTACTGCTGTGTCTTGTCTTTTTTTTATCCCTCTTTTCTCCAGTGAGGGAGAAAACTCAGACAATTGCACGATGGAAGTATTTAATGATCCCACCATGAATTCATGGTGTCATGGCAAGAGGCCGTCAGAATGAATGATGCTAATGGTTGAGACAGGATAGTCCAGTCTAAGACAGTGTCGCTGGTTTTAGATTCCTCACTATTCACTTTCATCCCTGACAAGAGGAGATTCTTCACAAGTCTGTAGTTCAACAACCTGCTTGGCTTCTCAGCTCTTGGCTCAGCCGTGAGGTGATTCCCTAAAAACATACCTTGGTGTATTTATTGTCAGTGCTTACAGTACAAACCTATTCTTAAAGTCATGTGAAATTTAAGTACAACAGCTGACAATTTCGCATATTTTATATGCACATTTTGTATAGTAGCTTCATATGTATTCTTTATGTTAATATTCTTTTCTTTGAGTAATTAAAATTATTTAAAATATTCATTATATTTTATACTACCAGAGTAAACTGCGGGGAAAGTTACATAATGTCACCTTAAAAAGCAGCGACGCAACGCAAAATAATTTTTAAGGTTATCTGACAGATTTCTGAAAGGGTATTTTCATGAATCATTTTCACACTTGCTTCTTAGAGTTACCTTTGTAAGGTGAGTCTAAGGGGCCACCTCTGCTTCTGATCTGCAAAAAGGATCGCAATGGTAAGATTGGTGAATGGAAAGGGCTGCCCCTAAGGGATGGCAAATGTGTGGTTTTTCTTTTCAGAGACCATTCCCTGTGTCAAAATGTAATTCCATAGTTTCCATGATAGCTTTTGCCCAGGGGTTTCATTAGCTCCTAAAATGTGCATTGTTTGCATTCATTTTGGTTCCATTCTTTTCAGTGCAATTGTCCAAGCAGAGCTCATCCCCCCTTGGAGCTGGTATAATTGTGCTCCTCCACATGCACCAAGCTCTGTGTGAAGCTGCTAGTGTAGGCTCTGCTACTGCCGTTTCCAAAAAGGTTCTCTCAAATTCTCTCCACACTGACCTTAGTTACATTTTCAGATGTGAACTTTATATAGTCTGAGTAGAATGTGTGCAGCATAACATAGAAGTGTCTCTGTGCAGGATTAGGAGGAGGCATGGAAAGCCCCTCAGCCGTGTGTGAGCTTTTATTACAGAAAACCGAGATGAATTTGTCTTGTTGAGTCATCTGTTATGGCTGATTTAATTTGTACTTTGTTTTCATGTTTGAAGTGCCTAATGATTTTTTGTCAAGGAGGCAATGGTTTCACTGTTATAATGCATACTTAGAATTCTGCACTTGTTACCTGTTCTGTAATAGAATATTTTTGCAGTTTCTGTTTGGAATAAAGACTTATTAGACATAATTGTGGGGTTTTTTTTTTCTTTTTTGAATTCCTGAGACTTCATAATCAAAAATATGTCTTCTGAGGCACAGCAGCATAGAAAATGCATTAGTCTGATTCCTCTACAGCAATCTTTGGAACTGACAGTAGAAATATGGACAGTTCCTTAAAATTGTGCAGGAAAAAAGCAAGCTGTGCTTAAACACAGGTATGGGGGTTGGGGCATTGATGTATAAATAGATATTGCTTAAATAATACCTTCACGTAATTTCAGTTTTTCTGTTTTGTATGGCAACAAAGTTAACCATCTTCTTTTGTTAATTCTAATGACTTGAAATATTTTAAAAAATTCTTTACTGAAGAAAAATCAAACACAGAAAAGAACCAAACAAGAAATAAAATTGTTCCCATTTTCCTCTAAAAGTACCTATTAAATTTGGAAACTATCACTAAAAATAACTGAATGCTTTGAAAACAGTGCTTAACTGAAAATGTTAAAACCACTGATGCAAAAGGTTTTCCCACACAATACTGTCCATCAGTACATCTAGAGTAGATGTGTATCTAGTAGACGTCTAGACGTGTTCAGGTGGCTTGTGGGTTTTTTTCTTAATGTCAGTTTTGGTCACATATAGAGATACTTGTAGTGAACGAATTTCAGAGAAAGCATTTTCCTTCAAAGCATTTACTTTTCACTTTGGGCTAGAAGAAGCCCATATAGCTTCTGTGCTGCTTACTGTGACTTCTCCAAATAGGGGCTGAGTGTTGCCTCTAATCAGGTCAAATGCAGCTGTTCTGTGATGTGGACTATTATCCTTTAGGGCCCTCTAGGGACTGAACTGCAATTGCCAACTTTTACTGCAGCCAAAACAGAGGATTAGAAATGAAAGGTTTTATTTGGCCTCTCAAATCACCAAGTGGCTTCTGCCCAACAGATTAAGATTTGGGTCTTTGTGGCATCCCTCCTTGCCATAGTGTGTGAGTCTTTAATAGATAATCAAAACCAAAGGGTTTCTTTTGTTTGCTGTGCTGACAGCTGGAATTGCATATATGAGTGATGCAGATACAAATATGTCCTCATAATCAGAGCAGTTTCTAAAGCAGAAGTGTGATTTCTGCTGTGGAAAGTGTCTTAGAATGACTTTAGCCATCAGGAATATTTAGCTGATGAACAGGTAGGTGTTTGAAGAGCAGCAGTGCCTGGTGATTAGGTCTGCTTGGTCCAGGTTCAGAATGAGTGAGTGCTGGCCCAGGCAAAGCATTGCCTTCTTCTCATCCCCTGCTTAGAAGGGGAGCAGAGTGTGAAAAGCTGACTGGGGAAGAGGAGAACAGGTGGGAAGCAGTTGTGCACTAAGGTTATGCCTGTCAAACAGTTGTAGTACCTCTGGATCACACTAAGCACAAAACGTTCTATGAGGGGCAGAGCACTTCCCATGAAGATGCTCTCCCACTGTGGGAAACGTGGTCACTGGTGTTAGAAGAGCTTAAGAAGGAATTTCCCTGGGAACAGCAAGATTGTCCAAGACCAGGTTCGATTTTCCATCTGCCTCAAAATACTGTTAAGCAATAAGTGTCCTGTGGAGGTGTTACAACATAAGGGCACTAGATTAGTCCAGGAGAAGGGAGTGGCCAAAGTGTAGTCCACAAGCTGAAAGCCACGGCAGTGGGCTAGGGGAGCGGGGGTCATGCCACATCTTAGCCAGCAGCTGGACTAAGCAGCATATGGGCTGAGGAAGACCAACAGTGTTTTAAAGAGAGGGGACATCGCCTTCTCCTCAGGGATCCCAGTATGCCCATGTTCTCGTATCTGAATGTGCCTGGCTTTTGAGATACACATCTAAGTTTTAGCTTGCCTCTTCCATCCTGTATCAAGTGTCTGTGTCATCCTCTCCCTGCAGCCAGAGCCAATTCATAGTGAATAGGAGTGTTAAGGTCTCACAGCCTGTGCAGACTGATAGATGGAACCATCTGGTTAATGGAGATACCATAATGAAAGCATTAGCTCTTAAGTGTATAAATGCAGATGAAACTCTTTATCATGCGAGTGAAAAAAGAGAGCGCAGCGAGGACTGAATTTAAGCTGCTGTTTTCTGCAGCTGAATTAGCCCAGAAGCTCACATCCTGCCACTGTCATTGGAGGAAGAAATGGGAAAGATATAAGTATATAAGTATTAGAAATGAAATAACTTTCATCTTTGAAATTAGTTTATTAGGTACTTTGAGAGACTTTTAGGGCAAACATAATCAGAGTGAACTCTAAGCGCAGCGCAGCTTGTGTAACTCCAAACCTGCAGGGCATTTGTTCTTTTTGTTCAGTTTTTGTTCTCCTTTGTAAGGACGCAAAATTGCTCTTGTGTTATGTGTGGAGTTTTAACAGAGTAGAAAAACTCAGTAATGGTCCCTCAGTTTGAACCACCCCTCTAAAACCGATATTTTGCCTTGAACAATGTGCAAAACCTGCTGTGAGCCCAGGCAGGGCCCCGGGAGTGCGCTGCAGCCCTGGGCTTTCTCTGCCCTCTAGCAGAGCATGGGCACAGCTGCTGCCTGTGGGCTGCTACCGACAGTCTCCCAGACCGGTCAGCAGCTGGGCGCCTGAGACTCCTGCCAGGAAGGTGGGAATGATCAGTCTGAATCACCTGTAGGAGAGGAAAAAGACGAGCTGTGTGGCATGCTGCCTTGGTAAATGTCCTAAAGCTGGGTTATGGTATAAAAGAGGAGCAAAAGGACTCTTCCCCTGGCTGGATTTTAAATGACTTGGTTCTACTTTTCCAAAATACAGAACTGTTGAACTCTCAGGAAAGGTTTCAAAGTGGATCCAAAAGAGACAGTTATTTATATTCTCTGAGCGATTGGAATAGAAGAGGCAAGATTTAAGATACTCGGGATACGCTTGTGCATGATACACCATGGAGAAATGTTATGAAGGAAGGATGGGGGGGGGTGGGGAGGGGTGATTATTAAGCGGCAGAGGCAGTGACCTAAGATTGAATACACAGTTCTCCATCAAATGCTGGTGTAAAATAACTTCCTTTTTAAAAACCAGCCACGTTGAAGCACTGGATGGGCCTGAGTGGGAGGCAGATCTAGCGGCTGTGACAGGTCTACTGGTGTCCTTGGGCATCTCACCTTGCTGTAAAGCTGAGTGAGGTGGCAAAAGGAAATAGCCTGAGGTTCACCTCACCAACCCACAGCCTCCAATTCAAGCTAGGGTGACTTGAATACTAAGCAACATGGTCCATAAGCACAGGATGCTACTTCATAATTAGGGTAACTGCTTCATATATAAATTTCTACTTCATAAAAACCTACACTTATTAGATCAGTCCCAACATTCCTGTACCACTCTTTCCCTATCTCCATTGAATGTTTTTTAACAGTGCCTTAATCATAGAGCTCTGAACTCTGTTGGCCCTATTTGCTCTGCTGTAATATAGATAATAGTTTCTAGGATGAAATCTCTTTTTCTGAATATATTTAACATGTTTCAGAAGAGTCTAAAATAGAAACTCTAAGAACATCAACTCAGAGCACTTTTCAAGTTCATCTTACTTGCAGTCCATTAAAGTGAAGTGACAACTGAGGTGTGACATGAAGTAATTATACTGATTGTGTTGTATGTGCTCCACAGGAGCTGAATGATTTGCTGAGGATATTAATTTCAAAAGTCAGACAGCAAGAGATCAGCTGAGATGGAAGATCACTGCAAAGTGACCTCACACCAAGAGAAAAGAGAAAGAAGAGGGGCGGAATGTGGCCCAGCACAGGAGTTGAGTGCTGTGTAGTCTAGCAGTGAACTGAAGTAGATGCATTTTGACACCAAAGGTGGTCTCCCTGTCACTGAATGCAGGTGTCATCACTGTAGTTCAAAGTCATCGCTGTAGGTTCCCTTTATGGTCTATGCAGAGAAGTGGAGAATAATTCATCTGGCTTATTTTTAGGTATCTACGTTGGGATGTGATAAATCATGCCCTACATTCCCTGGTTTATAAAGAGAGTGTAGGGTGACTAGCTGGGCCATAATGTCTGTAGCTCGATGCTCCACCCTAAGGGACTACAGTGTTGGTGATGTGCAGGTACAAGCCCAGACTGAGCTACCATCTTATTCATGTGAAGTCATGGACTTGTCTATGGCCTGATCATTACACCTGTGGTGTTACACTTCGTGACCAGGGAGATAGCAGCTAAGCAGCAGACTGTATAACTTAATTTCTTTGATCTCAAACAATTTTCACAGTCATAAGGAGTTAATCAGAATGTAAAAGCTCTTTTTCTCTATCAGATGTTCACGGCTGAAATCAGTATTGTGTCTGTGTACTTGAGCTGTTGTGCAGCCCTGAATAGATACATTGGAAGTAGTTTAATCTGATGACTGTACTTTGGCTTTAGCATAGTTCAGCAATCTAGCAGTGAAAGTAAAACTGCCCTCACTTAGGGATTGTCACTGCTACACTTAGCAAGACATGAAGTAACTGTGAGTCTGAGGGGCGTTGGGAGCCATGGGCTAGGTCTTCCTGGGAGAACAAAATACTGGCAGTAAGTAACAGCCAGCTCTCAGTGTAATGCAGTATTTACAAAGAGGTCGTCATGGAGCTTGAGTGGGCAGCTTATTCATGAGTCTGGATATCCATGCTCAGAGACAGAGGTAAGCAGTAGCAAAAGCATGATTCTGTGCTGACAGAGACCTCCACACTCAATCCATTCTGCAGGGCTTCATCTGTTATTTGCCAGAAAAAGTAAAAAACTACGTTAGTTTCACTAAAGTGTTAACTTAGCCAAGAAACAATGTTTTGGCTCATCCAGACCAAAACAAAAGTCTGTAATCCTCATGGTGATTGCTGCTACTGACTCACAGACATCATGGAAAAACAAAGGCTGTCCCTGAGCTGAAGGACCTTGGCTCAAGGGCTCTGAGCACGTGTCCAAGGATCCCTAGTCCCTTGTGGTTTTGGCTGCTAAGGCTCGGCCTGTACTGAAGATGAGACTGGCTGTCACGGGCTGGGGCTGGGCCGGCCACAGGATGAGTGACGAATGTTCTCCGTTAAGCCCTTTCCCTTCCCAAAGGGGAAGAGAAAGGGAATAAGGGAGAGAGACTTATCAACTGGAAAAGAACTAAAACTGCTTTAATGAAAATAATGACAATAAAATAATAGGCAGGTACTGGGAAAGTCCCAGACTGGACTCAGCGGCACATGGGAACTGGATTCAGGAGCTGGATTCTGGAACTGGATTCAAGAATGCATGGATTGGGATCACAGGCAGAACAGACAGAGTTCTCCTCATTGGCCATTGAAGAAGAGCAAGAGAGCTTGACGTTGTGATCCCTCAGCTTTATACCGACTATGACATCTATGGGATGGAACACCTTGTTGGTCAGTGCAGGGTCACCTGTCCTGTCCGCTCCTCCCCACAGGTGCAGCCTCTGACTTACTGCACCCCCAACATGGGACACAGGATTTAGCAGTGACCTTGGTCTGCACAGGAGCAAGTACAAGCCAGAGCCTTTCTGCACACCAACCCCTGGCAGTAACTGTGAACATCAAGCGTTGTCACTTCTAGAAGCAGACACTGTCTGCAAAGATACACCGTTACCTTCAGAAAATGCAGTTACTTAGAAGAGACTGAGCTGACAAGTGAAATCACTAACAGAATTAGTGCTGTTCTAACTCAAACCAGGACACTGGCCTAGGCAGCCTGCCCCAGGCTAACCGTCTGGGCTGATACAGCCACCTTCTCTAATCAGTGGGCAATTGGAAACAGGTCCTTTATCACACCCACCAGAGTGCTGTTATGTCCTCTGACACCGGAGAGACAACTTGAACAAGAGGTTTAATTTTGTGACAGCTGAAGTAAATGAGAAGATCACCTTGCTCACTGATTAAGGTTGTATCCTTGCATGGCACCGTTAACTGCATTGGGGCGTCAGCCATTGCAGCACAGGCACCATCCACAGGTCTTTTGTGACAGTGAGAAGGGATGCTAATTTGTGTCCATCAGGAATATTTTCCTTCTTTTCACACATCTGGAAATGAGACAAGACTTTGCAGTTCAGAAGGAAGAATGCCTTGGTAAGGATCTTTTCTTTTTAATCTCCATGTAGTGAGAGTAAAGAGCAGTCCCTTGATTTCTCTCTAGTCAAGCACTTAGTCCTCTGTTACTCCTTCTTCAAAATGGAGACAACAACGCCTGGTCCTCTCCAGTGGTGTTACGGGGGTAAATACGCTATATCTTGAGATCCATTTATGTCCTCTATGATGGAGACCATGCACGAACTACAGACAGACAGCTTTTCCTCTCTCTAAAAACTGCAGATTATCTCTTGCTGCTTCCACAGCTTGATCTATGCTTGGTCAGCCATGACATGAAGCACAACTGGACAGTTTAGCTGTATAGTACCATTATTATGAAATTTAAATTACAAAAATAGGAAACAAATCAAAAGAACAAGGAGAGAACTTAACATTTTTGATCAGTCTTTCTCTGGCACTTTCTTACTGTTTAATTTGAACCAGAGCTCTTCCTTTCCTCCTGTGGTACTCACCCATCTCCAAGAAGTGAAAATACACTTGCAAAACTAATAAATGAGAATTTATTTGCAAAGATATTTATTTATGCGCCTGGCACTTCAGGGTGTTTAGAGGGTAATCTCAAACTATGAGGTCTGCACTGTGCAAATTTAGAAGTGATTTTTCTAAATGTCAAGTATTTATTACATGAAAAAAACATTTGGAGTGTGGAGCAGGTCCCCAGTGATACACAGCGCATTTGGGGAAGGGCTCCTTGGATGAACAGAGATAATATTTGAGAGATGAAAAGCAAATCTTCTGTTTGAAATTGCTCTGTGTACATGGGAAGGAGGTTGAACAAAGGTGGAAGGCCATCCCAGTATTTTGCTTTGTCTCATGCATAAAATCGTGGTTTTCCAAACCTTTAATAATCAAGCCTATACCAACCTGTCTTTTCTGAATCATGCGGCACTTCTACCACCTCTGCTTAGATTGCGGCTGTCTCCTTCTTGCCCCGTGAACAGCTCCAGAGGCTCCATTCAGACCACGGGCAAATAAACCCTGCAGAATTTACTGTAGGATTTTACCCACATAATACCTTAATGTCAACATATCTCAAAGTGCAAAGTAGTAAAGCACAACTCCCCAGCTGGTGGTTGGCGATATAGAATATAAGAAACTCTGACCTATTGTGAGAAGCCTGTGATGCCCATTGTTTTATTTGGAAAGACCAGCCAGCTTGGAAGCTGCAGCAGTGTGAGAACCATCACAAGCAAGGGAAGGACACAAAAAGTCTAGCGTGATTTAAACCAGGAAGCTTTTCAGGCTGGTGGGTGCACAGAACATGAAGGACTTCCCACATTCAGACCCTGCTCTTGGTTTTGGTTGGCTATAGTCCAAGACAAGTCCCTGGGACTTGGTGGACTATTTGATCTGCTTTGGGGGACCTTCTCAGACTAAGCGAAGTCATGTACTTCCTTCACCACTTTTGTCAGATGTTATTAGTGAGGATCTCCCATGTCTTCTTTTTGGTGTGCTACTTTATGCTGGCTTTTTGGTTAGTACTTAAGTTTCTCGTCTCCCTTTGAAGTCTGACTTTGTGCTTCAACTGCTAATACCCTGCAAGAGCAAAATATCTAATATAGTTTGTTCTTTGTGTTTAGTCTAGGAATTAAAGTAAGGTGCTTCTATCAGTAGTATATCTGCCAATGTTTCCCTTCTGCTCTTAAGCCTCTTTTTCTCTTCAGATAAAGCCACATGTTCTCATTTTACACTGCATTTAGGGTATATTCTGAAGCTGTTATATTAATACTGACTACTGTTTTGACTGCATCGATCTGTGATATTTTTGAGAAGCTAAGGAGAGCCTCGCAGTTCCTGGGCAAATGCAGACTGAATTACACACATGCTGCCTCTGTGCTCTACAGAGCACCACGTGCCTCACTCCCACTGCCTGGAAGGGCAGCAGCACAGGAAGCTAAGAAGTGCCAGGCTATGCTCCAAAATTGCCATCTCCCTGTGGTCCACCTCACTGGTCCCTTCAAAGTGATGCAACCTCCTGCAAAGTCCTACCTGTGAGTGAACTACGAGTGGGATCTTCATATGGAGTATGCAGGGCCTATGACTACACAGTCAACAGAGACTTCTCTGCCCAATCCTTCAGGGGCTTGTAAAGTAGAGAGGCCAATCTATGGACTCTAGCTAGGTTACAATGGCTGAGTCATGGCTGGCATGAGGATACTTGGCTGCATTATAGCCGGTGCTGCTCTCCTGGCATTGGAGGTACCAGCCAGTGAAGGTCTTTACTCACATGAAGCCAAAGTTCCCATGTGCCCTTGATGAGCTCAGTGCCAGGCAGCCAAGAGACAGGAGGAGGGAGGCTCTGCTCTCTGCTTGTCTGAAGTCTTGGTGGAGCTCTTGGTTCAGGAGAAAGAACAGGTCAGGATCTTCTCCAGTATCCCCAAAACCTTTAGTGTTTGGCCCCTTTGCA
This sequence comes from Bucorvus abyssinicus, assembly GCA_009769605.1. NCBI lineage: Eukaryota > Metazoa > Chordata > Aves > Bucerotiformes > Bucorvidae > Bucorvus > Bucorvus abyssinicus. Next base: position 21,984,690 of record CM020028.1, read on the forward strand.
AGAAAGGGGCCTGCCTCCTTTACACAGAACTTTGGGCTGCTGTGGGAGACAGAAGGGAAATTGAGGCTTTGAAGGAAATGCCAAGGATCCCAGAAATTGAGAATGACAGCACACAACTTCAGCAATATAAATATATTTGCTCATTTGAAAAAATGAAAAGAAAACAGGAACAGCCCCCCCCCCCAAAAAAAAAAAAAAAACCACACACACAACAAAGGTAACAAGGAGTGGTGGCTCTGACATATTACAAACAAAATATTTTAGATCCTTCAGGGAGACATTTATATGGGGCTAAGGCCCCTTTACATTACCTTCACACACCTCCCTCCTGTCCTCAGGGGATGCTGCCCTCCACAGCCCTGCCACTGCTAGTGTAATGGTGCATGAACTGCAGCCAGATATCTTTTCTGGTGATCCTTCCCATCTACACTACCCTGGAGAGGCCACACCTGGAGTGCTGTATGCAGTTTTGGGTTCCCCAGTGCAAGACAGACATGGACATACCAGAGAGAGTCCAGCGAAGGGCCACAAAGGTTATAAGGATCTGGAGCATCTCACATATGAGAAAAGGCTGAAAGAGCTGGGACTGTTTAGCCTGGAGAAGAGGGGAATCCTACCAGTGTATAAAAATATCTGAAGGGAGACTGTAAAGATGATGGAGCCAGGCTGATGGATGTCAGTGGTGCCCAGTGACACGACCTGATGCAATGGACACAAATGGAGCACAGGAGGTTCCCTGTGAATGTCAAGAAACACTTTTTTACTGTGAAGGTAACTGAGCAGTGGCACAGGTTGTCTAGGGAGGCTGTGGAGTCTGAGTCCTTGGAGATATTAGAAACCCATCTGGACATGGTCCTGGGTGACCAGTTCTAGGTGGCCCTGCTTGAGCAGGGCGTTGGACCAGATGATCTCCAGAGGTGCCTTCCAACCTCAGCCACTCTGTGATTCTGTGCTGGCGCCAGGCTGAGGCCAGGCCAAGACATCAACCCCAAGGTGGGGTCAGGATCAGGCCCAGTGAATGGAACTGGTGTCAGACACAGCCTGTTGTTCCCCGGGTCTTTCTTTAAGGTAGTAGTGACATTTGCTTTTCACAGTGCCCCTTCATCGGATGACTGTACACATCAAGGTTTGTGGATAGAGGCCCTGTGTTTTATTAGTCCATCTAATAAAGTTGGGGGGAAAATTGACAAGCTTTATTCTGATAGCTCTTCTTCATGTCTGAAATAGATGCCAAGAAGTTCAAAGCACTTGCTCCAAGTTCAGTGAGTTATATAGGAGCTGCACTACCTAAAGGAAAAGGCAGCTAGATAATTATGGGTTAAAGGAGAGAAATGCTAAGAATGTATCTTGAAAAGGAGAGAGAGAGAGAGAGAAGTAATTTACAGTCTGTGTGGAAAGTGGAGAGTTAGTGTTGAAGAGGATGTAGCAGTTGCAAGTACTGAAATTCAAAATCAAGCTAGGAAGGAAAAATGACCTGGAAGTCCATTTCAATCAAGCTGAACTTCTCAAAAGGGAGCTTTCTTCAAACGCAGGCTGCAATTTAAATAATAAAAAAAGCAGCTGGAAGTTTGAAAATGCTGCTAAGCCACAAAGGGGAGGGGAGGGGAGGGGAAGGGGAAGGGGAAGGGGAAGGGGAAGGAAGAAGAAAAGGAAAAAACCCTCACAAAAAACCCACCCCAGTTAAAAAGGTCAGTGAGGGAAACTACTAGAACTTGACAGAGGTCATGTCCAAATGGGAAAACCAGGAAAATCTGGCAATTGAAAAGTAGATCTCCAGTGAGATGGATCAAATACCAGTTCAAGTTGCTAATAAAAAACACTTTCAAACACATCCAAACCATGATGTCTGTAAAGGAATTAATCATAAGCTTAGTTTTCTACTATTGTAACATTAGAGAATAAAATATTGTTTTAGTTATTGGTACAGGTGCATATGAAACAAAGCTGCTCATTTATCCTTGTACAGTCCTTACCAAGGCTGGCCTAAAACCCAGTCAAGCTGAATCAACAGGAGAATGGCTATATTAAAGATTAGATCGTTGATTAACTTAAGATAGATGATTTTGAGAAATTCTCTGTTTTAAGTAGATATAGAATACAATAGAACAATTTGAGTCTTCCCAGAATTTTGGAGGTGGTTCTCATTCTGTGACCTGAGCGGTTGAGGGCCGAGACAACCAGAGCAAACCTTGAAGAAAGAAATGAAATGAAGAATAGGACATCTGCTGAGACAAAGGAATTGAATAGACTTTTTGATTAATGAAGAATGAAGGACTGAGAATCAGTGGGAAAACGTCAAGGACTTTACCTAGTTACATAATGTTAGAAAAGAAAACTATATATACTAATGATGTGTGCTCTATGACTTGCCACTCACTGAGGTGATGGCCCAACTCAGTTGTCAAATAAAGCAAGTCTAGAGTTACCCACAGATTGGTAAAATTCTTTAACGTGTCTGCTAGAAATTCAGTGCAGCTTCAAGGGAGACAGTCAAGAGGTAAAAGGATTACTCAGCAAAGAAAAGGCCATTGGAAAAAACTTGCTTGCATACAGCTTGTTAAGAACAAGGCGAAGGAGCCCCCTGTGACAGGTGAAGAACAATCTCAAACGGAAGAGGTTTTGCAACAAATCAATACATTGACAGGTAAGAAGGAGGCAGGATGGCAACCATGAAATGAGTCTGGAGTAACTCAGCATGAAACTGCTAATTCGCTAGTTGCAATGCATCTGATGTCAGAGGAAGAGTCGATGGCCAGTATAACTTCAGACTCTGGAAAAGGCTTCGAGGTGATGCTGAAATCAATAAATCTAATGTTTTTACCTGACAAAATCAGGAGGAACTGTAAGAGCAGCTGTGCTGGGTAGGATTCCACATGCATTTTTTCCAGAGGAAGTCATGCCTCATGAATCTGGTGGAAATATCTATAGGATTTTACAAGCTTTGTGGGTAAGGGTGATGCAGATGGCAGATTTTGTCAAAGCTTTTTCAAAATGGTCACTGCAGATTTCTAAGAAATACAAAGAGCAGGTTCTCCCTATTTTAAGCTAGAAAGTAAGAAATGACAGAAATATGGAGAGCCTTCACTGTGGAAGGAAGCTGTCACTGGACTCCCACAAATATTTGTACACTGGACTTTACTGTTCAATATATTCCTCAGTGACCTAGCAAAGGATGACTTGTAGGTTGACAAAAGTTCTCAGGTGGTACAAAATTATTAAGGGCAATCAGTATTAACACCAGGCTCAAGGTTGCAGAAGGGTATCACAGTCCTGGATGTCTGGGTGATCAAACAGTAGATGAAAATTTAATGTCATTGTGGATAACTTTTTGAAAACATCAGCCCAGGACTGAGCAGTGATCAAAAAAGCAGAGGGGATATTGTTATTTACTTTGAAGGTAACTGAGCACAAAAAGGAGTTCCCATTATGTCACTCTGTGTTGCTCCAATGTTCATGGCTTCAAGACAGCTTATTGTCTTAATCACCTTGTTTCAAATGGGTTATAGGAGAAATAAAATGAGAAACGTTATGAGGATTATTATACAGGATGATCTGCTTCTTGATGAGAGGACACTATAAATGTTAGAAACATGCAGAGGTGCTGGAAGGGAGCTCCTAGAGAAGTTTGTCAAATGAGGGGTGGTGTGGAGGGGTTGAACACACAATGATTATTTGCTATGTTTCATAACACAAGAACTACTGAGAAGACAACAAAATGATCAGACAGTGGGGATAAAATAATCAAAAGAAAATGTTTTTCCCTGGTATACTGTCAAATTATGAAAGACAAGCTGTTAGAAGCTAAAATTATAAAAATATTCCAATCAGGTCAGACAAGTCCATCAATGATCTGTATAAAGCCACTGGCTCAAAAAGCCCCTGAATTTCTGTTTGCCCAAAACCAGCCTTCTATTAGCCTTCTATTCCAGGGATTGGAACTCTGTTTCTTATGCTCTTTTCCTCAGCAAGCACTGTAGGAGATAATTGGGTGAATCACTAGTCTGACCCAGTATGGCTGTTCCTATGTAGTTGTAGAGCTCTGGCCTTTACTTAGCCTCTCGTTTGCTAGGTCACCACTTTCAATGGATCCTTTTCATGACGGGTTGGTATAACTTGATATAATGAAGTTAAGTTTTCTGGGGGAGGTGATCCTTTCCCTCTGCTCAGCCCCGGTGAGCCCCCTCTGCAATTGGATCCCCAGTACAAGAGAGAGATTGACGTATTGGAGCAAGTCCAGCCAGGCCGTGAAGACAATGAAGGGACTGGAACATCTGACATAGGAGTAAAGCCTGAGAGAGCTGGAATTCTTCAGCCTGGCTCAGCGGGGTTGCATCATTGTGTATAAACATCTGATAGAGGGAGCACGGAAGATAGAGCCAGGCTCTCCTCAGTGGTATCCAGTAACAGGACTAAAGGCAATGGCATGCACTGAAATATGAGAGACTGTTTACATATAAGAAACAACTTTCTCGCTTTGAGAGTAACTAAATGCTGCAACAGGATTCGACCAGGATAGAAGCATATGCTACCAACGCAAGAAATCACCATTTCAGATCCCTCCTAGATCACAGTTCCAATATTTTTAGCTTAAAGCAGCAGGGAAAGTGCTTTGTTCAGCGTCTGGCCGGCGTGGCGCAAGCATGCACTTCTACAGCTGCCCAGCTGCAGGGCACTGAGAGCTGATGGCAAAAGCTGGGGGCAGCAAACTTGTCATGCACTGCAGCAAGCATTGTCAAAGAAGGACTGTCGGGGCAGAAAGTATGTTTACAATTATGAGTCCAAATTTGCAAAATAAGCTTTAAAAATATGATTATATTAGTTTATGGTAGGTCGGAGCCAAGGTATTTTTACAGTATTTAAACATTAGCTAGGGATGAGGATGGAAATCTGGTCTGCATGTGGAGCATTTCAGCCAGCAAAACCACCCCGTATTACTCACTTGGTTGTGTATAATAAAGCTGGTTATATAAAAGGGCAGAGATTTTCTAGCATGTACATTTCTTGGACATTCACAAAATCTATACAGTGTCTTATGTTGGGAGATCTGGGCTTAAAACCCTACTCTTAATTTGGGAAAGATGGGTTTTGAATCTGGGCCCTTCTCAGCCTTCAATACTGAGCTGCCAGGTACAGAGACACACGTACCCATCCGAACCTCTGCTAAATTCTTGTGGTGGGTCTGGCCGGGTTGGAGTTACCTGTCTTCACAGCAGCTCCTGTGGTGCTGTGTCTTGGTTTTGTGGTTAACACACGAATGTTTTGGCTACTGCCGAATAGTTCTTGCACGGCCTCAAGACTTTCCCTTTGTTTCCCACCAGTCCCTTGAACAACTAGGCTGATGGTGGGAAAGACATTAGGAGGGGACACAATTGAGACAGCTGACCTGAATTGGCCAAAGGCATATTCCATGCCATACAAAGTCATGTTCAATCAGCTCAGCCATCAGCAGTAAAGGTGGGGGTAAAGAAATAAGAAGGAAAGGTTTTGTCTTCCAAAGTGGCCATTGCTCAGAGACCAGCTGGGCATCCATCTGCCTGTGGGGGGTGGTGTGAGATTGCTTTTGTTTTTCTTGGGGTTTTATCCCCCTCTTTTCTTCACCTATTAAACTATCTTTATCTCCACCCACAAATTTTCTCACTTTTATTATTCCTTTTATCTATCTCCTCCATCTCGTGGGGGTGACACAGGTGAGAAAGTGCCTGTGTAGGTCCTTGGCTGCTGGCCAGGTTCAACCGACCACCCTTCTCCATCTTGAACGTGTTCTTATTTGCTGTCTGTCAAGTCTGAGACATCTACCTGGCCTTCAGAATGACAGCCCGTGCAGAGAATAACTGCAGAGCAATTCTTGAAGAAAGCGGCATCTCTTCCCTTTGGGGCCATACCGCCCTGCAAGGTACGCTGCAGTCAAAGACCCGGCAGAGGAGAAGCGCTCCATACAGGCTGTCTTCCCCTTGCAGTTCATGTAACCCACCACAGGGAGACAGCTGCAACACATCTCTGGAAAAGAAACACACCCAAAATGTCAGCTGTGGCGTTTGTGTGGAAGGTATTACACATCGCTGTGCAGAGATTTGGCCGCTGTGGACTTGCCCTGCTCTGAAGCAATGATTTTGATTGCTGCAGACTGAAGCCAATAAGCATCTTTTACCTGTGGCCAGTTCATGGGCATGTGGAATGACCTTGGACTGGGTTGTGAAGGGCCTGTTAGCAAGAGCATTTCTGGTCTTACTGCAGAAGAGAGCTGGGGAATGAAAGAGGCAATATGCTGTAGGGAGAGAAGGGTCCTACAGTTAAGGCAGCTCCAACCATGTTGGACAATTGGATTCTTTCCCTGCTTGTGCTGAAGCTCTCCTGGCTGACGCTGGGAACTTCGCTGGAACCGTGCTTTGCATTGGTACCCCTGAATGTCTAAGCTTCAGTTTGTGGGAACTTGATCTGAGATCCAGACTAGGAAAGTTCCTGGATCTGAAATCTGTAAGTGCCTTAAAAGTACACAGAGCTAACCGACCTAACACTGGATCCCTGAAGTTAGCTTCCACTTCTGAGCTTGACTGCTGTGCTCCGTATGTGAAATAGGGCTGATTGATATTACACCTTCTTGCAGGGTTGTTGTGAAGAACCATGAAGAACAGCAGAGGGTACCTTGGAGGAAATAAAAAATTCAGACTATGAAGCAGATAAACTGGGGGAACACACGTGCAGGCAGTCTGAAAATGCTCTAGCAGTGAGTGGTGGTCACTCCTGCAGTGCTGTCAGCTATATGCACTGAATGAGACAAGGTCCATGAGCTTGCAGCTGAAATCCGTAGCATTATGCATGAGCACAAAGGGACCAAATGAAGAATGAAGATGTGATTTTATTTTTGGCACTTCCTAGTTCTGCATGTGTGACTGCACTCAAGCAAATGCTCATAGAGCAGTTTATTGTATGCAGGTGACTTCAAAATTTTCAGTAATACCCAGGCTTCCCTGCCCCTGAGGAAGGATAGGCAATTAAAATTAGGGCACCAGGGAGATTTTCTATCCAGCCACTCAGCTGCTTATTGGAATTTACATCCCCCAGGCACCTCTCCTTCCACCAGCTGGCATAAGCAAGCCCTGGTTGAGAGCAGGAGCCTCCCAGCACCAGTTGTGACCCAGCAGGACACCATCTCCACACAGCACAGATCCTAGGTGACTGCCACCAACACCCCTGTGACAGGGATATCAGCCACAAATTTCTCCATGCTCCATGGGTGCCTAAAGGTGATTGATTGAGAGTCTACAGGGTATGTTTTAATTAACTAATGGGAGAATGGACCAGTCCCAAAGCACCCAGTAACCCACTTACATGTGGGATTTTGTACCTGCAAATAGGACTTTGACTGTAAGCTGTGTAAGTGCTCTAGTCACAGGCAGCACTGGGCACTCTGCCTGGCGAGGTGGGATTTGGCCCAGACCCTGTCTGGGAGGTTTCACACTGGGCTAGGATATGCAGTTTTCTGAAGGTCTCGGTTCCTTGGGTGCTTTCATGGCATTGCACGAGGCTCCCAGATGCTTGACAGTCTGTGGGACAATTCAGTGCCATGGGGTAGCACCTTGGAGCCTGAGGTACAGCGATGCTGCCACCCTGCCACCAACACCGATGGATGGCTTTCCACCATACTGCCCTCAGGTCTCATCCAAAGCATCCTGAGTTCTTTAAACCTCACGTGTAAACCAAGCTTTCAGGACCTCAGAGCAGTCTTGCAGCTATTCCCTCTGTGCATTAAAAAAATGCAGATGTTCCCACCGAGCACAGTACGCCAGCAGCAAAAGCACCAGAGTCACGTACAGATGTACCAGCTGACCAGAGCTGACACAGGGAGAGGAAAAGGCAAGAGCCTTTGGCTGGGCCAGGACTGTGAACACTCTCTGTGAGCCAAAAAATATGCTCAACTCTAGAATACTAGACAGAAAGATGAAGAAAGGGGGGAGGGGGAGGGGGAGGGGGAGGGGGAGGAGAGGGAGAGGGAGAGGGAGAGGGAGAGGAGAGGAGAGGAGAGGAGAGGAGAGGAGAGGAGAGGAGAGGAGAGAGAGGAGAGGAGAGGAGAGGAGAGGAGAGGAGAGGAGAGGGGAGGGGAGGGGAGGGGAGGGGAGGGGAGGGGAGGGGAGGGGGAGGGGAGGGGAGGGGAGGGGAGGGGAGGGGAGGGGAGGGGAGGGGAGGGGAGGGGAGGGGAGGGGAGGGGAGGGGAGGGGAGGGGAGGGGAGGGGAGGGGAGAAGGAAATTATATTTGCTGTATATAAAGCAGACAAACATGGCAGAAGTGCATTAGCTACATGTTCCCAAACACTTGGAATATGGAGTCTCTAACCATTTCCATATTTTGCAGGGCTATTAGAAAAAAAGGAAACGAAAATAAGCTTCTGGCTACATGAAGCAAAATAAACTAAATATGAGAACTCTTAATTATCTGGAGGATTAATATTATTTATTGTGATTTTAGCTCACACATTTGGAGGTAGTCGCTATGTAAGCTCATGGGAGCAGCATCATGGCACTCTTTGGAGAGTAGAACAAGTGCTTGGCCGCCAATGGGGGCTGCCCCACTCAGTACAGCTGTCGCCGGCAGCTAACTACGATGTGAAATACAGTTCTAAGATCAGCTGCTGGTTCAGCACTAAGCAGCTTTCAGTGATTATATATGAGCATAAGCCTGGTGCACCTAGATCAAACACAATAATTTACCATCAACAACTTCTTTCCACCATGAGGGTACTCTCACACTCACACAGAGCACAGGCTTTGGAGGTTTTCTGCAATCTTCCTATTCTCTTGGCAACTAGGTTTTATTTTTATTTATTTTTTATTTATTCCCAGGATTTTAAAGCTCTGCCACATGCCTCTCTGTGCTGAGAAACCCCAAACACAGACAAGCCAGGAATAACTCCTTTGTTGCGCTGTCAGTGCCAGATAAAGTCACTCCTTTCATCTACTGGGTGAAGCAAAGGCAACAGAAAACAGCAAGTCAGGTAGCTGGCAGCAAAGGGAGAAGCAACATCTGAAAGACTATCACAATTCAGGTTACCTCCAGCAGTCAACATGCATTTCAGAAAGCACGCTGTGCCGTGGGCCTCTGCCCAGAGCCATCAATGATCTGTGCCATCGACCCGTGCCGTCCCCTGGAAGAGATGGTTCTCCATGCCCATGTGCTCCTGGATGCCACCATCGAGGGCTCCCATATCGCTTCAGCTGCATGAAATTACATGAAGCATTGGCCCAACTTTTTCAGTGCTCAGATCCAGAAAAAGACTTCAGTAGTCAGCAACAGGCAGGACATCAGCGCTGCAGCCCTCTCTTATCCTGAAAGGCTATGGACACCTGTGCCTATTAAGTGTCCAAAGTTAGCTATGGCACATACCCAGAGCTGTCACTATCACAGAAACCATCTCCCATGCAAGCTTGCTTGTGCTTTTTTTATCATTCTGGATGTTGATAGGTAGTAGAAAACTTGGTGTCTGTAACCTCTGCAGTATGAAGGGGACTGGGTACGCTCTTTCACGTTCAATGAGATTGTCCTATTCACCGGTCTGTAAACCAGGTTGAATCTGTCCCACCCTGCAACAAGCAGTGGCTGAGGCTTGGGTCCAGGCACTCTCCTGAGTTACTTCTGGCCCTTTTGCATGGACAAGTCACCAGAACAAACACAGAACCAGCTGTGGGACTTTTCTCTCAGGTGAGCACCTAAAGCAGCAAGATGGACAGGCACATACCCCAGCCTTGATGGATTCACATGCTTTGTTGAACATCAGCCCAAGTGCAGTGCAACGGGAAAAACACCCCTTGCCTGCTGGCAGGCAGAAGGAAGAGGTTGAAGTCTTCTGTGAACACTTACTAGAGAAATAACAGGGTAGGAACAGCATTGCCACGCCTTCTTTGAAAAATTAGGCCCTTTTCTGCTGTGAAGAACAGCTTCAGCACTTCTCCCTTGCGAGATTCAGAAACATTAACTGCCATTGTGCCTAGGCCCCTACCTCCAGGCTGTGGGATACTTGTGTGTCTCAGCTGTAGAGGGTTTCAGCACAGCCCAGACACTGCCCATCTATGTCTTTAGCATCCTGGCTGCAGCTCTCTTAACCTGATGCCACAGACAACTAGAATGAAAACAATGGACTCCTACTGCCCCCTCACTCTAGTGCCTGCACTGCACGTGGTTAGTCCTGCATTACAGCAACAGAACTGATAAGGATAAAAAAGTAAATTTTTTTCCACCCCTATTACATGGAAATGACTATAAGCAAAAGAGTAAGCTGTTCTTACAGAGGCTGGTGTTCAGCAAACACCAATCATGGTGACTCTCCTTTTTTACAGGAGTTTAAACACTGGAATTAAGTCACCAGCAGGGCAAGTTATTCTTCCCATGCATTCCCTTTAAACACCTCTCCTAACCCCCACTCTGTCTGAAGCCTTCATTTAGCTTCTGTAATTCAGACAAGCCTTTGGGAACTTCCATTTCCTGGAAAATGAAGTCAATGCATCAAGTCAGCTGATAGCTTTGCACAGGTGCTGTCTCAGATAAGGGCTTCTGCAAACTTTTACTGCTACTTAACAACTATGTTTTATAGAACAAAGTTTTAAGGTACTTTGGGCATTCTTTGCCCTTAGTAACCGAGTTATCTAATACATGGAAGCAAGATTAATTTTTATTAGCTTGAAGTATCATATTTTATTCAAGTGATAAGAAATATCATAATACATTATGCATCTGCCAGTTATAGTCCATTTTAGTTGGTTCCAAAACATAAGCAGAAATGAGTAAGACAGTTTATCTACTTAAACTTAAAAAACAGCATTCCATATAACCAGTACTGGAGATGTCAACTGTATAGTAATTCCAGCATTATGTTGTTATTGGCTTTTCAGAAAGTCAAAGTTAACAAATTAGAACACATCAAGAGCCATTTTCCAAAGATTTATTGAAGTAGCGACAGGTTGCTCATACTGTGCTGGAAAAAGCAGTTTTATTGAATTCAGGTACTTAAAAACAGTATTGCAGCACAAGATATTGCTATTTGTAAACTAGACTCCATTGTAAACTCTAATCCTTCAGGGAGAGTCAGTTTGCAAGATCTAAGACCTATTTCCTAGCATAATAATCTTGCGCTCATGGAAAAACTGCAGAAAGGCACTTGAAAGCTGTTTCTTCCTTTAAGACATGGACTTTTTAAATCTTGCTGGTAAGAATTTCTCATTCATTAATAAGTAGGCATCTTCACTTCAGCTTTACTCCAAGTCATCATGATGCTGGGAAGTTTCATTAATAACCTATTGAAAAACGGAGACACTTGCATTAAGTTTTAGCAGTAAGACTGTTGGGTTTTAGAGTTAGAATTGGAACATCCAGTACCACAGAAATGTGAACAAATGGGTATCAACTCTAAGAGGTTCTTGTTGGTAAACAGTGTGCAGAAACCATCTAACCTTTATTGACTTAGTCTGAAAAGAGTATCCTGTCCCAGACAAGTACCTTTTTTTACTGCCACACATTTCCCTGGTGAGGTGAGAAAACTTTTGAGAACTTGCTAGCTCAGCTGAATTTAAATACTCCCTACACAGGCATCTGTCAGCCACTTAAGGTTTTACCATCAGTTTAATTTTATGATCATTTCCACAGAAGCCTGTTTGCTACATCCATATGTTCAGCCATGCAGCTTGGACTGACAGATGCTGTTCTACTCAATACTTACTACCATATAGAGGCAGCACTGACCAGTAGAAAAACTTAAAAAGTATTTTAAGCTGTGATAGACATAAAATGAAAGTTACCACCAACCTGTCCATCTCTAGTTTCGACGGTCTTAATCAGAAGTGTCCTCTTTGAGTGAGTGTCAACCATTGGCTGAGACTCAATGTTGGTTTCTGCAGAAGAAAATGTATTATTACTAACAGTCTACATGAATTCCCTCCTCAAAGAAATAAGTGCAACAGATTTTAGTGTCTACTTTCAGAATCTCAGTTTGGTATATGAAGAAGTCTCCTGCTCTGAATAAGCCAATCTTCTCTATTCTCTCTCTGTTCCCCTTAAAGCACCCTCAGCAGGCATCTAAATCAATCACTCACTATGTACTGATATTTAAAAATACCTTGCCCAGGAACAAAGTAGCTCCTCCCATCCAAGGCTAGATAATTACAAATATTTCAGTTATACCTAAGAAAACATTCACAGGCAATTGCATTTATGCAAGTTTAAATACTGGAGTAAAAGGAACTATCCAGGACCCTTTTGCTAATGACAGAACAGCTGTCTAAACTGAAGCAGCAGAAACAGCTTACCTCTCAGATTCAAAGAAGCAAAGGTTGGAATAGGCATGTTAATCCTGAAGGAAAAAAGAAATGGAAAAAAAAAAATCAGACATAGGTATAGAGAGTTTTCTAGTAATGGGCGCTTACAAAAATGTCCACATGTGATTTTTACCTGCTCTCTTCACCCTCCAGCAGTTTTCTGTAGGTGGCAATCTCAATATCAAGAGCCATCTTTACATTCAGCAGGTCCTGGTACTCGCGGAGATGGCGAGCCATTTCTTCCTTCATGTTTTGAATCTCATCCTGCAGACGGCCAATAGTGTCTTGGTAGTTAGCAGCTTCAACAGCAAAGTTCTCCTCCATTTCACGCATTTGGCGCTCCAGAGATTCATTCTGGAAGAGAATAATGAAGTCAAGCATTACTGCAGTTCAGCCACTCTTCTGTACCCTCAAGACCCTTAAAATTTTTAAAAAATTTACATTTACATTAGCATCCTTTCTGAAAATGCCCAGACATTCCCAAATTTGTTATCTCCTTATCTTTCCCATGCAAAGCCAAGGTGGGTCATTTTGCTACTTGATCTGAGGTGTGCCATGTATTTGTTCTACTAGGTGGCAAAGCAATCTCTTACAGTAAGCCCAACACACGCAGTACAAGTCAGCATGCAGGCAGTCCTCAGTCAGGGGATCTGCAGGTGTTCTACGCTGTTAAATCCATTTCAAGCCAGCCTTTAGGGCAACAATGTTCTAGTAACAAGATTTGCACCATCTTTCCACTGTTCCTACAGCTTTTTTTATAGCTTCAGCTGAACTTGTCAGACAAGCCATAAACACTTCCAGAAAGCGCTAAACAGTGAATATTGTAGCAAGAGAATGAACTCATTGTTTATACCCTAAGTAAGACTAGTTTAGTTTATCACCCTAAGCAGTGCACTGCAGTGCATGCAGACAAATGGAGGCCAGAGCATCCTTTTCAAAAAGTACTAATATGCTGCTGTACTGCATGGGAGATCAGCCACACTCACACCCATATCAAGTCAAGTGCAGTGCAGTGCTTAAAGCTGCAAAGGGAAGAATGTCCCAGCAACTGCTGTCTGCTACTTACGCTTCCCTTAAGGGCATCAACTTCACAGGTGAGAGACTGAATCTGTCTGCGGTATTCATTAGCTTCTTGTTTGGCCTGGCGCAGGGCATCGTTGTTCCTGTTAGCAGCTTCAGAGAGATCTGCAAACTGTGGAAATCCCCAGTTCGGTTAGCGTAACACTTCAACAGAAATGGCGTAACAGACTTTCTGCACACAGCCTTTGAGGGCAACCGAAACCACTACAAGCCTCAACACCCAAAACATTTCAGTATTAGCATTAGTCTTAAAATGCCTTTCTATTTCTAATTGTTAAATCAGAATAGTTAAACCTTTCATTTGTGTTTCCCCACCCCATATGTTTCCCCTCTTCTAATCATTTTTTTCACCCATTCATTCCTTTCTCCAGTATTTTATCCAACATCGGCTTGCAGGTACAAGCATAGGAAAGACTCCAACTATGAACCCATTACTTTGATGTGGTACTTATGGCAAGAAAAAGTTTTCAGCTGTACTTCTCCCAGATTTTAGGATTTTAAAGAAGACCCTGTGCCATGGCTGTGTTTGTGTCCAGTAGAGAGACAGAGGGAATCCAAGTACTACAGCAAAGCTGTTGCGTACACTTAGTTTGAGCACCAGATGCATCCGAACAGATTTTTACTTACTTTGGACTTGTACCACTCTTCAGCTTCCTGAAGATTCTTAGCAGCAACGCTTTCATACTGTTGGCGAACATCGCGCAGGGCAGCGGTAAGATCAGGCTTGGAAACATCCATATCAATTTGGATGTGCTGCTCCTGGAGCTGGGCCTGCAGTTCTCGGATTTCCTTAGACAGAAGCAGAGGCTCAGTGTTATTACACAACGACACACAGAATGTGCACGGGTGGGGACTGAGCCAGAACCAGTAAAGAGCTTACATGCCCACGAGACTGACAGCATCTAATCATAAACCTCACTATTCAGCTTACCTCATCATGAAGCTTCTTCAAGAAGACAATCTCCTCTTGCAGGGACTCAACTTTGCGCTCAAGATCAAGACGTGCCAGAGAGGCATTGTCAACATCCTGAACAGAGAGAAGAATGATCAGCAATCTTACAAAACTGATGTAAGAAAGCCCTTTATAGCAAGTTCAGTAGCATACAGACTGATATTACACCTGAGCTTGTTGGCAAGACAAAACAAAATGAAGAGCTGTGAAAAACCTCTTTTTGCCACCTCCTACCCTATCTCAGAGACCACTATATGCACCTTTATTGTGTTTTTCAGAACTATACAGCACACAGATCATGGTGGGTGTAAATAATTCTTGAAGATGAAGCAAGTACTTGGGGCAGAAGCCAGCAATAAGCTTATAGCTTGACTACACTGAAAGAAAGTTAGTCCTGCAATTTGCAAACTTTTTTTCCAGTGGGTCTTAAAAATGCAATCCATACGCCTACATGCTTATCAATGGACTTAATTTCTTCTTTATTTCTTATGGACTCCATGGTGATCAACCACACAGCCCTTTGGGTCCACAGACCACAGCCCACAGCCTGAAAGCAGAATTGTAAAGCTAGTGAGGCACATATAGGAACTGCAAGCATTTACTTCTCCAAGTGGTTTGACAGACGTCCCTTGAGAAAAAGGTATGAGCATAAACACAAACCAAGGCAGTCATCATTGCCTACACCCTCACAGTAGCTGGCAAAGACTCCACCTTTTGCTGGACAGAGATAGTCTTAATCAACAGCAAAAATTCATTTAAGGCGTAACAGAAAATATGCCATGAATGTTATACAGGAGCAGCTTAAATTAGTTCAAAAACATAACTTAAGACTAAACATTGATTGGTAACTTCTTACATCTTAAATGTGCAAGATAATTAGGTTGCAAAGGGGACAATTCTTCCTTTCATACCAGCTACATACACAGCTTCATGCTTATGTTCCAATGGTATTAACATATCAGGTTTTCACAGCTTACGCTAAAGCTATTTTGGATTGCCCAAAGCATAAGCATTCCTAATCAGCAGTTCCTACTATTATGGCACCTTTGAAATAAGGAGTGTTTTCTTTAGACTCCTAGAGAGTCATGTCTTGGATCAGTTACTCTGGGGTAAGGCTCCTGCTCCAGAAGAATTCTTCTGTTTTCTTTATGCAGCAGAACAGTCCTTTGATGTGTTTGTTATTCCATGACTTCCCTATCAATTCCAGTTTTACACCCACACAGTTCATATCAGCTCTGTTTCTCAGTTCTGAGAAAGAATTCCTTATTTCATTTGTTCTCCTCCCCCCAGAAAACTGAAGATCATTCCAGAAGGAAATTATACAGCTATGACCCAATATGTTTACACAATGAGACAGAGATCCAAAAAGTTTCCAGGGGATTTTACAGAAATTTGCATCCTGAAGACTATTGATTTTTTCAGAACAACTGAATAGCTACAGGATTTTTAGGAGCTTATAATAAATTGAAAGCATCTTAAATTGAAGACACTCGGAACATATGGTATGAATTTTACTATGTAAGTTATCATTCAATTAAGGAGTGAAGAATCGGTGTATCTGTATTTCCTAGATGTATGGAGAACCACATAAATGAATAAGCTACTTGTTGCCTGAGCAGACAAAGTGTTAAGGCCTGCACACATGCAAGTGGACTATGCATTGATTTTATCCTAGCAGATTCTTTAATGCCAGTGACATAGTTTGCAGGGTTGAGTGTCCACGTTTACTTTAGTCAAACCTCATGTTCGCCAGGAGCAGACCTGTTAGTATTGTCATAGGTCCAGGACCTATTTCTTGCTGCCAGAGTAGCTGGCAAAGCTGCAGTAAATAACTTTCTCACTAATTGTGATGCTTGTTTTGTCCCAAAGGAAAGAACTCACTGAACCTTTAGGTTTATTTTATGTAGTACACCCCTCAGCATGAGTAAAATCATGTCTTTGTTCAGGAAAAGAATTAAAATTCAGTACAAAAGAGTTTGTTCAGCAGTCTCTAAAGCAGGCATCTTTCAGAAATAAAAAGTTCAAGTTCAAATATTTGCTTACTTTCTTTTAAATCCTGAAGTATACAATGGCTCCATCAAGTAAAAAGTAAATTTGATTCTAGTGAAGTATCTGCTAAGTGTTCTGAATCCACATATACAACTTCCCAGTGCAAAAACATAATAGTTTAATAAAAAATACCTTTTTTTTTTTTTTTTTTTACAATGGAAAGCACAAGAAGATCTTTCAACTTCAGTGTTACTCCAAATTTAATTCCACTTGTAGAAGGGCATAAAACCTGCATGGTAAGCCTACCCTTTCACAGTAAGGAAAAATTAGATACTACTGATGTTCAAATCAAACACACTAACATGCACCAGTTATGTCATGAGTGGATTTAGTGTAGTGTTTCCACAGACAATGATTGCAATTCTTATACATAAGCTACTCACTTAGGAGGTTAAATGGATCCGGTTCTGACTGTACTGCACACACATCTACTGGAGGCTTAGCTCCTGAACGACTCCTACCCACAGTGCAGGGAAGAGCTGTATATGAAGTGTGGGATATGCACAAAGCCAAGCTCACTTAAGAGGCTAGAGCCTTCACAAAGTTTAATTGCTTTGAAATAGAGGTAGACATACCTTGAAGTGCACCAATCAAGTATGAAAGATCATTTAAACCAGTCTTAAGTCAAAAGATCCTTGAACTGAATTCAGCAATGAATGACAATAGATTAGGTTCTCCAAAACTTAAATTAAATGTTTCTGTATGGAACTTCACATTGCATTAAATTAGGTTAGCATTCAAAAAACCCAGAAGCTGAAATTAAAGGCAGCATCTTAAACTGTTCTGTTTCGAACTTCTGCCCCCAAAACAGCAGTGGAGACTTTGGATCCCCAGACTCCAATTGGCGCAGATGTCTCAGTTTCCACACATTATCTTATGAAGACACCTGCTCACCTTCAGAGACTATAAATATACTGTAGTGAAAAGCCTTGCCCAGGGAAAAGCTGACAATCAAGCAATGATTTCCTGAATGGTGACATCTACTAACATCTATGAAGAGCTCTGGAACAAAGTCAGCCTGTGCCCCACTGTCTGGAGATATGGGCAGTCACTTCCAGACGGGAGGAATGCTAACAATGCCTTTACGGAAGAGACCTTGTTTTGAAAAGGCATATTCCTAAATATCTCCTAGTCCAAACAAGGCTTAATCCAAGCTGAAAGCTGGTTATACAAAAGTGAAAACCAGAGCTTAACACTTTTTGAACATTGTTTGCACAGTTGGTTCAGGCTGTCATTTAGGTTTTAGTTTATCTGGGTAACATCATAGCATCCTACAGAGACTAAACTCTAATGCAACTTGTTTCCTATGTTAACATCTTCGTTTACAGAGGATTAAATCTTATGTTCCTAATGGACACTCAGAGGGGGCAGGCTTGACGACTGTGACCTCATCCCAAGGAACAAACTTGTCTATGTCTTGCCAGTAGACAACACCCATATAAAAAATTTTTAATTTGAAACTGTTGTCCAGTAATGCAGTGACCAAAGTGCTTCATTAAAAAGAAGCCGTTTTGTATAAAAACTGGACCATGTACATGACAGACACTTTTTGCTAAATATGCCCACACCATTACACATTTAGTAAGAATGCAGCCCACTGCGCCCTCCCCTCCGACACAAAGGGATCTATTATTTCAATCTGCTGCCACCACACTTGCCGTAATGCCTGTATCTGCATTCCATGGTGAATCCCATAGAAACCATTAATACCCTTCAGCCAAGCGAGCAGATGGCCCCCTTTTACTTTTACTGGATCGGAAAGAGATTCCACATCGGAGCGCCTTTTGTAAACCAGGCTAGACTTGGATAAAGCAAGACAATAGTTTCCCTCTCCCCCCCCCCGCCAACTTTCACACCACAGCATTCCCCTAAAGAAAACAAGGAGGGTTTGCATGAGAACTGGTGGAATTCCTTTGTGCGAGAAAAGCAAACTCCTGCAATCCCATCCTCCCGTCCCAGGCGCCAGCATCACCACGTGCTCTCCCTCTCCAACTCCCTCCCTCCCTCCCGCCCCCGCCTCGCCGCCCGCAGCCCCCGCAAACCTGTCTGAAGGACTGCAGGGTGTTCTCGGCCTCCTCCCGCTGCAGCATCTCCTCCTGCAACCTGGAAGGGGCGAGACAGCCTTGAGGATGGAGTGGGGGGTCCTCCCAAGCCGCCCTGCTGGGGATGCCCGAGGGTTCCCTCCGCGCCAGCGGGCGGGAGGGAGGTGGGGAGCCCAAACCCGCCCTCCCCTCGCACACTCACTTCTCCCTCAGCCGCATGATGTCGTCGGCGAGGTTGTCCCGCTCCACCTCCACGCGTGCCTTGTCATTGGTGAGCTGGTCCACCTGCCGGCGCAGCTCCCGCATCTCCTCCTCGTAGAGGTCGCCCAGGCGGGACGTGCCCTTGCCCTTGAGCTGCTCTAGCTCGGCCAGCAGTATCTTGTTCTGCTGCTCCAGGAAGCGCACCTTGTCGATGTAGTTGGCGAAGCGGTCGTTGAGCTCCTGCAGCTCCACCTTCTCGTTGGTGCGGTTCGCCTTGAACTCCGTGTTGATGGCGTCGGCCAGGGAAAAGTCCACGGAGTCGTGGAGCCGCACGGGCGGCATGCTGCTCCGCAGCCGCACCGACGTCGTCTTGGTGGCGTACATGCCGCCGGGCGAGGCGGACACGTACCGGGCGGTGCTGGGCCGCAGGGAGCTGCCCAGCGAGTAGCGGCTGCTGGAGGTGATGTAGCGGGTGCCGGTGCTGGGGCGGCTGCCCCCGCCGAACATGCGGCGGTACGACGAGTTCTTGGTGCTGATGCTCATAGCGGCGGCGCGGGCTTTGTAATCCGGGAACGGAGCGGGACAACTCGAGCGCACAACGGCAAAAGAAGGGCGGTGGCCCCGGCCCGGGCCCCTTCTTATGGGGCGCCACCGCCCGCCGCCGGGCCCGCCCCGCCAATCACCGCGTCGCCCGCCGCCAATCGCCGCGCCGCCCGCCGCCACGCCTCGCCCCGTGGGAGGGGGCGGTGGCCTCCAGGGCGCGGGGGGGCTCGGGGTTTGCCGGTCGACGCTGCGGACACAAAGACGGGCGTGCGGGCTAGCCCGGGGCGGTGGGGGGAGGAAAGCAGCGACCCTACCTTTCCGGCGCGGCCCGGCGTGGGGGCGGCGCGGCTGAGCCCCGAGAGCCGGGAGGTTTTTCCCCGGGGCTGCGGGACGGCAGCTGCCGAGGCGGGGGAGGTGGCAAGGAGGGCGCGGCGGGGCGGTGGCCCGAGGGAACCCCGGCGCGTTGCGGCGCGCCCAGGGATGGCGGGGGTGACAGCAGCGGCACCCTCGGCTTCGCAGCAGTGGGTGCTGAGCTTTCTCTCGCCTCTCGTTATCCCCCTCTAAGCGTTAGCGCCATGGCTGCAAGGGAGGGTTGGCAGGTTTGATGTTACGCTACGGGACAGGCAAAATACTCCAAATAACCCAGGATGCATGCATTAAAAAAACCTGTGCAGGTATGATGTGCATCTATCTATCTATATCTTTTTGAGAACCTGCTGCTTTTCTTTCTTAGCTTCTGAAAGAGAATAAGATCAAGGAAGAGTGATGCCAGCTATTCACAAAGGACTGACAAAAGTCCGAAATAAACAGGCAGAAAAATCTCATATATGTCTTCTTCAGCTGCCTCCCATAACAGCAATCTCAGCTCCTACATCTCTGCTGAAGACAAAACATTTACGGGCTAAATGTGTTTTCCCTATAGCTGGGTGAGCATTTGCATGAGTAAGGCTTAATTCTGCCATTATTGTAACAATGATTGCAACGGTCACTCTTTTTTTAGTGTGGACAGTACATTATTGAAATAGGATCCTGCAATCAGGATCTTGCACCTGGATGCGACCCTTCTAATAACTAGGACGGTAGCAGGCTTGATTTTAACAAAGGTTTGTTTCTGCACTGTTGTAGCCAACAGACTTTTGCTATTAATTTCAGTAGACACATGATCAGAGCCTTAGGAAAGCACCTGGCAAAAAGATAATTGTTCATTAGACGTGATCTGCAAATATCCCATGTGTGTAGCATCAAAGGCTAGACAAAAATCCCAGTGTTTCAAGAGCAATTTTGCTATAAAAATAGGGCCACTAGTGGCAGGGCAATAGCAACAGAATAAAATTTAACGGAGAAAAAAATTAGACTGAGCAACAGCAGATTGTTTTCAGTATGAATGCAGATGTTGTTTAAGGGACATGACAGTATCCCTGTCATTTAGATAATTTAAACTTGAGTGGGTAGAGCACAGCTCATATTCTCTAATACTGCACTGACACATCAGTTAAGGGAAATCTTTTTCCTCTCTGCTATGGGAAGTGACCAATACAATGTAGAGTTATTATCTGTAACATATTACTTCAGCACCTGCAGGGTGCAAAACTACCATTGATTTTTAATTCTTTTTAACTTGCAGTCCTGCAGAAGCAAGTATTTTCACTGGAAGTTCTGATAAACCTGAACACAAACAGTGGGCAGAGGAAGGTAATCTTGACCCCCCAATTCACAGTAAGTCAGCTATTGTACTTCAGCTATTGTACTTCCAGTATTGTACCTTTTGAGGAAGAATCAGAGCCCCTATATTTTATTAAGCATTTTTTTTTAAAGGAAGCTGTGCTTTAGTTTCATTCTGATGGCAACCAGAAGTTCGAGAATGAAGTTTGTATCTAAATGTAGGTCCTTGAGGTTTTAATTTCCGTTATTCACTGAAGCTTAGACAAGCAAATGAAGCTGACAAGGTTGAGCTACTGAAGTGCTTGCAGCATAAGTCATGGGCTACAGCTCATTCCATTCAGCTGCTCAATAGGAGGCAGAGGTCACACAGCATTCCTGAGGCTAAGGGTACCCAAGCCCAGCCTGAACACTGTTGTGCTGTCTGGCTCTCCGAGAGCTCTTTACTTAAGCCATCAAGTTTGAGCTGTAAGCCTTCAGGAGCCCTGGCATAAAAGAGTACGCTCCTTCTATGAGCTGGCAAAAAAGTAAACCAGCACATAACCTCACAGATTAAAGATGCTGTACTCAGAAGTACTGACAGTGTTAGCAGATTTTTGATTTCTTAAAGTTGTGCTGCGTCCAATCTGTTTCTTCCAACACAGCACAACTTATTTATGCTCCACAAAACCTTAAATGGCACACGCATGCAACATCCTTCATTCGGAAACTGTCTTGCCCCTAAAATCCAAGGAGGTGTTTGTTTTAGTAAATAAAGATGACCTCCTCCACCGCTATGTTTCAAGTGTAATTTCCATATGTTTATGTCACCTCTGCCATATGTACTCCTGGCCATCCACCTCATTGCTGTTGCTCACAATGAAATTTTCCTAGGAATGTTTGGATATTGTCAGTTGTCAGGACTACAATAAACCTTCAAGTGCCTTTTGCTGGTTGGCACTTACACAGGTACATAAATGGAGGAAGGTCTAAGTTTTTTTACAAGGCTATGATAAATTTAATGCACACTTGCATCCCAAACCCCAAGGGGGAACAAGAACTGATCTCTTAAAAAGCAAAAAGATCTCCACAGTACTTCTCAGGAAAGACTCATATCTCAGTGTAGCCATAAAAATCATGGGGAGTGTACTTTGAATTGGAATGAAACCAGGGTAATCAGCCTAATTTTAAGGAAGGTGTTACAGGACTCTCAGAAACCGTGGCTGGTCAGGATCTTGATGAAGGACAGACAGCTAATAGCATCACTAAACACCACGTTGGGGATTATTCATAAACTATTAGTTGTCGTCTGTGTTGTTCATTGCAATGCCCTCATTTGCAATTTCAGTACGCAGGCAGGCGGCTGCCTGGTCAGCTTGTGATGTCGTTCTACCTGTACAGAGGTGGAACAGACGTAGGCCGATGGCACTCTTAGAAAAAGAAACAGGTATTTTTATCATGAGCCTTTCAGTCTGCACTGCAAAATTTATTTTGGCATCTTTTGGCTTTTTGCCAGAGAACTCATGTATTGGTTCACTGCCAAGAATGAAATACAGAATCAGGCCCTGTAAGTGTAGCAAAAAATACTGGATTGTTGTGTTGCTTTCCTTAACAGGGAAAGTGGATGTGCTTAGGGAGAGGGTACAGAGGCCTGAACAGCTTTATATGGAAAATCTGTTACACTAAAAATGAAGAAGTCCTCACAACAATCAGAATTTTTTTGACATTCTTGCACAAATATCTATCAGTCTGAAAACGTCATTGAAAAGAATGGCATTCACGTTTTTTGGGTTTGCCACTTTATTCAAACTGTAAGAAATTGGGAAATTTAGTCCAAATATGGAATGTGCTTTCCAGTTATTACAGACCTTTACAAAACAAATATGAATACTTTCATTAATCAGATTTGTGCACTTTTACTTTTATTCTAGGAGATATAAAATGATCCATGAATATTAAATACCCAGGGAAAACATCCTGTTATGCAAATGCAGTCCCTTTTGTTGTCAGTACCATACAGCAACCTTAAGCCCTGGCATGCATGGGGCTGTAGAGGCATTCCCCTGCTCCATGAATATTGAGCACCCTCCAGGCAAAGGGACCAGCTTTAACGTGAGGACATGAAACACTCTTGACATCCTACAGCCAACTGAGTAGGGACTCTCCGTAATGGTCAGTCTCAGCAAGTGCTGTGGCCTTGAGTCACTTGAGTGAGTGCTGTAACATTTAGTCCGGAAGAGCCCTTCCTCCTTCAGCCTGGTCTGAAAAGACTAAGACTGCTATGGTTTTGAAACCAGAAAGGTTCCTCTTTCCAAAAAAGGGATTCTGGCTGTAAATCTTCAGCTGGAGTGGGTCCCTCCCTTTAGCTGGGAGATAAGTGTAATGAGGAGCCCCCGAGAAAGGCTGGTGCATCCAGGGAAGAGCTGATTTTTCTGAACCCAGAGAATACTTCTCCCTGCACACTGCCTGGGAGAAGCTGACTGGGGTTTTTGAATACCACTGGGTTGCAGAACATTCTAATGTTCAGGCACTGAAGTCTCCCCTTGTCAGTAACTTCCTTGACTAATTATGGTCTTAAGAAACTGGTCAATTCTTTTATGAAATTTATTTTTAAAATTATGTTGCCTACAGTCATTGCCAGTGTTGCAAAATGTAACTGGTGTGACTAGCTGCTGTTTTTTTCAAATGACTAAGCGGTATGCTCAAAACTAACCAAGTCTCTCTGGAATATTATATTTTAATGAAAATGAACTATATGAAACTGGCAGGGGTTTTATCACTAGGGAAGTGTTTTGAACATGACTTATGCGACCCAGTTGCATGACTTATATTTCCCAAAATTATTATAGTTGCACATAAAGTTCCCCTATACTATGGTTTCTAATTGCCAGAATAGGACATTTTCTGTATCAAAGTAGGACGTTTCTGTACCAAACCAGGTACTCATTTTCAAAGCCAGTACAGTCCTCCACCCCAAGTCCCATGGTTGTCTCAAACACCATGCACAGTTCTAGGCAATTTATTTAATCCATCCCTTAAAAAAAAGGATGACAACTTGTATACTCCATCTGCCTCACTTCACTTAATAGCAATAGCACTGACTGCTGAATGTCAGCGATACGTTTAGCAATGACTGGGATGTAAAGGACAAGGTTCTCCAAACTCACCAGGGGTTTGGCATGGCTGGAGACTGGATGCTCGACCCGAAATGGTTTAAGCAAAACTAATTTCCAGAACACACAAAGTCCCTCAGTCTTGATTTGGGTGCCCAGAAATAGAGAATTTGAAATTTTAGCTCTCTGCTGTCTTGTTTAATGAAATTTGTATTTTGCCAAAGACCAAGGGACTGTTCAAGGATCATGATAGGCACTTTATAAAGACCATTTAGCTTAAATATCAGATAAAAGTTTTTAATTTATAGTCAGCCGAAGTTTTCAGTAGGATCTATGTAAAATGTTGTATAACACGTGAGGCTTCTTTCTGTCCTTTGCCACATTGCTGACTTTGCTACCTTGACCTTGCTATCAAGACCGGTGCTCAGTTGCTACCCCTGCAGTAAGCTGTTGGCACAGGTAGAAGTCAACAGTGTGGACAGACATTTGTCACACTACAATGGGAAGCATTAACATTAATCTGACTGGGATTGCCATTCTAAGGTTTGAGATTGCAAACCTTTTCAAAGATGAGTCATCCATCCATCCATTCTCTCTTTCGTAAAAAGCTAGAAGAAATGATTCTAGTATGTCATTAATGAACCCGTGTCGGTTAGACATTTACTACTTTTTGGCCAAGCTCTTTCAAAGCAAACAGCTTAAATAGCTCCTCTAGCCAAAAAACAATTAAATCTGAGGAGTGATTTTGTTCTCTCTCCCCCAGTTCCATCACTTACACAAAGCATAAATAACATAATGTTTTCTTGCCATGATATACCAGGAAATGATGATGTTCTTTCTGAGGAAGAGGAAGGACACAGCAATGGAATTGTTAATTGCATGCAGCATTTGTTCCATTCTTCCTTTGAGATGCCCAAGACAAGCAGAACAGTACTAGCTCCTCCAGGGCCAAGTTTTTAGTGGATTCCTCAGTCCAAGTTCTTGTGCCAAATCCTTGGTTCCAATGAGACTCATAAACTAAACGTACATTGTGTTAGCCATTCTGGGATTAGTTGGCTCCTTACAAAGGGAAGAGGCGGTGGTGCACACACCCCAAAGCTGAGAAGATTGAGTTTCTAATAAGATGAGCTTTTTTTACACACCAGCTCTATGCCTAATTTTAAAGCATAAATATACTCTGTCCAGTTGGGATTGAGGATGGAAGGTGATCCAGATTGTCCTGGTTTGAGTTAGAACAGCACTAATTCTGTTCAGTGATTTCACTTTTCAGCTCAATCTCTTCTAAGTGAGGGCACTTGCTGAAGTTAACAGCATATTTTTGCAGACAGTGTCTGCTTCTAGAAGTGATAACGCTTGATGTTCACAGTTACTACCAGGGGTTGGTGTGCAGAAAGGCTCTGGCTTATACTTGCTCCTGTGCACACCAAGGTCACTGTTAATCCTGTGTCCCACGTTGGGGGTGCAGTAAGTCAGAGGCTGCACCTGTGGGGAGGAGCGGACAGGACAGGTGACCTTACACTGACCAACAAGGTGTTCCATCCCATAGATGTCATAGTCGGTATAAAGCTGAGGGATCACAACGTCAAGCTCTCTTGCTCTTCTTCAATGGCCAATAAGGAGGACTCTGTCTGTTCTGCCTTCAATCTCAATTCATGCATTCCTGAATTCAGTTCCAGAATCCAGCTCCTGAATCCGGTTCCCGTTTGCCACTGAGTCCAGTCTGGGACTTTCCCTGTGTCTGACCACAGGATCAGTGGTGATGTGGTTGCCATCAGGGGGTTGGGTTCAGTATTGGGTTTGAATATATTTGTATATATTTCATTTTATTAATTTCATTAAAGCAGCTTTAGTTTTCTTTTGCAATTCATAAGACTCTCTCTCTCCCTTATTTCCTTTCTCTTCCCCTTTGGGAAGGGAGAGGGGTTAATACAGACCATCATTCGTCTAGTGGCCGGCTCAGCCCTAACCCATGACACAGATTTAAGCTGATAGCATACATAAAATACTGTGGGCTACAGGGAAATGGAGTGTGATAATTTATTTAATATGTGTAAAGCAGATGGTGCCTATGACTGTAGAAGGAAAAGAGCAGATATCTAGAATAGTGGAGCCATCCATATTTTTTCAGGTGGAAAGGCGTCCTGCTTCCCACTACAACTATCTACCTGAAATTTGCCTTGAGAATTCGGTCTTGCAATACAGTTGTTGTGTGGGAGACAGCTTGTGTAGGAGGACAGGAAGAAGGAGCTAGCAACTATTTAGAAATTTTGTAGATGCTTTAGTTTTGCTGACTCTTAGACTCTAGCCAATGTTTGTGGCTGTTTATTTGACATGGATCAGGCATTTCCCATAAACTCCATGGAGTTTACCAAGCCCACCCTGTAAGTCTGAAACTCACCAGGATGAAACAATGTGCAGGTCAGATGTCAGGTTCTTTCAAAGATAGAGCAATTGTTTACCCTCAGTATATTAATGCCACTGTCCTGCAGTTGTATTCCGAAAATAATCAATGTCTGTGGTATTAGGAGGAATCTTGAGATATATGCTGCAGATGAAGGACGTAATACTATTGTACTACAATATACATGATGCCTGGACTGGTAATGACAACAGCAATTATGCAGTGTAGGTTAATTAATTACTTGAGTTTAATCTTGTTAGTTTTTGAACAACTGTGTCCTATATCATAGGAGATGAGCACTACATCTGACTTGGCACTATAACTTCAATGAAGTCAGCCTCAGGGACTTCATCTGACATGCAGAATTCCCGATAGACAATTCCAACAATTTCCCATTGTACTTCTCATGAATTATGTGAAAGATGTTTGCTGGAGTCTTAAATCAGCCCAGATTCCTACAGCTGAACATTGACGCTGCCAGGCCATACTGGCATATGTCTTCTGCAAGAAGATTTCTCTTCTTCAGAAAGAACTGTTCTATGCTTTCTTGACCCATTTAGGTTAGGCTTATTGGGGCTTCTCTCTCCAGGCTGTCTTCACAAAAATAACACTTTAAATTCAAAACCTTTTTTCTAAAAAAAATTTTTCTTTCAACTTTAGGAAAATCCAAAGATTTTTGTTCTTATTTGAGGCAATATGTAATTAGGGAAAGGGACCCCAAAAGACCTAGCAGCAAAAAATGACACTTCTATATTTTAGCCAGGATTTTTTTCAGAATAACTTTTAAATTTATCCTTCAATTCAGTTTATTCTTACAAATACTCAAGTCTTCTTCAAATATATGCTTTTCTGCAGACTATTTTCCAAGAAACTTTCTGGTACAAAAGAGCTTTGTCCCAGCCTCTAAGTTTTAGTATACTGGTATGCTTGACAAACATTTGTAGACACATCTGAAGTGAGAAAGAGAACACTTACAGTGCAAGCACTTCTGTAATTGCAGTTCATACAAATAGCTTTAAATTAGCTTTAAAATCACTCATTTGCAAAGTGCCATCAATATAGCCAGGGCTGAGTCACCTCCATACCCCTAGGCACCACGTGCTCAGCTTCTTGGGCAGATTTTACAGTACTTACTGTGTGCAATTGTGCTTTATCTAATTTTTACATAGCTCAGAAAGTCCACACTTTCAGCTATGCTGTGGCTGCATTAAATATTTTCTTTTGCTCTGCAGGAAACACACTACTACTGAAATCCTACCACCATGGTGACCAGCAAAAGAGATCTCATTTTCTGTGCTAACTATAGTCTTAGTCAAAGATTAAACTCATCACATGGGACTGAATGAAAAAAAAACCCAAAGTTTGGGCAGGAGCTAAACTCCTTAAAAGATCAGTCTGTGGTATACAAGAGCTTCAGGTGATACCAGATAGCCTTGTGAGCAAAAGGCATGACCAAAGCCACATACAGCTACAAGTCTTTCCCAGTTTGCACACTATGGACTATGCAAACCATATGCAGATGCTGGAGGTGGAAGTTCCTGCCTTAAGCAAAAAGGTAAGAGGCCCGTCCAGGCTCACCATCTGCACTCTTTCTCTCTCCTTTCCCTCATCCCTCCTCCCCCTTCAGAGAGCAGCAGGCACCGTGCCGTTTCCTGCTGCCCCTGCAAGTGAGCTTGGATCTCCCACGCCATTACCTCATCCTGCCGGCATGGTTTGAACTGATCCCCCCTTCAACAACGGCTGGCACCGTGCCTGCTGTCACCCATTTCCTGCGACCCTTCAAGGGTCTGATTGAAAACACATTTGTTGCAGCAGCAATCTTTTGCTCTGCAGAGGGCCTTACAGAGCTCAGAGTCTCCTTTGTTCAGTCCAGCAAAGGTTTTTGGGGATTCTTTTGGTCTTTTTTTATCCTTTTTTTTTTTTTTTTGGTCAAACACTGGCATGTATAACAGGAAAGTCAATAACATTATGTAAACATATACATCTCATCCAGCCAGGGTGACCATAGCAGGCCAAACATAACAAGCATGCCAGATTTATTTAGATTTAAGTTTACTTAAACCAGAAAAGTAAAGATATAATTAAAGATGCAATGTCCTTCTATTTCTTATTCCCTACAGAGGATATGCATAGCTCCACAACCTGAAAATAAAGTTCTGAAATGGAGAGATTAATATATTTGAAAGGAGAAAGATTAGAAATGTGTCTGATGACTCTTCCAAATAATTTCAGCTACATAAATTTCCCCTGAATAGAGTTCTTAGAAATGTGTTAGGAGAAGATAACAAACCTGGTTTGATGTGGGTTTCAATTCTAGTCTTGCAGATGTGTGACATTATAAATGAAAATCGTAGGCTTCATTAGCTATACTGGCACAGCCCAGGAGGCTTCCCAGAAATGCCACGTCTGTGGCTGACAGCTACCTTTACTGAGAATCACTTTAGCAGAAACCAAGTCTAATAAATTCCCTCCTGAAACATTACATCCAGTACAGATCGATTTTGATACACCACAGTTTTATTAGTAACCTGCTGGGCCAATGGTTATTGAAACAATAATTTATGCTAGACACTCTCAGTGATTATTTTCAATTCAGTGATTGCATTGCAAGGGTAGGACATGCCTCACATTCTTTCCTAGCCGCAGTGATTCCTGACCCAGAACACGAATGTCTGTATAGTCTTCTTGATCCTCACTTGGGTATTTAGTAGGTTATACTGGACATCTGGAAATGAGCAGCATTTTTTCTTGTTCAGCTGTCAATACTTGCCTGTACTGAAGTTTTGGCTGATCACTGTGAATGCTCTTTTAAACATCTAGTGTATCAGCAGAAGCGGTGATTTCTTGCTCTCTCTACATTTTCTGAGTATAGAGGAAATGCTCACAAACACTTCACGGCTTCAGGTTTACTAGCTTCCATCACCTAGCCTTACGTGGAGGGGCTACAGTCAGAGGAAACTTCAAGCAATTTATACTGCTGCAGTATTGTGGCATCAATAAAAACCTGTGGCATGCACTGCAGACGGGCAACCTCCTGCTCACAGCTGGGTGCAGGCAGAGGCCTTGCTGGCATGTTAGTCTCTGCTCTGCTGCAGATGGGAGGGCAGGGAGAAAAGTTATGTGTAACTGCAGAAGGCTTGAGATGCCTGTAAAACGTTTTGTGTGTGTTTCCTCTGTGCATTTGTTGCTGGTGCGAATTTTAGAAATACAACTCTGAAAATCTTTTCTTCTCACTTTAAGCACAAGGCCCAGTCATAGTTTGTAATTTTACCTTTCGGTTGCCAAGTACAATGTAGAATCTTAAGGCAGCGGTTTTTGCATGTTTCTGTGATGTTGTTTGGCAGCATTGACAATTGTAACATTTTTAAGAATTCTAAAGCATTTTAAGAAGAGAGAACATTGCAGTGGTTTTATTTGCATGTTCCTCTTACCACATGTAACTGTTTCACTGCACGTGTTTATTGGTCACCAGGGCAACAGTTTCAGATCTAGCGAGATTGCCTATATCATACCACTCATCTAGAGACGTGGGCAAACTTTGGAAACTTCTACACTAGGGAAATGCTGCTAGTTGCTAGGAGGCAGGAGTTTTCAAAAGCTATCTCAATGAAAATGCTGATATCACATGGTCAATGGCTTTAAAAATGTCATGAAATGATCAGTTTGCTTAAAATATATTTCACTATAAATATATTAGTCAATAAAATAGCTGCTTCATCAATACATTATCATAGTTCTATAGATGTGCTCATTTAGAATAAACTAACATCCTTCTAGAAAAGCCTAACAATTGCTAAAACCAGCTATATGGTTGAGCCATAACTGATATAAAAAATTTCAAAATAAGAATATTGGTCCTTGCCAGCTTTATCAAAACAGTTCTGTCATTTGCCTGTGGATCTTCATCATCAGAGTGTCCTAAAATATGTTGAGTCCAGAGATGGACATTGGACTTTAACTCTGTTATTAATCTTCTCTGATAATCAAATGAAATATTCATTGAGATTTACACAAATCCTACCCATCCTATATGCATGGAGCAGAGAAAGAAGGAGCTGTCACAATATCCAAATTTCAGTAAGTCAGCAAGATCCATTTGGGAAATTTTGCAGACATGTGGCTGCTTTGGGGTCATGAGTCAAAGAGTGAGCAACTGCTTAGCTGGCCCCATGGCAGTGGCAGCATGTGTTAGCAAGATTTTCCAAGTGAAGTATGAACAACTGCTTTCACAGGGGTCTCTCTGCAATCATTCAGCTTTTCTGTAAGAAGCAAAATATGAGTGGCCATGATCTCGGCACTTCACGGCCATTGCCCCAGCCTCTGAAATAAGCAGTATACCTTAAATACTATTATGTAAGGTCTGATCAAAAAAGTATGGTTATTATTATGCTAACTTTACATTTATAAAGAGAAGAGCACTAAAAGTAACTATTTCCAGAGTCCCTGTTTTCATCTTGGTCCTTTTCGCAGCTGTCAATTAATAATAAGAACCAGGTTAGGGCAGACACAGTTATATAGCATTTTAAAACTGACTACTGGCAGTTGTTTAAAAATGAGCACTAGGGAAATTTTGGCATTTCTCCTTCTTCGCAAGAAGCAGCCAATAAAATCTCAACCTAGTTTATGAATTTCTTTGTTGCCAAGCAGAGGCGTGTTGATCAGACTCTCCAGTTTACAACACTGGTGGAGGAGGTAGGTGGAGGATTTCCCCTGAGCAGGGAGTGTTCTACTGCCACCAGTATAGCAGAGACATCTCTGCTGCTTTCTTCATCAGACTCCACCTTTCCCATGTGTGAATGGCAAGAATACTTTGGAGTCAGGGAAAGAAGGGAGAAAAACGGGGCTCAGCTATGTCTCCCTATCTGATATAAAGAAATATTGCTCCTCTATAGCTTTAATTGCTCCAGGCACATTTCTCCAAGTGCCTGGCTGCCTACAGCTCCCCTCATCACAGTATCTAGCATTGCTGTGAGGTACAGGTTCCTGAAACCGTAATACAAGGAGTTCAGAATCACTCATCAGTTTTACTAATTTCAGTAGCCTAAAAGCTGCCTTTTTCTTTACCTTCACCTTGCATCTGTATTTTGAAGGGGTCCTACTGAAGTGTATCTTCTTAGCTGATAACGACCTAGCTCTTTGTAGCCACCTTCATCATCTTGAACCCTCTTCTTCAGAGTCTTTACCATCTTTGTCCCATGACTGTTTTCTCTAGCCTGGACATTCCCTGTGTTGTTATGCCAAGTGATGCACCCACCTTTCTCAGCTGTCCGTCAGCCAACCATGCATGCAACCTGCCTCACCACTGGTTGCAATGTGTGCCATTCTCCTCTAGTACCTCGGCTGCAGCACTTTCAGAAATTCTAGAAGTAGACTGTGGACTTCTTGCTTTAGTCACCTGCTTAATTCCATGGCTGACAAAACATCAGCCCCAGACTCTGATGATAAAGATCCACAGGTGAATGTCAGAACTGTTTTGAAAAAGCTAGCAAGGACCAATATTCGTATTTTGAAATTTTGTTTCTAATTCCACTGGTTTTTGTAGCTGATGTGTCCCATATTCTGGAGAAGAGTGTTGAAAGGCAACAGATTTCTCTCTTTTTTTGCCCTCCCCTTTCAGCTGAAAATTCCTTTTTCTACCAAAAGGCAAGAGGTGGGAGTTACTATGACAGGCTGAATGAGGCAGCTTTGAAGGGAAAATAAATATTCCTAAAATCCACCTTATTTTTGACAGGTTTCTAGGAGGCACCACAAAAATACCGTTAACTTAAGATATTATTAGAGAACGATGTTCAGGGTTTGTTTTGTTTTTTTTGGTTTTTTTTAAGGTTCCATCTTCACTTCAGAATCTAAATTTGCTAACTGAGGCATAGGTGAATGTCTGCTCACGTGGGGGTAACCCACATAATAGTGTGGAGGATATTTACTCTGGTTATATATATAAAAGCACATCTAACATTTGTTTTAAAAACAAACTACTTTTCATTGGCAACAATGACTTTGAGTCACATCTTCCTTTCCAATTTAGCAAAAGCAATTTTTAGTGTTACAGCAAATTAGAAGAGTTTCATCAGTTATTTCCTTCCTTCCTGTTCCACCAGTGGTGCAGGCTTTGAAATGACTTCTCAAAAACAGCACTGCGCGCTGAAATCATGGAACGCTGAGGTCCGTAAAACTGTTGAGTGCCATTCGCAGCAGCTGCCCAGCTGGACAGCCGGCCAACACGCACAACCCCGTGCGGGGAGAAGCCCCTGTGGCTGCCCCACGTCCCCCTTCTGCACAAGACACCCCAATTCACTTCAGTCTCCAGCCTGCACTACCGGGCTGCCCTGACGCTAACGGCTGGGCTTCGCCTCCCGCCACGCCCGCTCCCCCGTCCCGGGAAGCGCTGAACACCCTGTGGAGGAACAGGGGCTGAGGAAGGGAAACGGGGCTGGGGGTTTCATCGCTGCCCCTGCGAGGAGCCCTCGGCCAGGAGGAGACATTGACCCCGATAGGATTCATGGCGGGGAGTGGGCCGTCAGCCCCACGGCCAGCTCAGGGGGCAGCAGGACCAGCTAAGTCAGGGGGTGCCTTCATCCTCCGGGGCTAAGACCACTTTAGGGTTTAACAAGCAATTAGCAATGCCAGATTAAGCCACGGCTCCGAGGCTGCGCAGCGGGTGAGGGCTGGCAGGGAGACGCCAGCCCTGAGGAGGACGGAGGAGGACGGAGGAGGACGGAGGAGGGCGGGCAGGTGGGAACGAAAGAGCGGCGGAACGGGCGAGCGGCGCTCGGGGAGGCGGCCGGGAGGGCCGGGCCGGGTGCCGTAGAATGGCGCAGCTGCGGGTACTGGAGCTCTACAGTGGCATTGGGGGGATGCACCAGGCCCTGAAAGGTACGGGCGACCGGCCGCCGCCAGCGCGTCCCTTGGTGTTCGCTGCCTCCGCAGCCCTGCCGTGCGCCCCCCCGCCCGCCTCCTCGCCCACCCTCTCCCGAGGGCGCCGTCTTCTCGATGGGACCCCGGCCCTTGAGAGGGGGCTGTGGAGGGCATCATCTCCTCGATGGGGCCTGCTGCGATGCCTGCCACCCCGGCTGGCCTAGTCCCCTCATCCCAAATCCTGGAGGCACAGCCTTCCCCTCTGCAGGGACAGGAGGGTGCCCGTATGGCGGTGGGGTTTTTGCTGCCTCACAGGCCTGCTGTCGGGGGCTGCGTGGGGACGAGTTGTAAGGGAGGTTGGTAGCTGGGTTTTGGCTGGTGATGTGTCTGCATTAGGGCTTTATGGCTGTAAACTGACCAGAGCCTGCCAGCGGTCGTGGCCTGCTGGGTAGTGCTAGGTAGCAGGAGCACATGTGCCAGGAGCACATTGGGATGGAAATTGGGGATCTGTGCCCCTTCTTCGGTCTGGGCAGCTGCTCTTGTGAAGGCCATGATTTTGTGTTCATTAATACATGCTCTGTCTTCTAGTCACTCATCCCTGTGGCAAATGGGATTGGGATCATGGAGATGCACAGGGTGATACTTGATCAAATTAGCCAGGGTGTTGCATAGGTATGCACGTAGACTTGGTTCTCATGGCACGTAGTTAGGTGAATAGTTAATACATGATGCAGTATGAGGGTGGCGTAACATTTTATACATATGAAAACTGAATATGGAATTTGAACTGGTGTAGAGAGTTCATGGTAGACCATGTGCCCAGGTGAGTTTTTGACTTGGTACAAGGAACCCTGGAGGTCAGTTTGCTGAATTGTTAGAGCATGGCCTGACTGACCTTCAACAAGTCCTGTAGACTCTCCCTGGGCTTCCCCAAATAAAAAATTGAGCCAGGGCTATTGATTTGCTTTGTAAAGTACCCTGGACCTTGTTACTTCAAAGTCGAGGTTTCAACATATACTTGATTAATATATGAGAATCACTATAATAATTTTAATTGTAACTACAATCCTTCAAATATTCAGTCTTCATAAGCATTAGCAGCCCTTCTATTATACACTACAACTGAGAACGTCATAAAAACGTCAGGTGAAAACTCACCCTATCTTGTTATTTTTCCAGGGAGGTGTGTAATATTGAAAGGTTATGCTTACAGCGTAGAATCTGTATGGCATAATTCATTTACTTAAAACATACTCACAGTTGACAGTGCAGCATTTTTTCTATGATCTAATTTTTACTTGAATGTATATGTATATGTTTTCTATATTTATAATATATAAAAATACACAACATTTACATTGTTATTGTAAATAATCCTAACTACATGCTGTAAGGATGCACTTTCTTTATTTCCAGAGTCATTTTTAGAATATTAAGAACAAAATATATCTTTGTATGGTATTGCAGATTTTTGGAGCTTTTTGTGGAATGAAAAGAGGGTGTATATATACATTGTATATAGTGTAAATAGCTGTAATGGTACCACTCTGCTTTTCTGATAGTCTTGTTTCTGAAGTCGGGGGGAGCTACCTACATGTTACAGAAAATTTCCGTACTTCCATAGAAAGTGGACTGGTTTCTGAAACATAGCCTACACCATGGTCCTTCACTCAGCTGTTTGTCATGAGTTGATGTGTGTATGCATGTAACAAATCTTTACTGAGTATTACCTGACTGTGTTCTTAACATAATAATAGATGTCTTGTGGATGTTCAGTATTATGCTGCAGTAGTAAATAAATTGTAACACCAGATGTGATATTCTGTGGATGGCCATCCTTAAAAGGATGGAAATATTGAGAATACAGCCTCAGAAGATTATCAGAGTACTGTAAACTTGTATCCAAAAGATACACTGATTGAGGGATCCCCCAGTGGATAGTTACTGCACATAGGAAGGCTTGAGATCACGTATCACCTTTATATACTGTGTAGTTTGGAGAGTGAAGGAATTACCAAAACCCTTTTAGTATTTCCTGAGAGGGTGAATATATTTCCAAACTTACTGTTTTTGAATTTACTGAACACAACTGCATCCGTGTCAGTGCATGTTCTAATTTCTGTTCTGGGCTTAGATTTGATTGAAGAAATTACAGTAAATGTCAATAGTGAGACTGAGATCCTTCTGTAGTGGTACCAGGCAAAGCAGTTGAAGGGACTGTGTATAAGGACAATTAAATTATTATTTGTGTAAATGACCCTAGACAGTACTAAATGGTTAACTACCAATTGAAATTTGCATAGTAGATAAATAGAACACTATTTGCATTACAGTTGATATAACTTTTTTTCAAATCTGGGTATTTATTTTTCTGGGTAGTATATGAGAACTCAGCCCATGGGCATTGTGTTGTCTTGAAAAAAGTCCAAACTGTACACTTCTGGATGAAAATCTTGCTTTGAGTGTTGTTAAAACTAATAATCAGGCAATTTGAATAAAAAGACTTCTATGCAATTTGCACTGAATTAAATATTTAATGACAGATCATTATATAAAACTGGCTTTGATTAATTATATTGCATTCAGGAATAGTGATACAGTCAGGCATTTTTATCTTTTCTGTTGTTTTTTTCTTTTTAAGTCTCTTAGACATCTGGATTCAGTTTTCTTATACAGTTTATAAAGGAACAAAGAAACATCAAGGGGGATTTATGTGGAAATCAAACAGAAAAAACTGAATGTTCCTCTGTAGGTACTGTAATAATAGGGTTTCTTATAAGTTTTAGGCCTTTATGCGTACGTGAAACCATGCTATTTGAATATGCCTCTGAAACAATTTTTTAATTTCATTTGGATACCATTGTTTGGCATCTTCCATTTAAATCAAGTATGGCAGTATTAGAAGGGGTTTTTTTTCCCATATAAATATGAAGCTTGAAAGAAAGCCTCCATTTTGCCAGTGCTGTCATAAATCAGATACACAGGAGATGAAGATTATGTGTAATGCTTTATTTTTTTGGTATGGTTTCTAGTGAATCCGTACAGCCAAGAAAAATAATAGGAACATGTAGAAAAGAGAGAGAGCATGGAATACTTCAGTGGCAGCACCCCAGGAAAGCTACTTGTTCTACAAAAGAGATTCTGGAGCTCTGGCAAGTTCTGGCTCAGTGTTGGTTCCTGGCCACAGTATGTAGCTAGATTTGTGGCCAGTTATGTTTAGCAGAGCTGGTCCAACTTTCTACTTTTCTGTGAAATTGCCAGTGTTTTCAAATGGCAAATAGGTATTTTCCAGGTAATCTGACACAGCCTTTTCTACCTTGAAGCCCTTTTTAGCTGTGATCTTTCATAAACTTAGGTTTCGGATAGCATATACTTGAGCTTGCAGGATGAAGATGTTCATGGTTTTGGCAGCTGTCATTCAGGTAGAATGCATTTGGCACCAAGTAGTATATAATTGGTTTTGAGATTGCCCTTGGCTTGTCATGGATTAGGGCTGGGCTGGCCACTAGAATAATGACAGGCCCTCTCTATTTCCCTCTCACTTCCCCCGATTCCCAAAGAGGGGAAAGAAGAAAGGAGTGAGGGAGAGACACTTATGAATTGGAAAAGAAAACTGCTTTAATGAAAATAATAACAATAAAATGAAATATATACAAATATATCCAATACCAAACCCAACCCCCCTGATGGCAACCACATGACCGTCACCACTGATGCTGTGGTCAGGCACTGGGGAAGGCCCAGGCTGGACTCAGTGGCAGATGGAAACCAGATTTAGGAGCTGGATTGTGGAACTGAATTCAGGAATGCAGGGATTGGGATTGAAGGCAGAACCATCAGAGTCCTACTTGGACACCGGCCATTGAAGAAGAGGGCAAGAAAGAGAGTCCCTCCTGGTCCCTCAGCTTTGTACTGAATATGATGTCTATGAGATGGAACACCTTGTTGGTCAGTGTAGGGTCACCTGTCCTGTCCACTCCTCCCTACAGGTGCAGCCTCAGACTTACTGCACCCTCAACGTGGGACACAGGATTTAGCAGTGACCTTGGTCTCCATAGAAGCAAATATAAGGCCGGAGCCTTTCTGCACACCAACCCCTGGTAGTAACTGTACACATCAAGCCCTGTCACTTCTAGAAGCAGATTCTGTCTGCAAAAATACGCCGTTAACTTAGAAGAGACTGAGCTGAAGAGTAAAATCACTGAACAGAATTAGTTCTGTTCTAATTCAAACCAGGATAGCCTACAGTAAGAAATAATTGTTTTTTAATAAATGCATGGAAGTTCGTAATCTCTTTTAGGTGTTTCTCTATTAACAATACATAGACGTTATTAGTACCTAGTCACGTAGTTGAATCAGGATCTTTTTGACAGTGAAAAGAAGACTGTTCCTGAATTTAGATTTCTGGCTAAAACTGAAAATGAAAAATCTTGAGGATTGTCTAGTTCTGTGTTGATACTTCAGCTGTAGATAATTCAGCATACGTGGAATTTCTAGTTGTAGATTTTGAATGCTTTATAATAGTATTTTAAGTTTAACAACAAAGACATGCAAAAATATATATTTTAGGAATTTGAGGTTGAGTAAGGTCAGAAGTCAGTGAGTCTGTCCATATTCACACTCTTGAAAGATTGAGGCAGCTAAGAGATGGGAGTGCATTTCTTCGTTCTTCCCACCCTGTGCTCCAAACTTTGCAAGATTTATAAAGGTTTATGTTTAGATCATACATGTCTAAACCTATGATGCTCTCTCTGTATATATGTGTGTGAATGTATTCTTTATATATAAAATGCAGAGTTTCTTCAGTGAAAAAATAATGGTTTATTTTTAGAAAATCTATGGCTACAAATTCATTTCCTTAGCAACTTTCCATCAAACAAACAGCCTGCACTTCCTCATTCCCAACCAAAACAAGCTTAAATTGGTGTATTAATTTAGGCAGTTTTCCCAAGAAAAATGAGCTCCAGGTTTCTGCCAAAAGCATTTGTAATGCCAGGTCACTGAAGAAAGTCTCTGTGCATAAAACATGAAACAACATCTTATACCGTAATTTCCTAGTGATGAAATTGGTGATATTTTCCCTCTGCAATTGTTATATTTCAATTTACAGAGTAAGAATTTGAGTCTTTTGTACTCTGACGTCTCTCTTTATTAATTTTTATTTTATTATTGCTGTGAATTGCACAGCATAATTGCACTGAGTATAGCTATCTCTGGAGGAGAGGCAAAGGAGACAGAGCTGGCGAGCAGTTTTAGGATTCAGCACTACGCAAAACAGAAATATTGCCAGTTTGAGCAGGTTTTTATACCTAAACTCATTTTGATGCTAAAATGTAGCACAGGATGGTGCCACTTGTGCCATAATATACATGTGTGTAGTTTATATAGCTGAATGTAACAAATCCTGTACAAACAGCAGTGAAAAAAGTTGCTAAGTATCCTGTAGGAAGCGAGTATCAAGTTTACTGATAGTCGTGTTGACTGTAGCCATGGGCTAATCATTTCAGCCAAGAGCTGACATCTCAGAAATGAAGTCTTTGCTCTCTGTTTTATAAGGAAGCAGGACTGTCAAAACATGTGACTAATCTTCCCTTTTCCATCTGTTTCCATGTACCTGTTAGAAAAAATAATTGTTCTGGCTCTTGATTTTCCAATACACTGAGAGCTGCCAGACTCTGCCCTTGGTGTAACACCATGTATTTCATGTGCTCTGCTGACATTGATGATTCTATTGCAAAAGTACAGGGGTGAATATAAACAGATCTATGTTAATTTTAAGGTCTGCTAGAAACACATGACAAAGGAATTGATTCTGAAGATGAAAAGGACAGATATTGCAGTGTCAGAAATTTTATTTTCAGGTTTGAGAATGGCACCCTTTGGGTTTGGTTTTTCAAATCAGAAGTTAATGCATGCATCTTTGCTTCCTTTGTTTGAAATGCTGCACCTTCCACTAATCACAGCAGTGTCCCTTTCAGTCAAGTGGCTACCACCTACCTGAAGTGGCTTGTAAGCACTGTGTATACAAAAAATAGAGAATTGGGCCCCAGCCTTTGATTGCTGCCTCTTTAGGTCATTTAAAGAACAGTTAGAGTTTCTGCTAATAGATCCTAGCGAGTTTAAGACTCAAGCGCAAAATCATTACTTTCCTCATAGAATTATACAAATTTGATACCTACTTTCAGCCAAGAGAGAGTATTACAATCTAGTCTGTCTAAAAATAAGCCATAGCACCTCCCTTAGTAACCTCCCCATCGTGTCTGGGGCTTCCTTATGAGCTAAAATACCTTTTTCAGAAATGCGAATTTCTGAAAAAAAGCAAAAACTGGTGTTGAGGAATGTTGCAAATCAAGTATTTCAGCAGGTACATAGTTTCATTTAGAAACTGTATTATTTTTCATTTAGTCTGCATGAAATTAAATTGTTTTTTGCATAGTAATAATTCTCTTAAATGGCTTATTTGAAAATTGGATATACATGTTTGGAGAAAAAAAAAGTCTCCAGAGCTGTGTCTGTTTCTGTATTGCAGTTCTGCAATGTATTTTGGGGAGCTGATTCAACATCTCACTAAGTCAGCAATTCAGAGGCATTTTCATTTTTGTACTTTTTGTCTTTTTTGTTTTCATTTTTGTGCCTTTTAGATTCTGCTTTCATTCTTTTTTTATGGTACCTTCCTACAGTCATTCTCAAGTAGTAAGTATAATTGCTGTAGCAAAACAGAATGTCACAGTTTGATGTCGAAGTTATTTACATTTCGGAAGTTCTTTAAAAGCGTTTCATTTTTGCATTGTTTGAAATTTGCACAAGCTTTTCTTTGTTAGCTTGGATGGGTGAGATCTGCTTGTCTGCTTGAGCTCCTTCATGCGTTTCTAGGATATTTCCACACAAATACGCTTAATCAACTTTTAGAGGGAGTCTGTTCTGTAACAGAAACTCCCAAGTGAGCCACAGCTTTTGAGTGAAAAGGAGAAGCTTTGAAAACGTTGTCAAGTCTTTGAATTGGGAAGAGAGGATGTCAGGTGGAATAGTTCAGGAAAAGTTCCTGTGCCTTTTCCATGCGGGTTAACATCTCTGGTTTAGATTGAACAAGGTGTTGCAAGGGGATTTAATAATTAGTGTTAGCTATGTGCTCTCTTCCAGTATTTTCAGGCATTTGGGCCTGTGACGTCCCTTGATGTAAATCCCCATTACTTCTTTTTTTCTTGGCTGTATACAGGGAGAGGTTGGATTGATGTTAAAAAAGATGAGCGTCTGAATCACAAGTTGTGTGCGAAAGCACACTGCCTGTCTTCCCAATTGTCATTTTTGAAATATATGTTAATTTAGGT
Source organism: Bucorvus abyssinicus (assembly GCA_009769605.1). NCBI lineage: Eukaryota > Metazoa > Chordata > Aves > Bucerotiformes > Bucorvidae > Bucorvus > Bucorvus abyssinicus. Next base: position 22,025,192 of record CM020028.1, read on the forward strand.
AATAATTTGAGGTGCTTGATTACACCCACCCACCCCCCCCTTTCTGGAATGCCTGGAACACACAGTAAGGATCAGCATGTCAGAACAACGTGTTTTAAGAACTGAAAGAATAAATGAGAAAAGCAGTCTCTTAAACAGTATTTGAAGTTTGTTCCTATTACTTAGGTGTTACAGCTTTATTTTAGGAAGATGGAAGTGTTGGTACTGGAATATGTGTGTGCATTGAGACAGTCAACCTGCTAAGGTGATGTTCTTTTCACGCTAGATGTCAGTGTTAACATACCTGTTCTGTAACCTCAGGTGCAGTCATTCTGTTGTCCTCGTGGGTACACCTGTATTTAATGCTTCCATTACAATTTATGGTTGTAATGTCAAGGCAGTGACTGCAAATAATGATTTGTATGTTGACCCTTGATAGGCGGCTGTCTGTAACTCTTTTTTCTGGTGAAACTCCTTTTTGCCCTCTATTGCACTGAGTAAACCCAGGAGAAACAGGCTGGTCTTTGTTAAAATGTCTGCTACAATCTTTCCAATACCCTTATTTCTCTTTCATCTTAGTTTTAAATAAGATGGCTTTGAAAACCTGAAAGATAGTAGATGAGTGATAACTGCATCACTCCAACTTAAATCCACTGGAGACATCATAGTTGATTTTTCATCCTCTCAAACTGTCAATAATTAGCTGACTAGCAGTAATTCAGAAGATGTCTCATAAGATCATCTGTTAATGTGTTACTTGAACATGTTGTGAGACTACCCATAGGCATGTGGTTATTTGCCTTGTTTCTTTTGGTTTACAACAAAATTTTTTTAATTGCCTGTGTTTCATCTGGAGCTTTGTAGCGGTGACTGTAATGTAAATATCCTGGTCTTGTGTGTCAGGAAGTATGGTCACTGTTTTGTGCCTGCAGCTGTAACAGTGACCACAGCCTATCTTCCTAGATAAAAAGCCTCAGTGAGGATATTGCGGTTAGTAACAATAAACAGTGCGACATGATGAGCAGTGGATTAAACACTGTTCTTTTTATGCCTTTAGCTTCTGTAGAACCTATTATTCTGTCATTCTATAAATGAACCATTGCTTATTTACATACTTTTTAGTGTATTTTTCAGGGTTTTAGCTGTCAATATATTTGTTATACTGTGCTCTCTTCGTTTCTGTAACACCACAAAGAGTCCAAAAGTACTTCCTTTGATACCAAGAGAAGAGGAGCTGCCAAATGCTGTCCTTCAAAGCATTTAGTATTTTGGGGACCCTGAGCCCAAAGAAGGCAGCAGTTTGCTTCAAGGCTCAAGATTTTATTGGAGTATAAGCACAAATGTTTTTCAGGCAACTTCTTCAAGTTTCTTTGAAGAGTAGACGTACCTCAAACATATTTATTCGTGCAATTTTTTCACAATGAGAAGTAGTATACTTCTAAAATAACACATTTAGTTTCTGTAAGCCGTCAGTGGCTCTAGAGGCTCAGGCAGAGGTAAGAGGGCTTGACAGGTTGACTCAGGCTGTGTTTCTTTAGCTAAGGAACTTGGTGGCTGCAGAGACCAGCTGAGTGCAGGTGGGATCGTTTTAGAGATGCACCCTGTTTGGACTTTATGTATGACTGTATCTACAAATTAAGAAGTATGCAGTTAGCTTCCATTTTTGGATTTATAAAGAAGGGAAGTATTTGCCATGTGATTACAAATATGGTACATTTTTCATATAAAGTTTTAAAGGCAACACAACAGTTCAACAATGTAATTTCCCTTTTATTTTCGAGTGTAGCTGTAACGTAACTGAACAAACGCATTTTTCCAAGAGTAGTAAAGAGAAGCTACAGTTTTCAAATTCTTCTTTAATTTTAGAAAGCTGCACGTGTGCAGAAGTTGTTGCTGCTGTTGATGTGAACACTCTTGCCAATGAAGTTTATAAGCACAATTTTCCCAGCACACCATTATGGGCAAAGACAATTGAGGTGAGTAATGAATGTCTTTTTTACTCTAGTGTGGCATTTGCAGAAGTAAGTTGTCTTCACTATCCTTATTAGTGACAAGAGAAACAAAAAGATTTAATTTATGTTCTTATGAATATAGCAGTTTTACCATAGCACAAGAAATCAAAATTATCGTTGCTTGTTGAAGTTAGAGGGATACTCACACAGCAGTCTTGAAAGTCTTGACTGCTGCTTCAGAAAAGGTTACATGAATGTCAGGAGGAATGCTTACTACCAATAAAGGAAGGAGAAAAATGGTATTTTTAGCTTAAAAAATATTTTCAGGTATTTTGAAAGAATTTAATTAAATTACTTGAAGGCATGCCTTCATTTTGTAGTTATAGTTGAGCTCAGTAAAACACGGGAAAATATACTGGATAGGACAGTCTTGCTTTTTTTTGTGGGCTCAATAGATTAAATGTTTTAGGTATTCCGTCCCTCTTACAAATTATTTGAAGAAGAACTAGGTAAAATTGGATTCTGTTTTAATAATTGAGGGGCAAACTAGGCATATCATTTTGCCTGAATTTCATTAGAAATTACCGTATACTTAAGCTTTTTTTGCGGTTTTACAATATGACAGTAAAAGCTACTGAATTTGTTTTAAGACACTGGCTTAAATATGATTTAAATAGGTGGCTAAAGAGTAAATTTGAGTGCTCATCCAGCACTCAATAATACCAGGCTAAATGATAGTTCACAATTTTATATGGGAAAAGAACAAGAAAGCTTGTCTATATCTCCTTATAGTAGATAAGAGCGGATTACAGTCAGTAAGACCTGCTTTAAATTTATTGGAAAAAATATAGCGGCTTTTGTCTACTTTCTGTGGGTAGTTATGTTACATTTGCTATATAGCTATCCCTCAAAATATGTCAGGCAGTGATTTCTTTGTCCAGCTCATAGTTACTTGATCATTATCCTTATTCTCTCCTCTTGGCCCCTTAATATGTTGTCATAGTGTTGGTTGAAGTTTAGTCTAGAGGAACTTCTACCTTGGTAGTTAATTCATGCTATAGACCTAACAGAAATATTTTTGCAGGGTAGGGCTTTCATCCCTGTAATACCTTTGAGGGACTTTTACTGGGCAAAAACTAGAATGAAGTAAACTTCACAGGATGCTTTGGTAGTGAGCTCCTAAGAGTTAAAACCCACAGTTCAGGCCTGTAAGAACTGTTGTGTTAACACATGAGCTATTTTTCTGATCAGATATTTTGTCTTTCAAGAAGATCTATTATTTTTTCCACCTACTTTGAATATGTTAATATTGGTTTTGATGTACAAAGACTTCATATCTGAATAGGGATATGTTATTTGAAGGAGGTAGGGGGAGAGATAACTAGTCAATAGTTTGATGTGATCTACTGGAAGAACCACTACCCACCACTTCTGAAAGAATGAGTAGATAAAAACCTCAGGACTATGTATGGATGCTAACATCATTACTGTTTGTGATTTGTATGCAAAGCAATTAATGCACATTTGCATTGTGTGGTTTGCCAAGGTTGAAAATATTGAAATTATTAGGTCAAATAGAGATTAGGTGATTTTTTGTTAGGTGAAGCAGATAGTGGAAGTAAGAGGATAGTTTGATCTGAAAGGTGATGGGAGAGTTTCATACAATTTAAAACACTCAACATTCTTCTGTTTTTTTCCTTATTCAGGGCATATCACTGAAAGAATTTGACAAATTATCATTTGATATGATTTTGATGAGTCCTCCCTGCCAGCCATTTACAAGGTAGATATAGCACACTGTAGAAAAGTGCCGTTATTACAGTACGTACTGTTAAAAGAGAAACGTTTTCAAGAGTGATGCTATGTGTGGGTCATCTGTGCATCTTTTTCTTCCTAAGCAAAAATGCTGTAGCTCTGTTCATTGTGATCTTCACTGAAGAGGAAGAAATGCAGCAATTAGAATCTTAATTATGGATCACATTTCTTGTAGTACGTATTTTATTTCAGTTTAAATTAAGCTGCTTACAACACCTATTTTGCATACTCTGTTACTCCAGGGAAATTCTGAGATTTTGCTGTTTAGGAGTGCTTCCTTTCCCTTTAGATATAAGTCTAATCTTTTCCTGTGGCAACTCCAGAAGACGGATTGGATTTCTCACTTCTGCTTGAGACGAAGAGTGTAATCTGGTTTTATTTTTACTTAGAAAATTGCATGTGCACACAGATGGTTTATTCTGAAGAATATTTCTATTTTAGCCAAGTCGAGGAGGATAAGGGCTTTGAAATGATTTTTTTGGATGGTCTAGAGAAATATCTTGCTGATTAAGAACTGAATTTACTGAGATGTTATTAGTCAAATTAGTTTCAAATTCATGTTGTTTGACAGCAGTGACCAGTAAGATTCTAGTAAGTGTACTCAGGCAAAGTAGTAGCTTCATGGAAGTCTGTTGATGGTGATGAAACTGCTTGTGTAAGGAAAATATATCTCGTTGAATGCTCTAAGTTTAAATAAAAACCCCTCCGAAGTGGTGTTGATCTATAAAACTGTAGTTGTGCACACCTATGATGTATATAGGAATCATTCCTTCAAAAATATATATATTTTTTTAATAATACGATGAAAAGTAAAATCTGTGTATGACTAATGTAGAGACATACTAAAGCTCTTCCACTAAGGCTTAGTTCTGTTTTTTAAGATATAATGCAAGTGTAAGTTAGGAGAATGCAGACCTGGAATTGTTACGTTACCATTTTTATAACCTACATGAGCTGTCCAATTTAATATTGCAGCATTGGTTACAAAGTTATTCACATGGGGCTCAATCCTGCAAAGTGGTGTGCACCGAGGCTTTAATTCATAGAAATAATTTAATATATTCTATGTAAAATAGTGGGGTATTGCCAGGAACCCAGTGAGGGTTTTTTGTGCTTACAGAGCCAAGTATGTTCAAGTGGTTTGCTGTACAAGACCAGAACGCTAAACACTTTGCAGACTGGGGTGTGGATTTCATTACTGAATGCTTCAGTTTTAACCTTGCTGTGAGCTGATGGTTTCCAGGGGCAGACATTCTTAGGACACTGGATCTGTGAGCAGGTTCTCATGTCTGTACGCAATGCTTTTGCAGAATCCCTTTTTGAAACTCAAAGTAAAAAAATGTGAGCGTTCTGTAGAAAAATGTAAGTTAAATGTCTGTCTGCTCCAAGTAATATACAGGTGTGTGTTTGTTCTTTCTTAGAATTGGCCTGCAAGGTGATGTAGAAGATCCACGGACAAAGAGCTTTCTCTATATCCTTGCTATTCTCCCAAGGTATAAATGAACTTCTACCTCAGTTCTTAAGCCTTTTTTTATAACTAAGTAGGTGTTTATATTTCAGGGAGACAAGTCATCTAGAATGTTTTACTATGGGATACTACTACTATTGTGGTGTATTACTTGTTTGCTTTCACATGATCATATGTAACTTATGAATACTTGTATTTTACTGATGACATTATCATCTTATAGTTATCGTATATGCTTTCATTGTTCAGTTCTTTTTATTGTGGGTCTGTTTAAACTGTAGCTATATGATAAATTAAAGAGTTACTGTTTTTCATTTCAACATCCAACTTGCACTGACTTTGTGTGGAAGCAGGAATAGGTAATATAATAGTTTGCTAATGGGCACTGCAAAAGCATGAAAATTGTTTGAAATACTGGGTTAAAGCTTTGATTCAACATTTAGTTACCTTTTGAATAGGTAACAATTGAAAGTTTGTTTAAATATGTTATTTACTGCACAATATGCTACATCTTCCATTCCCTTCCATTCTTTTTTAAGTGTCTATTCTGTCTTTTTGGTGCTGTTTCTAGATATCTTGGAGCAGATTGTGTATCTCTGGTTTGTAGCCCAATCTTGGTTTTATGAGTAGTGATTCTGAAAAGTTCAAATAGCACTGCATTGTCTGAACATGATGCCTGTGACTTTGTATTGATCTGTCATTTTTGCCTGGTCAGACCCCAGTTCCTAGTAAAAGAGCCATAATTATTTGTATCATTTATGCCTTAAATTTTGGAACAGTAAATCCAAAGTGTTTTTTGCTGACCAAGATTTTTCTTATTGAGAGTGTTCAAAATCAGCTCCAAGTGCTCCCTGTGGTCTTTTTTTTGGAAAAGGTGTATAGCACAGCAAGAACACTTCCTGAGGAAGTGTAGCAAGCAGTTGTTCAGGGAGATTATCCAGCAGAAATCTCTGCTTCTGGATTGAGATGTCCATTGGATACCAACTGGCATGAGTCTTGAGAATTTGCATCAGTTACAGTCCACCAGAAACCATTCTTGGCTGTTCTTCTGCTGGAGGCTAGGACAGGTGTTCTATATATTTCTTTACTGGTGAATATTGCTCTCAGAATTGGAGAAGGACAAAGGGAGGTTTAGCTGTTTCTTTTTTTTAAATTAACACTTTTTGCACAGAAGGAGATGGGTACCAGCAACAGCCTTTCTTTCAGACTGCTGAGAGACACTGAGAGAAAAGAGCCTTCATACTTCCAGAAACAATGGTTTTGCACCTAGCAACACTAAATGGGACTACCTCTTTACCAGTGTCATCTGCAGATAGAGAACACAGACACAGAAAGGCTGAGTGGCTTGTCTGGGATCAGCTAAGAAATCTGTGGCAGAGAACATGAGACAGAACACAATACAGATTCTGTAGCCTGGTAAGTTAGACAACTAGTAGATAAAAAGGAAGATTGTTATTAGTCCCCGACTTCTAGCAGAGACACAAAAATGGGGAGATAATGTGAGTTTCCAAAAGCTGCAAAGGATGTCTTTCCTGGAACAAGGAATGTAACTCAGTCTTCCAGACTGACCTTTCAAAATGATAAATTAAAAACAGCAGATAGTGTATAAGTTAATAATTTGTCAGAATAATACTACCTTCCATATCCTTAAGGGAATCCTTACCTCAGTATTCCTTCTCATTAAACTGAGACACAAGTTAAGAGACTGTCTGCTGTTTGGACACTGTTGCTTCCTGGTTTCTGTGGACTTAGCTGGATAAAGGGCAGAAGCTTTTCCGTTTCAAAACCAAAGCTTTAGACACTGCAGGACATATGTTTTTCGTCATGACGATGCAAAAGAGCTGAGCTTGGCTGTGGCACTTTATCTCAACACCCCACGAGACCCGGCCGATGTGCCTTATCTCCCTTGGGCAGGTTTCTTAACTGTAAGCAGCCTGTAATATGTTCAAGATGGTGGCTTCTGCAGAGTTTCTTACTTCCAAGAGATTTATGTTTTACTGAGATAGTGTTTGTGTATTTTTTGGATATAACATGTTTGCCAGACATTGAGTATGGAGTGTTTCAGCCCAAAAAAGGGAAATTCTTAATATATGAATTATCACTTTGCATTCTAAATTGGTACAGCATGCATTCAGTTTATGGAAACTATAAAATAATTTCACATCCCTTGGCTGTTTGTACTTGTGTTCAGCTTTTTGTAATGAAATGTCACTGAAAAGAGGCTCAAACATAGCCCAGGTAGACAGGTACTAGAGATATGAAAAGGACAATTTCAAGATCTGCAAAGCCCTGGAAAATCCTTGGAGCACTCAGCCAGCAAACAAAGTCTCACCCAAGAGGTCTGGATACTGTCTCTTTATCATAGCCAAGCTATAACCCAGGGAAATCTAATGCTAAGATGCCAAAGTGCTACTTTTACAGACACATTTGTAATATTAATACCTGCCAAGTACTTAACACATACTCTTTGTACAGTGATTACTTGTCTTGTGATCTGTTGATCCAGTATGAGCCCTTGCTTTTCAGGCTGCTCTGGAGTCATTACTTTAAAAATAAGTTTCATAGTAGTCGATGATGATGTTGAGTGTGGGTAAACATACCAACAGATATATTCTCCTTTCCTCTGTAGGGAAATTGCCTGCTGTTGCTTTTTTCAGTTTTGCATTATTTTTTTCACTATTATTTTTAGTATTTTTTAGTTTTATGTAGTGTCTTGCACATTTTCCGGTTTCCTGTGAAATGCTTTAGGTTTTTAATTCTTCATGTGAATGTCTTTAATTGATGGTATTTAAGAATGTACTGAAACAAATTCTGCTGTGATTTGTATGGGTGGAAGTCCACAGTCACTTACTGACTTAAATAAGCACAGAGCTGCTGTCTGGTGTCATTAGTATCCCGTTCCTGTATGCTGTTCTGTGATCCTAATGTGTGATATCTGCATTAGCCTTACCAGAGAATTAATCAGTGCCAGAGAATGTTCCCAGAGACTTGAATCTGAATAATCTGTGCTTCTAAATTGTTAGAATGGTCCCTGCCACAGTTTGGGCGTGTTCCTTTCTCCAGAGTTTTAATACCCTGGTTTTGGAATGAGCCTATTTCCAGACCTCTGCACTGATCTTGCTAAACCTCAGATGCCTCCTTCCCCTCCCCACCATCAAAGTGAAAAAGTACAGAAAATCGAGAATATCTGCAGTTTGAGCTTTAAACATCATATTTCTTAAAGCAATGAGATTAATACTGGTTCTGATGTGTAACCACTAAAGTTATCTGACGTTTAGACATTGATTTAGGGTTTAAGCACTTTAAAACAGAAGTTCTCTGTTCCATGGCTAAATAGTGATCTTTTTTTCCCAACAACTGTCTTTCCTATTACAAACTCAATCTGTTGGATAATAATATTATGCTTCAGGAAAAGAATAGTGGTAAGCATTTTCAGAAGTACATGCATGGGGTATGGGAGGGTGTAGCAGTCTATCGGAATAGAAGAGGGTTTTGTTGGTTTTTATAATTACCAGCAGTCCAGTTTTTTAACTCAATTGGGAATGATTTGATCTAGGCAACCTTGAAAGTTGAGGTACTTTTTTTTTTTTCTAGAATACTAAACTTTAAGAGCTAGTATGATGTGGAAATACTTTGATCTTTCTTGTAGGTAAACAAATCTGTGGATGTATATAATGTAGTTTACATCTCGTTACTCTGATGTTGATAATTTTTTTTCCTTGTAGGCTCCAGAAGCTTCCAAAATACCTACTTTTAGAAAATGTTAAAGGATTTGAATCCTCTTCTGCGAGGTAAAGTGTAATTTATGCAGGTTTTATTTTTTAATTAGGGACATATTCTTCAGAAGGGGAAAGCAGGATTTTTATTTCCTAGAATTTAACAAAATAGAGTCAGATGGGACAGCTAGCATCTGTGGGTTAAAAATACTGTTTTAATTTAGGAATGAAAAGGTTGTGAAAGGAACTTGCTAAATAATTATCTATTTCTTGAAGCAGATAAAATATGTTCTAACAAGGTCACTCCATTGATTTTATTTGGTGATCATGTGTCCTTTAGAAAGGGTCAATATTCATTTTTGGAGAAACATAACAAAAAGTATAGCAGTCGGAGGTTTTGGGGTTTTATCCATGGCAGGAGCTCATGGTATCTTGTGTTACGATTGTGGTGCAGTATACCGGCTTTCTTCAGAACCACTGTTGATAGTAGAGTATCACTGGTTCAGGATTGCCATCAAATTTTCCAGAGATACAGTATGAAGACTGTATATAATCTTTGTCTGAAACGTGGAAGAGGAAGATTGTCAATAAGGTTACGTACTGACAGCAGGAGCATTCTCCTCTCTTGTGAGCAAAGCAGTGGACAGGGTGCTGTGGTCTTCCTTCTCATTTCTTGCAGGAATAGAGTAGGATCTTTCCATAGCATTCTTTAAAGCACCCAGAGAGCAGTCACCCTGCATATCATGGACCTTAATGAGTATGGCAGGCAGCTGGGAGATGTGTTCAGCACTCTCACTGGTGAAGTGTGCAACAGTCCTCTGTGAACTCTCGAACGCTTTGTTGGAGGGGCTGCTGCTGCAGACTCTTGTGATTCCCTAGGCTGTGCCTTGCTGGCCAGTGTTTAGAACAGGTTTTAGTTCAGAAAACACCCCAGATAGAATTCTTGTTTCTCTTATGACACTAGGGATGCAGTGTCAGATGCAGTGCCAGGTACAGGTCACAGCTCCCGTTTTTCATATAGTTCCAGCCTAGTGCAGTTTGCATGGAATTTTTTTAAGAAATCTTTTAAAAATGATTTTCAGTGATATTTCCATTGTTTATAAAGTACATGCCTACCTCACTGTTATTATCAAAGCCACCAATCTTTTCAGTCCCTTGAGTTACCCCTTTTGTTAGGCTTAGCTGATGCCATGTATGTGAACAGAGGGAAGTAGTAACTATTTGTAGTGGTTTTAATCACCTGTTTTGTAATTCACAATAAAGAGAATGTCTTGCCCTTTGATTGTTCTCAAGTTCAGAAATGGATGACTTCTTATCTGTAATTCTCTGTCCAATTTTGTCATTGAATGTGCTGAATGTCTTGGTACCTAAGGGGTTGCATTTAATGTGCTTTTATTTAGGATTAAAAAGGGCGTAAAGGTTGTATGAAGGGAGTAATTGCCTTTTGATTCTCTTAACTGCCAGAAATGAGCTTTTGCAAACACTGGAAATGTGTGGATTTAAATATCAAGAATTTCTCTTGTCTCCAACCTGCGTGAGTACTAAAATTGCTCTATTACTATTTAACTGTTCAAACTGCGCTGAGCCCAAGAACTTTTGAAAATTATCTATTGTATTAGAAAGGACAGTCATGACCAGAGCTGAAGATAGGCTTTTGAATGAGAAAGCATGAGTTCTGATTTCTCATCTGTGTACTGGCATAATCATACTGCTGTTAATGTTCAGATCCTAGTCCCATATCGCTTTGATACCATTTGATATTTTTTAAAAAGGTGTGAATTTACACCATGGCAAGGAAGATGGTTTTCCCTGCAGGGGCCTCATTGCTTCAGAAGTGCTGACGCCTGGGAATTTCCCAGCACAGAAAATGTGATTGTGTCACTTGTGGGTGAGGGGCTTTGTTTGCATGTTTCCCTGGCAACTGAAAAAAGTCAAGAGAGATTTCAGATTGTGCAAGTCTAAATGGAGTCAGTGAAGTATTGTATATGTCGGAGAGAAGCTAATAGAAAGTAGCTTGAAAACCAGTTGTGGTGCATTTTTTTCATTGTTAGATGTCTTGCAATTCCTTGTTCAAAAAGTCAAGGAGATGCCTTTTTGCCTTTTTTATAGAAAATGGGTAGTACCTGTCCCAAGAAATTGTGATGCATGCCATTTTTCTTCTTACCTCACATAAAAGTTTGTTTACATTCCTGTTCATTTACAGGGAAAATAAAAACCATAATATACAAAGAATAATTGCTCACTTGTTTCCTTGAAAATACCTAGGCGTGGAAGATTTAAGTGTTTAGAATATATATAGTGTGGCATAGTTCTGTTATGGTGTATAATGGTAGATAACTTGTATGACACTGTAGACCAGTTTTTCTCTCTTTACCACTTGGACTAAAGGCTTGTGGATTTTGCTTACAGCTTGGCATTCCCAATTCTAGGCTGCGGTATTTTCTAATTGCAAAGCTTAACCAAGAACCATTTTCCTTTCAAGCTCCTGGTCAGGTGAGTCTATTAGTGTTACTTGTATTTGCTTTGTTTCATGGAGATTGAGTGTTGAATCTTCAGTTTAGTAGTGTATGTTGATGAAGGAGAGAGAGATAAGTGATACCAACAGAGAAGTTAAATTCTGTCACTTTTTGTCAGCCTGGATACTCAGTTTTCTAAGGACTGAAATCATAGAATCATCTGGTTGGAAGAGACCTTTAAGATCATCAAGTCCAACTGTTCACCCTGCACTGCCAGGGTCCCTGAACCATGTCCCTCAGCACCACATCTACACGTCTTTTAAACACTTCCAGGGATGGGGACTCCACCACCTCTCTCAGCAGCCTGTTCCAATGCTTCACAACCCTCTCTGTAAAGAAATTCTTCCTGATATCTAACCTAGATCTCCCCTGGTGCAACTTAAGGCCGTTTCCTCTCGTCCTGTCACTTGTCACATGGGAGAAGAGACTGACCCCCACCTCTCTTCAACCTCCTTTCAGGTAGTTGTAGAAAGCAAGAAGGTCTCCCCTTAGACTCCTTTTCTCCAGGCTAAACACCCCCAGTTCCCTCAGCTGCTCCTCATAAGACATGCTCTCCAGACCCTTCACCAGCTTTGTTGCCCTTCTCTGAACACGCTCCAGCACCTCCCTGTCCTTCTTGAAGTGAGGGGCCCAAAACTGAACACAGTATTCAAGATGTGGCCTCACCAGTGCCGAGTACAGGGGAACAATCACTTGCCTACTCCTGCTGGCCACGCTATTTCTGATACAAGCCAGGATGCCAGTGGTTTAGATGGCTTTAAACAGTTTGAGGAGACCTGCTGATAGTGGGCTGGAAACAATGCATTCTGCTACCTTTTTCACACGCTTGGAAAGGTCTTTTGCAAAGGCAGTTATTTGTGGTTGTTCCTGACATCATTGCTGGTAGGTCAGCAAATCTATGCTAACAGTTTTTGAAATCTTCATGAAAATAACATTTAATGGTTACTTGCTTTATTCTGAGCATCTTTGAAGGAATTCTGATTCACTGCAGAGTCCATTATCAGGTTGTTTCTCAAATGCTGTTCTTCAACATTTTACTCACAATTTGTTCCTAGATTTTGACAAGATTCCCGGATCAGGACCGAAAAGAGTTATTCAAGGATAGAGATCCTGACAAAGTGGATGAAGCTAGTTCTTTCTTGTATTCTGAAAAGAATCTGGATCCAGACATTGGTCCTGATTGCAGCAGCAAGAAGAGTTTACCAAAAGGGGCTTTTCTTTTTAAGCTTGAAACAGTAGAAGAAATGAAAAGGAAACATGATCAGGACAATGATTCCTCTATTCAAATGCTAAAAGATTTCTTGGAAGAGGAAAATGAAGAAATGAGGCAGTATTTCTTACCACCGAAGTCCTTATTGCGCTATGCTTTCTTGTTAGACATTGTAAAACCCACTGGTCGGAGATCCACATGCTTTACAAAAGGGTAAGTCGAAAGAAAATGTCTTGCTGAATCATGTCCTGAAAGTTAAGTGTGCTTTTGCTTGTATACTGTGAAAACAAGGAGAGACATTTTATCAAAAAAACCCCAGGCCTCTGGAAAAAAAAAAAAAATCTCGTTAGATAGTATGCTTTCTGGTGCAGTAGAATGCCAGCATGAAAATCTGTCTGGCAGAACATCATGTGCCCACTCCAAAAAGGCATTCACAAAAGAGAGTGCCATTTGTTGTTGACCTTCACAGAGCTTAATTACCCCTGCGGAAATATGGTTCCAGTAGACTGGTATAGTACTGATTCATTAATGAATTTTTTTATATTGCTTAGTGAAGTTACAAAGTGTCATGCATGACAGATCCGTTCCTCATTAAAACTGTCTCCACTGTACATTTTATTGATTTCTTGGAATTTTCAGCTGTGTAGGTCAGAATAGCTGTGGATTGGCCATATGTCATAAAACCAGTTAGGCTGCTGCATTTCAAATCATATTTGATGGAGCAGAACATCAGTGCTTTTCTGTCTAGTAGTTTTCTGATTTGTACTTTACAATTTTACATTCGAATGCCAGAGGTTGTTGAGTAGTCTGAAACCACACAGACGACTGGTCAGGAGCTTTTCCACTGAATGCATTTGTGTTGGAAAATGCCAGTAGGAGCCTGGAAGTTTGTGGGAAATGTTAATATTGGTGAATTTTTCAAATGGGATTGTTCTTTTGGAATTCTCAGAATGTTTCAACAAAATGACTTAGTTGATGCATTAAAGCTAATTATAGCTTTTTTTTCCCCCGTTAGTAGAAATTAGACTGCCAGAGTTATTGAAGATTTTGTGATTTCAGCATTTTCTCTTCTCAGCTTTTTTTATTCTAAAAGAATTTCAAACATTCAAAATTTGTGAAACAGGAAAGCTCTTCCCCCAGCTCTTATTGACATAAGCCTTTTTTGTCCTCACTCTTTTGAGTTGTGGGGGAGTCAGCATCTCGTGGGATCTGTTCCTTAACTAGAATAGCCAAATAAAAAACCTAGGCTAGAATGATCTCTTATGTGTCCATGTATGCCCCAAGTGTCATCAAAAATAAATTGGCCACTTGTGGTTTCACTATAATATGTTGTGGTAGTTCTTGGTCACGTTTATCAAAATCACACTGAAAGAGGCTTCTGAGCAGTTAATATGAAGTCTTTAAATGTAGTGGTGGGAAATCTGACACAGAACGTGACTCTTGCCCTTCTGCTGATGTGGAAGCCAGGCCAGATAGCTGTGGTAGTTGTTCTTGGCTCAAAATATAGGAATCCAATTTACTGTCTTTGTTCCCTTTTTTAAGAGCCTTTGGGAAGGAAGGTTTCCAGCACGGTTCTCAGTGTGGTCATATCACTTACAACTCTGCATTTTAAAGAAAGATTATAATTACATCTCAGGCTTCAACCAGCTCACTTTCTGAGGCCACGGATAAGTTGCTGCCATATGTGTTCTAGGAGTTCTACTTTTATGTTTCTCTGAAGCATGAGATTTAGGAAAGAGGATCCTGAATGGAGCAGACCAGCACTCCAAACAGTACAGAGAATCTCTCTCCTGAGATGCCTGTCTGGTGTCTTTTTTTACAAGTCACACTGATCATCAGCTTTGAGATGGGGAGAAAAACTTCCCTCAGTTCTGATGGTCTTCAGATATTTCCAGCAAGGTTTATGTGACGAGGCTAATCCAGTTATGCCTTCTCCAGTCCTTGCTAATTCATGGGCCTCAAACACTGATATCTCATCAGGCTTTTTTGCCTTTCTGCCTTTGTCATGCCAGTATGTCTTCTGAAAGGTGTTGGTGGAGTATAGGGCAAAATGTAATGGCCTGTGATGAATGAGAGATTGAGCAGATGATCCAGTGTTCCCTTCCGGACTTGGACTCCTAGGCAATTGGAACATGATTGCTGGGCTCCTTGAGACTACAAACACCATGGTTTCTTTTAGGAGTATGTTGGTGGTGACTGAAGTTATGAGAGAAAATTGTCCATTTTAAAGGAAAGAGCAAATGAAAACTACTTTAGATATAATCATTCTGGATTTACTTGTAAATTCTTGATATATATTAAGAGAAGCAATACCTTCTAAAATAGTGTAATATCAGTTACAGAAACACTCTCTAGCATTGTGGGAATTACCTTTTCGTTAGTGAAAATATAGGACACAATATACCAGAAATAATATGTGTATGAAATTAAAAGGATTTTTTTGAATGCTTACAGAAATAAAAGGGGGAGGTGGGGAGAAATTTTCTGTCTGATGAAAATTGAAGACTGCAATTTCTTAAACCAACTTCTTTCATTATAACTGCTAATGAAATGTCAGAAAATCAATGCATCATTTTTTACTGTGGCAAAAATTCCCATCTTTAATTATGTTCTGAGTCTAAGGTAGGAATGTTAATTTTTCTGTAGTCAGCAGATGCAATAATAATTAATAACAATCCAGCTAACATTCACTATCTGCCCACATTTGTGTTTTTTTTTAAAAAAAAACCCAACCAAAAAAACAACACTCACCCCCAGCCTCAAAACCACTTTTACACAAACTGGATAGTTTTATGAGGAGTTCTGTACTGTAGTACCAATTATTTAGACTAGAGTATTTTATATAACATGGATCCTATTAAAGCATTATTTCCCCCCCCAATAAAACTCTAAAAATACCACTTTGAAATTTGTCCTCACTGACTTATTTTGGCTTAGATATATTAATCTGAAATACTATCCGTTGCTATATAAGAAGATGACCAGGATTCCTTGGTGCTGTGTGTGTTCCAAACTTGTTGCATGTTCAGAATACAACTGATCAATTAAAGGTGATGTATTTACAACACAGTTTGATTCCATGTGTTCTTAATCTGCATCAGTGTTTAGAGCCTTTTATTCTGATCCTAAGGAAGATTTGTAAGCACTTTGTTTTAAAATGAGTGATACTCTCACTGATATTGGCAGATCTACTCATAAGCTTTTTCATCTGAAGAAGAAATTCTCAAGATTGAACCATGCTGGGTTATTGTCTCTGTGCTGATTCATGGGAGACTATACCTTTATTCGTTGTGGAATTAGAAAGACTCGAAACAGAAATTGTTCCAGTGCCTTGCTTTAGAATGGGTCCCAAGTGGAGAAAAAAGACCTGTATAACTGTCTTTACAGATACCTGGGTAAAACTAGAGAATAGTATCTGTTAATGATTGATGCAGACAGACTGCATCCATCTAATGTGTGGGATCTTCCAAAGTTCTTCCACTGTGCAAAAGCAATCTGTTGACTGGACTCAGTCTCTTCTTGTACAGAGCGTTCAAACACTACCATAGTTAGACCAGCAAAGCACGTTTCTGAAAGCCCATAATTATATTTAAATCATAGCCTGGAAGAGACTACAGAGTAAACATGTTGTTATGCAATCAACCACAAAGCATCCAAAAAAGCTGTCTTATGGTTTTAGAATGTAAGTTTGCTTACTGTTTAGTTGGATTTAATTTTATTCTGTCTGTCTTCTTTTTCTTTCTTCTGCTCTGCATAGATGTCTGGTCATCCTATATCCCTTCCCTCTGTGGAAAAACAAGCAATGAAAAGTTAAACCTGACTGAACCACTTTGATCCTAATGGATTGATATAAAAGCTGGAGGCTCACACTAATGGCCCTCCTTTGAATATGGAGAGCTGTTTCGAACCCCTAGGACCATTTGGCTTTTAACACATTTTGCCTTCATGTAAAATTGGTGTGTGCCATGGAGATGGCCCTTTCTGATGCTGCTGTGCTTGAATTCCTTGGCCTTGTGTAGTTGCCTAGTTGCCTTATATAAGGCATTAGTGAGGATAAACCCTCGTGCGTTGATTGCAGACTCATCCCTAGAGTGCATGTTCAGAGGCTGCTGCACTCTAAGAGTTAGCATTGTTAGTAACAAGGCCTTTCACTTTAACAAATAAGTGTCCTGAACAGATAATCAAAGCAAAGGAACTTAAGTAACCTCCCTTCATCTTTGCATTTGTCAGTATTATCAGATCCGATGAAAATACTCATTTAAGATTGTTGTTGTTGTTAAGGTATGGACACTATGTAGAAGGGACAGGCTCAGTTCTGCAGACAGCAGTAGATGTACAGGTAAGAATGCATAGACTAACATATGAAAATGACTTGTTTTAAAACTTGGTTTTTTTCTGTCTTCTGTTTTGTTATTCTGAATATTATAACAAAAAAGCTTTTAAAACTACATTTTATGGCAAATGAGTTTTCAGTTGTTTTACTTCACATTCCTAAACAACAGTTTATTTAAATCAATATTTTATGCGTGCCTCTCCCTTGGAGAATGTGAGTTGCTATTATGTTATAATCTGTAGTGTCCTACAGAGGTTTCACAGGGATACGTGAAAACGAAAAATTACTAATACTATGGATAAACTACAGTACAGTGTTGTGAATCTAGGGCCACTTTTTTAACACACATGATCCAGTAATTAACTGTTAGATGTTTAATATGTTTGAATTACAAAAGTATGAATATGTAGTATTTTGAAAAGTTCTACTGTTAATATACTGAGTTCTCCACAAAGTGGTATTTTGGCATTGGGAAAGGTAAAAATAAGTGTATTGGTGAATCATCATTCAGAGATACTTTTCACAAAGCCTGTTTTGTAGACAAGCACCTCCTCTTGCGCTCATGTGCTGTTTGCTAATACTATATGGCATTTCAAAGCATGAGAATGCAGCTTTGGAATTCGGGATAATCTCAAAGCGAATGTATTAAAACAGCTGCATCCGTACAGCTTAATTTGTGTGGATGGCCTGCTATGGAGTTATATTAAGTCACTATCCTGTCACTAACAAATGTTTATAGTTCTTTGATTGCCTCATTAAGTGTCGGTATAGCTTGTAAGTGGAGGAAGAAATTATGAGTGTCCTCATGGCAACACCGATTGTTTTCTTGCAATCCCATGTGTTGAGAGATTGGCTGCAAAAATACATCACCAATCATACTTTCAAGCAAAACATGCTATTGTCTTTGGCACTGTAATAATCAAAGAAATATTCTGTTAAGATGTGAGCATTCAAGTTCATGTATTTGGCCTGCATTGGTGATACCTCTTGTTTTGGATATTCTTCATAGCTTGAATCAGTATTTGAACACATTGAAGAGTTACCAGAAGAAGAGAAGCTTATGAAACTGTCAACACTAAAACTGAGGTATTTTACCCCAAGAGAAATAGCAAATCTTCATGGATTCCCTCTGGAATTTGGTATGTGCTGCAAAGCCCCCATTTCTGCATAATTCTTCGGAAATGCCAATGTAATCTTTTTACTGGATACTAATCCACGCCTTTTATTTTGCATTTCTTTTTGGACTACTCAATTCTTATGATTGATTCTTTTTATTTGGCTAACTGAATTTCTCTGAATTTTCACCAGTTTTTTATATTTTATAAGAGCTAGCTTCTGTGGTTAGGTTTATCTTCATAAACCAGGAAAAGAGTTCTGGCACGAGAAGATGCTCTATTACTGAATGGCAATGAAGGTATCCCTTTGTTTCAAGTTGAAACTATTTACTTAGCAGCCAACATTACTCACAACTGTGGAAAGTCAACATGTCCTGCCAGTTTAGGAAGGCTGTTAGTGGTTCTCAGTGTTTGAGCGGCTTGATTTCTCCCTTCCACACATTTGCAGCTGCTGACAAATGGAATTTCAGAAGATACAGATATTTCTTTGTTCAGGAGTGACCAAACTCTTCAGTTAATAATATTTTAAGTCACCTCTGTTTTCTAGAAAAGGCAGTCCTAGCTCTTGGTCAGTTACTTCATTTTTTAACTGTTTTTGTGGAGAAGGGAGAGTCAAGGAACAAGACTCAGCAATACCAGTACATTGGACACATGGCAACCAGAATTAAGCTTGAAATAAATTAATCAGATTTCAAGTTCGCCTTGTAAAGAAAGGCAGGCAAGAACTTGTAGCTGTTATTACTTGCTAAGGAACTTGACCTGCTGCTGTCACATCAGATCAATTTATTGTCTCTCAGCAACACAAGCATCCATAGGATAAGACACCACTGATCTTGAGTAATTTGTTACATCTTTCTTTGACTTCCTCAGTGACTGAGTTCTGAGGTGTGCTAATAGTTTTTATGTATTTCTTTCTTTTGCAGTTTCAGATTGCTTTCTCATTTATTACTTATGGTTATATTAAAAATTACTACATTCAAAGAACGTTCTCAAGGTTGAAAAGTCCATTGTTAGAGTTGCCAGTACTAAGCTTACTTGTTTAAGAGTATTTGCAGGAGTGTGTGTCAAGTTACGTGTCAATATGCAGGATTTTTTCGTGGCCTCTCTTCTTTAATAAATCTGTTATTTTTGCAGACAGCCTTTTTCTTAGCACAGCTCTGTTCCATATTGCTGTAGGCTGATGTAAAGAAACTTGAGCTAAGCAGGGCTAGGTTGGACTTGTATAGGTTTATCGTGCTGTGCAGGCTCCCTTTTGAGCACAGAGTTGCCCATTTTCTCTTTTCTTTTAAATACAGCTTGTATGTTCTGGATGTTAAATCAGTCTTTGCAGCATCACTGAGAGGTGTATTAGTGTTAATACTGCTTGCATTTTATGGGGAGAGAACAGAGACAATGGACAAATTTATGTTTGGAAGACTCTGTTAATTTAACTGGGTGATCAGTTTGTGAAACCTGACCTACTTCAGCGTGCATGAAATGATACCATGCTTCCTCTGTTCAGAGCTCATCGTCAGGGGCAGCTGGGAGCGTCAGTGTTTTTGCAAACTGGAACTGAACTCTCAAGAGAAGGCAGGCTTCTGAATCTGAGGAGCATCCAGGTCATCACTGTTTATGAAGTGCTTATTTGGCAAACTTGTCTTTTGTCATCTGGGAACTGTGGAGAGAGGGACAGGGACAGATTCCACCTCTCAGAGGGCAGTACCTTTCTCCCTTAATCATGGCACTTCTTTACAGTTCTTGCAATTTCCCGCTTTGCTATACTACTTTTCCAGCTTCCACAGCACATGAAATAAGCCTCTCTGAGCCATTGGCTTGCCCTCACACATACTCCTGATTCATAGGCAGAACAGGCTTTTACCACTGCACTGAGTCACAAGTCTTGTCTTTGTGTTTAATCTAAGACGTTTCCCACTTTGTACTTAAAAAAAAAAAGAAGTGTTACTCAGCTCTAGGCTGATTTGAAATCTTGGGTGAATTTAGGTACTATAAGTTTCTTCTGAGGATTGCAAGCTATGGGTTTTTTTGAAAGTTGCTGTATTTATGGCTACAGCAAAGGGTGTTTCCCTGACAGCATTTCTCCCATGTTACATTTCAAGTTGTCATTGTGAAGTGTGGTATTTCCAGGAGGAAATGTGCTGTAATTTCTCTGCTCCTGTGTTCTGTAGTGGCAGCAACATTTGGGCTGAAATGTTCAACAACAGAAAGCCTGGAGGTGTACCCACTGCAAATATATTGTTGGTCCAAGAAACTAAAAAATGAAAAAACTACAAGCTGCAAGAATGAGTGAAGAGAATGTCAGGAAGCTTTGTAACAGATGCTTTTACTAGCTGCAGCTACAGTATTATCAGATGAAACATGATTGTGTCTAAATGATACTATATTTTAGCAATTAATGGCCTTTTCCAATTCAAGAGATCCAGAGTTAAAGTAATTGTTTAACAGATTTATTTGTGCTTTTAACATCTAAATGTATAGATAGTAATTGCACTACAGGTCAATAAAATACGGCAGTCATGTGTCTTAGCTGCTACTGTGGGTCCCACAGCAATATCATTAAAAGTGACCAGAGCATTCTTGCACCTGCGACCTGCTCTCATGAGGGTGGTGTCAGGATGCCTTTTCCATTTTTCCATTTTTCCTGTTAGTGATGTATGTAAGCTATTAGGAAACAAATGGCAGCCTAGTGGAAAGCCAGCACAATGAGATAGTGCATATTGCTGAGACCACATCATCATCAAGTACCATGCATGACCAAAATGATGCGGTGAGAGCTGTGCAGCAAGTGCCAGCATACTGTGAGTTGTTAAATCTGCTTCTGATGTAGGCTGTCCTTTAGCCAAGAAGATAGAAGGTGCAAGATAATGTTAACAGGCAGATAGAGGACACTTGGGATAGAGGGAACAGTGAGCCCCGAAAATTAAATCAGGCTTCCAGTTGCCAAGAGGCCGAAGGAGAACCTCTGAAATTTTCAGAGTTCAGAAAAGCTTCTTGGGCAATAAGTGCAGATGCGTATGTGTGCATGCATAAATACATATTTATTTTTATATACTCTTTTAAAATATATGTATTTTAAAATATACCTTATTCAGTGAATTCATCTGAAAACTCCATCTAAGGTAATGTGTGTGGGAGTGCAAGAGATTGTTCCAAAGACAGAATAACGGTTGCCCAAATGTGAGTGCCAGGAAGCTGGGCAGAGTGGATGGAGCTGGCAGAAGATGTGTTTACTAAAGCAGCCCATGTTCGAGGCATTAAGAACTGGCAGAGAAGGATGGAACAACTCCTCCCAGACACCTCCTCCTCAGCTTTCCACCCTTGGCTCAGCAACTGTCCAACCGTGTTCTCTCCTGATCAGTCCCAGGAAGAGGATTTTTCTGATGTGCTATGAAAACTTAAGAACTTTCATATATCCCTACTTGCATGCACAGTCTGTTTATGCATCAAAGCTAATCTTGCTGGTGATGACCTTGGGCTCAAAGATAGGTTTTCTTCTTAGGAAATGATCAAGTAATTGAATGTGACCAAGTTTCACCGGCTTAGCAAATGACCCTGATGGTTGAATCACCACTGCTGTTCATCTTTCACTCAAGTTGAAGCAAATGCACTTTAGCTGGAGTAAGCTAAGAGAGCAAGCAGGGGCGGTTACAGCAGACCAGCTGTTGGCAACTTCTGCATTCTCAGAAGCCTGGTTACCTTTGTGCACTCAGTACATGACACAGCCCTTTCACAATACCTGGACCAGTTTAACTTCTGGGCCTCCCTTCTTTCTTCCAGTCTGTGCACTTACCATGTGAAGGCCATTTTGGATGCTGTCTGTATTTCTGAGTGCATTTGACAGGGTCAGCATTGAATTACATGGAAAATTGTTCAGCTGGTTGATCACTCACTGAATAAACCTTGCTCATAGCTTAATCCATACTGGTAGTATATGGTGCTGTGACACTCGTTTGATTTGCCTCAACTGGTTAGAGGGGATCAGACTGGAAGTACAATATAAAACTTATTGAGAAGTGCAGTTTAGTCCATGTGCAGAATCATCACTTTTTCTGCCATGGCCACATTCTTCTGTGGAGGTCCTCTAGAGTAGCAGTTGTGCAGTGTTTTAGGTGCTACCCCCCCTCCTTGAGACTGCTGGATGTTTTGAGCTCTGCAAAGAGAAGCTAGATCAGTGCTAGTTACACAACAGAGCAGTGTTTTGAGGTTTCTTGTTAAACCTTAGAGATGACAGTACTGGTAATGGAAGAACTCATGCAAATCCAGTGAACTGGTTGGGAATTATTTTTGTAACTGTGTGAATTTTAGCTGCGGGGCTGTTGTGTGAGGGATGGGGGGTGAACCCTGCTGTGATCTGTGATAACTGCATTAAGACCTGTTCACTGAAAAAAGGAGTAGACTAAAACCTAGGAACAAACCCGGACTAATGATGTTGCACTACATGTTTTGTTTTAGGCTTTCCTGACAAAGTAACGACAAAGCAATGCTACCGTCTCCTGGGAAACAGCCTCAATGTACATGTGGTGGCAAAATTAATCTCCGTTCTACTTGGGTAATTTAGAACCTGAATCTGATGGGTACAGACTGGTGACAGAAAATACTTCCATCTTTGAAGAGAAAGCTGATGGCAGCTGAACAAAAATCATAGCCTAGCAAATATCTGTCCAGACATTTTGCAGAACAGTTCTGATATATTTTTAATACCTTGCTTTTATGGTGTATTTGCACTGTACAGGTGTTTTATTTAAATGGAAGTTTTTCAGAACATAATTGCTTTATTTAAATGTCCTTTTTAGGTTGCACAGTGAAAAAGAGCAACTTTTACATATGAGATGAAATGAAGATGGATAAGACTATTTTATCTTAAAAAAATCTTCTTAGTACAGTATAAAAAGGCTGCAAATGTAAAAGCCATTTTAGTTAAGTTCAGAGACCAAGTTCTGCATGTAAAATGTCTTCATTTGTAAATATCAGAGATCCGTTCTGAATAGATTTATTGTATATATGATCAGAAACTTTCTGGGTTTTTTGTGGCTGATTAAACTATTAAATTCAGTATTTTGTATACAACTTTTAAGAAACGCAGTGTCATCCCTAGTTTATGGTTGTCTCATCCTTTCTAAATGCTTGCAGGTTTCTTGAACCCAACTGTATCTGTCTGGAATGATTTGTTGAATAAAAGTATTTCAAGATCATCACAACCCTGACAATAACTTGCCTGTTTTTGTTCTTACTTACATTATTCAGGGTAAGATCATTGCTCCTTACCAAGGACATACACATAAAAGACATAAAAACTGCAAGGGATACAAAGAATTATAAGAAGGGCTTCTATAGGTATGTCAGCCAGAAAAGGAAAGTCAAAGGAAGTTTACCCCTCAGATTGGCAAACTGCTAACAGCGGATGAGGAGAAGGCTGAGGTACTCAACAATTTCTTTGTTTCAGTCTTCACTGGCAATCTCTCTTTCCCACATCTCACAAGTGGATGTACCTTAAGATGGGGACTGAAGGAGCAAAGTCCCTCCCACTGTAAGGGAAGATGGGGTTCATGACCTCCTGAGGAACCTGAACATACGCACATCTATGGAACCTGACAAGATCCATCCCAGAGTCCTGAGGAAATTGACTGAAGTAGTTGCCAAGCCACCCTCCACAATATTTGAAAAGTCGTGGCAGTCAGCTGAAGTCCCTGGTGACTGGAAAGCGGGAAACATTGCACCCATTTTTAAAAAGGGTAGAAAGGAGGACCCTGGGAACTACCAACCTGTCAGCCTCACCTCTGTGCCTGGAAAGATCATGGAACAAACTGTCCTAGAAGCTATGCTAAGGCACAGGGAGGACAGGGAGGTGATTTGAGACAGCCAGCATGGCTTCACCAAGGGCAAGTTCTGCCTTAGCAACCTAGTGGCCTTCTATGATGAAGCGAGTACATCAGTGGACAGGGGAAGAGCTGTGGATGTCATCTATCTGGACTTCTGTAAGGCCTTTGACACAGTCCCTCACAACATCCTTCTCTCTAAATTGGAGAGATACAGATTTAATGGGTCAACTGTTTAGTGGATGAGGAATTGGCTGGATGGTTGCATCCAGAGAGCAGTGGTCAATGCCTTGATGTCCAGATGGAGATTGCTGACAAGTGGTGTCCCTCAGGGGTCCGTGCTGGGATCACGGCAGTCTAACATCTTCATCAATGACATAGCGGCATTGAGTGCACCCTCAGCAAGTTTTCAGATGACACCAAGCTGGGTGGTGCACTTGACATGCCTGAGGGGGACATGCCATCCAAAGGGACCTGGACAAGCTGGAGAAGTGGTCCCATGTGAACCTCATGATGTTCAGCAAGGCCAAGTGCAAGGTCCTGCACCCGGGTCGGGGCAACACCAGTTGCCAATACCGATACAGACTGGAGGATGATGTGATTGAGAACAGCCCTGCAGGCAAGGACTTGGAGGGTGCTGGTGGGTGAAAGGCTGGACATGAGCTGACAATGGGCACTTGCAGCCCAGAATTCCAACCGTATCCTGGGCTGCATCAAAAGAAGTGTGGCCAGCAGGTCAAGGGAGGTGATTCTGCTGCTCTACTCCGCTGTGGTGAGACCCCAGCTGGAGTACTCTGTCCAGCACTGGAGCCCTCAGCACAAGAAAGACGTGGACTACTTAGAGCAGGTCTAGAGGAGGGTCACAAAAATGATCAGAGGGCTGGAACGCCTCTGCTATGAGGACAGGCTGTGAGGGCTGGGGTTGTTCAGCCTGAAGAAGAGAAAGCTCCAGGGAGACCTTATTGTGGCCTTTCAGTACTTAAGGGGGCCTGTAAGAAAGATGGGGACAGTCATTTTAGCAGGGCCTGTTGTGATAGAACAAGGGATATTGGTTTTAAACTAAAAGACAGGAGATTTAGACTAAATAGAAGGAATTTTTTTACAATGAGGGTGGCAAAACACTGGCACAGGTTGCCCAGAGAAGTCGTAGAAGCCCCATGCCTGGAGATGTTCCAGGTCTGGTTGGACGGGGCTCTGAGCAACCTGATGTAGTTGATGATGTCCCTGCTCACTGCAGGGGAGTTGGACTACATGACCTTTAAAGGTCCCTTCCAACCCAAAGCATTCTATGATTCTATGATAAATTTAAAAGCTCCATGTTTATGTTTCTATGGCATAAGAACTGAAGAAAAACTATATGGGCTTCTTCTGAATATTTCTTCACAAAACTTAATAGTAGTACTAGGGTTAGGAGTGTTCGTTGGGATGAAACCACTGCATATGGCCATCCAGAGTGCTGCAGTTGTACACCATCTCATAGAGCTGCACTGAATGTTTTTTTAATAATCAAGTCTTGTGAGTTTAATATCCCTGAAACAGTAGAGAAAATTATGGGGAAACTGAAAGCTGCCTAGATAAGCACCTGTTCCAGTTGTTATTTTTCCTTGCAGGTAATATTATATTGGTATCTAAAGAAAAAAAACTGCTTGAGGGACAAGAGGGCGAGGTATTACTTGGTAGGCATCCATTAGGGCTGATGTGTCACAAAACCAAAGGATTTCTTAGATTCATTGTAGTTCCCATGCACCCAAGCAGCAAGTTGTCAAAGCTGCAAATCCTGAAAAAGACTGATTTTTTTTTTTTAAATATTTTTTTTATGGGATGACATAGGAACAGTCATAGTGTATTGCATCTAGGCTTGGTAATGCAGGAGAAACTAATTGTCTGTAGAGAATAGAGCCACTGTAGAGATACTGCAGCTGTTCTCATCTGCCTTGGAAAAGAAGTCTCCTGGAAAAGGACTACTTTTGTAGCCCTTTGTTATATTGTGCCATACTGTATCTTATGCTGACTCCCTGTGTATTTGTTCTTCAGTCTTGATTTCTGTGCTGCTGCTGGACTGTGAAACCAGGAAAGGCTTGGGTTGACCTACTTCAGCCTACTTATTCTCCAAGAGTATTTGGACCGCTTGAGCTGTTCCAGCTGTAAGAGAGAAAGGGACACAGATTCTCCTAAAAGAGCTCTGGACTAGGCTCTAGAGAAAGATGAGGTTGGCCTCTATCTGTACCTGGTCTCTTGTAATGGCAAAAAAGTACTAGAGTGTGTCTACTACTAAACTGCAAAGAGCAAGTGTGGTTTTGACAGTGTTATGAACCATAGTTACATGTTTACATGGTGGTTATTGAGTAGCTTTATCAGCCAGCTCAGTAACTAGTCGTTATATGGTCTTGTTTGCGGAAGAAACGTGATAATAGGAAGATCTGTTGCTGTCTAACATGATCCAAACAGTGAAATGAAAACAAGGGAGATCAATTTTATGTTTTAATTGGGATATCTTTCTGCTAAACGATGTAAATACTCTCTTCACTTTGCCTCACTATAATAACATTTGGCAAAATATTACTATTAACAGTTAGTTTTCAATTCCTTAATCTGTAAAACAAGTTTAATGATTTATATGCACTCACAGCAGCAGTATTAAAGTGTCTCTTGAAAGTTATCTAGCTGCATCTAAAGCTGATAGAGCAATACAGCCTGCTGCATGTTGACAGTGAATTTTAATTCAGTGTGATTGCAAAGACTGAAATCTGTTTGCTAATCAGAGCTGTTTCTGAAGGAGATATTTTGAAAGAATAGATTTCAGAGTTGTAAGTATATATTGTGTATTTTACCCTGCTAACCCTATAATACCGGCACACCAAACTGAGTGACTTCTTCTTATCCCCTCTGTTTATCATTATAGACTCATTTACTGAGCTCTGCTGAGTTGCACCTGCTCGACCTCACTTGATTGTGTTGCTTCCTTTTCTGAGCAGTCTCCTAATCATAAGTGCTTAGCAGCCTACATCAGTGCTGCCACTTTGCAACCTCAGCTTAAGCGTTCTCACAGCAGTGAAACATGATTACAAAAGCAGGTGAAAGGTAAATAAGTGAAATCTGGAAGACAGCTCTGGAAGTGGAAGGAGGTTTCCAGAATCTGATTTTTGGTTTGTGGCTCACTTATTCTGCACATCTGAAACACATTTCATTATCTGAGTGAGATATGAACAGGTACGATGCTTTGATCACTGTACAGTTGTGTTTTAGCAGTTGTCACACATTTTTAAAATAAATAAAAATTTAGGAAATATTTGTTACATCTCAAGGATGAACTACTCATTCTCAGCTCACCCTTTGATTTCTCTGTTCTGTTTGCTTACTCTTCATACTGAAGTTTAACACTCTCTTGGCTTATTGTATAAATACTGGATTATATTTCTTTGCCTTAGCAGTTTAATATGTTTTGCCTCTTAGATATTTGAAACTAGTTATGTGTTCTGTGTATTTTTTTCCTGCATAGTGGTTTAAAGGTATGCCGTATTAGTAAGGATGTGGAGGAGACAAAGTAGTAATTGGTTAAGAGCACTAGGCATTTCTGGGCAGTCTTGTATAAATAGTGTATAAAGTAGAAATGGTCGAAGGAATAGCTGAGGAAAAATAATGTGAAAGTATTTCACTAGAAAAAACTAGGCATAGTGCCCAAAATGAATTCCAGTAACCATTTTCCTTTTGCCTGTGCAAACATGAGTATTCTAGTGCTACACCTCATTAGGGGAGGTTTATGCTTGTTTAGTAACACAGGTTTGAATAGATAACTGATATGCAAGATACCAGGGAAAATGAGCTATTGAGTAGCAATAGTACGTCAATTTAAGTGTTATTGTGAAGAGCATGAAGATATTTGTGTTATTTTTATCTTTATTTGATTACAAGGGTTGGGGAATTTATGTATTTATATATTTCTTGGAACGAAAAATGACCTTAGATGACCAGGCAGCCATCTGTGAAGACAAGACAACTGAATTGTTCTGTTTGACTTTCCTCCACCTGGTCCTTTGACAGTGGGAGAGAAGCACGGACAATGGATGTTTCGGTAAGAGCTCTTATGAAGCAAGAAGAAGAGTTGGAGAGGCTAATATTGAGTGGAATGCACCACTTTTAGTGAGAGATGGTTGTTAAAGGGAATTTCAGGTTGTCACTCTGGTTAGGTACTCTTTACTGGAATGCAGAAAACTCTGCAGCAAAGAAGTCCCTAAAGCCTCCTCTGGTGGGGAGCCTCTCTGATTTGAAACACAGGATTACATCCTGAAATCTCAGCGTCATTGAGAGCGGTGTTTGTCTTGTGCTTTTTTCCATGCACGAGGCTGTTGTAACTCAAACATTTTAATTTGCAACCTCACTTCTGAAGGCAAAGCACATTGATGGTGCTAATACCTAGACAATAATAGTTTTGATTAGTTCAAATGTTTGTCCTGTATATATTTAAAAAAAGAAACTAATGCTGTTTTATTTATAAACACTTAAAATGGGATTCTACTCAGAATTGGTATTTCTGAGTGGTATTTTGACTGTATATTGATCTTACCATGTGGCATTACTCATTCATTGTACATGTGTTGTAAGGTGAGGCATGAGGAGGAGTTCAGGAGAAGACAAGTTCATGGAAGAAGAATCCTTTGAGAGTACTTGAGTAAGTAGACTTCTGGCTGAAGAAGTTTCCAAGCTGCAAATAAATGGAGGCCAAGAGAGTACGTAGGAGAGGTACTGTATGTGCTTGCCCCTTCCTGTACCCTTCATTTCCTAACTATCTGCTCTTGGCCTTTTGGAGACAGGGTACTGACCTAGGTGGATCTTTTTCTAACCCACTATGATCGCTCTTACTTCCTTATATTTGCACAGTGACAAAATGCCAATATTTGTAATCACAGCATCAATACACAACAAATGATTTATGAACTTGTCCCAGATCTTTGCCCGTTGGTGAAGCCAACAGTACAGAATAGAATGAATCTGAGGGAGTTTGTGCAGCCAGGTCTGTTCATGGCTTTAGGGTTATTAGTGGAGAAGGGTGACTATGCAAATGGAAGTCCCTAAAAATAACTCCAGTGTATGTTAAAGCATTGTAATGTGCTAAAAGGACTGGAATAATCAATAGAAAGAACAAAGCCAATGTAATGACTGGAAACTTTTCATGAACCTGATTTCGAAAAAAAAATGAAACAGAAATAGGAAGCATCAAAGTGATTGGTGGTTTGTGGAAACAACATATGTAGGAAGAAAAGTCAGAAAAACAGAGGAACCAAAATACGAGTCTTGTAATGAAACTGAAAAAAACCAATGTGTGTTATAACTGTCTTCATTGTGATGAAGGAAGCCAGGGAGATTGAGACAATAGATCAAGTCCAGCTGAAGTAGCTGACTAAATCAAAACTCAGGTCTTTGTCATTTGCTATTAAAAACTGAAACCCCAGATTTCCTGGCCATTTAGTATAACTTCATCAGCAGGTAACTTATTAACTTCATCAACTGTGTGAGGGAGGCAAAATCTTAAGCAGGTGTCAGAGGGCAGTATGCTGAGAAGATGTAACAGAAGTCCTTAAGGAGTGGTGTAGGAAATGGAGCCTTGGAGATGCTGCAGCCCCTGGAGAAGGTGCTGTGCCATAAACTCTCCAGACATGGGTAAAAAGAAGGAAGGAAGTGATGATGGTGTTCATAGGTAAGGGACAGAAAGAGGTGTATCATTTTTCAGGGTCACCCTGTTTGATATAAACCTTGAGGTTATTGATCCTCCTTATAGGACCTAATACCAGGTTAGTGTTTGTTGTCCCAGAGCTATAGGGACACACAGAAAGCGTTGAATTTGATACGGACCATTGCTTACACCAGCAATTCATACCGTTGTAACCACAGAGGCAACAGTGCTGCTTCATATGTTCTGTGTCACTTTTGAATACTGGAATATTTTTAGAAAGAGGAAAGATGAAGAAGATCCAGGGAAGTGATGAAGTAAGTACTGGGAGACATGACCTCAGATGAGGGACTGCTCGGGTAAATGTGCACGGCTTGGGAATTAAACTACCAACAGGACTGGATTTATAATTTCTTGCAAATATTGAGTCATAACATTGAATAGAAAGATCTTTTTTGCATCTATAGAACAAAATCACAGAATGACAGAGGTTGGAAGGGTCCTCTGGAGATCATCTAGTCCAACCCTCTGCTAGAGCAGTTTCACCTAGAGCAGGTTGCACAGGATTGCATGCAGGCAGGTTTTTCATATCTCCAGAGAAGGAGACTCCACAGCCTCTCTGGGCAGCCTGTTCCAGTGCTCTCCCACCCTGAACGTAAAGATATTTTTCCTCACGTTTAGGTGGAACTTCCTGTGTTCCAGTTTGTGTATGTTGCCCCTTGTCCTGTTGCTGGGCAGCACTGAAAAGACCCTGGCTCCATCCTCCTGACAGCTGCCTGTTAGGTAGTGATAAGATCCCTCTCAGTCTTCTCTTCTCCAGGCTAAACAAAGACAGGTCTCTCAGCCTTTCCTCGTAAGAGAGAATAAATGAAGAGTTATTTGTTTGTTACTCTTCAATTAAAAAATCAGCCAGGTTGGGATTCACACCAATAGTTGCCCTTCCCCCATATAAAAAGGAATCATGTCATGTCTGCATCTGAGTTGATTTTCTAGGTGCAATTAATGCATAATGAATTTTTGTCCATAATCTGAGTCAACTTTTCTACATCAGTGTCTTTGCATTGCAGGCACATACTGCTGAAAACTGGAGGGATACTACCATTCCATTTCACACAGCTACACAAGATGGTGGTAAATTGTAGTCCCTGCTAGTACAGAATGACCTTCAACCAGAATTAGATAGAGAGAAATGCTCCATTACCTTTTGCCAAATCTGTGCACAACCTACGCTCTTCAGAGGTGTTTTCTCAGCATAATGTCAGTGAAGTAATTAATGATCTGTCCTGGGAAGAGGGGTTCATGCCAGGTCTCCTTAGGAGAGCAGCCCCTATTCTTATGCCAGACATTTACAGAGTTTCCATTCTGTTCCTCCAAAAATGATGTGTTAATCCAATATATTTCAGTAAAATTAAAAGATGTGGACCTATTTTTCCTCCTTAAAATGGTTTACAGATTTCTCAACTTGGCCAGCCTAAGTGCATTCAATAGGAATAGGGAGTAAATGACTGAAATCTGAAAGGTCTAGTAAAATGGAAAATAGTGTGTCATGCAAGGTTTAGTTACATATCCCGAGCTCTCATTCCATGCTATCATCAGTGCACAATCAAAGTAACCTGGTCTTCAGGTCAACCATTTTCTAAGCTGTAAGGCCTGCATGAAGCGAGGCAAAAAGAATTATTTTCTTCTTCCTTCTTGCATTAGCAGCTTTCTCCTCATCCTCTATGGTTTATTGCTCATTGGTCATTTGCTCTACTGGAGTTAATTAGTTGGAAAGGGAAGCTTGAATCAAAGACTGACAGGCAGCAGAAGAGGTGCAATGAATACTTGGTATGCAAATAAATGGAGAAAAAGAAGGATTTGTGGGTCGCAGCTGAAGTCCAGGATGAAAACTGTCAGCCTGCAATGTCTTTTGTGCAATAAAGTCCCTGAACTATGCATACATTCAACCAGCCTGCTAAGAAGTGCAGGTTTAGTTGGCCCGTAGTTTCTTCAAGTTGACACCCAACTGACATTATAAAAACTCGGTAGACTGTTAAAACAAAAACCAAACCAAAACCAAAGAGCAAAAAGCCTCAGACAGACATCGGAACTGGCATGAAGAATGTTGGTAAGCACTAGTTTAATGGGCAATACCAGGATACCCAGAGGCAGAAGGTGTCCTGTTGATTAGACAGAGACAACGATAATCTATCTGTGCTCTCCTATTTGTGAACAGAGGCTTCAGAGCAAAGAGCAGAGTAGGAATAAAATAAAAATGTGCAAGAACAGATTCTCAGTAAAATATCATAACTATCATGTAAAATATCATAACTAATTTGGATTGAATGGAGCAATGATAGTTTTCAAGAACTGAGGATACAATTCAGTAGTTTTGTGTAAACGCAATCCCCTATGAAGGTAAAGGACAACACATGGGGATTCCTCTATTCTGGCAGCAACAGCTGATAGACTCAGTCTCCTAGAGGCCACAGGCTGCAGTGGAGCAGGTGAATGTCCAGAGAGCTGAGCTGCTGATACTGCAGCAGTAGGCATATGGGATGAGCTCTGCCTGCGGGTTCAGGAGAAGCTTCATCTCTGCCCTTCCAGACCTCTAGGCAGCAGAAGTAACTGTTGGGTCACCTGTCTGTGTGAACACAAGAAAGATGGTCAGCAGGCTCATGCTGTTCTGAATTCTGGGATAAGTTTCTAAAAAACATAGATAATAAAATGTAATAAAAATCTATTTTTACGCAAACAACAGAAATAGTGGAGGTGGTGGTAACATCATCTCATTATAGTTATTCATAGTAAGGATCCAGTTATTATCTGAGGCAGTACCACAGATATTAGCTGTCCTGGCTTCAGACTCATTTTCACAGTCCACCTCTGTCTCTCTATTACTATTTTTGTCACCACATGGAATTTCTTCTCAGGGTGCTTTGACCTTGTAACATTTCTGTCTGCGAAAGCTGTAGAGTTCATTCAACCCCCCCAGCTCCAGGGCATGTCCCACAGATCTATGGGACATCTGTAGGTGACAAGTGCAAACTGGAGCAGAAAGGAAGACTGGGCAGGGTAGGAAGTGCAGGAGTTCCGTGGCCTCCAGGAATGTCTGGGGCTTAAAGGATCAGTGAATGGTGGCTACTCTTATTTTTGAGCAAGAGCAGTTACAACTGTTGATACTCTCTTCTCAGTAGAGTTTTGAAATGTGAGCAAACCGAATGAATTGTCTTCTAAACAAAAAGGAAAATCAAAAAGGATGCTGGTGGGCCTGGAGGTTCGGATGGCTCCTAGCATGAGGAAGGAAAAGACACAAATCTCCCTTAAGCAGGGATAGAAAAGCACCGCAGGATCTTGTGCAAGGGTAATATGGAGACTCTAGCAAAAGCAAAGGGATGGGGACATGGACTTTGTCATGGCTTCCAGCAGCAACAGCCTGGGCCTCAGAAACAAGTACCGACAATTATCTGGGTGAGACACTTCTGAGACAGTTGCAAGCTACTGCTGAAAGATAGAGGAAAATGGGGTCAAGATTCAAATTTTAGTTCTCAGAACATACTAATTTGCATCTTTTATTACTTTTGAGCTCCTTTTGAATTCTTCCTTGGCCTTCTGCATTGTCTATGGTTGGCCCTGAATGTGGTCTCTAGTGTGTGCAATGAAGACAGTCTACATCATCATGGCTTGGCTTCGCGGACGAAGATTGGGAAGGGCTTTGCCATGCTTATTGCAGACAGTCTACAAATGCCAAACAAAATGCAGTCCTAATGATGCACCTCCACAGCATCTGGGGTCTGAGTCATCCTTGAGTCAGAGCAACCATATTTGGTTAAAATTGTGTTTTACTGTTATAATCCATGGTATGCTGTTTGGTTCGGCTAACTTGTTTGTGTCATCTGCCCAATAAATCACTGGCTGTAAGCTTCTCTTTCCCTACATAAATTCCTTGCCAGCTACTGTAGGTTTATATGTGGGGTTTGGTTGTTGATTTTTTTTAGTAACAATCTACATCCTTTAGTGCTGCCAGATAATCTTTCCTTCACCTGTGTGTTGCAGTTTGTGGGGAGAATGAATCATTCGCGCAGTAGCCAGCTGCAGGTTACAAGGTACTGAAACACAAGGGATGCTCAGCTGTATAAGGTCGAAGACATAATGATAAAATACAGGTAGATTTTAATTAATGACTTTCAAAGCTCCTGAAACCAAAAGACTAAAAGAGAAAAATGCATTAGTGTCTAGAGAATTTTCATGCTGTCAATCTTTAATTAAGATACCTGAGATGATCAGAGGGCTGGAGCACCTCCTCTGTGAGGGCAGGCTAAGAAAGCTGAGGTTGTTTAACCTGGAGGAGAGAAGGCTACAGAGAGACCTTATAGCAGCTTTCCAGTACTTAAAGGGGACCTACAGGAAAGATGGGAAAGGTCTCTTTATCAGGGAGTATAGTGATAGGACAAAGGGTAATGATTTTAACCGAAAGAGGGTATGTTTAGATTAGATATAAGGAATTAATTCTTACTGTGAGGGTGGTGAGGCACAGGAACAGGTTGCCCAGAGAAGTTGTGGATGCCCCCTCCTGGAAGTTTTGAAGACCAGGTGGATGGGCTTTGAGCAACCTGGTCTAGTGGAACGTGTCCCTGCTTGGTGCAGGGGAGTTCTAACTAGATGGTCTTTTAAGGTTCCTTCCAACCTAAACTGTTCTATTATTCTACAGTTCTATTCGAGGATGAGAGAAAGTTCAACCTTGCATGACACATTAGCAGATGGGCACCTTGTGACAAAGAGCCGTGTGAGACCAAAGGGCACCTGGGCTTACAACAGTACAATTCAGCACTGGCAGTTTCACTTCAAATGCAGGACAGCTAGAGGAGAGCAATGCTTTGGGCTGCTTCTGCTCCTGGGCTTTTAGTTGCAATATTATTACTTACTGGATTGAGCTATGAATCAAGCCATTATGAAAAAAAGAGGCAGAAAAGAACCATTTATGATGAGCAGTAAGTACCACTGCTTGCAAATGCATTTGTTCATATGGTGGCTGCTAAGTGCCAGTAATGGGAACAGAATGGCTTTACTGCAGCTCTTTTGTAATACTCTTGGTAGATACGTGTAACTAAATGATTTCTTTGTTTTCTTTCATAATACAACAGGCCTCGTTTCTCCTCAGAGCAGGGTAATTTAGTGTTCCACGTTGGCTCCAGAAAAAATATTGAATTTAGAACTGGACCACTGGGGAAAATAAAAATTAATGAAGAAGACCTTGCAGAACTTCTTAGTCAGGTGATACAGTTACTTTCTTCATTTTCAGTTTTGCACTTTATAGTTTAATTGTCATCAAAATTTGTCTTAGCAAATGTTTGGCGTGTTTTTGTGTGATTGTTATTTAATATTTTCTATGTCAGCACTCTTAAGATGAAAGGAAGCTATTGAAGACTTGTAAAGTAATCATGCCATTACAGAAAGTATTAAAGATTAAATTGTGTATGTAACAGACATCTCTGTATTTAAGTGGCCTTTATAATAGTAAAGTTAAGCAAGAACAAAAATTTTCTAAGCTTTTGAAAAAGTAAGCTTGTTTATATTTGGAAGCTTTCGAAAAAGCCAACTTATTTCACATTATCTCTGTTGTTTAAATTTAGGTAAGAGAAAATAATGCAGAGATTCAAGAACTTAAAAAGCCAATAGTGCCTTTCAGAACATGTCCCAGCAGGTTGCTCTGCTGACCTCCAAGGTGAGCCATACTCTCATGTCATCCTCCTCCATTGTTCCCAGTTTCCGTTCCTCAGATTAACATTGTTACCTGATTAATTTTAGTATTTCTGGACTCCAGTTCAGGGAACTAAGGCAGAGTCTGTATTTAACATCAGCTCAGGGTGTATGTTTAATGTTGAGATACTTATTCAGTAACTCTGGAGACAATGGAAATATTTCTATAAATCCCATAATTTTCAGTTACCAGGATGCTTCTTTTGTTCACTATTAACATCTCTATGGGCTATATCTTGAATATTTATGGAAGTGAAATCCCACTAAATTTAGATTCAAATGGACCAATATGTTCTTATAGTTGTTACACAGACATTCTGTTCCATAGGTGAAATGGACTATAGGGGTTTGCAGTGGGGGGAAAAAAAAAGACCTATGCTGTGATTTTGTCTCTTCCCTGCTGCTAAAGACTTTTCTCCAACAGTCTGACTTGGTTAAGTGTCTTTTGTCGCGGGGTTGCCACAAGTTCCTTATAGGAAAATATTTATAGCCTGAGACATCCTTCAGGATTCCTTTCAGCTTGTTGTTTGTGCTATATCCACTGGGATATGGTGAACCTTTTCTTGGCCTTTGCTATACAGTCTCAGACCTCTGTCCTTTGCATGCACGCAAGCACCAGAGCAGGTCCCTCTGAATATTCACATTCTCAATTTGAGCACATCTTCACAAGACTGAGTCTTGCTTTTGGACCAACTGGGACATATTTAAGCCGTCATTTCTAAAACACTAAAATCCAGTGAATGGGGCCTGATTGGAACCTGATTGTCACCTGGTTTCACATATCAGCTATTGCTCTTTTTGAAAAGAAATTATTTTGTTATCCGACTGCACCCAGCACTTACCTCGTGGCACTCTCATACCAAGCACAACATAATTTGCATTTCTCTTGCAGATCATGAGTCTTGACAACAAACTTCAAACCTTAGAGCAGGTGAGTAAACAGGAAGCAAACTAGAGATCAAAAAATAGAAACCCAACCCCAAGTAAAAAAGGGAGGTTACAATGATTAAATAGTTAAATGATTTATTTTGTCTCATGCATTACTCAGGAAAACTTTTTTTGGTTGGTAAAAATAGCCAAGATTTGTGAAGGGGGTGAAATGCCTTCTTGAAAAATATAAACTGTGTAGGAGCCTGCATTCCTTAAAGGAAAAACAGTTGTAGACTCAGGAACAACAACTAGATACCAAGGAGAAGTAAACTCTTCCTTCACTGACCTGTCAAGACGAAAACTAGAGAATTCAAACTGGATTTTATATTGTACTGACAATAGCAATTTTAATTTGTCACCTGCTTCTCCACTGAGCTTGTGACAAGCCACAGCTACAGCTGCCAGTAAAAGCAGCTGTCAGATGTGTCACCCATGGAATTGAGAAGACAAGATAACCCTCCATCTAGACTCACAGTTCACTGCCGAAGAACAGTCTCTATTAATATTTACTTCTTAAAGGGCTTTTCTCATCCTAGTGCTTGCAACTGGCTGTCGTGTGTAAGACCAATCTTATTAGTGATTATTTTGTTCAGAGATAAGCAGAACAGCTCAAAACCTTTACAAACCAACTTGAAAATAAATGCTAATGGAAAACACCAAGTAAGCAGGGGGTCTCATTTTCTGCTCTCTTCCTGGGTTTCAGGCTATCCAGAGGAAAGCCTGCAGTAGTAACCCCTGTGAGAACTCAGGTACCTGTGTGAACACACTGGATGGTTTTTTTGCCTCTGTCCCAGCAATTGGCAGGTGAGTCTTTAGCTTCCTTTAATATGAAGCTTGTATTTTAACTGTAAGGGAACACCCAGCTTAGTGTAATTGTGATGAAGTGTAGCATTTTAAGATTGCTCGTGACAGAGTGAGGTATACTGAACAGCAGAGCAGCAGTATCATCACACTCATTGTTTGGTTGAAGGACCACACATTTGCTTCTTAACAATATCAATATATACCAAAAACCTCCCAAAGCCCAAGCCATTGGGCCAGACCCTGCACTGTTACACACAGGCGATGGCCCGTGAAGTCAGTGACGCTTGGCAGTTCCCACAGCAGAGAATTAGCCTCTGGTTTTTGCTGACCAGTGGACTGAACTGCACGCTCTTGCTGTTGATCTTACACAAGGATAGAGAGAATGGGGGAAGGGAAGGATATTTATTCAGGCCCCAACAAAGAAAACAAATGGGAGTGTAAGTAATCAATCCCATTCTGAGTTTTTTAGATCCAAAGACTTTACTAACAAAGGGTTTAACGGTCCTGTTATGTGCGCTAGAGATGGAAAAGTTATATCGTCTTCTCAGAGGCTCTCAGTTTGAATGTTGTCGGGGTAGGATTTGGGTCAATCTTGCTGTGCTTTCAGTCTGAATAAAATGATATCTCCTGATAGAAACAGTTTGAAAGGAAGTTTTCTGAGCCTTTTGCTAAGAAGTTGGAAAGTAGGGAGAATGACAGTACTATGCTGTCCATATGCTTTCTACAAACAGTTGAAATACTTTATCCCCCATCTGACTGATAACCAGGGTCACAGAAACATAGCTGAAAAACAGTTTTGTTATAATTTTTCATAAAGGAAGCTGTGTTGATAGCAGCCCATGGTTTGTATATCTTTGGAAACTGTATTAAACATTGGCTCTATGGTTGGCTTCATTTCTTAGTTATTTGGAAAATAAACTGGTTTTCCATTTCATTTTAGGGCCTCCTGTGTTCAGACGATGTTAATGAATGCCAGATTTATGCTGGAACAGCATTAGGCTGCCAGAATGGAGCCACTTGTATGAACACACCAGGCAGCTACAGGTAACTTTTCAAAACTAGACACAAAATCATATGTAAAAGACTGTTATTTTTGTACCCTGTATCACACCTGCAGCACAAGTTCTAGGAATAAGTCTGTTTAGTATCTATATGCTATAATCCCTTGCAGTCTGAGAGAATATAAACCCCTTAATATACTGGACACTGAGCCCACCGTGGACACAGAAGGCCCTGTGAAGCCATTGCCTGCTTTGATGCAAGAAGAGCAGCAAGAACCAGATTTATCACACAACCATGCTGGGGAAGAAGGCTGCAAATTGGAGACCAGCTCCATTGACCATCCCTCTGTTGTAGGTGCAAGTGCTTTAATGGACATTTACTGCACCGTGGGGTGTAGATGGGGCAGTGATGTGCAGCATGCTGGTCTGTAACCAGCACTTGCAAGTAGCACAGCCACGTTATCATCCCTCCATTATCACTTGCCCCTTCAGACCAAAGGGAGTGAGGACACGAAGGAGGTGAACAGCTTTGGTCCCAGCAAGGCTTTCATTGTTTGGAACCCTCCTGAAAATTGGCACCCTTGATCACTGCTTCCCAGCACACCACATAACTCTGAGAAATGCCTTCACCCCCTCTAGAAATACAGGCACTGCTGAGACTGCAGCAGTGCAAGCAATGTGCAGTGCTGCCAGGCAGAAAGGGAGGAGAAATGCTATCTGCAGCTGGTTGGCCAGGAGGGGCCTGGTTGCCTATGTGCGGGCCCCATAGTCTGAGATCCCTGGAGCATATCCTTCTCTGACTCTGCCCAGCTCCTTAGGAGACATGCCTTGTTACAGGCCAAGCCAGCCTGAATGTTCTGTGGTCTTATTTTCCAAAATGTCCAATTATCTGGTAATAAATAAATTTCAGATATAATACAAGCTATCCCTGTGTAATGGGAACAATCAGCTGGAGAGCGTGTCACAGCTTTCTGCAAAGCATTTTATCTTCTGCTTCAGCATGAAAATCTTAGCCCCCACAAATATTTGCTTGGTGTAACGCTGGCTTATAGTGCTTGAGGTTCTTGGAAGAGCCTCATACAAGATTCTCCTGCAGTGCTTCTCACACTTCAGCATTAACACAGAGCTTGCTGAGGTGAGGTCAGTGGTATTGTGATCTTCCTGTCAGCTTTGCTTTGATTTTAAAGGATGTTTCTAGCTTGCCTGCAGCTGTCCCCAGCACAGACATTTTCAGGGAAATGACACACAAAGCAGCCTGCTTTCACTTGTTGTTTTTACTCTGTTCAGAGTTGTGGTGTACAGGTGTGTGACTAAATTAAGTTTTGAGAAAACAAACTCTCTGCTTTTCTTGCAAGTTTTGTCATTATGTTAGTACAGCCATGATTCCTGCAAGTTTTTTCCCCAATGTAATCCTGCCTTCCTTGGTACTTGCTCACTCAGTGCTTCCTGAAATGAACTAAGATGCCTTCATAAGTCTCCAAACCTTAATATTACTGCTTTTGCATTATGCCCTCAGGATTATTTTCGGTCCTTTCCTCAATCCCATTGCACTGCCTTCACAGTCTCCCTTCACGTACTGTCCTGTTTCTGAGTGCTCCTCAGATGCTAAATCCATTCCCAGGTAAGTGTGACATGGCCTCTTTTCAACAACTGTGAGAACATTGCTGCTAAATTTTCTGGCACCCAGCAAGCCAGGTCACCCCACTCCTGCTCTGGTGTATTTATATACTCCAGTGTGGACTGCAGGTAAAGGAAAGGGTGATATTTCTTTCTATAGCCCCAGAGATACACCAGGTGAAGGGCAGTACTGGATTAGGTACCATGAAATACAGCATAATGCAATTTCATCCCTGTTCGATTCTTTACCTGCATGCTTCAAACAGGTATTCAGGAAAGCAATAAAGTATAAGGGAAAAGAGCAGTATCACAGGAAACACCTTCCTGCATTGGGACCTTAATGGGACATTGCATCGGTTGGATGAAAGGCTGTAAGAGTCCCCAGGTCGATCAGACTTTTCTGTCAGAACCAAAATAATGGGGTCTCCTCACAATGTACCATCAGTGATGGAAGAGAACCAGGGCAGTGCTGAGCGGCAGTGCATTGCAGTTTGGCTGAAGCTCCTTGCAGCATGGCCTACTTCTTGAAGCTGTTCTCTGAGAAACTTCGGATGGGTTGTAGATTAATCTGTGCCAGGTAGGCAGGAGACAGTCCTGTTGTCCTTATCAGATTGCCTTGCTGTGTCCTTTGGAGTTGAACATGAAGCTCTGAATGTACTTTGAACATACAAAGGTGATGTGGTTCCCTGACTTTTTGCCTCTGTGCTTGCCCAGGGTTGAGCTCCTGCACTGCCCTCTCTTACAATGATGAACATGCTGTTTTACAGTACTGCAGACAGCAGTTAACCATTAAGCTGTTGTGGGTTTTTTTAAGCCTAAGTTCATGCAGATTGCTTGTCCTGGGTGCCGTGGTTAGTTACCTGCAATTGGGCTTATCAAAATGCAGTTTCAACTGAGCCTGTGAGACCCTGACAGGACTGCAGCAATAAATTGCTCTAAAGTCCAGATCAGCTGCACTGGAAAAACCTGATTCAAATTCTGCAGATAAATAGGCCATCTTAAAAGCGAGTCAACAGGGGCATATACCTGCCATGTGTCTTTGTGAGGAGCAGACATCAGCAGACATTGCGGCATGTAACTTGCATCCAAGTAAGTGTCTTACTGTCATTTTAATAAAAGATAGTGAACTGATAGGAGGCTTTCTGTAGGTTTAGGTCCCTTTCAGTTGTATTTCAGAGCCTCAGGTTTGGTCCATGTGGGAATAAAGGGTCAGAGATGGCTTAGATGTTCCCAGTTTCAGTTCCACCGAGCACGTACACTGCTGTGACTAAGGTGTGCCCTATAAATAACAATACAATGCAGCTGGCAGCCTGCGAGCCAGATCCTCCTGTACAATGCCCTCCCTTCAGCCCCTAATTTGTTCTTCCCAGTCCATCAGCCCCAAATGCCTCCTCCCTCCTGCCACACTCACCTGACAGATGGACTGCTGCTGAGACAGCAGCTGCTGCCTGTTGAAGTGTGACTGTGAAAGTACTCTGCTCCCTGGGACAGGCCAGACATGGCATTTCTGTGTATCGCTAGAGGTAGGGTTTTAGTCACTTGGCATCGTATGAGTGTCCATAAACTCCAACACAAGTCTTAGGTGCTCTCTGACTGGCATGGGGATTTCCAGGCTCCTACCCTGCTAAAGTCTCATGTATAGATGTTTCTTTTTTTTCTGGATCTGCACTTATGAACGTAACAGAAGGCTGTGGATTCTCCATAGGTCAGACAGTCATGAATATGCACAAGTTCCACATGATTCTCTGCTGACAGGAACCTTTCCTCTGTGCATGACTATTAATGGTATTGCCAGTATAGCCAAACAGAAGGATTTCATAAGGAACACCGCATAAATAAAAAAGTGGGGAATGATCTCTTACTATGGCAATATGTGATCTTAAAAGATATATAAAGATGACATTTTGATTTTTCTGTTTGCTTTCACCATTAGCTGCTCCTGTTCTCCAGAAACCTATGGGCCTCACTGTGCCTCGAAGTTTGATGACTGCCAGGGAGAATCTGAGATACTCTCGTGGGCATGGCATCTGCATAGATGCAGACAGGGATCAGCCAAACAAGGTAAGGGACAATGTATAAGTCTCTTTATACAGCTCAGCATGAATAAGCAACAAATAATGCTTAGCAACACAAAACTGCGTAGCACACACTGCTGCCAAAACCAGCAAGAAATGCCACTGTACAATGTAACCTAACCTCTCTGTTGTCTCAAGAGCAGCAGAAAGAATTGAAAATGCCTTGTGTCTTGTTAGAGGTACGTGTCACATTATCAGATCTACCACTACCATCTATAGGGAGCGTGGGAATATTTTTGAATGTCAAAGTCTTATCTGAAGCAAATATTACTCCTCTATTATTTGGGGAGTTCTAAGTTGCTAGAATATTTTATTACTTAAATGATTAAGGACAAACATCATAAATCTTGTTTTTCCTGGAAAAAGGCATACCTGTGGAACATTTTGTCAGTGGCCTGGGAGCTGCCAGGGCTGCATAGTGGCTGGGTGGCTGCTGCTTATCTTTGGTGCTCCTCACTGTCAGTTGGACTTGGTCTCTGACTCCAGGCCCAAGCTCTCCAAGTGTCTGCACTGGGTGGATGCTAACATACACTTAAACGGTCTTCTGAAGCAAGCCAGCTCCTTTTTTTTGGAGACAATCTGGGTACAGGGTTTCTCTCCAAAGAGACATACAGAACATGTCAGCATTGGTTCTTTCCACTCAGAGCAGCCCTCCAAAACTACACTGAAAACCTGTGATCCTTAAAACTCTTATAGACCCATGCACCATTCCAGACACATGCCGTATTCCTTGTGCTGTGATATAAATAATTTCTTTGCTCAATTTGTAAAAGATTCCAGAACTCATCACTTGTTTTCTGCCCATTTGTTGTGAGGAGAGCTTTCAAAAGGGTCAGTGTTGGCTTAAGTGTCTGCTCCTGTGGACACTCAACAACAAAGCTCCCATTAGCTTTAATTGGACCAACGCTGCAGATAAACGCTGCAATATGGCCATTAGTAAAGTTGACTAAAGAGAAAACTGTTTTCCTCAAGAAAACATATATTTGCAATTTAATGGTCAGCACTGCACATTGCACAGCTTACTGAAAAGTGTGCTTAAAAGAAAACAGCCAAAGCTGATTTCAGGTTGCTCACACTGATCTGTTTACCCCTGGTTACAAAGCAAGTTTGATGACTTTTAATTATGTTTATGTACAGCTCATAATTACTGTTCATTTTCTCTGTGAGCTTTGGAGTAAATTACAGGTTTCTTTTATGAGTGTAATGATGAGCCTGTTGTTGCTCCCATAATCTAATAGGTAAATTCAGAGGAAGAATAGACTGAGAAAAATTACTGAAGCAACTTACAAAACAAAATGTGCAAACCATGTAATGCTCTGAAAGTTTTTTGCTATAGTTTAAAAGACATTTTATAAACTGAACTCCTCCTGTCCTTTCTTGAGTGTTCTGTTTAAATATCTAATGTGATGTTTTGCTGTGGCAGCCCAAGTACCGCTGTATCTGTGACACTGGCTGGATGTCCCCTCCTGGCAGCCCTGCCTGCAGTGCTGATATAGATGAATGCAGCCTCCCTAATAGTCCGTGTTCACAGAATCCGCTTGTGCAAGTGCCACAATACACCAGGCTCTTTCTCATGTGGTCCCTGCCCAACAGGTATCACATTCTTCCACTCTTTCAGGTGGGAGGGGGGTGGCAGTAGGTAGTGCTGCCTGTATGTCCAGACACAGGATCCAGGTGAGAGGAACTCCGTGAATGCTTTGGTCTCTATTTTAGAGAATAAATGCCTGCAAGTTATGTCTTATCTAGGTAACACAGATAATGCGGTGTAATGCAGGATTTATCCTGTCCTAAACTGAGCATATAAATAGGTCTGATGCACCCTCATGCCCATAGGTACCTTCATGTCTGTCAAGTCCTATTACCTTCATGTACAAGGAGGTACTTTCACATCCTTATTCTTACCTGCTCTTAAGGCAATATAAAAATCTAATTGTCCTCTCAAGCTGTATAACCTGTGATTCCTCTTCCTGAGTTGGGAGGGTGGTGTGTATAGGAGGAGTACTTGAAGTATTTAACCAGAGTTATGATACAGCTTTGCTGCAAGTCATACATTTGTGCACTAGACCAGAACTGCCTTCTCTTTAGGTTTTAGTGTGTTTGATT
Organism: Bucorvus abyssinicus; assembly: GCA_009769605.1. Classification (NCBI taxonomy): domain Eukaryota; kingdom Metazoa; phylum Chordata; class Aves; order Bucerotiformes; family Bucorvidae; genus Bucorvus; species Bucorvus abyssinicus. Next base: position 22,069,046 of record CM020028.1, read on the forward strand.
CTGGCATATCTAGAATACAGTTAAAATAAAAGTTCTTGCACACACATCTCCACCCTGTTGTGTTTGCAACCTATTTTGCAGACCAGTTTTAATTTTCATAAGTTATGAGAGGGACAGGTCTTACATTAATGAAGTGGAATTCAAAAGTAATATTTTTCTGCTCTATGAAAAGATCTGGTTAAAGAAGAAAATGAAAAGGCCAGGCATTTTTCTATTTTAGTATCTTTCCTGTGCTCCTTTTTAGGCTGGCAAGGAAACGGCTACAGTTGCCAAGACATTGATGAATGCAAAAGTAATAATGGAGGCTGCTCAACAGTACCCGAGGGTTCAATGTATCAATACAATGGGATCCTTTCACTGTGGGCTCTGTCCACCAGGTAAAATGGGTATTTTTTTTTTTTTATAAAACTACGGAAAGCTTAAAATATGAATATTCAATACATTTAAGCCTGCTTAATGGTAGACTTAAGAAGCTGAGGTTTGGTTTTATGTAAAGAATTATCACATCCACAAAGCAATACTGTAAGATAGAATGAGGAGTCCAAACTGCTTCAGCTATTAATGAACATTTTGTAGAGTTTGTCTCTAATGATGATCCTCTGAAATGTGTTTCTCTTGTACAAGGTAGCCCTTTTCAGTGATAGAGCCATGATTTGACAAAGTACTTCCTTCAAAAGATCATTAATGGGAAACAAGGATTGCATAATTATTATAGTAATTTCATTGTCTGTATTAATTGAAGGAGAATCCTGTGTGCCATAAATCAGCTGCATTGTCTGTCTTAAAAAAAAACCTTGGTAATTGTCACGCTCTGAATGCTAAGAAGGCAGCTTTTCCATTCCAGTACAGGTCAAGCAGTGGAAGCCGTGAATTACGTCTTTATAACTTGTGGTGTATAATTTAAAATGCTTTATGAGATGTCTGCTATCAATACCAGAAATACTACCAGGAAAAAGTGTTTTTAATTGACCTTTCAATTGTTATTTAAATGGCAATAGACTGCAGTTAATGAAGGCTCTCAGTTACTAAGCACTGAAGGGCTGTCACCAGGCTGGAAACATGGCCTCAAGAAAAGTTTCAGAGTGGTGCAGTGGACCTCAGCTCTGGCTGTGCAGACTTGTGCTGCAGCGCTTTGGTCCTGCTGAGCCTCCTGAGAGGAACTGGATGTTGGTTTTGAGACCCAAAGGCAGCTCTGGCACGCAGCACAAAGCCTAAGGTGGTTTGGGCTGGCTGGGTGCAGACACGTAGGGAGGACAGCACGTGGTGGCTGAGAGAGCTGAGCTTCTGTGGCTTCGCTGACCTCCCCTATATTTGGCTAACACTAATATACCTGTTTTTTAACATCATGTGAGGATTTAGTTGCAATCAGAATCCATCCCTGCAATGTAGGAACTGCAATAAATATGCCAGGTTTTACTTCAGTGGCTATCTCTAATTTATTTTTTAACAGTACAAGACTATGATTTTACGCCATAAATTAGACTTTTTTTCACCAGGCAATTGCTTTCTTGTCAATTCTCAGAGAACATAGTTTGTTACAGTCTAAAAATCTCTAACTGAGATTTACCTCTGAACAGGTTATGAGGGAGATGGACAAACATGTACACAGGCTGATTTGTGCTCATTAAATAATGGAGGGTGCCATCCTTTGGCTACTTGTACCTCAGCTCCAGGTATGATGCTCTCTTAAGGACTGTAAGTGTTACCAGTGTGAATCTCAAGGAGGGTTTGGTTAGGCTGAATCCGCTTTGTAACAACATATTTAGATTGAAGTCCATTCTCCACAGTCAGTTTTCCCTCACTCAAAGGAGGTTACAGGCTGGTCAGCTAAAGCCAGCAGGCCTTTCTACAAACACTGACAGAAACAGATTTAGGCTCCACCAAAGAGCAGATTTCATCATAAAATGTGAAGATCTTCACCATTTCTCTTTGATGCAGTTTTCAATTTCAGCTGCTTTTACTATTCTTTCCAAAAATACCCTTTGAGTACTCCCACCACTTCCCATGAAGTGAAGGTGACTCTTAGGTACCCATAGCAAAGCAATACTAGGGACCTTTCCATGGTCAAACTGGACGCTTATCAGGGAAGGTGTCAAAAGATCAAATAAGTCAGAATTATATAAAGGCTCTGCTTCAAAATGTCAAGGACCTTTACTGTCATTGGTACTGTCATTGTAGCAAGGACTGAATTACTTTCTGTATCTTGTCTCATCTCCCAAGGGCCAATGCCAATATGTTCTTGCACATCTGGGTACACTGGAAGTGGATATGGGCCAAAAGGATGTTCTCCTCTCAGTGATATCTGTCAGCTGCAAAACCCTTGTGCAAATGGGCACTGCTTGGTAAGTGCTGGCCTCCTCGTGGATATGGACAATTTTATGTAGTTGTAACAACAGGGAGACTGGTGAGACTGAAAGCTGAGTGCACACGTACTAAAGGTATTGAGGCAAGGCCAGCGGGAAGTGGGAGATCAGCAGATACACCTGGAGATAACAAAGTGAGTTTCAGGGCACACAAGCCATTTCTTTGTGTTTGAAGTAGAGGCAGCAATCTTGGTACTAATAACCTGAGATGTTGTAGCTGGTACTGGACGCTAGTGGTGGGATGCTGCTGCTGGTGGGGGGAGAAGTGATAAATGGCTGTCTCTTGGATCGTAGAGGAATTATGCATGATACCAAAACCAGTACCTCTGCTGACCTTCAGACTTCTAATATCCAGTACAGTTAGTTGTGTTCCTAGGCTGATCTTGTGAGAGCCCTCCTGGAGTCTCAGGCTGTTTATATGGATATGGAAAGGGTGCTTCATGGGAATTGGTTTTGCTCCTGCTGTTAGCCAAGTGTTTTGGACCTTTTCTGATGGGTTGTGTGAATTCATTCTCATGCATAGTGAGAATGACACATTTAGTTTGCACACATGGATTCTGTGAAGGCCTTTTGTCTAACTCTGAGGTGTACTGTGCTCAGGACAGTCCATGCTGCAGAGCTGGGGATTTTGATCATTCTCTTCTGAAGGATATTTATGATGATTGTTTTGGAGAAATGTTCATAAATGGTAGATTTCCAGTAGAGTCTGGTCCCATTGTCTGTGGATATCCTCCTTTTAATGATCCTGGGAGGCAGGAGGGAAAAGAAACATACAATATGGACTTGGCAGTGTTAGGTTAATGGTTAGATTTGGTGATCTTAAAGGTCTTTTCCAACCTAAATGTTTCTATTATTCTATGATATGTTACCTTTCCTTTTTCCTATTTCCTGTGTGAAAGGAGATGATCCCCTCACCTCCATTCCACCCCTTAACAGCGTTTCTCAGTCTCTCTTCTGCAGGTACCTATTGCTTTTCACTCAGATATTTAAAGGGCCTTTTGTGCCCAGAATCTACTCTACTTTTTCTGACTATTTAGAAACTATTTATTTAGTCAGTCTATTAAAGATATTATGTCTTCCCCTAAATATATCCTAACATACAACCGTAGGCAATCATGGCAACAAACTACTACATGAAGATGATAACATAGGCAGATACTTCGGTAATGGGACGACAGAAGCATCTATTAAAATAAACAACAGAGCTATATTTGCCAGTGTAATGACAGATTAAATGTAATATTAATTAAATATCAGCAATGCAAATCAGAGAACACCTTTTTGCCTTCTAAAGCAGCATTTGGAGCCCTAAATACACATCAAAATCTGCTTCCATCATACTGAAAACATCGGTTCAGGACACAGAGGACATGAACAGAGAATGCAAAAGGAAATAGAGAATAGCACATTGATCGTATGTCATCAAAGATGGTATTTTAGAATGAACCTTGAAATAACATGTTCTGCCTTACTTGTAAAAATTGTGCCTATAAAACAAGAAATATAAGGAAAGAGGACATATGAAATTAAAACAGTTTGAGGATATGGCAAGACTCGATTATAAGGAGAAGTAGTAAAGGTTGAGACCAAAGAAATGGAAAAGAGACATACGAAATAAGGAATAATGCAGAGAAGGCAGTGAGATTGTTCTCGTTTAACATCCCTCTGGGTGAAAATGAAAGTTAACAGCCTGCATGGACAGACTTTCCAGAGAACAGTCTTGAGAGAAATGATTTACAAACCACGGTTATCTTGACTTGCTATTTATAAGGTTTAGATAATATGATCGACTTGTTTTTAGGGTGATCATTTCAAAGCAAGCAAACAGTTTTCTGAATGGCTAAATTAATACAGATTTTGAACTTTTTAGAAAGTAATTTGAAAGAGCCCTGCAAAGAAATAATTTAATAGAGAAAAAACAAAGCTTTAGATAATCTGATTAGGCTCTTAGGTTTATTTGGGTATTCACCAGTGACCATCAAGGCCATTAAATTCGAAAGATTTTATTTCTTTACTCTGATATCTCCAACATATAGTAAGTGTCTATATCAGCCTTTCTGCCAGCTACATTTATTCCTTTAGGTGATCCATGCTCATTAAGTTTATTACATTTGCTTGTACCTATAGGCAATTGATGTCTGGATATTTTCTGCCTGTGTAATGCGGGCTGGACAGGCCCTAATTGTACCGAGAACATTGATGAATGCATTAGCAACCCATGCCAGAATGGGGGGACCTGCACCGATTGGGTCAATGGCTACTCCTGCGAGTGCAACCAGTGCCTGGACAGGACCGCAGTGCCAGACTGCCCAGCAAGGTACACCCAGGACCTCCTCCCCAGGAGAAGGGAGCCACCAGGCCCATCAGCGAGTAGATGCTTGATGAATATGATTAATAGCTGAATATGAACCAAGTTATGATGGAAAAAAACAACCCTCTTCTCAGTGGATTACAGGTCCCAATCCGAAGTCCGTTAAAGTCAGAGGTTTCCATGGGTTTTTATTATAGCTGCTCTGTTTAGCAGTAGGAGCGTAACAACGAAGTGGTCTGCAGGCCTACTGGCTTTGACTAGATGACAGACATCCTAAAATCAGATCTCTGTTCCTGAGAAAGTGGTCTGGTAAGCTGGTTTGGGAAGCGGATCTGATATAAGGAGAAACAGATTTACAGGAGAATATGTTAATGTTTCTCTTTTGTGTATACTATTTCATTTGTTGCAAAGCTGAGAGTTCCTGACATTTTGAGTGAAGATGAAAAGCCAGAAAAAGTTTTCGAACAGAAATGCAATGAAGGAAGTGTTATCCATGAAAACAGGATACTCTGAGTTTTATTGACTGACTGCAAGGTCCTTGAACATTCTTAATATCACTTTTTCTGGGTTTTATTTTTGCTATTAATTTTAATTTAACAAGGTCAGTATAGCATTCCAGTGAGTGTCCCTGTGGCAGCCATCTGTCAGATGGCTCATATTTATTGCAGACTGCTGTGAAGAAAGCAGATTAACTTTTCACAGAATACAGAATGTAAAACTTTCACTGAACGCCTGTGAAATCTGCTCTATTTTAGAGCTACTTCAGGCTCTTTCCTATTTTCCTTAAATATCTAACCAGTAATGTTTTATTATTAAGCACATGTGGAAAAAAATTGATTTTTAATCATTCATAATAGAAGGGATAGAAAAGCAGTTTTTATCCAGTGGGAAATGATAATGGATCAACTTTCATTTTAGCTCCTATCAAGGGAAAAACTAATACATTTATGACTGATAATTCTGAATCTGTTTGAGAAATAGTGAGATGTTTTTAGATGGACACTTGAAACAAAATTATATTCTTTTTTACCACTCCTTGAAACAAAATACTTAATTTCAGTTTGCTGAGAATAGAATATTTCTTTAGCGTGTTGTACACTGTAGCTATATGTGCTTTGTATTTGGGTGCTTTGTGGACATATTTTTCTGCAGCTGTTTGGGATTCCCAGTCACAGCTCCAGTTCATTGAATGGCTGAATGAGAGGAAGAGACCACAGTATATCAGGAGAGGTATTATCAGGCCCAGAAATCTGAACAAAAAAGAATAAATGGGACAATAATACATCTGAAGGCTAACTTCTATGATGCACCACTACTGAGAAGACAATTTTATATCACAATAGCTTCAAATGGTATTTCATTGTAGGTGAAAAATTTAAATTCAGTCTAGACTTCTGGAAACAAACTAGTCTGTGGACATTTTCCTGAGACATAATCAGCATCTTTAGGCACTATCCACATATTCCAGCTGAAAATCTTGGAAAATCTTCTTTTTCCAGGAACTACTTTTCTCTCTGAGAGTAATTCAGCTAATTTTTTGTGATGTCTTTCCACTTCAGAGTGGACAGAAGTGTCTTTCACCCTTGTTTTAGATGTTTAGGAAGCCAAAGCTATGCAAGAAATGTTTTGTTTAAGTCTGTAGAGCAATAGCACAAATTAACCTATTTAATTTTCTCTGTCTTTCTGCAGCTTGTGGAGGATATCTCTTGGGCTCCAAGGGGACTTTCAGTTACCCTAACAACCCAAACAGCCAGTGGTACAACAGTGGGGTCAGCTGCGCTTGGGTTATTCGGACTAATCCCAACAAGGTAAAATAGAGTTCAGGCTAAAGAAACCCTCACTCTGCAGGACCCCTCAGCTCATCAGAGAAAACATGACCATCTCCATGCCACATATTCCAATATTGTGATCCAGTCCCCTAAGAATAAATAGTTTTTCAAAAAGAACATGTTTCGGATCCTTAAAAGCCTTCAGGCTCCTTAGCGTAAGAGTTTGCCTGGGTTACATTTTCAAGGTTTTTCCTATGCAGCTGTGGGCTAGAATTTATTCACCTGCTACCAGATAGAGAAGGTGCCTGTTTTACACTGCTATAGAATGTGAACTGTGAATGGCTGCATGAGAAAAGCTCTGCTCTGATGGGCTCCACAGTTGATTCGTTAGCTAAGTGACACCAGAATAAGTTCATTTTTCTTATTTCTGAGTGCCAGAAATGTGGAATGCTGAATTCATATTGTCAGTGGCTTTGTGTAATAACAACATTTGGATTTTTTTAAGGATTAATTTTTAAATGTTGCACTCGATATTCTGATTCTGATCCATGACTAACAACTTCACTTATCTTGTAAATAACAACTACAAAATGCATCACTTCACACTTTAGCATGGGACTTGTTACTTAGAATCTAAATATTTTATCTATTTTTGATATTTAATGAACTGAATTAATTCAGTTTATGACCCAGTGTTTGCTAGTCGTTTATACAGCATTATATATGTCTGTGACATATTCTCAGCTTTAAGCCAGAGAACCAGTGCTGTCTTCAGCAGAGGTATATTAAAGCACGTCAGTGCAGAATCTGAACGTGCATAAAGCTGGGTGTGTCACTAAGTATCTCGAGTGGGCCTAGGAGGACACTGATTTCACATATAGAATAGACGCAGGCAGATGGTCTCAATTATTAGTTTATAGAAATAATGCTCTTACCAGACAACTTCCCTGTCCCATTTGTTTCCTATCTATCTTTTCTCTTGTCTTTTGACCCTTAAGATTCTGCAATATCTTCTGTCCGGGAACTTCCCAGGAAATGGCATAATGGCTCTAAGCTTGTAGATTCTCACAGCTGCTTGAACAATACATCTGCTCTGTGCAGTGTTACTGCATAAAACCTGTCTCAGCAGATGGAAAAAAAGAGTTTTCCTATTTTGTTACTTCCTGTTAGATCCTGCATATATTTTCCCATTCTTCCAACTGGAGACAAGTAATGACTGTAACTCTGACTTCCTTCAAATCCATGATGGTCCTTCAGCATCAATGCATATGCTGGGAAAATACTGTGGCTCCTCACCTCCTGCAGAGCTTTCTAGTTCCCACAACTCCCTGTATTTTTGGTTCTACTCAACCACACCCTCACAGCAGGAGGTTTTACTGTTCAGTGGGAATCTCGGGATCCCGGTAGTTTGATGAAATGTCATGTAATTTAGCATCTTCATGGCTTTGAAGCAAAATGAATGACTTTTCCTTTGATTAGGAAACATTAGGAGCACCAGAATAGTATTTTACTAGGGATTGAGGTTGAAATGTAGACCTATATGTAATTTTAAAATATTTAAACTCAACTCTAGGCCTCTGCATGAATAAACTTCCACTGTTTTTTAAGGCTGCTTTATACATCCTGTGAGGAATCCCCCAAAGAGCATGTGTTCCTGGAGATGCTGTTCTGATTAGTTCTCTTACTCACAGAAGTATCTAGTACTTTGAGCAGGCAAGTTACCCTTTTCTGCCACTGACAATTTACAAGAGGCTAAAGAGGTTGAACCATGCTTTCCAAACATGATAGATTGTTGGGATTTTGATTTTATCTGTGAGCTTTTTGGTATGATTTACTTGGCATTTCTGCCTGAATTCTTGGTAATGCCACTTTTGTGATTCTTCCAGGAGGCCTGGCAGTGCATTTCTAGAGATAAACCCTGAATCATCTTGCACAATGTCAAGCTCACTTCAGTGTTCCGTGTATTGTCTAGAAACAAAATGGTGAATTGGGTTGTGTCTTGAAAGAACGATAGAGTATAAAAAGTAGAGAAAATTCAGGAGGGAAAAGGTTTCTTTATTTCCAGAAATATTTATTGAAATCTTTCAATATGATTTTTGGTGATTTTTTTTTCTTTCAATTGACATCATTAGATAATTACTAATTGATGAATATGGATACTGAAAAGTGAAAACAGATCTTTTTGGGGGGTGGGGGGAGGGAAGCAAAGAGGGAGAGAGATGTGACTAAACTAGCTATTCCTTAGGTATAACATGCAAGTTAACCCCACCACTCCCAACTGTAATGCTGATAGGAATGGGATTTTTTTATTATTTTTACAGGTATGGCCTTCCCTGTAATTAGTATTTTTTTAAAAAAATAAAAAAGTCCAGTGCATGCGACTATTTACAAAGCACAGAAATTCAGATTAATTTTGTAAATCTGATCCAAAACAGAGTGGTTTTGATCCTTCTCCTAAAGATATTTCTGTCGTAACTGAGACTCTTTCTTTTACTGTGCAAATAAGGAAATATTGGAGTTCTGCTTTTATAATTGAATTGCAGAATTAGTTGTAACATTTAAAGAAAGAAGTAACTTGTTGGTTTGTTTGGCTCGCTCTTTGTTTTTGAATTTATTCTGGATGCCAAAGTGATATCTAGTTTTGACACTACAGGAGAATTCATCTTCTGACCTGACATGTAGCATTAAGGACCGTGTTATTCCATGTTCCTTTTCTGTTAGAGTGTGGTGGTGAGCTGATGGGTACCTATGGCTCAATAAGCTCTCCAGGATACCTGGTAACTATCCTGTAAACAGAGACTGTTTCTGGACCATCTCGACCAGTCCTGGCCTCCTCATCACGTTGCTTTTGGCACACTAAGCCTAGAACATCATGAAAATTGCAGTTATGACCATTTAGAGGTAAAGTTTAATTGTGGATTATGAAAAGATTTTATGGCTATGTTATTGCAAAACAAGATATTATTTCAAAACTTTTCGTACATACAGAAGGGTACTGTTTGAAAATTAAATCCTGGGTTGAAATGCTGCATTTGTACTTGCTTATTCCAGTCATCGATGCACACTCAGATACAGGCAGTATAACGGAAAGAGGATGGTATTCCACTCCACTGAAGTCAGTGGAAGTCTTGCTACTAAAGATGGTGGGATTCAGGCCAAATACCTGGTGGGAGGTGGGAAGCTTTTACTTTCTTACAAAGTTCAGCCTCCAAACTCCTTGTCGCAGGTTAACCCACAGAGAATAAATCAGCCTAGGGAAAACTACTAGGGAAGAGGATCTAAGATTAATAAATTCATATTATAGTACAGCACATGACTTATGAGCTTAGTGTGAGCTTAGTGTTGTTTCTCGAGTGCAAAGTAACGGTTATAGAATTCTCCAATACTCAGTCATGGAAATGAGAAGATGGTTTGGAATTGCATGTTCTCCAGAACTGTGCAATGAACATGATATCAGGAAAAGAGTTCAACAGTAGATCTCCTGATGCTTTCTTTCCTTGTCACAAAACCCTTGACGACTCTCCCGGGAGCACGTTCACAGCTGTGCTGGTGAATGCCCTTCTTGATTCCTGTATGTTTGAAGGAAACTGCCTATCAGCTTTCCCTCCACACACCCTCTAAAACATCTTCTGGGGCCCCCAAAATAACTTTTAGAGTGTTGGTACTGTTCACAGTTGGCTCACATCTAGTAATCCTAAACGCTGATCTGTCATTCTGTCTAGATTCGAGATGGTCTTCTCCCACAAGACCCTGTCCTTGGTAAATACTGTAGCACTGGATCTCCACCCCCTCTCCAAACCACTGGTCCATATGCTTGGATTCACTTTCACTCTGATGAATTAGTTACTGATAAAGGCTTCCACATCCTCTATACAACATCTCCTGGTAAGTAAAATTTGGCATTAAAGGTTGGTTTATTACATTCCCAAGTTATAGCCAACAGCATACAAATGCATGTAATTAACACTTGCTATTTAATCATACAGAAAGTCTCTTTGATTTGTAGCAGTTGTACAGAGGCACCCTAAACTGAAAGACTTACCATACTTGCGAGTATCTCAACTAAGGTATTTTTTTCTTAATATAGCGGATCCAAGTTGTGGAGGGAATTACACGCATAGTGAAGGGGTTATCACATCCCCATTCTGGCCTAACCCGTACATCAACAACCGACAATGTATCTACGTTATCAGACAGCCGGAAGATGAAAAAATATACCTCAACTTCACCCACGTGGAGCTGGAGAGTCACACTGGTTGTTCATCGAATTATATTGAGGTGACTTCTCTTAAGCAATTGATATGCAAGGTTGATACCATGTGTGTACAAAACCATGCCGCTTGATTTCTGTTCCAAGGGCCGCCACAGAAATAGGTGTTAAATCAAATAGGTGTTATATCAATTTGTTAGGGTCCAAAAGCCACAGGGGCTAAAAGAGCAGACCTATACATTTGGAGTCTAGCAAAAATAAGATAACAAGAAAATCTGTCTAGCTTAACACTGATTCTTATTTGGCTGTATGTGATTAAGGTGGAGTTTGGACCTTTGGTAAACGCAAGCCAAATGTAAGAAAAATAGAAATAATGCCACAGCCACTCTGCAGCATTTTCTGGAGTCATAGTGTTACACTGAAAATCTTGTTCTGGGGTGAAAAGGAAGCACACCAAATATATATATATATATTTATATATACACACATATGTACATAGATAATACATATGTAAAGCCAGGAGTTTATTGGTAGTATAATTGAAATGTTGGAAGTCTAATTCAAGAATTGTTGTTATTCTAAATCTAATTATTATAGAAAAAGATGATAGTATGGTTAGAATGCTTCTGTATGTAAATGTAATAGTAATAATGTTAATGCTCCCTAGGACCCACCTGAGGTTATTTTTTTGTTTGCTAAAGTGATTTTACACCTAGCTCTTTCCTCACTGGTCTGCAGCTTCATGTTACATCCCAGTTTACTATTACATGGTGCCCTTTCTTCATTTTCTTTGTTACCCCCAAACCCGGTTTTGTCCAGCTCCAGGTGTGCGTTTCTTTGGCTGCCTGCAGGTGAGCTGTGGCGTGGTGCTGTGGGGGCTGGGGCTCCCGGAGGCCTCGGGGCTCCCCGAGGGAAGGGAGCCTCACAGCCTCACCTCAGGGGGGGTCCCACTGCCCTGGCCAGGAAGAGAGGCACCTCCCTAGGGATGAGGATAGGCCAAGGTCAGGCTGGGACATGGGCCTACGGGCAGGCCTGGCTCTGCAGAGCCCATGGCCGGGCAGGGCAGGGCTGTGGGGAGCTGGAGACCAGCCCTGGTGCAGTGTTGCTGGGGCAGGGACTGATGGTCCTAGGGGCCTGACATGGCGTCCTGGGCTGTGGGTGGGGTGTGGGGGCCCCAGAGAAGGCCAGGCTGGGCCAGTGAGTCCTGGCACTGTCCTCAGGGCCTGACAAGCTCTTTGTCAGTGGCCCATGCCCCTCTTCTTCTGTCACCCTGTCCCTGTTCTCCTCTGCACCACACCCCGACTCACCATTGCTCAAGGTGTCTGCTGTCGTACCCAGCCTGTATTTCTCTATATAGTTAAAATACCCCATTCTGTGTGGAATGACTGCTACGTACTGCTGTTTGTAAAAGTGTGCTTGTACCACGCAGAGGTAAACAGAAGTAAAACAAACGGCACAGACACCCAGTGAAAGGTGCTGCCACAGCTGCAGCAGGTAGGGGCAAGCCCTGCGGCCCCAGTGCAGAGCTGTGGCCTGCGCTGCCAGCTCTGCAGTTATGTGGTAGAGGGGTTTGGTTTTGAGCTTAATCTCTTCTTGACCGAGTGAGGAATAGGCCCCTGTGAGCTCCATGCAGTTAATCTGTTTTTAAAATATGTTATTGTGCTGACATCACTCCCTTCCCTTCTCTAATTCAGGGACTTTGGTTGGAATGAAGTGTAATTAATTTCTGAAATGAGAGGGGAAATGTGTTTAATGAAAACAGACAGCTTTTGTTTGTTTGGCCTGGACCTCCTCTTGCCTAATTGCTGGCAGAACAGCAGCTAAATTCACAGCAGCCAGAGACACAAAACCATTTCTGTTGAACGCAATCAGTTTGTATTAGTTCAGCAAGGCATTTACCTCGCTGTTTGCTGATCAGTCACAAGCCATTCAGTTTCCCTGTGCTTCTGTCCTCCTCCTCTTCCTAGCCCCTCACTCAGTGGCTCATCCCAGAACAGAAAAATGGGACTGACATTTTCTGACCGGGACAGTTGGTATGACTAAAGCACTGTGCTTTTTTATCAAGGCCTCATTTTCCACATATGCTTTTCTAAAATACCGTCTTACTGGGTTTTATAATGAAGCTCAGCTAGGGAGACAGCTTTTGGATGTTTAAGTTACTTTTAAAGTCACTCTCTGACAATTGTTTTGTTGCTTTGAAATGGTCCAGATTATTCCCATCCCTGGCGATAACCAGGAAACCTGCAGAGTTTCCACAGGGGCCAGACACAGCTCACAGACACTCACTCAGGGAGGGATGTTTAGTCTCTTACTGAGGATGGAACAGCCTGGGGCCAGGGATCTGCAATAAGAAACTAGAGACAATAAAACTTTTTTTTTAAGAAAGACTGTGATATGATGCCGCAGACATAGGGTGTTAGACAAGGCAGCTCCTTCTCCTTGCCATCATTCAGACTGACAATAGCAGACATTACTCACATGGTTTAGAGAACCTTTTATTTTTATCACTCCTCACTGGGCTTTATAAACCAAAAATGTAAGGAAAATCAGCTCAGAAAAACTGTAAACTCCTGTGAACTATACTTCTGGCAACTTTCACTGCTGTACAAAAATTTTCTAAATATTCCAGCACAAATTCTGATCTCAATTGCTCTGCTCTAAATTGAGAATAATTTTGTAACCTTAAACTCAAGTCTCAGGGAAATTAAAAATATCCATTAGTCAGAAAGCCATCACAGGAGCTGGAGATTGACAAAGCTGGGCAAGCGAGCCAGCCACTGCCTGCTCACCAGGGCACTGATGGGGGTTTCCTGCCTTCTCTCCTAGCCCATGGAGGAATACAGCTGAGGAGGAAAGAAGAGATGATAAGAGGGTACCTGAAAGCCAGATGTCCCTGGCTTTGCCGATGATTTCACTGGAATGATTTTTTGGGGGTTGACAGCATGTAGGTGCACTTAAAAGCAGCTTCAGCTACATGAGCTACCACCACTTTTACAGCAGAAAAGAGCTGTTTTGTTTTCAGGAGAATCTTTGGGAGAAAAATTACATTTTTTGCCTGGGCAAACAGTAGAGGACCTTTTTTTTTTTTTTTTAATCTCAGCTTGTTGGCTGCCCACTTGGAATGAGATGGGCAGCTGTTCTGAACTCCTTGGCTATACCACTGTTCTGCCTCGTCCACTGGATGCACCCATTCTTACTCACAGACTGTGGGTTCAGGGCCTGAAGTTTGGAGGTGCAAATACCTTTTCCTTTTCCCCTTTTAGTCCCCTTGATAATCAGGATTTATATTAGTTTCTGGGAAAACATAAGATATATTCCTCCTTTGATTAGTAAAATTGATTGAGGTCAGTAGAGTGGCAGTGAAGAAGATAAAAGCTGGAAGTGATTCCCTGATACATCTTTGTTGTCATTATCATGCATAGGACCCTTCAGATAAAGTAATGAAAAGATGTCAGTATATGTCTGTAATGCTTTAGGCACTCAGAGTTGCATCTCCTGTTAGTGACCTGTATGGCTGCATTAATGTATGGGACATGTGCTTGTTCTGGAGAAGTACCATTGAAAAATCACTAGAAGCTTCATGGCCAGAGCAAGAAAATCACAAATAACCCTTTTTTTTCCCCAGCATATTTTAGTGCTGGCAAAAATTTTATACCTGTCACTGGTGAGCACCTTACCTGTCTCTTTCATACTAAAGGTGTCACTTTTGGAAGCATAGGCCCAAATTGTACGAAAGCTGTGGTTCATAGAGAAGATCTGTTTCATCCTAATGTTCTGTGTCATTAGCATGTGTGTGTGTCTTCTGTGCTGATCAACCGATCTTTCCTTTGAGTGCTTGTAAAACATATGCTTGTGCAAATTACTATGATGGCTCTTTTCCCCTCTTATACATAAGTAAAATAGTTACTTTTTTGTTATTTAGCGTCTCTCATGGAATTATAATTTTAGACAGATATCAGATCACAATGCTTTTATGATCTGATGTTTTTTCTTCTCTATGACTAGGTTCGAGATGGTGACAGTGAGATGTCTTCTCTTATTAGCAAATTCTGTCATAGTACACTCATGTCTCCAATCACTTCCACCAGCAACAGTCTCTGGATCAAGTTCAAGTCTGATGCTTCTGTGCAAAGGGCTAGCTTCAGGGCCATTTATCAAGTTGGTAAGAGGAATTGGTGACTTGCACAGTCAACTGATCTGTAATGTGGACACTTTCAGTTATTTGTATGCTATATTATCCATATAATGGGTTTAAAACAAACTTCAAAAGAAAGGAAAGGAAAAGGAAAGTCTTTATTTATTGTTACTTTTAGAAATGCTAAGATGAAGTCTGCAGTAGGTCTGTTGTAGGCACTCCTAGCATGCTTGGAAACACACCCCTTATTGCTTCTATTAATGATAAATCACTGACCACTAACATACAAAAAATGATGTAACTATAATTCTGCCTAAATCTTTTTACTTTTATTTTTCCTGTCTTTAGTTCTTAATCACCAACAAATCTGTATCTGTGAAACAAATGAGTCAAATCCATTAGTTTTCATGGGCACAGTTATATTGGTCTTACGTATATACAAGTTTATGCTATACTTTTAGCAATATGTTCTTTTAAATACATTCTTAATAGTACTTGCATGATCTGTAGCAGATGCTGTAAGAATATAGGTTTTTAGGGGTAGTTTTCTTCTAATTTTATAGTGACGTTTGATAGACATCACATTATACATTCCTTGAAACCATTAATCACAAGTACTGATTTCTTGGTGTCTCTTGGCAGCCTGTGGAGGCCCCTTGTCTGGAGCAGGCACTATCCATTCACCTTACTACCCCAGGATGTCCCCTCACCCAAAGACCTGTGAATGGATCATCTCCCAGCCAGCTAGCAAAGTGGTGATTCTTAACTTCATCGACTTTGACATTAGAAATACAACCACTTGTGACTCAGACTACATTGAGGTAAAGAAAAATACATATAAATCATGAATAGTAGATAGTTTCTTATCTGTATGTTCTTTTTCATGCTCTATCTCCACGAAAGCAGAACTGCGTGAAGGCAAGCAGTTCCTAGAGCAGTTAAAAGCTTTTCCAGGTTCATAATGGGATCCCAAACCTTTTCTTGGTTCTCCAAAGATGATACGACCATTTTGATAATCAGAGATAAGTATCAGGTGTCTTTACATAGACAGACCTGGTTTTGGAGGTTTATGTGTCACTTACTATTGAGGGTGTAAGATCTCAGCTTTTCTCCATCTGACGTGCTTTGGGTGGGAGAGTGCTTCTCTGGCAGTCATCAGGTATGTGCCTGTAGTAGAAACCATTCTGAAGAAGGAGTAGGATCTCTTACATGGTTCTTACGAATTCATTTATGCTTAAAAATTTAACATAAAATAAATTCGTATGGGATATTTTGAATACACTGTTCTTCAGGTCAGAGATGGCAACAACGCAGACTCTCCTCTTTTGGCGAAATACTGTGGTACCGCTGTACCATCTAGAGTGCAATCTACACGGAACAATCTCTATGTCAAATTCAGAACTTCCTCTCTTACCAACCTTGGCTTCAGAGCTGAGTACTGGCCATTAGATACAGGTAAGGATTTTTTTGTTATTTCCTGTGTAGTGTTGGGACTTTACAAATTTTCCTGTACACTGAAGACAGCTGGCCAACAAGTTTTATGATGGTGTAATGGGAGATAAATTCTGAATCAGTTACTGTGTAGTACTGTATGCATCGAGGAGAAAAAGACTATGAAATTTCAGAAACAAAATTAAATAATTTTGTAAGTGCCTATCTTTTTTACAAATATATAATTTAACCTGATGTTTTAAATCTCTACAGTATGTGGAGAGACTCTCACTGCACCAGAAGGAACCATTACAAGTCCTGGTCACCCAGATGTCTACCCACATGGTGTTAACTGTACCTGGATTATCAACATTCAACCTGGCTACCTTATCCGGCTGACATTCACTTCATTTAACTTGGCATTTGATTATACTTGCAGAAAGGATTATCTTGAAATATATGACAACAGCACTGTGCAAAAATTGGGAAGGTGAATATGTTCCGTAGCCTACAGAGCTGAATTACTGTAGAGCGAGCACTGTTATGTAGGTCTTGACATCCAGTTTGCTTCCTTAAATTTTGTGTCTAGATTAATTTCTCTGCATTACAGAAACAAGAGCAGCAATTTCTTTGCCTAGGATAGTAAAGGCAGCTTGCTTGCTTTTACCATGGATTGAGAAGCAGATTTAATAGATATTATACTGGGAAAAACTAACTTGTGTCAAAAGGACAGCTTTTTTAAGGACAGATTTCAATAGCTGGCATTGTCTAGCTCCATTAACATTTTGATTTATGGGAAATAAGTTCAAAAGCATTAATGTACCTGTGCCTGGGAAAAGAAATTATTTTAAACACTTGCAGAAGTGAAAGAAAGATTACTTAAAAGATTGTGCATTTGGATCTCAGTAAAAACTAAAGCAAAATCTGCATTTTTTAGGCTCTTATTTTCACTTTCTCCATATATATGATTTTATCTTAGGAAAGAATATTTTCTTTTTTTCCCCTTCTCCAGTTGGGGTATACACAGGATTTTCTTGCTGCCCTAGAATTCAAGAATATCTGAACTACTTGGGAAGAGTATCCAGCTGCAGCTACTGACTGTAAAGCAGTTGGCTGACATGGCAGTATTTTGGAAAATAAGGAGCAAATGACTCTCATAATGGAGAATGTTTTGCAACCTTAGTCTTTGGCCAGCCACTCTGACTCTTACAAAGAACAGAATATGTTGTAGGTACAGCATAGAATAATTTCAGTAAGAATTTGACAACTTGATGAACAATTTCTTCTCTGACTTTGCCACGCAAGTTAGATTTGTACCCTTGTACATGTAGTGTGCTCTTTAATCTCATGATACAGGGTATATGACTGGGATCTGTATCATCCAAAGGAGAGATTTTTATATGTGTAGCTGTTCTAACTTCTCAGGAAAGCTGAATCCTCTTCCAGTAACTCAGATGCTTCATAAAGTACTACCATTCAATTTAGAGCATCTTTTTGCTGCAGGTACTGTGGAAGATCAATTCCACCATCTCTCACTAGTGGTGGCAACATGATGATGTTGTACTTTGAGATCGATCACAGCGTTGCATCTGAGGGCTTCTCAGCTAATTATATCTCTTTGGATGCTTCAAAAGGTAATATGTCAGTCTGTTCATTACGCAAAATTAAATGTTTTCAGCTGTCACTGTAAATAACCACTACAAGAAACAGAAATATTATTTTCTGTGTTAACAAAAGACTTCTTGGTGCTTCTTCTACCCCTCCTTGTTTATCCTGCTTTATTCACCAGTTCTTTTCTCCCTAGAAAAGCAGAAAACAATTTCTGTAAGTAGCACTGCTGTTTTCTTTAAAAAGAGCTGACATGGCAGAACTGCATTAATTATTGAGGAAAAGTATTTTCTGAATTTGCTTTGTCCATTTTGAGCTCAGTATGCATGATGTAGGAAGCTTAGCAATCGTGGACAACTCTCTGGAATGGGAGACACTCAGGTGCCATAAAAATTAATTTAGTCCCTATTAAGGTGCAATATTGATGATGGGCAGAGAGAGGTCATATAGGATGAAATTTGATAAAGCAGCAAAGTAACCTGAAAGCATAAGCTGTTTCTCTCATTATAACAGGGTGAAACGTTTGTCTCCAGGAGAGTTCAAGGCTCCTGTTATGCCTTAAATCTGTTCTTTAAGCATCTCTTTTTAAGGTGCCCAGATGTACATCAGTGGGGTAAAAGCTACTGAAGAGAAGAATGAATGTTCATTCCCTTAGTTCTCTAAAGCAGATAAAAACTGAGAAATTACTCCAAATTCTACCTGCTACGGAGGTTTTCCAGGGTAGTGGTGCATCTGTGTTTACAAACTATGCTGATCCCACCATACCTGATCCAGTGTTCGCACATCTCTCCAGCGCTGAGAGCACTTCAGCAGTGACTGAGCTGCACTTGAAAAGGCAGCCTCTTGATGCAAGACTGTAACTACCTGCTTCACAGAGTGAACAGGCGTGGGTCTGCTAATCCTCCCGGCACTGATCGGTAGAAGAGGATTTATGTGGGTAGAAGGACAGGTTCTATCTAGCAGAATTAAACTACAGAAGGGGCAGAGTGGGACACTGAAGAAAAAGTAAAAATGAGAATATATTTGTAGCTAGATTAATTGTGTATCCATCATTAACCAGTGGCTAAGTGGCTTGTGTGAGTAAGTGCAGGCTACAAGGGATTTATTAGATGAATACCAGAAATTCACAGTACTCATCTATGCAGCTATAAACTACCAATGGCTGCTCATTGTTTGCTTTTAGTTTCTTTTATAACTTTATTTTTTCTATATTCTGTGTTTCTCCAACCTGTTTAAAATCAGCAAAATTTCCAGCTCCTACCTTGTGAAAAATAACTGCTTTCTCTGTGACAGCTTGGAAAATTTGGAAAATTATTTCATCTCTCAAGCATGTGTGTTTGCGAGATTGGTAGAGACTTTGTCACTGTTTTTATTAACTAGCAGATAACCTAGAAATCCAAATAATCCATTTTCTCACCTGTCTTCATTCATACTTGAGTTATCTGTCATGGAAACAAAAGAGCCGTTAAAAACAATTAAGATTGAAGGAGAACTATTCCAAGGAGGAAAATTCTATTTGTTAGAAAATAATAGGCCCAAAACCAAGTTCTACATTTAAAAATCTTTCCGAGAAAGACTCTGTAGTCTGAAAATTGAGTTCTTACTAGTTAGAAATTATGAAATTATCAGCCGTATAAAGATTGTCTTTTCTGAGCTTATTTTGCAGCTGCAAACAGTAACTTCTGTAAATTTAACTGTTGCTTGTTAATGTGATGATTTTTTCTTTTACTTTACCTCAGATTAATACTTTATGTGTGGATTTGATTCATTCCTAACTGTTCTTTTATAGCAGCTTGTCTCACGGTTCATCAAGATCAGAATACTTTTTACTCAGCATCAATCTACATTTCTGTCTCTGCATAACCCTATCTGTTTCTTTGGTTTTGTTAGTTATTTCAGCTGTCCAGCTTCACTGCTCTGCCTCTTTTCTTCCGTCTTCCCCTCCTTTACCACCACCATGATGTTTGGATTTTTTCATCTTTCATCCAAAGCACTGCTATATGCATCACATGAGGTTCAAACTGCATCAACTCTGTCCTTGCAATGGTTTCAAACTATGCCTTAAATAATGCAAATCTGTTTTCTCTTCAGTGCTATTAGCAACTAGAAACCATATAAAATGTTTATATGAAATTAGAACTATATAATATCTTCATCCAAACTCTACATGACAGGTATGATTTTCTTTTCCCATAATTAACACAGACATCTTTAGTACTCTTCAGCTAAACTGAGGTAACTCTCAATTTTTTCTCAGTCAGACCTAAAACTGTGATGTCTAGATAAATGCTTTTTCATTTCAACCATTATAGTTTGTATAAGTACGGCAAAGTAACAGATACCTACTGAAACTGAGAGTAATAAACTTATAGAGAAGTTGAAACTGTGATCTGTTTTCTTTACACAGATTTGTTTCTCTTGGTCCCAGCACAAGCATAGCAGTACTATAAAATTGTCATAAATATGGACTGCTAACATGCATTTTCTATTAAGAATAAAATGTTATGAAGCTTCTATGGCCTGAGAGAAGGCAAACACATGTGTGTATGCAGACTTTGCTGTGAGAAGCAACTCCCCACTTCGCTGAAATCATATCAAGTTTAGTTTTCCCACTGTGAGATGTTTAGGCCTGATATTCGTCTTATGTATATCCAGTTACACTAAGGTCACGAATTGCTGAACATAATAGTTTCTGAGAGATTTACAAAAGCTATGGATTTTTTTTCTTTACATCTGCTGCCTGTTTTTATTTTTCTGCTAAAGAAAATATGGTTGTAATAATGATTCTTGTGCAGTAAGAATCTTTCATATTTTTGAACTATGTTTTCTTAGCCAGCTAGAGTGCAACCAATATCAGAAGTTGTCAAAGTTCTTCTGGTTCATATTAGACATTTCAATAGGCTTTTGCCTGGAGTTATTTTACAGAGGATGAGCTATTGAAAAGATTGACAAGATTACCCTCCCAAAAAGAATAAATAGTAGTACAAAAAAATAAAGATAAGTAGAAGTGAAAAAATACTTTTGTCTAAAACAAAAGTAATTTTCTTCTCCATGCATCTTAGCGAACAATGTCTTTGTTAGCATGGTTTGTCTGTGATTATTAAATAATTAAAAAGTAGCCTGAAAATAATGATAAAGCTATATTTCCAGAAAAAAATTTGAATACCACTAGATAGAGCCATGGTCATGGTCCATAAAGCGCAAAAAATTGTTTTATCAGTCTGCTGGATAGTAGCTGTGAATTGCTCACACGACAGCAACACAAATGGAAATCTTGCAGTCAAACATACCCATGTGATACTCAGTTGTTTAAAATGTATATTGCTCACTTAAACTATCTGTAGCTCAGATGCTTAGTTCTTGGCCA
Source organism: Bucorvus abyssinicus (assembly GCA_009769605.1). Classification (NCBI taxonomy): domain Eukaryota; kingdom Metazoa; phylum Chordata; class Aves; order Bucerotiformes; family Bucorvidae; genus Bucorvus; species Bucorvus abyssinicus. The sequence continues at coordinate 22,090,240 of CM020028.1, forward strand.
TCCTTTGTCTTTTAAAGTGGAAAGTCACATGGAAAGCAAGGTAATATTAGGATACATTTCCTAGAGTCCAGTCTCAAACACTAGATAGATGAATGTCTCAGCAGCCATATAAGTGTTATGATTGATTTTAGGGTTTTCTTTTGCCCATCTTGGCTGGCCACACCACAAAGAATACATGTGAAATAATTGAAAAATCTTTGAAAGGGCTCCGCCTTTCCTGAAAGTGTTAATCAGGGTCTTGAAAGATCCAGGCCACAGTCTTCCATCAGGAATAGAGCTAGGGTCAGTGTATTATGTGTTTTATTGTCCTCCACTTCTTCACAAGTAAGTGGGAATTTATTTGTTTTACTTTGTATTAGGGTTTGGGAGGTGTGTGTGTGTGTGTTTTCTTTTTTGTGTCTTTTTTTCTTTTTTTTTGTCTTATTAAAGAGGCTTCATTTCATCTTTTCAGATGAGAAAGGGCAGTAACAAGGTTTTTAGCAGACTGCCTTCCTGGTAGAGTTTTTAATCCTGGTCTTTCTCTGGCTTTGGTGAAAGATAATATTTTTCCTCCTTATCATCCTGAATTATGAATTATTTATCAGGAAGGGTAACTTGGTTTTAAATAGCTTCATTGTGTGGTGTTTGTTAGCTGACAATGACTGACTAGAGAAGTCAGTGCTTGAAAAGGATGAAGAAAGAAATATAAATTGTGAACCCACGAACTTAGAAGTGCACCTGAAAGTGATGTATAGATTTGTGTGTCTTCTTTACTGATAGCTAAGTACGAGTTGAGATCTCAGTTCCTATCTTGCTGACTGAATCCAGTAATTATTAGGAGGATGTTGCCTGGCTTTTCTCTTCAGCTGAACAAGCAAAGACAAGAATGGAAAGTAATGTCTGACCAATACGTGTGTGCAGAGATACAGGGCATGGTTGAACAAAGCTGAGATAAGACAGAAAAAAAGCTGAAGTCCTGCACGCATCTTGGGCATTTGCTCGGCTCATCCTGAGTCTTGGGAAAAAGGCTTAATCAGCTGGCAACTGACAACTTGTTAGGCCACCGTAACTTGGTTATGTTTGATCAGGGTATTAGTGTGCCTTTATATGCTGCCTATATATGTGTATACGACTCTATAGTATGTGTGTTTACATGTAAATCAGCAGAAGAGAGACAGAGATTCTGTTTGAACAGCTGTGCCCAGTGTTTCTAAGGAATTTGGGTCTGAAACGCTTCAAAGGACCTTTGCGTGCCTTCTTTGTAAAAATTAAGCCTGTTAGCATCTGCCAGCAGCAGTAACAGAAGGCCCTGAAGTGCAGATGTGCTTTTTCATTGCCTGTGGAGAAGCATATACTTCATGTGATAGTTTCTTCCTTTTTTTTCTAAACATGCACAGTATTACATAAAGATCTGATTGTTAGGTATCCCAGTTTCCCTTGGTGGAGTGAGATCGAAAGAAAACTCCCATGTTACATACAACACTATAGTTTTATTTTTGATTAATTAGAATTGTGGCAACTGATGAATATCTCTTTAGGAGGAAAAACACGGATATAAGTTTCTGCTGTATGTGTAATTGCATGAGTGGTACAAAAGCTGGCATTCTTCTCCTCTTTTGGCTATTACAGTGGATTACTGCCATTTATGGCATCTTTTTCAGAAGAGCAAACACATTCTGTACCAAAATCAGAAAGCAGATTGAATAGCATTCAAAACCTCACACACTGGCAAAGCAAGATGTGTAATTGTCCTTGACAATTGTCTACTTCTTCTGTTATTCATGAGCTGTGATAAGTGTCTTTAAACTGAACTGAATTCATATTTTTTCCAGGCATATAATAATCACATTATGGTGTTAGACTGCATTCTGAGCTTGGGCAAAGGAGTCAAAGTACTTTTTTCCTGCTACCTTTGCTAACAGTTTTCACTGAAGGAACTATTACTGCCCAAGCACACCCCTAAATGCTATGTTAGTGAGGTGAGTGCAAAAGGAGAGTGCCAGCTCTCCTGCTGAAAATAGAACACTGCGAATGAATCCAGTTACCAGAAGAGAGTTGGCTGTCAAAAAACATGGGTTCGTTTATGCCCTTCCTAATCCTCACTGCAGCATATGCTCAGTCTGCACTTGGATTTTTTTTCACTGTAGCCAGAAGTCTGACACTTCTAAGGCAGTCATTGTTCCACCTTCTCTATTTATCCCCCTTAGCTCATAAAGAAAATTGTTATGTGAAGTGTAGAGCAGTCGACAGCATCCAGTTTAAAATTTCACACTTGGGATATGAGTTTCTGTATGGATTAATCCCAAGAAAGCAAACTTTGGTGAGGGAGGGAACCTGGACAATTCTGTGGAAATTGTTCTTAAAAGGGCTGATAAAATATTTTGGCTTCTGTGTTGCTAATTTTACCCTAAGGGCCCTTATCTAGTACATAAATTTTAATATTCTCCAGGCTGAAAGCTAGTATTTGTGGTCTCAGCCTTTGAGTGAATAAGGAATGGCAGTATTGCAACAGCTCTAACCATTTAATGTGCGTGCGTCAGGCACCTACCCTTCCAAAATCAAGAGGAAATAATTAGTTACGAATAAGTAACCTCATAAATATACAGGAATTTTGATTTTAGTTTTTTATTGTGTTTTGTGTAATGAGCTGTTAAGAAAAACTCATGTCACATTTCTAAGTCAGATTTCTAACCCTGCAAGCAGGGTTCTCGAGAAATCTATGACTTAAGGATCTGGGTTTTGATGATAAGCCTCACGTTATCACAAAACCCCACAGGAGCTGACAGCACAGCAAGGGCATTATAAGGATTTATAAAGCAGCACAAGGTTTTAAGGTGACCAGGACTAACCTGATTGTTATATACATACATTAAAGCATATCTGTGATGGACCACACAAATGACTAGAATTCTAGGTAAAGACTTTAATAGATCATGATTTTTGGTAAACTAGTGCATGAAACCTTTTTGACTTGTCAATACCAAAGTACAGCTGAATAGCAGAAAATTATTGGCCTATTTCTGTGTCCTGTTTCTTTGTTCTCCTTGTGATGAATTAGGAACATGAGTTGGGTAGCTAGCTTTGGGGGTATGTATCTCACAGAAAACGTGTCCAACAGAGGCCTTTCCAGTGAGGAAGAATGCAAAAAAAAAAAAAAAAAATCATCCCATTAAAATAGACACCATTAAAAGCAAAAGTTTTAGGAGTTAGAATGGATAGAGAAAAACCATGGAAATTACCAACCTTAGGCATGGAGGGTCTGAACTGTAATTTCATCCCTTCCCCCTAAATTACTATGCATATTGAATTGTTAAGCACTCATTTCTTATATTTGCAACCTGCAGGGCTCAAAATGGGAATGGAGGTCCAGAATGAGTCTCCAGAGTCATCAAATCCAGCCCACCAACTTTATGCCTCCCTCCATCCCTTTTCTTTTTCTTTTTTTTTCCCAAAAGCTAAATAATGTGATCCCCTTCTTAATTAAATTAATCAAACTGTATCTTAAAAAACAGTGGATTTTTTTTTCCCCTTTCTGCATCTGTTATTCTGGTTGGATGATTGCTCTAGAAACTCACTTCCTGATAGAAACTTTCTCCTAATTTCTGTGTATCTGTGTTCATGGACAGTTTTTAACTTCAGAGCTTGTGCTGTCATTGAGAGCATGTTCTATTTTTCTTTTCTTCATGCTTCTTGATGTTTATCTCTTTCTTTTTTCCTTGCACTTGCTAAGCTAAACCAGTTAAACTGTTCCAGTGTCTCTTGCCTACTAATCTACTAATTTCCTCCTATCTCCTCAACCTCTGTCTTGTTCTCATTTGCAGTGACCATGGTTATCCACATTTTTCCAGGTGACATGTCATTATTACCTTGTGCAGTGGCATCAAGATTCCCTGTTTCGACTGGAAACACCTGCCACAGATTTCTTCTTGCCCTTTTTGTAGCCAGATCACAAACCTTACTCAGACTATGATCAACAAATACACAACAATTGTTCTCTCCAAAATAAGTCTCATGTACCATTGTACAGCAGATATTTTTATTCCTAGTCCTTATGTCTGTGCTTTCAAAAGATCTTTTTAATTATTGCTCGGGTTCTAGCTCAACATTAGTCCACACTATTTGCTTCTGTCCAGCTCATAATACCAAGATGCTTCTACAACGCTCACAGAATAATTGACGTAGCTGATGTTAGTATAAGACCTAAAGTAAAACTGCTTTGTCCTTACAAGTTAAGGATTATACTGTTTTCCAACTGATTGGCCTAGAAAATGGGAAAAGAAATTTAGGTATAAAATCCCCATCTCTCAGGTATGATCGTGGGGAATGCCTGAGAACAATATAGCATCTCCTCATAGCTAGAGGCTGCATTAAGTTTCCACCACTACAGCTTTTCAGAAATTCAGGAATCCTGCCTTTTGTGTTGATCAAGACATCCCTTTCAGTTCTTTTTCTCTGCTTACCTGGGTTTTAGGTCAAAGCCAACTTCGGCAGCTGGAACTACGCTTACATTAACTATTTGTTACAGATGCAGTGTTCTGGTAAAAGCTGAACAAATCAACTCAATATAGAAATCCCATGAAAAAGCTGGATTCTGGTTTTAGTTTACAGTGTTGACACTCAGCAGTAAGGTGTCCAGGAAGAGTTATAATGCACAGGAATACAGGATGTTTGCTTCTCTGTCTTTTGGAAATAGAAATTCAGCATACATATTAAATTAATTCATACTTGTTTCTTTTCTTTCTAAAGTGTGCTCACACAACTACAGTACTGAAACTGGTGTGCTAACATCTCCAAACTATCCCAATAACTACCCTGTCCAGACGGAGTGCATATACACCATCACAGTGGGAATGAACAGACAGATTGTGCTGCACTTCACCAACTTCACTTTGGAAGGGAATAAACGCTGTACAGACGATTATGTAGAAATCAGGCAAGCCTAATTATTTCTCTTGTCCTTATTACTGATAACAATAGAAGTTTGCCAATTCCACTTTAGGCAAGTTCAGAAGCTGTGGTTTTAAGTATGCACCTGTGCTGTCAATGCGGAAAAAGGACTTAACAGAGACCTTTAAAGGCTAACTTTTCCTCTGCTTGACATGCTCCCTTGCTGGCTTTCCAACTTCGTAAATTCCAGTTCTCAGAACAAGTGAAGTATGTTGACTGCATTCCAATGCACTTCATTCTGGTTGTTTTCCTTAGTGCAGAAACATAAGAGTTTTCTTGCCTGTTTTGAGGCATATTCTCCATGATATTTGAAAAGTCGTGGTAGACAGGAAAAGTCCCTGGTGACTGGAAAAAGGGAAACATTGTACCCGTTTCTAAAAAGGGTAGAAAGGAGGACCCTGGGAACTACCAACCTGTCAGCCTCACCTCTGTGCCTGGGAAGATCATGGAACAGACTGTCCTAGAAGCTATGCTAAGGCACAGGGAGGACAGGGAGGTGATGCAAGACAGCCAGCATGGCTTCACCAAGGGCAAGTCCTGCCTGAGCAACCTAGTGGCCTTCTATGATGAAGCGAGTACATCAGTGGACAGGGGAAGAGCTGTGGATATCATCTATCTGGACTTCTGTAAGGTCTTTGACACAGTCCCTCACAACATCCTTCTCTCTAAACTGAAGAGATAGGGATTTGGTGGTATCGTGGTTTGAACCAACCCAAACTATTCTGTGATTCTATGATTCTATATTGTGTTTTATGTTTATTGTAGCTATTCTATGATGCAGCAATAGGAACAGGTGCCAAATCGGCAATATATGTCTATACTGGCATCACCATTAATATTAGGATATCAGCGTGGTGATTTCTAGTAACTTTTACAGGACAGAGACAAGTTGAAGAAAGTAATATTTGCAGGAAGGTTAGCTGCATGCTTACAGTACAGCTGCACCAAGTATACATCCCTTCTGCTGTGTTGCTGTGTGGGATTTGCACTTTGCAATGTCAGTGCACACATTTTTGTCCTCATGAGCCACCTCTGTAGATGAACCATGTCTGCAGAACTCCAGTGTGATTTTTCGATCTGAGCATGCCATGAGTTTCCATGACCTCAATGAGTACCATGATAAAACTCATTCTGAACATTATACCAGATATTCTGTATGAGTTATTCCTCAGTAAGTACTTCCTTATTTTTTAGAACCAAACAAAAAGTTGCTTGCTAAAGTTGCAGTATAGAGATTCTGAATTCGTGCTCAATTAGCTGGTTGTTTTCAGCTGTACATACAAACTGGAGAAAGTTAGGAGAAACTGAAAGAATTTTTCAATATTTCCTAAGTAAAGTGTTTCATTTTTTTCATTTTAAAACAACAATCTGAGATGAAATTTAATCTAACTTTAGCATTTAACACCTTAATTTGGAGTAGACCTGAATTATAACAGGGTTGATCTTTTCCACCTTGAGAACAGAAAACATTAATTTATTGCATGAATCTAACTCTGTTGTACTGCAAAGAGCTCAGCAGCGTTAAACAGGTTTTAAAATATGGTCAGAACATTGCTAAGTTCAACTCAGCACATTGCTGCTGTCATAACTGAATTTCCAGAATGTCTTATCAAACCAGATACCGTTAAATGGGGTAGCTAGGTAAGTCTCAGATGAGGTGCCACTCTGGTTTCTTGTCCTGAGGTGTCATTTGATAAATTGCACTCAGTCAGCTAAGAAAATTGTTCATCTGACCACAGCTGCAGAGGCTAAGATGCAAGTGAGGGGAGGTTCTGGTACAGTTCTTCAACTGCCAGAACTTGAGACAGCAGCAAGGAGTTTAGGCTGGGAGGATGAGAGTGGCAAGGTCTAAGTAGAAATTTCTCTCAAAAGAAGGTATACACCTGTGAGTATGTAATTGAAAATATTACTGTCCACTTAAAAAGCATCATATCAAGATCACATCCATATATAGATATAAATGTATTTATTATCGTCCTATTGGCCTGTACGGTATTTGTAATATGAAAGTGCTTAAAAAGAAGGTTAGAAAGCAATTTGTAAGCAGGTCGTCATCACTTTTTTTATTCGGTAGCAAAACAGAACGTTAGGTGTGCATCCTGATTACAGTATTAGAAAATATTGCTGGAAATATTACTTAATTTAAAAATAGAAAATAAATGGTTGTAGAAACAATTCTGAAGGCTGTTTCAAAACATGCATCATGTCGGTTCTGAGAAATGGGTTCCTATTTGTGTGATGGCAAATAATCATGTTTTTTTTAACAGGTCAGCTCATCTGGTTTTGTGCCAGGCTAAACAGTGAGAAATGAGCAAACTATTATTTCTTCAAATTAGAAGATTACCGTTGGATACACCAATGATTGCTACCTTGTAGAATACAGAGAAGGTCCTGCCTCTGCAGCATCAAGCCTGCTTGAGACAATTCTTGAGTCTGTCGTATTGACAGACTCTGGACAGGCTGCTGAGATGAGAATGACATACCCAGCTAGCAGGTTCTTATGGTAGGACTTCTTACTGCAAGCAGCAGGATTCCTACAGTATTTGGTAGCTGTATTGCTGTAGAAGATGAAGAGCCAGGATTAGGCTTTCCCAGGCCTGAAAGAATCCCAAGATTTTTGATTTGTTAACGTTTCACATGGTTTGCCTCTTTGACGCAAGGTTTTCCTTGTCTATCATTCTAGAGATGGAGGCTATGAAACTTCTCCTTCTCTTGGAAAATACTGTGGTACAGACCTGCCTCCTGTTATAATTTCTCATGGTAACAAGCTGTGGATAAAGTTTGTAAGTGACATATTTGGTACAAGAAAGGGATTTTCAGCAGAGTGGGATGGTACATCAGCAGGTAAAATGACTGCATCAAGTATAAAACCATTTTAAACATCTCATTTTTGATCTTTCATTTGTATTTAATTTTGCGTCTTTTCCCTCACATCTTTTCTGCTTCTAATCTGCTAATTACATAGCAACATAAATTCATGTTTTTAAGATCAAGTATACAACTTTCTTGATCCTTGAGCTTTATTTTTCTCCTCAGGGAAGGATATACTATTCCCTAGATATAATGTAGCATCAGATTTCTCATATGTTTAGGAAAGCAGTAACCAAGAATTTAATAGAGAGGTTTCTATTTGAAAATTAACTATCAGAAGTACTCTTCAAATTACACAGTTAATGTTTCTAGGTGCTATGCGCTCTCTTCTGCTTACAACATTGTTTGCTAAATGCAGATTTTTGGGGCATAACTGAAGATGTTCAGGTCATATGAAGGAGGTCAGTAGTGTGAATCTCACACATCATGTCTAATTCTCTACTGTTCTAGGTGTTAAATATTGTTTTGGTTTCTTTGCTGTTTTCAGGTTGTGGTGGGACTTTGTCAACAGCTTCTGGTATCTTCATGTCTCCCAACTACCCTATGCCATATTACCACAATTCAGAGTGCTACTGGTTGCTCAGAGGAAGCCGAGGAACCCCATTCGAAGTCCAGTTTGAACAGTTTCATCTAGAGAATCACCCAAACTGCAACTTGGATTACCTTGCGGTATGTATCCTGTGACACTTTGCTCCATAGGAGGCAGCTGAGTATGATGAGTACACAGGCAAGGAAAGACACATGGCCCTGGTCTTCAAATGTTCACATAGGAAAGCTCCATGCTGACATGCTACCTTCTTATCTGTGTAGCTGCTGGTAAGAAAAGCATTTATGTTGAGATAGAAAGGTCACTGAAACAAATCTGTCTATATCTTTTAAATTTGCTGTGTTCTGGACCAAAGCCTTAGTATGGTCTCTTAGTAAATTATAAGGAAGAAGGCACAACAGTGTCAATAACCCTATTCTTAATCCCAAATTTCATATTAATATTGTTGCATAAATTATTTTAATATTTTTAATGGAGTTGAAATGGAGTGCAGTTTTTCCCTCTTAGTGAGTAAGCCCCTCAAAACCTGCCAGTATTTAGTTACTGGCTTCCTGTTTTTCCACCTATCTGCTTGTTTCTGAAATGCCCGTCAGGCTTCCTCTGAGCAGAAATAAAATTTAACCTCTTGTATACCAAACAGACATTTGTCGGGGGAAATTACTTGAATATGTAATTTATATGCCTTTGTAAAGCTTTATTCTTTTTTTTTTCCTAAGGTATATGATGGCAACAGCAGTAATGCTAAACAGCTAGGTAAATTTTGTGGGAACCAGGTACCACAACCCATCCATTCCAGTGGAGACAGCATGTATGTAAAACTAAGGACAGATAGCCATCAGCAAGGTGGAGGTTTCTTAGCTAAATACAAACAGGGTAAGTAAAAGAAAATGAGAACATGTTACTACAGTTCAGCTTGTTCCTGAAACTGCTTTCTGCACCCATGTTCTTAATTAGTCATGAGCAGAGGTCAATATATAAAGCATATTATTGACCCAGAGTCTCTAGTCTGCTGCTTTCACAGAACAGAGAGCTAAAAATTATCTGCCCATCTACCCAAGATGGAGATTATCTCCTTCCTAGGAGAAAGCTGGTGACGTGGCTCTACTTCTGTTACCTGCATCAGTGGCACTTACCACTTCAGATTTACTCAGAATAACAAGTGATGAAAATCCATAACAGCATAGATTGGATTGTTCTTGCCCTTCTGCTCAGTCTCCTGACTTTGTAACAGAGAAGGCAGACAGAACAAGCTTCCCTGCTCTTCTATCTACTTGTGAGGCAGGATGTCAATGGATAAGTGAGTTACCCTCAGCCGTTCTGGATCATTGTGGTTTTTTAGGATCATTTACCCTACCTGGAACACTTCAAAAAGTTTCATTTTTTTATATCTTATGGTAAAGGTCACATTTTTCTTGCAAATATTTTTTTTGTAACATACTTATACTGCAGAAATATCAGAGTAACAACATGTGGAGAAAAATCCAAGAAGAGAGATGACAAATTATTTTGTTCCCACTCATAACCTTGACTATTGTCCCAGTGTTTATTTTTCTCCTTAAACACTCTACTGTACGTGGTTAAATGCACAACAGAAGATATGGAATTTCACCACATCATACAAAATGATTTGCAAGCATCTTTGCATACCCTCAATATGACGTGCCCAAGTCATAGGGATTGCTGAGGTTGCTGTAGGTTTATAGACATTAAGTTGTCTTAGGTTTGAACAACAGTAGATTACATAACCCCCGAAGCTATTCATCCACACATGGTGCATACAATAATTAGAAGAGTGAGAGAGCTTTCGCTCCCCCATTCCTTAAAGATGTCACAGATTCATCTATCACATACTTTTCAGACTGCGAAGTCAAGACGATATATTCCCTCCCTTTCATTAATTAAACAAAGAGCACTTTCAAAGCACTCAGCTGAGCTATCAGATAATGTGATCTACATTTTACATTCATATTTAATTCCTGAAGATGCATCAGAGAAAGCTTTCAATGGTTTGCCCAAAAGCTAAAATTATGTAGGAAGTAGTGATATAAAATAAGGATGCTTAGATGCCAGATGCATTTACATGTACATGAAAGAAATGTAATGATGAATTGGAAAACATGGCAAAAGCAAACATTGTATCAAGTTAACATTCAAAGGTACCATTGTGTCTGATATGTTTCTAATAAAATCCTGATGGCATGGGCTAGCAGCTTTTACCCATCTTGCATTCCTCAAAATCCATTTCGTGCTCTTCATCCTGTCCTTTCAAACAGTTGTATGCTTCAGTGTAGCTTTGCAGACAAGCTCCACTTCACCTGACCCTGACCTTCAGCATTCTGAAGCCCTAAAAACACAGATGTTGCTGCTCTGTAAATCATTTGGAAAGAATAAAAAAAATTTGCAGGAGGTAGGTGTATTATCCCTAGTGATAGACAACAGAAGAGTTTCGCAAGTGAATCTCAGCTATTTCTTCTGTTCAAACACTGCAGATTTGCTGTACAAAACAAGCAGCCTGTCCTGATCCTCGCCTCCTGCCCACTTCTCTGTACATTATACTGGTCTGCTCCCAATACACGTTGTATACTGTATCCAGACAAGGGATTTCACATGGTGATATTTTAAGTCTTTAATGAAAATCGGATACAGGAAAATGAGACTTGCTGACCTCATGCCATAACTGTAATGTCACTCTTTATCTAGTTTCATTTTCTCTGTGCTTCGGAAGAAGCTCTCATTATTTCAGGTGAGTATCCAGTTCTGTTGGATGACTCACGAGGAAAATCATGGCTCCTTTTTAAAGAATTTCGTGGTCACTTCCAGTTCCTGCAGCTAGGGAATCCAATACAAGTAGTGTGCTTTCCATTTGTTGTTTTAGCCAGAGATTATAATTTTTTTCCAGTTTGCTAAAATAAAACACTTTAAGCCATTAGTCAATCTTTGTTAAGCATCCCCCCCCAAATTGTTTCAAATCACAGGGCAAATTTCTATTAGTTAAAAAGAAATAAATAGAATAAAACATGTTTCAGGAATAGCCATGTATTTAGAATAAAAAAAACTTGCCAAAAATATATGTACTACATATACTGATGAGTTTGCAAGTGTCAGAAAAAAGGACATAATAGATCTGAAGAATTCAAGTTTGGAAAGTCTGGATTTTGTTTGCAACATATGAAATATGTTCTTCAATAGGTAACAATTATCTTTATGCTTGATTAATCTGTGAGTAAAAATATTTCTCACCTCGTAATGCTATCAGTAAATTCAGTTAGTAATTTTTTGAGATACTGGGTTAATAAGCACTGCACAAATATAATGTTTTATCACTTTTTTTCCAGTTTGCCAAGAAGTACTGACTGTTAATCGTAGCCATGGCATATTGGAAAGTTTAAATTATCCAAATAATTACCCATTAAATGAGCATTGCAACTGGACTATCCAAGCAACAAAGGGGAACACACTCAACTATAGCTTCACAGCCTTTGATTTAGAAGATGGATCTAATTGTGACCGTGACTTCTTGAAGGTATGTACCCAGATTCTAGAAACAAGAAAAAAACAGGTCTTCGCCAATAAAAAAAAACAATAAGGATGCAGAGTAACCAAGGGGAAATTTATCCAAATGTAGCCATTTAACCTCAAGTGTTAAGTCCAAATGATTTGTCCCTATTTCCTCTGCATTCAGCAGGGAGTGAAGCATTGCCAGAGAGCACTTCATCCTACCTTAAGGCAGGTGTCTGTAATAGGGAGGATGAATGACTTTGCAGGTGCCTAGATTGGCTACAGAGAGTCTATCTACCACCTTAGATTAGATGCACCTTTTATCGGTGAAGTGTGAGATGTCATGATACCAGCTTCATGTAAAAAAAGAAGAAATCCTGAGATTAGTTAATTGATTGTAGAAAGTCCATGGGCCCAATTATTTTCCTCTTGGTTTTATCTGAGAAGGAGTGGGGAATGTTCAAAAACTCTAAAATGTGTTATTTCTACATTTTTAAAGAGAGGGTTGCTATGTCTCCTGTTTATATTTTCCTTCTCATAATTAATCTGCTTCTTTAAAGGGACTGAGAGAAACTGAATTTGCCCACAAACAAAATGAGAAATTTTTAGCCAAAGAAAACCATTTAGTCAATCTGAAGCCAAGTACCCTTTATTTTCATTTCCTGAAAAATTTTATTTCTAAGACAACTGTAAAGAGATTTTCTCTCAGTTTTGTACTTCATACTTGAGATGTAGAGCGTAGTCATGATCGCTGCACTACAATTTCACTGTTCGGCTGAACTAATCCATCCTTCAGATCTCACCCTTGTACAGGGTGCCAGCGCATAGGCCCTATGCTCTACTTAGGTTTTGCACAAGAGGAGTTGAAATTTAGAAAGTATTAGAGAAGACTACTTACAGCCAAGGAGAGGGCTAAGGAATAGCGTCCACATATCTGGGGTTACTTATTTACACTGAGGTCTTCCAGAACGTCCAGCAACAGGCCTGGTGATGGGCTCATCTGCTCCCTCTAGAAATCCTCCCTTGCTCCCTCTATCTCCTTCATATGCCAGCTTTCATAGCTCAAAATTGGTAATAAACTAGCAAAAGTGGTATTCTTCCAGCTTTCTTCTCTTTGTGGCCAGGAATGGAAAGAAAGAATAGACGTGTAGAAAATAAACAAGGGAGCACTATATGGAGAATTAACTACTAAACCCTGGTTCATTTTTGTGAGGAGGCTGAAAAGGAAACATTGCACCTGAGTGGAGAGGCCAGTGCTAGTCTCAAGATGCCTAAGTCCTTGATCCATGAAAAGTAGGAGCCCTGCACATAGTAGCCAGCCAGTGAGGAGCAAAGAGATTCTTCTATTGCCAGAAGACGCTATTCTAGACATAAGTCAAGGCTGGTGAAATAGTACCAGAGGCAAGAACCTGATCCAAAGCACTTAAAAGAACAGAAATAAAACATAGACTGGGAGCAGAAAAGTACTTGCACTCTGTTTTAACAATTTTTCAGTGCTTCTCATCAAAGGAAATACAGACTGAAAGAGGTATAAAGAGGAAAATGCAAGGGAAAAACAGACTCATGGAAGTGTGTTAAGGGGGGTTTTATTTGCAATTCATGTGACGTTACTTACAAATCTTTCTCCAAATGCCATTAAGAAATACCACTTGGAAAAGATGTTCTCATTTGGTTGTTGTGTGCTGCACAAATATGTGCCATAGTGTAAAAAAGAGAACAAGGTTGAACCAGCGAGGACACTGAAGAGTGTTTGCTCCTACCCTGCGTCTTGCGAAAGGGGAACACGTTGGCAAGGCTGTGAGTGCTCTGTGGTGTAGAGGAAAGGGGGATTCCTCTGAAACAAGTGTGCAGTTCACTTTCTAAGCAGACTGCAGATATTTGGGACTTTCTTGTCTGAAATCCATGTGGAGTCTGATGCCACTGCAAATTGGAAAAAAGGTTAATATAAGAAAACCCCAACTCATAGCTGTTCAGCTAAGATAAATTACTTTTCTGGCACTTGCTAGTTTTGAGATTCTTTTGTTGCAAAGAGGCCTAAAAGGGGAAAGCTCTGACGGCCTGGCTCAGTATAACACTGGCAAAATAGAGGTATAATCCTGTTTACTGTAGTCCAAGTGGGCGGTGCGTGGACTGTGTGCCAGAACCCTTCACAGTTTTCTGGGAGGAAATGTGAAGCTGCTGCTCAGACAGTTTCCATGTAGCTGCATGCACAAACTGGCATGGCCACGAGCGCTGATCAGGTGCTCTTTTTCCCCGGGAGGTTTTAAGTGCCCCTTTCCCCATCTCCTTCTGGGTTTGGTGGCAGCAGCTCTCCTGCCTCAGCCCCTTGCAGCAGGCAGCAACACCCTAATGTCTTAGCTCTGTGGCAGCCCTGACAGTAGCAGTCTGGTCCTCCAGACTGCTTGGTGACAATATTTGCTGCAACTTGCTGGGAGGCTGGGAATAGAAAGGACAAGAGTTAGGTATTAGGTCGGATTAGGTGGTGATCACAGTTGTGGTGGTAGAGGGAGTAAGGGAAAGTGATATGTGATGGAGAAGGACAAGATTAAATGTTGCAAAGGTGTTATGGCAGACAGCTGACCTGCCTGAGCAGAGCACAATCAAGAAAAGGCAGTTGCAAAAAAACCCAAAACCCAAAAACCAACCAAACAAACAAAACCAGAGCTGCTTTTAAAAGTCAGTGGGAGAAACAGTTTTAATGCATGTGGACATATTTTTAGGACATTGCAAATGTCTCAAACTAGAGCTCTGTTTTTTTTTTTTTAAATCTTTCTGAATTCCAAAGGAGAAAATCATGGTGCTTGGTGGGATGAGGTCAGCTAGGCTGGGCAAACTGCATACCTGAGTACTGATGGACCTGGCCCACGGAACACTGTGGTTTTGGTTCCAGTTTCCATACTAGAAAAGGGCCTGTTCTTCAGCTTCGTGTTTAATTATTACTTACACTTCTGACCCAAACCCACATGTAGTACACAAGAAGAGCATTTTGCCTCATGGCTAATTCAGTCTAATATACACAGAATATATTAATTTGCTCTTTGCTCCCTGGCTTTGTCCACAAATGAGTCAAAAATTAAATAAGTAGAATAATGACAAAACCGAAAATTTCTACACACAGTTATTCCTAGTGGTTGTCAGTTACCAAAGATATTATCATCACTTAGAGCAAATAACTGTTTTAAATACAGGACAAGATAAAAAGATGGTCAAATGTCCAAAGCTGTCCCAGACTGAAATGCAGTCACGACTATACAATGAGAAGTCACCCATGTATTGTGTTACATATTTTCTTTTCTCCTTTGATCATGGGATGCTTCTTGTGAGCCAGACCACCGTTTGCAGCAGCTGGCTGGTGTTACTCATGGTGAGCAGCATTCCGTCTCTGCAGGGATCCTTGAGTGACTCTGACTCGGTCTGGTCTGGGCAGGGCCTGCATCTCCACCACTTCAGCATGTACAACTATTTATACCTGTGTTAAGAAGGAAGGAAATAGCCCTGTTCTTCTGACTTGGTGGCAATTTTCTGTCCCTGTGTGCAGTTGCCAGAAATTGAGAAGTGGCAGTGTGGGAAGGAGGCAAAACTGTAATTTTTTATAATGTCAGTATCTAGCATGAATCTCATGTGAGCACTTTCTCAACTCATGAGCAGGGTGCAGTGTTTCATGGCCAGTCAGAGGATGTTGCCTCGTTGCTAGTAATGCTACAGGATGTGTGACATTTTGGAAGGAGTTTTGCGGTGAAGTTTTAAGAATATGAGATTAATTTCTTTTCAGAAAAGACATGTACAGAAGTGGCAATGAAATGCTACAAGGCATACTAAGTAGCAGACTTTTTCCTAGTAATGGTGCACTAACTGTAATTAGCTTGGATGGTCTTTAAATTATATTGCATGCTGTGGCTTGGCTTAATAATGTAACATTAGTCTTTCCAGAGCAGTCATGAGGCTGTAACCAGTGAGATATTGCAGACAATGACATGGAAATTCATTCACCAGGTTATTAGCTGAACAAGCATATATCTAACTCTCCATCTTTAATGATGAATTACCTCCTTATTTAGTATGACAGAACATAATCTCCACAGAGGCAAACCTATTTCCTAAGTAAAGAGAATGTCATGTTATTGCCCTGAAGATCAGTCTTGCTGTAGAACAGAAATTTACTCCTATCTTATCCAAGAAAAATATCATTTGAACACCACTAATCTCTCTGTCCTTCAGTGACAATCTCCCTCCATGTTTTTCTGCTCAGAAAGTACAACAGTCCCTTGAAGTCCAGTCTGTTTAGCATCTGCTTTCAATAAGTACAGAGTAGACCTTGCCCAGCCTTTTGCAAGATGTCACCAGCCTGGTAAGCAGATAGTAAAATTGTGTCATGCAGCAAGACAAGTTTCAGAGCTCTGTTTGAGTCTCATACCTTTGGTTTGTGCAGCACATTAGTCTAGTGGCAAGGATGAAATTATCATTGGTTTAATGCAAAAGAACATCTTAAGGGGGCAAATGACTGCCTGATAGCAGAAGCTTTCCTTCTGCTGCAGGGCAGGACAGAGTTCCTTGCTTGCTTACTGCCATTGTACTTAAGCAGTCCAGACTGTTTCAGCAATTACTCTTGGAGTGGTTAAGATACCAGTGCACCCTTGTATGTGGAATATTATCAAATGAGTACAGTAATTAATATGGCATCTGCTCCTGAGAACTGTTTTGTTTCCTTCTGGTGGTAACAGAATATGTCCTTTTTTTTTTTTTTTCTTTTTAAAACCACAGTAGCATTCCAGGGATGTGCCATAATATCCTGTTTCTCCATCTGGGAATACTGCTTTAGATAATTGTTGCTTGCACGCAGCTGGTCATCCTCTTTTTTTGTTAGCTTATAGGAAAAAAAAAACGTTTACCCTGATTCTAGTTTTACTCCCTTTTATACTTGTAATTAGTACATATGCTTAAACCATATTAGATTACATTTTATTTAGGAGTGTGTCTTTTTAAAGTGCTGCAGGAATTCTTGAAGCACAGAGAATAGCTCTGCTTATGGCCATGCATTGATTTACAAAATGTCACCAGTAGTACATCACCCTGGGAAAGCAGATATATTAAATACACCCATCCAGGTTCTGCACACAGACATCAAATTACAGCCTGCTGGCCAGACTGCAATGCTATCCATTAACGTAATAACATGCAAACTGGCAGCACGCCAGCCCATCCCTGAATTTCTTCTGGGGTTTATAGGCCTCCACAAGAAATCCTTCAGTGTAAGACTGTAAGGATAAAAGCGACAATTCTTCTTGATTTTCTGTGGCAGGCCTCACCATTAGTACACAAGAAAATCTTAGCCCTTGCACTGATTTTCAGTGAGAGATCTGTATACTCAGAAAGTGTTGGGCCAAGAAACTGCCCACTCTAGTCAAGACTGGCTCAGGGCTCAGATTTTTGTGTTCCCAATTGCCCACATTGCCAGAATTGAAGTACACTTTGGCTTTTCTGTTTGAAAAGTTACTTAGAAGCAGATGTACAAATGCACACAAAACCCCTCACCTCTCAAGACAGCTAAATTTTTCAGTGATGAAAGGGTTGTATGGTGCCTACAGAAACCTCAGATGACAAGAAGCACGAGTGAAGCCAGCACAGACTCTGCTCTTGGACTCACAAAATGAGTCAGACCTTCATGGACTCAACGTTTTCCACACCCTGCCAGCTCATAGCAATGTGACTTTGCTTGTCCCTTCAGAAGAAAATGTACAATGAAGTGACTGTGAACTACTACCATGTGATGGTAGTGTGCACACCCCTTGTTGGGGAAAGGGCATTTGGGACTCATCTAGTTGCAGATGGATTCTTCTCTCCTCTGTTCTTCTTGTATTTCAAATTTTGCTGGAAAGCCTGGCCAGCATCTGTGAGACTGTCTGTGCAATGAAGTAGCTTATCCCACTCAGCACAGGCGTCACAATATGATACATGATGGCTGGAGAAACCCCATCTGAATTGTCAAAGCTTTCCCTCATCAAAGGGAAGCCCCCAGAAGACTCAGAGAAAACCACATGGGACTTTGAGGAAGGTCTTGTCCCTCCCCACCCCATTGTCCCCATGAGTAGTCCATTTTGCTTTCCTGAAAGCCTAAGAGGCAGAAATATTTCCCTTTTCTCCCATCTACATTTGCCAAGACCAAGCTGCAGCTCTTCTCAGTTGCCATAGTTATGCATGATGCAAATTTTCATAACTGGGGGGATTCCCAGAGAGGATCCTGCCCTCTCTGGCCTCTGATGGAGTCAGTGTGATGTAGCTTGCACTGTCAGTGAATGTGAGGAGCAGCACACAGCCCTGCATGCGAGTCAGCAGTGCTGCAAACTGCTCAGACCCCGCTGGGTTTTTCAGAGCAGGTTCAACCTCTCCATCCCCCCCCCCCCCCAATCCCTATCTCTTTGTAAGGAGCTTTTCCCACAGCAGCAGATCTCTGCTGAAGAGTAACTTTGGAATTATTATTATCCCAAGCTCAAAAGTACCCCTGCTCCCTCTACCACGAGTGGATTCTTGCTGCAGAGGAACCACTTCAATTTCTCAGGCATAGAGGAAAGCAGGCACTCTACGAAAATAGCCACAGCCTCGTGATCAGGCATGTGTGATCCTGCTGCCACAAGGACAAGGATCCTCAAGTAGCCCCTTGGTCAGCAAAGGCAGGAAAGACACTTCAGAGACCTGTTTCGATGCTGGCCATGGCGGCAAACCTCTGCCTGTACCTCAGAGAGAAGCATGGGGTGAGGAGCAGGACACTAGTGCAGCCTGTGTTTGCTCTGGGCAATGAAGCTGTGATTTGAGGTCAAAGCACCCACAATGGTTAGCAGAAAGGCAGGCTTTTCAGAAACACTCCTGCATGGGACTGCCTGGCTCTCAGCTCAGCCTGCTCTGTACAGCATGCATGGGTGAGACTTCAGGACTGCCCTGTTGCAGGTGCCTGAGACCTTCTCCATTCAGACAGCATGGCAATTAGGTGGAGAGCTCTCCTAACACAGGCTTGGGATTTAAAATATCATGCTGAACAAACAAGGTTTTGAGCATAAGTCTTGGTGGATGTCTCCTAGGCATTCCTTTCTTAAACAGCAGTGGTTTTCTAACCTATATCTAAAACAATTTTAAAATGTCATACGAAGATACACCTTGCATTTCTTACATTCTTATAATAAATCCATAGCCTTGCTAAAGAAAATTATTATTTTTATATCATTTGCAGAAATAAACCTTTCCTAGAAAAAGAGGAATGAGCAGATTTGCCTGTAGTTAGAAATTCTTGTTTTCTTTAATATAGAAAGTGGTAATGTAAGAGATGAAAAATTTGTTTTAAAAAATATCACTGCAGTCCAGTGTGGAATTTCACTTTGCTAGAAACTTTCAAAGGCCTCTGAGTATAAGCTCAGATTATGAGACAAAACATAGACTCAAATACAACTCTTACTATTAAAAAACTACACATTTCCATTTGTTAGATAAATCCCAGCAAGATTAACCAATGTGCCTATATGTCTAGGGGTGCACACTGTCAAACTCCATTGTACAATGGAATAAAATGGTTAATTAGTGAAAGTGTGTCATTGTGTGGAGACAAGAAAGTTGCCAACAGTGGTCAGAACAAGGAGTTTAATCAAACGTCATCTAGGGCATGAACTTATTCAAATAATTTCAAAACACTATTTAGAATTAGATCTTAAGGAGGGTTTTTTCCTAGTGCTAATTGCAAACACTGCATCACGCAAGCACAAGCATAACCTTATTGTCATTAACCTGTTTGTTTATGTAGAAATCTCAAGGCTCCACACAGTAAGTCGCACAAAGTCTTAAGCTGCCTTTGTTTCTACAAACACTCTGTCGCTGTGGTGCTAAGCTAGTGCAATGTGCCACATTTTGAAGCTCTAGTTTGTTTTGATTTTTCCTCTGGCTGACAGACCTGCAGGTTCTTAAGCTTGCACTGTAGTTCTTCTAGAAGGAAATGTGTTGCTTGAAAATGGATTATTTTTATTTGTGTAATTCTTGCTTTACCCATTAATGATGATCTCACTTCGGAGTGCATTCGGTTACTTATATTATCTGGGTTTTGCTTCATTTTGTTTTCTGCTAACATATTTGTTGTGATGCCATTAAACATTTGCTTTCCAAAAAAAATGACCTGTACAGGAAGAGCTGCTCAGATACGTGTAATCTCTGCCTCTAGTGTTTAGAACAGTCAAAACAATCCTATATGAGGTTTCCCACTTCTAAGAGGAAAGGGATACTTGTGTGTGTCAGAATCACTCTTCGAGGATGTCCTAAAAGCTCTGGCAGTGGGTGGGTCACTAGCAGCTATGCTGGTCTGATCCAAGGCGCAACTGCTTTTCCTGAGTTCCACAAATACAGCTCAGGGCTGTTGCTGCTTCCTGTAAAAAGACTTTCAGACAGCAAACAATTTGTTTTGAGACTCAAACTGACAAAATTATTGATATAATTACTCATAATTATATAATGATTTGATGACATCTGATAATAGAATTATTTCCAGTACAATAAAATGAGAGCTGTCAGTATGCATAGGATGGATTTTCCCCTCATATGAAACTGAAAGTTTGTCTTTGAAGACTCCATCATTTCTTGATCAAGACTGTGTGTTATGCCTTACTAATGTGCATAAGCAGCTTTTTCCAGAGCAGGTTAGGCTGGGGATTTTGCTTTATAATAATTTTCCAACAACCAAAAGGCAAAAAAAAAAAAAGAAAAAGGCAAAAAAGCCTTTTCACAGAAATAAAGTTCTCCAAGAGAAAATGTAAACCCCCCCCCAAAAAAAAAAGAAAAATCAGTTTTCTGCCAAGAAAACTGAGCAGATGGAGTCCCCACTACCTGTCTGGAAGGCTCCTGCCAGTGTCACTTTTCAGGAAGGAATAAGCTTGACAAGTTGCTTGGCTAGAAAAATGTCCCTGCTTTGAATATGCACAAATGGAATATGTTCAAAGCTTCCTTCATCTCATTTGTTTGAATTCGTTATTTCTTTCCATGCAGCAGAAACTCCATTTTCTGGTCAATTTGGTCCTTGAGCTCTTGCTCCAGTTCTGGTAATGAACTTCTCTGTGACACAGGTCATGCTGCTTTGCTTTGCTGCTCTAAAGAAAGGTGAACAGCTGTGGTCTCCATAGCATCATTACTGCTATCAGTAACATATTTCCAGGCTGAAGAGTCAGAAAAGCCAAAATGTAATGCTGGTGACCATGATGTCTCCTCTGGGAGAGCTACCCAAGCTGAACCTTTCCTGCAGCCTTGGCTAGCCTTGCCGATTCAGCCCCACTCCAATGTACAGCAGATGGTTTTCAGCTGCCACTTTGCTGAAGGGCAGTCCCACAGCTTGATTCATCCCTCAGAGAGTTAGTACCTCCCCTTTTTACTTTTGTGTCAGCCTATACGCTTGCTCCTAGGCAGCCTGATAAGGAGTTTCTCATAACAGTTATTGAGCCCATGCCTAATAATTTGTCTGAACATACTGCATCCCCACTTGGGCCCAGTGGTGGGGCGCAGACTGATGAAATGGAGTGCTCTGGGTGCTACTGGGCAGCTGCTTCGGTTAAAAAGGGTGGGCTAAGGGTCTGAACATGTGCTGCAGCTGTTTGCATATTTTGCCTGTTGGATTGTCTGCCAAAATCATTATGAAGCCCTTGGATTTTCTGACAGAGGCTAAAAGGTCTGAACAATAAATAAATTATGAAACCAATATCTACAAAGAAAGGAGCAAGCACTTTCTTCTCAATGAGGAGCTGGGAAGGAGCCCAATCACCAGTTCTTAGAGTCAGTGGGTTAGCAGAGTGGCTAATAAACTGTCCCAAAATTCAATTGCCTTGCACAGTCCAAAGGAGTACCTTGTCTCATACAGCCTGGGTAAGAACCTTCCCTCGATTTGCAGCAGTTCAGGATAGCACAGCTGACAAAGCAGGCCCATAAATGAGAAACACTATCTCAGAGATCAGAAGAGAAATTGTGTCTCATGAGATCTGCATTCAGCTTCAGTTTCACTTGCCCGTATTTGTGTAAGAGCAAAATGTGGTTTGAGAAGTTCGAAATGCCCTGTGAAAACACACAGCTGTTCCCTTCATTTAGAAGTGAAAGACAGCTCGAAATTCTAGCAGTTGCAGATCTGCCTCTCTCAATGAGTTACAGCTGGCCAGGCACTCAAATTTCCTGTGAAACTAGTCTCTGAACTCAGACCCACGGGGCAGCACGGCATGAGGGGGTTGCCATAGTAACCATTCTTTGTTTCTTGAAAAACTGCCTGACTGTTTTCAGGGGAAATTACGTAGAAATGTGACATTCACTGTCTTAGATAAAAATAACACTTGATGAATCAAAGTTGCAGGAGACTCATGAACGTTGTGAGTTTTTGTTTGGATTTGAAAGTTTCTGGCTATGATTTAGTCCATAGTTCTTTAGACAGGTTTTTCATTTGTAAGCACTAAAGCTCACAGATGATAATTGAATATGTTTCTTAACATAGTTTTTGCTTCTGTTCAGAGCACAGATTCACCATCTGATTATTCCCCATTCATATTTTTCTGGTATAAGATTTCCATGGCTTGAAGCCACAGAAATATGAGTAGTATATACCACAAAGCTGTTGAAGAAAGTAGGACTATTAAAAAAATCTAATTGGATCTGACTTTATTTCATTTTGATGAATGCAAGCCATAAAAGAATGTATAAAGTTCTCAGCCTGGCTTGGAGGAAGGTCATAACTGTAATCTGGGCATGAGATAGCTCACCTGTCTGTCAGGTAGTCCTTCAAGCTTTATATTTGAAAAGAATACTTATGGATGTTCAATTTCTTAACATCTCATCTTTACAACAGATTCATATCTATTATCAACCACATCTGGTCAAGACCAACAATGGGTCTGCAATTAGAAACTTTCAAGCATTTCTGATCTCACCTAAAGAAATCATATCAAATGGAGTGATGGTTCTCAAGTTCCAATACACTTCTCATAATCTGAACCTTTCTTTGTACTAGAAGATTGAAAACAAAAAAGATTTATGCTCACCAGACATTAAATATGGCATGGAATATTACCATAGAATTATTTCTGCAATTTGCCCCAAACTTCTGGCTGAACTACATCCAATTTCTTTTTTATTAAAAGAAGACATTGAAACTAGACTGTCTGCTGGAGGATTTGAAAGCATTTAAGTAGATTTCTTGACCCCAACTATATCTTAAATCAACAATGAGCTTTCTGAAGGTTCTGCAAGGCCAACATCTTGAACAGTAAAGCTGAGGGTTTAATTGCTCATTCCCATACGTGTGTCTGCTAGAAAATGTGTGCAAAAATTAGTAGCTAGCATGGTTAATCAATATTTACTGTAATATCATATTTCCATACCATGGGGTTGAGTGTAGGAGAATTCTTAGTGGAATAAGATATATTCATAAAAGAGATTTGAATGGAGAGCAAAGAAATAAACCTTGGTTGTTTTTCTAGAGCTCATAGATTTGATTCTTTGCATGGAGAGAACTTTATGGTGATGGCTTCAGAACAGAGAAAAGTTTTTGTTGAAATTCTGAAAGAAAGCATGCCAAAAATTCACAATGAGAATGTTCAGACATGGTTTCTGTGCCAGGAATTTGCTGGGTTGTGTTAGGAAGATGTGCTCTGTGAGACAGAAGATCGGATGAACTGTGGCAAAGTGATAAAAAAGCACAAGGGTTGCTGTTTTTCTAAGCTTTAAGAATCATAGCAACAAAAGTAGAAATAATAAACCAACTCCTAACTTGTCAATGACTGGCGATGTCGTATCATATGTCAAAGGCAATTTAGCTAAAATGTCTAATTTTTACCAATTTTGCAAAAAGTATATACCTCACCCCTGAAAAATGACACTGAGCATTGGGATATTTGGTGAGGAACATAGATGCATGTTCAGTAAGATTTACTGGATTTGAAAAAGTTGAAAAACAAGGATTTGAAAGACCCTTTAAACCTGTTTAGAGATAAACAACTAATATAAACAGGCTTAAAAAGCTCTAAGCATCCACTATCACCCCATCAAAACATGTATTGCTTTCATATAAATGTGAGTATATAACTTCAGATTTCAAGATTTAAATACATTAATATTTCCTTAGTGTTTTATTTTGGGGGGTGGGGGGAGTGTTGTGTTTGTTTCTTTGTTTTTTCTCTTTTTGAGTGCTGATGTTTTAAGAGTGGGGTGGAGGATTTCTCATCTGTATTTCGGGAACAGAAGGATTTTCGGGCTGGCTATAACTGCCAACACACCGAGTGTCAAAATGCCGTCACGTAGAATATGACTAGGAGATCAAACATAAAGTGTTTCTAAGTTCAAAAGTTCAGAAAGCGTGACTCAGTCCACTTCTTGTTCAAAGGAGGACACTAGCATAATATCATGAAACAATAAATAAATACATGTGAAGTTTGCTTTGTGGTTTTTGAGGATTTACTTTGATTTTGGTTTTCAGTTTGTCCTCACTGTCTTGGAGGCCCTGGTGATGGTGACTGCTTGTTTTTTCCTATCACAAGTTTAGTCAGTTCTGAAATCACCTGAGTGTAGTCTTAAAGAAATAACAATGTAAACAGAGTTGTCATCAAGGGATTTAGAGGCACTGAGCATGTTAGATGCACAATCAGATCTTTTCTTTCTATTTCAGTTCATTGTCATTTGCCCTTTATCTTCTTCTGCAGCAATCACCAATACACACCAAAAGAGAAACAGCAAGAAACTTCCTACTGTGCACAGTGTATAGCCAGCTTTAAAGACACATTGCAGTTATATGTGCTCATCATTTCATTAAAACCTTTCCATGCTCTGCAGAGCTCATATTGCTGTGCAAAGGTGGCCGGTGCGAGAAGCCTCACTGTTTTTTCTTTGACATCCTGTACATCCTCATTTGACACCCTTTGAAATCCCCAGTTAAGGACTGGGGAGCTGCTTTATACTCACTGGGATATTTTTTTGTTTCATTTCAGCTCTATGATGGGCCTGATGTACAATCCAACCTGATAGGCATTTTCTGTGGACGGTCTCTTCCACTGGCAGGGAGTACCACAGGGACCAGCCTTCATGTGGTATTTTATTCTGATGGACTGAACACTAGAAGTGGGTTCCAGATGCTGTGGCATGTTAATGGTAAGTTAACCAGGTTTTCTCTGGGAAGGTATGTTTCCTTCTTCCTTGTACGTGTAATGGAGACCCAGGTTATGCCACTCTGTGTTAGCTAGGTAGAAATAACCTATCACAGCACTAAAAACATTGCATTTCCTCAAAATTCCTCAAATACTTTCCCAGTGGATGTTTCTGCACGTGCACACCTTCAAAGATCATCTGATCAGAGACTGAGAACTGTTAGTGAACTATGCTTTCATTTACAGGAGTAGACCCAGGGTTAAGGCGCATGTGCAGAACTTCTGTACTGAACAGGAGATACATGCTATCGCAAGGGAATTGTTGGCACTTTGAGCTTTCTAATGGGAAACACTCAGACCTCAGTTTGTCTCATTCCTATAGACTTGTGTTTTCTGTGCAGGCTTCTCTTCAGTTTTCCTTCATGGTGTTTGTGTTGTTGGGTAGCACATTCACTTCCAGCTGCCCTCACCCCGCCTTTTCTGCATGAAATGACATTGGCCAGGGTGTGCTTTGGGTGTTTTTTCTCTTGTTCTTGCACGTCACAAAGACTGTCACAGGCCTCATTAAATAAGCAAGCACGCACACCAATTATAAACAAATCTGTTAATGACTGTACAACTGCAAACTATGTTTGCAGTTTCTTCATAAGTGAGGCTACAAATGCAACTTTTTCACTCCACTTATTTAACAGCAATATTGGACTGTAACAAGATTAAATCATGTGCCATTGTACATCCCATCAAAGAGGAACCAGCCTTGAAAATAATTAAATCTCCACAGTTGCCCTGTCTGTCTAATCAGTTCACACCATTCAGCTTTGACAGCATCGTAAAGCAGCTGAAATCGGCTGCAGGGGCCCCACTGTGGGTTGCTGAGGTGTACGGCATGCTATACATTGGTTGAATAGGAGCTCCTCTGCGCTACTACGGACCGCTGGTGTTTGTGGGCTCCCATCGACTAGACAGTTTTGCATTCAGCGGAGGTCAAGGAACATTTCTGGGCAAAGGAGGGACATATGCGGGAGGAGTGAGATGTGTGGCAGGAGCCAGACGGGGAAGCGCTGCAGCACAAAGGTACGTTCTTGTGCTTCGAGGTGATGTCATTCTGGGACCGCACAAAAGAAGAAAAAGTGGAGTCTTTTATGCACAGCCAGATGACATCATCTCCATAGAGTAACCATGGTGCTGGGTTAACTTGCTTTTCTAAAGCTCTCAAAGCTTTCCAGAATCTGCCTGCATGGCAAGCACTCTTGTGCTTTCCCTCCATGTCCCCTTCCAAACATTTCCCGGACTCTCCAGTCCTCTTCCACCCTGCTGCACTTCTTTTCTGCACTGACACATTCACTTCTCTGTCAGATAGCACTGCCTTCCTGTTAATTCCTGGACACTAAACTGCAGCCTAATGCTGCACAGGGCACAGACTGCTAATGTGGGGCTGTGCCTAAGCAGCAGAGCAGGATCTGTGGGTTCAGATAGGGTTGGCTCCTAGGGAATGTCATTGCTGGCTCCAAACGTCACAGATACGACTCCTGACAGCCTGTAATATGAGTGCAAGTTCCTCCAGAGCTGGCCACAGTTGACGTCTTTTTGTTCATTGCTGGCACTTCTTTTTTTTCTTGATTGGTGTCATGCACAAATACGGGTATTCCTCTTACCCCTGGTGGCTATGTTGTCTGGTCATATACTGTTGCCCTAGACTAGATAAAATTAGATAAGATCCTGTGGTGGGGTGCTATATTTACTTCTCCCTTCTGAAAATCTTCAAAATGCACAAAAAAAGCTCATTGGAGAAAGTCTCATTGTCTAGGAGAACTCATGAGGAGATGCAGCCTTTGAGTTGGGTATTTCAGAGTGAAGCATTCAGGTCCCCTCTTCCCTGAGAGCAAATCCGTAAGAGAATCTAAATGTGGATCTTGTAACATCTCACCTGACAAGAAAATAACAAGGCTATATATATTGCTGAGAGAAGAGCTTTTACTTCTGCTCAAGTGACAAATGTGCACTCTAGAGTTCAAGCTGCTGTGAACTATTTCTCAGGCTGTCCATGTGCTCCTTAACTGGCAGTTGTGAAGCATCTATGAGATATATATCAAGGACATTCACATGCTTTGGTGATAAAAGAGAGCAGCACTTTTACTTGCCACCACGTGCCTCATACAGTTTACTTCAGACACTCTTTCTGTCAGTTTTACTCACAGTTATGAGGTGATCACAAATAGCCAAAAGCTTACCTCATTGATAACTGATGTGAGGAGCCCTTCCTGCCACACATGACACAAATTTGAAGTGTTTTGATTTGAAACATTTGCATCTGATCTTTCCAGTTGCTGGGCCACTGCTTTTCAGTTGCTGAGTTGCTGAAGGAAACCCAGTCTTTAGGCTTTCCCAAAGACAGAATTAGTAACTGATCTTAGGAGAATGCTGTTATTTATGCTTAGGAGTGTCCTATATAATTTTAACTTGGATGGAAAACTGAAGTGCAAAGAATTCAATTTAAAAGTGGTTCTGTTCTGAAATAACATCTGTTCATCTAAGGGGCTTTCATTGATGAGGCTGGATTTAGAATTGATTTGGTTAAATCACTAATGTTTTCTTCTCCAGCCAAGGCCTCAGAAGGATTATTGACCAGAGGAAAGCCTGAATCTGCAAGGTGCTCACTCCACTTCTGCTGTTTATTAGGAAGCTTACTATAGGCAAATATATTTGGGGGCATATAATGGCCCTTTGAGAAAGAACAAACTCTTGGTAACAGTCTGGCTATTGCAAAGATGGCATGCCAAGTGAATTGTTTTTCTTAGGGGAAAAAAAAAACAGGAGGCCAAAAGGGCAAAGGTCTCTCAGTGCAAAATTACACCAGTGACAACTGTCACTATCTGAGAAGACACATATTTCCTAGACCCGTCACTTACCTTATTAAGTAATGTGCACGTAGGAGCTGACTGCTTTAAATATACAGCTGCATTTCATTGGACACTTACTCATTTGGCTGCTTGATTATCAGTAGAGCTTATAAATTCAATTGGCTTTTCTCAGCATAATCAAAATTTGCACACACTATTCTCTTTTCTGTGACACATTAATTCCCTCTTTAAAAAAGAAGCAAAGCACAATATTGAGAAAATTATTATGTAGCCTCAAAATATTGTATTGCTCTTTTCCTTCACCATTGTCTTCTTTCTGTTGGATTTCCCTAAGAAATGATTGATGGAGAGGGTGTGGAGAAAGCCACTTGGTTCATGAGAAGAGAATTTTTCATTAGTCGGGGTACAGACTTTCAGAAGATGAGAATTATTAAAAGGCATACAGTAACTAAAGACTGGGGTTTTTGGTACATGTGTCAGGTAAAATGTGAAACAGTTTGTTAGCTCTTCAGGGAAGCTTAACAGAAACAGAGATTACATTAGGATGCAGAAGCCATTCACTGCACACATTTGCCAAGCATCCGTTAGGATTGCTGGAGAGAATATTACATTGTAGGTCAATGAGGGAGTTGAGCCCAGATTTCTTAAGCCTGAACTATAGCTCTGCTGTTGATTTCATGGCAGCCTGAAAAATTGCCATTTGTTCAGTTTTCAAAAATGACTGTCTTTCAAAAATGTCTATCTTTCTGTCACATGAAGTCTAAGGATGCACAGGGTCTGATCTTTTGAAGTCCTGAGGAGTTGTTTTGAGTTATGGATGCTAGCATGTCCAGAGCTGGCTTTTTGTATTGCAGTCTGGCTGTTAAAAACATAGACATGTTCTCTATAAGAGCTAAGAATGAATTCATTTCTGATTCTTCAGCAAGACAGACCTCCCCCACTCCCAAACTAATATATTAGAATAAGAGCCAAAATTTTCTTAAAATATCTGTTGCTGAACAGTTCAGTCAATGTCTGAGAGCTAGAAAATGGCTTTTTTTTTAACATTGAACACTGATAGCTGATATGACAACTGTGGCCTCTATCTCGGAGGATTCAGCTCCTGTTGAAATGCCTAAATTTGCCTTTTTGTCTCTATGTCCCAGTAGTCCATTTTTATTTATTATCCATCTTACTGAGTTCAGATTGGAACATGTTGAAGAAAATAACAGAATTCAGGAGGCTGATAAAACAATAATAATCAAAGTTACAGAAGTGATTGACAAATCAAAAAGAAGAAAAAAACCCCAATACTTTCTCACTTGAATTTTTACTGTCTTGCATAAAGCCTTGTCACAAAAATTGTCCCACTTGCTCCGTTGTATAATATTCTATGAACTAAACCTACTCAAGTAAGTAAAAGATTTCAGAATCAAATCCAAGTTGTACTTCATGCAAGTATTAGCGTAGGACAGGCAAACATTCCTACTACATGCTCCTTGTAGCCAGAGTCAGTTAATGTTTACCAAAATATTTCACCATGAGCACAACGAATGGAACAACTCTGAACCCTTTCATTTCCCCAACTCTGATTTTACAGGAACAGTGTCAGTTCACTTTAAACTTTATGGAAGGGAATTTTCTAGCATGTGGCTAAAACATACTCATGAATAATTCTGAAAACCTTGCAAATAATAGAGGTTTCCACAGATTACTACTTCTCTATTCAGCTATAATTATTTGTGAGACTAGGGATACTTCTTTGGTTAATGAACACCATCTGCTAACCAGACAGGCAGTAATATGGAAAGATCTATAAATCATCCCTTGCACAATCTTCAATGACTACTTAGATTTTAGCCAGAGGAAAGCAAAGGCACCAAATACATGTTTCCTGAGCTTTCTATTTGTTATCTGATTTCCTAGCAACTAACACCAGGTTAGGTGGCTGTTTTAAGCATTTTCCAAGGGAATTCCAGGGCATTTACACTACCAAAAAAGCATCTCCCCTCCCTTATTTTTCTCAGTTTAAAATCAGTCCTGAATTTTCCAAAATGACTGCAAGGAGGTCTGCACAAACTGAGCATATGCCATATACAGTTCAGCTGCAAGGAACTTTTCCACAGTGCATCTGTCTGTTGATCTGTCCATATACAGCAAGAACATGTATCTCTCTGCTGGGAAAAACTTCTAAGGATGTTTCACTAGGAACAGAATTATTTCAGATTATTGACTATTTTTTCAGTGAGAGCCAAAGTCATGCAGCAGTTTATAGGTTCTGCAGTTTATAGGTTCTGCTTCCACTTTTTTATTTACCCCTAAAGACAAAGTCTTTTTTCCTTTGTTGCCGTAAACAACACAAATTCCACTTATTTTGAAAGAAGCAAACTGTAATCTGACATTTGCAGACAAATGTAAACATTGAGAGAAGGTTTGTAATCATTTAATGGTGATGCCAGAGATGGAAGACATTTAACTAGCTGAGATGATTACATCATCGTGTAAACTTTTCCAATTTCCAGTTTTCCAATTTATCTTAATAAAGTAGGCAGGCTACTTTTGTATGGAAACTACATTCCAGGTTAAATCTAAATGTAATTCTTAGCTTGCTCAAAAAAAAAATAGGAAGTGCATACGGTACATACAAATGAATGCTTAAAAAAAAAAAAAGGACTGGCGCTTCTCCTGAAGTTTTCCTTTTAAATGCAAAATCCATACATATGTTCACATATATTCATATATGTATGTAATGCATCTACATCTTCAGCCTGAACACCATTCATATGAATATAATTTGTTTGATACCTTTCCTGATCATTTAAAGTGTCTGCCAAGAAAGATTTAAAAGCCTAGTATAAGCATCTCAAGGCAGCAAATCTGTCTTCATAGGCAACCCACAAATAATATGAAAAATACTTGCAGTTTAGTTTTCCTTGATGGCTTGTATCTGTGATCCAATCAAAGAAAGGGACAATATTGCAAGAATTTTGTGGGTAATGAAAATGGAGAAGACACTGAATAAATCAGGAATCAATTCTAAATTCACCTTTAAAAAATATTCAAGAAAAAAAGGTTGTGATTAGTAAGGCCCCATAATGTTCCAGGAACTGAAATATAAGCTGCAAAGTCAGTGAATCAAAGTTTGATTCAAAGTCTCATTTTGATACAGTATGCTTGGACAATTTTTTTGTTTTGTTTTGTTTTTTTGTTTTAATTCTAAGGTTGGGCAAATCTTTTGCATACCATATTTGTAGAGAATTTTTTAAAAGTTTTTCTACCATTATTTGAGTTTTTCTCATTTTAGTGTTCCATAGATGTAGCAAGTGAGTTTAGAGGCAGGAACATTTGTTTTAATCTCTTAAGTATTTCTGTAAGTATTTTGTTAAAATCATCTAGCATCATCTATGTTTTCAAAAACGCACAACAGAACTGATTCTTACCTCATCCATATAAGAGCAGAAGTGTAATACATAGGCTTTCTGGCAGTTGGCCAAAAGGTTCAGAGATTTTGTTTCTGCTCTGCGTATGCAGGTCAGTCAAAAGAGTTCAGGTGTGAATTCATGTATTTGCCAATATCAATGAGTTCTTTTTTCAGCTATTAGTCAGTGAATACTTAAGCATAAACTCAGGCAATTTCTGATCTGTTTGTAAACAATAAATGATTGGCAACATGAGTTCAGCACATTCATTATAAGAAATGAGTCACAGAGATATAAACTCCACCTCCATTTTACTGGAGCACTTTTAACAAAAAGCCTTTTCTGGGAACTTTTATAGTTGGAAGAAGAAAAATGGCACATTAACAACAGTTTGACATTCCTTTTCATGTGCTTCACGTACTTCATCCAGAGAATATCGATTGAGCTCAGAGAAAATATAAACCACTCTGGAGAGGGAGTGTGACTAATCTGAATGCTACCTGCAAGGGTGTCATAGAAAGAAAGGTCTGTGCCTCAAAGCGCTGCACACAAGCTTTCCACTCATCTGAGCCATTTTGGGTTTAAATAAAAAATTGTCTTTGTGGCTATCAGGAAACTCTGCGTAGGAAAAGCTGAGTCATAACTGCCTGTTTAGTTTTAAAATGTTCCCAGCTTGCTTCAGGCTGAGATAAATAGCAATTGGCTTTGTTCTCGTCTGCTGAAACTCCCCTGCCTCCCCTTTCCCACCCTCTCAGGAGCCAAGCCATCAAGTCTCTTTGCTGAGAAATCTTTGTGTTTCCCAAGCTGGTGACGGCTTTCCCCTCCTGAAGCCTGTCCTCAGCAGCCATGTCATTCCTCCTGCTGAGGCAAAAGAAAGAGAGTAACTCACTCTGCAAATTCGTCTGTAAGGCTCCCTGCCTGCCGACAGTTTTTTTTCCTCCAGTTGTATTTACAATGACCTGATTTCTTTTGAGGAAAATTAGGCCACTGAGAAAAAAAATGGGGTGGTGGGTCACACTGAAGTTTTCTTCCTCTCTGCTAAAATGTTCATGGATATTGAAGTTTCAGGGGCTTAATATTTACCCACCAGTGTGGCAGGACTGGGGGAAGTAAGTGCACTACCTTTTTCTGTTTCTAGAGGGACTGAAGGCAGGTTTGGTTTCAAATACACGTAAAAGCTTCTTTTACTCCCCGATTAAGTCATTCAATAGCTTGACAATGTAGCTTTGTGGCTGCAGGGCAAACCACCTCAGGATTATAGAGCATCCTGTGTAGCAAGGTAGGGAAAAAGGGAGAAGAACTAAGCCCATGCCAATTCACCTGTGAGGTCAACATCAGCTATGTAAAGGCTTTCCTGGGTTACAGCTAACTATTGTTCATTTGAGGGAACTCTTGTGTTTAAAAGATGGTTTTCCAGTGAGTACTGGATGATGGACTGACAGAGATCTGTGTTACATTGCTGGCATGGCTGGAGTCTTCCTCACATCTGCATTTAGATGGCTTTTTAAATTTAAAATAGCTTCTTATTGTTTTGTTCCCTTTGACACCTGCTGTTCTTCCCTCTCATAGATTTGTTTTTGCAGACCTAGAAGTCCTAGAGCCAACTGTGGCAAAGCCAAACTCAAGATTTCAGTAAGAAGCGGAAAGACCCCATTGTAGATATGATGTCAAATGCTTCTGGGGCTTAGCAGCCACCCTGCAATAACCACAAGTTTGTCACAGAAGGTGTTGAGGAAAGTATTTACATTTAATTGAAGATCTTGATTTATAGCTTCCTGAAGCAGAAAAAAGGTGTTAAGCAGAGCAGTGGCCAGAGATACCTTGTTCAAGTTGCAAATTAGTTGAGCAGGTCAGAGGGGTATTTTATTTGTTTTATTTTATAAACTGTCTCCTGTAACTAAAACTTATAGGATACATAGGCTATGATACCTATGCTATTTATCTCTTCTGATGTACTGCAGTATTTGCTGCTAGGAATATAGAGCTCATGGTTTGTTAGATGGCTTTATTAAGTATTTGGGGGCTTTTATGCTGTGTGACAGAACCTTCCCTCTGGAGATGAAGGCAAAGAGATTGATGACTTACAAAGCTCAAGTGCCCCTGTAAAAGCTGTGTAAGCAAAAGATTAACTAGTGCCTAAATGAAGCACTTAGGGGCTTGCAACGTAGAGAAGAAAAAAAATGCTATTGCCAGGCAGAGCAACATACATGTACAATCAGATCAAACAGACAATTCCCTTGCTTTCTGCCTGTGACAGCTACAGAGACACCCTACAGGCTTCCCTAAAGCTGAGGTTTCACTGAGAGTGTAGCTAATCTAAATCTGCCCTGACACTGGGAAGGGCTGTTGTGCCTTCACATCCTGCTGACACCAGCATCTGGGAATTGGGTCAGGGAGACCATCTTCCCAGGAACTCAACAAAAGGAGGCGAGTGCAGCCATTGCCACATCTCCATAAAGTAATGATAAAACTGCAGTCACAGGTGTTCAGCAGCTTTGTGCTGTCAAATCAGGGCCTGCCTTTGATCTATTGTTTTGCCTTTTTTTGGTTTTGGGTTTGTTTTTTTTTTTAAATCTAGCTCATAATATGCAAGGACTTATCACCCAAGGGGTTGAAGAGTGAGGTTAGGACAATGATTTCTTATCTGAAAAGAATACATAACTTTTCAAACATGGCACGTCTTATGATTGCACAGTTACAATTCAATAAAAAAGAACATTAAACCCACCAAATGTCAGCAAGTCTGTTTATTCACTGTGACTTGGCAGCTTGTAGTCATGCTCAGTGGGCTGAGGGAAATTGCATTGTCTTTAATTTTATGATTTCTAAAGCAGTGGGAAATGGCATTTTTACAACAATAGGAAGCCCTCCCCATGATAACTTAGCTTGTGTATTAGTTGAGGTCAATAACAGCTAGAGATGGATCTGATTCAGCTTTTTACAACTGATCAAAGCTAGACCCAATATAAAAAAATGTCACTCTATTTGCGACGTGTCTCAAAACAGGAGGTGAAGCGCTTACTGCACAGGCAGTTCCAGCAGGTCCAGCCTGCCGATCCTGAGTTTCTTCTCCCCATGAGATCTGAGTTCCCTGTGATGGAGCAGACCCTCAAGCCAAGTATACACATTTATGCATGAAATGGGTACTAATGCCTATCCTTGTTGCAGAGCTGACGGTGAGTTTTTCCAGAGTTTCTCACTGACTGGCTGCTTTGCTGTGTTGTCAGGTTGTGGAGGAGAGCTCTCCGGCCCTTCTGGTTCATTTCACAGCCCGGGCTACCCCAACAGATACCCAGGCAATAGGGAATGCATATGGTACATTCACACAGCACCTGGTAGCAGCATTCAATTCACCATACAGGAATTCGACATTCAGTATCACCCAAACTGCAACTACGATGTTTTGGAGGTAAGAGCATTAGATTAATTCCTCAAAAATACACAAGTTGCATGCTTTTCTGTCTGGAACAGATAATCCCAAGAACTGCAGGAGCAGAACAAGTAATTCTACTGCAATTTCCCATTTCTGCTGTGGTTACAGTTACATTCCACAGATGTTGTCGCAGAAGCCACAATGCTTCTATTATTTTTTGCTTTTAGGCTTTTGGTTTCTATGTACCTTAATCAATAATGATGCTAGGCACTATACCCTTCCTAACAGGAAACTAAACTCAGTTTTAAAAAGCCCACCTTTTACAAATAACTAAGTGTAGAGTGCTGTACCATGGAGAGAAAATTTCCTTATGTAAAGAAGATAATGGATCACTGGAGGGATGTCTAAGGTCCTTGTGTGGGACCTTCCAAGGAAGTGCGGAGTTTTATAACACTGAGCACTGAAAACTATGAAGACTCTTTGTAATCAGAAAAAAGAATAAAAGAGGCAGTGTCCTTGTCAGCTTACGGTGGCGGAACAAGGAGAAAAGGGAACTCTCTAAGGTTTTACTGACCTTTAAGAGACCCATGAGACTGGATGGTCCTGTTATATATGACATCTTCGTGCTTATGTTGGGAAGCAGCCAGGTGACTGATCCCAGCTAACAGATTTGAATAGACTTCCAGTGGAGGAAGAAGGGGTAGGAAATAATTTCAGGAAGAAATACTTTAGAAGTGTAGACTTTCTACATCACTCTCACTACAGGCATTTGAGATCACTAATGGAGGTACAGTTGTTGAGTTTTTCCATTTTAATACATGGGTGACATTTAAATCCTTTTGTAATGAACCCAAGAGATTGATTAAGAGATCTTGTACCACTCTGCTGAGGCCTTTCTTCTCCTCTTCTGTGTAATGTGATATGTGAATGGCATACAGATAGACAGCTTTCTGTCCAGCACCTACACATACTCACTGCTGCTTATTCTCACCTATGTAGCTTTGATTTCTTCAGCCTATAGTCCTTAGTGCACACTCATCAGCAATATTCCTGGAAGACATAACCCACATCCCAAAGTACGTCCTAAATATACAGTTACCAGATAGATGATTGCAAAGCATTTTTATGAGCAGAAGAGATATGTAAGTTAACTCCGGCTTTCTGGCTCTGAAACAGGCTTTCTTAGCTTAGGAATGAGGCAGAAGTCTTGACCAAATGGACACTGTGCTTTGAGTATCTTATTGACTTTGGGACTTCTGTAAATCTGGGTGTGAAGAAGTTGTTTCATGAATTCTCCACCAGCAACATTGGCAAGTATGACTGTATGTCACATTGCTGACACCAGTGCCTTTGAGTAGGTGACCTGTGTTGGCTGGTTTGGGTATTGATGAAGTTTGTTGTTTGCAGCTTCATCATTGTTTGTGCCTGAAACAATTTAAGCTAATCTGCCTGTAAGCTTCAGTTATGCCTCTATTGCCAAGAAGAATCCATTAAACAGCTACAAAATCTAGGCCTGCTGTGGTTGACCATTTCTTGAATAATGTAACGACAATGCCCACATCTGCAGGTGGTCACCTAGGAGCTATCACAATCCAGTAAGAGTAGAGATGGCTGGAAACCATTTGCTTGACAACGTTTTGACCAGTGGGGGATGGCTGGCCTAAAACCAGTGACTGGGTTGCCAGACACAAATTGCTTAAAGTTGTTTAAGAGGATCCCAGAGTTTGCTGCTCTGTGTCCATGAGCAAGGCGTTCTCTTTAGGTTTTGGGTTTTCTTTCTTCACCATTTCAAACTTAGCTGCTATGCTTTACTTCTTTCCAACCTTACTCATTCATCAGCACAGATGTCCACCTTGCTGTTTGAACTTTCCTGCCTTCCTGCCTTCAGAATTGGCATGCCTGTGTGTTACTTGTCTTCTGACCTTGGCTCATCCAGTTCCCAGCACCTGTTTCTGATCTGCTGACAGATAACCTAATGTAAATCAACTTATTGGGGAAAGTCGGTTTGTGTCTTAGTGCAAGATCAAAAGTTCTGCCTGGCAGTAAAAAGTTTCCCCTGTCAAACTGCAGGCACCTGATGGAGTTTTATGTACTTTGCCACATACATATTTTCTTGCTTTTGTTATAAAATTGCACATTCACAGCATGATTGATAGAGTCTGCACAGAATAAATGATGACTCAGATTTAGTGGGGAAAAAAAAGAACGTGGTTAACTGTTTCCAGGAGCGGCTCTAACCTGTCATCTTCTTTCCTGTAGTTGTTTATGTATGTCCAGGCTGAACTGAAAACCACACACACAAAAGACTGAAAAGTCTTAGAAACAAAGAAGTTCCTGGTGTACATTTGACAGAGTGTGTTTCTGTGATCTCTAAGGTTCCAAAGTTCTTTAACTCTCACATTAACTTCCCAAGCGTATCCTGTCTACCAGTTCTGCGGGTTCGAAATCTGCTGCTTCTCATAGTTATTCTCCTGATTTCACTTTTTCCTTATCTTTGAATAGTGAGTTCTACTGCTTCCTGTTTTCTTTCAAGCCAAGTAACTTTCCAGTTTCAATAGGAAGTAAAAATCAGTACTAAAGTAGCTCTGCACCCTGTTGTCCCTCTATGTCCTGTTAATGCTCTCTACTCTCTGAAATAAGAAGCTGTCTTTAGAACACCGCAATACATTGTGTTCTCTTCTCTTGCTTTTCCAAAATATATTAACTTGTAAGAAAAATTCCCTGGTAGTCACAAAACGTGCTCACCTGTATGCATTTAGCTGTTGCTTAGGAACACCCTCACCCCTTCAACTTGGCAGAGAATTGTAGGAAAATTCCAAGAGATCTTTCCCATTGCAGCACCTTTGCTGCTAACTTCATTTTTATAACATAGTTTCTTGAATATTTCTCTCTTGCACATTTTTCTGAAGCGTATTTGTTCTTATAAAATGCGGCAACTGTTTCCCTTCCCTTTCCTTTGACAAGGCCTCCTAAACAAGCTGTCCCTTCCATGTCGGTATCCCAGTACTGGCATATGTTTCACCAAGACTGTAAAATAGTAGTTATGTAAAATTTTGTGTGTGAAATCCTCAAGTTCTCCCTGTGGCTTCTGCATGCTCAAGTGTTTGACACATTCTCCTTTAATCCTCCTCCTTGTTTCATTTATGTCCTGTTGCACTCCATCTTTCTCTCTTCCCCATCAGATTCCATTCCTTTTACAAACATCCAGAAGCAAATTTTAAGTTGTTCTTAAAGGTGTTTTCTAGAAATGTTTCACGGAAATAGAAGCTATCATTTTGGACACAATGGAAGAGTTAAAAATATTTTTTAAGTAGCTTCTATTGAAAATACATACATAGAGAAAAATGACCATGCCTGCTTTGTTAAATTGAGACATCTTTTCTTTAACGTGGACCAGATTTTTTTAAGCTATAAATATATTCTGCCACAGGAAGATGTAGCTCTGAGCTGAAAGGAAGGAGCCCTGTCAATCTATTGCACTTCCAAGTGATCCTCTGGTCTTCTTATTTAAATCTAAAGAAACATCAAGTATTATGATAATTCTTAATCCTCTGTCAAAGCCAGACTCTCTCTTTGCTAGCAGTTATATCTGGACAGGGATCAGTTTTATTCCCAGAAAATTCATGAGGGCGAGCAACCACATAAAAACAGCTTTTCTGTTGCTCATAACTCTGGAATGCTGACTGTTAACAATAAATGGAGCTAACGGGGCAGAAGCAAATGATAAGAACAGATTAAAACCGTGGGCTTTATGGCAGTGTCCTGCATCCCCGCTAAGCCATCCAACATCATTTTATCTCTGGATCAGGTGCTGTGATCAGACTAAATGTTTTTAGTTTTATCTGTATGCAGCTCAGACATCCTGTGACTCTTTGTGAACCACACCCTGGAATTCATTCTTTCCATCCATGCTCTTTTCCCCTCTTCTTTTTTTTTTTAATGTGGTAACTATTGGTTTTCCTCTTTGTAGCCAAAAGTAACGTTTTATT
Organism: Bucorvus abyssinicus; assembly: GCA_009769605.1. Lineage (NCBI taxonomy): Eukaryota > Metazoa > Chordata > Aves > Bucerotiformes > Bucorvidae > Bucorvus > Bucorvus abyssinicus. The sequence goes on from CM020028.1 coordinate 22,128,839, forward strand.
GTTTTTTGTCATGGAAACACTCTAACTTGTTTTTGTTCCAGCCTTTGTGAAAACATCTGATTAATTGAACTGGCATAAAGGAGGAAAGAAAATACACTCCTAACTGTAAAGAGCATGCCTTTGACTGTGCTTTTTATTTTGAAACTGTGCAGAAGGCTGTTGCTGAACAGTTAACAATGCAAAGGAGACCCACAAACCTCAGATTTCCATCAATATTTCTTCCCCATCCTTAATTCTCTTCCAACAGACCAACTCTAAGTGTTCATCTTGGGCTAAGTTAATTTCTGAGGTAATACTACAGAAATCAGCAGGGTTTATGTCAAAGCTGGGTTTGGTCCCCTTGTCCATGGTGTGCAGATGGCTCCAGGGAGTGGCAGGGATGATGTGAGAGGCTGCTCCATGATGCTTATTAGATGCATATTAGAAACTCCTGCTGTTTCCTCTGCCACATAGCTTCTCTGGGCTGGTTTAGATGATTAAGAGCATGTGTTCCTGCTAGATCTCATGCTGTGGCTCTGACTCAGGGAGTATACCACAAACAGATTTCAAATTACACATTTTGAACAGACTTCTGACAAATGCAGCTGTCATTGGGCCTCACAAGCAGCCAAGCAGTAAGATTTTGCTGAAGGCACTGAACTTCCAGTGGTCAAACACGCTTCTTCCCCAGACTGTGACTGCTTCATTACAGGTTCTTAATCTAATCTGTGATTTCATCCATTCTGACGTCTTTTGAATGCCTTGAGGTGATCGATTGGATGGAGGAACCATTATCCATTCAAGTCATACAACCTCCTTGCAGATTGCAAAAAAGTGCTGTCTCAGTCAAAATTGAAATGTTTAAGCTATTAAGCCTGACTAAACAGCCACTAAAACAAAATACAGTCTTCTGAACATCTAACAGACTATGAAGTTTATTAAAAAAGTAATTCCTTGTTGCTTCTGGGGAGGTAAGCTTCAGTTTCTGAGGTCTCTGAGGTCTCTGGAGTCACCGAATACTTTTTCCAGTTAAAAAAACCAGTTCTTTCCCTTATACCTCTATCAACAGAGCAGTGTCAGGTACCATGAGCAGTTAGTGAGCACTTGATCAATCAAATTACCTAGCAATGCACTACACTTAGCCCTGGAGGTAGTGGGACTAGCTCAGCTACTTGGAATGCTTGCTCAGATACTTTAGCTTGGATAGAACTCAAATTTCTTCTGAGGTTAAAAAGTATCCAGCAGAGCTTATTAAAATACTGAGTTTCCCCTCATCTAGAAGAGATCAGAGGCAAAAGGGCAATATAGAAGGTTGGTTCTTATAGTACTGCCACTTTCTGAGAGATTCATGGATTGCTTTTCTTGACTTTTTTGATGTTTACCAGACTAATAAATTATTGGAGCAGAATTGAGATGCTACTGGTGGGAAAATCCTGATGAGATTTGTTGCTTATCTTCCTATTCCCTGGTTTTTGTTGTTAGAACTTGCCATTCTCTAGTTTAGCTTTAGGATTTATACATAATATATGCTGATACATCAAGAATCTATTGCTAGTTCAGTTGCTGAAAGACAATAGCACACTCTTTGTTTGGTGTATCTCTTTAACAGTTTTCACAGTTGAAGTTACTGTCAAGTTACTGACTTTTGCAGCTGCTGTCCTACCAGGGACGTACCAATGGAAGGTGGGAGTCCCTTAATATCAGGTGGCAGTTCATTAGTACACAAGAAGTTAAGAAAACACAATCATTGAAGGCCCTAGGCACCAAAATCACATGTCTGATTGCGAATATTGCACTGAGCGTGCGTGTTTTCTTCAGCTTTGAGAGGGAAGTCTAAGGTAAGGTAGGCCAGTTCCACCAATTATCCCCCACTCCTTTTGGAAAACAAGAAACAGGATTAACAGGGCTTCAGCACTGCCATCTACTTCACTTGAATTAGTTTAAAAATGCATTATGAAGTACACAATACTGCTGATGATGTTTAAGAAAGCGGTGGTTTTCTCATTTATAACTTCCTGAAACACACTCTTCTGGGTAGGAAACAATTACTCTTAAAAGTCAAAACCTGTCTTCTGTGGGAAATATGTATAATATATATCCTTGTTTCTGAAGAGTATTATTAAAATGTAGTTTATTTAACCAAAATCTCATAGTTTAGATGTTAATTCTGCCATGAAAATCAATAAAATTGCAATGTTTTTCATTTTATCAGAAAGTGATGAAATCTAGCACCAATTTAAAACCCAGTCTTAACTGTGCCTTTAAATGTAGAGGGTGCAAAATATCAGGACAAGTTGCTACAAAGAGATACAGTTTGTTTGCACAAGCACACACAAAAAAATCTGGTTTTATATCCTCACAGAAACAAGGTGCAAACCCTGGAAGGATGGGGAGGAAGAATGTGGCAAAGTCTCCAAAGCAAAAATTCTGATTTCATGCAAGGCTGTTTTGAAATCATCTAGAATTTCATACTTGTGCCAGGTGGTTCAAATATCTAGTAAACCCGCAGAGAAAATAACTATTAGCTACTTTACATTTCAAAATGTGGAATCACTTTCAATACTTAATGGATTTTTTTTTTCTCCTAGTGAAACAGTTATGACAGTCCCTTTGAAAAACTCTGACAGTGTTTCTTCCATTTCTAGGTCTATGGTGGCCCTGATTTCCTCTCTCCTAGACTAGCCCAGCTGTGTGTTTCAAGATCAGCACAGAACCCACTACAAGTCTCTACTACTGGCAATTCAGCCATTGTCCGTTTCAAGACAGATGCATCGGTGGCAGGGAAAGGTTTTAATGCCTCCTGGCGAGAAAATCCAGGTGGTGAGTATACTGGTTAAAAGCAGGAGAAATTCAGGAAGTCTGAGAATGACAGATCAGCCGTGCAAGCATTTAAAGTACTCAAACAGCATAGGACTGAAAACTAAAGAAGAATTTGGGTCTTAATGGATTTGGTAACACTAAGAGATGCTGAGAAACACACCGAGGAAAAAAATTGTCTAACTAGCTGAAATCTAGGCCTATTTATGTATTTTGTAACAGTCTACCTTGTTGGAGTTTCTTCTCTACATAATTACTCAAAACGTTCCTGTAATCAGAAAAGAACTTTTGCATGCTAGCAGTTCTCCCCACCGACTCACCCACCCAGAGTCCTTTATTAGCTGATTGATGCTTTTGGTTTTAAACTGTAAAGTGAAAAATGTCCAAGTCCGTGGCTTAACTTGAAGAACTCTGGACTCCAAAAATATTTGGAATGATTAGTAAATACTTGAACTTTATAAGGTTCATCCATCTCCCATGTGATTATTTGTTCAAAGCCTTGCTGGTAATCAGTAGAAGTGACAAGCTTAAAAGACCCAACCATGTGTCTCTACATGGGAGTTCTTATGAAAAGGGCAATTATCAGAAAATTATTGCAATGAAAAGTGAGGAGAGGCAGATTTTAATTCTTGCAGTATTGCTTGATTAAGCACACAGATTCATTAGTTTGTCAAGATTTATACTTCTCCATTCTCACAAGTTTTATAAGAAAGGTGCAAGGTTTTGTTTTTTGGTTTTTTTTTAATTATAAACTGAAGTATACAATAGTCCTTTTAATTAATCCCCTTCTGAGATCTGGAGACTTTTTTTTTTCCTGCATAGGCCCCCTGAAGCTTTCTCACCCCTTTACAGCATCTTGCCTGTTGTGCTCTAACCACCCACTAGCCTGCAAAACACCCGCTTACCAGAATGCAGTCACAGTACATTTTTTATCCTTCCAGCAGGCTGCCTCCATCTACAGCAGTCCCAATGTCTTTCTCTCACTCTCCTCCATCCCTTTACCGCATACAAAAGTTCATTTGTTTGTGTTAGTCCTGTTTGAAAGACCTGGCACTTCCCACACAGGACCCATCATTCAAAGCTGTTTAGATATTCATGAGCACTGGAGTTGTTCTGATCAGAAATACCTAAGTGCGGAGTCCTCAGGAAGCCCTCAGTTGCATGGGTAGAGAACGAGGGACTTCAGGCTTGCAGCTGTTGTACTGCTCATGGGGAAAGTGGAGGTCCTGGCCGTCTTGATATTTTCAGAAATAATTTTCTCACCCTTGTGCTCAGCTGGGCCCAGTCATTGCTTTCTCAGCATGCTACATCGGTGGTATTCATACAAACGGTATTTTTGATTGCTTTTACAATATCTAGGATAGAGGAATACCAGCACTAATGCTTCAGCCTTTACAACATCTACTACGAGCCTGGGGCTAGAAAGAAACATTACTCACAAGCATCATTGTTGCATATTCAACAATAATGATAATATTATACTTTCCTGGTAGTCATTTCCATTGACTCTTGTCGCAGACAGGACACTTAACTGTTGGAGCACTCACATTTACAAAAGTTTAATGTAGCAAATATAAAGGCAGAGGTGTTCTTCTCTTAGTTTAAAAATAGAGGTGGAATCTCACTAAGCATAAAAAGAGCTTGTGATAAAAACTGCTTATGTCTTTTTCAGGCTGTGGTGGTGTTTTCCAAGCTACCAGCGGGGAAATCCATTCTCCAAACTATCCTCAACCTTATAATAACAACACAGATTGTTCTTGGGTTATCCAAGTTGACTACAGCCACAGAGTCCTATTGAATTTCATGGATTTTGACATTCAAAATCATCCTTCATGTAACTATGACAGTGTTGCAGTAAGTAACAACAGAAATTTCAAAAGTTTCCTTGAAGAGTCTGGTGAAATGCTTGCAAAAGAGGAAGCTTACCATGCTTCCTAGGCTGCAGCTGTTTTCAGACTGATAGTTGCATAGTCATATTTATTCACTGAATGAGCTAAGTCTTAAATTTACAGCTAAATAGTTATAATCTAGTTCCCTTTGCTTCACCAAGGAGGCAGGCTTCACAAAAGCATTTCTGCATGCTTCCAGGTTCCCACTTTTTATCTGGAAGGATCTTTTCTTGAAAGCACTGCATGCTGTATCCTGGCACCACATTTTTTGTTTTGGTGGTGTGAGTTGTAGTTGCTACTGCAGGAATAAACTCATGCATAGATGGCTGTTATTATGTCATCCTTTCTCCAAGCCATGGGATGGCTTGGCCACACTCCATTACGAACTCGGGAGAGAGGGAGGTCTACATCCAGAGAGAATTGTGGCTGGCTGGTTTTCTTTATGTATGCACTGTCTCAGCTGTCTGTTTAATTGCTTCATTAGAGCCACTGCTCTCTTGAAAGCTTCACATTGCTATTGGTTTGTGAGCTTTTGTTGATGTCACAGAAATTCAAGTTGCTGCTCTATCAGAGCATGACAATGAAGAAATCTCCACGTCTCCACTTGGCCTTTTGGGAGCAGGGACATGAAATCCTGACCTTTGATGTCAGATTGCACCTTACTCAGTACAAAGGCGTGTGTGATCAGTACCAGTCAGATAAAGCCTAAAATCCAGCTTTCCTCTTCTTGATAAACTGTCGTTCACAGAGAACTCAATTTGGCATGAACTGAGACTCTTTTGAAAACAGCATCAGTTTTAACAGCATTGCCCAGTAAAGCCTTTTTGTACTGAACCAGAAAAAAGGAAATGAGTCCCTATTTTGCTGAGTAGAACTGAAGATTTCATTTGGCCACAAAGCGTCTTTGTACAATGGCTGTTTTTGTGGTTCTGAAGCACAGGGAAATATGGTTATGTCTTTTTATTTAAATTGTTTAACTACATCAGGGGGATCATTGAAAGGGAAATTCTACTGGAGAAATTTCCAAGTCTTCTGTGATATGCAGGGGCAGAAAGTCAGATTGCCTGACAAAAGCATGGGCCATCTAAAACATCCTTACTGGTAAAAATGCCCCCTACCGCAATCACAAATTAAGGGCTAAATTCTGAGAAGACCTGATATACAAGTTTCTCTTTTAAACCTGATGCCAATGGATGTATGTACCTATCTAAACACATTGTAGAGTACTCAGCTCCATGAGCTCCTTGCATTTACAGGCACAACTCCCCTTACTTTTATAGGCTGGATATAGGTACTGGGATTTTAATCACTGAAAGGCACCAGTCCTTCAGCTGGCAGAGAAGGTGGCTGTGGCAGAGTTCTTTGCACGAGCATAGTTCGCAAGCTGTTGCAGTGCAGTGACAGACACTCCTTTTCCTCTATTGCCATCCCAGTATCTGTTGTTTGCTTCTGCTTTTTTTGGTTTTTTTTTGTGGGGTGGTGGTGGTAGAGGAGCAGGAGGAGGAGGAAGAGGAGGACAGAAGAAGGAAGTTGCCCATTGGCCCCAGATGAGCAAACACAACTGAAGCAGCAGTGTGAGCAGGGAGGGAAATTTAAACTTAATGCAGGCATCAATCACTGCCCATCAAGTGGAGGGTGGTTTGAAAATGGATTGAATGGTTTGAATGCAACAGACAATGAAGGGCTCTGAGGCTCTTGTATGATGTGGAGAAGAGTGCTTATGTAGGGGGACCTGCAGGGGGGACCTGCAGGGCAAAAAAGGAGTAGATGGGGTTTCTTTCACTACCTGGTATGCCAATAAGTGGAAAGTCCACTTGTTACCAACACCTGGATGTGATTTGTGTTCATCTCATTCCAAGGCTTGCTATATGCCTCATATGGTAACAGGAGAACAGAGTGAGGGGCCAGAGAGTGCCTGGAAATATATAAGTAGATGCCTGACTGCGAATGATTTAGGAATTGCTTCCAAAATCTGCATAAATGGAAAATATGGGCAGCTAAGGAAGCCAGTGGGTTGTTTTTCTCTCTCTAATACAGGAACAACTACTTTACGGATTTTATTCACTCTCTGAGTTCTCTTGGGACTCCCCTCCACCCTTGAGTGTACCAATGACCTTTTCCTTCATCCTTCCCCTTCTAGACCCAGTCGATTTTTCCTGCCTTCTGACTCAACATTTTTTTTTTTTTACATATTTCTACCGTAAATTCCTTTCTATGGAGAACACATGAAAATGTATTTTTTTCCAGTAATGTTTTCCATTGCAGATTTGTTATGTGATCAAAATGGAGGAAGGGAGAATACTCCTGTCTGCTGATTCTTGGCTATGCTGCGACTCCAAAAAGCCCAGTGTGTTTTGCAGTTCTGCTCAATGATTTCAAATGTGAATCTGAGCACAGATCTAGCTTCAGCCAGATTAATCCTAAACCCATAGTGGTAACCCACGGTGTAACTGCTCTAACCTCCCTCTATAGTCGATGGATGGAGTGCACAGAGATTAGTCTAGGCCATCAAAAAGCACATTCTTCATCCACTTAGCTGCCTAGATTTAGTTGATTCCTCAGTTTCTATGCCTTAGTTTTGTACCTTATCTGTTCTCAGAACAGATGAACATCTCTTTATCTGCTAAATCCGGATGTTTAGCCTTTACTTTCTCTGATATTAAATATAACTGTTATATTCTGTAGAAAGCATGCACTTAACTAGTATTGTATCTGATGCTATACCAGCAGTGCAGGTCAGTAAGAGTTTCAAGTATTTGGAGACTCAATGAGGATGTACCTCAGAAGGCAGTGCTTGTAGCACAAGGCACTGAAAAGAGGAGAGAGAAATAGTTGTTCCTTTCAGTGGCTTTGATTAAGTAAATGTTATGTTTCTTTCCTGTTGCAGCATAACAAGTAGTACACAGGAATGTAGAAGTGTAAGCCTCTGGGAGCTAGAGAGGAGGTATGACTTTATTTATTCCAGATGCTGGCAGAGAGGATCTTCCAAGAGAGGACAGCTAGAAATATGTGGAGTTTTTATAGCTCAAAAGACAAAAAATGTCTTCTTTTTGTCATGTGCTTTCACAAAATGCAGGATGCATTTGAACAAGGAGACAACGAGTCACTTAGTTATGTTCATTGTGGAAAGGGAAGAGAAGAGCGAATTGCTGCTATGCACAGTGCAAATGAAAACTTGGCTTTAAAGTAAACAGATGCATCATTTTCCTTTACTCATGCAGCCAAAGAAATACATTTATCAGATGTTTTCAAAATAACTTTAAGAATCTGCAGAGAGACACAACTTTTTCCTGAACTCGTGTGTGAATATTGTGGTTTCACATCTAGATTCAAGACTGAAATCCTCCCGTAAAATAGTTTAAGCTAATAAATAGCAGATGAGCAAAAATTATGCAGCCATACAATATCCACATGTTACTGTTCCTGCTTAACTTGTAGCTGCCATAACTCTTAAGAGTTGCTGTTGTATCTCACTAATGCTTATGCTGAACTGTTGCTTGGGTCAGATTTTTTTACTACGTGTAAAGGCCAGGATTAATTTCTGCATTTCTGAAAGAAGAGACAGTGCTATTCTTCAGCCAAGGTTCCCAGAAACAGCAAATAACTTGATTTAGAAAACATTCCTTTGAATTCATCCTCTTTGCCCCGTATTACCACAGAAAGAATTCTTTATTCAAGAAAGCTCTTGGAATGAAATGCCTACTTAGTCTCTTATGTAACTCATCCTTATTATCTTCCCCAGTGAGAAAGCTCAGTTACTAAAGTCCATGTGTCAATGGTCATATCCTCAACTGTGCAGAGTGGCACAGATCCATCAAACCAGCAGTTTACAGGAACTGTCGTCAGGCCCTCTCTCTGTGCTCTGTCAATGCAATGCTTACTCTCAGTTCTAGCATTAAGATCAAATCCTCTCACTACTGTCTAGGGAAAGACAGTGCCTTAATTCCTAAGAGATATTTTGTTAGTTATTGCTTTTTTTCACATTCCATGGGTGGTGTTTTTTAACTCCAGGTAGCCTGATTTATATACAGAATACATGTGCAGAGGAATAAACATTGCACACTATGTTCACTAATGTGCTCAAAGGCCTTTGAATACTGGTGGCAGAAACAATGCTTTGTGTTGTACAGTCTAGTTAAAAAATTTTAATCCATCAGTGCTGCATTGCACAGACTTGCTGGAATTTGAAGTGTTTTGAAGTAAAAGATGACAGTCTTAATAAAGTACATTTCTTCAAGCCCAATGGCATTATTTTGCTCAAAGTGAGCTTTTATACAGCTTTTAACACCTTAGCACCTGAATATCTTCCAGTCCTCCTATCCATATTTTTCTCCATTTTGCTATAGAAAGCTGAATTACGGGTTATATTAAATGATGTGCCTATGGTAATGCAGGATGTTAATGCTGAAACAGGGAGTGAATTAATCTCTTGTTGCTGCCCAGTAGCCCAAATGCTTTTCCTCTGTGAGTCATGCAACTGCTGATGGCTCCAGTGCTCATCACTTCTGAAACCAGGCCCTAGGGCTCTGAGACTGGCCCATGGCTCCAAACACTGCAGCAACAAATCACATCTAGTGGAGTGCTAGGAAATATCAGTGTGACACTCTGATACTGTGGCCATTTGTCTATCTCAGTAGTTTCTCTTGTTATAATTTTGATGTTTCTTAAGCTAGACACTCATTGGTTTTAACTTCACTATCCTTCTCTTCCTGATTGTGAAACAAAGAAGGGAACAAAACTATCAGCTGTAAAGGGAAAAAGGAGAAGGAAGGCATTTGTGGTAAAATAAAAGTGAAGTTTTGTGAAACCATCTTTGCTTTATTCCTCTTTCTTTTTCTTTTTTTTTTCCTTTTCTTTATCCTCTGTTTAAATAACACTTCATGTGTGTGAGTGTAATTCTGCACCCTGAAGCAAGTGTCTTCTATTTTTATACACAGTCATAGCTGTATGCACTAGTTGCATGTTAGGGCCAATTTAGAATTCTTTACTGAGGCAAGATGTAGGGTTTAACTGAATAAAAGTTACACAGGAACTCACGTTAGCCATTAACAGAAAACAATAAGTGTATGGGGATATCTGTATTCTTAAAGGAGAGTTGCTTCCATACCAGATACACACAGAGGAAGATGGTTACTTGATGCTTTTTTGTTATAAAGGCTACAGTAGCTTCAGCCTGAAAAACATGCATTTTTTTGAAATGGCCACAGAATTAAGATAGGCAATGCATAGTTTGTTTGCACTGCCTATATCTGGGCTGTATCAGGATCAAAATGTATGAAACATAAGAGAGGGAATGAAATAAAAGTCTTCTATTGAAACCAAATACTTAATTTGATCTTTTCACAACAGGTATTTGACGGTCCTAACAATGAAGCACCACTTCTTAGAAAACTCTGTGGAACACAGCAGCCTCCTCCTATCACATCCTCCAAGAATTTGATGTACATCCGAATGCGCTCTGATACAACCATCCAGTACAGGGGCTTCAGTGCTCGCTTTACTGAGGGTAATTTCATCATTTACATTAATGCATATTTATCTAATCGCCAATTTGTTTGTATTAGAAATGAACATTTAGCACAGCTGATAATGCAAAGTGTTGTTTCTATGCAGCATGCCAGAGTGTATCTTTAACAGGACTGAGATTTTCTAAATAATAGGTTAAAGAATTTAAAATCTAAGGACCATCTTATATTCTTTGATTGGAGAAAAAATGTACTTTTTATAGCAAGGCATCTAGAACGCAGTAGTTTCCTCTTATTTGTCCTCCCTAGAGGGTTAGCTACCCAAAACTGTCCTGATAAAAATGTGCAACTGGCAGTTTCCACAGACCTAGTGACAAAATACTTTTTATATGTCTATCCATGCGCATGAATCTGAAAAGCTATAAAAGAATTCTGTGTGATGCACTTGATGAAGTTCATGGATTCAGGCCTGCTAACCCTGCCAAGCATCAACTATCCAATTTGTGGAGTACTTATTGGTATTTTACATGGTTTCCTTTTAAATGAAAAATGACATCAGCTGTGTAGAATTTTTCGTGAAGTTACCTGCTATTTGACAATTGGTGATTTTCTTTCATTTTTTTCACAATAACTTTGGAAACATTTTTTTCCCCAAGATATAGCCATTTTGTTTTTGCAAAGAAAATCCCTTCCTCTCATTTTCTTAGGATTCTTTTCACTATAATTTAGTACTTCTCCCAGAATTTTTTTTTTTAAATATTGTGAAAAATTATAAAGAAAAGGATGAATTTGCATCAGCAAAAATGTCAGGAACCCCAGTTACTGAAGCACTAGTTAGATACCTAATTAGGCGTTTCTGACTAACAGCTCTGAAAGCATAATAAGTTAAACTTTCTCAGAGCACATTTACTGGATTAGGCCCTACACAAAACATGCCTGGTGAGCAAGTGCTCCCTGCCTAGGATGTAGTCAACCCAGCGTCCCTCTTCCTGAGAAAACCCTGTAAGTCCCATCTCCTGCTGGGTGTTTCAGGCAGCATGGCATGGTAAATGAATATCAGTCTTTGGTATCTAAATCCCCACGCTGCTGTTAAAAGCAGCTGTGTGTTAAACTCAGATCTGGGGGGTTTATGACAAGTCAGTATGCTTAGAAATGAGGCATGCAGCGCTGTTAGCCAAAGTTATGCAGTCAGCCAAGCTCTTGCACATGTGCCACATTTCATATAATTGCAGTTTTGTTGATGCATCTCACAAGAGGATCATGCCAATGCAATATGATGCCATCCTTGAGCATTGGAAGGTTCTGGAATGTTTCTTAGGATTTTTTCCTTCCTAGTTGCCAACACAGGCAAATGATCAGAGAAGGGGTTGTATGATTGCACTACCCTGAAACCAAGTTATCTTGGCCCCAAGATTGCTTTTCTGGGCTATGAGGAGCTGATAAAGATGAGGTCTGTTCCCAAGTCACTCTGGCTTCACTCAGATTGTCAGCCAGGTGCAGCATGGCCTGTGGATCCAGGTCAAGAAGGTACACTCGGTGCTGGGAGCTAGTCCTTAAGTCTCTTCTGAAAAATTACTGTAGAGAATTTTATCCTCATTCCACATTGATGTAGCATGTTACATTTTATGCATTCATTTTCACTACAGAATTTAACATGTGTTTTGTATGTATAAATATCTATGTGTTTGTGTGTGTTTGTATGTGTTTCATTCTAAAGCATGCGGAAGTTTTATAGAGTCAGATTCAGCTGGGGCAGCAATTTCCTCTCCTCTGTATCCTGCCAAATACCCAAACAATCAGAACTGCAGCTGGATTATTCAGGCTCAGGAACCATGTAAGTAAAAACATCTTTTAGAATTAGCTGGGATGACTAACATCCTTATCTCTCTTCTGTAATAACAATACAAAATTCCTTCTTTATTTCTCTAGGAAGTACTGCATCCTGGTAGTTGGAGAGTTCGGCTCTCCTAATCTGTCCTAAATCGTATTTCACTGTAAAAGATTTAGTGCATAGTGAGGAAAACAGTTTACCACGTTGTCATCTTAGTTGATTTACTGTGATGCAAGTGTTGCATTTATAAATGAGGTGTTGAATACCATTTGGATTTGTCTGTGAGAGAATCTAAGGGTTTCTATACAATTAAAGCACTTGTATTTAGCTGACCTTATTTTGGTCTGGATTTTTCCAGCTAGAGTCATGTTCATAGTTCAAATCTATGCTGTTAACATAAAACCCAAGAAATTTTAATTAAATAATGTGAAAGGTATAGAGGTACAGTTCCAAATACAAACAAAAAAATTATTAACAAACATATGCATAGATGGACTCTCAGATATTCCTGTCTAATTTTACACAGATTTATGGTTGATCATACAATACTAAATATTTTCCATCAGATATTGGTATTACCTTTAATACCGAGTATTACCTTTATATTGTATAAGATTCCTACCAAAAATATTTATAAATGGATTATAGTATCCCGGTAACATCACTTAAAATTAACATTTATTTTTAATGGCAACTGCTGAACTTCAGTTGTTCATCTGATAGTTAGACGTTGTTAAAATCACAGAATGTTCCAACCACATTTAGAAATTTATTTTGCTCATTTATAAAATTAAAATCAATTTGCCAAAGAAAACACCAAAACAAAAATCAGGAGATAAGCAATACTTTTCTTTAGCATAGATTTGTATACGAATTCCTGAAAAGGACATAATCAAAGCTGTTCCTCACCTACACAACATTTATTTTTTAAAGACAATCTTTTCCTGGATCCAGATCGAATACTCATACATAACTGTTGACTCCTGAATTACGTCAGTATGAGAGACCAGAAAAATGCTGCATAAGAAGTAGCAGCCTGTGTATGTAATGACTTTCTCCACTTAACCACCAGGACCACCACATACCACACGTTCCAGGTACACGTGGCTTCTTTATGCCAGTCACAGAGCATTACAGGGCAGAGCCATACGCAATAGATTTAGCCCATGGCAAACCACAGCAGAGTTTCTGCTCTGCTTTTACCGCGAAGACCAACAAGTCTCCTGCTCTTGCCACCCGCTGTGTTTTTTCCTTTGTGCTCTGTATCCTGAGGACCTGCATTGATAGCTGTAATTGATTGACCGGACAGGACACAAAAGAGCGCCGAACACACAGACTATGCAGCTGAACACCAGTCAGTGGCACCCTGCTGAAAGCAGCGCCTGGGTCCACTTCTGTCATCTCAGCTTATTCTAGCTAATTAATTGTAGCCCAGTGAGAAGCAAAATATTTGTGTCAAATTCAGGCTTGTTCGCTGTGGGAGAAAACTTAGTTATCATCTAAGTCGTAAGGCTCTTTCTGACCGGCTCAAACTTCATAGGAACTGTAAGATCAGGAGTAACTACTGTCACATACTGGCATTGAGGACAGCCTCTCTCTTCCAGTTGTGACTTCACCTTTGTTCATATTGAACAAGCAAGACCAATAAGAGAGTCAAAAATACCCTGAGTCAGAAATAACTCTTTTTCAGGACATAGCCTGCAGTCCAAGGGTGTGGAAAATCCAATTCTGTACAAATATAGCTGAGGGTAGTTAATGATCCTTTAACCAGTCCAATTGATGTATGTGGAACGTTACAAAATGATGAAAGAACCAGCTCTTTCTAAGCCTGGAGCAGGGCAGCATCAATTCACATTTTGTCTGGATCTATGGTATAGATCACAAAGGGACAGAAGGTCACGGATGTATGGAAATAAGTTTCATTTCTGAATGTGTGTAAATTTTCCGTGTTGTATTTGCTTACCTTTCAGTGTGTAATGAAGCTGTTCGGGTATTAGGAAATTTCAATTCGTATGTATATGTTAAATCCTATGCTTCTAATGTCAATTGTACTAGAAAGTACTGAAATATTAAGAGATTTACTAGGACCTTTGCAGTAAGAATTAATGCACTTCCAACAAATTCACTCCACGTATCAGGGAATAAACTATTTCAGATGTTACATTTTATGGGGACTGATTGACTTCAGGGGAGAAAAGAAAAGATGGTGCATTTGTTTACATGTAATTATTTCTCTGTGAAATGTCGAATTTCTTTTTAAGTTTTTACTCTTTGCTGTTGCCAGTCAACCATGTCACACTCTCGTTCACTGACTTTGATGTTGAAAACAATAGACAAAACTGTACAACGGATTTTGTGGAGATTTTGGATGGGAATAACTACGAGGCTCCTCTTCAAGGTATTGTACCTTTCCCTGCTTACAGAACTACACCCAGGGTAAGCAGGAGAAAGTTTTCTGTGAGAGTCCTCCTGCTTCCTGGATTTTCTCTGGTAAAGGAAGCTCCTTGGCCACTCTGGCCAGAGGAGACCAGGAATGGATGATAAGTCTTCAGTGGGAATGGCACCGTCTTCCCAGGCTCTGACTGTATTCCCACTAACCTGCAGTTTGAGGTTGCCTCCAGCTGCCTTTTCCTTCCTCCTCAGCTGTTCAATATTGGGAACCAAGTAATTCAGTTTAAACTGAATTCCGAGTTAATCGTACAAAACCACAACATAACCCACACTCATAAGCACGGTCCACACTAAAACCAGGTAAAGAAAGCTGCAGATTTCTGGGAGCAGAAAATGGATTTTCCTCAAACATTGGAAAGCCTGGTTTTCTGCTTGCTTCTGAATTTTCTACAGGTTTCTCTTGATATCTCTGTCCAGAGCCATCACCTTCAAGTGGCAAGAGCAGCCTGGAGCAGCAAAATTCAGTGATTATGACTACCAGGAAGCCATGAGTGAGCCCTGCCACAGGCTAGTCCTGACTCCCCTCACATCCCCAGGGTTGCCTTAAAATCCTTTCTGGGAAATTCAAAATATCTGTGCCTGATTACACTCTCTCTTACTCCACTTTTTATATACTCCTTCGTCAGGAGTGGGGCTGCGCTCAATTTAAATGGTTTGTAACTAAGAGCAGAATTAATTTTCTGGTCTTCTACCCTTAGCTTTCACTTGGCAAGAGGACCGGAATACTAACTCCTATCTTTCTTTTTGCTGTCAGACACCTTTCTGACAGATCATGAGTCATATTCCTACTTCCTATATTACAATCCATTACAGGAGAACTGGTCTGTTATTTGTCACTTGTTTTTTTCATTAGAAACCAATTGAGTGAAATGGAAACTACTGTCAGATTTATTTGATAAGAATATTTTTTTTCAATTAGGCTGTAATTTCTGCATAGAGTGAACACAAAAGAGCTCAGTGACAGAATATCCAGTATCTGGGTATCTGGAGTGCAGGAGGTTCTTTCTCTGTTAAAAAAAGCTGCCACCAGAGTTGAGTTCTGTGCAAATTAAATTTTATTTAATTTTTATGTAGATTGAATTGACAACTGTGATTGTAAGCAACAAATGTTACTCCTGGTTGCTGTCAGGCATTAACCCCAAGTGTTAGATTAGCAATAGTAATTATGTGCTGAACACTCCTTTTTTTCTCTCTGGCTTGTTCTCTTTCAGGCCGTTACTGTGGCACAACTATACCACATCCTATCACTTCTTTTGGTAATGCCTTGGTGGTGAACTTCATCTCCAACAACAACATTGCTGCCAGGGGCTTCCGTGCCACCTATATTGCATCATCATCATGTGAGTTCATGTTACAGATGTTGCTACCTTATGCCTCTGACTTAAGAAAAAGAACAGATCCTGTATCGCTTTGTCTCTCTGACATTCCCTCTTTTGAAATCCCCTATTGCCCTACCTTTCTGGCCAAGGTGTCAGCAAGTATATCAACAAGCTGAAGGAGACAAGGAGAAATGCTTTCTTGATTAGCAAATGCTCTGGCTCTGTCAAGGTTTAGGGTTTTTTAACGTCATCCTTCTCAATCCTCTGCTGTCTCCTTCTCGTTGCAGCCTGTGGGGGTACTTTCCACATGGACAGAGGAGCTTTCAACAGCCCTGGCTATCCGGAGCCATATCCGCTCAACACCGAGTGTGTCTGGAGGATTCTCAGCTCCGCTGGCAACCGGCTCCAGCTGTCCTTCATGTAAATGCATTGCCGGGGGTTATTATTCAGCCCTTTAACCGACCTGAAGGAAGGATGCTGTGTTTATTAGGAAATGTAATTACCGAATGATAATGCCAAAACATGTTTTTAGCTTAACTTGGAAAGAGAACAGCAGTGGTTAGTTGCAGCTTGCAATCAGTGTTCTCCTGTCTTAGTCACTGTTTAAATTAAGACACATGGAGCATTTTATGAATAGGTGGTTTATTGTTTGAGCAACTGGTACGCTGAATAACACAGTTCTCACTCACTCATAAACAAGAAGAGGAAATTTAGCATTGCTTTGCCTTTTCTTTACAAAGGAAATTCCTACATTTCCTTACTACCTGATTCATTGTAGTATTTATTATGTAGCTGAGTAATATAAAGGGCCCTGGTACTCCACAGATTGTTGTGTTACAATTGATATTAAACGCTTCAAAATTTCTCTAACAATTACAGCAGTGGAGGTACAAGAGGGACCAGGAGAGTATCTGAAGGAATTTTGTTCTCCCTTCCACAAAGTAACTTTGCTTTGAAGACTTCTGACAGGAAGGTCCTGCGTGATCCACAGAACAATGTGGACTCCTTTACCCATGATGTTGATTTCTGAGCCTTTCAGTTTCCCCTGCATCAAACAGTGTCTGCTGCCAAGAAACAGAGCACTGACCCTTTTCAAAGCTATCAAGAATGAGCAGGAAAATAAAAGTAATTCTGAAACGTGCATTTACAGTTAATCAGGACAAAAGGAAAATTTGGGCAGTAACAAGCTGACTGCTTAAGGTGCAACTTGTTCAGCATGTACCAATTCACTAATGCAATAAAAAAGACATTCTATTCCTCCTTTATTCACTGAAGCAGAGAAAAAGTACTGCAGCTGAAAATATTTTACAAAATATTTGGTACAAACTAATGAATAACTTCTCAGAACTAAAACAGAAATCTCACATGAAGAAGAAACTATCAGTGGAACAATCACTGACTTATATAATTGACACTGCGTACATATAAACTCTTTTTCTTCGGTTACACATAGCTGAAAGGCAAGCTGAAAATGCTGGAAAGCATGGCATAATTGTAAACTTTTATTTAATTTAATATTGAGAGTTTATAAGGTTTTGTTGGCATGAGGCATTCATTTTCTTCAGCTTAATCTGAACAGAAATGCCTGTCTTGCAACTTGAGTGTTAGCTTTAAATTAGTTTGAAGTATATCCAGAGGAGTGGTTGGAACCATTTCCCAGCATGTGTACACTGAACACATGGGACTATATTCAGGACTGAAGGGCAGGAATTGTTACCAGAAAATAAGAAAGCACGAATATTTGGGGCATTGGTTATAAGAGGCACTCTGGAATCTTTGCTATATATTCATAGCCTACTTCTGAAAAGTGTATTGGATTGAATCAAAGCACTTAGAATAACAGATAATGATTTTTAGAATATATTTAACATTCAGCTTGGTGCAATAATTAAGTATTTGTAATTGGATTACTAAATCCCATTCCTTTTCTGAGGTAAAAGTTGGGTTAGAAGAGTTCATAGCAATCTTTATTATTATTTTGCACACCCAGCTATATGAAACTCAGAAAATCCAGAGAAACAGTAATATTTCATAATTCTGGAGAAACTGCTAAGGGATTTTTGAGCTCTGAGGTGTTAACTACAAATGAATCTAGGCCTCTGCAATTGCTTTCTCACCAGAGAGTGTACTGAAATAATACACATATGACGGGGCTGCAGACTGATTTGTAAGGCTAGAAGTGTCCTCTGCACCCAATAGATGTGCATCTAGCAAATCAACTGACCTGGGCTTATATTAAAAATCTCTTTTATATATCAGGGACTTTCTGTGTTTCATGGTTGTTGTTGGAGAACCAAAAAAACATTTCAAGGGTTTGAGAACTCTTTAAAAATTATAACTTTGCAAACTGAAGATCTGTTTTAAATAAGGGGCTAGAAAAGAGAGCCCTGTATCAGCAACACTGCCATGAAATGAGCACTGACTTCTGGGTTCTGGAGGGTTTTGTTGATGCCCTCTTCTTAACTGTTACAGTAGGATACCAGCTACAGAGGGATTAGTGGCCTGGCAGGGCAAACTCTGAAGTATGTGCCTGTCATATACTTGCTAATGCTCTTCTACTGCTATTGAAACAGAGAGTTTCAGGTGGAACATAGTGGCAGCTGCACCAAAGATTACCTGGAGATTCGTGAAGGGAACGATACAGGCACACTGGCAGGACGATTCTGTGGGAAATCCTTGCCTTCAAATTATACATCTACTGTTGGACATGTCCTGTGGGTCAAATTTTTCTCAGATGGCTCAGGAGCTGATGTTGGCTTCAGGGCCACATTCTCTCACTGTAAGTAAACGTTATTGAATTGAAAATTATTGTCCTTTCAAAATGAATCAAAAAAGTGATCATTTGGCCCTGTAAAGTCCATTATAAAATGTTTGTTGATACCAGCAAGGCTTTAAAAATATTTTGTAAAATATCTTCTGAATGTAAAGGTATGATCTAAACCATGTTGGAACAGAACTCATGTGTATGTAAGTATATTAAGTACAACATAATCAGAATGGCACATCTAATACTTTCCATTTATTAAGCAATTGATAATTTAAAAAAAAGCTTATTTTATTTATTTCCTTTTTGCTTTTTGAGTACAACATTGTCCATCTTCCAGTTTGGATCTAGATGCCATCAAACAGTCAGCAGAATCAGAAGGAAATTATGCCATAGATCCAAAACTTCCAGGAACTATTGTAACCATCAGTCTGACTTGCTTCATGAACAGACTGCTGAAGCTAAACATCTACAACCTTTCTGATTATGGCAGCTAAACTAATAATTTTCCTTACTTTGAGACTTTTACTACTTACTTTCAAAAGGAATTATCAACAGCTCAGAGCTCAATCATATCAGAACCATTTTTCACCAGAACACACAAAGTTGTTTGCCATGGCTTAATCCCAGCCAGCAACTAAGCACTACTCAGCTGCTCACTCATTCCCCTCACAGTGGGATGAGGGAGAGAGTCTGAAGTAAAAGTAAGAAAACTTGTGGGCTGAGATAAAGACAGTTTAACAGGTAAAGCAAAACCTACGTGCACAATCAAAGCAAACCAAGGAATTGTTTCACTGTTTCCCATCAGCAGGCAGGTGTTCAGCCATCTCCAGGACAGCAGGCGCTCCATCACGTGTAATGGTAACGTGGAAAGACAAACGCTGTTACTCTGAATGTCCCCTCTTCCTCCTTCCCACACCTGTATGCTGAGCATGACGTCATATGGTGTGAAATATCCCTTTGATCATTTGGGGTCAGCTGTCCCACCTGTGTCTCCTCCCAACTTCTTGCACACCCCCAGTCTACTTGCTGGTGGGATGAGGTGAGAAGCAGAAAAGGCCTTGAGTGTGTAAGCGCTGCTCAGCAGTAACTAAAACATCTCTGTATTATCAACACTGTTTTCAGCACAAATCCAAAACAGAGCCCCATACTGGCTACCATGGAGAAAGTTAACTCTATCTCAGCCAAAACCAGCACAGCATGTTAAAAAAATAATCATCTTATTTAACGCTCCTTGGAGAGAAATGAACATGAAATAGGCAGTCAGGGGGGAATTTAGATGTGTCATCTTCCCACCTCTTGTACATGCAGAGCCACACAGCTCAAACATGTCAGATAAGGGTACACTGCATGCCTCACAACAAGAAAATAATTAGATGTTCGTCCTAGGACTGTCTGAGTCACAAGTCTATGCCTCACAGCACTGTCTAGTCCTAAGTAAATTAAGGCAGATGGGCTGAAATGAAAGCAATATTCCAGGCTGAACCCCAATGCTTCTTTTAATCTATGTGAATTAGAGGCATTAGCTGTCTCTTTCTCTTTTTTCAGTGTATGGAAATGACATTGTGGGAAACGGAGGACAAATAGCTTCACCACAGTGGCCCAGAAGCTACCCTCACAATTCCAATTACCAGTGGCGAATAAGCGTTAATGCTTCACAAGTTATCCATGGCCGTATCCTGCAGATGGATATTGAAAACCATCGCATATGCCAGTATGACAAGCTAAAGGTGATTTAATTGTGAGAAGTCACTTTATTTCAATTAACTTCAATAAAAATGATGAATAGAGAAACCTACAAGAGGAATGGGAAGAATTTCTGAGGATCTGGTGTGGCTTACTGTTTTTGTTGTGTTGTCTTTTCAATAATTATTAGCTATAGAAAGGGTTACATATTCTTTAGCTCCCTAACAGTTATTTCCAGTCTGTAAGTTTGAAACTTATTAGAAATAAGTCCACAATAGTACAATCCTGAATTTTCAAACCCAAGAATTTCAGATCAGATACCATATTGAACTTTGCTCTGTGCTGGTTCAGTTAAGGGCAGCAGTGGTAATAATAGCTCAATGCCTCTAAAAATGAGGTTGTTTTTAAATCCTACAAGGAAAAATACTTTACTTGCACCTTCTTTGCTCTCTGGATCAGTAATTTTCTGTTGGCAGTAGGACGGTACCTCTTTCTTCCTGTTTGATTGCTTTTCCTGTACTTTCCTGAAATACAGTCTAGCCTTTTTAAAAACAGCACACATGGCACTAAGCAAAATGGAGTAATAGAAGCAACAACTTCTTTCTGAACTTAGCTAAACACAACTACTTACGTAAATAAGGTAAATCTCTTGTCTTTTTTTTTTTTTAATCAGATGATTCACTAATTATCCTTTCCTTTCTTCTTTGGAAAAGACAAATTTATTAATAGTTCAATATATTCAATATATTAAATTCATTATTAATTCACTGATATCCAAATTTAATATTAGTTCAAAAAGAAAAGACAACTTTTTCCTTCATCTCATGTCAGATTTTAACAGAATCTTCTTTCTTCTAACTCAGCCTGCCTTTCTTTGTCTGTCCCTCTGAAGGAGAAATTAATTTCTTAAATCAATTAGTCATTCAGTGAGTGTGAATCTGCCTGACCTTTAACCTGAATCAAGGATCAAATCTTCAGTGTAATATCAATGTTTATTTAATATTTCCTGACTTTCTCTCCTGGACATTTTTTACTGGGGGGAAGAGGACAAAACACAAATAGTTTTGAAAGGTGACAAAAGAGAAGCATCTTTTAACCAGAAAAAATTGGGGCTTATAAATACATACAACAAAAAAAAATATTAGTTCATATTTATTTGACAGAACTTAAAATATATGTGTTCCTCAGGGAGAAAAAGGAAAAATAAAAAAAGAAAACCAATGCTTTTTTTTCCTGCAGATCATGTTGGATTTTTTTCTCAACAAGAAACAAGCTTGTACCAGTGGACTTTTTTAACACAGGAGGCCAGTCCAATGTCCTCAAAGAACAGCTCTGTGATGAGGAATGAGCTGAATTTGGTGGCTTCAGTGAAAGCTTCACAATTAACAGTATATAATGGAAAAGGAGATTTTATTCTTTTGTGGGGGGTTTTTTTGGGTTTTTTTGGTTTTTGTAAGAAAGGTTTCTCGCTAACTGGGATTTGCTGAAAGATCCCTCACTCATTTAAAGAGGATGATCTTCTTCTTGGAAATTTGCTGAGTATTGGGTAGATGAAAATCTGCATGTGTGAGGAACAGCACCATTCTCCTTCTCTCTGCAGGTTTATGATGGGCCCACGATTCATTTTCGTCCTATTGCAACATACTGTGGCACCGAACCCGCTTCTTTTGCATCCTCTGGCAGTTCAATGACAATCCAGTTCCAGACAGATTCATCTGTGACTGGAAAAGGCTTTCTTTTGGAGTGGTATGCAGTGGATGCTTCTACTGTTACACACACCATTGCTAGAGGTAGGTTTTCAGTGAGTTACTTGGCTAAAATTGATATAGCCAGTGATATACTGAGCTTTACATTAAAAACTCCAAACCAACTTCAGCACTGGAGAAAGCCCTAGCTATTAATGGAGGAAAAGCTTTCACTGACATTTTAATTAATCATTTTAATAGCTTTTAAAAACAGTTTCTAGGGACTCTTCAGAATTCTGTTTTACAGTGTTTTTAAAATAGGCATGTTGCTAGATGGGAGTGTTTTTCTTTACACAGGTATTTCATGAAAACTAAACATTTTATATGCTTTCATGAAAAAGTATCCCTCTTGCAATACCATTCTTAAATCACTGGCCATCGTGATATGAAACCTTTCACCATAATGTGTCTCATATCCATAAATAAGGAGAATATGCTCAGTATGATCATGTATCTCTGCCAAATATCTCCTGGAAGGAGAAGGAACATGCTTCATGTACAATTGATTTTCTCTGAGCAAGTTCAACATGAGATAGTTAAGACTGACTAGGATATAGTGCAATGTCTTCTTTCTAAATCTGAAGGCAAATTTCTGCAGACAGAGAGACTAAGGATCGCTGGGGCTCTGCAGGGTAGTAGCAACATGTAATGGGTTTAAATGCTGGAAGAGCACTGAGCCACTAGATATCCCAGCATCCCAGATTCCATCCTGATCTAAACATATAGCTGCAACATTAAGAGTGGAGAAAGAAAAGTGCTTCAATTTCAAGAGGGTCTAAAATGTTTAGGTATTATTGGTTATGTATGCACCATTCCTTTCTGATATGCAACCTGTGTTAAACTGTGTTAGATATTCTTAGGCTTTTGCTAGCTATTCCTCATGGTTAAGTAGGACACATCATTGCTGCACCACGTAGCACAGGAACATCCTTATAGGGCAGGATTTTCAGGTTTTATACTCGTAGTCCAAACCAAAGTTGAAGAAATGCATTCCTGTGACTACTTGCATCATCATTATGCCCCCATTGTCTGTCATCTTTAATTATATGAGGGAAGTGTTCAGTTTAAAATGAGGATGCTTTCATTTTTGTCTTCTTGTACGTGACAGGTGCATGTGGAGGGACTGTAACAACTGAAGAAACACCTTCATTCCTCTTCTCACCGGGCTGGCCCAGGAATTACAGAAATTTTGCTGACTGTGTGTGGCTTATCAGAGCTCCTGGATCCACTGTGGAGTTCAATATCCTGGCCCTAGACATAGAATCTCACAGCTCATGCAACTATGACAAACTTATTATCCAAGATGGTGAGAAGCCAATCCTGTCCTACTCTGACAGCATGCAATAGATACCCAAGGTCCCAGCACCTGTAAATCTCCTGTCCATTGAGCTTAAGCAATCTAGATAGCAATGGGAACAGCTCTAAATCACTATTTTTCCTCTATGCTGAGACATTCTGCTAGATAAAATATAACTAGAAAAGTCTAGCAAGATATTTAGTGGTCTATAAAAAATATCTCTCAGTCTGTAAGGTGTTAAAGATCTTGAAAAGCACCTGCCTGAAAGTACAAGCTACAGCAACCAAGAGGCAGATGTGAACTGATTTGATTTTAACACTAACATATCTTTTTTTGATCTCAGGAGACACTAGTCTTTCTCCAGTGCTGGCTACTCTGTGTGGACGAGAACCTCCTGGGCCAATAAGATCAACTGGGGAGGCAATGTTCATCCACTTCATGTCAGATGCAAGTGTCACCAGAGCTGGTTTTAATGCCTCTTATCACAAAAGTAAGATTTGTTGCTCTTCTCCTCCACATAAATATCAGCCTTGCTGCTAACAATGGGGTAAAGAAAGAAAAGACTCCAGCATTTTTAACAGTCTGTCTCCAGTCTATCTAATTAATCACACAGACGAATTATTCACATCTCATGAATATACATTATTAAATGTCTGACTCTGCAAAGGTAAAATTTGCAATTTTCCCAGCGATATAACACGACAAAGCAACAATAAAGCATTATTCAAACAGACCAGTCATTTTTTAGAAGGAAGAAAAGTGTATGCCTAAGTTTACAACAGCTCAGCTGAAGGGTGAAAGAATGGCCAACTAAGAGAGGGAAATAATGACTCAAAGCATAGACACAAAACAGAGGGACACAAAGGCAAAAAGCTGCATAAGTTCCAGCAGGAATGTCAGCAATTTCCAGTGGCACTCCTCCCACATGCACCCAGGGATGATAACAGATTCCTCAATAGGCTAAGGCACCAAGGAAGCTGTTAGGATAATAATGGACAGCCAAGGAAAGCTTTTCTGACTGGCAGCATGAGTAGGTAAAAGAAGTTTGGTCCATGGCTAGAAGCAATGTACTCAGACAGTGCAACATTGTGCTCATGCCATGGGGTGTCCTTGGCATAGCTGCTGCTTACTTGTCTGTTAAGTCTGAGAACTGAATTTCACTGTCAAGATGTTTGGTGTGTGTCATCTTGCAATCCACTAGCTTGTATCTGCAAAATCACTCATTGTGTGCATTGCCCTATATCCGTCAACTCTTCATCCCCGTGCTTCAATAATAGCTTTTACCTGTTACATCTTCCTTTTAGGAGAAAGGATTTTTCTATAAATGAATATGTGAATAGTTGATGCTAACATTCTTTTCTTTGCTTCGACTCCTTTTTCTCAGGTTGCGGAGGCTATTTGCACACAGGCAGGGGTGTGATAACATCCCCCAACTACCCTCAAGACTATGCTCCTAATCTGAATTGTTCCTGGCATGTGGTGGTAACCTCTGGATTTATCATTGCTGTCCACTTTGAACAGCCTTTCCAGGTTAAGAGTGAAGATACTTCCTGCAACCTTGGGGATTACATAGAGGTGAGGTTATTGGCTAGGTCACCAAATCCTCAAAGCTATTAAAACTACTGAATCTTCTAGATTTCATTGTCAGTGAAGCAGTCCAGGTTGTCAAGGGGTGGAAATACCAGAGAGAAATACCACAGAGATTATTTCTCTCTCTCTCATTTATTGCTGTGCTCTAATTAATCACTAGGTTATTGTTTTCCCCCATGGCTGGAAGCATTAAGACGCTGTATGCTTAAAGTTTACATTCCAGGGCTGTTTGCTTGGGTGACAGCAATTTCTCTTCTAGCTGAAGAATGGATTAGATAAGGCTGCCCCACCTTTGGCATCTGGAGGAGGGAATGGACGGTTTTGTGGAAGCAGCCCCGTCTCTACCATGTACACCACAGACAATCAGCTGTTTGTCCACTTCATTTCTGACAGCAGGAATGAAGGTCAAGGATTCAAACTGAAATACGAGGCTAAGAGTCTAGGTAAGTCTAGGAAATAAACTTAAATTCTGCAACTCAATAGAAATAACTTGGAGTTCGTGCTCTTAAAGGAGGACTTTTACCAGTCCCAACCTTGGTAAAATCAGATGTCTGCAAAAATGTCCTTTTTCCTTCCTTAGTGCATAACTTCTGATCCTACTTTCAAATTTATCCTTTTTAAAGAGAGCCAGCTCCAGGTCACGGAACCTGGCAAAATTTAAGTTAAAAAAAAAAATTAAGGCGAACCCTTTAGCAGGGAAGTAGCACCTACAGTTAGGAAGGGGTGTTCAAAATTCATACAAGGAAGCCAAAAGACCTGGAAACAAGATTATTTTGAACATATAGTACCCAGTGCAAGTGCTAAATGATGTCAAGAATGATTTAGGCTAGTGTGTCTAGAAAGGTGGTAACATTTCTGACAAGTTTTGCTCTCAGCTGAGAAAATAACATTCCTTGCCTGAGCTATTATTTTTTGAATGAAAGAAAAAAATGGGGACTCAGGGGGAAATCAGAGACTTGACATTTGCAGTTATTCCACTGTATTCATGACACTTGGGACACCAGGAGACCTCCTGTTAATGTAACTAAACACAACTAAGGCAACCCATCAAGCTACTCAAATTCTTAAGTGCTTGTTTTCTGCCTACTTTTCCCTGCTGCTGTAAAGAATCATTCTTAGAATTACTATAGGGGATTCATGAAGGGAATGGGTGAAGCTGTACCATAGTCTTTCTACCACTTTATGAAACTTGACTGAGCCTCTGTGTTAAACCAGTATTGCTACAACATAGTGAGTTTTTTTGACAGAAAGGTTCTGGTCAAAGCAAAGATATTTTTGTAGGATAAAGGACCTGAACAAATGCTCATGTTTGCTCTGACTGGCATTCCTCATTATTGTCTCAAACAGACATTTCAATTTTTGGAAAGTAGAAGCAGGGCATGATTCACAGAAGCATTGATAGGTCGGACTTGTAGGCTTTCTAGCTCTTGGGAATTGGGGTAGAAACAAGGCAAGAAATGTGTTTCCTGCTTGGTATAGAAGCAATACAAGGATGAACTAATAGCCATTTAATTCAGGGCCCTAAACAACTGGAACTGAGGAGGGTGCGGTATTCAGGAGCATAGGAACATAGGATTCTACTGCACTAACATGTTTTCCCATAGTAAGCAGTAAAATGCATGTTTTTGATGTAACTATATGACACTGAAAGGAAATTGTGTTGGGATATAGTGATAAATCATATTTTTGATGCATCATCCATTTCCTTAATATATTATTTTTCATTGGTGATTTTTTCTTTCCCAGCTTGTGGAGGGAATATTTATATCAATGATTTCAACTCCAGTGGATATACATCTTCCCCCAACTATCCAAGCAATTATCCCCTACATGCTGACTGTGTCTGGACCATAACTGCTCCTAATGGACATGCAGTAGAGCTGCAATTTGAAGATCAGTTCTATATTGAACCTTCACCAAAGTATATATCCACGTTATTTTCCCTGTGTTTTCTTCAGAGACTCCATTCTGATTCTTCCCTGATACTTCCTCTAATTCCTCCCAGACCACGCCTCCAGATTTACAATCAAAAATGGTTAGGAAATATTTGAGATCACAGAAGCTATCAGGCTACTGGTATACATTCCTAGGACTTTGCAGTGCATGACAGAAATGAATATGACAGACAGGGAGGAAACATTCATGGTTGAAAGGTGCTTTCCGTAAAATCTGTACCCCCTAGTCCTTTAATATTCAGATTTTCAGTCATTTTGACTCTCAGGTGCTTTGAAATCCAATAGATTACCACTACAACAATTGTCTCCTTCCTCCATTGCCTGTCTGTTGATTTGCAATGGATCTACATGTTTTGCACCCCCTGCCTGAAGCGTAAAACAAGGCCTAATTTTCAACTGATTTAACTTCATTGATTTGGGGCTGGACCACTATATGGCAAAGGTGAGCCTCACATGTGAGACCATGTCCAGAAAAAACAGTGTGGGATGCGGAATCCCAAAGATGTCCTTCCTCTCTGGCTTCCCAGGACACTGCACTATTCTGAAGGCAAATCTGTTAATTCAGATATTCTGGCTTTTTCTATGCTCACCTAAGTAAGCCCCCAGATTTGAATTTTTAGTCCCTTCATCTGTCTTATATTTCTTCCAAAATTCAATAGTGATCAATGAGATTTGATAGGGAATATCTGCTGAATCTAAATGCTGCCAAAAAAAAACCCCCAAACATTAAACATGGTCACAACTACTTTATCAGTGCTGTTCATACCCCTCCTCAGGACTTGCTTCTGTCAGATCTGATCTGATCATAGACTGTTTCTAGCACTTCTTTTGATTCAAATATTACATAAGTATCATGGATTATGAACTTGTTGATTCTCTCCTGGTCACTCTGCATGGAAACTGCTCTAATTGACTACAGCTTTGTGGCTTTATGCACAATGAAATAACTGAAATTATTTCAAACCATTACTGCTATACATTGAACAGAAAATTCTCTCCTCTCCTAGCTGCACTTCCAGTTACCTAGAGCTACGCAATGGTGCTGACTCCACTGCCCCCATCATTGCCAAGCTGTGTGGAGGTTTGATGCCAGGCTCGCAGAGATCCTCAGGAGCTGTCATGTACCTGAGGTTCAGGTCTGACGACAGTGCCACCCATGTGGGATTCAATGCTAAATACTCCATTGGTAATGCTTGCATTTATCAATTTCTCTGATTTTAGAGAATAATTTGTTCTCAAGTATGAAGCTTTTATAATAGGTCTTAAATCATGCCTATAAGGTGGACTGACAGGCATGTGCCTTTCAGTTAGTGTTAGAGCTAAGGTACCAGAATCATCATATGGGTTAACATCAGCATGTTCTGCACCTAGCAAGAGGTGAAAATTATGGAAATAGGAATAGGAAAGTGCTCATAGATCTGCAGCAGTGGAAAAAAAAGACTGGATAACCTCTTGTCAAAGACAGTTATCAAAGGGGCAGTAGAAAAAAAGTCAACATGGATAAAGTTGTGTAACATGATTTGATTTTCAGCATGCAAAATTAGTGTAACTTTCATGAGCAGGATCCTGAAGAGGAATGAAAAGATCAGCTGAGAGTTGGCAGGAGAAGGACAAATTTGAAGCTTCTCTATGTAAATGTAAATCAATAATAACAATGCTGCTAGACAAACAGGGGCAGCACAACAATGGACTGAAAAAGTAATGAACAATAAGAACCATTATTTGTCAGCTGGGAAAAGAAATACTTTATTTGCTTTCAAGCTGCAAAACCAGGAGCAGAAAAAATAGTCTTTGATCAGATTTAGAAATATACTACTTTTTTGGTTTTGATAATGTTAATAATCTTCAAAGAATAGCAGCTTTTATGTTAGTATCACTCCTATAGGAAAGTCTAGGACTGTTAGTTTCTCAAAAGCAAACTCATGGACTATATTGCTTTGCACAGGATTTTTCTGATTGCATTAGGTCTCAAACATATAAACCAATATAGTGTGCTATTATATTTCTGAATGTGAAAACTGAAGCAACTTGCAAGAAAACACTGTTAGTGTACAAAGCCACAATTTATATTTATCCATTACAGATTTACAGTATCTCAGCTGTATGCAAGTCATCCTAAAACAAAGCACTAATCACTCAGAAGAGCAGGCACTATGAACTGAACTGTTACTGCCACAAAAAATTGTAACTAGTAGACACACAAAAGACAGTGTAAAATCCAATAAATTCCACCTAGGAACATTAATTTGAGCAAGCCTTATTATTATGAATTTATGTTTGCAGGTACCACAGAGAAATGAGTTTTCAGAGAGAGAATATTAAAAATAAATACCTGTTTCCCAAATTGTGGAGTGATCTCTTACCAGGGCATCACAAGGAGTGGTATGTGAACAGGAAGGGACTGCACGAAAGAGAAGAGGAGTCTGAACCAAAGCTGGTCCAAACCAGCAACTAACATTCGTCAGTCATAAAAAATTTAAATCCACATTTAGCAAATTTAATTTCTTCATAATTATTGAATACAGCTTTCTAAGATTTTCTGGTAAATATAGACATGGGTAGAGATAAGATACAGACCTTGAAATCTGTGAGTTTATTCAAATTAATAAGAGATATGACAGAGAGAAAGGGATGCTTGCACTAGAAGGGTGTGTGCAAAAAAAAACCCCACAACAAACTAGGACTGGT
This sequence comes from Bucorvus abyssinicus, assembly GCA_009769605.1. NCBI lineage: Eukaryota > Metazoa > Chordata > Aves > Bucerotiformes > Bucorvidae > Bucorvus > Bucorvus abyssinicus. The sequence continues at coordinate 22,158,315 of CM020028.1, forward strand.
TGAATTAGAAGGAGGATGTGGAAGATTTTTAACTGGAAGGCAATTCCTGTTTTATTACTACAGTTAGAGAACAAGTTGACTGTACCTTAGCTTTAAGTCTTTTTCAGGAGACAGGTAATCTCTCTGAGGTCCTTCAGTCAACCAAGCAATGTTCTTCCTTTTGCAGCTCCCTGTGGCGGGACAGTAATAGGACAAACTGGCATCATTGAAAGCCTGGGGTACCCTGAGCTTCATTATCAAGACAGCCTGCTGTGTGAATGGTTTCTGCAAGGTCCCAGAGGCCACTATCTTACCATCAGACTAGAAGGCCTAGATATTCAAAGCTCCTCCGAATGCACAAATGACTTTTTGGAGATCCGAGAATACAACGCTTCTGGTCTGAGAATTTTTTCAGTGGTTGTCTTCCCTTCCCTCATACTACTACAAAACCTCACAAGAGATTCCTGAAAGCATTTCCCTTTGGGTACAAAGTTAGCCTTTTCAGTGTACAGTATTTGCTTCTGTCTGCCTTGCTTGCTGAAGCAAAGTAAGGTGAACAAAATCTTTCTATTTCAGCAATAACTTGATTTTACTAGTTTAATCCTGCCTGTCCAGTTAAATTGGCAAGTGATCCTTCAATATAAATATAAATATAGATAATATATTGATATTAAATTGTCTTTCTGTATTTGATTTTTGCAGGAAATTTGCTGGGCAGGTACTGTGGTAATAGTCTCCCTGATGCTGTGGACACCTCTGACAGTTTTGCTTATGTCAAGTTTGTCACTGATGGATCAGTCAACGCCCGAGGATTCAGACTGCGCTTTGATTCCAGTACTGAAGGTTGGATTTTTAAGGTTGCAAGTTACTTTCAGGGAAGCATTGTATACCAGACTATAATTGCACTAATACAACATATATTGTAGATCACTTATTCTTGGAGTGGTCTGTATTTGCTCTTTAAACTCTGGGCGAAGTATAAATAGAGCTCTCTGATCAATACTTAGCTGAGCTGAAACTTGGAGAGGGAAGCAGTCTCCTGCTATAATGGATGTTGCCATCAGTGGTAGGTCTCATACAATGAAGCACAGTCTTCCACAACTTTTCTCTCCAGCAGTCACTCCAGGGATGTCCTAACTTACCTCACCACATCCCCCATGATGAGGAGGAAGGTAAAGAAATGCTATGATTTTCCTTTATGTTATTCTGTACCTCCGAGGTGAGTGGTACTCTTAAATCTCCCTCAAACCAATAGTTTTTAGCCAATAGGTTTTAAGCAGAATCACAGAACTGCAGAGCCACCTAGGCTGGAAGGGACCTCTGAAGATGAGGTATTCCAACCTCTTTGCTCAAGCAGAGTCAGATAGAGGAAGTTGCCCAGGACTGTGGCCAGTCACATTTTGACTGTCTCCAGGGATAGAGACTCCAAAAGCTCTCTGGACAAGCTATTCCAGTGTTCAACACCCCTCCGATGAAAAGTATTTTCACATGTTCACATGGAATTTCGTATGTTTCAATTCATGCCCGTTGCCTCTTGTCCTGAGTACAGAGCTGCTCCAGTAAGGACTGAGGACATAGACCTATTCCTGCTTCACACTTCTCTTTCACATTCTTTAGTGCCCATGCAATGCTTGCCCTGCCAAAATATGGCTGCTTTGTAAGAAATTCTTTGTGGTAGCAGTCTTGAAAAATTTCCTGCCAAACCTTCTTAACTCCTTCCAGCTCATTTAAAAGCTCAGCTGAAAGCTTCTTTAGTCTTTGAGTGTGCATCTGCAATAAAATAACAGAGAGGAAAACAAACTCCAAATCAATGTTATTCCACTCCCAGGACCCTGTTATGCAATCACAGAAGAGAAACTGTGGACACACAGGTTAGACTATTCTGCAGAAATCTGTGATGGTAAGGAAAGGGACTAAATCTCCCACTGCACTCCATTAAACTGTATCTCTGTCTTTTAAAAGGAAACCAGGTGTAAGCTGGTAAATAAGGACCATTGTTCTCAGAGGAAAAATGCACTCTATACCCAAGACCTTCAGTGTTCTTTCTTCCAAGCACAATTTGATATTAATAACAAAGATAGGAAAACCACAAAATAACTCTACTGAAAGTGTTGATTAAATTCCCTGAAAGCTTTTTCTCTACCTCTGTTAACCAGCAGAGAAAAAACACATCCTTCATCATTACGTACACTAAGACCCTGCTTGTTCTGTGTAGCTCTGCCTAGTCATCTGAAAAGCAGAAATATTTCAGTCCTGCCACAGTGAGAGACTTCTATCACTTGACATCAAAGCCTGAGGGTCACTCAGGCTTCTGAAGCCTGGCATGAGCCCTTCAGAGAAGGGAATATTAATAATTAGACTAAAAAGAGCTGCTATGGTCAATTAATATTCAACTACATTTATGGCTGAGTGATAAAGGCTGGCAGGAATGTAGCTGTTCAGACAAACATGGACAGGATAGGCATATCAAATCAACCTCTCAGGATCTCTTTTTCTTGCATTATTAATGTCCTTTTGTAACTCTTAATGTCCTAATGTAACTCTAAAAGTAATGCTTTAAGAAGTGTCACAATATTTGGGTATTTCAGAATGTGGTGGAGATTTTACTGCCCCTGCTGGGACGTTTACTTCACCCAACTATCCCAACCTGTACCCACATAATCGAGTGTGTGAATGGAGAATCACAGTGGAAGAAGGCCGGCGTGTGACTCTAACCTTTAATGATATGAAAACTGAAGAACACTGGAGGTGCTCATCAGATTATGTGGCTGTGAGTATTGGGTGTGAAGGAAGAAAATGCTCTTCCTAATCCCTTTATGGAGCATTAATGGATGTAATAGAGCTGAAATATCATTTATAGGTTTACATCTGGTTTTAAGACAAATCGTAATTTAATCCAGGAAAAAACAGATAAGTGAGAAATAGTTAGCTCTGTACAGTGTCTAAACTCATCTCCTTGTTTTAGAGTATGGAAATTTTGGAATTGTGGTCCAGGCAGAGGGGAGGACTTGAAATAATTGGAATTGGCTCTTTATCAACTATGGGAAAAAGCTCTGGAGTTTTTGAAAGCTTTCAGTGTCTCTTCTCTGTGGACACAAAGTCTGGGTCCTTTTTGACTTTGGAGGTTATTGCTGCTGTTTTTACTTATTGTTGTCAATTAAAAAAAAAAAATAAAGAGGAAAAGCAACAAACAGCTGCTACTGTGTTGGACTTTGCATATCCTGAAAGAAAGATAGGGAAAACCCAGGAAATTCTACCTATTTATCACTTCCACTGCTAAAAAGATAGATTGTGGTTATTTTAGAGTTTTGGTTATTTAGTGCAAAAGCCATCAAACCTGGCACACAGGACTGAACCTGGTCAGATGTACAAGTGCCTCAAAAATATGTTTCCTCCATGAAATTACAGGAATGGAAGATCTAGTTTAGTTTCCCATTTGTTCAGATTAGCAGTGCAGATACAGGAATTAGCTTCAGCGTGATCAGAAACTAGCCTAGGCACAGAGGGGTGAAGAGGGTGAAGTAGCTGTCCCTTGTGATTTGTAGATGATCTTCCCCTTGTTTTCCTTCACAGATACTTTAGACAGACCATGGGGAGCTGGCTTTTTATTGATTAATGAAGTGATGATCTCTTAAAAGAAGATCTGTCCTGCCAGCTTTTGTGCTTTCAGCACTCTTAACATATTCCAAATCTCAGCAGGAAACATAATTTCTGCCTCAGTTGCACTGCTGAGATAGTAGGAGAAAGAAGGAAATTAACTTCTAGGCTAAAGGCTGTATGAAAGAAACTGCAGAATACATCTGTATCACCAAAAAGTGAAATGTTTGAACTAAGCAAAAATACCCACCAGCACTACATATTTTGAAGGAGCTTTTTGATAAAGCTGATGTTGGCTTTAGCAAGACTACAAAGATGATCATTTGAAATGGAATTAATGTGATCAGTAGTTGACATTATTAAGTGATTGAAGGTATAAATATTGAGTGAAAACACAGTCTGTTTCAAGTCAAACTGTTTCAATTGCTGGTTTAAAAAACCAAACAAAGAAACAAAAAACCAAACAAAAGAAAGAGAGTGCATACATTTGTGTTTTGCCAAAATAAGCAAGAGATTTTTGATGTTTTACTTCAGAGACTCATCTACTCAACGCAAGGGAAGTTTGTTCCAAGGTTTTGAGTAGATTTGGGAACTACCCTGCTGTGAGGGACATCAATGAACCTTGTATTAAAGATGTGAAACACTGGTAAATGATACGGGAGATGCTCATAAGACTGTAGTTTGATCTCATAAGAGTTTATTTTGACCCAACAGGTTTACAATGGCCTCAGGCAGAACTCTCCCCAGCTGGCCAAGCTGTGTGGTGAGGTAAATCCAGGCACTGAGGTGAAATCCTCTGGAAACACAATGAAAGTTGTTTTCATGACAGATGTGTCCCATGCAACCAGAGGCTTCAGTGTCTCTTACACGTCTAGTGAGGATGCAGGTAGTGTGTGGTTTTTAATTAAGCGTTTGAACTTTGGTGAGTCATTTCGTAGTTAAGTAATGTCACGTGTCAAAAAATTACCTAGACTAACAACAAACCTCTGATACCTTCTTTTCTACTTACATCTCTTTGGTGGGAATAGATCACTTATCTTCAATAAATTGAAAGGATGTGAAAAATGGGGAATCTCTAAGAGTTAGACTTTATGTGCTTGTTATGTCAAACTTCAAATCAGATCAACCTCTGTTATGGATCTCAGTCCTTGGTCTCACTACTGGTATATTGTTTTGTACATAGTCAGTCTTGAGTAAGATATGGTAAGAGATGGTTTTTGGAGTAAGAACTAGAGGCCTCCCAGTCTGATCTTGGTGCCAGGGAAGGTTATGGAGCACATCTTTGTAAGGGCCACAAAAATGATCACATGGATGAAGCACCTCCGCTATGAGGACAGGCTGAGAGAGTTGGGGTTGTTCAGTCTGAAGAACAGAAGGCTCTGGGGAGATTGTATTGCAGCTTTTCATTACTGAAAGGGGGCTTGTAAGAAGGATGGGGACAGTCTTTTTAGCAGGGCCTGTTGCAACAGGACAAGGGGTGATGGTCTTAAACTAAAAGAGGGGAGAGGTTTTAAACAAAAAGAGGCCACCCAGAGAGGTGGTAGATGCCCCATCCTTGAAAACATTCAAGGTCAGGTTGGATGATCCTCTGGGCAACCTGATCTAGTTGAAGATGTCCCTGCTCTCTGCCAGGGGTTTGGACTAGATGACCTTTGAAGGTCCCTTCCATCCCAAAACATTTCATGGTTCTATGTGGCACATACTGGACAACCAAGTGATCAGGCCAAGTCAGCATGGGTTTATGAAAGGCAGGTCCTGCTTGACTAACCTTCTATGACAAGGTCACCCGCTTAGTGGATGAAGGAAGGGCTGTGTACATTGTCTACCTAGACTTTAGTAAAGCTTTTGACACCGCTTCCCATAGCAATCTGCTGCAGAAACTGATTGCTCATGGCTTGGATGAGTGTACTCTTTGCTGGATAAAAACCCGGCTGGATGATCAGGCACAGTCTCTGTGGTAGTGAACAGAGTTCAATCCAGTTGGTGGCCAGTCACAAGTGGTGTTCCCCAGGGATCCGTATGGGGGCCTCTTCTCTTCAATATCTTTACCAATGATCTGGATGAGGGGATCAAGTTCTCCCTCAGTAAGTTAGGCAGGAGTGCTGATCTGCTTGAAGATCGGGAGGCTCTACAGAGGGACTGGACAAGCTGGATGGATGGGCCAAGGCCAGTTGTCTGAGGTTCAACAAGGCCAAGCGCCAGGTCCTGCACTTGGGTCACAACAACTCCATGCAACACTACTGGCTTGGGCAAGAGCACCTGGGCGTGTTGCTTGAGAGCCAGCTGAACATGAGCCTGCAGTGTGCCCAGGTGGCCAAGAAGGCCAATGATATCCTGGCTTGTTTCAGTAATAGTGTGGCCAGCAGGAGTATGGAAGTGATTGTACCTTTGTATTTGACACTGGTGAGGCCACACCTTGAATACTGTGTTCAGTTTTGGGCCCCTCACTCCAAGCACATTGAGCTGTGGAGCATATCCAAAGAACGGCAGGGAATCTGGTAAAGGATCTGGAGCACAAGCCTTATGAGGAGTGGCTGAAGGAACTAGGGTTGTTTAGCCTGGAGAAAAGGAGTCCGAGGGGGAAGACCTTATCACTCTCTACAACTACCTGAAAGGAGGCTGTATTGAGTTGGGTGTTGGTCTCTTCTCCCATGTAACAAGAAATACCACAAGAGGTGATGACCTCAAGTTGTGCGAGGGGAGGTTTAGGTTGGGTATTAGGAAAAATTTCTTTACTGAAAGGATTGTCAAAAATTGGAACAGGCTGCTCAGGGCAGTGGTGGAGTTCCCATCCCTAAAAATATTTAAAAGACATGTAGATGTGGTGCTGAGGGACATGATTTGTGGTGACCTGACAGTGCTGGGTTAATGGTTGGACTTCATGATCTTAAAGGTCTCTTCCAAGCAAAATGATTCTGTGATTCTGTGATCTGAAGTTGCCTTATTCCATGAAAAACATATGGCCATAGACAACTTGAATAAGTCAGGGGGGTAATTAATTTATTGTAGCTTGTGAAAGAGTGCAGCTAACATAATTTTGTAAGCTCAGCCTTCAGAGAGGAGGCAGCTGGCAGAGCCTTATTGCTACAGCCTTGATTCTTTCAAACTTGGTTTTCCAACTCCCCCCAAGCATCCTACTGTAGCAAGAGTATACTGCTCTTGAGGATACGTTCCAGAAAAATCCCTAGTCTAGAGTTAGGTAATGTGTAGGGCTGAGCAATACTGAACTGGAGCTGCAGTGGGATTTTATCAAAATGTTAAATAATGTTCATTGTATTAATAGCACTGCTGAAATATTTTATTTGATACTGTGAATAATTATTTCTTTGCTTTACACATGTATTTTTAAAGACTTGCCAATAAATTCCAGAACGGTAGGCAAGAATTCTCTTGTACATAGCAATAAATCATAAAAAAGGAAAAAGATAGAAAAAGTTTTGACCTAATCAGTACATATGCTTGCTGACATGCACGTATTAGAGTAAACAAGGGCAAGATTTCTCTTCATAGAAGAATTTATTACTATTTTTTAAAAAAATATTTTGTTTCCACAGTTTGTGGTGGAACCCTGATGGGATATGCAGGTGGGAATTTCACTTCTCCTGGTTATGATGGTGTCAGAAATTACACAAGTAATTTGAACTGTGAATGGACCATTGAAAACCCCTCCCACTATAATTCATCCATATATATCTCTTTTGAGGATTTCCACTTGGAACATCACCAGGTCTGCCGGTATGACTACCTGGAATTACAAATAGGTTTGTATGTTCAGCATACATATCAAGATTCCACTTGTGCTACTGTATTTGTGCCAAATCTTGTTCATATGTATTTGTAGAGAGTGATTGTTGTGGGATCTGTACATCTGACAGTGTTCACATGCATGCCTTCCATGCTGCCTCCTAGACCAGGAGTGGGATTTCACTGCCAGAGCAGTGGATGCATGGATTTGGTCACCCTTTCTTTCAGGGGAGAAAATTAAATACTGGATAGGTATCTTTGGGGGATAAATTGTTTTGATGGTTGCAATACACACCTGACTCTCTCTTTACAAGGGACAATGCATATTTCACTTCACCTCCCTTGAAAGGTGGCAGTCAGGAACAGTTGGAGTAATCAAAACACTTTATTTGATCCACAGCCCATTCTTTCCCTGCTCCTGAAATATCTCCAGGGACAGCAGGAGTGGAGTAAAAAATGCTTTAATTATTCATATCCTCTGGGCTGCAAACCCACTTCATACCCCACTTTTGTACTCTACAAGATGATTCCCCAAAAGCAAATCCATATTTCCTGTGAGACTGCATCCCGAAATACAGAATGAAGCATTTAAAAGGGAAACAGTCATGAGATTAATGCACCAGTAATATCTCTGCATATTTGAACATCTTTAGCTGTCTATAAGAACAAGCAACTGGAAATGTCATATGAAAGCCGCTCAGCTAATGCCAAGAGCAGTTTGAAAGCTCCAGCTGTCTTCTTCACTGAGAGGCTGTATCTGTGAGTCCTAGAGAGAGCAAGTTCTAATTTACCAGGTTGGGGAGGGGGGTTGGGATGAGGGCCAGGTTTGAGAGCCTGAATCTATTACATCCTCATTTGCATTGGTTTGAATGAGAGCTCTTGGTTGTATGTCGTTGGTTTGTCTCATGTGGAGCCAAAACATGCATAGCTGTGTAGCCTAACAATTCCCTCCCATGTATGCACTGGAGATGGGAAATAATAGAAAGAGAACTCAGAGAAAGAAATAGTAAAATATATCTGGTCCATTACTCATCAGTTCTCATTTTACTGTGAACCTCAGGCCTCCAGGCAAAACAGTCAAAGGAAAAATCAAAAATTTTAGTCTTATTTTGCCTTATAGTTTTGTCATCTAAATAGTAATGTTCTTTTTTGCTATACTAATGGATCTTCAGTTTCACAACCAGTCTCATACCAAAGGCAGAATGCCTTCATTCACCTGTGTGTGCTGACAAGTAACGTTTAATAAGCACTGAGATGCAAATAGTGCAGAACATGACTAAACTCATGTGGCTGCTGTTTAAGACTCAACAGAGCAGATGTGAATTTGGGGAAAGGTCCGATTCAAAAGTAAGTCACTCAAGAAACTGCAAATGAAGCTGAGATGTTTAAATTCTTTTGAGTTACCCATAGCACACACTTAATGGTACTGAATGAATAAAAAGCAGAACCGACTTTGTGTATTCACTAAGAAATCTTTAATCTTAAAAGAGAAAAAAATATTTCACATTTCTTAGGGTAAGACTTTGTATTATGTTATTGAATTATCAGGCACGTGCATGCAGTCCGTACATGATAGTACAGCTGAGCATATTGCTACTGTGAAATATACTCCTAACTTTTGGCTTTTCCTGAAGACTCTTGCTTTTGTCTTTCAGACCATTCCCTTCAGTATGAATGAAATCTTACAGCACAATCTTTCTGTTTACATTTTCTGTTTATCAGCAGTCTAGATCTCTAGCCAGCTGGCTATTCCTGAAAGCAGTGATTGGTGTGTGTCACTTTTCACATTGTAGAGATTGAGTAACCTGGGTGACATCTGTCACACAGTCAATCACCTCATAAGAAGTGCAAAAAAGAAAAACTACATTTCACATTTTAATGCTCAAAGTAGTTATTACTATTTTTTCTTAAACCATAATTTATCATGAACATTTTCTGCTTGTACATCTCAGTATCATTTTTAGTGCATGTTAACAAGGCATATTTTACATTCGCTATGTAATTTACATTAATAGAATTTTATTATATGTCACCTTTTATACCTGTGCTTCAAGGCATTTCAAATGGAGGGTGTGTCACTGTATATGACGGAGAGATGGTGTTACTCAGACACATTACTTGAAATAATTATGAAAGGGCTTTGAAGAATGCTAAAAGTTTCTCCCTCTTGCTTTACTACCTTTTTCACAAGAACAGCCTGCCACTCTGTGTGGAGCTAAGAGTTGCTTTTGAATGTAGACTTTTAAGATTAGCAGCCTCCTGTTATTAGATAAACAAACTCAGGAATGTCATTGCCATTGTCATGAGGAATGCTATTAAACTTATTTTCCTTCTCCTGAGAATATATCAGTAATGTACATAAAATCAGAATTATCAGTAATAAATTATCAGTAATAAACATAAATAGATAATTCTACTTCTGGATAAGAGCTTACACCAACATGAGTAAATAATCAGCATCACAGAAGTGCAATGGCCTGTCCTGTGCTTTCCCTTTAGGTTTCAATTATTTGAGCAAATGCTGGCACTTTTTTGCCATACAGAGAACAGTATGTTGAGGTCCCTAGGAAACAGGTGCCCACTGTTAATACAGCAGCGACAGCATGTTCATGGATGAAGAACATTCCTATATGTTTGAAAACTCAAAATTCCTGTTGTTGTTAAAGAGGATGTCACAAATACACGGACTCAATAAGCTTCCATGCAATCAGGTCCTTGGGCCATCTCCTCCTAGTGTTCTGCCTCAAAATGTCTGCAGTTTTGGGGCACTTTCTGTGTTTTTGGGTCTGATGGGTCATACAAAATGCAAGTGTGAAGGATGGTAGGGCAGAGAGAGAAGGAGCACTTCATATTAAAAGGATCATTAATACAGCTTTGGAGAGAAGTTCCCTGTTATCGAGGTTTAGACCCCAGCAATGAACTGCTGCACTCTACCTATACCCATATCAAATAATCATTTAGTAAGTGTGATAAGTACTTTTCTCTGTTTTCTAGTCAAAGCAAAATGAAATGCATGTTTGGCCCTATGTATTTCTTTATGTTATTGTAGCTCTTCTCGGATTCAAATAGCATACTTTTTTTTCTTTCTTTACTCAGGGGATGCTGATGGAGAGCTAATAGCGAGACTTTGTGGTCAGGCTGCACCATCTGTGCCACTAGTCATAGCTGCCCCTCAGATCTGGGTACACTTTGTAAGCGATGAAAACAGAGAAGATAAAGGATTCTTGGCCCATTACACATTTGAAGGTAAATGGCTTGATAGACTGTTGCCCTTGATGACTGAGACACTTCTGGGGAATGTTGCCATTCACTTGGTGATACTGAGAGTACACACAATGGGATCAACTCTCAAAAAGGTCCTCAAAAGTTACACAGTGCCTGCCATTACTTATACCCATCTAAAGCAAACATATGCTAGCAATTGAACTTTCTGGTTTATTTTCTGCCTCACTGTTCTCATTCCCTGAACCGCATTTGAGATTTTGCAATGCAGTGCAACAGAACAGCTGGTTGCTCTTGGGAATGGCAATGTAACAGGTAACACCAGCCAAGTTTGACTTACTTCAAATAGGCCTCCAGAGTGCTAGCATGGCTGCAATGCATTGTGCTGCTTGAGCCTTTGCACTCATTTTGAAATCCACTTAAAGCCGTATCAGTGCAAATTATACCACTTTACCATTTATATGCCAACACAACTATTCTTCCTGTCACAGCCGAATTTAGCCTTGGTGCTTATCTAGACACATCAATAGGTTTTTGACTTGATTATGTTGGTCCAAGAATGGCACCAGTTTGCTTAGGAGTCTGAGGTAAATAAATGGAAGATAAGGTGGAAGAGGCAGCTGTGTCAGCTGGCAAAGGTTTTGCAGAGCTATATTAAGTATCAGAATGAATGCAGTTTCAAGGTCTTGCATCTGTTTACTCACTATTCAATGGCAAAGATTTTAAAACTTGGATTTTCCCAGATAAATTGTTCATCCTTATCTATATCAGTCCAACTTAAATATATTTTAGTACTATTACAAGCTGAATAATCTTCCATTCATTTGATTATAATCAGTCCCTAAAATATACTGACATTACATTTTTTCTTCAGCCTGTGGTGGTATACAGTCAGGAGAAAGGGGAGTTATCTCAAGTCCTAATTACCCAGAGCCTTACAGCAATCTCAATCGCTGTTCCTGGTTGTTGGAAGCCCCTGAAGGTGAAACCATCACTGTGAGTAACACAATGCCATGATTGTGTGCACAGCTGGCAGTGCAAGAAGCATGCCCTGAGTCTTGAGGAAAAGGTCTGAGACAATTTGGAAAATCAGATACGTGGAGGAATTAAATAGCTCCCCATCAGCCTTACCTAAGGAAGATGGAGACATGAAGATAACACAACCAAACTAGACTGTGCTTTTTGAAAAGCAGAGGGATCCTACTCTAACTTCACCTCAAAACAGCACCAATTTCTCCTTTAAGCAATTACCTTCATGTTTAGGAAACTAAAATAACTCATGTTATTAGCTATGCATGGATATTCTCACTATCATGAGAATATACATGAAGCTGAAGTTTTTTCATCTCTGCAGAAAAGTTACAAGCCACTAGAAAGTTACTTTCATGTCTTAATGGTTAATCTGGAAGACAAGATGATTGCTGGTACAAATTACATCAATGAGATGCTACTCTTATTTGCCAATACCTATTAACGGGCTGCCTGATGTGCTACTTTCTTGAGCCAGACGGCTGAGACACCAATTTAAGCACCTTTATGATGAAGCAGTGCTAAACTTCACTCACTGAATTACTTGACCAATCCTTTGGAGAACAAGTCCAATCAATAACATTTGAGGTCCATGCCAGAAAAATATCTGAAAAGCAATATCCTTGTCATATTTTCCTTGATTACAACCACAAAGGTATTTCTTAGAAATGCAAAACCATAGTCCTAATTATTCTGTTGCATGATATTCTGACCACTGCCTAGGTACTTACTTCAGAGAATACAGGATTATTTTAGTAGAACACAAAATTTCTATATAATCCACAAATTTGTTTAAAGCAGAATGAATCTCAATCAAATGGAAGTAAATTTATATTTTAAACGGACTGAGTAGCAGCCCCCTCAGTGAAGGCAGACTAACTCTTTCCAGCATAAGCTGCCAGTTTTAGTTGCTGGTAAAGTTCCAAACTTAAACCATATGAGCTAAATTTGTATTTGGTCTTTGCCTCAGGCAGAGTTCTTTTGGAAATGAATAAACACAAAAGTTACAGAAGAAGTACTGTGTTTTGCTAAACTTTTCTACAAAGATCATAGTCCTGGAACTGGCAAAAAAAAAACTTATTGGAAGAGGGCCAGGCAGTCATTAGTGTACATCAATATTTCAACATCAACAACGCCGGGAGTCTACTGAATCAGCAATCTAAATCTTTGAACTGGAAATCCCACCCATGTGTGTATCCGTACAAGGACAAATGACATCAGTGTAGGAGGAAGACAGGGTCAGAAGCTGCTTGCCCAGCCCAGTCTATCTATGTGATGCATCCAGGCTCACAGGAACCAACCATGCAACTGTTTCTCTCAGATTTAATGAAAACTAGTATTATTTTTACCAACTGTTAAGTATTCTGATTCAAAATTAGGAAGAAAAAAATGCAAGGCTTTCTGCTTACATAGCTACTTATATTTGAATGTGCAATTTTAGATTTCATGACCAGAAGCCTTGAGAGGAGGAAAGTGGTTCAACACCTGCTCATATTCAAGGCCGTTTTGAAGGACATACTTAGGTTTGAATATATGGTTATGTCCCACTAATGCAAGTTTTGAACCTGTGTGTTCCTCTTCCATTTGTCTTCATGCTAAGTAGCTGTTGTTACTTATAGTGGCAAGACTCCAAGCAATACTTGCAGGAAAGCATCAAGGTGAACTGAGGGTCAGATTTCTGAGCATACCCAGAAATCATTGTGCTAGGATGAGTACAGGATCTGCATGGAATTGCTCTAACCCCTCCACTGGTGTGGCTGGTGTTAGCTCCTGAATGTCACTTTTGTGTGTTGCAGCTTACTTTTACAGCCTTCCACATTGAAAATCACCCACTTTGTAAATGGGACTCTGTTACTATCCTGAATGGTGGCTGTCCTGGGTCTCCTGTCATAGGAAAGTATTGTGGAAACACATCCCCTGGGACTATTCAGTCTGGCTCCAGCAAACTAGTCATCATCTTTAACTCTGATCACTCAATTCAAGGAGGTGGCTTTTATGCAACATGGACAGCAGAATCTCTAGGTAAGAGAAAAAAGAATGGTTTTGTCAGGTCTAACATAGCAGTATATCATGCCTACATGGCACTTTTCAACCACAAAATGCAATAGGATTCCTCCTCTTTAATTAAGTTTGCATTGAAGAACAAAAGAAATACATGCCAACATCTTCAGCATTCCTGAGAGAAGCCAGCACTAAAAAAGTCAAGTATTAAACCAGTGTTGTCTGATCTCGCACAATGAAATCAAATTTGGACAGATTTTGTACTTTTTAAGCCTCCCACTAGCAGTTTATTGATGTCTGTAAATTGATACCATGCCCATTATCCTGAGACATTTCATTTCTTGAACAACAATTGTTTCAGAGTTTGATTTGGTTTAAACACTTAAAACTAGAAAGAGGTCAGTTTCAAAAGAGAGAGGAAGACAGAACTTCTCAAAGAGCACATATGACAGCAGCCTAAAGCTTTTCCACTTTAGTGGAGATGTTGGTACACTTTTGAAGGTGGTACACATGCAGGATTGAATTGGTATATTTTAAAAATCTACCTTCCCTCTGTTGAAATTATCATTGCTCTGGGTTAAAAAAAAAAAAAAAAAGAAAAAAAAAGAGGTAGCTCACCACTTGCATACTGTCCTTCAGGAGGTGACTAAAGGCAAATGTGGATGTGCTGGCTGGTGATAGGGCAGAATTCACTGTGCCTTCCTACCTCAGGACAGAGCTGGCAATGTGTTCCCTAGTGTCACCTCCAACTGCAAACTTTCTGGCTGATGCTGATCAGCTTTCCATCAGTTAACGATCTATCAGTATTCACACAGGCAGTTGATGGAGTGCCGCCTTAATCATATCAATAGTCTGTGCTTGCGTGAATATTCACTGTCACTTAAGTGGGTTTTTTTCACTGTTCCTGTTGTCACTGGGATTTCATGCACAAGGAAGGCCACTCTTCAGTGACATAGTAGACATTAACATACACATGCAATGTGCATAGTCAGTACTCTCTCTGTGAATGATTTGTTTCTTTATGTACCTAGTTTCCTTTCCTCATCTCTCTTCTCATTTGTCCACTGAGAATCTCTGGGTTTACATTCTGTATGTGTGAGCAAAACTTCACCTCATGTGCTGCTAAACACAACTGCCATTTCTAACATAGAAGAATGAAAAATAAAATCTTCCTTTTAAAGCTAATATATATATTTAATTAAGAGGCAAGAAGTAGAATGTTATAAATCTTTTTTTTCCTCTTTATTCATCCTTTTATTACATAACCTCTGAAATAATAATGGATTGCTAGTACTGTACACATAGCCCTAGTAATTTATTCTTGGCATGATATTTGCAAGTATGTTTCAAATTAACTAAACTTATTATGTATAAGAACATAAGCTGCCACAGAGCCACAACCAGCTATTCCCCCTTATAAATGAATCTGTTAACAATTTTTAAAGGCATGTTTTTCAACCCTCTCCATAATCCCACTGAGATCCACAGGGCTGCCTGGACTGGAGAAGAAATGACCATTTTGCCCTGGATAAATGGATGTAGCTTGAGTAGATTCACATGTGGAACTGCAATATTCGTGTGTTGCAGAGTGAGAAGAAAAAAAAGGTTTCAGCAGTAGATTGAGTCTTTTTCCCTAGGGTGCTGGTCTGAATGACTCAGTCATGATGTGCATGCTGTGGGGTGTGGGAAGGAACCTGCACAGCCTCAGGAGAAGTTTGTCATTAATGTATTTCTCACCCTTTCTCTCTAAGCAATACTCACTTCTAATTGTCAGGAGTCTATAGATGAACAAGAGCAAAAGTGTATGAACTAGCAAGGGAAAAGTAAGAGAAAGTGAAGTACAAAGATAGAACTTCTCTAGAGGGTAACTACCTCCCTGCTCCAATGGTGGAAGGTGGAAAATTAATTAAAAGAGGGGTAAATGAAGTTTGCATGGGTGTCAGGGCTTTCCTCTCTCGCTCTTGCCACAGAAGCAAGCAGCCATTCAAAGCTGACACCAACAGAGAATATTTGAACATTTCTCCCACCTGTTGCTATTTTTCCAGGATGTGGTGGAATCATTCATTCAGATAACGGTACAATCAAGTCTCCTCACTGGCCTCAAAACTTTCCCATGAACACCAGATGCACGTGGACCATCATTACGCATGAAAGCAAACACTTGGAGATTAACTTCCACAGTAACTTCCAGATTCCAGATAGCAATGGAAGCTGCCAGAGCAGTTATGTGAAGGTAAAATAATGGTTGGCATTACATCAGCAGAGCAGTGCTTTAAGAAGTCATGATTCCAGAATCCGGTTTTGTAATCATCATGGTTAGGATTGTCAAGGCACAAAATTCAGGAAACATAAACTGAAGTCCTTGTACCAATACAGTCAATTTTCTGTATGCCTTGAGAGCTGGCTTGTATATCTTTTTAGTTTTTATCAGTTCTGGAGGTTCCACTTCCCACAGGGTCCCACCACCCTACACGCTACCCCAAAAATGAAAAATTATAAAAAAGCACATATGACTCAGAACCAGGAAATAATGAGAGAATATAGTGTAATGAAAAGGCCTTTTTAATTACTCCAGTGAGTAAAAAAACCAGGAATGAGACACTATAATGCTACAAAACTTCTTTATAAGTGCATAAACTGTTCAAGTTGCATTAATCTTTCTTTTGTTTTAATCTCAAAGAACAAAGATAGCATTCTTATCTTTCATAGGTTGTCAAGAGCCACTTGTTTTCAAAGCAATAGAATGAAGTGGACATGCTTTGAATTTTTCAGTGTCTTTTTTCCTCAGGCATTTGGCATACATTCAGTGATTTTTGTGCTCATTCTTCACAGCAGTACAACTCCCACTTGAAATAAAGGGCAACATCATTCGACAACATGTAGGAAGAGTCGAGCAGCTGTGCATTTGATCTATACCTACTAACTTACAAACCACAGCTGCATTCTTTTTTAAGGCTGTGGGAAAAATACTATTACATTTGTCTTTTCATAGCCTGCTCCACTGATTAATTGATGCAATATGTTACAATAAATTTCACTAATATGAAAGTCTTAATGCCACCCAGTAAAGGTGCTTTAATTTCAGATTTCTAAACTGTCCTGAATGACATAGTCAAAACTATGCAAATTGGAGATTTTCTCCACAGAGAAAAATCTGAAATTTTTAGTGATGTCCACCTCCATTTTTGAAGGTGCAATTTGAGATGTACGAAGATGTCTGGGTATGAAAAACTGTGGAACAGGTGTAAGTTTCTTCCATTCATTCCAAGCTGAGCAGCCAAAAAAGAGGAATCTAAAATCAATAGTGACTTTGCAAAATCTTGGCCAGGCCATAGGCTGTTTATATTAATCCTTTGAGCCTCCATTGCCTCAAACACCTGGCCAGATGAACAAGATGATTCATATGACTACACTTACAAACTAACCCTTGGCTAACCCTTTCTAGGTGGTTGCTGACAGCAATCACAATTTCATATGGTTGTTTTAGTTCTACTAGACTTCTTTCAAACACATTATTTTAAAAATAAATTTTTTTAAAAAATACATATTTTGGTATAACGTACCAGTAAAAATACCTGTTCAAACACATTGATGAAAAATAAATTCATTATTAAATATTTTTTTCTTTTTTTTAGAGCAGACATTTTAAATCCTTGGCAATAAACATCCTGATTCAGGAAATTATTTAAGCACTCAAAAACGTCAAATATTTATGCCTGTGTTTCATTTTATATGTGTGTTGAAATTCAGTGCTTAAACTGTGAGCCTCAAGTACAAGTTTTAAACTGAATTATTATTTTAACCTAAGTATTAACCTGAAGAGGGTTTCACTTAAATATCTACCTAAACCTACATGTGCTTCTCGAATGCATTGTTTGATTGAAATTAAACTGGCTATTGGTACTGTTGAAGTAATATTTTTTAAAAAGTGTATTTTTCTTTATTATATTTTTTATCAATTGTATTATTTTGTTAACTGTCTACAGTATTTGATACTTGTCATTGAACAAGTGAATGCAACATAACAAAAATAGAATAATTTTTTATTAGCAAGACTAGATACTAAGGATCCAGATCTTCCAGTTTGATGCCTCTGTATTACCCTAGCATGACAGCTTTGGGTTTTATTGACTTATGAATAATATAAGGACTACCTTTAATAATTCATTGTATACACAGATATTCATATTCATAAGGTGTATGGAGATAAGTTAGCAGAGACAAAATGGAGTTAGCTGATGATGTGCATAAAATGTTTTTCTCGAGTTTCCTGGGTCTGATCTTTGTCGGTTCTGCTACCAGCAGGGCTTCAAGCAAATGACCTCAAGATGCCCTTCAGAGGTCCCTGGTAACCCAAGTTATTCACTGTGATTCATTCCTTGCAGAAGTTTTTTTATCTCCACTGATTGTTGAGTAAACAGAGAGTGATTAGCACCGATTTAGATCTCTAAGACTCGGTATGAGATGAATCCTACCCTAAGTCCATGGAAAGAACAATGCATATGCAGTTCCTGGTAGGTTACCACAAACTGCTAGGGCTTTGAAAGCACTAAACCATTTCCAATCTGGGCTTGTCAGGTGTGGAGAGGAAACGATGAAGCACCACCAGCTTTGTTAACCACAGGATGTGGAAGTTCAGCTCCTGATCGTGTTGTCGCTCCAAACAATGTGATAACTACAGTATTTCAGTCTCAGGATGCTCCTGGGCCAGGTTTCTCTGCAACTTTCATAAGCAGTAAGTTATATTAAAGCCAGATGGATGCTCTACTAGTCCATTTTGGATTAGTTAGATCTGTGTGTAGCAATTCAGACCTCAGCCCAACAAAGTATTTAAGCCTCTGCCCAGCTTTTGAAACTAAGAGTTTCCTTACTGAATGCAATGGTGCTACTCTATGCTCCAGTGTTGGACTTGACAAAGATTCTCCATACAGTAATAACTTTGTAGTTATTCTTAGCCACGTTTGCCTTTGCTGAAAAGAAATGAATAGGATTTAAATTTTAAGAATTTGTTTCTCTGTAGTTAAACTGCTTGGAAGCTAAAGCTATAATTTTCTTAAAAAGGAATAAGGATCTGCTCCTCCTTTAGAATTTTTATCTCTGTTACTCTTTTCAAGCAACATGCTGAAACTGTGGTAATTTCTCCTGTGTAAGGTGTAGCCCACACCCTTGACATAAACTGCTCTCAGGAGAAGAAATGACTCCTTACCACATGTTCTGATCTTTGTTTTGCTTTACTTTGGTGTATTTGCATTTCATGTAGCTCAAGTGGCATTTCTTGAGTGGGCCTCTCCATTTCTTTAACCACAGCACGTGCTTTGTGATGGTCAAACCCATCAGAAGTGCAGGAGCTAGTGCTCAATTGCTGTCGGTTTGGTTTTTTGCAGGGTGCTGCCGAAGGAAACTGCTTTCCCTTCACTGGATTCAGATTAACACAGTGAGAAATCAAGTGCTTAGAGGAAGACACTATTGAAGTATACAGAATGAACTGAAATGCTTTTTTTTTTTTTTTGTGATAATGTCTGCACTAATGTCAGTAACAACTAACAACCACTTAGTGGAAACAATCACAAGCTTCATATGCCCGTTCCCAGTCTTTTACCAGCATTTCACTGTGCACTGCACTCTTTTAAGTCTGTAGCTTAAAGAGAAACCCCAAGGCCATGCAACTCATTAGGATCAGAGGAGCTCCATGAAAATGAACAGCTCTGTGTACTTGAGAAGTTCTGGGTGGCAAACCTTTCCTGCCTCTGTGTATAGCAGAGCAACCCAGAGATGGCCCTACAGCAGAGTGCATCCTCCTGGCTGTCAGGCATGAAGCAAGAATGGTACCACCTGGGCTAACATGGACATTTTCAACTAGAGGCTAAACTGCAGATGTGACCCAATAACCTCCATCCATTTCAGCTACTTTTGTATGTACTAAGGGATTTTGAAACGTGCAGACTCCAAACCCATAAGAACAGCAGTGCTGTGTCCTTCTGGCCAGTGAACTGAGGCTCTATGGCCTAGTCTTATCCAAGACACTCCAAGATACTGTGTGAGGCTGTAGGCAGGAAGGCCCTATGCTTACCTAAAACACTGCTCTGTGTGTATAAGACCTACTTTTGCCATCATATACTACTCTTGCTGGTGTTTTTGTCCAACCTCTTAGGGAGATATGAGGTCCTTGCATACATTATTGGTATTCTCACTGCAAAACTAGAATAATGTTATCACCTGGATTGTAACTGTGTCTTATTTATTTATGTTTGCAGGATGCGGAGTAAATTTCACAAGACCTGCAGGTCGTATCATCTCTCCTAACTACCCTAGTCAGTATGATAACAACTTGAACTGCAGTTATATCATAGATCAGGGACCACAGTCACTGGTGATCCTAGAGTTTGAGACTTTCCACTTGGAAGGTAACTGGTTATTCATAATTTCAGTATGTACCACGAAGTGTAACTTCTTTCTTGAAAACATACAAGTCTTCTATAATGGAAAATGGTTGATGGTTTAATTTGCTGGTCCATTCTGAAAATCATTTCCAAACATTTACACAGAGAACTTCCAGAATTTAGTTTTGCATCTCTGAAGGCTTCCAGAAGAGTGAAGATAGGTCTCACTTGCTGCAATATCTTGCAGCAGTGAAGCTGGGAATTTGTGAGGTGGTTGGAAGATGAGTCACTGTGGCCAATTTGGGTCTTTGTTTCTGCCCTTTTTTTGCCATTGAGTCTTATAATCTTTTTGATCTTAGGCCAGCTGTTTTGCTTTTCAGTGCTTCTGTTTCCTTAACTGATAAAATGGATATAAATATGATTGGGTGGTTTACAAGGATGTACGAACATATAAATGTGAAACTAGGTGAAAAACTACAGTAACTGATAACGTGTAAAAGCTGTTACCCTGTATATATACCCATGACCAGAAGTCCCTCTCAAGATTTTCAAACTTGGCAGCATTTTGCCAAGAAAGAACAGGTATAATACCCTGGTCTCATTGATGTGAATGGTAAAACTTTCCTAATTTTGACAGGATGGAATTTTTATGGGTGGAGATGTCATGATAACACAGAGGAATTAGTATGTCCAAACTACTTGGGTGGCATCACATATTTTGAGGCCATTTTAGTTTGGTTCCCTTGAAGTCATCTAGACAAAGAGATTTTTGAGTAATTTGTTACTAAGCTGGAGTGTGTGACTTGAGTTTTTCTTCAGACCAAACAATAAAGTCAGAAAATTCTTCTGGTCCAAACTTAGTTTAGGTCTGAGACAAAGTTTTGATTTGACCATGATTTTTTCTGAAACATTTTTTTTCATCTCCTAATACAAATGGCTACTTTTAAGATTCTTTTTTTAAATTAAATGTAAACCATAGAAGTTACATAATTTCTTCATGTAGAAGACATTATTATTCAGCAGACAGACTAAACATCAGGCTGCATCAGATGATGGCAATTTTGACACCTCTGTGAATACATTACTGTTCTGTATTCTGTGTGTGCATTCAGTTAATTTAGAACTGGATTCAGGCTTTTATTATGAAGAAGGTTAAAGCAAAGAGGTAAGTGATACAGACAAAATAATTAACATAGACCTGAATAAATATTAAAAATATTCTACTTCCTGCAGGGCAATTTACTTCTTTATTGTTATAGGCTTCCTTAGGCTACACAAACTAAAATTGTTTAGTCACATGAAAGAAAAGAAGAGTGGATATGAGCTAAAGGACATCTATTTATAAAAGAGGAAGTGTGACACTCTCCAGTAGTTGACTATTAATATTTTTCACAAAATCTTAAAATACATCCCCATAGCAAAGAGAAATTGCCTGGGTTTAAATTGAAAAGAGGATTGAAACCACCACCTTGCAAACTATCATGCAGAAGAGAAAACCTATTCAGTAGTCCCTCTGAATATGTTTCGCACATGTGCCTAACAGTTTCCAGTGTGAACAACCTTAATTCTTTTGCAAAGGCAGGACAATGTTTGGCAGCATCTGTTAAAAACATTTCTAGTTATTCCATATGCAAGCAAGCATTGCACCTGCTTAGATTATTGCAGAGTGTGGCCTTTAAAATTTTAACCATACTAGTACAGATGTTTTGGATTGGGTTTTTTAAGTTAGCTACATGTCCAGTTAATATAATTCGCTACCTCTTTGACCTCTCGAAAGAAGTCCAATTGGTTTCTTCATGGTTGTTTAGTAAAGAAACGCAGTATCTAACGTAAGGCCTGTAAGGCATACATATCTCATTGACTTTAACTGGTTAAGATATCTTTTCCAGAAAATTAGAATGCAGAAGGTAATTGGCTATAGTGCAACGGCACACCGATAAAAAATTGAATGACTTCATGGGTTAGTCACAGATCTCTGCTGTAGAGTAGTTATGTTCTCAATTACGATGAGATGCCTATTCTGACCATAAAGAATGACTCCAAAATGAGGCAGTTAACCCACTGCAGTGATACAATGTCAGGATCTGGAAACAAATGAACATGACATGCATGTACTAAATATTAAATATGTATTAAGTACTAAATATAGCAAGTGGCAGAGCACAAGATAACTGGAAGAAACTGCATTTGTTGATTTTGTCATCAAAATTTAATCTAAATTGGCTGCTTCCCACTAGGTAGCAAAATTGTTCTTATCTGACTTTGAGCCCCTGAAAATAGACATCTAATTTAGATTATCAGCTAGATTTATCTCCTCCTATAGTGAAGTGAAAAAGTGCTTTAAACTCAAAACCAAATGAGTTGTACAGATGGAATGAAATTCCATCTGAAGGCCTCCCTCACTCTCTTTACCCATTGACTATTACAGGAAGCCATAGACAATAGCTTACACAACATTCTTAAGATTTCGGCAGAAAAACATTAACCCTGTGAATGGAGTTTGGCTTAAGTCTCTGTGATTTCCTTGCAGCCTGAAGAATGGCTCTTCCAGTGCCAAACTGAAAATGGTTACAGAACATTTCTTTTGATATGTGTGTTTCATGAAGTTGCATAGGCTGACACTTGCTTCTTATAGTGCCACCTGCATTGTTGTGTTTGTTTGGTTATTTTGTAAAGAGCCAGACAAATGGGGATGAGTTTGTCAAGGCTAGAGGAACGAAAGGTATGGCATCCATGTTGGAAAAATCACTATTTCTCTTGTGAGAGTCATTTCTATGAGGAAAGGGTTTATCGTAAGGATAATAACTGGAAGCACTTTACAATATTTACATCTAGCCTAGATGTAAAGACCTAGAGAGATCCAAATCATGGACATGGACCTAATGAGGGCAGGCAAAATTATGAGACTGAAAAGAATGAACATGCAAGGGAACACTTGAGAGGGGAAAAAGCTCTCCTATTGAATGGTTCTGTTGAGACACAGAAATAAGATTCTAGTCTGAACAGAAAGAGGCTTGGAGGAGGGAAGTAGACTTATGGGCTCATCAACATAGAGAAAGTAGTTGCATCTGTCCTTGCAAATAAGATTATACAGAGCTAATGTGCAGCTAAAGAGAGAAAGACAGGAGATGTCTCATTGAGTCCTCATGGATGAATTACAAGAGAGAATACAGTAATACCAGCAGGATGAGCAAAAGTTCTTAGTAGACAAGGTTTTATGAAGAAAAACAGTGCTAGCTATGTAGAAAGTGCCTGTCAGCTCAAAGAGGATGTGGGACTGATACCTGGCTCAGGAAAGATCTCTGGAGACTCGTGAAAGCTGTTCCATTGTAGTGCAAGGGACAGAAACTGGTCTAGAAAAGATCTAAGATAGAATTAGAGGAAATAAACCACAGAGAAGAATTGCTGATGATGTGCTGAGTCTGTGTAGAGACTGGGGATTACCTACAGAACAATGCACTTAGTATGGTGAGAAATAAAGGAAAAATGTGAACAACAGAATGAGTTACAGGATAGAAATCAAACAATCATCAGTCCTGCCAGTATTGGCCCAAAAAATGAGGATTCAAATTTAGAAATTAAACCTTTTGCTCACAATCCCATGTCAACCACCTTATTCTTTCCAGTGCAGAAGTTCAAAACAACTTGTGACAGGTGTTGTGGACACTTGCTTTGCTGACTAATTTGTTTCACTTCATGCTTTTCTCCATGTGTCTTTCTTTTCAGAAGAGGACCTGAGTTGCTTTCTCAAATCTTTTCCATTCTGAAATTGCATTTGTCTCCATTTCATATTTTTTTAAAATTTCTTTGCATTTTATAATTGATTATGTTTTTAATTGTATCACATTATCAAGTATTGTCATAATAGGGTAGGACATGAAGAATATTTATTTTACTAACAATATAATCAGCTATCTGATATATGTGGCTGATTGTTTTCAGCTTAGTTACTCTTATTACAAGAACCATATTTCCCTATTGGCATAATTGTAAAAGATGTGAGAATTTATTGTCTTCATTGAGAGAGAAGGAATTTTTAAATTAAAACTCCAGAGAGGATCTAAAATATATCTGACTGCTGGGATTTTCTGTTGTTCTTGTGAAAGAGAATTATCACTCCATTCCTGTTTGTCATCCTGTTCGATACAAGACATCCTGATTCCTACACACTAGGAAGTAGCTTGTTTTAGCTGGACAATCTGCTGGAATCACTCTGCTGCAACAGAAGGCTCAGCATCTCTCCCATTAAATTTAGGTAATACGCTATTAATCCTTTGCAGTTTAAGTAGCTGCCCCATTGTTGCTGCAGATTGCTAAAGATGATAACCTCAATAAACATGTGACACCCCAGCTTCCATATATTTGTAAATGATAAAGAAAACGAAAACATGGAGTTGTTCTATAAGCATAACAAAAATGAAGCTTATTTTTCAGTAGATGTGTGCTGTGTTTTTCACTGACAGCATTAATCCAGCTTTCTTGCATAACCCTTGTAGCTCCCTTCTTGATCCCACATGATACCAAACCTCTGTAGCTCCCACCATACATCCCTTGGTGGTATCGCCCTGTGTACCACCAACTTCTCTCTGTGCTTATGGCTTCCAGCTGGGCAGGGAGGCGGTGACGTGGCTCTGAGCTCCCAAGGTGCAGGTGGCTGGTGCTCAGCAGATCTCTGCCCAAACTTGCAGCCCTTACACTGAAAGCACAGCTTGTCCTTTGGGGACATTCTTCTGGCACTCTAAGTCAGCTACTGACCTTCATGAAACTTATATGAACTTAAAACATTTGAGACCTCTCGCCTCAGTCAAATCTGGTTGCAAATGGTGAGGTGGCTAGAAAGTCAGGAAGGTAGGGCAGGGAGTTGGAGAGGATGGCTCATTCCTCCAGAAACTTAATTGCAAATGAGAAACTAAAAAACAATGGAGAAAAACAGTAGAATGCTACATTCCCCATTTCTGTGTTTCTTAGTGTTTCTGAATGGGCAGCTTTTCACTCACCCTAATGCCTTCACCAATTTGCCCCCTAAAGCAAATTGCTCTTTAAAATCATTGGGTTTTTTCGTATTGCGTAGTCATCTCCAAATCGCCACTGACTGCCACAGTTAACAGCATTCCACTGGCAAACTGCAAGATTAAATTTACAATATTTGTCTTCTGGGTCAAGCTGAAGAATCTGAGTTTAGGTACTCCAGAGTTGGAGGGAATTCAGAGAGAAAGAAGTCAGCTTTGAAACATGTTAATGTATGGACTATTTTTTCATTTTGCCAAATTTTCACTCTTAATGATTCAAAATTCCCCACATTGAGTGCTGGCTTCTACATTATGGGGAAGAAATAACAGGTAGTTGGTTGCCTGTAACAAAAGGTGCATTGCTTTTATTGCTGAGGAGATCCATGCTTTTGTGAGGTCGTCTTATCTCCTCATAGATGGTGTTCACTTAACTACGAACTCTCACTAACTCAAGGGGCCTGGAGCCTTTTCCAGGTGATAAGATGTGTTGAATGAGACCAATGTGATGTCTTATATACAAGGTCTCTGCCTTTTTCTGCCTCAGTTTTTCTGCATGTTAAAAATTGACATTTGCTTCCTCAGTAAGCAAATAAGATCCTGAGATCCTGGAATGGAAAGTCATATAAAATTTAATTCTTATCCTGTGTGAGTTCTGTATATTCTGGCAGCTCAGTAAATCACATAGAAAATAGGCTGCTAACACTTCTGCATTATATGTCCATGCAGCCCCAGAACTCTTGAGCAGGATTTGTCTTTATGATGGAGTAAGCATCTTCAGAGGGACAAGGATTACCCCACATCCTCTCATCACGCTCTGTGGTAATGATCTCCCTGCCCCAGTCAGTGTCTTTGGACCTATGCTGCTCAACTTCTACAGCGACTCCCACATTACAGGCTTTGGATTCCAAGCAAGATACAGAGCAATTGGTGAGTAGCCACTGTTCTGTGCTTTAAGTGGTGGAAATACTCTGGCTTGATAATGGTTCAGTGTAGGAAATGTTGCACCTCATTTGGAGAATACCTTAGATGTATGTAGATGGTTCGTATTCCCCCTGCACTTGCCCAAAAGAGCTCTCAGGACCAGGACATGATGAGACTGTTTGGTGTGTGTTGTCACTGACTGATGTGTTATCTCAAAATTCAAAAGACACTACGTGGGACCAAGTCAGTAACTGAAACAATTTTCCTTTGCTGTAGAAAAGAAATGTGACCCATTTAGGCAGGATTGGGTTTGGGTTTTTTCTTGTTTGTTTGTTTTTGTTTGTTTTTTCCCAATGTTTAAGAAGAAACATCACCAGGTTTTTTAACTGAGTTCATTTAAAAGATTTTATCACATACAGGAGAATGGTCTGATTCTCAGTTATACTAAAAATACATTATATAACATAGGAACTAAAACAGTATTTTTAAATGGACTCAGCTATATGCCTCCATTTGATGACCCTCTTGCAGTGCCAAGTATTAATGTAAATAAAAATTGGGATCTAGATATATTTTGATTTTTTAATAAATATTTTCACCAAAACTTTTTGTCATTCATGAGATCTCTTTTGTTTTAAAGAGGAAACATGTATTAGAAAAAGAACTTTCCAACTTTTGAATTTACATCTTCATATCTGCACAAATATAAATATCCCAAAAGATTAATTTTATTTTCAAAATCAATTTTAATATTTTGTAGGTTTAACTTGTAGAGACAGTACTTTGATTTTTGAAAGCATCATTTTCTAACTGCAGAGAAAACTGTGAGTTCTTAACTTTGGTATTTCCCTTAATGCATTCCTCATGTTCAAAGCCACAGCAAAAAGCATAAGGCTAAATTCTTTGTATAAAATGAATGGCCTGATACAGATAAGACAGAGGGAATGGCACTGAGAAAAGGCAATGTGCAGTTACTCATGGAAAAGACCTTCATAACTCAGTCGAGTCAGTTGCTGCTATCCGACTTGTGACTTCTGACATTTGAGAAAGATGACCGCAGCCCTATTAGTTTGTTGTTTTATACAAAGCAGATTCTAGCAATTAACATTCCTCTTCCCTCTAGTTGTATTGTTTGCTGGGGGAGAAAAAAAAAAAGTCTTCCCCCTCCTAGTGTAGAATAATGCCGATTCTTTATCCTCTCAGCTCCTGTCCTTTATCTGCCAGTGCTCCAGGCTGCCAGTTGAGAAGCCAGGGGCTGTGTATCCAGCAGCACCCTGTACAGGACTGCCTTTGTTAAGGTGGTGGCCTGAGCAATGGCATGTCCTTTAAAACATGAAAAGCTGTGTGTGGCTTTAAGCTATTTATCAACAGGACACAGAGAAACATTTTTTGCCAAGTTAAGATTATAAAATAAAGGCTGAAGCTAACAATGGAGATTAGAGTTGTTTTATAATAGTTTTTGTTCCCTCAAGCACTGAAGCTGGGAACAAACATTAGCCACATCCTGGCTTCATCAGCATCCATGGTGAGAAACCCTGAGAAGCCAAGCAGTGCCTTTAGTTCACAGCTGCAGAGCTTAACTTGCTCCTCAGCCAGGGAGCAAGTATTCAGTTCTCCATCTCAGCTACCCCGCACTGCTGCTGAGTCCTAGCTCAAGGAACAGTTCCCAGGGTTAGTGATACCTGGGGACTACTCTCTGCCTTTCTGCACAAAGCAAATCCTACAGTAATGCCCCAGCCCTGCTGGGAAATGGAGAGATTATGAGGCTCTGAGTAAAGTTATTCCAGAAATGTCAAGGGCAGGGCTATGCATCCAATGTGGCTGCTTTTGTGTCAGTGCCAAACTTTCAGGGTCTTCCATGTGACCAGGATTTAGATTAAGGAATTTTTTTGCCCACACATCAGCCACATTTCTCTTGGCAAGCTAGAATGGGTGCAGAAATCCTCCAGATACACCTAACACCTTGTTGCACGGGGCACCCTCCCTATCCTGCTGCTCCCCAGTCCTACTGCAATACACTTGAAATCAGGCTCAGTCATTTACTGCACAAGCACGGCATCATTGCCATTTGGTATAGACTAGTAACAACCTGTTACTTCAATACTGACTCTAGCCTTCCTCTGCAGAGCACAACTTCATAGACAACTCCACATTTAACAGTTCTAGGTGTGACAGCAAAGACTACTCCTAATTTATCAAGGGTTTTTCTTTCCTTATGGCTAAAAGAGGACTAACACAAGCTCCTGCAAGAAATATGAGAATTAGGACTAAGCTGGTATTCAGACAGTAATCATTTTTCTTTCTGTTTCCCCTACAGCTTGCGGTGGCATTTTCAATGGCTCTGTTGGTGTTATCAGCAGTCCAGGCCATTCAGTTCTGGATTATCACAACAATATGAACTGCTCATACTACATCACAGTTGAAAATGGCAAAGTGGTGGCCCTCAAGTATGTAATCCAAGTTTAGTCTGTCATCAAGGGGACAGGGAGTTATTTGATTCCAGTTAAAGACAGTAATTAATGACAACTTTCTGTTTTTCCTCTTTGAAGGAAAAAGCTGAACTATAAGGAGAAATGGCTACTGAAGCCACCTTTATCAGCCTCAGCCACCCTACATGTTTTTCTGTAATTTTTATGTGAAAAACATCACCACAGTTCTACATCCCCACTTTTGTTAGTAAGAGGAATAAGAAATTGTAAAAATATAGCTCACGTTCTTAGTTAAATTCTGTCAGTCTTTGAGGAGTTCAGACTCCTGTGAGTTAAGAAAAAATTTCTTTTAGAAGGCTGGTATTCACTTTACAGCCCAAGTAATAATACCCACCCAGAAAGAGTATACTTCTGTGTGTGCTGTCCTGCCTAAAAAAGAGATATGGCTGCAGCAAAATCTTGTCACTGAGATATTAAAAGATAGAGACATTCTTCTGTCATATATATGCTGATTGTGAACTAAGAGAACGTTTCCGAACCAAGTGGAAGATGTAGCTTGTCTGCACTCTGAACCTGCACTTTATACACCCCTCACGTGCCCAAGCAAATTGCAGGCAGAGCAATTTGCAGAAGTGAGAGAGGGTATATTTACACAGGGGAGATCTGCTGCTTCACAGAAAGCCGAGGTGTGCTGACAGCTTGTCCTGCAAGAGGCCCAGTTGGTGAGGGTCACTATTTCTTTGAGGCTAGTAGGCTGGAGTGTTTTGCCATGCAGCTAATCATTCTATGTACTTGTTCCTGAAAAGAAATGTTTTGTGGTATCTGGCTGTGTATGGCTTTGGCAATTGCTATTACTTGGACCTTTCCTCAAGCACTAAAAATACACGTAAGGGGAATAGAAATGAAAATCTGATGCTTAAAGCTCCAAGTGTGTTTTACAGATTCAACAGCTTCCAGCTTGAAATATCTCCCTCCTGCTACAAAGATTATGTGGCTGTGTATGATGGCTCAGACACCCATGCTCCTCTCCTTGGGAAATTCTGTGGCTCAGAACTGCCTCCGAATATAAAGAGCTCCAGTAATAACTTGTTCCTGGTGTTTAACACTGACTTCTTTGGAGCAGACAGGGGATGGAAAGCATCTTTCAGGAAAACCTTAGGTAAGACTATTATCAGACTCGTAACCCCAAGAATCTGCTAGTAAGTTATTTCCTTTGGGGAGAAGCCGTTATGGTCTCACTCACTAGGGGTGCTGGAAGCAGAAAAATATTTCTGGTTTTGTCAAAATTGAGTGAACTAAGCTAAATACTATGCTTATGGGGTCCCTGCATGCCACTTCTGGTTCTGAATGGATTCCTTTTATTCTTTGCTAACCTCTTCCTGCCTCTCTAAAAGCACAGGCATTTCTTGGATGACTGAAGTCTTAGCAGCATGCAAAGGCCTCTCTTTTGCAGGAAATCTGGCAATACTTGAGAACTCTTGTAGTCAAAGGTTGGTGGTGCCCTAAACATGCCTCCTTTCTACCCATCTTTCATTTCTATTTCCTTGCAGTTCACCTCTCACATTTTTTAAAACTGAAGTGTTAGTATCAGTTAAGATTTGGGTTCCCCTCAGACACCACTTTGATGATCTGTGCTGATTTTGTGGATCAGTCTGGTTAGCTGGCCTTAACATAAATGGGATCATAGTGAGAAGGCACTGGATGTAGAATGTTTTGATGGACATGAGAATCAGGGGCAAAACTTGATTATTGCCTTAAAAAAGAGTTTTAGCCAAGAAGTCTGTTTTCAAGTAAACATGTAAAAGACGTAAAAGAAATTTTCTACCTTCTTATAACACCTGAATTGTTTAGACATGATAAGCAACAAATGATTATTATATGTAAATTGATTTCATGTCATGGCTACTAGTTTCCTGTGTAATTAACTCAATGTTTTTGTGATCTAGAAAGAAGTAATTGTCCAATTTACAAAGCTGGCACTCAGGCAATTCAGAATGAAAGGCCTTTGTGGCAGAACAAACATAGTTTTCTGCTGAGTCATTGAATCCCCTCCCAGCCTCTAGCCAGCAACTTTCTCATTTAATACAGTCTGAGAAAGTATTTACAGATAAGGAAAATAACTGGTTCTACAGGCTTTGCCAAGAAAAATATTCCCACAGAACCTCATGGTGATTACTATTATTAACTCTTCCTTTGCTTGACTCTAATCGCTACAAGAATCTTTAAGACCACTCTCGTGGACTGTTACTTCAAGTAACATAATGTTACTTCACATGTTGCTGTCTTTAAACCCTTAGGTATCAGTTGTCAGATATGCCCTGCAGCCTGGGTTCATGTTTCCAGGGTGAGATCATCAGGACCTTCCCAAGCTCTTGCTCTTCCTGTTGGCATATATTCAATTGTTTTAGCCACTGACTTTAGATTTATTTCTGCAACTTGCCAGATATTCTGCTTAAGCACACAACAGAACACAAGCCAAATTCTTCAAGTCAGTACCATGCCTGATCATTTCCTAGAGTGAGGAGAAGACTTTTATGGATAAATTTTGACATCTATTAGGCAAAGTTTTGGAGGGACATTTCCTCAGGCTCCCAAAGAAAGGGAGGTTGTGATGTTGCAGGAAGTTACTCAGGAGCAATGGAGCTGCAGTTTGGAAAAGATGGCCATGTGGATATGCGGGTTGTGTGCCTAAGAGTTCAAGGTGGTGAGATGCTTAATGGTAGGTCTTCTTTCTCTGCTGTGGGAAGCAAGCCACAGGGACTAAATCACACAGCCATTAGGTAGGATCCTGACGGTACCATGCTATTACAGAATGGCCAAAAAGTAGAAAAGTGTATTATAAAAGGAAAACATGAGTCACAGTCCTATAAATGTTTCCAGTTTGACTTGCCTAAAAAATAGAGCCAGGAAAATCTGTGACACATCTTTGTACTATGAGGTCTGAGATTCTGCTTCAAATGAAAGTGAATCAGACCATGAAGATCTAAAAGCCTGTTATGCTAAATGGGGCTTTAGAGAAGCTCCCTCACGTTTGTAAGAAGATAAAACCTATGTTGTTTTGTAGGAGTACAAATGCAATCAAATGATGATTAATAATGACAAATCTCTTGGATAAAGAAGATGGTATCTGTAGAGAAACAAGAAGCCACGTTCTCTGATGGATGACAATGAGCACATTATTCTGTAGTTTCCTTGGGAAGCACAACTGGATAACATAATTATTGCTCTCGATTTAATTGTGAGTGACCCTGATTATGTACTGGAAAGAAGCAAGCAGAAAGAGTACACTTTCCTCACAAGCTCTTTCAATTAATCAGGGATACTGCAAAATGCAGTGTTATCCATTCTTTCTCTCTTGTGAATTTTATTAGTAGGGAGTCCATCTGATATCCATTGTGAAGAGAGGAGATTAAGTAGGAAACTCACAGGAGCTTAGCAAGACTGACAGTAACCAGGCATTCAAAGAGTTAAACTCTGAAATTTCTGTAGAAAATCATGCTCTGTTGCAATTAAAACAATTTGTTTGCATCACTGATCTTGCACCCACTAGAATATTGAAGGTCCCCCCACTAGTCAGAAAAAGGATACTAACAGAAAGTGTGAAATAGTATTAATTTGACAGTACTGCAACATCTCACCTTTTTTGTCAAATGTCTTTTCTTTCACCATGCTGCTCTGTATGCTGTGCAATATATTGTTAAGTGCATATTTCACAAACAACACTCTCTGTCATAACCAGCACTCTGATAAGGTTCATTTGAGGCAGGGGAACACAGGGCCCTTGTTGTGCAGTTAAGAGCGTTTATAACTTCACTAACTCTGTTGATGAGCTTGGACACTTATTGGCCTCATTTTTGGAATCGCTGGACATGCTCTCAGGCTGAACTGGCAGACTGGGCTGACTGGAGGGTCCCAGCATGCTCCAAGCATTAGATTTGTGAAAAGAAAGACTCCTCTTACCTTAGTTACCCCTGACCTTTTTTCTGCCTTTGTTCTCAGTTGGTAAAATGAGAATTATACCTCCTTTCCACAGCAAGCCTGTGCTCCTCTAGGCAATCAATAAAAGAATGAGAAGGGTAAATCATTATCAGCTTAAGGCTGATTTGGTTACATGAGATGTCTCTGCAAAGGAAGGCAAGCTAAGATCTCTCCCCAAAGAATGAGGTCTGCATGTCCTCAGCTTCTGATTTGGCCACAGATCTCCTGATTATCTCTCCAGCTTGAAGGGGAGACCTGAGATTTTCAGCTGACCCTGGCTGGCAGGAACAGAGCCTGCATATACCTCTGCCATCCCTGCTGTGATAGCAGGGACTTTGTACTTGGGTGATAAATGGAGCTTCTGCCTATTCCCATTCAGCAGTGGGGTGACCCTCTCACCCCAATTTGTGATCTCTCTGAAGATTGTGATACAAAGGCTAAGAAGACATATAAGAGTTTGGATTTTTTTTCTTGTTTTTAAAGAGTCAGCAATGCCTGTTGGGAGATGGAGCTGTGACCTTATTAACAGCGCATCATTTCTCTTTGGCAGCTCTCTGTGCTCATGTACATAGCTTCATTGTCTCAGTAATGAAAACATATCACAGTCTAAGCCATCAGAGAAGGATCAAGGGTTTTTGAAAGGCACGTCTGCTCATGGAGGCTGTCTGAAGAAGCCACATGAATTGACAAGAAGCAAAGTGTTACACATGGTTAGATAAGTGGATTGAGTCAGGAAGCTCTCTTCACACAATATCGACAAAACTGAAATGGAGTTGGGGCACTGGGGTAGGTGAGATGGAGGAGGGCAGGAAGATTGGCTGCTTCTTTTCTACAGCCCTAAATTCTGCTCAACTTCAAGCCATAGCCAGCTCTTTTCCCTCCTCTTTTTATACTATCTCTTGTGAGCATGCAGGATAAATTCACATTTCTATTTTGTGAAAAAGCAGTATGGTGTACTGCATTAATGTCATCCCTTCTTTGCATTACCTTGGGGCTCACGAGCTCACAGGCCATGATTCCACTGCGCTAGGCACTGCACAGGCAGAAAAAAGCAACAATCTGCTGTCACAAAGAGATTATGATTTAAAACAAGACAAGGAAAACCAGATGAATATAGACAGGCAAGAAGAATAGAGTATAAACAATGAGAAAACTAGTGTTGTAGGCTCTAAGGCAGAAGAAATGCCTCCAAAACCTTTGGCAACCATTAGGCTGTTGCACTGTGAAGTCCTTAAACACCCTGTCTTTTGCATTGTCCTCAGTTTGCCCAGCCTTTCCCTCAAGGATCCCTCCATCCTTTTTATTCAAACGAACATCTCTACTGAGTGAATATTAATCATTTTACATAGAAAAAAATACCATAAGGGAGTAGAGTTCAGAAGAAAAATAGTTGGAAAAAAGGAATCTTCTCTGATATGACAGAAAAATGCATTAATAGGTAATTCACATAAATAATCTAGTATGCATATAATAGAAATACATGATGATCTATATGGTTTTCTTCCTGATAAAATGATCTGTAACTTACCTGATAAATCAACAGGAGGTATGTGTCTTCCCTTATTCTATTAGCTGTCTATTGAATTACTTGCTTCCTGTTTGGAATATAGTACACTAAGTGTCTATCACTAATGGATTTACTGTTATGCTCTCCCCTAATGCAATTAAAGTGTACTTTTTAAAAAAAAATGGATCCAGTAGAATTTTCACAGCATTTTTATGCTATTTTATTTTATCAACAAAAAATTTGCTTAATATATTTCTAAGTCCAGTTCTGCCCTGTAAACTGAAAGCTGGGCTCACTCTATGTTGGACAATATGGGCAATATAAGGTGTAAAATATTGGTTTGGTTATTGTATTACACAGGTCATGGTTAGGTCTTCGTTCATGAGTAATTTCTAAATTGTTACACCATCAGAAGTAATTCATTGCACTGATTTATATGCAAATACTGGTAGTACCTGCTGTAGGTGGTATCAGGCACCTCTACTGATAAAGGCATGGCCTGTTAGGTAGGGAAGGACTCAGCACAGCTCTGTCTAAGGTTTCCTGCAAATTTTTTCTCCCTGCAACAAAAAAAATTCTTAGAAGAACGTGTCCTTGGCTGTGGCATGTGAATGCTGTTCCATTTTCTTATGTCTTTGGAAAAGCAGCAGTGCCTGGCAGAGACTTCACAGCCCATTAGGACCAGTTTCCAGGAGTGTATCTCAAGATAACGGACTTGGACTTAGACTCTGGTTCTGCAGAGGGTGTAGCTGATAAGCAAATTGTTTGAAACTCACAAATCTTCTTGCAAAAATTTCTTGGGGTTTTTGGTTCACACAAGTTTTTACCAAATATATTACGCATTAACATTACACAGTTCAGATTCATTACATTGTCATGGCTTAACAATGATTAGCTTAATCTATTAAAATAATGAATCAATCATAGCTAATAATATCTTTTCTTGATCTTATTATAGTCTATGAAAATAAGAACATCCATAACAAGCTCAGAATGTATGTTCATAAGTCAAAATTCCTGGACTCTTTCTAAATGTATTTTGGAGCTCAAATATAAAATATGCATCAGCTTGAAATCTGACTAAATTTAGAAAGCACTTTCAGTGTTGAAATACATCTCTTCAATATCTCTGAAAACAGTACAACTGTTGAGCTAAGGGTAGTCTACAAATGCCTCTCAGAAATGTCAGTTATTTTAATGTCCGTGACATTTCTTCTTCCAAAGCAAAATAAATAGAAGTTGTTTTCATACTCAAACTGGATAGATAGGAAAAGACATAGACTTTTAAAAAAGAAATTTCTGACTGATCTGAAAAAAATGAGGTGAAAAATAATTTTCAGACACAGTGATTAAACATAACTTTGTAGGTGACTAAATAGCTAAAAGCTGATGGGATATTCAGATTAAAGGCACTGTTGGCAAACTCTGCTGCCATTAGTTGTCTTAGGTTCACTAAAGTCAATGACTGTTTCAGCTGAAAATGTTACTTCAGTGCATGCAGACAAAGGGTGAGGTGATATCTCTGCTTCACATCGCAAAAGAGATCTGCAAAAGCCTGGGTGGCTGTGAAGCCAACAGGTACACTAATGCAGTATTAGAAAGTTTTAGAATGAGGCCAAACTGCATGTCTGCCTCTGGTCTCCCAGACAAGCACCAAGCAGATGAATAGGATGGTACATACATTACAGTTTTGCAGAACTAGGGCAGGCTTGGCAAAGAGAATATATCAACTGTTATATGTGGGATCAGCCAATAGTCTAAAAACTTAAGAATATGAACTTTGTCTGGCTGCATTTGTGAAATCCTGCTAAAGCAGGAAACAGAGGCTTTGCAGTACTAAATGTCTCTGCTGAAACCATTGCCAGGCCATCAAACCAGTCAAAAACCTTTTCTGTGTAAAGGCTAGGCTGAGGACTAAAGTGAGTCCCATGCTTTCAGAAGTGTCCTTCTGAAATGTTGCGGGCACTGTGATTGGGGCTGGCACTGCTGCCAAGGTCCTGCTGCCATGCAAAGTCACAATGTCTGTACAGTGATTGCCAAACATGGGAGCAGCTCAGCTCAGCTTGCGGAGTTTACCAACCTTCAGTATCAGCCATGAGATGAAGTGTGACAGTATGATTCCTCTCTCCAGCCCTATATCCTTCTGAGCCATGATCCAAACAAGCTATGAGCTAATTATTGCAGCCCCAGTTAGCCCAGACGCTTCTCTGCACTGGAAATAAGACCTATCAGGAAAGAAGCATTAGTCTTGGCAGAGTTAATCCTTGCTCATTGGCATTTTTATTTCAGATCAGAGAGAAGCCTAGAGTTCCCAGGGGTGCTTCTATGTGAGACCAAATGTGATTCAGAAATCTGGGAAAGGATTTTCATTACTGTTCAGGCAGAACTAGAACAGCTCTTGGACCTTTGCTCCCTTCTAGTAGACATTTGTGGTGCTCATGTAGTAAGAAGGTAAGGGCAGGACAATTAGTTTGTTACATTTTGAAATGTTACTGGTTTAGTTGTTTCTGATAGATTTAAAACTGCTCAGTAGGCTCCTTTTCATTGCATCCATACCTGTATAACTGAACCTTTCCCCCTGGCTGTGCTTCAAAGGCAGGCAGCGTCAAAGATTTATCTTCATCTTTGTTCCATATCTAGAGGATGTAACTCTTAACAGAGAAACATGTGCTTGCTCTCTGCTGTAATTATTTTTATTTGCCGTAGGGAACCTTCTATTCTTCCTTTTATGAATGGTCCTTCAGCCTTTTAGTTTTGTTAATGCTTCCCACCAAAAGCAATTAGTGATGACAGTGTGCGCCCTAGTTCTTCTGATAATTTATGTTCTCTGGCAAGCTGTTTATGAGGAAGACAAGATTGCAATTTGATTTATGATGACCTTATGATTTTTATTTTAAATAAGAAACCAGAGACTGAAAACCACAGTAAGCCATGTAGGCAATCTGCCCCCACACATTTCTCATTTTTTAAATCAAGTTTAGCTTTCAATATCTAAGAGTCTATTCTACAAATTAACAGACTTCTCGGTCTCAGATTTTGCCTAAATTTTAGCTACAATTTTTTTCTGGCTGTGTTAGCCAGTGATGAGTATCATTCCACCACTGTTCACCAGCAGGCTGGATGGCTACTCTTTGGCCTTCTACTCAGAAGTGGTGCTGATTTTTAAAACAGTGAGTTGTGTCCTGGCTAAAATGCAGTGCAGTAGTGTTTCTCTTAGCATGAGTTCCCTCCTGTCAAGCAGTTGCTTCTTCATTTACTTGTGGATGTTCCCTCGATCTACACAGCTTCACTATTCTGTAACTTCTAGTGGCTGCAATCATATGTAACATTGATCAGTACTGCAAAGCACCAAGATGGATAGATTTTTCAACAAGGGCTGCTCTTTATTTGGCTTGATGCAGGGCTACTTTATATCTGGTTGGCTTCCAGTCTAGCTGTTATTTATAATGTACTTTCCTGTAAGCATTTGACTCAACCCTGATTGAGCAGACTAAGCATTGTGAAAGCTAATGATGAAACCTCATCTTTATTAACTGTAAATCATACTTTTAGTTATTTATCTCTCCTTAGATGCTATTACTGGCTACACTAGCTAGAATTAATTTTCTGATAATGAGGACTTGGCCTGTTTCTTTCTCTGTCAGGTCCATTTTATGTTTTGTACACACACAGCTTACTCACATCTGTATGTTTGTCATCTGAGCTGTCTTTATAGCTGCACAGCTAGCAGTGAAGTGCACCATTGCAAAGGTCCATACATTTGATATCCAAAAAAAGAACAATGCAACAGCACGGAGAGCCTTCCTGTTGCATGGCTCTGTGGCAACTCCCTCACTTCTGTTGCAATGGTCTGACTGGCATCTCTGCAACTCTATCCCTGAAAAGGGTGAAGGGAAGCTTTGTAAGGTGTCTGACCCGTATATCGCTCCAGACTCAATATTGCAGGGCTGGATAGTCAGACTATGATCTATGCCTAATGATCACATGCTTAATGTTACATTTAATAGACGGTGTCCAAAATGCTGAGCAGGAAACAATTCCACCAATATTGTTTAGAGGGACTGACTAAATCATGCAGAAGGGTGAACCCGGAGAAAAATATAGTGAAACTGCACTCTTAAGGCTCAGGCACCCTCCTGTCTGACATTCTCCTCCTTCCTAGGCCATTTGTAAGAACATGATTTATTGCTCACATTTCCCCCATTGTTGTTCTCGGCTGCTGCAGTGGCATTGGAATGAATGCTTACACTTCTCCAAGTTTCTGACTTCATTAACAGCCCACAAAACTGGACTAGAATCTATTAATTCTTTACTTTTTCACTTTGTAATAAGTTTCTTCTGTTCATTTTTAGCTATAGCAAAAGCTTAAATCTCATGTTATTAAGATTTTGGCTTTAAGCAGACTTCATTTAGGGTGGGGTTTTTCCGGCTTTGGTTTGTAGAGCAGGACAAAATTTAGCCTTAGTCACTCTGCTTTAACCATTACAGTCTTGCAAGACAGGGCTCTCTTCAACCCCGGGTTACTGATGCAATCCTGATACTTGGATGCTGATTCTTCACCAGTGATGTTTTGTAATACTGTAGCTCAAGTAGGGCACAGTTTTATAGGACTGGAAATATATCAGTGTGTCAAGGTTAAGTCACTGTATATCCACCGGGCATATTTTACACACACAGATGAAATTCTGAAACTTGCTCATGTTGCTTAAGCCACAGCTGTAGCTTCATTTATTATCTAATTCTCCTGAAAGGATTCTGTGGGAGGCAAAAGGCTGCTTGCAGTTACTGTTTTGCTCTGTGCAGTTTACAAAAACTCTTTCTCAGACTCAAAAGCAAGAGTATAAACCATACTTTATTTGAATTCTTGAGTTAAATAAGTGGCCAGGAGACTGTGTAGGGACTGGGGAAGTAAACATAAAGTAAATAAATTGTTCAGATTTACTAGCCCAGCCCAACCTCTGGAAATCAAACTACAGGAGAAGAAAATAAAAAAGAGAAGTAAAAAAATATATCTTCAGATAGTCTGTATTTTTGCTTGTTTGTAATTAGATTCATTAAAAGGGTTCTGATCTTCTAATAACTGTTTTTCTCCAAAAGTAATTTATTTCAATATGACTGAAAATATTATAGGGTTCAAATTTTCACAGTAAGTACAGTAAGGGACTTAGGTCTGCCGGTGGGATCCAAATGAAAAGCAGCCTACTCTTCAGAGGGGTTGTAAGCTCCCACCAAACAAAACGCTTTCAGAATAAGTTCCTTTTAGCTAGATTCCTGAATATGAGTCTGGGTCCCATTGTCAGGCTGCCAAATTCGATCCCCCATAACGAGGTCGTATTGCCAAAATAAGCAATATCATTTTCCCCCACGTTTTCAAAGACAACAACCCAGTGCCCCCTACTGTCCAAATATTCTTACTAGCAGGTAAGAATTACATTAAAAGGCCTTCTAATCACTATTCTTCTATTTATTTTGTCTTCTGTCTTCTTACAGTCCCTTTTAAAAAGGGACTACATTTTCGAAATGGATACTGATTTTATATTCAACAGAAGACATAAACCTTTCTTAATTCACTCTACCAAATCTAATTGTGATTTGTATCTATCTAACACCATTTAGTGTTGAAAGACTTTTAATCATTCAGACAGTCCTTGTAAGACAGGACAATAAAATTCTGTAGCACAGAAAAAAGCTGCTGTCTTGACATTAAAGATTTGAAGATTAAATAAATGCCAGGAATTGCTTTAAAAAGA
The DNA here is from genome assembly GCA_009769605.1 of Bucorvus abyssinicus. Classification (NCBI taxonomy): domain Eukaryota; kingdom Metazoa; phylum Chordata; class Aves; order Bucerotiformes; family Bucorvidae; genus Bucorvus; species Bucorvus abyssinicus. The sequence goes on from CM020028.1 coordinate 22,197,861, forward strand.
TTCTGCTTCTTCAACAGGACCTCAGAATGGCTGTGGTGGTTACTTGGCAAACTCAGCTTCCAGCTTTGGCTCTCCAGTCTCCAATGTGACCAGACGATATGAGAAAAATCTGGACTGTGTATGGATCATAACTGCACCTGTTAACAAACTGATCAACCTCACCTTCACATCATTTGTGCTTGAAGCACAGTCTGCTCAGACTTGCCGATATGATTATGTCAAAGTAAGATAGTTGCATATTTTAACCAGAAAATATCAGTGAGGTACAATCCATTATACTCTCCACGAGGCTAAAATTTAATTAATAGAAAATGGTCTTATGAAGAAATTAAATTGCTTAATATAATTAAATTTTTTTTTGTTGGATTAGATTACTGGCCCAGATGACATCATGCCTTTTTGGAAACCAATAAAGTTTTAACATTGTTATGGGGACACACTTCTGGTTTTAGACTGCCTGTGTAAATGTGTATTTATTTGACAGAATAGAAACAAAACAAAACTCAAGCACTTTGAAAGTATACTTGCAGGTTCATTATCATACACGATTGCTTGAAAGGACTTTAATTGATAACATTTTGAATAAATAATTCTTGATGCTCAATGGTTACCTGTGAAAGCTGTTTTCTGGGAGATAAGCATACAAAATGTAGGATAGCAGAATGCTGCTAAACAAAGTCCACAATGGAGTGTTATAGATCTTGTTGAGCATTAGAGATGCTCAATGAAACTAGGAATTAATTCTACCTTTTGGTGAATAAAATCAACCTATCTCATTGAAAACCACTTTGAGATTACATATAAAAAAGAAATCAGAATTCCAAATTAAAACAAAATAAATTTTTGATAGATTTCCTAAGACAGAACCAGAATGTTCCATAATGAGATTTACACTGTCCAACAGAATTAGTTAATATGGCAGTGAATAATTACAGACATCCAGAACATCCTGTTAAAGCACAAGAGCACCTACTGAGCTTCCAAGTAAAAGAAATTGTACTGTCAGGAGGGGTCAGAGAATATTATTTCTATTTATTTGTTTGTTCTGCCTAAATTGTTAGTGGCTTATATACTTCTCATCTTTCAGCTTTATGATGGAGATAATGAAAATGCCAATTTAGCTGGCACATTCTGTGGCTCTACAGTACCAGCTCCTTTTCTTTCTACGCGTAATTCCTTGACTGTGAAATTTACCACAGACAATTCTGTGGAAAGGGAGGGTTTCAATGCTACCTACGCCACAGTGGATCGTAAGTGTACATATATAAGTATGCATATATATTGTTGTGATCTTTTTGTGGAAATATATTTTTAAATAATAAATTATCAACATTTGTTCTAGATATAGGGCTTGTGAGGGTGAAAGACAGTCCTTAGCACAGCATCTGTAAACAAGCTAAGAGCAGCACTGCTACACCCCAGTTCAGTTCTCTTTGGTCTTGCCTGGTTGCAGGTGGCTGTCAGACTGGAGGGAAAAACAGGAATACTCACAGATTGTTACCAAATATGCTGATATTATAGCGAACAAACATTTATTTGAGTTTTCTGACATACATTGACACATCATTACTATGTGTTTTACTTAATTTGTTTTTCTTCTAGAGACTCACAGGTAAATACAGATGTATATTGTCCATTGTAGTTTTGCTCAATAAATATTTTCCCCAGTTGGAAAGGTTTTCACTCTATGACGCACTTATTACCATTTTCACAGGCCAGTGTGGAGGAATATATAATGCAACTTCTACATCCCTGACTGCAATGTCTCCTAACTTCCCAAATGAATATCCACCATTTACTCTCTGTACTTGGGTCATTGATGCCCCTCCACAACAGCAAGTCAGGGTGGTGGTAGAGGCCTTCCACCTCCATTCCAGCCAGGACTGCTCTCAGAACTACCTAGAGCTACAGGATTCACCAACAGTAAGAAATTTACAGTTGATACCATTCCCTATTCACATTCAGCTCCCTTCACTCTTTGTAAAGAGAGGAAATCCCCACCATTTGGTAATAGATTAATTGATGATTCCGTGCGAGGGGCACATCCAAGGCGTTACACACCGTACCGCCTTTAAGGTGTGTTAACTGGTACACAGACCTTATGGAAGCACACTATACACACATTGAAGTAGATCTTGGAAGTGTAACACAATTCTTCATGGTTGCACTGAGTGACAGATCTGCCAAACTTAACACCCAGAAAATACTGCTTAACAGCAAGATTTCTTGAACTAACGTCTACTTCCTGACATCCAAGAACCATAGTAAAAATGAATATTCATGCCAAGAAGAGTGTTTGTAAAAAGCAAAACTGTGTGTTTGTAAAAAGAAAAAATTTATCTCTTTATGTTCCCTGTAATATATTATTCCAAACCTTCTTTCATTGTTTCTTATATTGGCATGAAAATACCTGTTACATTTTGTTTGTTTCTCATAATAATTGAACATGAAATTTTGACGCATTATTAAATGATTTCCATGAGAGCTTGAAAATATGACTGCATAACTGGTATTGAAAGTGTTGGGAGATTTATTCACCTCAAGTTCAAATAGAAAACCGAATTATATCATGAAGTAACATGTGACATGTATTGAATTCCAGAACAATCAAGAATCAGCCCATAGATTCTGTGGCACTGAAACTTTTCCAGTCCCTGATTTTTATTCTTACGATCGCACTGCCATTGTGACTTTCAAATCAGATGAATATATGATTAATAATGGAGTCAGATTTACCTATCAAGCTACAGGTAAGCTTGAAGAAATGTCTAAAAAATCTTCCTACCATTCTCTTTTTTTTATTCTATACAGTGAAAAGTAATGCAGAGATCTGAAATGCTTACCTGTTTCTGGTTTTCTGTCTCAAGGTTGCAGCAGAGAGTATAACCAGCCATTTGGTTACCTGAAGAGCCCTGGCTGGCCTGGTCGTCACCCCAATAATATGGACTGTTCTATCGTTCTACGAGCTCCACTGAATCACACAATTTCTCTCTTTTTCCATGCTTTCAGTTTGGAAGACAGCATCCAGTGTTCACGTGATTTCCTAGAGGTATCGAGCAAGTATAGAGATTTTGTGGGTCTGTGTCAAAATCTGCTGAATTCAAAGGTTATTAATAATCTTGGATCAAGTCTGAGCTGACCTGACATTAGGGATTGCTACAGTTACATAGTGAATGGTACTCAGATGTTATAGTAAGAGGTTAAACAATACACACTATAGTAAGTCCAAACCCAGTGAATAATAGTTTCATTATCAGCTAACTCATCTTTACCTAGCCTTCTTTGAAGTTACCCAGTTAACAGAGCAAGCTGGGATAGTGTTCATCCAGTATTAGCATCTGTGCATGAACAGAAAGCCATATCAGTGCTTTTGTTCCAGCAGGAGAATTCATTTGCTTGCTATCTCTCTTAAAAAGAATTTTTTTTCTAAAAAAGCCTTTTTTCTTAAAAAACAAACAAACAAAAAAAGGAGCTCTAGTAATAAGTGTAAGATACTTCCAAAGTGTCAATAAAAAGGATATCCTCCTACACAATCCTCACTTCCTCGCTCTATCCTTTCATGCTTGTTGAAGGGAAACCTATTCACTGGTCAGATGACAAAAATCACATGTCTGTGGCAGAATCATTATTTAGTTCTCCTTTTGTATCCTCTTTATTGTCTCAAGGAATGGATCTGAGCACCAGCATTATTGGAGCTCAGAAAAAAATCAGATTAAATCTCAGTTATATAATACGATCTGAGTCTTAATATGACCAGGGAAAAGAGCGGTCTGCAGGGTTAAGAATTAATCCTTTCATCTGGAATATTAACATTTATTAAGAAAAATAAAACATAGGCTTGAATTGCAAAAGCACAGTTTCTAGTCAAGTAATTTTTTCAGTTAGGAGATGTACTACACCATAAAATTTAGCTACCTGTTTCTGATGATACTGGTTCTGTGCAATTACTTTAAAAACTCAGACGGACTGGTTAATGCTCTATTTTTTCCTTTATACAAGAATTGACAATTATGGCATGCATGCAAGTCACTATGTAGTTTATGCTGTGCTTCTATCACTGCATAATTGTACTGGTGTATAACTGGCATAGGGATTTAATGATGACAATGTTATTTGTGTCCACTGAAGGTCAGAAATGGGAGTGATATGCAATCACCACTACTTGGCAGGTTCTGTGGAACCACTGTACCCAGTCCTATCTTTCCCAAAAGTCATGTTCTCCACCTTCGTTTCAAGAGTGATTTTTCAGGGGCTCATGATGGATATGAAATCACTTGGACTTCATCATCAAGTGGTAAGGCTGTAATTAGAAAGTAATTACACATAGCAATTGTATACAGAGGGAAAATACAGAAATGTGAAATTCAGCCTGCTCAGTTGGCCACTGCTTCATCAACACTTAAGACTTTCCAAAGCACCCATAGTCCATCCTATTCAGTCACTGGAGAGGTAGTTGTTCCTCAAGACCAGTGGGGCAAGATCCATTTTATATGATGGAAGCAATTCCCTCTCTCTAATGTTGACTTTAGCAACTTTAGAGAATCTAGTCTGAGGCTGCTAAAGTCTAAGGTGAAGATCTACCTCTTTCACTAAGTAGTCAGAAAATATCAGGAATATCTGTCTTGGGATCCACCCAGTGGTGGTGGTGGTTACTCAGCCTACTCCATAAATAGAAGAGTTGTGATATGCCCTAGGATCTAGGCACTGCTAAGCCTGAAGCGGACTGAAATTTGCCCTAAGAAAACAGCCTAACTGTAATGCTGTGTAGAGAGTATATCATAGACACATTCATAAATGGCTTATGAAAGGGCAGTGAATAGCTGGGTAATTGCTCATGACACTAAATTACTGGAGGTAGGAAAGCTGATGGCCAGCTGAAAAGCACTGCAGAACAACCTCACAGTACTGAGTGATTTGGTGATGAAAAGACAGATAAGGTTCAGTGCAGAAAAGTGTTGATGAAGAATATAGGCAAAAAAAAGACAATCCTAACTTACAAAAATATGGGCTCTGAGTTGACTTTTAGTACTCAGCAACAAGACTTTGGGGGTTAAATAGTTCCATAAAAACGAGAGTTTGCTGCTCACTAATAGTCAAGTAGGCTAGCTGGGAATTATTGGGAAATGAAGAGAGAAAAAGTAGACAGCCACTGTATAAACTCATAGTGCACACACAGATTGAATGACGTGCACAGTTCTTGTCTCCTCCTCTTATAAAGAATCCAATATAACTAAGGGCTCAACATAACAAATGGCTTCTGTATGAGGTATGCTGAGACTTTTTAATCAGGTTAAGAAACTACTGAGGTCTGTAAAATTAAGTGATATTCAATGATAAATAGCGATCAACTGTTCATTAGCTTTTCCCGTAGAAGAACTAGAACTCATCAGAAAAAGCCAGGAGGTGGTAGATTCAAAACAAACCAATCAAACCAGTCCTTCACATAGTATGCAGTCAAGCTGTAGAGCTCCTTCCCATAGGATGCTACAAATTTACATGGATTTGAGGGCTACCTGAACAAGTTTATGGAAAAAATCTGATAAAGGCTATTAAATAGAAAGGTGCCACCTCTGGGAACTGTCAGCTGAAAATTCTTGGAGACTGTGAGGGTAATCTGCGGCATGATCTGCACATGCTTACTCCTACCCTATAAACTCGCACTTCTCCCAGGTCATCTGCTTCTGCCCACTGCTGGAGATTGAATTTTTGTATAAATGGCCTTTAGTTTACTTAATATGACTGTTTTTCTCTGAGTTGTTCTCTGTATTTTTCTATCAGATGAGGATTCACGACTTTTAATTCCAAAGAACAGCCAAAGAGAATTTGTTGTGTGTTGAGTAGTTGGAAACTGAACTGACTAAGGCACAGACTGAGGATTTTGGTTCCTGTTTCAAAGAGTTTTGGGAGTTTTGATTTTTAATATCCAGATGATGAATATGCCCATTGCATATTCTTCTCAGGCTGCTGAAACTACAGCCTCAGTCTTGTCACTTATCCACATTCATTGTTCCAGCTCCCATTGTCTCCCTTTTTTCCAGTGCTACTACTAATACTGTACTAATGTACTTCTTTGTTTAGCATCTTGTGAAACTAAGCCTTCTACGCTAATTAACAGTGTCTGTTTCCAGGATGCGGAGGAACATTGTATGGCAGCACTGGCTCATTTGCTAGTCCTGGCTATCCAGCAACTTACCACAACAACACTGATTGTGAGTGGGCCATTACTGTGCCCAAGGGACGAATTGTCCGAGTGAACTTTGATTTCATCAGCATCGATGACCCAGGGGATTGCAGTAGCAACTATCTGATCCTTTACAACGGGCCAAATGCCAGCTATCCCCCCACTGGGCCATACTGTGGAATGGTATGTATTGGCTACTGTCTGTGACCCTGTAAGTGGTTAAAATAAACTTTCACTGTTTCATATGAATATGAACCTTTACTCTTTCCCCAATTCTGGCATGAATTCCACATACATGAGTGGAAGTGCAGACATGAGACATGTCTGGCACCTTAGAAGCCTTCCAATGCAGACCTTACAGTGACATCTAGTGGGAGGCATCAAGCTGGTTTGTTCTTTATTTAGTCGTATTTGTGATTTGAATATTTGTGATACATTGAGGGAGCAATGTGACAGCAGTAGCTAGCACAGATCTGAGGTCACTTCCAATCTATGAATCAATTTGTGCCTCAGGTTTAAGTCTTTGGCTTTTCCAAAGGATCTTGATGTTGTATAAAGTTTTTCATTTTTCTTGTCTTTGTTTCAGGATACAAACATTGCTCCATTTACTGCTACATCTCATCAAGTCTATATAAAATTTCATGCTGAATATGTTACTTTACCATCAGGATTCCATTTAAGCTGGACAAGCTAGAACACTGTTTATAAGAAATATATTGCCATTTCTTGCTATACTGAAGAGACTTTAAATCATGAAGTAAGTTTGAAATCTGTTTATGATAATTATGATAATTGCCACTGAAATTTAAAAATTACTGTAAGGGTAACTGTTATGAATTTAGAGTTCTGTCAAAAAAATGTGATCTCCCATTGTACTGAAAATAAACTATTATCTACCCAACTGGGAAAATGAGGTTTTGCTAGTGTTTGAAACATATTTTTATGTTCTTCTACATCATTTCAAAGTTTTACATTTAATGCTATAAAAAGTGGTTTTAGCCAGGATAAAACTTAAACACAAAATATTCAACATGAAATTGATAAAAGGAACTAAGATATGAAGTTGTCTTTGATTACCTACAGTGTTATGTGATTTTGTCCCAAGCATCTCTGAAAATCTTAACTAAAGTTTATTCAAATAAGAATAAAATCAAAAATTGCTAAAAAATGGTCCCTGTCCTACAACCACTCATGCTGATAACTTGGTGAGGAACTTTCAGTAATACTGCGCATTGGGTATAAGAACCCAGCTGAATATGTGCTCAAGCAGTCACTGAAGTGTAACACAATAAGGACATGCTGTGGTACTAAACCTTTACAACATTAAGAAGTAAAGTCAGAATCAGAGCCCTGTGTTCAATATATACAAATAACTTGATTATATTTATATTAGTTATATCGTGAAGCTTCAAAATAAATTTTACGACTGAATATAAAAAACTTGAGAGACTTTTAGTAACTATGCCACCTTCCTAGGTCAACTAGTAGGCAACTTCCTAGCCCTTTATAAAACAGCTATAGCTTCAGAATCCAGTAGACATAAAAGTATCAATTGACCTTTGACTAGAATTAGTTTTTCCCTTCCCCAGGCTAACACACATCATACATAAAAAATACTGTTGACAGAATGTACGGAGGACACTGATTCCCACCATGAAACATTTTTATCACAACCCAGAATGAATGACCAATTCATTTCTCGAATGTCACCTATGTTGGACAGGCAGAAGGAATTGACAATACAGCAAAGGAACACAGGCCTCATCAGAACTCTCACTTCATAACTATTTCAAAGCATCACTCAGAGTGAAAGCAAGTCCTTAATGTGATTTTTGCACTAATTGATTATGAAATGACATTAAAGTGTTCATGGCAGTTCTAAGAAAATCTAGGAACTCTTTGAAGATCTCCCAGTGAATGCTGGAAAAGTCGTCACTCCACAAATATACAAAACTTTTTAGTGGCTGAGAAGCCATCCTGGTTAAAATAAAATGTAGAAAACACAAAACAGACAAAAATGGCAAAAAGGTAGATAGCAAGCTATAAAATGCAACTCAAAATCATCTGGTAATAAGTTAGAAGGAGAGAAAGCTGTGAACTCCCACTGGTCTACAGAATTAGATGTAACCCAGCATTTTATAACTGTCCAAGGACCAAGAAAACCCTTGCTGTGTACAGGTGATACTCCTGCTAATGTGCTGAAGTATAATACAGAAAAAGGAAAAATATCTGTATTTGGATCAAACTAGGACACATCTATGCTCTGCTGAGCTGCTGGCAGAACAGAAAGTTCCTCTAATAAGGGAACACATAAAAGACCACATAGTCAAATTAAACATTTTCAAATTAGCGGCGGCCCAGAAAACTTTTTCTGAGAGTCCACACCAAACTGATTTCATATTTACCATCAGGGGACGATGCAATCTTTGTCCACAAACTTTCCTAAAAACCCCGTACAGGGGATAGCAAGCAGTAAATAAAACAAACATCTGAACTGCCTGGAGATAAAACTACAAAATAAGCTCTGAAGATAGGGATGTGTAAGACACTGCAAGTAGAATCAAGCATGGCTTCAGCTGTTTGCCTGCAGAGATCAGAAGGACTTGACTTCTTCCTTGTGGAAAGCTGCATCACGGGCCTGTGTGAACATCCATTGTGGTTTTGACCTTTCTATGAATCAGCATGGATCTGGTGCAGTTGGTGCAGTGCAGAGAATCCCTTCAAGATCTGGCTGCTGTCTCTTGCTGCTAGGTGGCTGGTCATGGAAGCATCAGATTTTAGGTGAGAATCAGCATAGCAAGAACATTGTCATTTTCTGCATTTCACCAGCCTGGAGCACAGCTCAGCTGGAAGCCACAGGTGAAAGGGAAGTGCATGTCTCCCTCACAGAGCTCCCTGCCACTGCAGGTAGTGCTCTGCAGGTACGTTCATTTCTCTTGTTAAAAGTGGGTCACACCCTGCCAGACAATGAGTTCTCAGGTTAAACTTTGGCCTTGTCAGGAGTATGACGGAGCATAAACTGACAATCAATAGAAACCTGAACATGGTTTTAATGAATGAAGTCCATTAGTGGCTTTTTGAGGCTGATATCAGCCACATGTCATACAGTTTATAGATACAAAGTTGAGTTCCCCAAGGACACCCCCGTCCCCCATACCTGCCGCGCTGAGGCTGGCCCACTGCTGACTTAGCGAACAGTATGTAGATGCAATCCGGTGACCTGTGAATTGCACAAGGCCATTCTGGTAACACAACCTTTGGCCTTAAGCTCTAGAGGGGAACTGCAGCTAAACTGATGAGTTTGATGAAATCTCTACTTCAAAAAGATTGCTTTCATGAAGCGAAAAAGCACATGTCACTTTAAAGCAGATTACATGTTTTCAGCTCTTTCACGGGCACCCCCTTGCCGTGGGGAAAGAGCTTGCGTGCCCTTGCGAAGTTGAGAGCTATGCTGGTGGTGGCATATGCCTCCGGTAGGGTCTCCCAAGCCAGACAGGTCTCAACTGAAGGGTCAGACAAAGTGTGTCCACGGGCAGGATGGGCTCACTAGCCTTTGGGCAACCATCCTAGGAGAAGGACAACTCTAACTCCAAACCCGGGCAGATGGAGCTCGTTTATCCCTGTAAGGCCATCCATCTAAGAGAAGGATACTCTAACCAAACCTACGACCTGAGGACTTGGCTGTCACCGTCCAAGCTCGCTAGGCCCTGGCAGATGAACGTCAGGTGTAAAGGGTGGGGCCAGTCTCGCGCACACTGCACCTCACCTAAAAAATCCACTGCGCAGCCTTGAAGGGTGTACTCACGTTTGCAAAGCCCTATAGCGACAGGCAAGGGACGAAACGGCAATACCACCCAAGGAGACCCTCCGGTGTGCTCTTTGCAACTGGTCTTGCCTATCCCGCATTGGCCTTTTCAGCCATCAGCGCGCTTGCAATAAGCATGGCAAAGCCCTTCCCAAATCTTTGTCCGCGAAGCCAAGCCATGATGATGACATGTTTTCAGACATTTTTTGATATGATAAATACTTGTTCTTGGAATGACTTTCTGTCACAATGTCAAACAAATTTTATGGAATCATTGAACTTCTGCAGAAGATTAAGGAGCACTAAGAATGGGAAAAAGCAAATTTTTAAAGATTTTTTTTTAATCTAACAATAACTAATGTTTGATGCATCTTTAAATGTTACAAATACTCCATACCTGTGCATAATTTTATTTACAAATGAGTAAAATGCATGAGGTTCCTTAGAAAAAATGGAAGTCCAGCAGAGAATTTGTGCTTGTGAAGGCTGTTGAATGAAGCTGCTGGTACAAGGTTCAATTGATCTAGCCCAACTGACTCTTGCCAAAAATAGTCAAAGTCTAAAATTAGAGTAAATTATCAAACCCATTCTTTAAAAAAACAGGAACAAAGTAACCCACTGCTGTCCTCTAACATTTTATATGAGGAACCACAACAGAAATACCACTGCAGAAGTATTAAGGTGGAGGTCCTTAGAGAAGAGCTGGTGCTAAGCCATGTTTCTGTCTTGGAAGGTAAGGAGTAATTTAAAACACTTGCTTTAAAATGAATGCACAACAAAAGCAAACAAACAACTAAACAGATAATTTAAAAAGAATTATTCCATGAAAATTCTGCAGGTTTTGCAGTGTACAATTCAAATCTGTGTTTAATATGAATTATGGCTTCATCTCACAATACAGCCGTGAACATCTTTGCTTTTATGTCTGTGCATATAGCTATTTTACAGATAATGTCATAGTTGTGAATGCTGCGTGTTCGTAATATAATACCTACATGACTACAAACAACCTCTCCCCTGTCAATGACAAAGCACGGATAATGAATTTGCATGTTTTCACTTCCTAAAGCCTGTGTGGTTTTAACTTACGTGTAAATCTTCTTCTGCATGTTACTATACATATTTATTCTTATATAAAGATGTATTTTATGAGACAGTTATATAGGAATGGTAAGCACTCTGAAGACTAGGATTTGAAGAATAAGCATTAAAAGGCCCATAACAGTATTTTTTAATTGCCCTTCCCATGTGGTGGTGCTATTCTTTATAAACAACAAATGAGAGGTGATACCACAATGAGATCGTTGGGACTATTAGTTACTTGAGGTAAAGGAAAGAGGAGATACACAGCTAAAACACTAGAAATTGTGGTGCTTGTCAATTTAAAACATTAGCTGTTTAGTTACATTTATAAAGCAATCTTAGCTGAAAAACAGTTTTCACTCGGCTCGTAAAGCGGAGGACATGTCTCAGTTTCCCACAGTACTCAAGACAAGTGTCCTAGGCACCAGAATTAACATATTTAGCGTAATTATTTTTTGTCAGCTGCCAAACTACAACCACAGAATTATTCTGCAGTCCTGATTAACATGATATGTAATAAAAATGGATAGCATTGACTACTGTTTGTAATAACAACAGCAACAATACAGGATTACTAATGACTAAATGTTTAAAATGTTTATTAGCTGATAATAAAAATAGAGGCCAAATTCTAGAATTTTGCTTTTATAAGGCAAAGATCAGCAAAATAAATATTGTGTGGCAGTTATCACACCTAATTGCTGTAATGTTGATGGATACATTTTAGTGGCAGTGCCTAACAGTACACAACTGTTTTTACAGGTGCCTGTTGCTGTTGTATCATTCTGATGATACACTAACCCTGCATGACCCTGTTGACTGTTAGGACAGCTTTTCTTGGAGGGGGAAAAATAGATAAAAATAGAATAACCTCATTTCCTTGGTTAGAAGAAATATGTAGAAGGGCCAGAGCAAGGGCAGCATCAGAACCACTCATCCCCTTGCTGCTCCCCAGCACAGTGAGAGGAGCCAGCGGGAGGCATGTCCAGTGCTCACTGCCCAGCTGGAGCAGGCTGGGGGGAACCAGTGCTGGGAGCATCTTCTCCCTACTCTTACCACCAGACGGCAGCGGCAGCTCTGCCGTACAGTCCTGGCCAGACATCTACCTCACTGGCACCTGCTTTGGCCTGCTGTCTGAAGGACAGAAGGCACATGCCAGCCTCTCCGAAGAATTCAGGCATTTACTCTACAAACACTTAACTCATATGACAGATATCAAACATATTTTATAGTTGTTTCATAAGCAAAAAATCAGTAGCTGGATAGTACAGAGAGACCTAAATTGAGAAAGCCTGTACGGCAAGCTCAACCACTGTACATGTGAGGAGGGCTCCACTGGCCAGTCCCCAGACACCAGCCTCAGACTGGGGGGTATAGAGGGAGCTAAGGGTATTTGGGGTCAAAGGTGTTACAGAAGAACTGGGTGTACTGGGAAGAGGTAGGGGATAAGAGAGGGGAGATGGGGTTACTGCAGTGGCATGGGTCCTCTGCAGGAAATTACTCTTCATGAGTATGACTGCTGATGGAAACAACCTGAAAAATAAGTTTTCAAGATCCTTGTCATTCAATTTGTATTTAGTGTTTCAGGAGGAGCTGAGAAGCTTTAAAAGGAAGGCTTGACAGCAACTCCTCTTTGCCAAATCTGATGCAGACCTAACTAGGCTATTGATGAGTTTGTTTACACAGATAAAGGTTTGCTAAAGCAGGAACCAAAGTAGACCACACAGAAGGTGCGAGTGATAGATAACTATTTACACAACAGGAGGATCTTGAAATTAGGTGGATGGTAAAAAACCCACCACAATTCTGACAAAAGGGAGTAATAGCAATATGTTTATTAAGCAGGGAGTAATTAAATACTTCTGCAGTAGGGGTAGAAAGTGGATATTCAGGCCACGTGCATTGTAATACACTATTGCTCTGATCACTGCGTAAATGGGTCAGTGAGAAGCCAGGTGAGCTTCTCATTAGCCACAAAGACACCGTTTCGTGAGTATCTTGTCACAGTCGTGTGCTTTATCTGTTTGTTGGAGTAACCAAGTTAGGACCATATTTTATAGACAATAAATCTGCTTAAGCCTTTGGTAGTAAATGAAACCTGCACTCATTCTCCGTGAAACAGGAACAGCAGACTTGCTAGCGCCCAGGTCTTTGGGACAACTGATTGGTGGCAATCAGGGCATTTTCTTAGACACGAAAGGGATCCGGATTCATGTTCCTGCAGACAACATGGAATAGTACATCATTGCCTTGTCCATGGAAGTGGCCATGTGTTTTGCCAAGCAATCTATATAAAAGGATGTTCTTCCCATTGGGTTTTGTAAAAAAGACCTGAAAGCAGCCTGTCGCTTCAGGAAAGGACTCAAGGTAGTAAACGCCATTTAGGGATAAACATTCTACTATTCTACAACCCAGAATTAAATCCTTACATTCCTAAAAAAGGAAGAGCTAAAACTGCACCTCCAGCACTGTTTCTTATTTGCTGGTTTAGGCACCTTCCCATTCATCATCTTAAGTTTCTGTGGACATTGTTTTTAGGCTTATAACTAACACCAAGCAGAGCACAGGGAGCACATACACGAAGTTCAAGGCTGTAGTTCTCAGTGGGCGGCCTGCCCTCAGGTCATTTTATAGATTTAGTCATTAATTGCTCTGAGCTTCCATATCTGTTGAATGACGGTAAGGAGGCACTTCTTAACTCCTATAAAAGACGTTATGCACATAAATACGTTCTGGCCTGCAGCCGCCGGGAGCTGGACCAGCAGCAGGACGCCCGACCCAGCGCCACCGCCTTCAGCTCGGGGGGCAGGGCCTGGCCCGGCCCGCACCGCCCCACCGGTCCGCCAGACTCCGCCGACGCGCATGCGCCAAACCCACACTCGCGCAAATGGAACCACAGCGGCTGGCGCCTCAAAAGCCGCAACAGCTACGAGGCGCGCTTATTGGCTAGGAATCCTTCCGCGGGGCCTCCAGCCAATTGTCAGTGGGCCTGCACCGAGGAGGCGCGCTGATTGGCCCGGCACTTTCCCAGCCGCGGGTGGAACCGCTCGGGAGGGCGCCCGCCCCTAGAAGGCGCAGGAAGCGTCTCCGCTTCCAGGGGAAGGGCTGCAGTGCGCCTGCGTGCGAGGGCGGGGAGGTGGTGGGGCGTGGCTTGGCGGGGCGTGGCGGGCGTGTACAGCCGCCGGGAGCCGCCTTCCGCGCCACCGACTGCCGTCCCGTAGGAACAGCGCGCGGTGAGTCGCCCTGGGGACAGCGGTGGGCCTGTCCTTCCGTCCGGGGGTGGGAGGGCGGCCGACATCCCGGTCAAGGCTCCACTGGGCTGGGTTGGGCGTGGGGAAATGGGACGGGACGGGACGGGACCCCCAGCGGCGGGGGGGGGCTCGACGCACTCTGCCCCCTCAGGGCGGGAGTTGATCCCTGCGCTGTTCAGGCAGGCGCCCCGGCCGGCTACCCCCCAAAGCCGCCCGCCTCACGGTGTCCGTTTCTGCCCCGTCCAGACCATGTCCAAGTCGCTGAAGAAGATCGTGGAGGAGAGCCGGGAGAAGAACCAGCCCGAGGTGGACATGTGCGACCGCGGCATCTCCAACATGCTGGACGTGCCAGGCCTCTGTAGGTACCGCCGGCGGCGGGCGGGGACAGCACGGAAACTTCCTTATTTGTCCCGGCAGGAGCCGGGGCCGCCGCCGGCCGGGGGCGCAGCCGGCCCTGGGCTCGAGTAGGGGGGGCGGTCCGGGCCGTCCCGCTCCCGTTTGCTGCCTCGGCCCCTCGGCGGTCGTGGGGCTCCCCGAGCCTCTTCTGTGCCGGAGGTGTCCTGGAGCTTAGGACGTCAGGGGCTGTGGGAGAGATGGATGGGCAGAGGGAAACACTCTGCTTCCAGCTCCTGACAGCACTGTAACGAGCCGTGAGAGTGTTCAGGAGAGCCCCTGCTCCACTAAAATGGAGAGATCGTCGTGGGGAGCTGGGCCTCCCTCCCATCTGTCCCATCACCTCTATCGATGAACCATCTGCAACCCTAAGCGTTCTGACTCTCACTGCTGTCATTCTGGCACTTGAGCGGTAGGGAGACTTGGTCTCCTGTGCATCCTCACCTCTCCCTGCTACCGAAGCAAAAACACAGCCAAGCAGCATCTCCTCTCATTTTTAAAAGGGATGAGGTGACACTAGCCTGGAGCTATGCACAGCTGGTCTCTGATGGAGAGTGTGGTAATACTGTATTAAAGATACAGCAGTAGCATGTTTTGGATATTACATAATTGCGTGCTTCCAGAATCACAGCAGTATGTTGTCATTGGTATGTTGCATTTGCTGTAGTTAATTTACATCACATGCAACATACTGCTAACTACATCCTCTCACAGTTCTGGAGAACACATGAATGAAGAACGAGGCAGGTAATTTTGCCTTTCTATTGCTTTGGCTAAGAGTGCATAGGATGTTATGATACAGCTGATATGCAGTGAGTTAAAGTTGTGACGCTCTGTAGTGTGGCACAGACTGAAATTTTCTGAATGCACGATGTAATGAGGGAAAAGCAAAATCAAAAACCACCATACTTGAGACTCTGACTGTATCCTGTTTAGCTCTTTACTATGTCTGTTGAACTTGATAGCAGCCAGGACCAAGTGGATATAACTTTTCTTACATGATGGAAATGAGTTCAGGGAAATATATGTCTCACTACCAACTCACCATTGTCAGCAGAATTGGGACCAGTCCAAAGTATCTTCGGTCACATCAGTAAAGCGTGGAGACAAAAGGACAGTTTTAGAGAAGTAGGTTATGTGTTTAAATCTTCATTCTTTACTGATTCTTTTCCTGCTTCTGAGTTGGGATTTCAGGAATATTCAAGTGTAAAGCCCATGTATATGACCTCATGTTAAATAGAAAGCTTCTAGTGTATTTCTAGTATTCTAGTGTATTGGATAAAGAGTTGTTTGAGACAAAGCAGTGTTTAGCTCGCGCTAACTACAGACCCATTTTCAGAACTGTACTTATCCCTTTCAGATAAACTAATGCATTGAGAGTGTGGGCCAGCAACACTGTTGTTTTTGTTAAGTAGACTTGGCGCCTATTATCAGCACTAAGACACATAATTATTTAACCAGCTTTGACATTTCAGGCAGGAGGAGAAAGGTAATTTGAAGCACATTAGTCATGCTAAAGTAAAAAAAAATAATTTTTTTTTCTTGTAGAAAGACTGTTTTGGGTTTGTGGAGGCTTAATCACTTACCAAACAGGTAATTAAGCAACTGAAGCTTATTTGGCAGGGAGCTCCCTACATGAAGTATAAACTTGTGGTACTTTATTTAGACTGCATCTGAGAAGTCTGTGTGCAGAATCTCTTGGTGCATGTCGTGTGACTTGGGGCCTTCTCCATCTGAAAGTTAGGGGAGGGGTAAATGATGACTGGTTTCTGTTCAGTTAATTGAGACCTTCTTGTTCTTGTAGTTACTCTGCACTCTGGCGGAGAAGGCAGTGTTAGTTGGGTTTGTTTGGTTTGGTATTTTTTTCATCGTCAAGTTATTTGCCACTTTGCATCTGGAGAAGGAATAACTTCCTCCAAATATGCTTTCAAAAAACTATAGGTATATAAAGTATATAATAGGTATTACCTAAGAATTTTAGATAATGGTTGGAGAAAGTGTTAAACTTAGTTGTTCTCTAACTCTGTCACCTAACTCCTAATGGATAATCTTTTCTAATGCAGATTGGATGTTCTGGGTTTCTCTGGCTCTCAGAACTGGCAGAGAAGCTAAACAAGTCTGAGCTGGCACCTTCCCTTCTTGGTGTGTTGGTTGTCTTTCCAATACAGTGTTAAAGCTCACCTTTTCAGAAACTGTTTTTCCCTCAAAATAAAAATCTTTGTTAAAAACAGCTATTACAATTCATGGCCAGTGACTGGTCTTTCACAGCATCTTGTCTTTAATGAAGGCCACTAGTAGATGTTCAGAGATAAGGATAAGTTTAGGTTACGACTGGAGGGAACATTTTGGTGGCGTTTTCCCTGATTTCAGACATTTGAGGTTTAAGGCCTTACTAGGTTGAGCATACTCCTAACTTGCCGTGTTCAATAGCCCCTGATAGGAATTTTGTCTCATAATTACTTAGTGATTGTGAATGCCCTTCCTATAGTGGCCAGTATCTCTTAAAGTAAGCTGCTCCTTCTAGTCTTGGATATTCTTCAAGAAAAGGACTAAGCCTTGTCCCACTGCATACTCAAGTGGCGGAGTAGTTAATGGGCTCGTATTTAAGCTTTCTTAACTTATTTCGCATAGAGTTAATGCAGACACAAGGATATGGAAGCAGTGCACCGTGTAGCATCAGCTCTGTGTGCCAATCTTCTTCCTTCAGGTACAGACCTATTTTTGTTGTGTGTGTTTAAAAAAAAAAAATAAATTGTGACCATAGAAAACTGGTGTTATATGGGGGCAGAGAGGAGAAAAGGGAGGGGGCAATATATGTCCTGGCTTGGGTAGAATTCACTTCTGGCTTTTCTTGCCAATCTTGTGAGTGACTTGCTATGATACAGGGCAGGCACTCATATTTTCTTTTGCCTTAGCTTCCTCCTGTAGCAGTTGTGGGAGAGACAAAACAAACTAAATTTGCTTTTGTCAAATATGAATGTCTCTTTCCAAACCAAGATTAAATACTTTTTCCTATCTGGATGGAAAGTGTCAGCTGGTATCTGAAACTGTCTTAAATCGGGTTAGACCTAGAAGCTCTACATCTCTGCCTGCTTTTCTGTTTAGTAAAGGGAGAGTGAGGTTAATCAGCTTGTTTATGTGTGTTCACACTTGCAAAGTTCAGTGGTCCCCAAACCACTTGCTCAGGAGTTCGTTTATGTCATTAGAAGTTCTGTTTCTGAAATATTCCTCGAATCCAGGAACTTATGTGTTTTCTCCTAATGGCTTAAAGTACAAACTAAAATTGTGCTGTAGGCCTTCAGAGCATCTGAAATTTTGAGGCTTTCAGAAATGTAATATGAGAAAAATCTTTTCGAAGATTTCATTTGAGACTAAAAATATCCCTTGATCTAGGTGTTCTGTGCTTAAAGCTCATCATAGTAATGCAAAGACCATGTGAACCAGCTTTAAACTTTAAAGGCTTTTCTTGTTATTCTGGCACGTGATAAAACAACTGTCATACCATTTGTGAGCATATCTATACCGTAGTCATGTATCCATACATGAGTAGTTTTAGAAAATGTCTTGCCCTATAGAAGTGTTCTAATGTGGTTTTTGTTTGTTTATTCCATATTGTGAAATAAATAGATTATATTTGTTTACAAAGCACCTGATATAGACAGGTAATGGCAAAGAGCATTTATAGACATCCTGTAGGGTGAAGAGTTGAGTCCAGCAAGTAGGTTGTAATATGCCTTTTCCCTAGCCTGATGATTATGGTGTTTATTGATAGGACTTTTAACAGCCATCAACAATTACGGAATTGTTCTTGGAGTATGGACCAGTCTCTAATCTCTCATATAGCTTTAAGTGGTCAATATGGGGAAGCTATGAATTAAGGAATTTTGTCGAAATAACTTGAGACATCTGCTGCTCTGTAGTCTTGTTGTCAGGGAAGGAATATTGGATGAAATCCTATTTACTCTGTCAGTGTTAATTTGCTCTTGTTATTGTTCTGTCTGTAAGCTATTCATATTTTAGATAAAGTACATTCTTGTGTGGTAGGAATTAACGTGTAGAATTATTTTTCAGAAAGTTAGTGTTGATCTAATTGTCTGCTCCTAAAATGAGCAAAGCACGGAAGATGGAGGCACGAGCTACTTGTAAGTTGTTCTGTACAATACTGTAATGCTCACCCTCCATTAACTTCTTCCGATGGGACAGGCAATGTCTTATCTTGGTTCAGCAAGGTCTCTGGAGTCTTCCTGTCTTGGGCTTTGTTTTCTATTTTCCTTTTTTAAAAAAAGGAAGTCAAGTCTTGTAATCAAAATATTTTATGTATGCCAGCTAACTTGCAGTACATGGCAGCAGTGTATGAAAAGGCTTGATACTAGGGCCAAAAGGGAAGAGCTTGAATATTCTTCCCTTGACCCACTCGGGACCATGATGAAAACATGTAATTAATATGCAAGTAAATTGCTCTGGCAAGTGGTAGTATCCTGATCCTCAAACTTCTGTGTGGGTATTTGGTGCCTTCTTGAAATCAAAATAACTTATCAGCTGTATGCTAATTACTGTGATGTTAACAAGGCATCTGTGGTCTGCAGTCCTCAAGAAGCTGCTGCTTCATGTCTAAGAGCTCCTCTGGTGGCATCACACAGAGGTAACAGTAATTACTCTGTGGGAATTGTGGTGCCTTTCGACTCTTGGGGGCCTGGCACTCAGGACTAGAGGTCTGACCTGTTGAGTGATACTCAGCGAGTCCTGCCTAGTGACACGAGCTGTGTACGTCCAAGGCAAAACGGCCCCACCAGGTCCTCTTCAGCCTTCTGGATGTTACTTGGTGATGTTAATTAGTTGCTTAAGACAGATATCTTCATCAGAAGAGCTGATAGTTTAGTTGTCATGCAGAATCGACTTTGTATATAGGATGAGGAAAACCACAGTCAGCTGTTGCCACAGCACAATCCTTTTCACAGGAGTAGGTGAGTGGCAGCATACTGAAAAACTCGGCACTTCCAGGGGCTGGTTGTTTCATGCAAGTCAGTTTAATGTAAGTGAGCAAATTGCCCTGCTTGTAAAGAGTGACCAAATGCCACTTTATCTAGGCTTCCTTTCTTAAAATGCTTGCAAATCTGTCTCCGAACTGGTAGTAGCTTTGGGCCTTTCAAGATTGAGAATCCTTTTACCTAGATATGGCTAAAATGCTGCAGGAGGTAGTCCAGCGTACAGATGCCTAAAACTTTGCCCTTTTTAAAATAATATTGGAACGTTGCCTTTTTTGTTCCTTTGGGCCATGTCAGCCTGCTTTGCAGGTCAAAGATGCAATGGGATTCTTTGTCACACATCAGGAGTGACTGAGATAGAGGAGTGTCACACAAGGTTGTCTAGGCTGCAGTTGAATTTGGACAGTGAAGTCCAGATTGAAATGTCTTTGGTCTAGGAATTTTGACCTTGAAATTTCTGATGTTGGGAATTTGTTCTATTTTGTATAGACACGTGAGAAGAAACCCTTCTGAAAATAGACTTGGTTGAAGAGGACAGCGATATCACAAATATGGAGAGGGAGTGGTGAGAATAATGTGCTTGTAAGCTTGTCTTGTTAAAGGCCAACAGTATACATGGCTTGATGGTCTAGTCAGCAGGCTTGCCTTTAAAAACTAATATGCGTGGAACTTTGATATTTAAATTCAGTAGTTTGGTGTTCAGAAGACCCGAGTCTACAGCCCCAAAGCTTAATTCTCCTTGAGTAAGCATCCTCAATTTCTATATATAGAAATGATGAAGTCATGACAGGAAAGGTTCACCATATGTGTGCACATGGATTAGATCAGGGTCTGGCTCAGTTCTCTGTTAGTAAAACGCTTCCTTTTCTTACTCTTTTGTTTCTTAGTTCAGTTTGTAAGTGATCCAGAGCAAGTGCTTGCCTGTGTGCTGCTGTTTAGTGCTTAGTGCAGTTCAGTGGCTTTATAAAGTTGCGTGCAAGTGGTGTCTCCTCAGAAGCTGGCTTCTTGCAGGAGTTACAAATATTATTTGGTATATTTTTTCTTTTAAATATTGAATTACATCTTGAGCACAGAAACAGAAAATGCTAAACATTTATGTCAACATTTGAGGGATTGGGGAAGATATCACTTGATTAATTGGACCTTTCCTGTATTGGCTTATGAGGGGGAAGAGGGCTGTCTTGGACAGGAGGATGTTATGTGGTTAGGACATAAGCTGTCTGAGCTGTAATGCGGAAGTTACCCATTGCTGCTCTTGTGGGGTGGGAGGAAATGGGCTAGGGCATAGTAGGTAACTCCACTGCCTGGTAGAAAAATTATTGTTTCTCTTTAAATACAGTGGAGCAAGGCTGATTTCTTGTTGATGCTGGTGATTCTAGGCAAAGCCTCAGAGCTCTAGAATGACTTGTTTCATAAATTAAATGAAGGAAAGGGTGTTTTTTCGTGGTATTGGAGATGCCAGTTTGAATCTAGCTCTGATCTAGATTAAGCTGCCTTGGTGCTGGAGATGTCAGACTAGAACACTTCTCATCTCAGGATGCCAGCTGGTAGGGTTACCCTTCTGGTGGTTGAGTTCTTATTAATCAGGCTTAGATATCAAGCACCCATGACTTTTGCTGATTGTCACAGCTATTAAAATACCTAAACCAAAATAAATAAATACATAAGGAATACTTAGGCATTCGTTCACAAGCTTGTAACTATCTCCAGCATCATCTCTCTTCTGTGTATATTTAGCTTCCTATATTTAGCTACATGTGTAAGCAATCAGTAGTGTTAAATGGTTGCTTATCATTCAGATGCTGATGTGCCTTTTATGTTTTAAAGCTTAGAGCTCTTTCTGAAGGCTGCGGCTGGTTTGCTCTTTGGTGCTGTTTCTTCTGCAATGCTCTTACAGAATTTCTATAAGCTTCTTTGTCCTTCTGTTCTGCTTTGTGAAGTGGTGCAGGCAGTACTTAGAGCGCTCATATTTTATGAGAAATTTGGGGTGAGTGCACTGTTTCTTTCTCCTCCTTGCCTTTGCTTTCTCCACAGTGTGCAATTGCACCGGGAACTGTGGTGATTTTTTTTTCATACCAAACTTTCTGATCTGTTTCTGCCTTTAAGTGACTACTGTATCAGTAAGTAAAAGCTTTGCAAGCTGTTTCCTCCAACTTACGATTTAGTAAGTACTGACGAGCATGGCCAGTCTTCACACATGCTCAACTAGGGTATCTTTGTCCCCTAAGGCAGCAAGTCCCCTGTGGACTGTCTCTGGGCTAAGGTTAGTGATGTTTGTTTGCTTGAGGAAAGCTCTGATGGATGAGAGATGTAGCACTACAGCTGTCTTTCAGGCAGAAAAAGCTCCCAGTTGCCTGGGAGAGGCAGCAAGGTAGTTTATAGAAATGTTTTGAAGAGGCTGCACTGCAAGTAAGGAAGAGGTGTAGGGGAGGAAAATACCTCAATTTTTCTAGTTCAAATAAAATACAGCAAACTTTTTAAGAGAGGGGACAGATGACTGAGAACTCCTTCAAGGTGTGAGTTTCTCCTCTGACTGTTTAGCATATTTTTTTCTGATCTGTTGTCAGTGTGGGCTATGGAGCTTCTAGGGAAAGTGATGGTCATGTGAAGGGTGGAAGTGGGCAAGAAGAAATGTAAAGGATGGAGAAGCACAGGGGGAGTGCCAGTCTTTGTAGCTGCCCTATGCCCCACCCACATGTGTTTGTGGTATCTGAGGGGCTTGATCAATCATAATTCAATTAATTTGAGCAAATATTGCATGTTGTCACCTGGCCATTCATCACACAACAACGCTAGTCTGCTACTGTGCTTTGTGGGTGTGAGGCTGTAAATGCAGCTATTGGTGCTTAGGACTTAAATGTAGCAGTGGCTTGATGATGAACTGGTAACAGATGGAAATGCACTGGCTTATACGGCATGTGTTCTGTTGGGATATATGTTGGAGCACCTATCATTTTTTCCTTGGTAATAATTCAGAGGGTGGAATTGAGAAAGATGTTTGTGTGCTTAGAACCAGACCTCTGCTGAGAGGCACCAGAACTTACTGCTCAAGTAATCTTTGATGCAGTAACAGAAATATGAAGGAAAGGTGCAAAGGAGTGGCTGGATAAGTCCTTAAGCATTGAGCTTGTTTTGGTTATTGTGACAGTGCACATGAATTTGGGGTTACTGGAGGGAATAACTTGCCTCTTTTTTAGATGAAGTGGATACAAGCTCTCAGTTGCCATGTCCATGAACTAACTTCTTTCTCTCTTCATTTGCAGTTACGTTGTCTCATATCACACAGCTGGTTCTGAGTCACAACAAGCTTACAAGTAAGTATACCCCTGGTTTTGGACTTCATTACAGGCAGTTGAGCAGTATTCAAAAGCTGACACTGCTAGGTTGTGGTTGTTTTTTTAATAGAGATCAATGTCACTGTAAGAGTGCTTCTTGGTGAAGCACTTCCTTAAAAAGAAGGAGATTGAGGATGTGGCATAGCATCTGTGTTCAACTTGCCTTTTCAACTTCAATACAGATCTGCCATGTATTGGAGGATCTGAAATTATCAGTCTTGTCACCAGTTCAGCCAAAAATCCAGTCCTTACCATGGCTTTGAAGTCTTTATGTTTAGGTGAGGACTTCTGAATTATTGTTTTTAACTGTATCAGAAATGATATAGTTTGCATTTTAGTAGATGGATAATTTGACTGAAGCAAGTGAAAATAAGTTACAACTCAACTGCATTATATGTATAATCAAACATGTGAGCAAGGCCCAAGTGAATGTGAGCTTCAGGCATGAAAGTCAAGCAGTCTACTACTGTCAAAAAAGAATCTTCTGAGTGTAAGCTGTCTCTTGCTTGTACTGCATGCACCAACTTCAGTTATTACCTTGTGGATCCTACCTCTCAGAGTAAAGAAGCCCTTAAGTGAGGTGTTGGTGAATAGCATGTCATGAGAGCAACATAAACCTGAGACCAGTCCTTCCATTTTTGGAACTGAATTTTTTAAGGGTGTATGAAATGGTGAGGGGAATGGAACCACCAAAGGGGGTGTGTGTTGAGGAGATCACTGGATAAGCACTTTGGCATGTACCAGGCTATACCCAAGGAAAGCTTTACAAATTGAGATGAGTTTAAAAAAGAATCAAACAAAAAAAAATTTCCCAATAAAAACCAACTTACCAAACTCTAAACTACTTGCTGCATGAGCTGTAAGATAGTACGTATTATTTAAAACATAAGTATTAACGTGAAAATCTCACTTAAGGCTCTGAACATTTACAGAGAATTAAGCATGAGGAAGAAATGAAAATATTTTTAGGTTGCAGCACATAAACACTTCTCTGGATGCAGTTCATTGGGTACTAATGTGTAGCTTAAAGGGTCTGTAATAGTAGTAAGGCACTTAGTGAGCACTGTGAGAAGTATGAATTAGTTATTCTAGGCCCTGCTGCTGATTGTATAGAGTCCTAGTGTCCTCTAGACTGGCATCTTGCTATTTCATTTTGTCCCTGTTGTAGTTTTCAAGTAAATCTCAATTTGTTTATAAGTATGACCAGCAATTTCCAGCTATCTAACTTCTAAATGATGACCAATGGGTAAATTCATGGGCAAATTCAGGCAGGGAAAATTGTAAATATTGCTATTAAACACACAGCTCTACCCCTGGATTAGAAGGTTGTGAAGTTACAAATAGCTGGAAGCTGAGAGGGTGTTTTGGGAAAGCATTATGGTAAACTTGCTTTGGGCATATTGCTGTCTGGTATCTGATACCAGCCACTGCTGGAGTTGGGCTACAGGGCCACCCAGCTGGTGGCTTTTGTGTTCCCTCAGGTTGCTCCAGGCAGATGTCTGTCTCTGAACTTGAGCTGCTTAAAAGCTAGATAGTTAATTGTATCCAGCCACTTCAGCTTCCTCTGCAGTTTTTGGACAGTTGTGGGCTCCTTGGGATAGCAGTTCATTCTGCACACCCCTACCTAATGCTTGTGGTCATCTGAAGGTGGGTACCTAGTGCTGCCAGGTAGAACTTCTCTCTGGTGCCGATTATGTGCTCTGGTATCTTCTGTCTGAATGGCTGCTTACCTGGCACAAGGAGTTGTAAGCATTGCTCTGGGTTAACTTGACTATTCTTTATCTGGGATTTGTAAAAATCCCACAACGTTTGAAAGCTAATGGACTTTCAAGGACTTAATCATCTCTTCCATGTGACACAGTAAAAAAATGTAGCTAAAGGGTGAGTTCAGCTGAACAGAGAACTGGCTGGGCAGGTAGCAGGTAACTATCTTGCTTTGAAAAAGAGAAGACAGGTTAAAACTCCTGCAAGGAAACTTGAATCATGGTAAACTTGGCTGTCTGAGAACTGGGCCTGGGGAGGGTGACATGTTTCAGCATGAGCACCAGAATTAAAAGCTAATTACCTAATCCATGTCCTAGGTATGGTCTTAGCTGTAGAACTTGACTGGGTTAGGAAGAAGATATGGTAATAAGCAGTGTCCAAGAAGGATGTGTTCAGGTTGATTTGAACTATTCAAGAAAAATCCAGAGTACACCATTTGTTTAAAGCAGTTTTAGCTTTCAAAATACCAGTTTAAGGATTGCCACTTTGCTAAAATTGTGTTATATTAAATATTAGCTTTTAATTACTGTTTTCTTTTAAAGTAGCCCTTAGATCAGCAGACTGCAAGTCTATCTGTTCTCTAGCACAGGGAATTCTGTCAGCCTTTCTAATTGCTGTGCTTGGGTTTCTTTCATGGCAAAGTAAAACCACTGCTTCTCCTGAAAAGAAACTCATCAAGTCTGAAACTTACTATTCTTTCACAAATTGATGTAGACATTTAAATAGACAGCACGCATCTTTAAAAGGCTAAATTTCAAGTTCATATTTGCGTATTTGACACTGTTGACCTAATCTTTTAAGCTATGTAATTAATTGGCTTAGCAGGTTATTCTTAAAATGACTAAGAAGCTGGTGGCAATGACACTTGACACACTGCACTAAGGTCATATTAGCATCTTCTACTAGCTTTCTGCCATTTAAATGAGGGTTCTGCTTGCTTTTTTTCTGGTGTTTAGAGTAAATATGTCTATCTGGAAGAATAAATACATGCAAGAGCTGGATATGCATATTTTTATGTAACCATAGTTCGTATTTTTGCCAGAAAACCCTACTAAAAGTAAACTTTCACTAGCAACTTGAGGATTGCACTCTTAAGTCCATCATACTGCTATAGAATATTTCTCTGGCATGGTTTTTATTTTTTGTATCCCATTCATACTGCAGGTGCTTGTGCATTTACATGTCTAAATCATTCCTTATCAGAAGTACTCAAATCTACGTTGATTTTTCTGGAGAATATTAGGCTGGATTTTTTTTTCTGCTGTCTGGTGCTGTGCTAATGGAGGAATCTTGAACTGGCTGCTTCTGCTCTAGGCAACTTCTGCAACAGTTGAGTCTGTCCTTTGCTGCTTGATGAGAATTTCTTGTGCTTCAAAATCAGAAGCAAAACCCTATGGGAGGCCTAATAGCTGTAATTTTGCAGTCTTGTTGAACCAGTTGCTGCATAAGTGACAAACTTGGCATGATTCCACTTTGGGGTCTCTGGTAACTGTCCAGTTGAAAGCAGAGGGAGAAAGTGAGTTATTTGTGTGTTTTCCTAATATAGATGCATGGGCCAGTGTCTCTATATATTGTACTGGGAGTTTTTAGTTCCATCATTTAGTGATTTAAAGCCTTCTATCCAGTATACAGCTGAGAAGTGAAATTAAAGAGATTCATGCTTATGCTACGAGCCTGCATAGGTTGTCTGATCCTGACCCAGGTGTCTTTTGAAACCATTGGCTAACATTGAAGTAAATGGAATAGAAGTCCTGACAGATATTCCTCAAATTTGTGGAAATGAGTGGCTGAAGGATAGATATCTGTCCTTAAGTGTGGTGAATTAAATCTAGGTAGATGTGACTGAGTTGTCTTTGTTCCACGTCATTTGATGGTAGCTAGGGGACACAGAGCTGATATTCACCTCCTGCTCAGTGGGATAGTTAACAGGATATGAATAGTGGTAAGGAATCAGGGCAGCTGTGCTGGGGAGGTATGGAGGGGGTTGAAGCCACGGGATGTACTTCTGTAGAAACCGTGCTTGATCAGTTTGGTCAGCCACTAATATTGTTTCTGCAACAGTAATAATTTTTGTGGGTATCCATTCTACTGTTTTGATCACTTCTACTTAAGGTCTGCTTCACAGAAGGCAAAATGGAATGTGGCTTCTCTTGAAGTCAGCCACTTGCAGCCTTGGCCAGTTGCTCTTTCTGACACCCCTGTGCAGGACAGAAGGGAACATAGGGTGTTGATGTAGATCCGCATGTTTGCAGGGCTAGCCAGCATGCTTCCTCTTATGTTGCTGCTCAGTGGTTGATGCTGGGGTGGCCATGTAGTTGCATGACATTAAGGTGTGAGTGGTTTCCAACAGCGTGGACTGTCATGAGACTTCTGAAGTTTTGTGTTAAGGAATTTGTCATAGAATTTCTTAATCAAGCTTTGTCCTGTTTTGTTCAACCTCTTCAACTAGAATTAGTGGTTTCATAACAGTTCTGGGGGACAGTTTGGTAATTGAAGAATACTGGATATCTGGGGAGCCCATGTCAGGGAGAGGAAAGGCATATTGCCAAGCTTGGCTGTCTGTTCTGCTCTGGGACTTGCCCCATGTCATTTCAAGCAGACTGGTTTGGAGCTCTGTGAGACAGTGCTCCATGAGCACTGATGAGTGAGTATGAGGTTTTTTTTCCCAGCTGGGAATAAGGTTTGTGTATCACATTGTCTTGAGGGCTTGGTGGTTTTTGTAATTGGTTGCACTAGAACACCAAATGGCTGCCTTTGACTGGAGGAAAAAAAGTACCTTTGCAGGCTCAGACTGAAGTTAGCTGGGTAGATTGGGCTTCACCTTTTGGTCCCCTTATGTCACTGGCTTTGTAAATGAGCAGCAACTGGAGCAGAATTAGCAACAGAGAAACTCCTATTCTTAAAAGAAACTGTTTGAGCACATATATTGTGGCTTTTGCCATACTTGCCTTCTTTTTTTCCTTGCAGAGCAGCTTTTGTGAACTATTTTGTAATTAAGTAGGAAGTGATACTGAAAGTTCTAGATTTTAGATAACTAGGCTAACTCAAGGTATTATCCAAATACTTACTAGGATGTGGAATTCTGTATACACTTTATAGCCACACGTAATATCCTTACTTGATATGCTGATGAATTTGACAAATAAAATCCTTGTACTATGTCATGAATAGGAAGTGTGCTTGAAGAGCTTTCAGAAGCTCAGGTTAAGTGTAATCCAACTCAGGGAGCACACAGCTGGAAAGCAGGCTGAAATATTAAAGGTTTTTTCAGCATTGACAACAGGAACGCGTGCTGGTCACCAGTATGTGCACAATCATTACACTGCCAACTTGACATGTTTTGTTTTCACTTATGTTTGAGATATGCTCTAAGTTTTTAATAACTTGTAACTACTGTAACAGACTTAGCTACCTGAGGTGATTCATTGATGTAATCATTTGGAGTATCTATTCAGAGGTTCTAGCTTTTGTGTCATTATCTGGTCATACCAGGGGTCCATGAGTGTTTCTGCTGTCAGTGGAAATACCGGTATTGTATGATTTGTCCATTAGAGGTCACTGTTTAAATAGCTTTAGTAGTTTTTCATGGGAAAAAGCTTATGCTTCTCATAGCAATTCGGCCTGCCTGGTAGGTAGATGCTGTGGACAACAGCTTACTTCTTGCTGCTCTCCTTTGTCTCCTTAACCTCAGGTGATCCTGTGTTCACCAGCTTCACCATATTCTTGTGCTGCCTTTAAGTGTTCTCAAAAGTTGTCTTCTATTCATAGCTTATTCCTGATGGTTTTTTTTTTTCCTCTCATGGTCTGATTCCTTGCCCAATATTAGCAAATATCTGAATGATGAGAGATTGGAAGCAACTGTTTTTTCTCAAACCTTCCTGGTAATAACCTGATAGTGCATTCTTTGTCCTCCTCTCCTTTTCCTCTGAACTGCTGTCCTGTACTGTCCTCTCGTCTTTTCACTGCTCTTCCTTGATTCTCAAGTGTACTCCATTACTCATCTTTAGTTCTTTTTTTAGGGAGGTGATCCATTATTTTTTTTTCTCCTGGTTCCAATTTCTACACGTGAATTTTCAGAGTTTACTTTCTGATCCTGTCAGAATAGCTGTGTCTCATTGATCATGTTCCTTTAACAGCCGCATGGTCACCCTTTATCATCCTTGTGCACTTTGCCTTCTTTCAGCAGAACAGTTCAAAACTCTCTTTTTTTCTGCTCACACAGCTTAATGCTTCTTTGCTCTACCATTTCCTCCTAAATGGTCTTGTTCTCTGTGCATGACCAGCACAGAAGCTTGTCCCTTCATTGCTGTTAACTCAGTGTCCTTGATCTTACTTAACATTCTGCTAAAATCCCTTAGTGTCATTTTTATATTAGGGCATCTCCTTTATGAGTTACCTTTCTGGCTGTAGTGTATACCTAGATGTATTGGAGGCAGTCCAAAGACAGTTAGCAACACTGCATCTGTATGTCTTGAATTCCTTCCCAGTCTAGCTGCTTTGTCTTCTCCAGACTGCTGAAATGTGTAACAGTGTCTCCCACTGGTATTGTCTGACACTTTGCTTTTTGCCTGGTATCAGGTTATTTATATAGCCAACTTGCTTTGACTTCTGGAGGGGATTAGATGCCCCTGTACTCTTTACCTTTCTTGCTTCTTGTGTTCTCTTCTACTTTGCTTCTACCTCTGCTTTCTTCTGGTAAGTCATTCTGCACTGTTGTACTAACATAATGTACCCCCCAAATGGTGCAAATAAGCTATCTGCATAGTGCAACTAGGGTTGTGTCCAAAGCACAAGACTTCCACTTAACAGCGGCCTCCCAACTGTGCCTGGGAGTGGTACTATAACTGTAAGCCTTTCTTCTTTATTGTATATTTTTATTTGGTTTTACTTCCTATTTCTGGTGCACAGGTCTCTAAAGGGAACTATCTTTATGAATGCAGTGCACAGGGAGGGAGGGAAGGAGAGAAAAGGAGATCCCTATATATGTGCCTTAACTAAATTGTGACATCTGAGTTCTGCACAAATGTTTAGATTAAATATCTTGTTAGCTTTTTTCTTTTCTCCCTGAAAAAAACCCCAAACCTTTGGCTCTGGTTATTTAGCTTTAATAATATAAATTTTGGTTTTAAGAACCTTTGGGTGAATGAAGTAGAATAATTTATTGAAAGAGTTTTGTGATGTTATGGTATAAAGAGTATATGCTGAAATTACTCCAATTTATGCATAAATTAAATTATCAAAGCTTGTGCTGTATGGCAACAAAGCTTGGCATCTGTTTGTATGAAATACAGCACTAGATACAAATCATTTGTCTTTAATGTAGTTATTCAGGAGCTATTGTTCTTCTTTTATTAAAAGGCATCTGCAGACATATTAACTCCTTTTTTGTAAGTCTCAATGTTTTCTGACATGTTTTAGTACAAATTTCTTGTGTCTTCACTTATCTCCCAGTGGCTTAAAATAGCTGTAATTTTTTTTTTTTGTGGAAGCTCTATACAAGTAATCCTTTTCCATGTCTGTATAGAAATTGTAATGTAAAATTGTTGGAAATCCTCTTGCCAGATATAGATTATTTTGAAGTTGGTATTTTCAAAGCTAGTGAATGTTGCACAGGTGAGCACTCTTCATTAAAGAGCTTAATTTTTATCAAGTTAAAGAATTTACTGTCAAACAAGTTGAGTGGATTTTTTTTTTTGTTAATATTGAGGGTAGATTAGGTCTAGATCGAAGGGAAACTGGATTTAGGTTTGTATATTTGGTTTTGTAATCTATTGTCTATATTTTCTTTGTTTTTCCAGAAATTGGATGTGTTGGTGTGAGGTGGATAATGACACAGCATTTCTTTCAGACAGCTCACTCATCTGGCATCTTACTCTTTCCGTTGGTGTCCTGTGTCAAAAATACTGTAGAGTGAAATAACCCTTAGGGTGAAATAATTGCCTGATCTTTATCTGAGGATGGGCAGTTTGTGGTGATGTGGTTTCTCTTGTCTAGGAGGAATATGTGCTGTAGCTGGAAATGAAATGTATAGTCAGCTGAAGCCTGGGATCAGCTAATGTAGAGGTGCAGGGAGGGCTTCTGTACCATACCAACACAAAGAAGTGACGGGGGTGTAGGGAGCCCAAACTAAGAGAGTTGAATTCATTCCCAGCTCTGAGGACTGGAACTCATGTAAATACATGTGCTGACTTTGCTGTTGAGCAGTGAGCTTTTTTACTGCAGCCTCTTCCTGTGTGTGTTTAGAGAACAAGCTGCTGTCTTTGATAAACAGTGTCAGCATGGCTAGGTCTGTGGTGCTGAACGGAAAAGTCAGTTGATCCAGATAGCAGTGAAAAGTAGTCCTACAGGAGTTCTTAAAAACATTTCAGCCAAATAAAAAGTGTAGTCTACTAATATTGCCCAATAGCCCACACTGAAATTATTGACTATTTGTTAGATAGTCACAGTGAAAGTAAACAAGCACTGCTAAGCACTCAAGTAGATCTGTCTTCCTGAGTGAGAGGCTGAAGTGACCTTGACCTGTGAGGGGTAACCTGTAGCATCTGTTCAAGACCTGTTGTTCAGGATATGTTTGTATAGTCCCTCTTGTAAATGGCAGGTAGCATGTTAAATAGACTGAAGAGAATATTGAGGGCGGAGAAGGTGAACATGGTGAACTTCAGTTGATGTGGTTTAACTAAAGGTGGCTACTGTGCAGTAGTGTGTAATTATGAAAAGATCACGCTTAAACAAATTAAACACCTGAAGGAGACCCACTGAGATTTAGTGAGAGCATTTGCAATTGCATTTGGTGGAAGCCTAATAGCATTAAATTGAGATTTATTTATCAGGTAAAGTTCTTCAGGCCTGCAGAAGTTACTTTTCTTAACTGTTCCCTGCTATTGGAATATCAACACATACAGATGATCTGACCTGTAACAAGAGGATGTAGCCAGTGTTCTTCAGCATTTTGATGGTGTACTACGTTTTTTTTTTTTTTTTTCCTGACATACAAGTAAAATAGCAAAGCATCCAAAACTGTGCACCCCTCACAAAACAGTTATTGAATCTGAAGACGTTTTGGTCCACTATGGTACTTGCATGTCACACTAATTTAAAAAGCTTGGCTAATAATCTGTTTTCTTCCAAGTTATTTGTAGAAATGAAGGGGTATGTTTATAACAACATTTTTATACCAATCCTCACTTAAGCAGTGCTGTTTCTTACTGCTGTAAAAAGGCTAACAAACATCAGATTTTTGTGAGCTATTTTGGTGTGGTTTCATTTCTTTAGTGTTAGGTGATATATTTTCAACCTAGTAATCCCTCCCAAACCTCTGTTCCTGGTTTCTAGTATTTCTCTACAAACTCTGAAGTGCATCTTAGGCTTTTCTCTCAGAGGAGAACAGATTTGTCTTCACTAGATGTCACTTGATTCCTAGTCTTGTCTCAGGCTTTCTTGTGCTCACAGCACTTCTCTTAGACTCTGGCTTCTAAATGAAAACTGTTTATTGATAAATTGCTTGGGTAGCACATCATAGTGAGCTACAGCATGCTTTAAACATGTTCATAAGAACATTTTCATAACAGCAGTGCTTCTGTGGGAAATTGCAAAAAAAAAAAAAAACTCTGCTGGTTTCTGGAAAGAGCTGAATATTAAGGAGACAGGTTTGTTTTGAAGTTTTCGGTGTGAGGAAGGTTAGTATCTATCTTTGGATGAGGGTGGAGGGTGAGCAAAAGAGGAGACTTAAACTACCTAATGTGTAAATTCACTACTGATGCTTCACTTGGGATCAGGATTCTCTTCATTTAACTGCCAAGTGTGATATCAGCATGCCTATGAATATTTAAAATGAAAACTGTTGTGTTCTCCCTCTGCTAATTCCTCTTTCATTTTGGTGAAGCTGATTGCTTCTCTCTCGGTATAACAGAACCCTTGTCAAATTAATCTAAACATGACTCCAGCTCTGAGTACAGTTATATTGGATGCACAAAATGAATTATATATTCAGTATTCTAAATTCCTCCTCCCCCATGAAATGTGAGTAACGTTTCATGTCTTTATGACCTTTACTCTAAGGGATCCTTACTCATGAAAAGTTCGTGTTGATGCTAACTGGATTAGCAACAGTCTGCAGAACTGGTTTTATCATTTTGTATAGCCCACAGGTATTACTTTAGACTTAAGAAGTAGGTTTTTGCTCTTGGCAAGAAAACCTTACCTGGAATCCACAGTGGACTGATAGCGCTCTCAAAGGTCTGTATCGAGTTCTCTTTTACTGTGTATTACTCTCAACTAGCTTTTAAGTGGAACAGTTTAATGAGAAACAGGCATAGTCTTATAAACCTGTTCTCTGACAAGTAGTTCTATTTTAATAGCTCTTCTGGATAAATACTCCCTTAGAACCTGTAAAGGTTTGGAGTACTACTGAATGTCATGTTCCTAGGTACTGCAAAATCACTTTATTAACTAAAGAAATATTCTGAAAAAACAGAGATTCTGTCACTTCAAGTTTCTCAAGATGCAAATGCCAAAGAAACTAATCATGTTTTAAATAATTAAAGTTCTTATTTCACTTGATGTCTGATTTAAAACCCATTGAATTCAGTGGGAGGTTTTGTGTGGCCTTTGAATCATATTTATTGAGGAGATCGTAAGTGTACAGTTTAATGAATAGGCAGGTATTACAGATACCATTTTCCAGCAGTGGGACAATGTTTATTTTGAACATTCAGTGTTAAGGTATAAAAGAACTGAAATGTTTAACTCAGTTTGCATATTATGTGTTCCTGTAATGGAGACTTACATTTTTACTAAATCTTTTCACTTGTCCCAATTGGGTAGTTCATTGACTTACATTTTTCATCTGAGCTTCCTTGTCTACAATGTTTCATATTTTAGTTTTAAATTGTAAAGGAAATTTTTATGTGGGTCTCTCTTCTTAAGAATGTCTTCAGAAATGTTTCATTTAATGTTGGTCCCTACAAAAACCCAGACTAGATTTCGTCTTTAGATGAAAAGCAAATGAGACTTAACCTTGCAAACACCGGAGTTTTACTTTTAAAATTGTGAGGATTCCTGTTGTTTTCCAGTGCTTCACAGAATCTTTTAAGAGAAATAATCCTGGAGATCATTTGATGAAGCCTGTGCATTTTGAGCTGTGTGAAGGGCCCTGCCACCTCAAGAGTTAACTGCATTGCAACTTAGATGAATGACTGAAGAGTGGCAGAGTGGAACTGGAGGGGGAAAATGCACCTCCTTTTATCCTCTTCTGTTTTCTGTGATGTGCCTCGTTTGTCAGATGTTAGGTATGCAAAAGGAGCTGGATTTAGGTGTCAGTTCTAAGTAGTGGTATGAGAACCTCTTTCTGCTTTATGAGAAAGGGTTACATCTGAGACAGTTAACTCCAAGCTGCTTTAACTGATTTAAATGTTCCTAGCATGTTGCTCTACATGATGACAGCTGTCTCCATCTAATCCAGTATCTGTTCCCCAACACAGGGCAGCATCAGACCTCTAGTAGAGATAGATATCTAGTGTTGGCTTCTGGTTCTTGATGTGGAGAGGGAACTAAGGTCCAGATCCAGGATACTTAGGTGTGGTGTTAGTAGGCATTGAATAGTTTTAGTCCTTCTTAAGTATGTTTTGGAAATCATATCAGAACTTTTGAACAGCTGCTACTTATGTAGGAATAAAATGCGGCAACTCAACTTGGGTGAAAGGCTGCTTTGATGAGAATATATTTTAGTGCCTAAAAAATTGCAAGTAAATTCATGACAAAAAAGGGACTATTTGTTTTTAAACGTTTTGAAGTATAACACGTTTCCAGTCCTTATTTCCAGGAGTACAAAGTCCTTCTATTGCTTGGTGTGTAGCCTGTAGACCCTCTCTTTCACACTCAACCAAGCTCTTGAAATCAAGGTGAAGCCTACAGGTGTCATAGTGAACCACCGTATGCAATTTCCAGTATTGAACAAGGGGTAGAAAGCTGTTCTTGGTCTTATGAAGTGAAACTTAATATGAATGGGTCTTCATGATGTCACTGAAGCTTCCCAGGAGAATGCAAAGGAATTGGACTGCCAAATTTTACTAGCATTTGCTGAGGGGGAGTTTAGTTGTTAATGACACTGGGCAGCAGATGGTCTTAGAAGAGTTGTTAAGACACTGTGGATCGTACTGTAAATATGTGGGTGAATGGAACCAGGATGCTTGACAGTTCACTCTCACAGCTCGTCATGAGAAGGTGACTCGAATGGAATTTCATATTGCCAGAATATGAATTTCTTGGTATTTGGCAGTCTGCTATGTATCTGGGAAGAATTCTGCAACATAACAGTGGGATGGTAGTCGGGACGCACTTAGTTGTGTAAAGTTCGGAACAGAGAACGTAATATGCTTAGTCAGCCTTGCTTGACCACTGCAGATCTTGAGACCTAAAGGTACTGAACATGTGCAGTTTAGCTACAAGACCAGTACAGGAGTTAGTTTTGATCTCCCGTTTTACTTTGAATCCAAGAGAGCATTGATTCATATTACAAATGAATCTGAATTGTTGAACCAGAAAATAAGCTGTTACAGGAAAAAGTCCTCTCTCCTCTACTACAAGCCTGGTCTTGACTTACTCTTCTGCGTTTCCTTCTCACAAAATACCTCCAGCCCCTCCATCCAAACAAAAACATACAATCGTGGATTGGGGCTTTTTATTTTGATTTAACAGGATGAGGCATAAAGTATTTCATCCAAATCCTTTGCTAAATTTTTAGCCTTTTTCTCATCTCAGCCTGCTTAACCATGCAGCTTTTAGTATGGCTTGAAGAAAATAATGATATAAAGTATCCTAAGTCTGATTCACAACATGAAATACAGTATGTGGGAATTACATAGATATAACAGAAACTTAGGGGACAGTGTGTAAGGACACATCTCCTATTGTTCACTAGGGACACTTAGTCACATCTGTGCCCTGACAAAAGAAAACAAAATTAAAAACCTCTAATAAGCTAGCCAGTGGTAGTTGAGTTTTTGCCCTGTGTTTGGAAGTGGGATGAGCAGGTAGAATTTGAGACTTTTCAATTGTGTAGTAACCCATTGAAACTAGAGTTCTCTTTGATGCTGTGATCTTCAGTGTGACGATGTCTTCATGAAGACATCTCTGGAAGCTGCTTTGTTTGTGTCTTGATGTCTAGGTGTCATGTTTTTCTGGGTAGTTTCAGGGGGTTTTTTGGATTCTTTTGTAGGGGGTTTTTATGCTTTGTTGTTTGTTTGTTTTAAATGAAGGTGGCCATTCACCTCCTTCCTTGAAATGATTCCTCCTCTCTCCACAGTCTCCTAGCTTAAGTCAGAAGTGAAATAGAATCTTAAGAATTCATTTATTCTTAAGGGATGAAACAAGCTGCTTTGAACAGGTATTTGAAAGGACACATCTGCTAAATCAGGGTTGCTGGTTCAAGGTGGGTCAGTAACTGGGTCCAGCTTCATTGTTTGAACTCTTGTCAGGCTGCTTGGAGAGTACTTGACTCCACCTTGTGGTCCTTTCACAGATGCAGAACAGCTTTGCTGCTGCTCCGTGATGCAGGAGGTCACTAGGTAACTAAATCCACTGTGAATAGGCCTGACTAAGTGTAAGATGCCTGTTAACCAACACTGATTCATCTGAAACGCCTACAAGGTATTGCTTTCCTCTCATGAGGGTAGCACTAACAAATTGTTTTTCTGGTCTGGAGAGTTTCTGTAGTTAGGCCTCACAACAAGATCAAATATGTTTTGGGGGTTTCCTGTCTTTGTAGTGATAGTATTGTTCTTGGTGTAAGATGTATTTTTTTATCTGTCTTTGAGAACTCTCAGTGTCTTGGATGATAATAGCTTCTTAATCTCTCGATCATCTTGGTGATGGTTTTCAGCCTGAATGATTGAAATACGGAACTAACATGTAGACAGCCAAGCTGACTGTAGGTTTGGTTAAGTTTGGCCTCGTGAGCATCAGGCTCTTGTTTCAGTGTACCCACAACAGAGCTCTGCATTACATTTAGCATAACTTGTAAAGTTAAGTTACACTGTGTTTTCTAGGAGAGAGTAATCTCTTATACTGTCCAAAAGGCTGAAACCGCCACACCAAGTTTTTACTAATTGCGTCAACAGTATAACAGCAGGAGAATTGCATTTGGTCTCAGCATTGTTCAGGCTTTGACTAAACTAAACCCTGTGTTTTCTACTCCTTCTGATTCCTGATCCTCCATAAACAGAGTATCCATTTGAGAAGAGCAGAAGCATTGTTTGCCAGTCCATTGCATCTCATCAAAGTCAAATTATAAAGTCTGATTTCCGAAAGGAAAACATTTTAATACTGATAATTACTGTTCTGGTAAAATACTGAGGCTGGAAACAGCTGAATTATGTCAATTAAAATCCTCAGTTAACTTCTGTTAGGGAATAATTTCAAGCAATAGTAGTAGTACATTATCTTTTACTTTCTGAAGGCACATAATTCTTGCCATCAATGAGTGACAGATACGCATGGACCAGTTGGAAAATACCACAAAGGGAGGGCTTCTAAATGTTCAGATTTGCCTTAATGACTTTATAAAAAAAGTCTGCTTTAAGTCTCCTGCAATGACTATCACCCTCAGCAGTAATATTTATGTAGTGTAATTAGAGTGTTTGTTAGGGATCCTGTTATTGTTCACAATGTAATTAGGCTTATAATCTAGTAGATGTGACATACTATAATAGTCTGCTTTGTAAACATTATTGACTCCATTTTAAGACTTGAGATTGCCTCATGCCAAGAAATAAAAGAAAATAATGGCCTCATAAAAACTTCTGATTATTTAGATGTGCACTCTATGGGTTCCTGGTGCAGTCAAATTTGAGACTGAACCAAGGTGAATATTGAACACAGGTGCACACTTCAGTGCAGGTGGTTTGCCAACCTCCTTTTTTGTAAACCTCAGCTGTCTGCTTAATCTCACTAAGTGTAAGGGGGAAAAGATGCAAATCTGAATAGCTTTTTAACCTCATCTGCATGCACATATTCATATTGTGCTTCTGCCTTATTTTTCATGTTTCTAGATAATAACCAGGTAGTGATTTGTTGGTAATCCAATGTAGGATTGGATGTAGCCATGTATATGTATTGATCAGTTAGTCACTTGTGGGAGGTAATGGAAAGGAGGAGGAAAGTGGGCTTGACTGAACTTAATTTTTTGTAAATTTTGTTGTATCTTAAATGAATGAGAAGTTGGATACCAGATTATTTAGGCAGTAAGCAGAATGGTCCATTGCTAACAATGATTTTTTTGTTAATAAAGCTGTTGTATTGGTGTAACTACTTGTATCATTCATTTTTCAACTCCAGTAATGAAGTGATCCAAGACCTGTGTGTGCTACATGAACTCAGAGGACGGCCTGCTTCCCTTTGTTAGTCTGTGAGAGCATTTGTTGTCCCTGTCTATCTCTGCAGTGGTCTTTATTGTTTAGTCAAACTATCTTGCAGTACTGGTTGTAATTTTCTGAATTGTACAAAGTGACTGCTCTGAGCAATGAGAACAGATTTCCATATAGGAGGCATTTTTAATATAACCTTTGCTTTTATTGCAGTAGCTATTAGATGCTGTTTCTACTGCCAGCCACTGTACAAACAGAGCGAAAGACATATGCTAGTAAAGTATCTACAGTCTAGGTGGCTTGCCCTAATTGCAGTATCTCACTGTGCAAACTTTCCCACAGCTGTGCCAGCAAACATTGCAGACCTGAGAAACATAGAAGTACTCAACTTTTTCAACAACCAGATCGAGGAGCTGCCTACACAAATTAGCAGCCTTCAGAAGCTCAAACACCTGAACCTGGGGTGCGTATCTTAATATAAAAAAATTGCTGTAATAGATACTGTCAAACCTTGTCACAACTGAACCTGGAACTTCTTCTCTTTTGCTATTGAAGTTTCTTTTTAAAAGTGCTTGTGATAACGTGGCAATTATGGCTTCAGAGTGTTTAGCTAGTGTCCTGGATAATCAGATACTTAAGTGATCAGGTACTTACTCTGGGTAAACTGGTAACTATTTAAAGGTACAGCAACTTACATTCATCTAATACTGAAGTAAAACTTTAAAATTATTGAATTTTACTTCCCTAGCAAGTGGTTGCTGTGTAAAAGCCAGGCTCTGTTTCTGCTTCTGCATTGAAAAAAAACCAAACCACCAACAAAAAAATCCCCCAACAAACCAAATGCTAATTTTTCATGTAAATTTAGGACTTTAATTCTATCATCCCATAAAGAAATTTTAATTTCTATTAAACCTGTAAAAGAGGCAACATTTTTAAATATGGTGTGCATTTAATTCCAAGAGGTGGTATTGACTGAATTTGAGCCAGAGGCTTTCCTGTTAAGTGTTCATATACTGTATTCCAGTAGAGTTGGTGATACTTGCAGAAGGCTTTCTTGAATTATTAGAAAATAAATGAAGCACAGAACGTTCTTAAAACTAACTGGGCATATTGAAGTGTAACTAGTCAGAAAAGCACTGGTAGAGGTAAGCTTTAGCTTTAAAGGCTTCGCATATAAAGAATGTTTGTAGTTTACGATTTAAATCTCTAACCACCTTTAACTGAGGATTTTTCTGGTTTAAGTACCAAAAGATTTTTGCAGAGGCTCTGTGTATCCTGCTTTAGATACTTTTGTAAAGTGCTGATCATTTACCGGCATTCCAACAGTTCAAGATGCCGTTCAGTGTTTCCATGACGATCTGTCTTTGTTTGGTCTCTTTAGATCTCTAGCATGCCTTAATATCTGTTTGAATCTGTAATTACTTTACAGAGCAAATACTAATTCATGGTCAGGATTCTACACATCAAGTAGGTGAAATCCGTATTTTTGGAATGGCATTTATAAGTGTTGCAGTGTATGGAGGGAGGAAAGAGTTGGACTTTTTCCTTGGATTAAAGCAGTGACAAGTCTTCATGTGGTTCAAATACTGGTCTTCATTAATGGAAAAAAATGTAGTGCAAAAATCCATTTGGAGTTAAGACTTGCAGATACTCAGGTATGGAACCACAGCTGCCACCTTCTTGTGTCGTGTCAAGTACTCTTTCTTCTTAATCCTCTCCTTACCTATAGTCTTTCAGGCACAGAATTTACAGCCTAGCCTTAGCTCTTGCAGAAGTGATCCTGCTTCAGAGGTCCTTTGAGTCAGTGAAGAGGAAACTATTCTGCCCTAGTAGTTTGCCAGGGTGCAGCTCAGAAACCCTCTTGTCATCTGCAGTGCATGTGTACACACAGGGCATCAAAACAGCCCTCTGGAAGAGAGGGGAAGCTTGAATAAGAGTGTAGATTATTTGGGGAGGATTTTGGTGCAGAAGGGTCAAGTTGTGGGGTGGAAAGAGGGAAGATGTACTGCTGCACTGAAGGTTAAAAAAAATTTGGAAGGCAGATGTGGCATGGTTTCTGTGGCACAAACTCAATATTTGTACTTTTGCAGGGCTGAATAGTGCTCAGCAGGGGCTTTCAGCTGTCTATGCCAAAGAACAGATACCATTCTGTCTGTGGTCAGTATGGAGAACACTTTCTGTTCCTTGCTTACAAAAGGGAGGTTGTCAGGGCCACATTTTCTTTTCACTAGTGAAAAAGGAGCTGCTTTTTTTAGTCTTACTTGATATAAAGTACAGTTTTAAACAGTGACAAGTCTGCAGTAGCAATAGTGGAGAATGCAGTTCTGTGCTTTAGTAGCTACTGCTACAACAGTAATACTAGGTGCATGTCCCTGGTAGAACTTCTTACGGGGAATGAGGAGGAAGTAGAGTAAAAACTCATGTAGAGTTTAGCTACAGAGAGCTGATCTGTGCAGGGTCTTGTTCTGGTGAGGCTGGCTTATACAAAAGTGGGAAAGGAAAGGTGAAGTTAGTATCTGAGTCTGTAGAAGAAATGTGTATGTGTTTTCCCCTGCCTTTGCCTACATAGATTTGTAGTCATCATTCTTAGTCTGGAGTTGCAGCTGCTCCTGTGTTTAATTCAGTGTCCAAAGAACTTTTAGAAGATGGACTTCTTAACTGTCCTACAGGTGTATTGCATAGTATTTATCTCATAGTATAGCATAGTGTTTGACAAACATTGCATGGGGGAGAGAAGGCCCTGAAGATTAGAGCCAAAAGTCTATTGTTTTTGGACCCCCAAGTTTGTCAGTACTCAACTTCAGTTTTTATAGTTTTTAGTGTTACATCATACTTTATACACTCAAATTACATTTCCTCTTGACTTTTGTTGTGGCTATTGCTATTTATCACTTTTGCATCAGGAGGAGAGTCAAATTTGGAATATGTTTAGAGAGAACATGTGAAGGGTCATGATTGTTTCCAGTTGTCACCTAAGAATAAAATCCAGTTCTTCAAAATAGCTACCCGTACATGTTCTTCCTGAGGATGCTTATCTTCTCTGCTCTTCTTTCAAACC
This sequence comes from Bucorvus abyssinicus, assembly GCA_009769605.1. Taxonomy (NCBI): domain Eukaryota; kingdom Metazoa; phylum Chordata; class Aves; order Bucerotiformes; family Bucorvidae; genus Bucorvus; species Bucorvus abyssinicus. The sequence continues at coordinate 22,239,077 of CM020028.1, forward strand.
CAGGTGACAACTGAAGCAAGATCCGTACACGCAATATATATGTTTGGTGTACATGCAATAGGGACAGTATGAATAATAAGCTGGTGGGTTTTTTCTGTTTATATGATAAGCAGCCAGAGCTCTAGCTCATACACAAACAGTAAGTTTCCATGAATATAGTCTCCAGCTCCTTGCCTTTCTTTGTCATTGCAGCAAATCTTTGAGGTCAGAGAAGAATTACTGTTCTCCATAGCTTTTCTGCTTCAGGTTATCAGAGAAACCTTTTCCTTCAGTTAACTTTCCCCATGTTCTTCTGGCTGTTGCTGGTGGGAGCTGTTATGCTAAACCCTCTAAGGCTGGCTGAATGAGCTACATTTAGACTGTCTCATCAATCAGAGGATTGACATTTTACTTAATGCTCCATGTGCATCAATAGTTATCTAGCGATAGGAATTTGCTGTTCTTGAGGAGTTTGACCAGCAATTATTAATGAATATAAGTACTGTGCAGTTGAGGTGTTCCTCTTTGTATTTGGTACCATGGTGTAGAACTATGTGGTATGGCAGATGATCAAGATGATGTTCAAAAGGGTAATTTCTAGTTTAGCTAGAAGACAGACCATCTACCAAGGACCAGTTTTCTTTGTGGCACACTGTTTAAGCTGAACATAGCACTGCGACACCTCATTCCCTTGTGCATCGTGTTTCATTTGTGGCTGTAGATTGACATAAGAGATCCTTTGCAAATGCATAAGTTTTGGGTGTATTTATGGGAGAGAGAGAAAAAGATCTGCATCACAAAAGTCTTGCTCAATACCTGCTTTTCAAAACAAAAGGGAAGCTTGTTGTAGATTACATTTTTTAGAAATTAAATTCTTCTTGTCTGTATTTTTCCTACTAGATGAAGTGAATACTGATGTTCTGTTTTTTCCTCTTTGCCTACAGTATGAACAGGTTAAACACCTTACCAAGGGGATTTGGCTCTTTACCAGCTCTAGAGGTTCTTGATTTGACTTACAACAATTTAAATGAAAATTCTCTACCAGGAAACTTCTTCTATCTGAGTAAGAAACTTTTCTGAAAACTGTAGAAATCTTTATGATATGGTACTTTTCTTTCTGCGGTTGAAATTTATTTGATGGAGACCAAACTCCACAGAATTTTTCTGATATTTATGTCTGTCTTTGAATATCTCCTGAATATTTCTACATAGCTCAGCAATATTCATCAGACACCTGACACCATTGGACTTGAGAAGACTTGGTTAGTAATAGTATACTAGTTTTCTTCTGAGTAATATTTCCTTGAGTCCTGTACTCAGTTAAAACTTAAAACTTCATGGAAGCTTGCAAGCCTTGGGAAAGTAAGCTGTTTTGCAAGGCAACTGTTGTGTGTTAAGTCTGAAAACAGTTGTGTTCCTGATCGTTCATTACTGAAATAGTTTTACCAGCATGTGGATGTTAAAGTGTCTGGTACGTTAAATATGCTAAGGTTACAAAGCTTGGCCCAGGAGTGGTAGAGCTAAGCTGACCTTTGCACGTGTTAAAAATACACAAGGAGTTAAAATAAAGGTATTGTAATGCATACATGCAGAAGGGCTGCATTATGGTTGCCTAAGCAACTTGAATTCTGGCACTTTCTGGATTTCAGTGATTCTGCTACCTTACTGGTTTTTGCAGTGTACTATGCTGAAGTGGTTTCAGGATTAGTGCATTTAGCAGGAAAAGTGACAGGCAAGGGGAGAGGAAGGAGTGCTGCTGTCTGAGAGTCGTGATTGTGACCTGGCAGAGGGAAACTTAAGTGAGCATTGTATTAAAAATGGTCACATTTAATGAAATGAAAACAGGAGGAGGAATAAACTGCATGAGACAAATGGGATCTCCTCTCTGGTGGGGAGGAGAGGTTTTGCTGACCACCTTCCTTCCTGCTGCACCCAACAGTTCTTTGTGAGTCTCCATTTTAATTTTTTTTTCTGAACTGTCGTGTATGCTCGTTCAGTAATAGCAAGCTACATGGTTGTGCTGGCTCATCTCTTGTTCTGTGAATTTCGTAGAGACTAAGTGTGGAAATTAGAAATTATACAATTCTAGTCTTCTCTATTGCTCGCTTTTTCAGGTTTCTTTCCCAGTGTTAGGCTGTGCTTTCGATAGTGCTTAACAAAGATGTGTATTTCTTGGAAAAACTCAGATGATATTTTTAAGATGCAAATTGATGTAATAAATAAGAACTGGGGGTAATAAAGAGCAATGACTGTATTCTGACAGCAGAACATTGAGACTATATGCCAGAACCTGACAGAGTCTACTACTGCAGAAATTGTTAATCGTGCCAGTCCTTTTGAACATAGATGTTTTCCTGAACTCACCAAAAATACAATAAGCCAGTAAATCTAAGTTTGACCTGCTTGTTGTTATTGTGAGCCCTGGGTGTGTCAAAGGCTTTTCACCAAGTCAGGATTATTAATCAAATCTGACTCCCTTTTATTGATTAGATCTCAAATGGTTGGGTTATATGCCACCCTGTTTATATATTGCTATTTAATTTGCAGCCACCCTGCGTGCACTCTATCTAAGTGACAACGATTTTGAAATCCTGCCGCCAGATATTGGGAAGCTCACAAAGTTGCAGATAGTAAGTAATTTATCTAAATTCTTGGAAAATCAATTCACTTTTGCAACGCTTGTAGGAGTAGAATGTAGTCAATTTGGGGAGTAGTAGGGTATGTTTGCAGGAATAGACCACTACACCTGGAACTATTTCTTGTTTACCAGCAGACTCTTGTAAATAAATTGGAAAAATTGAGTATCCAGGAGAAAGGTGGGGGCAGAGGGAGTAGAGTTCTGTTTCAGGCTGCTTTATGGTGACTGAAAATTGTTCTGACTACTTTGTATTCACTCTTAGTTGAGTCTTAGAGACAATGACCTGATATCACTGCCTAAAGAAATTGGTGAACTGACTCAGCTTAAGGAACTTCATATCCAGGGAAATCGTCTTACTGTGCTGCCCCAGAACTAGGTAAGATTATGGATGATCATTTATTTTTCTCAATATAATGATAATGATGCCCGTTTCCTCTGAAACAAAAGTAGTTATTAAACTCTAGGAAATGATTGTGCTTAAGTCGTCATTGCAGCTAATATTTACTTTCCCCTGAGGAACACATTTTCACTCCTCCTGGATATGCAGGAGGGGCCAGAAGATGATGTGTGTTTGGTTTAATTAGGTTTTTTTTCCATTTTACATTTTCCTTGTGTGTTAGTACACCTGACTGCCAAATCATATGTAGCATCTCACTTTATATAACATATCATAAGTATTGGGTCTTCAAAGCTGTTCTTGTCTCTAGCTGGGTTCGGAGAACACTGTTTGGAGCAGACAGAGTTATATTAAGCAAAAATGACAGCATGTAAGTGGCTTTTTTGTAACTGTTCCTATAAAAATGGAAGTTTGTTCAACTAGGGTAAAATACAGCTAAATTAGAGCAATTTTTTGTTTCTCTGTTTCAGTAGCCTACCTTTCTTAGCAAATTAACAGCTCTTTCACTTAAAGCAGTAGAACTGGTTGATGCATTTAGAATTTGTGATATTGGCCATTTAAATATGATTCCAAGCGGCTTCTTTCAATCTACAAGGTAGAACTTTTCTTTGAAACTTAAGTGTTGGTTTTGCCAAATTTATATATGGCAGTATTCCATTTTATGTGAGGGGCATTATCTTCTATTGAAGTTATGCGTGTTTGCCCAAAGCCAGAATTTGGTTTCAGATCATTTTAAAGATTGTCATAAAATATTTTTGGGAGTAATGTTAACACAGGTTTATTCCCTACTTTGTGTTATTGTGGACTTTTAATATAGGGAAATCTCTTTGTTTCTACTAATACCTTCCAAATAGTAGTTCCCCGAATTCAGAAGGATAGTGACTGAAGTTAGTATGATAAAGCAAAATTATTTGTTGTTGTAAGAACTTGCTTTATCCCATTAGAGAATGAGGCATAAATCTGACAGTCTGCAATGTATGCAAAGGAAAGTGTCTGCTTTTTTCTATAAGGTGAGATGTTTGTTTTGACTTTACCCACCATGGGATTTTTGCCTTTATCAATCTAGGTGACTATATGATGCTGAGTAATTTACTATTAATTTTATTTTCTCACCACTGGTAGTTGAAAGTTGCTCTCGTTTCTTTAATTTCAGATGTTTACTCCTTGACACAGGTATACTTTCTTTAGCTTTTTGTCAGTCTTATTTATTTATAAAGTGTCTTTTGACAGCAATAACACTTCAGAAACGTGTAGTATCTTTAAACATTCTTTTATACAGTTTCCTAAATTATAACTTTGTTTTTTTCCAGAAATTGAAGTTAATTGCCGCACTGAATCTAACCACCTTCTATGGTTAATTAAATGTTTTAAATATGCTGCTGCCTTACAAGCCTAATCACAAATTCACTTTAAATGGTTTTACTATCATTGTCCAAACCAAATGGAAACATTTAAAACAAAATTCTTGATGTTTATTTTGCACTGTCCTGCAGAACTCAGGATGGCCATAGGAAACACATCTACTTTTAGTTGACATTTGTTTGCGTTATAGAACAATATCCCAATCTAGTAGAAAAAGAACTTGTAATTATGCCCCACCTGATCAGGATGAGGTGCATTGCTCTTCTATAAATTATAGTTTTCTCTTCATGTATTGATTTACCAATGTTTCATTTTATGGCCTTACCCAAGATCCTCATTCATGATCAGTTGGTGTAATTTCTATTGCGGTCTATACGATGCATAGCACTAGAACTATCTCAAATATTTAAAATAGCCTAGATTTTGGGGCGTATTTCCAGAGAACATTACACTGAAGTCTAGACTTGTGACTTGTGCAACTTGCAAGCATATTTACCGTGCAAAGCTATGTTCTTGCTTTTTTATTTAATATCTATGCAAACATGCAGGGAATGGATGTTAGTAAATGGAGCACCAGGCTGGGCTTTGGAGGGCTCGTTTGAGATCAGGTAGGAGCAGGCCACAGACAAGGACTAATGTACTGAATTATTAGAAAAAGTCACTTCATCTCTGCAGCCCTGTGTTCCTTTCTGCAAACTAGAGCAATTTATAGAAGCAAACATTTGCAGAGAGTTTTAAAATCTGCCAGTGAAAGGTGGTATGTGAGTGTTACACCCTAATGAATGGGTTGCTAATTCCATAGTCACCATCTGAGGGAAAAACAGTGTTATCTGCTTTCTGAGTTCTTCCTCCTAAATTTTTAAAATTGAATTATAATGTAAGGAGTACTATCCAAATACTTCGTGTGGTGCGTGTTGGATAAATAGCTTTTCAATGAGCAGGTGCTGTTTGCATTAATTGGAGGTACTGCTGTTCCATTTAAAGTAAACAATCTTTCCTCTCTCATTATCATTTTCATAATTAAAGGTGCTGAAGGCTTTAGACTGGCTTAGTTTGGGCACTAGTAGACAACGAGTCAATAGATGATCATTTACCAGGGAGATGGGCACAATATATACACCAGAATAAAACTGTATTTGAATGAAGAGAAAGGGAGAGGAGTACATTAAACTGTTTTTTTAAAGGTAATGGAAACAAGTGCAGAAGGCAGTGCAGAGAGTAGGGTATGAGGAAAGGCCACAGACACAGATTGGGATCACAATTCTTGGAATGGAAATAAAACCCTGCAGTCTGTTCTTAATTTCATCTAACGTGATTGAGTGTGGCATGACACTAGCAAGAGGGCTGAGGGAGATCGATGTTATCCTCCTCTGTGTTTAGCAGAGAATACCTGTCACTAATTTAAGGAAAATATTTTTGCTCAGGAGGAAAAGAGGGGTCTAGAAGAGTGCACTGGTGCTTTGGGCAAGGGTGCTTCTCTATAAATTCAGTACATGTGAGTGATGAACGCAGGAAATGGCCAGGAGTAGGTGGGAGGCATTTGCAGCTTCTTTTTATCATCTGTCTCTCAAAAACCCGTTCATGAGGAATGGTGGTGGGCAGTCATATATAAACTTTAAAGAAGCGCTGGCATTTTTTTGCCTAGCATTTAAAAGGTTATGTGCTGCATTGTGAGACAAATAAATCATGATTCACTGCAACAACAGCGTTGCAGTCGGTTATATAAATTGCCAAGGAAGGACTAAATCTGTCACTTTGTGTATTCTAACCATTTAACAATTGGAACGGTGTTTGGAAAGAAAGCTGAGTAGAAACAAGGACCATGTAAAGTGGCAGATGCAATTAGTAAGATCAATGATGGTGTTTTAAGTATGGTCATGTGCCATGTAAAAGATTTTCTTAGTCAGGAGTGTAAGAGTACTATGTGATGCAGAATATTCACAAAATTGTACCTAATATAAATAGCCACCCGGAGAATGAAACTAGCTTGTCTGTAGGTTTGTGGGTTTGATGTGAAAACAAATGCCATGATTTTTAAAAACACAGGTTTTAATGTGGAGTGTGTTTGTTACCCTGCCACCAACATGCACGTGTTCGCTCGTGTTTATGCATGCAGGAAGAACAGTGATTTCTAAGGATGAGTTTTTAATTACCATCCTCTTTTTCCAAAACTGAATGTAGGCATCAATGGCTTTTAAGTATGCTATTCAATGCTGTTCTAGTTTATCAAATAATTTCCTCAAGTTAAAGGAGGCACTATCGAAACTGAAGTTGGGTACATATTTGAAAAGTGGAAAATTAAAGCTTTTTAAAAAAAGAAAAAAAACTTGATGGGGTAAGTAGCCATGTTCCTTTTTGAGGAGGGTGAAACATTCTGGAAATGAAATCTGTATGTTGGAATAGCTAAGTGATTCTTTCACTTTTTAGTTTTGAACAGCTGTGGATAAAGGATTGGCTTTAAGTAGAAAGACATTTGAAAACTTGGGCTTTTGAAATGTCCCTAGAATTTGTGAATGAATATTATATTATGCAAAGTAGTTGCTGCAGTTATTTGTTCAACTTAATGTTAATCGAAATAGTGGTTTACTTTGGTAATTATAACAGGCATGTGCAAACATGGAAATCACTTATTTCAAAAAAGGTGTTTCTTTTCTAAATATACTTGATGTAAACGCTAAACTTTTCTTATTGCAGTATAAACTTGTCACTGCACCCTGTCTGTGTCACAACACAACACTGCTTGCACCTGCAAATATGGGTCTGTGGTGCTTGTTGGAAGCCTGATGGGGCTCTTTGGACACCAGCTCTGAGCACTGGAACAACTAACTGATAACTAGCAATTTTTTAAAAATTACCTGTTTCTACTTTTGGAACGAAGGCATATGTAGTGTAAGAAAGTAAGGAGCTTTACTAAACTTCCCAGAGGATAAACAAAATAACTTGTTTTCTAGGACTACTGATGTAGCAGTTATTAGTTAAGGAATAATAGAAAAACGTACATAACAAAATAGGTCATGGACAGATTATTTATGTAAGAAAAACATCTCTGAGATTTGAGAATATTCTAATTGTGTTTTCTCATTTTATGCTTATTTAAGTTAAAAAATGAAAAAAACCACCACTACCAAACCCACCACCTTTTATGTAGTTAAACACACTGATTCTACAGAGTACTCAATGGGAATTAAAGGTGTTTGGGAAGTGATACAACTCTGCAGTTTCATTATACACAGAAAGATGTTTTCTGTAGCTGATCATATTAGATTTATACCACAGGCATTCGTTTCCTCATGCTGCTGTAAATCTTGCCAAATTTTGCAAGATTCAGATTTGATTTTTACATTAGTTATTAAAACATGCATGTCCTACTGTCACTTCTCAGATGACTAAAGTGTGTCTGTAGTCTTTCCTAATGTTGACTGTACTCTGATTATAAGTACCACCAGCATAATAATGATGTTTCTGTCAAGCAAATATTTCATCTGTTCTGTCAGAGCTATTGTAGGTAAGAGTACCATAATTAGAGCCAACCTGAGCAAATGTTGTTGTTAAATTGGGTTCATTTTAGCTGCTTCCTAGTACTTCAAAGTTGTTTCATTCTTCTGAATACTTGGCAACTTGTGTTTGAATGGAAGTTTCAAAGGTGCAGGCAAAAGCAATACAGTGAATCCTTTTTGAACCCATATTTTTAAATTAACCACATTCTTGTCTGGTAGGGACCCTTCAAAGAGAGAATGCTCTGTTGAATTCTCATGTAATTGAGAATCCCAGGGGATTCTCTGAGGTTGAAAAAAATGTGCAATATATTTCAAATAAATTGGGATGCTGATCCTCTAAGCCTGTAATACTTCCTGAGCCATTAAAATGTCTTTGATGTTAAAACTCTTTGACATCATGTTAATTCCCTTTGTTTCAAAAACTGTCTGCTGTATAGTGTGTTTCTTGGGTTCTTCACTGGGAACACTTAGGCAGTGACCATTGATTTGCCCCTCAAGATCCTGGTCAGCGCCAGACATTTGTTACATGGGAGTAGTGAAGGAAATGGTAGTTCCAGCACGTGTCACCTTTCAAAGAAAAATCAGTGAAACTTAGCAATGCCTATAGGTCTTCTAGTAAAATGTCTCTCTCTTACATTAGTAATGTGGGAGAAATTAGGTTAATCAACTTGTAAGTGATTTGTAATAATTTTAGAAAGAATATAGGAAACATTTTGGTTTTTGTCAAAATACTGTTTCTTCTGCCATCCCCCTTAGCTACTCACATGATGGCATCAGCTGGGCTTGGTACCTAAGAACTGTGTGTAGTAGAGTTTGGCTGTTGAAACAGTGATTTATGTGAAAGTACAAGCCATTAGCAGGATGTTGTTTGGCTAGAAGAGCCTTATGTGCTGCATGGAATAAGTTCCTGTTTTGTGACTTTCATCTGTGACTGTTAATATTATTTACCCTTTATACTAGTTGTTCTGCTAAGGTCAGGTTTGTTGTGTGGAGCAATGGTAGAAATTGCCAGAGTTCTCCACTTGTTCCCAGAGAGTTAACCACTCCTGTCACCTGAATATGGAAGAGTCAGTTTGCCCAGCCAGGTTAGGTCTATATTCTATCTGTACTTAATACCTGAAAAGTGGTTTAAGGGAAGAGTTCAGCATTTTATCCATTCTGTTGTTTTTCCCAGGCTTCATCTTCAGTCGTGATGCATTCTGGAGTGCAAGTCTCCTCATGCCAGACCCTCCCATTATACTTTGGTGTAATGATTCTGGCTGAACTTTGCTGTGATGCTGAAATTTCATATAAATGTCTCAGGATTAAATTACTTTGTTTTAAACTCTCTTCTGTGAAAGGTTGAGTTGGGACAGTGCTGAAGAGTAGCATCCTCTTCCCATAGAATTGTTGTGATGGTAGCTGAGGCAATACCAGTTACCCTTTGTCACTTCACCTTATGTCAAGGGTAAAGAATTCAAGATATAGTTGGTGTATGTCTTTATTTCAGCTGTGGTCCTTTTGTTAAGGGTTGAAGCAAATGAAGTAGCTATTCTGGGATCACACAAGTAGTCAGAGTCTTTATTTAACCTATCACAAGGGAAGAGTGAGAGGAGATTTAGCTGCCAATCCTCACTACCTCCATTAGAACAAAGTGGCATAGGTCATCTTTCTGCCTTGTAGATGGGCAGAAGAAGCAGCAGTGTTGAGAACTAAGGCAGCTCAGGTCGTTACTGAAATAAGATGTTTTAACAAGGATGAACCATTTGAGCAAGACACCACTGGCAGAGTCTCCATCTCCTGATGGTTTTCCAGATCAGATGTTTTCTGTTGACATGTCTTTGTTAAACTTTTCAATTACTGAGCTGACACAGAGATCTATGGTTTAGGCATATTCAAGTGAACATTCAAGTTGGAACTCATTATTGGAAATTCTCATTTACATCTAAGAAGTTGTTAGAATAACGTGTGATGTTACAATACTTGCATTCTATTTCCGGTGCCTGAAAATAATTGTAAAACTGAGGACAGGCTTAGGCTTCAGTATTTGGCTTTCAGATTGCTTGTTTAGCCTCTCTTATCCGGGGATTTCCTGTCTGACATTCACAGGTGAGGCTGCAAACATTCCTGTCTGTGTGGTCAGGAAAGCAGTCAGAGGAAGACTTTCATCCTGCTTCGGTCTGATGGATGCTCTGGAGTATCTGGTTTATTCATACGTACTGAATCTGACTTCTTGTTATTCTATTTCTTTTACCCTGTTACATAAAAAAACTACAAATGCTGCTTCAGGTTTCTCTGAAGTGCTGGTGACTCCAAGTGATACTGGTAGATCTTCTTCAGTACAAAACGTAGGGGCAAGAGGACAAGTGTGGTGCTGGGATCAGTCTTTTGGAGGCACCTCGTTCTAGCTTTAGATTACTAGTTGTTTTCTTCTAGTGCATAGAAACTCATAAGTAAATGTATATTTTCAGCATATGCTATGGTGCTGTAGATTTGTGTATCATACTAAATATTTCTGGTGAATATTTCTGCTGGTGTCAAAAAGATTGAGTCGTACTTCACTTGTGTAGAAGTCTTTGCTCTTTGTCTTACTGTTCCTTTAAAACTGTGGTTTAAATCTACTGTCTTGTTTTACTAATCCTTAAAAAGTCACAGAGTTCCTCAAAGCAGAGGTGATCTTACTTGTTTATAGGAGTGATATGAGTTAATGATGCACAGCTTACATGTGCTTAAGTTTTGTTATAAAAGAATTTGCTTTTGATAACACTTTGTTGCATAGAAATCAGTATATATTTTCACTTTTTACATAGTTTTTAAAGTCATAATTCACAATTAATTGCTTTGGTGTTATTTTTACAATATAATAGTAATGATATTTCTTCCACCCCTATGCTTAAACTGATCTCTCTCTCTACAGAGACAAAGCACATGCCACAAAAGTAATAAAAATTGTAAGCCCTGTAGTGTAAAGCAAATCTAAACAACCCAGGACAGACATTTTTACATAACCTAAGTTTAAAATAGTTGTAGTGGGTTGAACCCTTACTTAGTGTTTAATAAAACAGGATTCAAAGGTATTATATCTAAATAAAGAAATAAAACCAATTTCATTCCTCCTGCCCTTATGTATGACAGTGAGAAAGACCTTTATGTTCTAAAGGGAAAGAATATTTAAATTGCAGTCTTAAGAGAAATTGCTAAAAGGGATGTGTTACAGCCTGAGGACACTCCTTGAGGTCAGTGCAGTAGAGTGTAGGCTGGAAGGTGAGTCAGAGTTATCAACAGGACACAATGCTAAACTCAACAGTGCACAGGCTAAAATTATTTCCATTGATTTTAATGAAGCTCCACTAGGGATGATTTTAAACCATTACAAAGAGAGTTGATCTGGCATTTTACAGCTAGGATCATGTTTCTTATGCTGAATGCCAATGTTCACTTCTCAAATGTCAGAGTTGTTTAATTACTTTATTTCACCTTTTAATTTTTGAAAGTATTTAAAGTGTTGCCAAGGGGCGTTCGAGTGAAAAGGACAAGTCAGGTTTGCTTTCAGTCTGTTTTCTTTCGTTTGTGTTGAAGTAATGCCTATGCACTAGTCATACCTTACTATATATTAACTATACATAAATTGGGTAAATATTATACACTCCGTATATCATATGACACAGGAGGATGAGGTTGCATGTAAGAGGTGCTTGCAGATCTAATGGACAGAAGGAGCCTGGGAAGTCTGGACTCACCCTTGGTCAAAGTGATAGGTAGCATTATCACTGGCTGTAACACTTTCTGCAAACACAGCTGTGGGAGGCAGTGTTTTATTTGCTTTTATGAGCTCTTTTCTGACCTTTGCAGGCAGTTGAGCAAAATACGAATGTTCACACAAACCACTTTTTATTTCAACAGCACCGAAGGAAAATAACAAGAAACATTAACTATCATGTTTTAAATCAAATGCAGGATAGATTTATTGAGGGAGGTTCAGGGAAACTGTAGCTGATGGGGTGTGCTCATTGTCATGAGATGCCCCTTTTGTCCACCCATGGCTGTGGGAGCTCTGAATTTAAGCGGTGATAAATGGTATTTTTAGTCATGGATGGCATAAGTTAGAATATATTAAAATTAAAAGTATGCATACTTTGGTTTTGTCCTTTGTTTTTCAAGATTTTGTTTAGGTGTAGATCTATTTAGCTGACACCAGGAAGCTACAGTAACAAAAGATTTGTACAGCAGATAGTTATCAGGTCTGCCCAGTTTATAAGTCAGGCATAGAAACAATTTGGTTTTAAGATGAACTAAACACAGAAGTTCAGTCACACTGATCCAATCAAACTTAATGGTTGGGCATCATCTTTAGATACAATGAGTGCTGAGACAGGAAAAAAATGTGCCAAGATCAGGTATTTCTAAGACCACACAGCTGGCTCCATTTAGAAGGCTTTTGGTCATTCTGTGCAGACCATCCACAGCAGTCAGCTGTTAGACCTTTATGTTTGCTCTTCTCTTTTCCAGTCTGTTCTCTTTTCAGTACCTGCTCCCTGGTAGCAGCATATGTCCACTTTACATTCTTTCTACTTGGAAATCTGTCCAAGGTAGAAAGCTTGAAACTGTATCCTTCAGGCTTAGAAATCAGAAGGTTCTTGAAGCATGTCAGACCTGGGTTCTGGGATATATAGTTTTGATTATTTCTAAGAAATTTTTAAAGTGCTTAAAAAAACATTTCTGTGATGGAGGAAAGGGGCTGTGCTGACTAGTCTTAGGATAGTCTTCTCTTCCTCTCTTACCAGAGGCATGTGACTGTAATGTTTTTCAGTGGAGTTGATCTCTTTCAGTATGGCAAAATAACAAGAATTTTAAATCTGTTATGAAGAAACAACAATTTTAGTCTACTAGTTATACCAAATTTTAGAGATGATAAACAAATATTTTTCTAATAGGCTGATGTGCATGTAAAGAACAAACTCGCAATGACCAATGCAATCTCCAACCCTAGTATTTTCCAGTCAAGTCTTCAGCACTGGATTTTTACTAGAGGCAATTTTGTGTTTTTCGTACTAAAAATATCCGAGGGATTTGATGTGATCTGCGTAGCGGAACAGTGTATAAATTTCCTAAAGGCATGGAGATAGTGTTCTGCTGATGCTGCTGTTTAGACAGTATTCATAAAGGCGTATCTGCCATGGCTCTTTCCCTGGCCCATGGCTCTACTGCTGCAGGTATGGAATAACAGCATTTCTTAGCACAGTGCTGCTGTAAAAAAGCCTTCTAGGCAAGGAGACTTTTGGTGAGGGCACAGGGACACACCTGTAAGGTGTGCAGTTGCACAACACTCCCACAGTGAGCCTGATACCAGAGCCATTGCTTCGGGCAGGTTTGATAATCACTCTGTGCTGGTGGGTTCGTCTTGATGCACTGAGGCAGAAGGGTTCATGCAGGGCTCCTGTGTGTTTGATTACCCAGCACACACTGTTTCTGAGACTTTGGCCTCATGCTTGGAACTCGTGGATGTCCTGTGGTCGAGGCAGAATTAGGTAAGCCCTCAATTCACACGTGGTTTAATTGTAAGTGCAGAGCAGACACCAGGATACAGTCCCAAGCAACAAGTGGTTATGGAGGAGTGACATGTTTTCATCCTGTCCATTTTAATTATAGGGCTTCTTTGTTCTCAAGTGGCTTGCCTTATGGCAGGAGCGTTGGACTTTGTTTCCTCCCTAGTGCTGATAAGGTGGGGCAGGCTCTCTGTGACTTCTTACCCTGCTTAATTTTTTGCCCATTTTTGTCCTTTGTTTGCAGGTGGAAATTTCGATATTGAACAGAGAAATTTAAGGTATCTGTGCCCTGTCCTTCCTGCTTGCTGCGAGGCAGCCCTCCTTCACTCGCCTGTGGAGTAGCTATGAGGACAGACAAGTTGCTCCTTTTCGCACTACAACACCTCATCACATTCTTCAGTTAAAAGCCCTGGCTGCGGCATGGCAGCTGACCTCTTCCTCCAGCTGTAGGCAGCTGGTGGGATGGGCTGCCAGGCCAGCTGCTGGCAGGAGGGCTCGCAGAGGGGTGTCCTGGGCAGGCTGTATTTCAGTGTGGATTATAGACTTTTGGATGCCCCAGTTTTCTCAGTAATTAGATTAATTTTACCTGTAGGGCCTCTGCCTGCCTCTTCCCTCTGAAGGTATGAAGCAATACCTGTACCTGTCTCCAGTGTGTTTTGGGGAAAACCAGAAGATGGAGGAAAATGAGGTTATTACTTTGGCATGAGGACCTAAAGTTCGTTTTGCTTGAGCTGTCCTCTTTTTGCTGTAGATTTCTTTGGCTTTGGTAGAATAGGATTTATTACAATTAATTATGTTTAAATGAGACAGGTGTTATTTGGAATGGAAGTGGGCACACGGTGCTGTGGTGATGAAAACATATGGCAGTGTTCTCTGGGCAGTAAATTTCTGACACAGCTTGGTAGGAAAGGATACAGCTGAGACCCTGGCTATGGAGATTTTGGGAATGTGTGATTTATTCCTATAGGCAGCATTGAATTTGACCCATCATGGGGCCAAGCTTGCCTCCCCAAATTTAACCATTTTTATTAGTTGTACACAAATTGATCACTTTGCCTTGACACAGTACTTGCAAGTCTGTAATTACAAGTGAGTGTAATTGTAAGCACTGGTAGTTTTGGCGTGCAATGTATGTGGTCTTTTGCAGGTAATAAAATGGAAAATCCAATTTGCAGTTGTAAAGCAAGCCCCTGAGCAATACATGATTTTCATGGCAGCACTGGTCAGAGGGTTGTGGCTCATCACAGTGCTAGCTTGCTTTCCCAGTGGCCTGTGCCCGAAAACTGAATAGCGAGCAGCATGAGCCTGTGCCTTGAGCCAGCCAGCGTAGGTTTAGTCACACCAGTTTCTAGCTTATTAGGGCCTCTTTGTCACAGTACTTAATCCTGCTTCCTGATCCTTGTTAGAACAGGGCTGCTGAGTCCCTTAATAAAGGAGAAGGGTACGAGTCTGCTAACAAGGCGCACTGAAGCGTGAGGCAGCGAGGGCAATTGCCGCCTGACTGACAGAGAGGTGACATGCTCCCTGCCTGTTGTTATTCAAAAGAACAGGCCTGAGACAGCTGACAGATCAGCTTGCTAAGGTAATGGCAACTTGTTGATAGGCCGATATGAGATGCATGACATCTTTTCTCATGGTATAATGGTTTGTCTTTTCTCTAATTGTGTTAACCCTTTTTACGGAGAGAAACACATCAAGGATTAGCTGTAATGTAGAACATGCGGCCAAAATGGCCAGCAAGCCCATGGCTTGCAGCAGCACCTGTAGCATGTATGTCTGCTCATGCAGCTTACACCAGTGCCTTTAATTTTGAAAAGCTAGCACGTCAGGTTGATTTCAGATTTCTCTGACAGCTTGGCTCAGTCTTCAAAACCTTGTAATGCTTTTGCTTTCTTTCCTATAGTTAAAGATTATTTCGGGGTTTTGTTACTTTTGATTTCTGGGAGGAGGGTAGGCCTCTTTTCATTGTAAAAGTCATAAAAACAGGTGTAAGAGGTAGTACAGTATATTTTAAAGAACACGGTGAAGTATTTTAATGGCTAAACTGTCCTGGAATTCTGCCTGTTGTATCGGTAGTCATGAGGAGTTTCAGCAGAGCATGTACTGTTTTGGTTTTGGGTCATAAACTTTTACAAAATGAACAAACAAAAAACCCCCAAGCAACCCCCTAATAGGTCTCTCAGGTCTTCCTGTCAGCAGAATAGGTAAAACTGGCATGTTGCAAGAATGAGGCACAGAGAACTATAACCACAGATTGGTGGTAGGATCTGGGTACAAACAGCACGTTGGGCACTGGGAAGGCAAAAAGCCTATTGAGTATCACTTGTTGACATTATGCTTGGAGCAGTGATTGAGAAATGCTTTGCAATGCTAAGCTTCAGCAGAGCAAACTCCTACCACAGCGACACTCCTTTCATTCCTGCAAGCCATGGTGGAGAGGGCCCAACACCTATGCACTGTTAAGCCCTGCTTAAAACAAATTTGCTGAATTAGTATTATATGCAGTGGACCGAGTTGTGCAATGTGTAGGAGCACTGTGAAATGAATAGGGTGGAACAGCATACATCATGGTGGGAACTGCTATGTCTTCCCTTTCCTCTCCACTAAGACTGAAATACGTGATTTTGTTGTGGTTGTACTCTCTGAAATGAATTAAGTTTTATATTCACAGCAAGATTTTTTCCAAATTTTTCATATTTCCATTTTTTTTCATATGCTGTTTTGTTTAATCCTTTTCAGGTAATTTGGATTTGACTGGTCAAAAACAAGTCTTCAAAGCAGAGAACAATCCTTGGGTTACCCCTATTGCTGACCAGTTCCAGCTGGGAGTATCTCATGTTTTTGAATACATTCGTTCAGAAACATATAAATAGTAAGTATTCACTTATGTACTGTAGCTGTGTTGGTTTTTTCCAGTAGTGTGTTTTGTGAAGTGTTATCAGCACCACTTCTTTCATAATCCATGCAGCAGCTTGGTGTTCAGGGCAAATATGCAAACCTGTACCTTTATATTAAAGAATTTTGCTGGCAAGAAGGTAAATAAATGTGATTTAGACGTGTTAGGAAGATCACAAACTGTTCAATTCTGTCCTGCATTTGTTGTTCATGTCTAAAAGCTATTAAGTAACGTAAGTCATATAAAAGCCTTGACAAGTACTAGTTTTAAGTATGTGCAGTAAGGTTTTATAGATTGAAGCAGATATTTGTTACTGTTTTTTGGATTCAGGTTGTTATGTTCTGGAAGAGATGTCCAGAATTCAATTCTGTTCTGATCTTGACTGGTTTACAAAATACTAGTAGATACTAGTACTTTCTTAAACAGTGTAACTGGAACAAAATAAACTTCATGCTGGGACTTTTCCATTTTAATTCAAAATTCTATGTACAAATGCTAAGCATTTGTTTGGAAATAATGTCTTTAATCGTTTACTGAATTGAAATTTTTTTCCAATAAAGTAAAACTTTAGATGGGAAGTTATTTTTATGTCTAACAACAGCCTTGATGTTGTCTTCCTAGAAGCAATAGGTAGTGTAACACATAGTACAACCTCTAGGTTGGAAAGTTATTGTATTTCTCCTTTATTTCAAAAATATACTTTGATAATTTAGAAGCATTTCTGACAATTGTTTATATGCTAGCTGTCTGAACTCAATTACCAAAGGAGAGTATTCACAAGAGAAGGTTTTGGGATTCCAATTAAGTAACTTAGATGTAAGTTTCTATGTGAAACTAAATGATCCAGCATCAGCTTTTGTAGGCTGTTCTTCATTTACAGAATTTAAGTGAAAAGGATCACAGATGGAAGAGTGGTTACAAAAACTGTGTATCAGAAGTGTCTTGATATTTATGCTGTGATATGTGTTCTCAAGATAGATTTATTCATAGATGTAAGTAGGTTGCAACACCCCTCTTCCAGTAGTACTCTGTACTACAAACATGGTGTAGGGAAACAGCTGTGTGTCTCCTTAGACTATTCCTTCCCCCCAGTCCATTGTGTAGCTGCATCTAGATTTCTAGATAATGTTTTGTAATTTTTTTTTATTGCTCAGCAAACAGAAAAATAAAATTTGCATGTAGATTAGGGACTCTCATGAAGTTCTCACAGGGACAGCCCTGGGCATCATGAGGACAGCAAAGGTTCAAGAACTGACAGGCAATTTTGAAAATTTGACCTGTATTTAGTTTGTGGGGATGGAGGGCTGTTGTTATGTATCTATAATTAAAAAGAATTATAACTGTGGGTATATTAAAGTGCTCTGGCAACTTTCTTGTGCAATCAAAATTGACATAAGAGATTCTGTAATTCATCACTTGCCTTGACTATTGCTCTTTGTTTTAAATTAGCCACATTGTGTTCGCTGTCTTATTCTTTGCTGAGGTATACAGTGTCTTATTGGCTAATGAGCTTATTTTGTCCACAGTAAATATTTGAAGCTTGTATAGTTAGTAGTGTAAGCAAAATCAGACTCTACCTATTAATAGGAGGAAAAAATACAGAATCTTTCCATGGCTTATTCATGGCTTCTATTTTGAATTTAGAAGCTCACTCAGTTAAAATGTCATTATTTTCAAACAAAACCCAAATGCATGAAAACCAAATGCATGCAGATATTAATAATTAGATGTCTTTTTTATATTCAACATATAACTTTTTTTATATTTAAGCCATGAATTTAAAATATCTGTATAATGTTGTTAGAATCCCAGTAGCAGCTTCGATTCTTGATTGTATTTGTTTCACATGCAATAGACAGCTTGAGTATTTTCTTGCTGAAAAAGCTTGTGCTTTTTACTTCCAGTTTCCTTTAAATATGAGATCTGAGAATTACTTGAATGCCACCTGCTACAGACATTTTTCTGTTTGCATTTTAGGTGTTAAAACTTGTAAGCAATGGCATAGTCTAGGTAACAGTTCTAGTAGCATTATCATGCACAAAAGCAAATAAGCTGTGAACACAGAAGAAATGAAAACTCCTTTTTGTGATCAAATTCTGATCCTTCCCTCTAACTATACACCACCTTTAACTTCCTCTTTCTTTCAGAACCTATGTCCAGGTACTGTGTTTTTTTCTTAAGTAAATCACAATGTTTAGATGTGAATGGAGTAATGTTCCCTGTAGATACCTAACTAAGCAAAATTGAGGTCTTGGGGTTTGTGGGTTTGGTTTTGGGGTTTTGTTTTTTTTTTTTTTTGGATCATTCTCAAAAGATTTAAAAATTAACTTGCAACATTTGATAGACCCAGCCAGCTTAACTTTGACTCTGAAACAAAGCAGAATGCTGTTTAGATAACCTCACTTGCAACACTGAAGAGAGAAGTTCACATATGTTAACAGGTGACAATCAGCTCAGTAAGTTTATTTTCAAGTACTTTTATAGACCAGGAGCTATACATCTATATGGCAGATGGATTTTGAGCTCCAGAGATGGTAATCGTCTCTCTATGCCCATTGTTTTTGCTGGTCGATTGGAAATAGTGATTTTATTTTGTTTCCAAGTCTAACATTGTCTGTACTAGCTAAGACAGAGAGCATATGCTTATACAATCACAGGTGCCAAGTTTCAGGGGCTTAGCAAGTTACGTTTCACTAAGTGGGGTTATGCTAATACAGTTTACTCTGTGTGCAATGACTAGAACATATTTGCTCAGTTGCTGTTATCTCAGCCAGGAAGTGGTAACTTAGTGAGTCTTGGCAATGGACTCAACTGCGGTCATGTTACTAAACCTTGAGGCTTCTACTGATGGCTGACACAAGCCACAACTGTGTGCTGCAGTCAATATCAGAGATTTCCACTCAGATTCTGTGAGGTTGCACTTTTGTGAAGCAACTACCAAATAGATCACAAACCTCTTCTTTCCTTTGTGAAATGTACTGGCTGTTTCAAGCATACTTAGTGAAAAATTACACCCCATTTTTAGCCTTGTCTGAGGATATTCATGCTCTAGTGATTAATTGGTAAGTACGGATGGCACCCATGAGGGATGATTATGTCTAAAGATAAAATGTCATTTGTCTTGCATACATTTTTGCACTCCTATTTTACATGGTACTCACGCACCAAGTATAAAATTGGAACTGTACTTTACTGCAGAAGTGTGTTAGCCAGTAGGACCCTCAGATCAGCTCTTCTTACTTTGTATCTTCTTTCATTTCCTTTAATTCCCTTACCTTTCATGAGAATTGATGCCGGGTGATTTTTTTCAACGCTCATTTTTTGCTGACAAAAAGATGGGCCATATATTGTGGCAGAAAATGTTTGAGGAGGGGCTTTTAATTCTTAACAGGAAATTCAGCATCTCTTGGCACTTTGCTAGCTTTTGTTGGCTAAAATACGCCCACTGCACATATCATCCTGTGACAGCATCGTTTGGAAATAGGTCACTTTTGCCAAGTATATAATGATTCTTAATCTCTGACTGCTGTACTGACTTAATAAAGTTAAATTAGTAAGCTGAATTTTGGCTTTGATTCTATGTATGCTCAGAAGGTGCCATTGAACTCCCCATGTAGGGTCACAATCATGTTGAAAAGCAGTTGAACTTGCTCAAACAGTAAAGGGTAATGGCAACTTTATCTCCTCAAAGAGCTAACTAAGTGTTTTGGTTTTTATTCATGCCTTTAGTCAGCTTTCAAAGTGACCTTTACATTGTAAGCATCTTGTTAGAGGATATTCTCTGTCTAGGGTACTGGCAAAGAGATGATGGATTGTGTGATTTCGTGGTTACAATGTACCTTAGACAAGAGCAGACAGACATGTTTGTTTGGGAGAAAACAGTAAATTAAGCTCCTATGAAGAATGGAAATCCTGTGATGTTCATCAGGATCAATGTAAGATAATTAGTAATTTGATTAAGATGAGGTAAAGCTGAGATGTGCAGTTGGTACCAGTGGGTGGGTTTGGTTGCTGGCATTTAAACCAAAATTAATCCAGAAAGCTGCTTTTGGGTACATTTCTGGCATTAATCATGTGCTCTTAATCAATCTTCATGTGAAACTTGCTCTTTGCCTGTTTGTTCTTGTAACAGAAAGGGTAGTGATTTTTCTTTTATCACAGCGGAGTCTATTGCAGTCATCATCACCTCATAGTGTAATCTCAGCAAAAACAAAATAGTTTGCTGGGTCCTGGGTACTTAGAATAGCATTCAGACTTCTAGCATTTTTAAGCTGCCATTGAACCCAGCCATCACTTTTTTTAATACTTAATGATTGTTGTTTCCCTGTTTGACCTCCTTATTCCAGTGAGGCAGAATTATGATAGAACAGACACCATTTGTTAAGTTTCTAGAAATCAGGTTCCCCATGACACAGTCGTTTTGGAGTCAAGAACCTCAACAAGCTGTTTTGCGAAAGGAAGTAAGTTGCACTTTTCACATTTCCATCAGGAAAGGTGGTAGAAGAGCAAACAATTTTAAAGACTGATGCATTAACTCTTAGCAGAGGAAATGGTTTGAAAAATGCTATGCTGAGCGTATTGTGTGGCAGCATTGGAACATAGGGTTTCCCTGGGCAGGGTGCTCTGTGCTAAGCATTGTAATTGAAAAGCTCATTTTATTGGCCATGATAGTGTGGAAAAATCTACTCTTGATTCAGTCCTTTATTTAGGGACAATCTCCCCAGCTTTCTTCCTGAGAATGAATTGTTGTACTGGACCCCTGTTGTTATGTAGCAGCTGTTTTCAGGGCAGCAGACACATGTTGTGAAGTACGATATTCTTCTTGGGTTATAGTAATGAAGAGTACTTCATTTATTTTTAACAACTAGAGGAGGCTGGCAAGGTACTCAGAGTAATGCACTAGAATACAAATAGTATAACTCCTGTTCTTCCCACAATTGTTAAGCCTCTTTAATTTTGGTAGCTTGATTGTTGCTGTCCAAGATACAAAGATGATGATCCATAAAACCACCTGTCACGGAGTGGAAAAGAGGTCAACAAGTGAAAAAGTCATGTGGTAGTGGTTGGAAAACGTGCTGGGGAAGAGGGCGTTGCCAGCAGTTGAGATGAAAGCATCAGCAGGTTGAACTGATAAAGAGAAATTGTCCTGGAATAGTGTTGCTTGTGCAGCAGGGTATTGGACCTGTGAGAATTATTTTTTAGGTTAGCACAAAAATCAGGAGCATTTAAGTAACGTTTGCTGATGACACAAAGCTAGCAGCACAGAAGCAAGTCAGCACACCACACAAGAAGAATTAGCAAGTGAAGAGGAAGGCTTGGGTGTAGTTACAGGTTTTCTGTGAGACACCGGTGTAATATGTGGAGCGATGGGAAGGGAAAGAGAAGCACAATGTCCAGACCTTGGTTAGAGAGTGGAAATTTCCCAGTACAGAAGAGGAATATTACACAGTTCTGGTCATCATGTTCATGAAGGATGAATTCAGGCAGGAACAGGCCAAGTGAGGAAGGATAATAGGATGATAAAAGAAATGAAGAGCTGAGGGGAGGTTTAAAAGGTATTTGGTTTATTTAGCAAAGTGAAGACTGATAACAGATATTGCTGTTATTGAGAGGAGGGAGGAGGAAGAGACTTCACTTAAGATATAAAAAAATAATGGTGGACATAAGAACAAATATAAACAAACTTGTCAGGTGTATGTTAGAAGGAAGGTCTCTAATTATTAAGGGAGCAAGTGACAGCAGAAATGGAGGCCAAATTCGTGTTTGTTTCAAAGTGAGCACTGATCAGTTTGAGCAGGAGTGTATGATGTGATTGTGGCAGAAGACGGTGTGTCTGTGATGCAGGCAGACCTCTGTGCTCTTGTGTTCATGTCTCCTGACTTTTGAATGAAAAATTCAGATGACCCTGCCCTTACGTATTAAGATAACTGCACAGTGCAATTGACGTTAAGCTCAGGGAGACAAAGCTCTGTAGTCTGTTGATATAATAAGGCAAAATATTGTTTCACATGCTTAATAACTTGTTTAAATAAATATGTATGGCAGTTTGTGCAGTAGTTTAAATGACTAATTTTTTTAATAACCTAGCAATTACTTGTTATTATATAATAATAGGAAAAATCAATTTGTAGTTATAAAATAGTGGTTATAAAATTTCATAATATTCTGGTTTCCACTTAAGATTGAAGAGATACATAGAGAGGATGTTTCTTTTGACTGTCTCTGTGTAAAATTAAATAAATTCTTATATTATCCAGTCATTATCTAATCTTGTAAGAATACCAAAAGAGCCTGACTACATGATCTCAGGGGTAATTTCTAATGGTGAGTATTCTGAACTCTTGGAAAATAGACCATAGAGAAGAGGACAGATCAATTACTTTGTCTAATGTAGATTTGATTGAAAGGAGGATGGTTAGATGCCTCAGCTGTTTGTATGGTGCAATGATGATTTAAAGAGCTTGGATAGTGTGAGTCTGCCCTGCCTTGCTAAGAAAAATATGCCATAATAAATGTTATTATCCTTTTATTTTCTTGTCTTTTGATACTAGTACTCTTTGGTACTTTGTGGAATAGAAGGTTTCATCCATTAGTTTTCTCTTAGGGTGAGCTGTACAAATCTTTACACTTCTAGAACTCACATTCTGATTGTTCCTGGAGGGATTGCTCTTTTGCATGTGTTTTTAGGATGAACTTTCAGTAAGTACTACTTCTCCCTTCTCATTTGGACAGTGTGGTTGTCCTGGGCCTTGTACAAGAAGTATGATGGTGTTGTGTGCCCGACAGTCCATCACTTGAGCTCACTTCTATATTTCAGTAACGTTAGCCTGGTATTTTACCATTTGGCCCCTGATGTGGTTGCACCATCTGTGACAGTGGTCCCTGTGACCCCATGTGTTTTAGGGTGGTTTCAAAGACTGGGTAAAGATAGTGGAAAAAAGGTGACCTCAGTGATCTACCTTAGGTGAGATTCTCTGAGAAGATGAATTCACAGGAAATTAAGTTTCCCTTGAAGGATGGCAAGAAGCAAGATCCGTCATAGCTAAGAAGTATGAACAATCTGGATTCACACATTTTGATCACGTAGCAGTAAAAATTTTAATTAACCAATAAAAATCTTTTATCAACCTGATGTGGGGAAATATAAAAATGTCATTTACGTTGGGTTTTGTTGTATCGAAGTCATGGTACTGTATATTTTATATGAAAATACTGATTCATATTCCAACCAAATGTTGTATTTATTGGCTGTATTTTAAAAATTGATAAATATATAGTACATTATTTCCAAGAGAGAAAATAGATGACTCAGTCCTGACATCTTTAGACAGCATTTACATGCAAATATGTAACTCTTCCCTAAAGAAGAGCAAACTGGAACCCATGTTGAAAGATGAACAAGAAAAACAGTATCTCTGTATATTTGGTTTATATATTACTAAGATGGATATGTAATAAAACAAAGCTATCACTGATGTGTCTGGCAGATATAGATAGCATATATAAATACTGGTCTAACTACTGGTATTACCATTCCCTTCGATGTGAACTTTCATATAAAAGTTTAGAATATTATTCAGTAGTCCATTTACCATGTCAAGGATGATAACCCAGGGTTTAAGTCACTGGGGCAGACATCTAGGGCTGTTAGAAGTGGAACTGGAGTGAAGTGAGGAGAGTGCAGAAGCTGAGGACTTGGTGAAACCAAAGGTAGAGAAATGGTAACAGTAGGATACAGGATTTGAGCAGGGAAAGTCAACTAAGTTTCATCTAACTATAGGGCAAGTCAAGATCAGTAGCTGGTTTCAAATCAGTGGGAATGAAGGCAAAATCCAAAATGGGAACAGGTAGGAATGTGTCAAAGAAATTGGTAAGAAACAGAATTGAGGACCTGGCCTAGAGGACAAGTTACAGTCAAAGCAAGCAAGCAAAGTGTGAGGCAACTGGCAACCTGAGCAGGAAAAATGATAGGTGGATTGAATAAAGTATGTGCAGTAGGAAAAATCCAAAGTGGGATCCATGTTGTTAGGGTCTTAGTCATTGAGAGGACTGGTTATGACTATCGGATGTCATAAATTGTAGAAATTAAATGGGCCCTTTACTGGACTATGGTAGTCAGATTATTAATAATGGTGTGTTAGAAATTAAATGGGCCCTTTACTGGACTATGGTAGTCGATTATTAATAATGGTGAAGGAAGGAAAGACATGTTCTGTTATGCTTCTGTTCTATGTTCAGTGCAAGCAGGATGATCTTTTAGGGAACTTGAGTTATTTCTCAGTTCACTAGGTAGAAGCTGACTGTTGTGAGAAATGGTTTTAAACCTCCAGGATTGTGGACATACATTCAGAATGTTTAGGAGGCTTGACTGTGAGAGAGTCTGGACTCACCAAAGTTCAGTTTTAAGTTGTGGTGTCAGGGAAATGTCAAAAAGCAACAGAAGTGCTAGTATCGTTCCAATATCAAGGAAGGAAAATAGACCAAACTGGGTTGTTATGACCTAGTTTATTCTGACATCGATGGTGAAGGCAACTCTTTAACTACATAGAATTTTGTGAAGCATTTAGCTTGTACAGCTGCACACTGATCTCATTAGAAAAGGAACACTATAATTTTAATAAAACCGCTAAGAAGGAATACTGTTTGATAGGTCTTGAGAGAATTGCCAACAAGGACATTTCTGGTGAGCTCCACGGAGATCTGACCTGGAACCATTCAGTGTACTCATCAGGTATTTGGAAGCAAATGTAACAGTTCGTTTCTGACTAAAAAGTAGTTGGTGAAAAAAACAGTGAAAATATGGGCTTTCCTGGATCACTTAATTAACTTGTGCTCAGTGTCTTTTCAAGCAGCTCAAAGAGTTAAGTATCTGTGAATAAGGGTGGCAGGATATACCACATGTTGTGGTTATGATTACAGGAGGAGATAAAGAGTGAATACTGCTTTCCAGAAAGCAGTTGGCTCTGAAAAAATGTGTTAAGAGATGTCATATAACTGAAGCGTACTGTCAGCTCACAGTTCAATGCTATATCTGAAGACCTAAAAGAAGCCTTGGGTTAGTGAGTACAGGAATAGGAACTTAGCACTTCAAACATCTGCTGAGGCTGGTACTGCATTCAGTTCTGGTATCAGTAGTTTTAAAGGTATATTAGAAATGTGTGTAGAGATTGAGAACAGACGTCAAGCAGACTAAGAAAAGGAAGCAAAGTACAACCTTGTAAAAGGATGCTTATTAGGGAAGCTTGCCAGGGAAAGTAGGGGGATTCATGTTCTCTTATTGTCCTCTGGTTACTTCGGGATACTTTTTGGCATAATGTGCTTTAGAGGAACATCTTGGTATGGAAGTTACTGTATGAACCATGATTTCACTACATTATGCATAGTATACAAAGCTGATTATTATTGCCTGATTTTAGACTTTAACAGAACTGCCACAATTTTAAGGCCTTGTATCCGGTAGTATGTTCCGCTGCCTTAGCTGCTGTGTACATGGTGGGTCCAGCTCCTCATCGCCAATGGATTCAAGGGGTTTTTCTTAATATTCTGGGTAGTGTTGTTGCTAACCAAAGGCAATGTGTCCCAAAATGCATGCAATTACTAAACTTGAACTTGACTGATGTCTCTGAAGGGTGCCTCAACTAATATCTTTTTTTTTTTTCTTTTTTGTGAGGATATTGCGGATAACAGAATTTGGGCTTCCCAGTAGGTAATGAAAGGATAGAGCTTTTTAAAGAAAATTGAGTCTGCAACAGAGAGAAGAATAAATAGGAAATGGCAGACAAAACCACATTAATTGAGAGTTAATGTGGAAAACATCTTGATAACCATAAGGGTTGTCTGGTAAATTTGTGTAGCTGACAGTAAGTAGTGGTAACCCTGCTAACTCTCTGTAATCATCAAAATTCAGTTGATTGCTTTCTGTTTCTTCTTCAGATTGGTTCTTTACAACCAAACAGAAGAGTTACTGCACACATTTGCTGGTTTATTTGAGAGATAAATTAAAAAGTGGCGCTTTTATAATCAAGCAGAACTTTCTGCAATTTCTATTCTCTATGCAGCCATATCTGTTTTATTACATGCTGGCTTTATTGAACTCCTGCTTCTTATTTCAGTCTTGCATTATTTGAGGGTTTTGTGTGATCTTTAGCAATTTTTTTACCCTCCTGGTGAGGGCTATTGGTTAGAT
The DNA here is from genome assembly GCA_009769605.1 of Bucorvus abyssinicus. Classification (NCBI taxonomy): domain Eukaryota; kingdom Metazoa; phylum Chordata; class Aves; order Bucerotiformes; family Bucorvidae; genus Bucorvus; species Bucorvus abyssinicus. Next base: position 22,265,557 of record CM020028.1, read on the forward strand.
AGGTATCCTAATTTATGACTGCCTTTCTCAACTGTTTATGCAGTGGAAGGCTGAAGTGGTGAATGATTCTGGTGTGGAATTGCTGAGTCACTTGTCAGTGCAAGCTCTGAACTTTTTAAAAGCCATGATTGTATTTTAGCAGGTGTTACTGCCATCCTGTTTATAGCACTTTTTACAGCCCTTTATACCTAAGGCATGGTGTTGAAATGGTTATGATCAGATTTCATTGTAAAATTTCTTGTTATTAAAAGTAATTTTCTGTGAAAAGTATAACTGAAAATCAGGAGCTGCTACTGTATATGACACAGGATTTGTCAGTCCTGCATTTCAATGCTTTCCTCTGTCCAGACAAGAAATGTCCTACTGATGAAACTGGGGATAGTCAGATTTAGTTCCTGTTTACGCAAGTCCTTTTGACTACAGCTTCACAATGGTTTTTTTTTTCCTACCCTGTACCCAACCACATTAATAATTTAACCCTGAAAAATCTGATATCTGAAAATCAGTTAGTATCAAATATCCCAGGAAAAAAAGATCTTGTAGTTTTTCTTCTCTGTAGACTTGGTTGGAAAATCGGTGAATGAAAGAATTATAGTCTAAAGTGAAGTATGCAGAGCATAAAGAGTAAACAGAATTACTTAGGATACTGACCATTTCAATTGCTCCTGCTTCACCAAGCAATAATATAAACACAAGAATATTAGCTGTCTTCGTAGTGTTTCCAGAAGTTTTAAGAGCTGGCTTGCAGTGCTAAGATGTGGATAGCATCATTTATTTCATTGTATGGGGAACAGTGATTCTCTGAATCCATTTTGTTATAAATTTAAGTGGGCTTCATGGATAATCAGATGTGATTGCAGGACTGAAAACCTGTCTTGTGACAAAATGCTGTCACATATTGGTAAATATATGCAGAAGTAAATGGAGGCAAATCCTAAACCCAGTGCTGTAAGCATGGTTCCCCTTGACAGGAAAAGGAGAGAAATTTAAACCCTGTTCCTTGTATATTCAGATCCCTACCTCTGGCCTGCTCCAGTATCTAGTTTTGTGGGAACTTCCTGCGTGCTAAATGTTTTGGGGAGTTATCCAAGGAAGAGAGTGGGACAGCAGAGTTCAGGACTCTTAAAAGATGTATTACCAAGAACCTGCTACATGCAAAGGCCCCAATAAGGAGATATCACAGTTTTGGAAGAATGAGGTTTAGGCATGGATATATGTGTATATCCTTTCAACTGATATAACATCCAAGCTAAATTCTGAATGTTAGTTTTGATTATTGCATTTGATATTCTGTCTCCTGTTCATTTCTTGCCTATCCCAAATTCAAATTTATTCTAATGTTGACTTTAAAAAAAAAAAAAGATATGCAAGGACTGACAGTGATGATCCTGAATATAAATTATATCAAGCAAATTGATGCAAGGTAAAATTACCAAATCAACCTTTTTTATTCTATATTTTATGGAATATCTAATGTATGTTTGGCAGTAATTTACTCTTGCACACATGAATTTCTGACAGTTTCGATTCTTTGGGCTTATTAATCAATGTAGTCGGCACCAGAGCAATTTTTATGAGACTCAGTAGTCATCAAAAATTTATTATCAGATAAATCAAAGAAACAACTAGCATCTTAATAGGGTGAACAAAGTGGCATGTAAAAGATCATTCAAGACTACATGTTTTTGACATTTGCATATTTAGGGTCAGAGGTTTTGTTTGCATTTTCATTAAAATAGTCATCACTGTGACCCAATTGCTTCCTGTTGTGCTAGACTTCTCTTCCTACAGTTTTACATGTATGTGTATATATGTATATTTCACATTAGCACCATGCCGGTAAAGCATCAAACTTCAATGTAAAATGTAATATAGAAATTTAATTTAAATCTGCAAGTTTTGTAGTTAGTTGCAGTAGATTGTGTGCATTTCAGGAGCAGGGTGAGATGGAAGTACATTGCGAGCAGTACAGCTGTGCCCCGAATATGCTTCAGTCTCTGATCTGGTTGCATAAGGAGCTTTGATATTCGTTCCAGTTAAACTTCTAGTGTCTTGATACGGTAATCTTTCTAATTTCTGAAAAGATTACGTGTTTCTTGTTTGGTATTTTAAGAAGAATTTCATGATCACGATTCTTGTGGCTGTCATTGTAACCATGTAAAGCCAGAGTTAAATACTTCCCAAGTCTACCTTTTGTTAAGCAAAAATGCTCGTCTTGGCAAAGTGCTCTTGCATTTAACACTTGCATTGGTTGAGTCTCCTCCCCAGGCTGCACACTTCCGTGACTCACTGGCCTGTTTGAATACCAAGGCGATATAGCCACAGGTGTGTGGTAAGAGCATACTGGTGACAGCACTGGGAGTGTGGCTGGTGGCTTCATCTTCGCCTGATAACTGCTGTTGACTCCCTCCTATGAATGTGGCAGCATGAAAATTCACATGCAAGCTAGTAGCTGTCCTCAGAAGAGGACAAATGTTGGGGAACAATCAAAACAAAATTGCATGTTTTATGGAGCCTGGCTTTGTCTCGATACTCAAAACGTAGTCATGTCAAGCCGTCACGAGAAGGATGGAAAGGTCACCTTAGGTTATCAAGGGGGCACCACAGGGACCAAGACAGTTCACCAAAAAACTCAGTCATGCTCTTGAAGCCCAGAGGGGAAGTCTGGGGCCCTTGAGCACCACTCCATGGGTGGTGCGCTGCTGAAAACAATTGAGTGGTGCCAGACCTGCAGTCCACCCTGGCTGTGCATTCCTGCCCGCACGCTCAGGCCAGCGTCTGTGTTTCATGTGACCATAGCAAAGAGTTTTGGGAAGCTGGTACAGCTGCAAACTAATCACTTGTTCTGGCAGTTGTAGTCTGAATTACCTCCTTGAACTCAGTGGCTGACCACCAGTGCTAGCCCAGAGGGCTAGCTAGGGGTAGCCCAGCCTACGGTTAAGTTTAACTTGCAGGGGCTGGTTACATCAGCCCCTCAGCTGTGCGTCCAAAGGCATGAGGAGAAGAACTTGCGTCCTTATGTGCTTTTTTCACTTCATGCACCAAATGAAGCAAACCTCCTATTGAAGAGAACATGATTGCTTTTAAGAACCTAAAAATGGAACTCCCCCAATGTTGATGAACTAACGGAAGTCTGGGACTTGTCTATGTGCAGAAAATAGTGGAAGGGAAATATCCTGACAGCCTGTGTGTTTCACATGAATCCAGTGATGCTGAAATACACAAGTCTCATTAGTGGAGTTCTTGTAGTTAGCTTTCATATGTTTTGCTTAATAAAAAAATAACTGAAAGGAGATGAATTTATTCTGTGTTAATACTAGAAAGGATGTTTCTGGATGGCTACCAAGTGATGCAGAACTGTGAACAACACAAAAGAAACCACATTATTCCCTCTTCCACCTGATGTGTGCTTTTACAAGAGAAGTATATTTAAGTTCAGCATGTCTTTTTCTGTGTTTGTAGTCCTACTATGATTGAAAATCGGGCTATGGGATGAACAGCTTACAGAAACATTGTTGTAGCTCTTAAATTTATCTTACTGGTTCTGATTCCAATTCAAGTGAGTTATGGCTGAAATGTTTTCTGTGGGTTGCTCACTTAGTGGTGTATGTAAGGAGTAAGGGAACTAATTATAGTTCTCTTGTTTCTGTTACAGATATAGCTATAAAGTTGTGGTGGTCTTAAAGCTAATGATAACTTCCAGTAATCAATGCAAACATCTGACTGACTGCAGCTGCACATTTTCTTTAACTCTCTTACCAGCCTACCTCCAGTTCAGCTGTTGTAAATCTTACTTCCAGAGCAGAGTTTTTATCTTTATTTTGTATTTTTAAGACAAATCTATGAGACATGAAAGCTCTAAGCTGGTGTATTGTCATTAACATGTCAAAATAACTAACCATTTCTCTCAGTACCTTTTATATGGCTGTTGCTTGGTAGCATTTGCGTTCAGAATAGAAAGGACTAATCTGGTCTTGATTTTAAGACAGATTGAAGTTTGGGCTGGTCCAGGTTTAGGACAGCGTTGTGGTGGAATACATAAAAGTACACTTAATAGAGCTGTTAAATACTGTGGACTCTTTCACGGGCCCCCCCTTGCCGTGGGGAAAGAGCTTGCGTGCCCTTGCGAAGTTGAGAGCTATGCTGGTGGTGGCATATGCCTCCGGTAGGGTCTCCCAAGCCTGACAGGTCTCAACTGAAGGGTCAGACAAAGTGTGTCCACGGGCAGGATGGGCTCACTAGCCTTCGGGCAACCATCCTAGGAGAAGGACAACTCTAACTCCAAACCCGGGCAGATGGAGCTCGTTTAGCCCTGTAAGGCCATCCATCTAAGAGAAGGATACTCTAACCAAACCTGCGACCTGAGGACTTGGTTGTCACCGTCCAAGCTCGCTAGGCCCTGGCAGATGAACCTTAGGTGTAAAGGGTGGGGCCAGTCTCGCGCACACTGCGCCTCACCTAAAAAATCCACCGCGCAGGCTTGAAGGGTGTACTCATGTTTAAAGCCCTTCCCAAATCTTCATCCGCGAAGCCAAGCCATGATGATGATGATAAATACTGTGGATTAAAGGCTGTGATTTGGACAGCAGCTCAGGAGGCTTGCTTGAAATAAATCTGTATTTCAGAGTACTCCCAGAGTAAGTTTGGAAGCATCCATTGGATGAGTAGTGGAGTGTGAGATCTAAGTCTTTCTGTAAATTCAAGAGGTACCAGGAAGCTGACAAGGTGTAAGTTAGAATCCCTGTCCTGCAGCTGTGGTGGATTTCATGTATTATGACTTATACAGTGACAACTTTACAAGGATTTCGACACAAACTGTGGGCCATAAGCTCCTAAAGGTCATAGCAAACTACTGAATGCATATGAAGTAAACAAAAATTTACATACATTTTACTGTGGAGAATCATGCAGTTCAGATGGTTGGTAAGAAATCAGCCAGCCTATAGCAAACTGGCATTAGAACACACAGTTTCTGTCTGCTCCATTCGCTTCATTCCCAGTGTAAAATCTACCTGGCCAGGACTTCATTTTCCATAACTAGAAGTTTCTCAAGTGCCTTAGGACAAAAGCATAAAGGTCTACCTTCAGCACACAGAGTTCAGGTGAGGTGGGTTCTGGCTATTCAGGTCCAAGATCCCGCAGACCCTTCCATAGGACCTTCCACCGATGGAAAAAGAGTCAAGAGCTACTCTAATCAGTAGTATGAAGAACTTGAGAGATCGATACTTTCTTTTTTCTGAGGTTGTCTCTTATACCCCTCACTTTTGTTAGAAGCTAGTGAGGATGAATTCTGTTCAGTGTACCTGACCTGATGCATCTGAGGTGGTCTCTGATGTGATACTTTTGATGTAAGTGGGAGAGATGGCTCAAAAACAGTTTTACACATGAGTACGTCAAATCATGACAGTGTCTGCAAATTCCTCCACCAAGCCCTTTTGCATTTTTCAAATTTAGTAATATTGACTCCTTTTTCTTTGATGATTGGTTTTAATTTGCAGTTTAATCTGGGAGTGGAAACAAAATAGTTTCTTTCTGAAGCCTGGTGAAATTCTGGAAGTTCAGTTTGGCATTTCACAATTTAGATTTTAATTAATTTGTTTGTTCTTTGCTTTAGTTTTGAGGCTATTATGTAGACTTGTGCCAAAATGAGATTTTAATCTCTTTTGGAAAAGTTGGTTTGTGCTACTTTCTTCTTAAGTACAGTCCTGGTCATGTGATGACACACTACCCACTAGATTGTCCTAGAGATTCAGTAGTGCCTATGATCAAAATTTGGCTGATAGTCCTGTATCAGTTCCAAGCGATTCCCTGCATAGATTCATAGCTTTGGAGGTGGCAAGTATGTATCTGAGAGCTGCGATAATCTGCACATCCCACGTTGTTCTGTGGAGGAGAGTTTGCAGGTAAAGGTTCTTATGGATCAACTTGAGACCCACACGTGCGTTTTATTAGACTAGTGATAGTAACCTGAGCACCCACAAATATTTGACACTTCAGTTTGCAAAGATAAACATCTTCCTTTTATGTACTGGTGTTGTGTTTGGATTCCCATTGGATTATGGCAGTACGGCTGCTTGCTCCTTTTTCTGAAGATTTAATTTTATAAGTATTGCATTGCTTGATTATTATTTTTTTCAGTAATATTTACCTATGGATGTATAAATACCTGGTATTCTGTGGCTTATGGTGTTACAAATGGTAATTAAAACTTCATATGCCCTCTGCTTGGCAACTCATGTATCCCCTAATCGAGATAATTATCCATAAACTTAGTTTCATTGCTTTATTATGTTTAATGTTTAGTTTTTATCCTCTGAAACTTGGTTTACTAGAGCCAGGTTTACCTACGTTCACAAAGTGTAAGTAGTGTGAGCTGCTTTCATTACTTCCTTCCTGAAAGATGTATGAACATTTATGTGTAAGAAAATGAGACCCTTGTAACAAGGGTGAGGGTTAGTCATTTCTCTTTCCCTGTAAAGGATTGATTTGTGATACTAGATAATACCAGGATGTATTTCACATGAAATCTCCTTTCCACAAACAAATTTCACGGGCGGTGCGGTTTGGAATTGGAAAGGCCCCTTTTGCTCAGATGTTCATACTCTGGCATGGCTATATATGCCTGAGCATTAATGAGTGTATGTATTGGAGAATGAGGGAGCTGGGTTAAGATAAACTGAAACATCCTCTGTGTTTCTGCTAGAAGAGAGGTGGACTTCTAACCAGTTGTGAGTTTATATGTTGGTGGTGTGTGTGTCTCTGCACCTACATCTATCTGTATATATTCTCCCACATTCCTGTATGTATTTAGTTTAGTGCTGAAATTATTTGTTGTTCAGTAGATGCACCCATTAACTGGTTTCCATGTTACTTTTTTCTAGGAAGAAGGAAAGATTTAGAAAACAATGGGCATTGCAGTGCAGAATTCTGTTGGCACAAAATAAAAATACAAATGGTGTTAAAAATAAAATTGTAAAAATAATATTCATAGGTAAAATACTGAGATGATCAAAATGAATCATGGGAGGAACTGATGCAAAATGCAGATATTGCAGAATCTGAATTACTATATTCATGGGGATCATAATTAATTATTTAATTCTAGATATACACATACTATAGCCTAAAAATGTATTGCAGGTTTACAAATGACTGACTGTTTTATGTGACAGAATGTAATCTCTGCATATTTATTAATATTATTCATAACTGGTTGCTGCCTAGATGAACTGTTCTATTCTTATGTCTTGCTTCAGTACATTATCTAAACCATTTTATCATGACATTATAATGGTAATTTGTCTAAATTTTAGAATGATCCATGGGGCATTTTCCAAAACCCCTATCAGCATCTCTTAAAAACATGTATTTGCAGTTTACATTTAAGAATACCTTCAAAGGGTTTAGTAGAAATACATATTTTCTATATATAATTGTTTGCTGCTTTTTTTAAAAAAAGTTTTATTTAGATGAGAAAGAGATATATATTGAAAATATTCAGACTATGCATTTAATTAAATTTTATGTGCTTATCCATTCTCCAGCTTACAACTATAAATTGCTTCTTTTAAAGATATCATAGGATGGCAAAACATCTTCATAATGCGGTTTTATAACCTTCCCCACAGATGTCCCAGCAAAGTTATAGAAATCAATTATATACCTATTGAGTGTGTGATGCCTCACAGCTGTTCCCCTGGATTTGTCAAGGCAACAAGACTCTCTTGGAGAAAAAAAAAAAAAAGCAGGGTGGGAAAGCTTTCCACCAACCTGATAGGCAGTTGCCATGACTGTAAGATGGTCGCAATTACCATACCTGGTGGCAGTTCTACAAACCATTGGCTAATTTGTGTACACAGGTAAGGCATCTTTATTTCCATCTTTATTTCAAATAAGGGCTGCCTGTACCAATATCCAGAAAGAACCCAAGGCAGTATATCTTGTGTCTTACTTTGCGAGCCATGCATTTTTGTTAGGTAATTTGGAAGAGCGCAAGAAGAAAAAGCTTAGTTCTCAGAAAAAAATTTAACTTAAAATATTTCCATAGTAGGAATGTAGAACAGGGGAAAGTTGATGGGGCTTGTTGTGTAAGGCCAAAAGGGTCTGATATTGTAGCTGGAATGTTTTGCCTTACAGTGAGTACCTTAGAAATGGGTTACTGTATTGCCATTTGCATGGTGATGCAGCATTATTTCCGCTAGTTGTCAAAAGTAATTAGAGGCTAATGAAATTCTGCACAAACCATCAGACAGATATTTTCCATTTGATTAAATATGTCTTGGCGCACAATAAGGGAACAATCCCTTTTTATACATTATTATTTCATGTCTTGCTGAAATACCTCCAGATTCCCATTTATAATGACACAGGAAACTGTTTAAGTAAAAAACACGTTAGTTCAGAAACTAACCATGACAAATCTGCATGACATTGCTTTGTGACCACTGCTACCATGACCATGGTTTGTCTATAGAAGCCTGAGATATGGCGATTGCTTTACATTCAGAGAAAAGACACAGTCCCAGCTGTGCACCCCCTGCTCCCAAAGAAGGGACAGTGGCTCTATCAAAGGCTTTTGCAAAGCATCAGAATCGTTTGGACTCCAAGTGGTGCAGAAAATCGTGTTCCAAGATTAAGGTCTTCCACATTGGCATAATGCTGCAAATAAAATGGGAAAAAATGAGAAATAAGGAAAGCTAGAAGAAAGAGCATGCAACTGTGTGTTTTTTACCTTATCTCCCTGGGGCTGTTTCTAGCTGAATTTGTTCACCAAATGTAAGTATCCGTAAGGAGAAATCTAAGGAATTTTTTAGCTAGCCTATTTATCCACTTTCTCTCTGAGCTCACCCTTACATATAAACTAAGTAAAATATCTTTCCGTAGTGATTGTTTATTTAATTCCTGGGCTCAAATGTTTGAGACTGTTGTACGAGGTTTTAGGGGCTGCCTTCTGTTTTAACTTTTCACCAGAATAATGTGTGAAAAGTCTTTTTCCTCTGCACGAAGTGTGATACTGTGGTTCCAGCCAGTAGGATCACAGTGAAAATACAGTATTCGACTTAATTATATCTCAGACAGAACAAAAACACTCACAAATTACCCAGCCTAAGGGTATTGTGTCGTAATGGTCTGTAGATTCACAGGTGTGCTTCTCAGAAGTGGTGTGATAGCAGAAATTGATTCCCAGATGGTTACTTGAAGTTTTTGCTATAGCAGGTAGATAAGACAAATACCCCAAGTGACTGGATTCTGAAACATTACAGCCCCGTAGCAGCAAACATCAAGCTATGTGCTGATTTGAGAGGGGTGACTGAGCCAGGCAACGTAGCAGTGCTTGACAAAGTGCCTCAGACCCTCTGTGAAATTGTATTTGCACTACAGTTAGCAAAGGGATTTTCTCTGTATGCAGTCCAACGTTTTACACCTCTAGTTGGGCAGCAGTGTAAGAGAAACACATGGTTGTCCAAACAGCCTTGCCCATCTGTTCTCTGAGCACAAGCGGTGTTGATAAAAGATATTTGATAGACTTTCTGGGAGTTTTGTAATTGGAAGGAGTTTCTCTCTGGGTATTCAGCACAAGAACAGGCAGACTGGCTGGAAGCTACTGATGACCAGGACAAGTTTGTGCTTAAAGGCTAATAGTGAGCTAGTGGTATTAACTTCTTAGCTAAGTCTCTGCAAGTAGTGACACTTCTACTACCTGTGGGTTTCAGGACAGTGGCAGGCTCAAGGTATTCTGTCAGCACAATTGTTTTGGGGATGAAAGATGGACCACTTGGAAAGCTTAACCTTTCTTTTCTCCTTCAGAGATCAGACAGCCCTTTTCCCTCTCAGAACAACATGACATCAATTTTACCAGGGGAGACAAAGTTTTTCAGCCTTTTGTTTCACCAACATAACAGAAAACTTGGGCCAATAACTACCCTTGGTCAATCCTTCTGTTACAGCAGCCAATGAGATACTGTCATCAATTTTATTATACTCTTTGCTTTCCTATGAACCTACTCCATTGAAGAGAAATGCTTAATGCTATTGCTATTACAATCTCTGAAACTTTTTGAGTCAGTAAAGAGTAATGCTAGCTCAAAGTTTGGACCCTGTTCCTGAAGTCTTATTTAATGTAATTGTTATTTATGGGATTACAGACCAGTAAACATCTGCTTGTGCCTGCTAGGTGGGGTTTTTTTGCTGTTGGTTTGTTTGGTGGTGTGGGGTTTTTTCTACCTAATGATGCCAACAAAAGTGACCTGGTGTTTTTCCTTTAATTAAAACGGGCCTTTGTGAATTAGTGTGTGAAAATCACAGGATACAGCACTAATTGGAGTTAAGGCAACTGCTTCCCTAACCTTTCACAGTGAAACTTCTAAATAAAATGTTTCAGTTTTCATTTACTAGCTTGAGAGTTTTTTATAGCTACATGTAAAATAATGATTCTTGACCTTTTCGAACAAATATACTGGTTTTTCTTCTGAATAAAACCTTTACAGCATCATTCATTTGTGGTTGGTCTTACCTGTGGTTTAACTGCTTCAGGTTCTACAATGGACATCCTAAGGACATTAGAAAAGGCTTTCTGTGTAAGACCCATGACCCATAGAGCCCAGCAGCCTCCCCCTTGAGAGGTGGTCGAAGATACTGTTCAGGGAGAACACACAAGACTGGCTGCTACCTGCAGTCCCTTCCCCTTATTCTATCCCAGCATCCAGCCTCATCGTGTTGGGGGTGATGGAGAGTACATCCTTGACTCTTCCTTTTATCACCTATTTACAGACCTGTTGTCAGAAAATTTATTCTTTCTTGAAACTCCTGAGACTGTCTGCCAGCACAGTCCCCTGTACCAGAAAGTTCTGGAAGTTCACTAACTGCTGGGTCCTTTTTCCTATTTGAACTGATCTTCTTGATTAATTGAGGGCCAAATGTGGGGATGGGATTTATTACACTTAAGATGAAATTGTTCTGCTAATACACAGATAGGGATAGCAGTAAAGAACGAGTGCTGTGGCTGGACCAGTCATAACTTTTCAGGTGAGGCACTGTCATACAGAAGTGAACAGCAGTGGAAGCTGAGAGCCACTCTTTGAGAGCCACTCTTTGAGGATGAAGTGATCCACTGTGTACCAAGTAATCCGCTGCATCTCTGCTCCTGTAAGTGCTAAACAGCAACTTCAGGAGCACTGGTCTGGTTTGTGAGTTGGAGGGGGATGTGTGGGAAAGGGAATGATGAATTACTGAGTTTAGGATCTTGTAGTATGATGGCAGGTGTGCAGTATATGGAAGGGGACAGTGAAGATGGTGTGCCACTGTTCAGTTCCATTGGGGATACACAGGGATAATAATGTCACTGCGGTACTAGTCGGCATGACAGTAGTGCACTAAAGGAAGAATTTGCTTCAATATGATGAATACTTCACTGCAAAAAAATCCAGATCAAGAGTAAAGTCACTGATAACGTTTATAGTTTTCTTATGTCCTTAGGCTATGATTATGTATACACTACAAGTTCACAAGTCAGTTGTTTGTCGAGGATGTATAGCAGAGGAATTTTGACAGTGTTAACAGGTTTTAAGTATAAAATTCTGGGTGTCCTAATTGAACTAAGAAAAGTGCTGAAGGTTGCTGTTTTGGAGGAAAGCACTCCCGCATAGATTTTGAACACCGATTATCAATCTACACTGCAGTAGACTAGATCAAAATCAATATTTCTGCCTGGAATTCACACAGCCTCTTTGAGAGATGAGATTAATATGGTTACTGTTTGACTCTATGTTCTCAATCAGCTAAGTATGTGCACTTGTCATTCATATTTTGTTTTTAGCTTGTTATTCTGACAGAAGAGTCTCTGAGGAATGAAAGGAGACCCAGTTTGAAGAGTAAAGCGACGTAACATTTACATATTTTCACGCTGTTAGGGAAGCCGGTTGTTAGACTTTGAACATTATTTATTCATTTGGTGCTGCTATTTGTTACAGACCTCTAAAATATGTTACTGACAGTAACTAAACCATCCGTCTCACTTTAGAATTTCTACTGATTGCTAATTTTGTTGACTAAGTGGTGGAAGAAGTTCAAAATATGTTACAGCTAAAAAGACATGGTTCTATTAGGGTTTTTTTCCTAATGTCCTGTTCCCATACTGACTTGCAAGAGAGGATGTTTTTTTAATGCTGCCACATACACTGGAAAAAAACAATTATGTGGTAGGCCTTGCAAATCATGCAGATCACTTCAGTTTGTGCTGGTGTGTTCTAAAAAATCATGCAAAAGAGCTTTCTATCATGGTCGTTTACCCAGTGGATGGAAATAAAACCAGCATATTCCAAGGGTTTAAATCAACCAACTCTAAAAGCAATTACTGGCAACATTGATTTTTCCATTAATTGGCTGAACCTTTTGGAACATGAAATCTCTAAGGACAGTGTGTGAAATGTGTTACTGCTTTTATTGCTGTTTAGATTTTGGATGCTACCAAAATGTCCTGGACGATACTCAAATATAAGGTAGCTCCTGATCTTGAGAACTGAGGAGTCTGAAAGGTAAGACAATGTCAAAGGGATTAAACATTTCCCAAGTACTTTACAGTTTGATTTTTTTTTTTTGAATACTGTTTAGATCTGTTTAGATGGGACCTCACTGAAAATGTTGACTTTACAAGGGGGTGATTCCTTGCCATAGGATGGCAGGAGAGATTTGTCCATGCATGGGCTGATGGAAGAACATCAGGAGTTCACTATGTTGGAAATGATGAAATGGGACAATAAAGCTAACATCATTGATAGGGCAGAGGAAATGGGATTGATAAGGGAAAAAATAAATGGCCCTTTTGTATTAGCTTGGAGTTGAGCAGAAACAAAGAGAAACAGAGACCTTAGCACAGTGCAGTAAGGAAGAGTGAACTACTCTTGGTAACTTCTGGTATGGACTGGAGAGGAGTGACATATTCAGTGGGAAATAGTGCTCTTTGTTATGTGGACAGTGGAGAATGGCTAGATCTTCAGAGTGTTGTGAAGGAAACATAATCAGGATTCGAATCCTGATTGCTCCAAAATTTGTTTGATTTCTGGTGGAAAAATTCTCAAGGCTTTGCAACAAAACTTAATTCACCCGAGACTATTCACATTACCCAACCGATGTTTTATTTCATTGCAGTTTAACACCCTCTAGGGCTCTGACTCCCTCTTTGTCATTACTATGCTTGTTGCACAGGGCACCTGAATCAAAGTAATTCATTTAGTAGCTACATATTCCCTTATGGATGCCCACATCTACCAGGCCTACACCTCTACACTTGCTGGGCATTAATTTTAGCATTTCTTGGATTAGAGTGTTAAGTGTCTGCGTTGGAAGATGCCCCTTCAGAATGACCATGAATGCTTGAGAAGATTTTTTCGAGTCTTCAGCGTCTTCCTTGAGCCAAATCTGAGTAACGAAAACGTACAGGAAGGTAGTGGCTGGTTGTCCTAGAATAGCCAGTATTGCTGTAGGAGTAATCAGATGTTTCGGCAGATCTCTGAAGCAGAGTTTTCCTAGCTACTGTCTTTAACCCCATCTCAGTGCAAGTGAGATCCTCTTTCTTCCACTCCTGCTTGTTTGGGAGAAGTTGTCACTCTACTGTACAAAAGGTTAAAGCACATTTGCTTCTACTGCTTGGTCCTGAGGTTGCAATATAAGCAGTTGCTAAGAATAAAATATAAAATTTAAGAGATACATGATACCATGAAAAACAGGGACCAGGTATATCAGTGTTTATATCACACACTCTTTTTCTTTCTTATCCTTATTGTACTACTTGCCTACTGACTGTTTAGTCATACAATTTATCTGTATAAGGAAGTACTCCTCTGAAGAATTTGGAACTTTTATATTTGCAAACAGTAAACAAGTATTTCTGTAGACATGATAGCATGATAAAATGTTATCTTTAACTCTGCTAATCAGTACAGGAGACAGAGTTACAGTAAAAAAAAAAAAATCCACCATTTATGATCTTGAGAAATAAAATAACATTTGAAATATAAATATTACTGCCACTACTGTGTCCTGAAAAGAATAGCCTGCAGTTTAGCAGAGCTGAGTGTAAAGTACTGGCTGTACGAATACATGGTTGGGAATTACTGCTGAGCACTGGATCTGCAGAATGAGCTCTGGAACCACAGAGGGTCAGCAAATGCCACCACATCACTGGGGAAGTATCTTATGTGACATGGGAGAAGTAATGCATTTGCTGTACTCATTTTTGTGAGCCCTATTTTAAGGTATGTATCCTAGCTGCAAGAAAGATGGGAACCAATTAGAGAAAGTCCAGAGCAGAGGAACAGGCAAAGTCAAAGGCTAGAAAAGTTCACCTACAAGGAAGTGTGGGCAAAGTTGAGGGGTTTACCCTGAAGTAGTGATGTTTTAAAATACTTACAAATCTTTGAAGAAGAGGAAGGGAAAAAGTGTGGTCTTGAGTGAGAATAATACAAATTTTTTGGACTCAAATTGACTTTTTTCATCACTGGAGTTCTTTAAAAAGATCTCAAGATAAACTAGAGTTAATCCTGTCATGAGGCAGAAGATGGAAGCAGTGGAGCTCTCAATTGTCTTGTCAGCCTTTTTTTTCTACTTCTTACTATGTTCACAAAGCCTGACCTTTCTTCACCCTTCCTCTTTCCTTCTCCCTCTCCCCCAAAATAAAGAAAAGAAAGTACCTTGTGCTTTCTTTCTTCCTAAAAAGCTAATGCACTGATAATTAATTATCACCCTCTTTGCTGCTACATAGTGTTGGATGATCTTCAGGTCTGTCCATGGTGCTTTAAATGCATATGTATTGTGTAAATACATGATATTTAAATGAACAGAGATTAAAATAGTGACATCAAATCCCAAAGGGGAAAAAGAGACCTGACACTGTATGGGGCCTCTTGTGGAGGGATGGGGAGGATTTCAGTAGAGAGATCTTACTTTTGGACAGCAACTGTTTCTAAAGGCCACCTGAAATCTGGAACGCAGCTTTGGTTTGCTTCCAACTTTCTCAGTGGGCAGAGTTCATTGCAAGGCAATAGTGCCATCATCTTAACCTCTGTCGTGGAACTGTAGTTCTCTTATTTCAGACCATGTTTCACCTCTTGTTGCATCATGTTGCTTTATAGTGTATATTTTTACTAGAGGAAGGTGTGAACCACACATAAGACATTGCAATAGGTTTTCTGATTTTTTTTTAATAATGTTCTGTCCCAACCCTGAAGACTCATTAACATAGAAAAGAGAGAGAAGTTTATTTACTTCAAAACAAAAGTTAAGAGCTTTTACAATATCCTCATGTAGCTGAAAACACGTTGTCAGGAAAGAATGTGAACAGAAAATTTTCAAGTTTCTTAGTAACCAAAAATAAGTGTTTCAAGTAGAGAAATGAGCCACAGCATGCTTGCTACCTTATGAGGTTGTTTTCTGCTCTTGTCAAGTATGGCTTTCAAAAGATTTTTCCTTTGGGGATTCTTTGGAAGCAGCAACAAAGCCTGAAAGATTGTCTTCTGTAGGTCATCTTTAAAATTCTCAGTTTGAAAAGATGAAATAAGAGAATTTCATTGTTTTGTTAGTCAACATTACTTTTTTTTTTGAGCTGAGAAGATAACTAGGAGAAAGTAAGAAATAAAATTGATACATCAAACATATAACTTTAAGATTGCTGTTCTTAAGGTATGTATTAAGTATTTCTTTTTATTAATCCCATGGTATAGAGATGGTCTATGGCCAGTTACTGAATCATGCTGCAACTTGTGTTGGTCAGAAACCACACCTCTGTTTAAACTGGCTTCCCCAGTGGAATCAACAGCTGATGTGGTGTTTTGTTTGAAACACCTATTGTTTCAGTCTGCAGAGCAATTGCTGTGCGAATCGTAACTAAAGTAAAAAATACTTTCCTGCAAGCCTGATGTACTGAAAATGAGCCTTACTAGGAATTTTTAACTTACTGGGGAGCAAAGCAGTGTGTGTAGTGCTTTGCCTTTTCATGGTGCAGTAAAAAGAAAAATTGTGCAAAACTGTTTAGTGTCAGTTGTGCAAAACGCAGACTTCCTAACACAGGTTTTCAAGCACTGGGAGGTGTTTTTTGAGTTAGAACTGAATATGTGGGGAAAAAAAATTGGTTGGTGAAAAAGGTTTTAGAGAAAGAAATAAGGGGAGATCTTTTAAAAGTTAAATGTACCATCAGACTTTGACTGTGTACACTAGTCAGGTTAGTGTTGTAGGACACTGCAATCACAGAATAGTTACTCAACATGTTCACTTATGATCTCAGCTTGGTTAAGATGATTCAGTGTTCCATAATTCACTTCCGCCACTCAATGTCTTGTGCCAGTACTCTTTGCTAGTGGGGAGATCAAACATCTTAAGCACCATCACACAGATGATGCTGCCCATCCACAGACCTGCTACAGGTCCTTTCTGAGAAGTGGTCCAACATGTTCTGGCTGCCTCAACCTATGTGCAGATGCAGAGGTCGGGCAGAACATGTGCCCTGGTAAGTGCTGTAATGCCAGAACATCCAAAACACAAAGTGATACAGCTCTCCTCAACATAATATGTAGCTGAGTTCTGCCAGCCTCTGCCGTGAAGTGGCAGGTACGCTTTCATTCCCTATCCTTCATACTCTACGTTATAATATTATTGATTTACAGGTTATAGAGCCAGCAATTCAGTACTTAATACCAGGAATGTTTTATATATCTGACTAGCCATCTCTAAGCAGAGAGTGTTCCATGCTTCCAGGGATCCTCATCATCTCCAACTACCTTACTGTTGCACAAAAGGGCTTAAAATTAATCTTATCCAGAGACCTGTGTGCTAAAATAATTTGACATGATTACTGAAAGATAAATGTAAACTTTTTGAGTGTTGAAAAACTTTTGTAGTAATTGCTACATAGATTTTATGGTGGCTGAAGAGAGAGGTGTGAGAAAGAAGAAATAACCATTTTAGGTACTAAAGCTAGATTGCTGAGAGTCACCACTTCATCAAACATAAGCACCACCTCAGTGAAGAAGAGCAGTGGTGTTTCATAGCAAAGCCCAGCGGTTCAAAGAGGTGCGTTGAAATATACTGTACACTTTCTTATCTTTTGGGGTTTTTTTTTTGTATAAGCCAAATTTAAAAAGGCTGTTTAAAGATCCATAAACCTGTTGATATTGGATGCACAATGAAAGCAAGTGTCTTACTCTGTATCGCTGTTACTTGTAGAATTATTTAAAGAACTATCTGTTTTGTTGTTGCCTTCCCTGTATTTACATTTCTTAGATTTTTAGTTTATGAGCAGCAAAAGCAAACTGTCACTATTTGCTGTAAATTGAAGCTTTTAATAACTGGGTTCTACAACATTTGTCAGCTTTGAATATTCTGTCAGTAGAACATAAAAATAGCAGGAAATCTCAGCAACAGTGACACTGAAAATTTATCTGCTTATGCTCAAAAGGTGTAAAATACAGGCTTCAAGGATAAGTAATTGTAGTTTTCCTTTAAAAAAACAAGTGTGCATGTGCTGTGGCTAGCAGTAAACTCTATATACATTACTGCCAAAATAAATGACAAAGTATTTGTATGTAATGTGGTTATCTGCACAAAATATTTTTAAATGCCTTAAGCAATAAGAGATGGCCAAAGCAGTATTGTTTGTCAGACTTCAGCATTAAGTGCATTTCTGGACACAGGTGAAATTGTAGAAATGCTCTGAAGAGTAGTTCTGCTCAATAACAGACATGTTTTATCATCTTGTAAAACTTGACTATCATGTTCAGGGTGTTTTAAAGTAATAAAAGACATTTCAAATGTAAAGTGTTTCAAATAGCATTTAATCTGGAAATGTGCTTGGTTAAATAAGTATATATAAAAATGAAATAAAAAGTTTACATATGCTGTCTATAGGAAAACCGTGCATATTTTGTTGGTCTTATTTTTCAGCATTGCTGAAGGAGATGTTATTTTGGTAATTATCTTGGGTTTTTTATTTCAGGTTTTCTTTATTACTTGGTGATATTTCTCCTTAAGTAAAAAAAGGGCTAATTATTTATCAACATTCAATGTTTTTATTTGTTAGTGAAGCATGTTCAGAGTAACAGTAGAAACTCTGAAGTACAAGTGTTTTATAATTCTATGGATATCTTGTTATAGAACATGAATATTATGGGACAGCTCTGGCAGGATTTCTGCTTGTCCTTACCTGTAGTGTTTCGCTTGCAACAGGATTAGTTCAGTGCTGCAATCAGAAGCGTTGTATCCAGCCTAAAACGCTCTTTTCCACCTAATACAATTTCCCTTTCAGACTCGCTTTTCTCTCATTTTATTTGTAAAACTTCTAATGACATAGAGCTATGGTTTTAGTCTTAGCAGATTTATTCTGGCAAATCCCTGTCTCCTGTAGCCTTTCTGTTCAGTAGGGGATGGCTAATGTTTTAATTGTGTTCCTTTCCCCTGGCAGTCAGAAAGTCAGTAACTATCATTTTCCTCTCAAATAAACCATCTCTTTCACGATCCTCCATTGGAATTGTGGGCTTGTTTTGCCAAAAGATGAAACCGATAAGAAAAACACCTTCCATTTTAGGAGAGGGTCTACAGAAATTTTATCTGGTCAGAAATGAGTGTTACAAGATTGAATTCCTGTTCTCTGCAGATGTAATTTTTGTGTGACAGAGCCTTCAGTCTGCTGTCAGTGTCTTTCAAGAGTAATATGGGATTGTAAAGGCGGGTGGGAGACTTACCTAGAGAGAGATAAAATTTTTTCTTCTGGGAAATACTTTTTATTTGTTTATTTCACAGCAAATGCTTGAGTCTGTTCCTGAGTGAAAGGGCAGCATGACCTATAAGGGCCCAGCAGGGAGATGGTGACACATAAGGATTTGTTTAATTTAGAAAAAGAAAAAAGACTACTTAATTCTCTTTTTCTGTTGGATTTCATTGGGCAGAAATCATATTCTGGGTGAGCAGTCATGATATAAATAATGTCTTTGTCTTAGAAGTCATTGTGCCAGTTGAAGCCGGTCTGTGATTTGTGTAGCAGAGGTTGAAGGGTTGCCTATTCAGAGCTTATAGGCAAAGGTGGCCACATACTTCAAGTGGTCTTTAGCAGAGGAGGAACTACAGATTGTAGTGTGCTGAAAGATGTCCCAGAGAAGTAGAGCCTCTGGCACTTGCTCCTCACCAAGTTTTTGTCTTAGAAGAGCTGGTTCCTCCGCAGAGGATAGATGCTGCTGGTAAAAGGAGAGCCCTGTTTTCCTGACATGCAGCTGCTTCTGATACCTGTTGGGTTTCTACTGATCTGGGATGGATACATGCAGTTTGACAAGCCACTTTTGCAAAGTTGCTGACCCATGGTCTACGGAGTTGCTCTGTAACTGCCTCAGAGGCAATGATTTATTCAGGGCCAGTTCAGCTTTTGGGTTGGAAGCTATTTTTAAGACCTCAGCTGCTACAAGTGTCCTTCTCTGCCCTTTTTCTAGTGCTGAGGCTCAGAGCAAGGGTGAGATGCATGGTCATATTATCTTCCAGCGTAGCAGCTGCTCCCTGAGACCTGCCAAAGTGCACCCTCGTGTCCTGAGGCAAAGTTACTTTACCCCTCCAAGGGAAAGTCACTTGCCATTTACTGTGTGGCTGGAGGACGTGATCGGGCAGCTCCTGCAGGAGCAGCTCATGAGCTGTAAATCCACAGCCCAGCATACTGGGGGTGACTTGTTCATCAAATCGTGCAGTTGCTGCAGCTGTAGTCTGCGCCTCAGGTAACATAGCAGGCCTTTGTCCATCTCGTTTCCACACATGTTCAGCAAGCATATGGGTTTTTAGGCAAGTTTTGAAACACCTAGAACTTAAGAAATATTTTTTTCAATCCATAAAACCTCTCAGCTTCTTTTTGACAGACTTATAGATGCTTCAAAGCAACCGTATAATGATAAGAAATAGTTTTCTTTTAACAACATCTAGAGGCCCCAGTTCTTATTTACGGTTTCTGGATTTGTAACTTCAACAACAGTATTTTTAAAAGTCAGATGAAGTGGTTATATTGGTTATATTTTTTGATGCTTTGGGAGATATGTTTAGTTTTTATGTTGGAAACCACCAGGCTATTTTAGAACCCACTAAAAAATGTTGTCGGAGAAGAGGAACAATCATAAAGCAAGGCTTTGGGAAATCACGGGTTTTCAAGTGGAGTTTCTAGTAAATATATTAGCTCTTTAGTTAGATGTAAAGACATTGCTTTTAAGGAGGTTATGTTCTTACAGGAATAACATTTGTCATTAAGTCTTTCCTCCCAAGTAAGGACCCTTAGTTCAGTGCACTGCAGGAATTTCTCAGCATGTAAATAACACCACACAGAAATGCCACTGGGAGAGGGCTTAATGTGGGACAAATGCTTCACTGGTGCTTTTGCTCCCAAAGAGCTCGCCCCTGTGCTTGATATAGCAGTCCTAGCTGATTGCTTTAATATTTTTAAGAAAGCTGTTTTGCCATCTTCTGTCTCCATGTCTTACATGCTTCAATTTTTGAGCAAATATTTCGTCTTTTCAGTCCAATTGTATTGTAGGCACTGCCACTTTAAATTGTTTTCCTGTGTGAATTGGTTCAGTGGCCCTGGTGAATCGTTTTGGTGACGAATGCCCTTTAAAGGTGTCCCTCAGACCTGCAGAACAGTGCTCTGGTGTGACAGGTAATTCTGATGCCTTTAAAACAGGAACTCTCAACATAATTACATTTTCTTTTATTTACAGTTCAGTGATGGTGATCTTTTTTTACTTTCTTTACAGTCTGTGTGTAAAAGAATATGTATGTGTATGTGATCTAATGAATGGGTCTGTTGTCCTTTTCAACTTGCTTCTCCATCCCAACCCTAAAAACAAAAAGGAAGAAGAAACTCTACTTCTTAGAAACAATTTTGATTAATGCATTGCTTCAAAATTCAAGCATCAGTTTTGGATAACTGGATTTTTCTGGAAGGCCTGCTTTTAAAAGATGAGACATTAAAAGTGTTTTTATATCTTTGCCTGGGTTAAGTGATATAGCAAATGCTTTTGATATAATATTTGTATTTCATCTGAAGGCTGTAAATATTTTTTTTCAGATCTGCCTCTGATATCCCTATGTCTACCAAAAATTCTCCTGCTAACTGAAGTGCATCCATCATTCTTTAGGGTATCCATCATTGCACATCGTGATTCAATAAGAGATGATATCTTATTACCCTTCCAGTGAGTCACCATATTTATGGATTTAACTGGTATTGTCCAGATGTATCATCTTTGATTCAGCGTGTTGGGTACTGTGGGACTTAATTCCCGTACTCCGCATTCTGTAGGTTGCTGTTGTGTGGTTCTGGGCCATCCCAGGGACTGTTTTTATCGGTGAGTGGTATCAACAGATAACTGAGGTTTTGTCAGTGCAGAGTTTATATATTCACTTTTGTTAAAATGGGGAAGGCTTCAGTTTAGCTTATAATACTGAAAAGTCTAATCTGATTTGGTAGTTAGGGGTTTTCGTATAGTTTCTTTTTCACAACCATCACAGAGGATTGCACGTATATGTTTACCCTTTTTTGGTTATTCAGTGTTATGCTAACTCTCAATAAATATTCACCAATTCTATATGGATATTTCAACTCATTTGAGAATTAAAAGGCATGAGACAGATTCAGAGTGAAACTTCAGGCAGTCTGAATTGTGGTGGAGTGACACTCAATGACATTTTCACTTACAGAAATACGCTTTTTACATAGCTTTGCATGTTGTTCAGACATGTCCATTATAACTGACTATGAATTATTAGTTGAAAGTTATTTTGTTTTCTGCTTGTTGAAATTACAGTAAGATACCTTGTGACCTTGTTACAATCCTCCTAAAAAACCTCAAAACAAAACACGGAATGAGAACCAGGTGTGCTTTTTATAATGATGAAAAATACAGTACAGGTTTCACAGGTTAGAGGTTGGTAAAGACATATTTTCTTGTTTGTGCATTTTCATAGAGTAATTTTAGAAAATAATTAAGATATAGGCTTTCAAATAAAGCAGAAGACATGTGAGGAGCTGTGCTTCTGTGGCAGTAGTCGTTGCTGGTAGTGCAATAAGGGGAGGAAGTTAATTACAGGATCATAGCATTTAAAAGATGACTACACGAGTCAGAGTAACTTATTACAAGTGGAATATAGTCAGTTTTAGTCTGAATGCCGGGGAAGACCTCCTCATGGCAAGATCCAACTGAATTAACTCTTTAGATCATACATTTTCCTGTGAAGTACTTAAAACACATTGCTAGCAATGTTTAATAAGGGGGAACTCTTTCATTGCTTACAGCATGGACTGGGTTCTTTTTCTAGTTGCTCTGGTGCTTGAAGCACTTTTCCTGGGGCCATCCAATTACAGCAATCTTGTAACTTCCTTGGAGGAGAAAACTGAAACCTATGTCCACAGGGATAAATGAGATGGACGTAGGGGCAGGCAACTCACAGAATAGGCTTTTCATTAAAAAATTACCTCATTCTTAAGTACTGATTGGGGAATTTGGAGAAACAGATGAGATCCTGATATAGAAAAATTCTTGCATTTCCTGCTGGAGAAGAATGTTCATGCAGGCTGGAAGTGGCCTAAATAGCCACCTTTTAGAAAATCCTGTTTGCATATTAGTGGTAATTCCACTGCATTTTTGAGAGGCAGGTGCTAGTTTCCCCAACAGGTGCTTCTGATGGTTATTACATGCTGGTAGCAGCCAAGCAAAGGAGAAAAGTAATTCTCAAGGAGGAAGGATTCTTATTTTCAAGCAGCAAAGGTGTGATCGAGTTAATTTAGAAGCTGCATTTTTGACCTTTGAAGTCCCTTCACATAATGCCATAGACTTGCCAAATTAGAGGAGGTGAGAACTTAAGAAGTGATGAAAAACATGGGACATAAATTCCCCAAGTCAGTTCCAAGAGAATGCTGTAGGGACCCAGAGGAGGGGAAACATGCTTCAGAGGAGTTACTGGGGTGTTCTGGGGGGTGAGCTGGCCAGCAGGAAGAGAGACATTATTTTAAAGCCCCAACAGTTCAATAAGCAGATGCAGTGCAGAGGAGATCCTCTCTTCATGTTCTTCAGCACTCACAGACCACTTAAATCTAATAGAGGTATTGGCACTCCAGCATACTTCTTCATACTGCATAGATCCAGTCACAAAGGGATCTTTCCAGTGACAAATCCTCTGGCCCAGTGTGGCCTTCTGTATCACACTTTTTTCCAGCTTGTCGTTGGTAAGTGCATTCCGGTGTTCTAGGGATGCATGGCTAATTAAAAAAAAAAGTTGCCTAGCTGCATCACAGTGTGTTAGTGATAGATATAATGCTCAAGGTCAGCCATGTCCTCTGAGGTCAGAACTCATTTGACCATAATGTCTTACAAGACAAAGTTGGTAATTCTTCCTGAATAGAGAAAACTGAGTTCTCCATTCATTTTTTTATTGTATTATCCAGGCCTCCTCATGCTTTCCTTACCTTGAAGCCAAAATGGGTTTAAAACTTTTCCAAACAAGTTTCTTCTCTTCTGGTGGAATTTCTTCAGATCCCATCAAGTTAAACATCAGTCGTTCCCAGAGAAGAGTGAGAGCAGGTATGGGGAAGGGTTGTTTTTTCACTTGCAGATCCCTGCTGGTGGTCCTGGCCATTCAGCTGCTAATATTTGCTGTGCTGCTCAGCATGACTTGTCTGCTGTGTCACTCTTCTGATTCTGAAATGTATTGTCTGTCGAGTTGGCAGGTTTCTTTGTGCCATCATCCTGGCTTTGTACTTCTGGATAGAATTTCTTGCAAGCAGTGATTTCATCTGTCTGACTGATCGCCAGTAGGTGTGAGGCTGAGGTGTTCGTTGTCAAGGTTTTGATAGGAGTTTTCAGGTTTGTCACTCCCTGGACTCTGTGGTACTCATCGGTGTTTGAGCCTTCCTAAGAGGCAGTTTAGGTTGCTATCTTATGGAATTCAAGAGTATTCTCGTCTGTCAAAGAAGTTGTCACCATCAAAATAGAAAAAAGTGTTCCCTCAGAGCAGTAAAAGGAATATATAAACCATTATGAATACTCACACCTGTAAAATATCCGTGGTGCTTTTTTTCCCCGTTCTTTTTCTGCAGGGCCAAAAAGGGACCTCTCATTTTGTCTATTTTTGTTCAAGTTTGTCCATCTCAATCTGGTATCCTGTTCATTCAATTTAAACATCCTTGCAGTCATTACAGTGGATTTTAACCTGATCTTCTGGTGTCTTTGCGCACTGTATGTGTTTCAAATGTGACTTGATTCTGTGGGTAACATTTCCAAATCATCTGTGGACTTGTTTGTTTATCACTATAGCCAGTGTGCTCATCAAATTCTTGTATAGTCTTGATGGTTGATGTCAAAGGCTAGATCTTTTACCCTGGAATGTAAGAAAAGGATAAAATGTAAAACCATATATGGTGTAAATTCACTGTCTCTTAACTTCTTAAAGGTGTAGAGGGAGATTGTCCATTGACCTGAGAGGTCAAAGCTCCATTGTGCTGTTCCATCTTACACCTAGCAGAGATGAGCCCCGTGGCATGTGAACAGAGCATACTTCAAACATTGCTTTCATCTGTTCTTCACAGAAAAGTCTGATCCTCAGCATGCCAAAATGTATTCGAGCAGGCTTTAGTGAATAACAGTAAAGATACCACAGCATAAGGGTCAGCAGTCTTGTGCAGCCAAAACTCATAGCTCTGCTTCTTCATTGCTGCTGTTGTCTGTGCTGCCTTGGCTGGGACTCGCTTCATTCCTTTCAGTACAGACCTGTGATTAAGGAATGACTTGTCCCTTTCCTGCACGGATTGACCTCAGCAGAATTACTCCTTTTCTGTATGCGAGCGAATGAGAGGAGACGCAAGCCTGTAATGGTGAAAAGAAGAATTGCTTAAATTTGATCTCATGAATAAGTACTGAGGCCTAATTTCATACTATTTCTGGTGTTCAGATGAAGACAGCAATATATTAGGGATTAAATAATAATTTTGAAGCAGGATGGAAAATGCAGCATTTGCAGTTGCTGTTATGACCTTAACTCTGTAACTGCCCCCAGTGATGGGATCCCAGTGAGGAGACCACACCGGTTTTGTCCATTTCCTCTTGATGTTGGCTGCTCTTGCCATCCAGCGCTCTGGCTTTTGCTTTCCTTAAAAACAGATCAGTAGGATAAATTATTATTAAGAGATTCTGCGCACTGAATGGTGATGTATGTTCCTGTTGGGTTGCTGTAAAGCTGCCTTGTTTTATGACTAAACTGAAGCATTTTAGGTGAAACCAGCATTTGTGCCCTAAAGCCTGTTGTTAGGTAATAAGTCCACGGTAGCAGTCTTCTGACATGTGAGATGCTGGGGTTCAGCTTCCTCAGGTGGAGCAACATTAGCATGATTTGGTAAGGTATTGATGTCTTCCATCTTGGAGAAGGCAGGTTTGAAAGAGGCAGTGTCACTTCAGTGAGCGCACGTTCAGGGCCTGGGTACATGCAGTGTTAGTGAGTTACGTGTGGCATGTGGAAAGAAAATGTTTTCACATTGGTAATTCTGAGCTGTGAAAATGAAGTTCCTTGAGAAACAAATTCCAAATTGTGGGATAGATTTTCCACTGTCCAAAAACATTCAAAATAAGACATGATTTATATGGCCTACATCTGTGATTAAGGTGACCAAACTCTGTTTGGACTAATAGCAATGCTGTTCACAGCTATGACTCTTGAGTAGAGCAAGAGGATTTAAACTTAATGGCTTAAATATCAAGGACCACATATATTGTTATTGAAATCTAGTTTCACCAGGTTAGCAGTGAAGTGTTTTAAAAAAAAAAAAAAAAAAAAGGGAAAAAGAAAGATCAAAACCCTTCTCATCTGCCCCCTCCACTCAAACACCTTTTTGTCTCAAATGAAGAAGTTGTTCTGTGAGCTCTGTAATAATGACTCATTACCCAACAGTAATAGCTGAGCTGTCATTTCTTGGGTGTTGTGTTTGGTTTGTTTTTTAACAGGTCTTTGTGATCAAGCTACATGTAGCTACAGTTATGTATAGGAGAGAGTAAAAAACAACATGTTTTTATGGTAATGAGATATTG
The DNA here is from genome assembly GCA_009769605.1 of Bucorvus abyssinicus. Classification (NCBI taxonomy): domain Eukaryota; kingdom Metazoa; phylum Chordata; class Aves; order Bucerotiformes; family Bucorvidae; genus Bucorvus; species Bucorvus abyssinicus. The sequence continues at coordinate 22,291,644 of CM020028.1, forward strand.
CATGATTTCTTTCCATTTGCAGTTTGTCAAAGTATGTTCAGGACGATACCTTAACTGCCTCCCACTCTCTCCTGTTTGCCAGTGGCAAGGACCAGATGGGGCGAGACATTTGCCAAAAATTACAACGCAGCGGCAGGAAAGGACTTGCAACAAATCTAGATCATTTGGTCAAAGTCCTCAATCATTGTGGGTAATGCAAGGAGAAGCTGTGCTGCAGTCTGGTCTGTGAAAGGTCAGGGATGCATCCTTCCAGCACACTGAATCAAAGAACTTCGCAAACAGCCCCATGTCTCTCACTGCAGCGGTTCCTGGTGCAGCCATCTGATTTGGATGCTGTATGAACACTACATTCCTCTCTGACCGGTGTTCCACTAAGCGGGTCCCGAGGAAAGCCGTGCATTGATCTGGCAGGGACATTGAAAGACCATTACAGCTGAGCAAGCCGAGGCATTGTAAAACTGTCACGTTAACACAGCAGTGCCTGTAACAAGCTGTATTCATACACTCTGGTAGAAAGGGAAAAGTGCTTCCTCTTCAGCTGGACAAGGTGTCCATTGAACCTCTCCTCATGCACTCTGTCTTCTGGAGTGTAAGAACTACTACTTCACTCTCTGGATTGTATTTGTTTGCGTGGCATTTTAATTCTGAAGCTGTATTAACCAGCTAGAAATCAACAAGCCAAAGATCACAAAGCAGAGATGCAGGGGAAAAAAATTGTATACAAATGATCTGCTAGGAAAAGACTGGCAGTGGCAGACTGATTTGGAGGAATCATTTCTGCCTTTCCCACTGAGGGCAAGGGAGCAGGGCACAGGGTACTCCCCTGACCAGCCATTGCAAAAGCAGCTTAGTGCTGGGGACTTGTCCCTTGTAAGAAGAGCACAGGTGTCCTTCAGATGCGTAGATAGTCTCAAATGAGAGTGTTAGGCATATGGCTCTACTCACCATGTAATTTAGGCAGTAAAAGACCCACCCACTTGTTTTTACGAAGCTGTTCATGGTGTAGGAAAGAGTGTGTTGGGGTTTTGAACTGAACTTCTATGAAAAAAGAGCAAATGAAATAGCAATTATGAAGAGTTACAATTTTAAAAGGTCACACCAAATCATTCAGTCCTCATCCCTGACAATTTGTGTAGAAACAAAAGGCGTGGTTTATCTGAGGTGGGACTTGACCTGAGGATTTCAGGTAAGGGTAGGTGACACTGCAAAGTAAGTTTCAAAAGAGCTAACTATTAAAATGTGTTTGTACCTGAAAAAAAGGTGAAGAATTTGGTGGTAACCTGCTCAGAGCGTATTTCAACAAGTTATTTTTGCTTAGAAGACATGTGGCATGGTGCGTTTTTTTTTAAAAGTGTAATTCTGTCTGTGATTCCAAAGGGCAGCATCAGGAAGATAAGCAGCAGTGGGGGTTTGAGTGGATCCTGTGGTGATATGAATGGTGGAAATGGATGCTCAGTGCTGGATGAAAGCCTTTTTATTTGCAAACTGACTGGCAGCTGGAATTAAACATTTGATCTCCCAACCTTTAAATTAGCCAGTAGAACAATGCCATTGGCAGATCGCCCAGGTAAAATGGCATCACAGTACCTAGGGAAACTTCTCTAGGAGAAGTGATGATTATTCAGCTTAACCCCCCACTTTCAGGTGCAGAATTATCAGTGAAGCTTAGAGGATTTAACCCTAAAATCCCGAGGAGAAACTCTAACCCTGTATCTGCAGAGACATAGTAACACTCTTGGCTTCCCCCACTCCATCACATGCAATTTGGTCTTAACCATCTTGTTTGGCCATTCACTTGTTTTCTTATGCTTATCTATGGACAAAGAAATTGTATGTACAATTTTATATGTAAATCCTGATTGGGGTTACCTGTTTCTGGATTTATCAGGTTTAGCCCATTGTGGACAGCATGGCTGAGCCATTGAGAACACCAAATGACTATTATTCAGTTGAGAAAATTACATAGGAGGTCACTTTTGCTGGCGCTGCAGTAAAAACCTGTGAAACCTGGGAATTTCTTTCAACACAGAAAATAATTAAAAGCTTCAAGACAATCAGCAGGACTCAGATTTCTTAGCAATTTCAGGAGCAGCAAGAGGATAAGGGTGTGGATATATTAACCCATGGTGTCCTAGTGGAAGCCTAGCATGATGGTACAGAATTTAGCAGCATTTTTCTAGATTCAGTCCCCACTGTTGGGGAAGAAAAAACCAAACAAACACCAAACACCAAAAAAAAAAAATCCAAATACAAAAAAAATCCACCCAAACAAAAAAAGCGTTAAAAGAGGTACTTGAGCTCTTAAAACAAGTAGCACTTTGTAGCCCTGCAGATGCTCAATATAAGCTCAGTTATTATGAGAGTAGAGAGGCGTTTGGTATTAAATTCTGCCAAAAATATACTTCATCATTTATACATAGATAAATAGATATTTAAAAAATAGAGCTTGTGTATATCTATTTTTTACGTATTGTTGCAGTGAAATGTGAATCACTGGTTCCTGTGTCTTAAGCTGGACATCTGCATGAATTGCAGTGCTACTGTAAGTATTTCTCAACACGGACAGGTAGATGCCATCAGAAAAACCAGAACAAATTCTTAAGTTGCCAATATTGTCACAAAGTCTCCCTGCAGAATGAAGTTGTTTGACAAAGTGTTTCCCTGGTGATTTGACTGCAGATGAAAATGTCTTCAGCAATAAAATTCTGTGCTCAGGTCTCAGCTCTCTGTGCTCATCAATCAGTGAATGACATATCAAGGATCCTTTTTGCTGGATTACTTAATGTGGTGGAGAAAATACGTGAGACACTGATACTCCTTTGAATTGCTATGCATAGGAGGTTTTTCCACTCTAAAATACACATTATTTTAAAAAAATAGTGATATATTTTGTTACCTACAGCTTCCTTTAGTAATCAATAGTGCTGCAACAGGACTAATGTAAAACTATTTTTTATGTACACAGATTTACTTGTCTGGAGGTAATGGCTATTCTCAGAAAATCACTGTCAATCAGGAAGGGGAAAGCTGGGGGAAGGGTGAAGTAGAGACGTATGTTTGGTGACAGCATTTCTATCCTCAGTGCACTGTCCTTTGTGGATTAATATATTAATGTTTTGCCAACAAATGGCATTTTTTAGAATTTCTGTGTCTCTGTGTGTTGTAAACACAGTTTTACTGGAGATAATGTTCTGTATCTGCTTATACTTTCATAAGGTATCAATAATGAGTTTAGAAAGACCAATTACATGGCTGCAAAGAAATAAATCACCTTATAGTTTAATTACCTCTAATATAACAGCAGCAAATATCTTCAGAAAAGCTGCCTCCTGTGTCACTAAATGACTGTCAATGATCAAGCTGCTTCCCTTAAAGAACATTCTATTAAGGAGATCATTTCACAGTGTTTTATGCTACATCTGTTGCTGCCACTACTAAATTTTATAAAGGAATTTAAAATATGACAGTTGTAGGTAATAACTTTTATTTCATGTCTACTTTTTAAGGAAAAAAATGTAACTTATTGCAATTTCCATAAAGATTTATATGAAATGTTTCATATGAAATCCTTTTTAAATACTTTTATTTTTTGAATGATGATACAGGATCCAGAGAAGTATCTTAAAACACATTATAGCTGATCCCCTCTGTGTAGTGTGTGTCCAGCTGCTGAGGAAAATACTAAGAGTCATTCATTTTCCTGCTTAAACAGAGTCACTCTTGTTCAGATCCAAGCAGATTCTGAGAGGCAGAAAGGGAGCACAGATGGAAAGATGAGTATCCTATACATACATATAAAAAAAAAAGTGATAAAATTATGAGAAACAAGGAAAGGAAGGAAATAAAAAAAGCATAGAAGTGATACAGGAGGAAGACCATTATGAAGGCAAAGGCTAATGAGCTGGAAAGGGAAGAGAAATGGGAAGAGCCAAGATTCTCTACAGGGAAGATAAATGAAGAGAATCAGCTGATTAGGCAAAGGGAAGAGATAGCGAGGAAGTGCAGCAGTTGTAAAAACATGGAGACTTTAGTAAAAGCAGACGTCAAGAATACTAAATAGGTAAAGAATAGGATATAGAAGGATATTGTCTGCCTTTTCTTCCCATTACCAATCAGTAGGCAGGAGGGATGGATGGTAGACAGATGTCAAAGGCACAACTACCTTGTGTTTTCTTGCATGTGCTCTTCTTAGGACTCTGGGTTTCCTTTGTGTGATTTAGATTCACCATGTTTACTTCAGATAGACTGCGCTTCCTTTAATACCACTGTATTGCTATAAACTGTGACTACTTTGAATTATTTGAATCATACTATTTTGGGATAATAGCTTGAACTAACAGGCTTTAAAATTATTCTAAGCAATTTTGAGTCATCTCTTCAGGCTTCTAGAAAAGTGCAAGTTTCAGTACATCCTCTCCCCTCTTTTAATACAGTAACAAGCAAACACTTTGACTTGATTGCTCAAGCAGGTAAGGAATGCAGAGCCTTCAGTGTGGTGTGTAATCTCAAGCATCTCCCTGTCTGTAGGGTAGTGGGATGGCTCCAGAGAGGTGCAGAGCTTCCAGGGTCCCACCTAGATGCATGAGTGTGTGCAGGGATGCTAAACCCTTGTCTGTGCTGTGTTCCACCCTTTCATTTTCTGGCTAGCAACATTAGCCAGCGCTGGAGGATAAAAGAGCAAGGTTTTTTGAGTGGTAAATGCCTAGTACACTTTTGTTATCCAGAAGAGAGTGGATCAGGGAGCATGCCATGCCCTTTTCTTTGGGCAATTTCCTTATAACAGTGGTTCACGCGTTCTTAACACTTTACAGGGTAATGGGTGGGTTGTTAACTAATGGCTGTTTTCAGCCTCTAACTTTCAGGCTGTAACAATAAGAATACATTCTGTTTCAAAGGGTGGGATTTTAAAGGAAAAAAATCTTTTTTTTTTTTTTTTTATGAATCCAGGAGGTGGGAGTTAGGCAGCATTTAATGTATTGAATGCAGTGAGAGAAAATTTGAGCATAAGGCACAGAGACATGTAGGTTGGGTTTGGATGAACACATTTCTGTGTGGAAAATTATATACTGCTTCAACAAAAATTACTTTTTCCATCTGAAAGAAAATGTTGTTTTCTCCCATGTATTGAGAGATGTTACAGATTTCCTGTTGTAGCGTGTGTAGTTTTTTTTATTCCCATACACGTAAATAGCAGTACTATTAAAATAATTTTTGCAAAAATTATGGAAAACTCCTTCAAAAAGTGTCTGTCTTCCTTCAAACTATTTTTATTTTATGTGCTGATTATTTTATCTTAAATTTGTGAATCTCTGGCCCGTTCTTCATTGTTCTGGCAGAAATAAAAAATACACCACAAGTGTATTCCCCTCCTTACTAAAAATCATTTCCAAATTAAATATATGTATATTCAGAAAGGCTGTGAGAATATCTGATCTCAAGTTAGCAGTACTGAAATAATATTTCAAGAATATAGTAAAACGTACTTAAGAACAGAATGAAGTTAAATGAAATCTTGCTGTTTCTCCCAGGCCAGGATTAACATAATTACAGAATGGGTATAGCATGAGAAATAATAACATACAGTCACAGCCCAATTAAACAAAATAGCAAGTAAGGAAGATGTGTCCTGGAAAAAATTTAGATCAAAGGAAAGCCCTGCTATTTTGTGCTTGCCTCACTGTTTTTGTTTTGGCTATCTACAGCTTTTAAAAGGGAAAGCTACTTACAGAACCAGGATTTTTAAGAGAAGATCCTCAGTCTGCCTTCAGTCTCCTTAGAGATACTCACACAACATGCGCTGTGTTTGGGTTTGATTTTGGCTTTTTTACCTAGTCTGGAGTGGGACCACATTTGGGGCAGCCATGGCTTTGCGACATGAGGCAGTGGAACTGTGTCAAAGATGTGGGAACATCAGCAGGGAGTAAAATTTTGTTTTTAGAAACATTTCACGGGGAAAAGAGGTGATTCTTAAAACAGCTTAGATGAATGAGTGCAGAGCAAGCCCCGAGTCAGCTGGTGCTGTTTGCAGGATGATGAGCGTTGCCATAGTGACTGAGAAAGCGAGGAACAGGAATTCTGAAGACAATATCAACTGGGGCTTTAGTAATGCTAACTTAGCATGTGATGTCTGCCGAGAGCCTGTTGGGGAGATGGACAGTAACATGGTATGAGAGCTCCGAAGTCATCCAGTGTCTTCTCATGAGCGACTGAAGTTGTGGCTCGGATGGATGGGGACATGGCAGAAGTAAACTCGCCTTGTGTTCACATATGCAGGTGATTCTCAAGTTATTTATCAGCACATTTCCTGGTAGGGTAATTGGTTCTGCTTCCTCTCCCATTCCTGAAAATATTTGGTATAATTCTAACAGTGACTGCTATAGAGATAAGGTCCTTGAGAGCAGCACTCTTGGGTCCCAGACGCTGCATAGGCTCTCCTATGCTGGCTGCCTGGTTCTCTTGGCAGATCAGAGAAAACCTGAAGACTAGCCATAGGCTGACCATTTCCTTGTGCTTCCGCAGTAGTTTTGTGCTCTCTGTATTTTTTTTTTTTTCTCTTTATTCAAGGAAGATGCAGTTGACATCTGCGATTGGTTTGTGTTAGGGGAACCGATTAGGAAGATGACAAGTTACCTGCAGGAGCATTCACTAGAGTCCTGCATCTGCACTGTTAGGATGTAGCATTGGTCTTCAAAGCCAGAGGCTGAGTGATACTTGTAGGCAGCTCACTGGACCTAGTACTTAACTCTCAAGACCCAATCTCTTAATGGAGCTGCACATTTCTCACAAAGCATGAGGCCAGTTGTTGTGTTTGAAGACAGGTGACTTCTCTCTTCAAGCAGATAGCTTGAGCTGTATTGTGTTTATACTTCACAATGAGTCACTATGCAGGATTTGCACTAAAAACCTTATTTTTGCTTAAATAAGAATTACTGTCTTTTACTAAATATATGAAGTCCATCAAGTGGGTACGATACTAAAGATGTCGAGTGAATGAATCATGAGTAGGAAGGAGAGTCAGGTCACAGTTTGTCTCTGTAGCATGGAATCAGAATCTGGACAAGGCTAAGAACTGCTCAAGATCAAGATGTATGACCACTCTCATACAAAGTAAATAGCATTTTTAAAATTAATGTCCTTCATATTGGCTAAGTTAATTCTTCCCTTTTGCAACATTTATTTTTTCATTAATGCAGTTAATGTGACCAAAAGATGGATGTGAAGAAGTGACAAGCACCATGTATGTTTTAACAGGGAAGGGTCTGCTGCAGTCTGTGGTCGTGCTGAATGTGCTTAGTCTTGAATTAATGCCACTGAAAAACATAGACTAAGGAGAACTTGCACAGCATTTGGGGGATATGGTGCTTATATCAGTCAAGGACCACCCATGTTCTTCTGTTCCATACCATCAGGGCTCCCTGAATTCACGTGGTCTGAACGCTCATCTGTTCTTGCATTGACTCCATGCAACCTTTCTTCTCCAAAGTGAGAGTTGCCTCTGTGTTTCTTGCAATACACTGGTGTCATCCTCTTTTTTTCCGTGCCAAGGTCAGCTGCTTTTCCATACACAATACTTTGCGTGTCTCTGTCCTCATAGTTCTTCCTTCCTCTCTTTCATACTTTCCCTAGCTCTTAGTTTCTTCCTGTCTCTAAGGCAATGGGTTCTGGGCATCAGCATTTCTAAACTATACTGGGAGCAACTGCTGCAAGGATATGGGAGGAAAGGGAGAATCTTTAATGCTGGCAAAGATGATGGCAGCCATCCACTGGCTCTTTGGTCTATATTACCCACAGATTTGGATGGCTCAAAGAGTTGCATCTGCTAACTAACTGCAAGAGGTCACAAACCCTATACATATATATACCTTTCCTCTTTCATTTTCTTGTTTTCACCAAAATCAATATGGCATTGTCCATTGCCTAGAACATTTCCTGAAATGTTGGAATTCATCTAATAATCCAGCATCCTGAAATTATCTTGTTACATCCAAACAGAGAGAAATGCCTCTCGGCCAACAATCATATCACCCAGGGATGAAAACTACCCTTGTGTGCACTTAGGTCATCAGACCCTCGGTGCAGTTGTTTTTTCCAGGCTATGCTGAATATCTGCCAGTGTTCCTACAAAGTTGTTCTACAGACTGATTTAATATGTCCTTGATGGGAGATCCTGGCTGACCCTTATTCTGTGGGTCTCCCTTCCATTGTGGTGGTCCCTCACCACTCTGTGTCAGCTTTGTTGTCACTCAAACCTCACAAGCCTGTGCAAAGTTTTCTCCACAACATGTATGCATGTCCCTCTGTGTAGTTACACCTTCTCATTTATACCATCTAATTCGTTTGGGGTTTTCTAATTACAAAAATGGTTCGATCTATTTCCTTTACATTTTTTCCTCTGGCTAGGGTTTCCTGTGCCTCCATCACATTAAATCTGGTAGCCAAACAGCTCTGTAGTCATGTTAACTTGCTGGCTTGATGGAAGGCAGACACCCTAAAAATGAACATTTTCTAGAGCAGTGTAACTACAGTTCTGGAAGATGGTCGGAGCAAACCATACCATGAGCACTAGACCAGATGAAGAAGTGAGGTCAGTGTACCTTTGGCTTTGGTTGCTGGGGTTTAGGTATGTTCATTTTGAATTTGCAGTGTGGTTTGGGATTTGTGGGGTTTGATTTTTTTCTGGTTGGTTGGTTGGTTGGTTTGGGTTTTTTGTATGAAGGAATATATTTGGGTTTTGTTAGGCAGAAAAATACTAGAACAAAAGGGAAGGTTTCTTGAATAGAAAGTAATACGTTTCTTTATATTGTCAGTGTAAAATATCTCAAAAAGACTTACTTGGGAAGTTGATGTTGAGCATTAGAAAATGCTTCCTTGAGTATAGTAGTGTTTAACTTTTGAATTAAGTATTTTTCATTAATACAAAAATATGTTATATATATTTCGATTTGGAGTTCAATCTCAGTGCAGTTTACTTGCTGTGATAAAAACTGCAGTTCACTGAAGGCCCAAAGAGATTCATAGAAGTTGTTCACCATGGTATCATTTCTCAAAGACAAACTATGCAGCAGTAAAGACAAGTTCATAAACTTTATTGTATTGCTTTAGTAGCAGTGCTTTAGGTACTACCAGGAAGGCAAATTCCACACTGAGGCCTTCCCTAAGGTTTATTAAAGTGTCTTAGGATCTACCAGTGTAATTTTTTTCTTTTTTCTTTTTTAATATATTTTTCTAGACTCTGGAGTGGGCGGGGGAGGAAGAGTATGGTCTATTTTTCTTGATCTTTGGTTAATCTTTGTGACTTCCTACTTAAACTAGCATGTAAAAGAATCATAAGAAAAAAGTTATACTCTTTATACTTGATTGACTCAAACACATGTAGTTTTTTATAGGCTTACTATTTTTCTTCAATAGCATAAGTCTTTGTCATAGTTTAAAAATTATCTAGAGATAGTACAGTTACAGTTCTTAAAATTATGAGCAGCTATGAGCAATATGTACTATCCAGTTTTTCTGTATGTTGAGACATAGTTTTATGTGTACAGTAAAAAAAATTATCTGTGATAAAGTCAATTGAGTAGAACTGTATCTTAACTGAATACTGAAAAAAATCAGGATCAAAGTAATTTATATTTGTATTCAAAAGAGTTTTAGGACAAAATGTTCTTCAAGCCCTTCTGTTGTAACCGTGAAATAGTAGGTCTTTCTGGCCTTTGCAAACTGTACTAGTATGCAATATTGACACCAGAGGATTTATGGCTGTTTGCCTTTAATTGGTACATTTTTTTCTTAAGCATTTCAGAAGATTTTTAAGCAGCTGTCATTTTCAGTATTTTTCTCTGGGTTTCGTTTTAGGAAGAAGGTAGGAATGCTGAACTGTTGCTTTTCTAAGCTGTTGTTGCAGTTTCTTTAGAGCCATAGTTCAAACTGCAAGTTACAAGACTGGAAGACTTAAAGATAAGAGTTTATGTCTTCACTGCCCATGCAGGTGTATCTTTTACAGCATAACAGCAGTTCTCCTGTAAAATCCAAGGCACAGATTTTTTTTGACACTGCGTCTCTGAGTGCTTTGAGTCCTAAGGAACTGCCTAGCTACATCATGGTAAATACAGGTTTGTCACTGTGAAGGTGTTACAGAGGGAGTAAACAAAAGATACTTTTCTTACAGTAAAAAAATCTCATTTTGACAGTAAAGCGTAGCCAAGCAGAGAGCTCATACCTAGCCTTTGAGACATATTTTAACTCCCACTGCCTTTAGCTGAGACCTAACAGGTGAGCATCAAGAATTCAAGCGCGATCTCAAGAATACAAGCATAGTTGTCGCGAAAGGGACCAGATGTTCCCCCTGTATTGGAGTAGCCGTGTGGATCTCAGACCTCGTGAAGCCCCTTTTGAGTCCTATTTTCTAGTGGTAATCAAGTAGGTAAGCTGTCTGGAAAGGCCACTAGAAAGCAACCTGTCTACAGTGCAGTTGTTCAGCTGGGGAGGCATCTATTCTGCATCTGAACGTGTGCTCTGAAAACATCTGTTGGTTCAACTTAGAACACTGAGCCGTGAGCTGATGGTAGCTGGATGCTTCAGTGAAAACACAACACTGTCTCACCTAAGGGTGCTGGAAAATGTATCACCTGAGATGAGACTGGGGGAGGCAAGCCATCTTCTCTGTATGCCCTCACTTTGGCGTTAAGCAGCTTTCTGACTTTTTGGGCACTCAAGTGTTTAGTCTACATCAGCCCTTCTCTACCAATGCTGTTCATTTTGTTTGTCAGTGAATTGGAGAAAGCAACCGAAACACAGTGCCAAATTCTCCAGGACCTGAGTATCTGCATAAAACTCTTGTGTCTAGGCAAATTTGGTATTTATAAGGGCTCTGGGGTGGCGTGAAGAAATGATGCATCCTGTGTGAGGGAGAAGATGTTTTAGGCCTTAAAAGAGGGATTGATTTGTGGTTATTATTGCTGCCTTTGATCTGCCAACAGGGATCTGAAACTAATCCACCAAAGCAGCACAATTCTGATATATAGTGCCAGATGGAGATGCCAGAATAGGTTACTCCTGATGTCTTTGATGCTTCCTTATCATGAAGTGATAAAACAGGTAGTACAAAGCAAAGCAGGCAAGGGTTAGGAGCGTGTGCAATACCGGAATGCTGCTGGCTATGTGAAGTGACTGCCAGTTATTAAAGCCACTGCAGGATCAATCAGCCATTTGCAGCCTCACCCGATGAGAGGCTGAGGGACCCAACCGCACAGAGCAGTTGGTTGGCATACAGAATTGAACATCACTGGGGCACTTCCATGACTAACTGAGGGAGTAGAAGATGCAGACTCCTTGTATTTCAAGAGTGATCCCATAAGCATTAATGGCTATAGAAGTGAAAAATGCTGGTTTGTATGAGGACTTTTATTCACCATGAGTACATACCCCACCTATGAGGTGTATTAAAAATGATCTCATTTAAAATGTTGTGCTGTAATCAGTGAATATGGTCTAGCTGCTGAGATGTTGGTGGGATTTTACCACGTCTGGTTTCATTTTGTTTAGAAATCTGGGGTTTAGTACAGCTCTTAGTTCGCTATAGATCTCATGATCATATGAGTCAGCAAGCTCATTGCATAAGAAGAGCTATGTATAGATGTTGGATCAATTGGCAGTAAGTGGTCGATAAGTGCATCTTCTAGACAATGTGCAATTGACAGGCTAATGAAGTGCTTTCTCGGTGACAGAGAGCTGTTGACAGATCTTTTGCCCCTTTGCTTTTCCCACTCCTGCATTTCTCATAACTCTGCTCCATGCTACAAGCTTGGGGAATATTAGGACAGTTTCACAAGTAAGAAGGTGCCTCTTTGCTACCTTGTGTGCATAGGCTCGGATTTGGTAAACATTTTAGTAGCCTGTGTGTGGAGGAACCAAAAAGTAAGGACAGTAGTCCAAGGAGTGTGTTTGCCCTCCCCACACTGTTTTCCAACATGTTTTTAAGAAGACGCAGAATAGATGTCCTGCAAGTTATCCTTGAAAACTGCAGCTTGGGGTTTGGCTCCCCGTTGTTGAACTCTTCCTGCCTTTGTTGCTACTCTGGCACTGAAACTAATTCAGTGCAAGTGGTTTTAACTCCATGTTCCTTTTCCTCTTGCCCAGTATCAGGTGCAACCACTGGTTTATTTTGCATCACTCTTGAAGGCTCCCATGGGTGCCTTTTTCAAATGTCTGATGATTGAGTAAACTAGTTCTTGTCCTTTTAAGTAAAAGTACCATATTTATTCCCCTAACTCATGAGTGTACGTAAGCAGCAATTTAGGATGAGTGCCGCCTACCTACGGCAAAAAGATGTTCAGCAAAATCAGATCATAACGGTATGCATAATCCCACCTTCCTTGTAAAAGGAACTATTTTGGTTATTGCGTGCATTAAGAAGTTTACAGAGTGACTCACTGGCCCTAGCTATTACTAGCACTTGATGAGAAGTCATAATTTTCACTCCAGTGTTCATAGCCAGCCTAGGTGGTGTTCATATGTTGCTGTGTACTTTCGGGCTTCTGAGGTGTTCTGCAAGAGCAGTTTGCCTGTTTGCCTGCTTGGACAGTAATGGCCATGTGTAGATTATTTCAATAACAAAGAACATGCTATTTGATGGACATTGTAAAGGCATGTTTGTTTTGCACAGTTTCCAAGATATGCCTCAGTTCCTAACACTAATTAAAACACAAATTATCATGAAACCTCTATTGTAATTCTTAAATAATCTAGAAGTCTTTACACTCCCAAAGTTCCTCTTTGTTCAGGAGTGAGCTAAAATAATAAATGGAGGTGATTTCCAAGACAACTGTGATGAGACCTGTATCATGGGATACTATGCAGTGTGAACTAGCAGATTTTCACTTGTCAGGAATAGATTGCATGACATTTAAGGCCAAAACTTGCACCCACTGAAATCAGAAGTGAAACTTGTATTGATTTTGTTGAAATCAAAATCAGGCTGACACTATGTCTTGATGGACATAGGAGAGAAGAAAGCCTATCAAAAGGTTCTATGTTCTTCACACTGGGAGCTTTGCAAGACACTGAAAGCAACTTGGGAAGTCATGCAAATTGTATGACATCAGAACTTACTGATGTCAGCGTAACTGCTGTTTTCCAAATGGCTGGTCAGCTTCTTGCTTTGCAAGAGGGAAGGAAGCCAATGTGAAAAATCTGCAATGAAGGGAGGACAAGGATTCACATAGCAAGTGAGACTTCTTGTCTCACCCAGCTCATCCAACACTATGGAACACAAGGCTAGGAAATGCACTGTTGTCAGGAAAACATGAGAATATCACAGTTTGTTTCTGGTCAATGTAAGCAAAGCCCAACCCTTCACTCAAGGTGTTAATGACATGAAAACATGTTATGTGATTTTCCTGTTGTTTCAGAACTGCCTTCAACTGTCGGCAAGTTTGTTTTACAGAACAGAGCTTTAAGAAAGAGTACAAGCTAAAAAAGAAATGGTAAATATTCAAACAAATGTTAGTGTCTTGTGTACCTTAGGAGCTGGTTCAGTTTGCTGATTGCTCAGTTTCAGTGTGGTCTGAGTAATGAAGAGCTGACTAGCGAGCCTAGTTTGGTGTAATTCCCTGAGTACTCTTGAAGCATAACAAACCCAGAAAAACTGTAATGAAAAATAATAGAAGGGTAGCTGGGGGCTTACCTTATGATCTCTGCTCATTACAGTAAGTGACATTTTCATTACAGTGTTACCATAAAGATTATTGGCTGCTACATAACATAGGTCCCTCCTGAAAAGATTCTGGAACAGCTCTGTTGGCACAGTAAAAGCCATGCAAAAATGCCAAAGATTTGCTTAAAAACCCAGTAATTGTTTGCCAAATATTAATGGTGTGATGCTTTGTTCAAAACTGGTTGGAAACTGTGGTGAATAGTCTGTATCATTTTATTACATGGTATCTGTGTGATCATCTTTGGTCTTCCACAGTAGATGTATGTAACTGGGAAACCATTGTATTGATCTTTTTTGCTTCCATAATGGAGTATTTATCTCTGACTTTCAAAATTCCAGCATTTTAAGATGGTGACAATGATTTTGAAATTGGCTTTGAATCTCCTTGCTCCGTTGGATGTATGTGGACCTGTCTGAGCACAACTCATCAGAGTGTCTGGAAGATTGACATTGGCCTGTCTGTGCCAGTGTTGGCCAGGGGGATCGTTGAAAGGGCTGTATTTGGCAACTGGAAAGAGATTTCATTAGGAAAATGGCAAAATTCAATATTTTCATTGACCTGTTACCTCTGTTCAAAAATTCGATCCAAGAGGGCTCCCCCGGAACAGCCTTTCTGCAAAGTATATCCAACATGAGTCAAACAAAGCCAGCTCAGGTGACTGGGTGAAATTTGATTGTCTGTGATGTGTAGCACTTCAGATGTGGTCCTTCATGTAAAAAGATGAAGTAAGTTTCCTCATTTCTTCACCTTTTTCCTGGTAGTGCTTTTGAGTAGCTAAATCCATTGAGCTGGACAAAGCAGGAGTTTCCTTCACGGATGGTAGTGAGCAGCTGCTCCATATCCCTCTTTCCTTGACCTGCCAGTAGCAAGGCTAACCACAGATTCAGAGCATGTATATGCACCTGGCCAGCCATGAACAGATTAGCATCATGGGAGGACAGATGGCTGCATAAACAGAGAGGACAAGCAACAGCCAGACTGTATTTCTAGGGATCAATGCTCAGAGAAAACCCTACGTCACAGATCCCTCTTGTACCTGACTCACAAATCTTGATGTTTCAAGTATCAGACCCCCAAACCCAGGCTTACCAGCCTGCAGCCCCTCAGCCTCCCTGGGTGCTGGTCCTGGACTCCTGCTCTCTCCAGTATCCAGGACTCAGTTCATCCTAGTGACTAGCTAGTCTGACTTGAACTTTGCTGATGTGTAATGCATGCGTGCTGTCAGAACAGAGCACACACTCACACAGAAAACATTTAGAAACAGGGTTTAGGTAGGACAAAGTGGAGGTAATTTGGCACAGAGCTTAGCCAAACAAGTGTGCTGACCAGATCCCTGCTTGCACACTATTGGCCTCATTGATTCCCCACCTGGTCCTCACTTCATTTTCCTGCACTTGTTCTCTGCCATCCACCTTGATCAGTCCTACTCTCTTGGTCCTTCCCTTAAACATCTCATAAGTCCTGTACAATCCTTAAATACTTTTGCTCAATCCAAAGACTACCCCCAAGTATCCTGCATTAAGTCCTGTGCCCCCTTTACACAGTGGTCCCCGGAGACTGCAGACTTCCAGGAAGAGCTTCTTGTCTTGGGTCATGCAAGTGGGTTGTGTGTGAGGACCAGGGCTTAGTCCTTCACCTTTGAGGCTCTCGGGAGTGGTGATTCAGGGCGGTTAGGTTGGTTGAGTTGCCCACTGTGTCACCTTGTCCCTCATCTCTCTTTGGCCTTTGTGTCTGAGGAGCTGTTAGGCAGCTGGCCCTGCAGCCAGTAGGGATGATGCAGGTAGAGGGGAGGCATGTGAGCCAGCCTGGCAGAGCAGGGTAGCTATATAAACCCTGTGCGTGGAGAATTGCGGTCCCCTGAATGTTCTCCCTGCTGCTGTCAGTAAAATCGGTCATCTTCCATGTGCAACAGAGCAGGCTCAGGTTAACTCAGACAATTCAGTTTTGCTTTTAAAAAAAGAGAGACTCTGCATATCAGCATTTCCCCAGAGTCCCGTCTATACGTTTTATTGGAACGCTTTGTCTAGTTACTGGAAAAGAAATACCTACCTGCCAGACGTAGAATAACTTAAAGAAAGTTGGCTTACACTTAGCTATTTTTACCCTCTGTTTTCCTAGTTTTACTGTTAATTAGGTGCACAGCAAAATGCAATTAGTAAATCAATAATAAAGGTTATGTAAGGGAATCTACTTGAGCAGCAAGCCCCTTGGTGTAGCATTCAAAAAGGAAGAACACAGCTTTACTTAAGCTCAAAGGACCCTGTGTGGACAGCAACATTAAAATAATGTAAGAATGAAGGAGACTCTGTTTGGCCAGCTCCAGAAAGGTGACTGTGCTGCATGCACCTATGTTTTCTGCACGGTGTTTGCTGCCTATCCAGGGTTAGTTTGAGAGCAGGTGGATGGCCCTGAATATGGTCCCAGCAACATAGTTCGGTGAAATGGAGCAAACTGTTGATCATCTACTGCATGCTCACAGAACTACAAATACATAGAGACAAGAGTTGTGGTGATACAGATTACTTCAGTGAACAAAACATTCTTCTTTCTCACTTGAGTAGTCTTTTTCCTTCTTTCTGGTGTGTTTTTCTCTGCAGCCACCTGTGCTGGCTTCTGCCAAAGAAGCTGAACCTGCTCATGCAGATTCTGTGGCTCTTAATTTCTTTTGATTCATTAGTTGGAGGATGTCATTCGTTCTAGTGGATACCGCAGCCCTCAGGGTTTACAGCTGATGCCTGTGTCTGGCACTAAATTGTTTTTTCTGGTCATACGTAAGTGGGAAAGCACCTTTTGAGCTGCAAAAACAAAACAAGGGGAAAAATACTTCACTGCAATTTGTGGGAGTTCTAAGCCATGAGGACTTTCTGACCTATGAAGTTTCTCTGTAGCTGGGCTGGATCCAGGTACTGCACATGTAGGCTGAACTACTCACCAATCCATTCAAAATGGAACGTGAGAACAAAGATCCGCCCTCCTGGATGTGCTTGAAGATGCAAGTCCCAGCTGAGGAATTTTTTCATCATTGGGATAGTCCAATAGGACTGTCCAGGTGCAGAAACGAATCATTCCCTCCCTCGTCCTCTCAGACTGCCATCCCGTTATACTGGGCTAGCTGGTGATTGTTTTATCAGCACGATAGATTCTCTAGATGAAATCTTAATTTATGTTTTCCTCTATTTTTAAAGAAATAAGCATAAGCAGGTCCTCTCCTTTCCATCTTTGTGACAGTTCCATGGAGGTCCCTCTTATGTGTCTCTCTGGCTTTGTAGCACAGCTGAGATTTTCAGGGGTGGGCTCCCAGAGTGTTAAATAGGTCTGACTTCCAGAAAGCAGATGCTGGTGTTCCATGTGCTTTCAAAAGCCTCTCTGCCAAAAGCCACACTTCTTGCAAGGTCTTCCAAGTTGGGTGTGCAAAGTCACTAGCCGGTTTTGTAGATCTTGGCCTGTACATTTTCCTTTAAAAAGGACTTTTTTTTTTGCTAGGTTGCTATGACCTTCCAGCTGTGCTCCCCTAACAAGCCTCACATTTAAAGCACTTGCTTCAAAAGGCTGCTAGCCTCAGAGAATATGAGGAGAAGACTTTCTTTTATTACTGTTTATCAAGTAAAGAAATGCCTAACACCTACTTGGAATTCCTTTCTGGAAAAAGAAAGATTAGTTCTCTGTAACTCGCAAGATGGTGTGTTCATAGAAGCAAAGGATTAAATTAACCAGTTTAAGAGTGGAGGTGTCTGGCAGAATTAAAATCATCCAGCAACTGCCAGCCCTATAGGAGAGCAGGTGTTTGTAAATCATAGTTACTTCAGCTCAAATCTTCCCACACAGACACATCTCCCCTGAGGTGTCTCCTCAAACATCCAACTGGACTGTATTCCCTGTAGAACTGTTGTGTTTGGGCTGCTGGGTCGTGGCGGCAGGACTGACAATGCTATTTTGAGAAGCACCACAGGGAGCTCCTGAGCTCAGGCTAGAGGTCCATCTGGACAGGGTCCATCTCTGATGGTAACCTGGAGGGAAAGAGGCTCAGAAACATGGCACGTAGAGGTTGAGTCTTTGTCATCTTCAAGTATATGTTGCAGCAAATGTAAAGGGGGGAATCTGGGATTGAGGGACCTGGCAGAAGGGAGCCCTGTAGG
The DNA here is from genome assembly GCA_009769605.1 of Bucorvus abyssinicus. Taxonomy (NCBI): domain Eukaryota; kingdom Metazoa; phylum Chordata; class Aves; order Bucerotiformes; family Bucorvidae; genus Bucorvus; species Bucorvus abyssinicus. The sequence continues at coordinate 22,309,489 of CM020028.1, forward strand.
GAACTGAATGGTGAAGTGTCCAGTAGGATACACATGGGACAGGTGGGCTTGTTTTGGAGGATACACGTTCTACATAGTCACTGAGATGGTGAGCTCCAGGATAGTTTTGGCAGAACACTTTTTTTTTGCTTATCAAGATTTGGAGTGTTTTTAGGTATGAATTTGCAGTAAGTCAATGTTGGCCTGTATGACTCAGCAGCGTCTATAATATAAAGTAGTTAAGAGCTTCTGAGTGAGTGCAAAGTGGGAACAGAGAGGGAGTGGTTGCTTTGCGTGGACTTCATCTAGCATTTTAAAATATCTGAGTGTCTACGTGTCAGGTAGCTGCCCTGTCCACTGTAGTTGGTGAAAATCTGTAACAGAGCATAGCAACTAAGCATCTCACAGCAGACACTTGTATTTGGTTACCCAAAAAGCTCTCTACTCCACTGGCTTCATTAGCCAGATCTCCACTGACTGCAACATGGGCTTGGATTCCTAGCTCTCCATCTGTACTGAATCCTCTCCTTATCTAATTTGGGCTCCAGAAATTGAAACTAGCTATAAAAAAGAGCTAAACCAAGATGGAAAGAGGTGATCAGTTCCCCTGCATAGTGCTTCTGGGGTTTAAGACCCCAGAAATCACTGGAGGGGTTTAGGAATTTCTGGTGATGCAGAAAGTCTCTTTGAAAGGTGAAGTGCAGGATTTGGGGGGATTAGGGAGGGTAATGCCAGGGTAAGCTCCACAGGACCTTTGCGTTATGAAAATTATTGGGGCAAGTAAAGAGAATAGAAAAATATCAGAGGTTGTTACACTTTGGAGTGTCTTGGCTCTGGCGTATGGAGATTTGGGGCATTCTGAAGTACTAGGCATGCCAGAGTGTGAGCAGGCAATAGAGGAAGATGAGCTGTTAACAGTCCTAAAAATACTGGAGCAGTTTTACAACACCTTAAGAGCTGCATGTTTAGTAGCCCAGAGGCTTTTGCAGCATAGCAGGCATGGCAGCACCACCAGCGCCTGCCCCCTGCAACTAGCCAGCACTGCCTCCATGTTGGAGCATGAGGAGTGGGGTGGTACACAGGCAGATGACAGGCCAAAGCTGAGTTTTTTGAAGAATCTTGCAGAGGGCTTCAGAAGATGAACATCTCTTGACACTGCTGCCATCTGCTCTTGGAGCACTCGCGAACAAGAGGCAAAAAATTAGCTGATTAAAGTGATTCACTCTTGTCTGTTCTTCCTTCCTAACCATCCTAAAACTTCAGCTCGCCATCCTAGTGTTCAAGGAAACCAGGTATTTGTTTCTCCCATGCATTTAAATCATCTGACTTATGTCACAGAGAATAAAAATAAATTGCTGGTAAACTACCAAAACAAAGTGAAACTTGCAAAGTAATTTTAACTCTCACTATTTTCCCTCGCTAATACATTACTGGCAGATTAAACACCAGTGACTGTCTGCTTCATGGGAGAAGATGTGGTTTGAGTAGGTGGCATGTTAGCAAGCTTTCAGGGGAGAAAGGGCCAGTCTCAGTTGCTCAGAGGGGATACCAGAAACAGCAATAAGCTACACAAAAACTGCTAGGGCAAAAGCATCTTGCAGTAACCGCTTGAGAATTTTAACTAATCCAGGCTAGCCAGCCCGTATCAGTCTTGTGAGCACTTTCAGCTTTGGGTCTCTAGTGATAATTACCACTGAGTCAGCCTTTCCTCTCTCCTGCTTCAGCAGCTGGGGCTCGGGACCATCCTGTTGAGGTCCCTGTAAATGCCCACATTTGAAGCTGCATCTGAGCATTAAGTACCTGCCTGAACCTGAGCTTGAGCTTTTGGAAAAGTGCACAGTTATGGAATGTTTCAGGTTTTTTCCTCAGATGAGGGTACATACCTGGAGGTAGAATCTCTCCAGGATTGTATTTAACTGTGCGTGTCCTTTTCATTGTGCATGCTCACCCTGTAGGTCTATTACGGGCATACAGTGAAAGCAATCTGTATCTTACGTCTCATTCTTGAAATCCTATTTCAAAATGCTTAAACCCAAGAAAAATAATCGTGCATCAAACACTTGACACCTGTTCACTAGCTCACATGAGTTCACTAGCGTACACAAGTTCACTCTTTTCATCTCTGGGAGTATGTAACCTTCAGCTAGTGAGAAAAAATCAAGACAGTTGTGCTGAAGGTGGTTTTTGAAAGTGGCTCTTTTGAACTTTCTGAATTTTAACTATGGGTTTTTTTTAAATTCAGAGATTTTGGTAGCAAGACTGTACCTTTCAAGTTACAAGGCTCCATGCCTGATCTTATACTGTAAATTGCAACATTTAGCAATTTATAGTTTAATTTAGAAGGATCACCTGCTTTCCTAAATGCTTAAGTAATGTGGCAGGCTGTGGTTATTGATTCTCTCTGAATTTATTACAAGAAAGCTGTATTCACTCTTTCCTCTTGGGAATGCCTCTCCTGAACTGCATGCTTGCTAGTGACAGCTTAGACCCCTGATACATAACCAAAGACCTTGCCTAATATCCTTGCAACTGCTCGGGGAATTTTTATTAAGTAAAAGCATCATTAAAGTAGACAGAATGATGAAGTTTAATGAGCATCTTTCTCACTTGATATTGTTAGTTTTGCTGCAGCAGCCATAGTACTCTCATTTGTTACCTCCAGTGGGGCAGAGAGAGAATGCATGGAGGTTTTGTTTATGCTTATATTTGCATACAAAGAAACGTTTATGTTCATAGGAGATATTTGCTTTGAAAAAAGTATGTACAAGTAAAGAAAGCAATTGGAAATCTTTATCTGAGGGCTTTCTGCATTTTCAGTCTTGCATTTAATCTCCGCTTTCACTGTAACATAACGAGAAGGCTTCATGCAACACTGTAGCTGCTGGATCTGCAAAGGTTCAGCAATTTGTGAACTGCGGTTGTAAGAACTAGCTTCTGACTGTTGCTGCAAGCCACAAACATCTCAAATATTTATTCACACTCTAGATTTTATTCTTCAGCTGAGATTTTGGTCTGCGAGCTGCGTGTAGTGTCCTGTTCAGAGCTATACCAGCCCTGTGAACAGGTGATGTTCCAAAATATCGAGTGTGAAGGTGCTGTCATGAATGTATTATCAGCACTTATCTCACAAATCTCCCTTAAACCAGTAGCCACAATCGGCCTCAATATTCCTCTGTGTGTTTATAGAGAGCTTCTGCCTTCGCTAAGGGTCTAGATGTACAAACAGGTATGTCAAGGTGCCATCTCCTAGTACATTACCATCCATCAGCTGAGATGCATAGCTGTCTGAATGCATGTCTTAAGCTGACCTCCACTGCTGAGGATGTCGTGCGAGTGTCTCTGCCTAACACATTTGACTTCACAGTGATGCCAGAGCAAAAGCATGTACACAGTTAGTACAGCTTGGCTGGCAGACGGTGACACACAAGCTATGGTTTCTGTGGCTGTATCCTTCCAGTAGGTATTGAAATCGTTAAGGACTGTATATGTAAACTCCACATCTGTTACAACCAAGGGGTTGGTTATAGGTTCTTATGTAATTCAAATAGTTGTTTCTCTGTGTGAATCAGCTCCTTCAGGGGTTTTTTTTGTTGTTGTTGTTTTGGGGTTTTTTTTTTTCCTGGGAGCTATAAGATGTACCAGAAGTTCATTGAAAATTGTGAATTCTCTTTTCCCTAGTGTAACAGAAGGCAAATTCTGTCCCAGAGGCATTATCACAGTCATTATTGTATTTAAATGTTGTTGTGACACCGTATGTCTTCTTGTATTTGATGTGTGCAAACACAAGAGAGTCCTTGTCTGTGAAGGCTTGTATAATCTAAATATGTCTGATCCTTGCTCTTTCCGTAACAGACTAGTGTGATAGATTGTAAAGCATTTATCTTCAGTTGAGATAGCAATGTGCAGCTGAAAATTCCTTGCAATTTGGTTAGAAAAACCTAAGTAGATGTATTTGATTTGGTTATTTCAAACCCAGTGATTATTTTCTTGGATGAAACTTTGGTGCATGTGCCAGTAGAAGAGGTTGGACATGATAATAAGTAAAAAGAATGTAAAAGCGCTGCAGATGTCTGCAACTCATGCAGATCTACTACTACTAACATAGTATTTGCATGGGGCGGAGGCAATTGCTGAAACACCAATAGCTCTGAATATCGTAAGGAGCAAATGTCAAGGAAAAACCGCTACCAAAAATACATACGGATCAATTGGGATTTTTACTGCTGAACACATGCAGTGGCCACTGGACCTCATTTTGCAGTCAAAAGGTGTTGCCCAAGTAGACTTTACCAGAACTCTGAAATTCATTCAGAATAGTCAATATTCAGTTTCTGCAGTTCAAAAGTATCCATGTAGTCACTAGAATTTCCAACACACTCTTTTACTTCAGAATAAGTTCACTAAGCTGAGCTCTGCCAGTCCACAAACTTGAACATTTGCACTAAGAAAGCAGGAAATGAGAGGCAGAATGAATGCCAAAAGTGTCATCTGAGAGGGAAATTCATACAAAGTTTCCAAAGCAAAAAAGCAGAGCCTAAACCAAACTGAGCAAATGTATGTAACACCTGAAAAGCACTAAAGCTGTTATAGTCCTCTCTGAGTTGGCACTAACAGGGCAAAGGAGCTGTGGGGCAGCAGCAGGTGGAAGACAGGACAGTGACAGGGTGCTTTTGTTCCCATCCGCTGAGGTTTTTTGTGCTCAGATGCAGTGGATCAGTGGATTCTCTGTTAACTCAGTGCTTAAAGTCCCAAATGGGGACTTTATTTTTATATGAAAAAAACCTCACATTCTGTTACAATGTAGCATTATTTCTCTAGAGCCAAAATACATCTTGAACGTTAATTTAGTATTTAACTATTGGCATTCACAGATTTGAGCATTCCCACTTCTCTGTTGCTATCTTTTCAAACTTGCAAAATTATTGCTGACAGTGGTTCAAATACTGCGCTGCATAGCATTAAGAACAAGATGCTGCTTGTTCCCTGACTTTCTCTAACCTGGATTGGTTTCTGATGGGACAACCTCTCTGATGACACATCTCTGCTCTTCCACAGCGATAGTATTCCCTGATACTGAAACATCTCTTTCCATATCTTCCTTCTCTCCCTTAGCTCACTTAACACCTTCCAAAACGGGATGCGTATTTGATTAGTATGCATACTGTGTGCTTGGATAAAATACAGCCTTGTGCTGTTGGGGCTGTATCTTTTATGAAAAGAACAATATGTCTCTTGTAGCTAATAGTAAGCATGGAGTTATCACAGAGGGTCAGGGATCTCTGCATTCATCAGGAAATGGCTTTTGATCCCTTGTTGACAGTAGGTGATGGCACACATAAAATTTCAGTAAGGTGAAGTAATGTCGTAGTTTTCAGTTGTGTTTTCCTTGAGCAAGGCTGATTTGGGTACAGTGCACCTTGACAGCCTGCTTAACACTATGATGTAAAACTGAGCTGCTGAGGAGGTGAAAGTGCTGCATCTCCTCCCCACCCTGCAAGAAGCTCTAATCCCATTCTGCAGTCCAGGAACCCCAGGATTGAAGTATCTTCCAGATAAAAATAAAGCTCAGAGCAGGTTGTAGCTTAGAATAGAATAGAATAGAATAGAATAGAATAGAATAGAATAGAATAGAATAGAATAGAATAGAATAGAATAGAATAGAATAGAATAGAATAGAATAGAATAGAATAGAATAGAATAGAATAGAATAGAATAGAATAGAATAGAATAGAATAGAATAGAATAGAATATTTCAGTTGGAAGGGACCTACAATGATCATCCAGTCCAACTGCCTGACCAATTCAGGACTGACCAAAAGTTAAAGCGTGTTGTTTAGGGCACTGTCCAAATGCCTCTTAAAACGCTGACAGGCTTGGGGCATTGACCACCTCTCTAGGAAGCCTGTTCCAGTGTTTGCCCACCCTTTTGGTAAAGAAATGCTTCCTAACGTCCAATCTAAACCTCCCCTGGTGCAGCTTTGAACCATTCCCACGCATCCTATCACTGGATACCGGGGAGAAGAGCTCAGCACCTCCCTCTCCACTTGCCTTCCTCAAGGAAGCTGTAGAGAGCAACGTATGTCTTAGCTAAAATCTCTCTCTCTGACATAAATAGCCCCTCCATGGCCATGCCTTATAGCACAGTAATTCAAGTGAATTTTTATCTGTTTGGATCCTGGTTCAATGTCTCTTGCATGCTGTTGACTGTACAGTCCGCCAGGCCCTGTAGAAGGAGGAGGGCACATCTGCTGAAATTAGTTTTAGCCTGCAAAGCAAGAGTAAATAGAGAGTTGTTTTATCTTCAAGATACCTGCTCAGGGTGATACTCACTGCAGAACCGTGTGTCAGGTCGTGCTTTCTGGATAAGCAACAATATACCATGAGTAATTAAGTCTGTCCTCACATGACTGAGTAAAAGCTGTCCTGATTTTGCTGGGACAGACTCCCAGGCCTGCCATGGTCTGCAGGCCACCGGCAGTTTTCAGATCAGCCGGGGCAGCTGACCTGAGTTGGCTACAGATGTATCCCAGATGATAAACATAAGGCTCATTGCAAAGGGGGAAGTTTGCTGAGGAGAGGGGTGTTTCTTGCTCCTCCCTCTGCTCCTCCCTCTGCTTCTCTCCATCCCTGGAGGACCCTGCTTACCATCTCCTAAGGTCTGCTTTCCTATTTATTGTGGCCACTGGGCTGAGTATAACTTCGTATACTTTATAGTGGTATTAGTTTAGCCATTTCATTAAATCAGTTTTAATTTCAACCCATGAGTCTCCTCTCCTTTTCCCAATCCCCCTTCTCGGCTGGAGAGGGGTCAGCGGGTGATAGAGCAACTGCTACAGTTTAGCCCTGGATACTGGCTCAACATAGACAGTAGCAGAAGGATCTGTACCTGGTCCTGGTTTGCAGCAAGGGCTGGACACACTCAGAGTGCAGCAGGGGAGAATGTAGGGCGGGGGGGGTGGGATGGACTAGTGCAACTTGTCTGTGACAGCTGGGACCTGCTGCATGCTCCAGACACATGAAAATGCATTGCCTGGGTTCTGTGGCAATGGTGCTGACAGCTACCCATCCAGAGTTTGATACATCAAAAGGCAATTTGAGGAAGACCCAAGTTTCTCGGACCCAAACTCCTGAATCTGTCCTGTTTCTTCACAAAAGATGGAGGTGCAGTGACACAAGGAAAGCTTTTGTGGGAACTGGTGCCATTATCTTCTTCAGCAGTAGAATTCCTATCAAGCAGTAGAAGTTAGTGTCCAACTTGACTGGCAACAGCCTAGTACTGGATTGGGGCAGACACTCACCAGCACTGGGCTAGAGTATTAGCAGGGGGACACCTTTCAGAGGGATCTCAGTATTAGTGTCAGCATTGTCAGTGTTTATACAGCTGAATGAGCAGAAACAAAGCTCATCTCTGTTCCCTTCTAGATACACTGACACCCCCGCAAAGTACGTCTTCAAAAAGCACTTTATGTCAATAGGGGAAGTTAAGTTTGAGCTGTGTTTATTTTTGGTAGGTTTTTAATTTAGTTTAATCAGGATTACTCATAAATTATCTATTAATTACTATGTGATATTTAGCAAGATCCTCTCAGCCATGTAGTCTATTTAGCTGCGCTATGAACGCCAGCCATCTTAATTGTAGGATACTTTGTCAACATTTAATCAGTGGTACTTAGTAATGTGGCATTGATGTGTTGGTAGCTGTCCCAGTACTATCAATCATGTGTGAGCAGCAAAGGCAGCTGTGACACCATTGCTCTCTGTCACATTATCAAGCCCTTGGGTTTTCTGGTTAGGGATGATGCTCACTTTGCTCTAAGTGGGCACTCTATCTCTCCAGTTCAACCCAATTTTTGTCATTGTCAGCTTGAATACACATCCTCGCAGCCTTCCGAGCCTTAATCCCATAACTGCAGAATAAAGGTTGCTAGTTTCTGAAGGCAGAACTGATTGCTCCTTCACTGCTTCCAAAGGCCTGCTCTTCCTGATGTTACTCTCCTGATTAATGACAAAAAACCCTAATATTATGGACTGCAGCATGAGATCTAATAGAAAATTCAGTGTGTTGAGACAAAATAAATATAATGACCTTCCTTTTTTTTATTTCTAGTAACTAGGTGCATTGTTTAACATGCTGCACAGTAAAAGCCTGTGTTGAATGGTTGTATCACAGATTTTGTTTGTCTTATTCTTTCTTACAGTCTTTATGGCAGACACATGCAGGCGAATCCTGAACCTCCAAAGAAGAACAATGACAAGTCAAAGAAGATCAGCCGTAAGCCTCTGGCAGCCAAGAACAAATAAGTCCCTGGCTTCTGCCACTGTTTTTATATCTTTTACATTGCTTTTGCATATGCCTATAATATTCCCACGCATCTCCTCTTACTCATAAGAAAGCAGACACTAGAGGTAAAAGCAATTTACTATGTATACTGTTTAGAATGTACTGCTTAAGGAATGCAAAATTTGATATTCTTCTAATTATGGTCACCTTTATGTAGCCATTTAATATACCACTGTCAAACACATTTTAACTTTTCTATTTATATGTATATTAATGTTCTTTCTTCACATGTACCACATCCTGTTAATATCAAGGGTTTTGCACCTATATTGTGCAATATTAAATTTCATATAATATTCCAAGTGATTTTAATAAAGGTCTTTATTTGTATTGTGTTTCAATTTTTTCAGTAAGACTTCTGAATAGCAAATACCTTGAGGAACATACGTGTCCAGTTTCCTGCAATGTGTTAATTTCTTGTATAAGAATGTCATAGCATTTTATCAGATACAAGTTAATTGAAGGTAAAGTATTTGGTTCAAGGAGTGAAAAATTTTAATCACTTTCTTTTTTACATTGCTATGTCCTGCTTTTTTGCCTTGAGGGTTATTTTCAAATCAAGGAGTAGGGGAAGGGAGAGAGGAAAGAAAAAAAATTAGTCTTTGTGAAGAGCTGCCAATTGCCAGCCTCAATTTGAGGAAAGAGAACTTTCTCATTTGAAGAAAATGGTATTTCTGCCAATTTTTTAAGTGACTTTTTTTTTTTTAGACAGAAAACCCAAATAATGTGTTTAATCTCTGCTGAAAGTGCTTGTGTTGAAGAGCTGTTCCAAATGGCTTTTGAAAATGCCACATGTTCTGTATTTATCTGTTCAAAGCCGGCACCACAACCAAGCTCAGAAGCCCCAAATTGTTTAACATCTCAAATAGCTTCAGGTCTTACCAGTGGGGAAATAAAACCTAAAATCTAAGTGATTTCCAAACAATTCTAGTCTTAGCAGAGCAGAAGTTAACCAGGAAACTCAAAGAGCAAGAACAGTTATTCATACCTAGCTCACTCGTGTTAGGACCTTCCTGCCCTTGATCTCCAATACCATTAATTTCATACCCGAGCAGCCCATTGACGAGTTTCGGAGGCCATCCAGCCAGCAAGCCCAGAGAAATGCCCCGGACAGCTGAAACAGGCGTGTGGTGTTCAACGAGAGGATAAAAGGTTTTAAATATGTCTTGCTGGAAGTGATACTTTCTACACAAGCTGTTTTGTATCTAAAGACTCTGTTATCAGCACCAGCCTCTCATTCGCATTTAGGATTACTCCAGCATTTAAGTAATACGTGGTTGTCTTCGTCTGGGAATAAATGTATTGACATATATTTTGCAACAGATTTTTTGAATTGGCAAGCAGGGCTAGGAAGTTGGCATCAAGCTTTAGACACATTTTAAGTGGTCTTTGGTACTTCAGAAGTATGAGGCAGTCTTGGCAGGCAGATGGAAAACAGTAAAAATGGTAGACTTCTCGGGAACAGTTCAATCTGTCTGTTGCAAGCTCTCGGCAGAGGATTTTCCAGACCTCTTAAAATGATCTGTTCAGGGGAACAGGTCCAACTGAAACAGACCCATGGAGGCACTGGGTTGGTTGCAGATTGAGAATTCATGGCAAAAACTGGCCCCTGGCTGAAATTCACACAATTAAATCTAGTGTAGGCATTAACATGTGAGGATTCCAAATGACAATAATAATTGTGCTACAAAAAGCCCTGAAGAAAAGTCAGTGAAATATCAGAAGATCCTCAAACTACTATTACAAGTTCCTTTTAGAACAAAATAGATAGCAAGGGCATGTCTATCAGGAAGGGGTGAAGAGGCTCTAGATCCTTCCCCCAGTATCCTTCCCTGGCACTGAACTCTACCCCAGCCCTCAGGGTGGCAATGCCCACAGGGCTGAGCTGCTTCTCTCCTGGCAGATGCCTGCCAGGCAAGCCTTGCAGGCTCACTTCCAGCTAAAATAGATTCACTGCTCTTCTGAAATCTCCCTGGGTACACCTGGACATGGTTTTCTGTGAGCGGGGTAGCAATGTGGCCCTCCTTTGATTTGAACAGAAATCCAGCCAGAGCTAAAGGCATCCGGGTGGTGTCTGAGGCTCTGTCCCTCTCCTGATCTGTGTCTCGGGGTTTCGAAAGAAGAGAGAAGTTGCTCCAGGGCTACAAGGGTTTCAAAGCATGGAGCAGAGTTTCTAATGTAAAAATAAAAGCTTGTTGGGGAGGGCCTGAAAATGTTATTGGTGGGAAGCTACAGCATTGCTTTAAAATAAGCTGCTGATTTTCAGGTATTAGTCAGGCTTCCAGTCACTGCTATTGCAAATTTTGAGTGTTGAAAGGCTTGTGCAAGCTCTCCTCTGCAGGGTTTCGAAGTATTGATTGGAGCATTCCTGGGTGTTCATAGCAAAAAAACCCACCCAACCTTCTCACTTCTTCCCTCGTGAAGGAGGAAGAAACACAGTTTTGACAAGCAAAAGCAAGAATGAAGGGTCTGGGGAAGAATAAGTGAAAGGCATAAAGATGAGAAGGATAAAAGAAATCCTAGAGGGAGAAGTATTATACTGAAGATGGTTGCAGATGGGGAAGAAAAAAAGTTTCTTGAAAGATGAAAAAATAAGATAATGATCTGAGAAGATGATGAAAAACTGAAAAGTATAAAGCTTTACAAACAGAAAACAAAATGGGAGGAAAAGGAGTGCTCTTCAGAGGCTCAGGGCAGAATGAAAGACGTGGGGAAGAAAAGCAAACCATCTGGGGTGTAACATGCAAACGTTTTAGTGTTTTTGAAAAGGTACCAGCTTCTTAGAGCAAACTACACAACAGTTTTAATGTGAGTTTGATGATTTTATGTATCTGTTCTCTAGAGTCACTGCTTTTTTAATATTTAAAAACAACCTTTTTCATTTTACTGGGTCACATTTATTTCCCCACTGTACTTCCAGGAAAGGAACTGCTCTGTCCTACTGTGGTGAACCAGTTAATGAGCATCACAGCTTGTCATGGCCCTTCTGATGGTCCCCATGGTCATTTCTCCAGAGGATCCATCAAACTGAGGTCCCTTCCGGTGAGCACCTGGGTGCTGTGCTGAGGTGAGCAGTTTTGTTGTGCCACCTGGAACCCAGAGCTCTGTAAAGGCAGCTCTTTGCCCCTGTGGTCAATACTGTTTCACTGGCCTGACTGGCAGTGAGATCCCAGATCTCAGGGTGCCTTGAAGAGGACTTTTTGCCAAAGTTCAATCCATTCGTTCACAGTCACTCGTTCAGGTTGCCTCTCTAGGCTGGCCTTTCAAACAGCCAACAACATGCCACTTCAAGGGGAGAAAACATTTCCTATGAGAATGAAATTTTCTTTTTACAACTTTCCAGCACCTGGGAGCTCTTTGAAAACAACAATGCAGGTAATTCTCTGTTTTGATTTTGTGTACAATGAACTGGAAAGAGTTTGGTGATTTTTTTGCATACAATGCACCCTGACAAAAAAAAGTTTAAAATTACTGTAAGATGGATATGCTGAGCCTGTACAAATAGTGGCCTGGGGAATTAATGTTTCTTGCTAAAGATAGAGCAAAATGAAGCCAGAAGTCCTGCATGTGCAGGCACCATCCACAGTTTTCTTGTACTCACAGTGTCTATTAAACCTGTATTACCTCCTGCAGTCTTCCTGATGGACAGAAAACAGTTTAAAAAAAAAAAACAACCTACAAACAAAAAAATCTTAACTCTGAGAACTTGGGGCACTGCTCTTATTCTTTTTATTTAAAAAAGATGTGGGTAACAGCACTGCAATTCTTAAATTTCACCTTCTTATGGTTGTTAGTCTGGAAATATGTTCCCCATGGAGTCACTGGTATTAAAGCATCTTTAATTTGGTTTTAACCAGGTCATTCCTGTTAAGGAAATGACACTGTAGCATCTGTTCATCAATTAGCTGCCAGCCTTACAGCTGGCAAATCAGACCAGCAGCATGGGCATTTCTCCTGAAGTGGCAGCTTGTTTGGAGGTACGATCTGAGCCAGCGCAGCCCTCGCCTCTCCTCCCTCCGGCACCACATGACCTCCCCATCCTTCTCCTCCAGGCTCTCCCCACCATGCTGCAGTGCACAGGGCCAAGTGCTAGGCTCCTGGAGGAGCCAGGGAGTCAGAGGAGCCTTCCTCCTGCTCTGCTAGACCCCCTGCTCCCTCCCAGGAAGAAGAGTGAGGTCAGGAGGCATTTTCAGCCCTGGCGATGCTTGGGTGCTCCGCGCTGGCTTGCTGCTCAGTGCTGGTATGAGAGCTGGGAGGGTGAGTTTGTGCCATCCTCGCTCGTGCTGAGCAGCAGGAGCTCCGGAGATGGGCAATATTTCCAGTTTGGAGCGGGCGGTAACTGTTAATATCCTCATGACAACCGGGAGGAGTGAGATTGTCATCGGTTAAATTAGTTGTTAATTTTGTAAATATTAACAATTTCTAGGATTATGACACAGGATGTAAGCTGTCAACTTGCTTTATTTTCCTCCTACTCCTTCTTACAATGACACATCTTTTATACTCCCAGATCCATGCTATGTGTTTGTTGCCTTGCGCTGACACTGGGGCTGGTGATGTTCTGGTATGAAACCATGATAACTTTCAAAAAGTTAGACTTTCTTCCCCTCCTGGGTACTTTGTTTCCTCTGATCTAAGGAGAAGTAATTTGCCTGTAAAGCACAGTGATTTATAAACATCTGTGGTTGGTTTTCGTCCAGCGCTGCTGCCGAAGCCGTTGCCTTTGGCACAGCTGAGCTCCCACCGCCCCTTCCAGCTCACCTGTGAGTGCTGCATGCAGGCACCGCTGATCCTTGTCCCCCTTGGAGCAGGAGCTGAATTACAGCTCACCAGGAACTGTTTCCCTATTGTGAAAAAGCCCTTAAAACTTACTTTTTTGCAATATATCTCGAGCAAAATTTTAACTGTATTTTTAGATCAAGGAGCACGGTAATCACGCGAGTGCCAGCCGCAGTAGTCACCCCTGCAGCTTGATAAACGCGTTTGGAGGCAGCTGTAGCAACGAGGCGTGATCAGGGGCAAAGCATGGAGGAAGGCAGCTTTGCCAGGGCTCTCGCTCCTCACGTCGGCTCCCTTGCTGCTGGTGAGAGCCTCTGCCCAGCCTGCCCCGCGCCTGTGCCGCCAGCAGCCCCGAGCACACAGCTGGTGCCCAGCCGAGCAGTGGTGAGCCCCACGGTAAACGTAGCTTCACAATTTTACTGACATCCCGGTTATTCAGGAAAATGTTTCAAATGACTTCACCAAGGAGCAGCCGGAGGGGAGCAGAGCCAAGGGTCTTGTCTGAGGCTCCGCCCTGCAATCCGGGGCACCACTGGAGGAAGGGCAGTGCTAGGAAGGCTGGGATGCGTGCTGGGATGTGGGCGGCTCAGACTTTCTGTGGGAGAGTGGATTTTAGATCAATACTGGGTTTTGTTTTCCCTTCAGCCAGGTGGTTTAGGATGTAACAGCAGTGGCAGGAGAACTGGTCATTTTGTCAACTACTCCCTCAGAGGGGTTAGTTTTAGAACCTATGCAGTTGGTGGCCTGGTTTGAGCACCCTCAGCCACCTCTTTGTCCTCATATTGATCCAGATATTTTGTTTAAGGCCTGGCATACGTGATTTCCCAAGGAAGTGAGTGTCTCTGTTTGGGGCAGAAGAGAGCGCTGATTCAGAGGAATGCGGGTGCACGGGTTCTTACTGAGAGAGGGTTGAGCAGTTACCGTCCAGAGGATACAAACTGACCCTCCCGACTTAATTACTGGTCAACTTAAGCAACTCAGATGATTTCTGCACCGCCGGTGACACCCAGAGACACATTAAACACCTTGTAGACCAGGAATTCGATACTAATCCATTCTGAGGGCAAACATAAAAATCAAAACTTTTGTTTAAACCCAGGTACTCTGCAGACAACGTGCAGGCTCGAAGCTGAACCGTTCAGAAGATCTCAGCGACTTGTGCAAACTAGAAGGGTGACCAGCAGCATCTCGACATGCAGTTTTCCGCCTTTGCCAGCAGTGGGTGCAGTAATACAGAGAGAGAACAGCCCGGAGGGACAGCGCCAGACCCGAACAAAAATTACGGCCCGAAATCCTTTTAATTCCGCTTGTTGCTGGTACAAAACCATGCTGAGACAGTTCACGGCGAGCACGATTGTCACCCCCACGCTTGGCAGGGTGTCCCCAGGGAGGCTGCTGGTATTTCTTTCCCCCTCACTTTGCTTTTGCATCAACTCCTCCAATTAAGGAACCAAATAATTCGGAGGCAGCCATGTGGCACCGCGAGCCGTGGCAAGGGCTAAAATTAGCCCCGAAGCCTCGGGGAAAAACATCGCCTGGGCTCCGCACGGAGCAGAGCCCTGTTGCGGAGTGTGTGAAGAGGATCACAGCCCTGGCTCGCCCCGTTTGGGGGCAGCAGGCCCCCAGCTGCCAGCCTGAGCCACCCCCCAGGCCGGGATCTGGGGGTGCGGGGAAGCCCGCGAGGGCAGGCGCGAGCAGCGGTGCTCCTCTGCACCTTCCTCCGGGAGAGCCCCCAGCTGCTGCCGGGCCGGGGCGCGGAAGGGAGGTGCGCGGGGCACCCCGAGGCACGCAGGGCTCTGCGCTGGGGGCCGGCAGCCAAGACCTCCATCCCCAAGGCAAGCGCTGACCTAGAAGCGGGTTCACAATCTGGGCCTTCGTTTTGGACCTGCAGCTGATGACTTCACAAGGAGAGAAACATGGAATAAGACTTAACAACCATTCCTTTTCTTCAGCAAGGAAACAGAAACACCCACCCCTCCCAAGAAATAAAGATTGAAACATGATCTCTCCAAAGCCCATGAAATGAAAGAGGGCAAAAAACCCCCACGGGTTTGGAAGGAAAGTGGAATTTCTTTTGAGTAAATGAGAAGCCAGGGAAGGCCAGGCCACCTGGCATAGCCTCACAGCTAGATTCATGCTCTTGCGAGGTACAGGTGGTTAGAAAAAAATAAAATAGTGCATCCAGTTCTGCATAGAAGTTTTCTGTTCTTGTAAACCAAATGTAATTAATCATTACATTTATCTACAGGCTGTTCTATAAAATCAATAAGCTCTACCACTGCATAGCGATCAAAATATGACAAGGCACTTAAACTTTGCCAACTCAATCCAATTAATGATATCTTCGTTAGAAAGCAGTCATTTTTATAGAGTCAGTTGACTCTTCAAGGACTATAATATAAGCTTGATATAAGCTCATTGATTTTTACTTTATGATTTCCAGTTGAAAGCAAACAGAGATCACCAGCTTTATAAAAGTGTGAAAATATGTGTGTATTTAACATACCAATATTATTTATAAGCAGCAGCTAGTATTTAAGTGCCTCTTGTATGCCTTGATAAAAGTGGTTCATGAATTCAGCCGTCTCAGATGTTCAGAGGATGTTCTTCGACGTTATTGCTATTGCCATTTGTCTTTCCTCTCTGACATGTGCAGTTTTTTATGCAAGAAAACTCTGTAGACAATGCTCGTTAGCAAGTAGGAGGGCAGCCTGAATACCTATGAGGTGTTGCTGGAAGCCAAGCACCTTCAAAAATCCCAGCCTGGCTCTCCCATCTTTTCATGCAATGGCCTGGGAGCTTGCAAGGCAGAAGGGTGACCAGGAGACCCTGAGGAAAGCAAGAATGGAATAAGAATGCAGGTGTAGGGAGTTAGAGGTAGGGAAAAACTTAACAGGTGGTAAGGACTTTTGGGAGTGACAGAGGGAGAAAGGTTTGGTTTGGAGTAGGGATTGGAGAACAGAGAAGGACCCTGAGACTCATTGGGTGCTCATGAAACTCATAAGCCCTCTTGGGAAACAAAAGGTAAAAGGCAAATCCTGCAAAAATGTACACCAGGAGGTGAGCAGCATTAAACCCAGTTCCTCTCCAAAAAGCGCAGGTGGGGGCAAGAGCTCTTCTCTGCCACAAGGTGATGGTTGTCACTGCATACACATGGGTTTTGGAGGGATGTCCCCACGCCACATTACTCCTCAGCAACCCCTGCATTGAGCCAGCCAGGAAAGATGAGCCAGAGCCAAGCCTTGGTGCTCCTTCCAGGGCTTCAACGGTGCAAATCAGAGCTGAAAACTGCAAGTCAACAGTAAAGTAAGAGCCCCAGTAACTGGCCCTGGCAAGATCCGGTGCTCAGTCTGGAGGGCGGGAGGATTGCACTGCCATGCAGCCAGCCCCTGGGGGCTGGTCAGGCTCAGCTCCCTTCCAGGGTTTACAGGAAGTTTGATTTCAGTCTCTGGGAGCATCCAGGCTCTGAGAGGCAGATAATGCCTGGATCCAACCGGATGTCATACTTCTTGAGCTGATGTCCATGAGGTTAACATGAAACAACTCAGTTTGAGCAGTGCTTTGCTGGCAGGGGACAGTGCCTCCTGCCTTCAGTAAATGCTTGGAAGAAATCGATTTAACCAGCAGGAAGGTGCTGTTCCTAGGAGCTCAGGACTGGCCAGTGAGTCTCTTCACCAAGTCAAGCTGTTGGATCTTTGTCAGGCTGTGACTCCACCTATCCTTGTGCTTGTTCCCTTTGCCTCTCTGTGGCTAAATAGCCATTTCTAAGGCATCCTCTCAGGGGAAAGAGTGGCGAGATCTGGTGGCAGCACAGAGTGGGCTGCATTTGCTGACTATGCTGCAGATCAAATCTCGCTGAACCAGAGGGCTTCCTCCTGTCCTCTGTCCCTGGACAAACCTGAACAAAAGGGGTTCCAGCATCTGAGTAGAAAAGCAAATCTATCAGCAGCAGTACGAACATATAGGTAAATCACATCTGTGCCAAATATTTCTTGGTAATAGTCCTTACTGGGGCAGCCACATTAGTAAGTGCAAAAAAAAACCCCTCAGTAATGGCAAGTGCTTGGGCTTTGGGGGTTTGTTGTCATTAACAAGAGGCTCTTGTTAAAAGTCTCACTCTGGGAGGGAAAGATGAACCAAGCTGCTTCTGTCCCATCAATGCCCAGGTCTTCCCAAAACCAAAAGGAGGGTGTTCAGGAAATAAGGATCTGGAGTTTCCAAGAAAATGACAAAAAATGAAGAGAGTGAGTTTTGTTTCCTTTCCAAAAGTGTGAGTCTGTTTTCAGTCATGATACGGCAGACATAGATGAAAATAATAATAAAAATTGCATTTCCACAGTAATTATTTGCAGTGACATTGTGCATTACTCCTCGTTTCAGAGTGCCACTGACATAGCCCAGAAATTATCACCCCCACTGGCAGATGGGGAGGGGATGCAGGTGCCCCGGCACTGGGCACCGGGCCGTGTCTGGCAGCAGGCGAGCCTCTGCTGTGACAGGAGAGCTGCAGAGCGCGGGGGGGCAGCCAGGGCTGCCACCATCGCCAGGGCACAGGTGCCTGGGCTTGGCTCAGTGGGCAGGAGAACTTGGCAGCAGGAGCCATTTGTGGTGTGTTGCAAGATATAAAAGGCTTAACGACCCTGTGAGCTGGGGTCTTCAGGGAGAGTTGTAACCATCACAGCGGAAAGCCGGTCTGAGTCCTCCAAATTTCCTTCCTTCTTTCCCATGCCGGAAGAGATATAACAGGGTGAATAATTGGACGAGTCTCAACATAATGGTTTTGACGGTCTGGAGATCAGCTGGGTTAATGGGAGTTCCTCAAAGCAGCAACAGGGGAAGGGGGCGAAAAGCTGCGACAAGAATTGGTGATTAGCAGACTGCACCAGGGGAGCCCAGCCCGAGCCGGCACTACAGAGCTGCAGAGCCAGCACCTTCTCACAAACACAGAGGCTGGCCTGGGGCGGACAGTTCATTGATTATTAAGAAGATCACACATCTATTACACTTCTCAAATTCGCCATTTTCCCACCTTATCTTTACTTAACGTCTTTTTCCTTTTATTCACCCTTTAAAAGAGGAAAATGAATGTCCTTTTTCACTCAGGCCTGCTCTCCTGGTTGCAGGTGCCATGACAACCATTTCCTACCAGGAAGGCAAATAAAATTTGGCCCAAATTCTGCAACACTCTCACAGGGATCACAACTTCTATCTACAAGGTCTTGCAGTACCTCAATTTGCTTGAGCGTGATGTTTCACTAAAGGTGATGGAGACAGCCATCAGCAACTGCTGCAGCAGCTTGCTCTGGTAATAAGGGTTACCCAGAATTTAGGCTGAAGAGTGACTGATGGCACCACGCAAGACAATTGCTCAGATATCAGCCTTCAGACTGGTTTTGGAGGCAAAAATGCTGTTAAAACCCAAAGCACATTTGCTCTGCCTCATACCTTAGTGCTTTTTGTCTGTCGGGGCTTCCTACCTCCCTTTTCCTGCCTCTCGGGTTGCCTGGTGGCTGTTCCAGGAGGATGGAAGGCGTAGTTGTAATAAGTAGCACCAACACACAAAAAATTCAAGTGTGTTTGAGTAGGAAATGCTCATGTTGTGTTCGGAATAACCCTCGTTCAGTCAATATTTTCTGTTTCAGCGTTACCAGCCAGCAGAGGAGGCTCAGCTGCCTTCCAGGCTGTACTCGCCACATTGCTAAGAGCTCTGGAGCAACGGCTGGACTTCAGCCTGGCTTTTGGGAGTCAAGTGAAAGAAAGGGTGTAGAAAACCAGGGGGAAAGGGCCAAACTTCTCAAGGGAGTGGATGAAGGCAGGTGCACCTGGGTGGGAGTTACAAGGCATTTTGAAGAGGAATAAACCTTCAGGGCCACGACAGGGACTGTGGTGTCCTGCGCAGGGAGAGCCACGCAGCCTGCACCAGCGGGTGCCCTGCCTGCCACCACATCTTGCCCATCACCCTGCTGCAAGGACTGGGAGCTGAGGGCTCCTTGAAATAAATCTCCTTTGTACCCAGGGTCTGTGGCAAAAAAGCAGTATTTCCACATTTCTGAAAGCCAGGCCCTTTTACGTGGGTATCTGAAAGGGCTAATGGCACCACAGTGGGAATCCCCTGCCCTTATTTCATGAAGCGTGCCTGAACAAAGTATGCTAAACTGCTTCTGAGTAGTGTGAAACGCTTTAACCTGGCATTTAATATGCTGGTACAGGTACTGTGTTCTTATTTCCAGCTGTCACAATTCCCCTTTCCAGTCTGTGAAGTGACTTCCCCTTCTGAGCATGCAGGTGGGCTATAGAAAATACAAGCATCATGTAAGTAAACTTGGATATGACCCGCCATTACATTTCAGAGTTACCGTTCGGGTGCACACAGTAAATGAATTGAGCTGCGGTGGCTGGATGCAGTTTAGAAAGAATAGAAGTAATTCTGGCACAGAGAATAGCACATAGACCAAGGAGCAGAGGTCAGAGCAGCACAATTAGAGCATTTGAGACAAGGAAGATTTGGATCTGGATTTGTTTAATTCTCTGCAGCTTGACCATTCTATAAAATTTTGGGAAATAAAGTGGACAAATGCATTATGCATTACGATTCATCGCATGTGGAGAATCTTTGGGCTTTCGTGGCTGTTGAGCACCGGAGTGCCTGCACTCAGGTCCAGAAGAAATTCCTAATAACTGTTTTATACTGGTAGTGAGCAGGCTTTCCTTCTGTAGCCAAACTGCAGTGGTGAGCAGAGCCTTCTGTGGGGCAGGTCTCGGTGACCCTTCCGCTTTGGAGCTGGCCACAAGGCTTGGATGGTTGTGAAACTTTGAAGGGGTTTCAGCACGGAGCAGTGCTCTGTTTCAGGATCTCCCCTCCTGAACAGGAAGCCCACATCTACCCTGACCTTGCAGGGCAAATCTGCCCCTCTGTAGAGTCCAGAAACGGCTCTAAGCAGAAGCGTAGGCACCATCTCCAGAAATAATTTAGCCTGTTTGTAGTATCAGAACAAAAACTTGCCAGTGATGGATTAAAAAAGGTGTTTTCTGCCTAGCATGCTCAAATCATTTTCTATCCACTATGCTGGAAATAGCTCCCAGATAGCAAAGCTCACTCATCATTCTATACCGATATTTGATCCTTTACCCACTGCAGAGTGACTTCTCTGCCATCACACAAACCTGCTCAACTCAACTCAACCAGCACAGATGCAGTAGCCCTCTCCTAGGCACTTTTCAGGAATCCCACCAGTGCCTAGCTGGGTTTCTGCATATATGGGACCTACGAGCACATATGGGTGGCTCTGATCGATATGTGCTGGAGCTGGGGGCTAGGTCACCCCTAATCAGTACTAAAACGCAGTTTGTGCAGTTATCCCATCAGACGCATGGTTTTCACCTTCACAGTAATTCAAATAAAGCTGCTAGCTTCTGGGAGAAAAATGACGAAGCCTGTTTTACAAGCAAGCTACCAAAACCAACTTCTTTGATTACTAAGTAAGGCAAGAAACTGAATCAGCTCTGTTTCCTTACAGCATTTTTGATATTGTGTTGGTGTTTCTAAGATTTCTCATCTCCTGACAGACTGAGACATTCATCTTCAGTTACAGTTAAAACCCACAGGTCTGCAGAAAAGTCAAAAATTTGTCCTCATCTGCGGCCTGTGATGCAGTCAAATGTTTCAACCCAGCAGCTCCAGAATACCTCATCCCTTTTGCAGTGCTTGCTCAAGTATTTCCACTTCTCCCTAGTTCTTTGCTCCTCTCGAGGTGTTTCTTAGCTAATGGCTGTGTTTGAAGAGGGCTTCACTAAGCACTTGCAGCAATACAAGCATCAAGAGCCTTCGGGGTGCTCTGTGAAGAGGCTGTTAAACAACAGTGCAGCTGTAGGAAAAAAGTGGGAGCAAAAGTAACACCAGCCTGGCAGACCAACCTGGTACACCTCATGGAAAGGCATCATCAAAAACATGAGGGGTACAGGAATATCAAGTTAAACACAGAGCTACAGGGTAGTGCCAGTGGGGAAAACACAGAAACAAATACATTTTTCAGAGGGAAAAAAAAAAGAACAACAAAGAAAAAATTTAAAAAAGAAAAAAGTAAAAAAAGAAAAAAGAAAAAAACAGACATCGTAATTCTGTGCAAAAAGCTAAAGTGGAATATACCTTCTAGCTGTTGATTGTTTTTTTCCTGAGCTTCTCATGGAAAAACACAGCAAAGATGTGAAGAAAACATATCAGGAAATCAGAATACATTTGTCAATCTAAATCACTGAGCTTCAAAAAATTATCAAATACAATTAGCATCAGTATCATAATCCACACATGCACTCAAGGACTAGATCCTTGGAGTGCTGAGGAACACTGTGGGAAGTGAGGGAGGCGTTTTGGAGCACAGAGACTCTGGCTCCTGGTGTCAACCTTGCTCTGAGCACCACTGCAGCATGGACCTGCCAGCTGGCAGCTGCCTCCTCCCTGGGCAAGAGCATCCCCCCAGCCCTGCAGCCTATGTGCTTCATTTCTGGCTTGCAGAGGGAAAAACCAAACCATGCCATGCTTGAGAGGAGCAGACCCCTCATACGGGGAAGAGTATGCTCACTTCTATATCCCTGTGGCTGAAGAAGTCCTGAATTAGCAGGATTTTTTTTCAAGCTATGTGCCCAAGCACTTTGAACAATCAGCATTTAGTGCATCTAAATCACACCTGCAAACCAACCAACAACGTTTAGCTCAGGTGTCATTTTGGGGCATTAGTTGCATGCAGACACATTTACATTTCTATATTTCTACATTTCTATCACACACTCAGAGCTGCCAAGGCTGCTGTTGGGTGGCACAAATTCTATCTGTTTGCCTGAGGTTGGCCCTGGCAGGAAGAAGAGTATCAACCTCATTCAGCTGCAGTCACACAGTGCTCTTTCGGGGACAATACTGCAGTTCTAGGGAGTTCCTCTCATCTAACAGGGACAAATACCGCTCCTAGACACTGGCCTCTTGCCATCCAACTCTGACAGGTTTGTGACTGTATCCCGGAGTGGCTCTGATATGGACTGACAGGTACACTTTTTAGCTGTAAAAGAGAATATTTTTCATTCATTTCAAAAATGTGTAGCACCATGAGTAGGAACCGCACTGTGTATTCCTGAGAACTGGAAAGAAATGCAGGCAATGCTGGCTCTCCGAAATCCCCCAGGTAATTAAACACCATTTTAGACCCAGTTGAACAATGGATGTCCTGAATTAACTGCATCAATTAGAAAACAGTTTTGTGCCACTGGCAGAGCCCCTGGCATGGTCAGCAGCCAGAGTACTGTGTTTTCGTTTAGCTGTAGTTGGGCAGAAGACTAAACTAAGTCAGTCAGGCTGTGAGATGGCTGGTGTAAACGAGGAGGTGCTGGTGCTGTCTGACTCCATTGCTGAGGGAGATCGCTTTCATATGAGGAATTTTTTTCCAAGTCAAGCATCCCTAATTCCTGAGTGGAGGTGGTTGCAAGAAGCGGTAGTGAATGCACAGTGTGTTTTACCAGCTACTGAGCCCTTTGGCCCAGCTCGGGCATACTCTTCCCATCATCTCTTTTCACATGGCAAAACAACAGTTGTTCCTGGCACTGTAGTAGGCAAAAATCCCCTTTGCAGTGGGCAAAGGAGCTGCCTGTTCACTTCCCCCTACAGCAGCTAGGAAATTGTGTATCTGCTGGGGAAAAAAAAAAAAAGAAAAAAGAAAAAATCTTAAAATATGCCACTCCTTTTGGAAAAAGGCTCTTGCTGAATTTTTTTTAAGACTTTGGATCTGCTCCCCTTCAGAGTGTGACTGCAAGATGCTTTGGCCAGACAGATGCTAGCTGCTGCCAGGCTGTAGACAAGCATGGCCCCTGCAGACCAAACTCAGCGCTGCTTTAGTGGCCTCAAGCTACTTGCTGTATCAGCAGCTAAGCTGTTTTCTCTGTGGGTCCCACAAACAGCCGAGCACTCTGCTTTCCTGGCACAAATGGGCAGCCTCATCCTTCTCAATTTTGTGAGCCATTAAGAGCCTCAAAACAGTATTCTCTTTAAAGGGGAGTAGTCAAGGAGAGCAATGCTAATTATCTCGGTAGAGGATCCTTTAGGTCTTTGCCAGTTTTTATCAAAGCATAAAAAGCAATTATTAAAATTAATGCAATTTACCATGTGTTCTACTTCTAGCAAAGCTATTTTTGGCAAGGGTTGCCATCTGGCCCATTCAGCAAGATCAGGCACAGACTTTTGCTCTCTATTCCACTTCCTACAGTTCTCATGTGGAGCCAGGCAAAACCACGCCTTTTTGCAGAATCAAGCTCCACAGCTCCAGCATCTAGCTTACCTGAAAACTGTCATCTCCTGGTGGCGAGTGTCCTCCACACGACAAATACTTTTTCTTCTTTCCCTGCTGCTCTCTGCTGGCACTGTGGATGGCTCTGCATTGCACCAGGGTGAGCAAGCGCTGCACCCTCTGCCCTGAGCGCATATTCCCTGGGAGAGGCCATGGGGACAACCAGCAGACACGACTGCAGGGTGACAAGAATCAGCTTTCATCTGTATTTCTCACTGTGCTACAGCCTGACCTGAAGCAAGCGAAAATTAGTTCATGTTTTTATACAACTGAAGATAAACCAGCACATGCAGAGTAAATGTGTAGGGAATAAAGACCTGAGTCCCAGACAGTGTCTGTGGGCCCACAAGCCTTCAAAGTGTTCTCTCAAGAAGGCTGGAAAGCTGGCACAAATGCCTGTATAAATGGGAACACAGCGGGCATGACCATCCAGAGTGGAGGCAAGCGAATCCTCGGAGTTGCGGGAGTGCTGGGGATGGTTTCACATTTGCCATCCACTTGCAGTCCTCTGGCAGCAGCATCCTCTGCACTGAGATCTTTCCTCTGCACAAATGAAAGAGAACCCTGCAAAGGAAATAGCAAAGGCAGCTCAGTCTGTCCTTTGTGCCACTCATCTGAAGTTGCGTGGATGAAGGAATTTGGGCAGATGAAGGAGACTATTCTGAGGTGGCATACTGAAGTCATAGCAGTGAGCCGGTTGCTTTTCATTGGAAAATAAAATAAAAAAAAAAACCCCACCCTGTATTTTTACCTGTCCACTGAGCATAGCAAGAGGAAGGGAAGCCCAGATGTGATGCTATCACTGAGATGACACCTACTTACTGGCTTCAGACCAGGTGCTTATTAGCACTTTAAAAAGAAGAAAGCTGTAATAGATTGTGTGAGGAGGTGTGATAATGACAAAATAAAGAACAGAAACATATTTAAAGGTATATGTTAAATGCTGAATGCCTGCCAAATGTAATCTCCAAGGAGATAATTAAATACACAGAGAACTCCGACTCAAAGTCTTCAGACTCAGGCTGTCTGATGGCTGGACCCCACTGCATCCGCGCGCAGCAGCACAACAACGTATTGTTTTCCTCTTGATGTACTTCCTGAATAAAGAAACATGAGTGACAAATTTGGCAGGAAATTAGTTTGTATTTAAAGCCATTAGTATCCCTACCTGGTGGGAGACAACTGTTGGAGGAGCAGTTACCAGACAGGTTGTCTGGAGGAAGAATTTGGTCAAAGCTGCCTTGAAGTTGCTGCCGTTCATATCTCTGCTGCAGCACTCCTCCATGTGTTGAAGTACAACAATTCCTTCTGCAGACAGACCCTCTGCATTGTGCTTGGGTCAAAATGTATTCTCAAAATAATATCTGAATATGTTCATCTCAACATATTATCACTGCAACATTTTGGCTAGAAGTGCTGCTCTCCAGAAATGACGCTCCCTTTGTAACCCAGGTGCACAACAGTCTCCCAGTCAGACAGTCTTGCTCTGCTGAGAGGCACTGCCCTCTCCTTGAACATCCTGTTTTGATTCCTCGCAGGGAGAAGGGAAATCTATCAGATAATCAGTGAAAATTCTTCCCATTTCACTCTCTCTCACAGGCATTCAGCTCAATAAAAGATTGTCTCTTTTAGATATCTAAAGACTAACATTAGCAATTTAAAGTTAATTAAACAGAAGATTCCAGGCTAAATTCTGTTCTCACAAGTAGCAGTGAAACTCTAACACAAGTCCAATGAGCTCCATTGCATAATAAGACAGGAGCGAGGGCACCTCTCAGGCCAATGGAGTCACTCAAGTGTTAAGTGCAAACAGTGTCTGGCACTCTGTCAATTTGCTCGGTAGAGTAACTCCATGTGCACGCCAGTAATTAGAATACGTTCATGTAATATTGTGTATATTATCCTTGGATTACATTTAAACAACAAAATACCAAACAGCAGGTTGATGAATTGTGATAACCATGGGTTTAAGTGTTCTATTCTGATTCCTGAAAAACATACACATTTCTGCTTTACATTTGTGTGCATACATGTGCGTGGGCATGTGTGTGTCTCTGCATGTTCTAAACACAAGTATAATGTCTCATGGCAGGAAAGAAAAATTCCAGATGAGATTTTATCTTCCTGGAGAGGAAAAATCTCAGTCCACAGATGGTAGACATGCTCTCGAGCCAGTCACATTCCTCTTCTCACCTGACACTTTTTGGATTTGTGCAGTAATTCTGCATACTAGAGTTTTATTTCTGTATAGAAAGAATACCAATGATCTAGCTGAAAATGTATGCATTGCGTAAGAACACATGCATATCTCAGAAGGTGGTAAATAATTTTTTCTCTCCAGTCTACATCCTTTTTTTACTCTTATTGCTAAATGCACAAATATAAGTTAAATTCACAAATACCTAACTCAAAGTTACTTGCCGTACAGGATAGTCCATTAATAATGGCAATACATCATGCTAGGAAACATACACAATGTACACAATACAAACGCAAGGTTTGTATCTCTACAATGCTGCAAGGAAACGTCCTGGTCCCTTCCTCATTGTGCAGGCATAATCAGTCCCTTTTGGGGACTAGAGCACTCATTGTATCTCCCCGTGCTTTGTAACTCTCTGAATGTGATGCAAATAGTGGACCCAATTCTGACCTTATATGCCTCCGTTCACTTGGTTCACAACTTACTTCACTGGAGCTATTCCTAATCTGTGATAGATCAAGCCTACAGGTCAATAGTGCAACATGCTTTTTTTTTTTTTTTTTTAACAATGCAAGGCCAAATTTAATGAAATTCTGAGCACAGTTGCCTACCATAACAATCAAAGGCTCAACAGCTTGCAGGATCACACCAAAGTCCACTACATGCCATTTTGTTTTATAGAGGATTGTTTGGGATAAAAGAGTCTCCTGCTTTAACTAATGAAACAGATAGGAAGAAAAATGAATGATCAGAAATAATTGCAATTTGCAAAGTAAATTACACCATTAACTACTCCAGAAATCAATAATCAGGCGCAAAAAGAAAATCAGTTGAGGAGATGACAGAAGAAAAAACAAATCTCTTGGGCACCTTGCCACTCGGGATTTTAATTTTGAGTTTTCCACTCCCAGCTATCCATTCTTGTTGCCCATCCATCAACCTCCTGATGAATATAAAAGACTCTGGTATGAAACAGCAGAAGACTGCTGGGTTGGTAGAACAATGGAGAGGGAGTCTTCAGGTTTGGAGGAGGTAGGGCAAATCGCAGATGACAGTTTAGAAAAGCTTGTCTCTACTCTTGCTTTTTCCCCAACATCTCTTTTTAATAGCATTGGCAGCCTAATAACCATTTCAAAGGGAACCAAAATCGTACTCGTGGGCAAATCACCTGGAAATCTCCTCCTGATTGACTCTAACAACTGACATAATTTTTAATAGAAGAGCAGCATGATTTATGCCTTTGCTTATTGGTATAGTGTTAAGCAGGGACAAAGTGCTTATTTAATCTTACTCCCATGTTAGAGGCATTTATCTTCCACTCCTTTGTGTTTACTATTTGCATCTTCATAAGAATGCCGACACTGTAGCCTCCGCTATTAGCAATACTCCTTGATTTAAGAGCACTTAGGAATATCTCTGTGTTAGGGGGTTTATTAATGAGCATTGTGAGTTCTTCTGTGTGCCTGCTTATGACCAGTTATCTGCTATGGATTTTGTTCAGATGGAAGTTAAGGGCGGGTGTCAAGCAGATCTACATGAAAAACTTCTCAACCATAGATGTGGTCATGCAGGTGGCTGCAGAAGCCAAGACTTCTACATGAAAAGAGGGTGATGAGTTAAAATGGCCATCCTACAGGAAGGGAGAGGTGGGGTGTGAGGAGAAGGGTGTTTTTAGCAAGTACAGCTGATTCAGACTGTAATCTGGACCCGGCTGCAAGCAGACATTATCACAGTCTCTGGGGGCACTGGATATCCAGGCTCCTGTGGAGAAAGCTGGTGGAAGCGCTGCGTGAAACAACTCATTGCTTGAAATCCAGTTCCTGAAATGCAATGCACATATCGGCAATTGAGGCTATTTATGGAGCAGGCATTTACTGTTTGGTGCAAGCACTGCTCAATGGCACCTCCATAGTGCCACGGCTCTTAGTCACCTCACGAGAAACTGTCCAAATCACAGCTGTCCCTGCAAAGGGAAGCATTGGTCTGAGTCACTTGGAATAAGTGACAGGTCAGAAAACAAGGTCTCAGCAAGTGCTGCTTTACCCAGAGACCATGAAGCTGACCCTAAGTAACAAGGACAGTTGTACACCATCACCAGTGCAAGAGCAATCACCTGGTCAGGCACCACCACAACTGGAGAAGTACTAGCATCAGTACTATCAAAAAGTACTCCCAAGGCTGACTGTACACTTCCTGTGCATCACTACAGCTTTGTAGTTGCCACCTTAGAGCGTGGGGAGGGAAGGAGGAGGGGAAAAAACAAAGAGAGAAGGAGGCTGGCAAGCGTGTAGGAAAGAAGAGGAGAAGCAGGCAAGAACACTCATTTATGCTCACAACTAGTGGTTTAATCTTTGGAATAAACAAGGGCACTTGCAATTAGGAGTATCTTTTATGGTTAATTACTGCTCTTAATGTTGGCAATTATCAAGCGTCATATATGATTATTTTATATGCTTAAACTTGGCCATTTGAATGTGTAATCTCCAGCTCCCTGGGTGTTTAAGACACTTTTACATACAGTTATGTTTTTATACCTGCACTAATTCACCAATCAAAACATGATATACATGGGTACCAATGTTTCAACTTCAGTTCTGCCCCTCCCACAGTAACCAGTCATGTTTGGCTGATCTTTCCAGATTAAAAACTAAAAAGGAAGAGATATGTGGAATTTATTTGCAAATTCTCCTTGTTGAGCCCTGACACTTAAGTGACAGCCCTTCCTGAATTCCCAAATCATTCGAATTTGAAAAGTGGTTGTAACGCTTTCAAGGCTGGCCATATTTTCTCTGGATCATTTTTTCCTGTTTGCATTCAAACAGGCTGAACTTCAAAGGGCGTTATTAATTGTGATAAAACTTAATCTGGAGTATTTCCAATTGCACACACATAAAGATGTCTTAAACCCCTGAATAACAGAGAATACCTGCAGAAGGACTTCCTACATTCCAAAGGACAGGTAAAAGTTTCCCAAAAAATCAGCAAAACAATTTTTTTCTCTTGTAGCATGAAAATCTTAATTTTATGAAATAATCCAGTGGGCAACTTGCCTCACTATAAACACAAATGATCTTCAGTCCTGCTGCCCAAAACAGGTTTCTGGGAGAGCTTAGTTAAAGCTGGCTCTATGAGCTTCCACCAGGTGTCCTTTCCAGGGCCTGCTACTACAGGACATGTGCCATCCCTGAGATTTTAGCAAACTGGGTGAACAGAACTGAAATAGGGAGCCATGAATGGTTTAGGATAGCAGCAAAAGTGTCACCACCATGTCACCATGGTACCTTTGAGTCATCTATACTGATATGAATATTTTTTCCCCCTTTTATGACATATTTTACTTGGTATCATTGAAGGCACTTACCTGTCGGAGGGAGTGCATGTTGTTCCTTGACCAGACCACTGGTATCCAGGTTAAAATGCTGACCAGTAAGTACATATACAGTTAAACCACTGTTTATAAAGGTACATTGTAGGAAAGGCTTAATTTTTGAGTTGACTGGATTCAAAACACTTATCTAAAAAAAGTAATTTTTTAAAAAGAGTTAAAATATAAGCAAGAGCAAAACAGACTCAGGAATGAGCAGAAACAGTATGGAACTTGGCACAGTGTTCGAACACGCCTTTGTTTGGCATATGCCTTTTTCCACGTTACTCCTGCTGACTGTAGCTGGTAAAGGGTTGCCCTTTCTCAGAGAGTATTTTTTCCTTGGTTAACCCTTTGAATTTAGCACTGCAGGTATAAGGAGCTATTTTGTGCCTGGCGATTGCAGAACCTGTTCCCCTGTGTGCCAGTGGATACGTCCTTATTTGTTTTTCTCCAGTTTTTCCCTATCTTAGTGCTGAGGCAGTGGCACACATGTAAAATGGATATGCATGTTATGGTACACATCCTTAGAGCTCTGGATGAACATTAACTAATTAATCAGCATGGAAAAGAGCTGTGGGCAGGCTGTTTCAAATGGCAGAAGCTGCAGGGGATACAGCGCGAACACCAGCTGCAGGTCTGAATTTGTAAAGACCCCAAGAACAGGGTGGGAAGCAAAGAGGCTGAAAGGCCGGAGCAAGCCTGCAAGAGGACTTCAAAAATACAAAGAAATTTAACACATTAAGACTGGCACCACCTCACGTAGATACAATGGTTGTATTAAGAACGGGCTGTCAATCTCAACTCTTAGCCTTTAGCATGGAGAGGAGATTATAACGCTGCCCAAGCCTTAATTACAGCGAATCAACGCTTTCACATTTACCACTTCAGGGAAACAAAGGTAAAATAGGTTTCCACATTTCCTTTAACTTTGCTCCAAACTACTGAGATGTCCAGTCCACAAGTTTTGACCCCTTTGGTTTCCTATTCTTAGTTTCTTTGGAAAATACATTTTTTTCCCTTGGGAATTAAGGATAATCCAGTAACTGTAGCACTGGTCTGGCATTCAAGGTTCCAGGTTACGTTTCTAGCTAACATACAAGTCCCACTGACAACCGAGCACCAGTACTCGCCCTGTTCTCTCGTCTGCTCACTCAGGCTGTGATTTTTGCGGCTGACTTCTTTGGGAGAAAATCTGCAAGAGTTTAGAGTGAATGAGCATTCTTGGCAATTGGCATGGTGGTAAAATTGTCTATTAAGAAGGCAAATGTGGTTGGTATGGTAGGACCTCACTGTAAAAGTCAGGCGTATCATAGCTTAAGTAAGGAACTGAGAGTGTGCTTGATGGCAGTACGTCACCCAGCATCGCTATGGCTTGACAGACCATGATAGGTTTGTCTCCATTTGAAGGTTAAGAGAGGTGTTATTTTCCCCATGTGTAACACAGCCATTGCAATGGTGGTTTACGCACATCCCACTGTCACAAAACCCGCCTGCCTTAGGCATGACTAAATACAACGTCTCAAGAGCCCAGACACAGGCTGAGATGGAACAGTCACTCTTGGCACAACTTCTCTTTTTTTGTGTGTCCAGACGAAAGAGCGATGCTGAATGAAAGCCCTTTCCTACAGGGTGAGGAGAGCGATGAGATACAAACATAATCCTCCAAGTGTGTTCAACTGCTTTCCTGGGAAGCACTTAGCTGAGGGAACTGGGTAGCTTGTGTCAGTGCCAGATAAAGAATTTGTTAAAGACAGAGCATTGGAGGAAAGAAAAAAGAAAGAAAGGAAGAAAAAAGGGATGAAGGGATATTCACAAGTGCAGGAAATGGAAGCTTTATCTGGAGTTTTCTGGGGAGATAAGGAGCTGGGCTGGCCCATCTCTATGCGGCGTGGACACACGCGCTGCCTTTCAGTCTCTCAGGAAAGAGCAAAAGGAGCTGCTGACATTTCTGCTTAAAAGGAAGAATCAATGAATCTTTGTTTCCCACTGCCTGCTTGTCTGACCTTATTGTGTTGCAGAATAGAAAAGAAAAAAAGGGAAAGGGTGAGGGGAGAGGGGATTCGTGCTAATAAAATCCAAGACGAGATCACAGCCCTCTGATCATCACTGGAGATGCTATTATTTGGTTGTTGTCCTGTTTGCTGTTGTTGCTCATTTCTGATTCTTGCCTTGCTGTAATAAGTCACACTCTTTCCACCCATCATCCCTGTATTGACAGGCAAATGTCACCTGCGTTTGATTGACGTCCATTGCTCCTGAATACAGAAGTATGATTTGGGAATCAATTCTGTTTGTTTATTTAAGCAGCTCTTTGTGTACCTTGTATATCTGTAAGCAGGACAAGTTCCTTAATATTTTCTCAAGAGAAATGCCACTGATATTGCACATTCACCTTCCCACTCAGTCACAGAGGTGCCCACCAGCCCCTGGGGGAGGAGAAACATTTCACATGTACACACACACCAAAAAAAAAAAAAAAGAAGAAAAACCCAAGACTAAACAAAATGGTTTGCTGCCCCCGAGTTAAGCCAGAGACCTTTTTCTCAGGTCCAGTCATGTGTTGATCCGCGTATGCCCCCACACTGCAGCTTCCAAACATAAGGGAACTCTTTCCCTCGGTGACAGTTTGCTAGCAAAACGGTGGCTGACTTTAACACTGGGAAACGCTGCAGCCAGTGATGAGTATGTCAGTTTTAATTCGCAGAAAGAACTGTTTCCTCCTCTGTCTCTATGGTTGTAACTGGGGAGCGGAGAAGAGGGAGATCCGAAATCGTGAGAGATGCTAATCTCTATTACTGGGCGAGGTGGGAGGTATATTTTCAAATAACTTCCACTTGAACAATCAGTAACTGTAAAGCATCCCTACATTTAAAGCGGTATTTCCCAGAAAACACTAATATGGCAGGGTGGCCAAAGGGAAGCATTAACCAGGCGGTGGATTGACCTTTTAATTCTCGATCGGTGACCTGAAGGGTATCCAGAGGCTGCTAAGCACATCTCTTCCTTTTGGTCTGCTCCAGAAAGAGCTGTCATCGCAAGATGCAGCTAGTGAGTGAGGCTC
Source organism: Bucorvus abyssinicus (assembly GCA_009769605.1). Taxonomy (NCBI): domain Eukaryota; kingdom Metazoa; phylum Chordata; class Aves; order Bucerotiformes; family Bucorvidae; genus Bucorvus; species Bucorvus abyssinicus. Next base: position 22,341,544 of record CM020028.1, read on the forward strand.
ACGATTTCGCTGTTCATCCGTTTGCGGGAGGGGTGGGGGAGGGAGAGAGGGAAAAAAATATATATTTCCCACACTGCCAGAGTAATGCCAAACTCTCTGTGAGTGGGAAGAGCAGAGCAGATGCTGGAATGAGATGCCAAAGCAGCTCCCCTTTCCCCTGCGCTTTTGGGTGCCTATAAATTGCTCCAGCGCGCTCGTCAGCCTCCTCCTCTCCTGGCAGGTGGCACCCGGGCAGGATCCCGCTCTCTCTCCGACTCGGGCTCCGGCTCCGGCGCGGCGCGGCGGCGCGGGCTTTCGGCGGCGGGCACCGGGCGGCCGGGAGGCGCGTCCCCTCTGAGGACTGCCGTCTCTGCGAAAAAAAAAAAAAAAAAAGAGCGAGCGAGCGAGGAGGCGAGCGGGGCGATCGCGAGAGGAAAGGCAAGTTCCAGGGAAAGTTGACTTGGACTGGCACAGCCTGCAAAAAAAAAAAGTCGATCGCCAGCGGGAGCATAAAAGTGCGGGCGGCCGGAGCGGCGGCAGCTCTGCCTCTCCCCTCCCTCTCCCGGCGGCTGCAGCGGCCGCAGCGGAGCGGCGCGACCCGCGGGAGCCCCCGCCGCCACCAGCAGCGGGAGGGCGGCGAAGCCCCAGGGGAGCCGAGCTCGCGCGGGCTCGGCGGTTTTTCGGCTCTGAGGAGGTCCCCGACCAACCATCAAGATTTTGTCCAAAAGCAGACAAGAGGATCGCCCTGCGCTGAGCCGGCTGGTGGGCAGCAGGCGGCGGCTCATCGCGGCCGGCGCGCTGGGGGTGGTGATGGTGCTGCTGCTGGTCATCCTCATCCCGGTGCTGGTCAGCTCGGCCGGCACCTCGGCGCACTACGAGATGCTGGGCACCTGCCGCATGGTCTGCGACCCCTACGGCGGCACTAAGGCGCCCAGCACGGCGGCCACGCCCGACCGCGGCCTCATGCAGTCCCTGCCCACCTTCATCCAGGGGCCCAAGGGGGAGGTCGGCCGGCCGGGCAAAGCGGGGCCCCGCGGCCCCCCGGGGGAGCCGGGGCCGCCCGGCCCGGTGGGGCCGCCGGGTGAGAAGGGCGAGCCGGGGCGGCAGGGCCTGCCAGGTCCCCCCGGGGCACCAGGGCTGAACGCGGCGGGAGCCATCAGCGCCGCCACCTACAGCACAGTCCCCAAGATCGCCTTCTACGCCGGCCTCAAGCGGCAGCACGAGGGCTACGAGGTGCTCAAGTTCGACGACGTGGTCACCAACCTGGGCAACCACTACGACCCCACCACCGGCAAGTTCACGTGCTCGATCCCCGGCATCTACTTCTTCACCTACCATGTGCTCATGCGGGGCGGCGACGGCACCAGCATGTGGGCCGACCTCTGCAAGAACAACCAGGTGGGCGCCGCGTCGGGCGCCGGGGGGAGCCGGGGACATGAGGACAGCGGGCTCCGTGAGGACAGCGGGCGCCCGGGGGGAGCCCGGCTCCGTGAGGACAGCGGGCGCCCGGGGGGAGCCGGGCTCCCTGAGGGCAGCAGGCACCTAGGGGAGCCGGGTTTCGTGAGGGGAGCCGGTGCTGTGAGGGATGCGGGCGCCCGGAGGGAACCGGCATCCCTGAGGGACCCGGTGCCGTGAGGACAGCCGGGTGCCCGGGCGGAGCCAGACTCCCTGAGGAGAGCGGGCGCTGTGAGGGGAGCGGGCGGAGCGGAGCAGCGCGGGAGGGGCGGGAAGCGGGCGGCGGGCGGGGAGGGGGAGACGGGCGGCCGCTGGAGGCGGCGCGGGTGCGGGGCGGGGGAGTGGGGCCCGAGCCCGGGCAACAGGCGGGCACGGCGGGCCGCTAAGGCAGATGAGAGGAACCGGCGCTCGCCGCTCCGCAGCCGGCGGGGACCCTGCGGGCAGCGCCGGGGCCGAGGTGGAGTGATTCCCCCCGGCTCCGCCTTGGAGCCCGAGGAGCCCTGAGGGACCGGGGGTTCCTCTCAGAGCTCAGAGCCGAGGCCGCCCCGGGCTGCCGGGTGAATACGGACTCAAGGCACTGTCTTCCCCGCCTGTTCTCACGTCCGGGCCGGTCCGCAGACAGAACGGTTGCCGTCTCGGCCAGTGGGAGGGAAGTCGGCCCGCTCTCGCAGGCAGCGCTGCCCCGGCGGGGGCGAGCGGGGACGGGGACGGGCGTTCCCCCCAGGGAGGATAAACTCCCGCAGAAGGAAGGGTAGGCGGGGGCGGCGGGCGAGCTCAGAAGAGGGTGGTCCTGCGTGGGGAAAGGGTAAGATGGCGAGGGGGGGGAAACAGCCACGGGACGGGACGGGGCTCCCACGCAGCAGGGCGCTGATTTTGACACGCTCACCCTCGGCCGGGAGCGAGGTTCCCCTCTGCCAGGGAAAGCCGGTAGCCGTGTGAGCTCGGCGGCCGCAGGGCTCGCCCCTGGGCGGGCTAGCGCCGGGGAAGGCGCCGGCTGACGGGCCGTGCGGGGAGGCCCGCGGGACGTCCGGCAAACACCGGCACTGCCCGAGGTCTGCAGGCACCCCCGCGGCAGGCTGGGAACACTCGAGATAAGTAAAGATCTTGCGGTGCTGCCCTCTGAAAGACAGAGGAATCACCCATTTTCATCAGGGTACGTTGCCACCGCGCTCGCAGCGCTGTAGCGTTGCCCCCGGGGAGCCGTTCTTCGCGATTTTGCGCTTCTTCCATACGTAGTTAACAGGCGCGGAGAGGTGGGCGCTAATTACGACAGCGCGTAGCTGTACCGCCAGGGTCTCGGCCATCCCTCCCGCTATGGGTGCCCGGCGGAGGGGTGCGGTGTGCCTGGTCTTTCCCGTGTCTCCGGGAGCTCCGCGGTGCTCCCGCCGGCCCCCGGCCTCCCGTGCGGCGGGAGGGCCAGCGACGGCCGCGCACCAGCCGCTCAACAGGTCATTCACCCGAGCCTGAGCTGTCCCGGCACGCAGCGGGGCGACAGGGACGGGCTGCCGGCTATCACGGGCTCGGGGAGCCGGAGCCCAGCGCTGCCGCTCTTCTCGGGCTGTTCACCCTCCGGCGGGGTGGGCTGGGGCGGGGGGGTGGGGGCGGTGTGTGTGTGCTGTGCGTGTGGTGGGGGGAGGAGGTGCGGTTTGATCCGCTCTAAGCGGTGCCCATAGGACTGAAAATCGGACTGCGTGTCCCTGCCGTGCGTCGCCGGTCGCGGAGGGGCTCGTTCGTTTACGCGTCTCCTCCTTCCCCGGGGAAGCATCGGCGGAGCCGGCAGCCGCTCCACGGCCCTCCGTGCTCAGCGCGGGCGGGAGCGGCAGCCGCCCGTAAATTAATCTGATATGCTACTTAACCTTTTGTTTATGGCTCCTCAGAAGTACTTCGAAAACAGAATAATGAGGATATCAGCAGCAATTAATTAAATTAGGAAATGTCTACCATAAATACTATCTCAGCAGATGAACCGGGACTAGTAAAACAAAGTAGATGGTAATACATTCACTCTGATTTCTTCATACAAAGGCAATGTTGCCCATCTTGAGAATACCATTTTATTGCAATTAAAACAATCAATTTTTTTTTACCCCTATTTATAATGTTTTAAAGCACTGAAAAATAAGCACATATCAGTTCTTTCTAAAAAAGTAATCAGTTATAAATGTTAAATTGAGCCTGGAGAGTAATGGTTCCCAAATATAACTACTTCCATTACCAGCCACGAGACAAATTAGACTCGCAGTGATTCAAACGAACAAACAAACAAAAAGGGCGGGGTTCTATGTATATATTTGTATATATCTATGTACAGCTAAGTATTTAGGTAAATATCTGCATAAAAACTATTTTAAATTGTTGCACAGGTTTAATGCGGCAGTGTCTCCTTTTGATTATTATTTATACCTGAAACATTAAAGGCTGATGTGATAGCAGTTAACTTTGTGTATTATTTGTAAGAAAGCTCAGGAATTTTGCAAGTTGTTAAATGAATAACATTAGAAATTCAGTGTTTTCTAACAATGATAAAACCCAAACTGTTGGAAAGTGTTTGACTTCTTACAGAAAAAAATCATTCATAAGCAATGCACAGGAGGAACCTCATGGTTTCCACTGTTAACATGTTGCCGCCTTTAATGGCTATAAAGCTTGATCTGGGAAGTGCTGAGATCCCGTAGCTTAGCTAGCAAGTGCGTGCAACCTGAGTGTAACTAACTGCCCGAAAGATGAGGTGAGCAGTCCTGCAATTTACAAAATATAGAGTCTGTTAATGGCTTAATTTTGAGATACACTTACTCTCTTGCAGCAGTACACCAAGAATTCATTTGAGGCTGTTCTCCCAGGCTTTAAAAAGAAATTTCTCTGGCTAACCAAACAAAGAGGTAAAACCTCTGAGAATAGCACATGGGAGTTTACAGGACATCTGTTTATACACAGGGCAGTAAGACCTACACTTCGGTTTCTATGCCCAGGATCTTCTTTCATTCAGCCAGTATCTAGAATCTTAAAAATGCAATAACCATTGCTGTTGTAGTCAGTGTCCACGTGCTGACTCCCTTAGGATAGTCACTAATACAAGTCGAATTCTCCTTTACTATCTACAGAAAGAATATGTTTTAGACAAATCCACAAAATAGCATTTCATTATGAGGTAACTGGAAATTTGGAAGGTAATTTAAACCATTTTGTTTGCCAGTATGCAAGATACTAGTTCTCTGTGGAAGTTTTTCTACCTTATCTATAGCCTTTTTATTCCTTCCCATTTGCCCTTTCCATTGACACTATCAGCAACAGTCTCAGCCCCTCATTTTCTTTCAAGGGGATTTCCAGGGTTAATGGTCCGGAGCCATCTACTCCACCCTGCTAGTCATTAATCCCGAGGGAATGCCCTCTGCTTAGAATAATTACTGCTTAAACCCTAGCAAAACAGATCACCTCTGTAAACACCACCAGGCAATCCAGGATCAAAAAGTTCCAAAATAGTTGTGGTTTATCGTGATGCCGTGTATCAGTTTAAATTTGCAGACTGTCACACCACTAAAAGGCCTTTCCCACTCTTTTTACAGGATGTATAAAGAATTTCCACCTACTATGATTTTTAATCTGTGTAATGCCATAAGGTCCTGCATGGTAAAGAGCCCCCTCCTTTGTAACATTTCAATATTAATGTGAGATCGTATCACATGAAAATTTAATTTGGGAATTTATCATTTAAACTTTGAAAGGAATCTATGGAAATTTGTGACTTATAGCCTATATTTTCAATTCAGAACAGATAAAATCCCACATATAGTACGCCAAGTCATGCATTATTACTTAGCTCAGGTTTGCGGTACCACTAAATCACTTACTGCTCTGTAACTATGCTAGAACAAAGACAAGCAACAAGCAAATTATGTGTTACACTGAAATAAATCACATACAACTAAGCTTAAATATTTTACCAAACAGGGTCAAATTATATATAAATTATTTGGAGACTTACAAATGACACAGTCTATTCACTACTGGAAACGAACATGCATCTTGAAATTTCAGATTACTTCCAGTTTGCTAGTAATGTCAAATTTAATCAGCAAAGGAGAAGTGGGGAAAAAACCCCTCTATGTTTACAAGAAAGTTGCAAATGAAAAGTCCTCAATTATTTGTAAATTCCAAAAGCTGTTAAAGCAAATAGCGACTTGCCTGTGATTTTTCAAATGAGCATCTCTTACAGCACACAGAAATTAAATATTTGCTTACTGAAATGTGGCAGTGACAGTTTTTCTAAACGCCAGCCGGGTTCCTTACCTGCTTGTGTGCATTGGAGTATGCATGTGTGTCAGTGGGCGTGTGCTTTTTGTATTCTTTTTGCAGCACGATCCTATTAGTAGTATGACAGTAAATCACCTCTAGAAAAAGTCCAGCCTGGTATCAATAGGGCCTTACAGTAGATCCTCACCAATGTCAATCACGTGTCCCGCTGAAATAGAAGTTACCCCACTGTAAAACCGGCACATGCCCAGATTCAGGTCTCCAAACTCCTGCTATTATCACGCATATATTTAAAAAGGCTCCAAACATCTACAGGAGTGTAAGCAGTTGCGTATTAATCAGATAACTGAGGAAGGAGCACGTTACTGCTTTAGTTTCAGGTGTTGAATTGTAGGAGAAAATAAACCATAACCACCTACAATGTATGTTGCCAGACGTTTAAAGTGGCAACTCATGCATGCTGAATAAAACGTTGAAGATATGCTTTAATTTCACCACGTAAGAAAATTACCTGAGTTTTCTTAACCACTCATTATGTATTTTATGTAGGTTCGAGCTAGTGCGATTGCTCAGGATGCTGATCAGAACTACGACTATGCCAGTAACAGTGTGGTTCTTCATTTGGAGCCAGGAGACGAAGTTTACATTAAATTAGATGGAGGAAAAGCACATGGAGGAAACAACAACAAATACAGCACGTTTTCTGGATTTATTATTTATGCCGACTGATAATGAGTAAAAAGACCCACCAAAACAGTCCAAAAATGAAGCTCGCTCTTCTAAGCAATGGATTCACGTGGCAAGTCAGTGAAAAAAGTACCCTGGCAGAGAGCGACCACCGAACACCTCAGTAGCGGGGAAAAAAAGTCGAATGCTACCTGATTCACATCTGTACAACACAGAGAAACCTTATGTTAACAAATTTCAGACCAAGCTAAACAGATGTGTGATCCACTACCGCCAAAGCAAATACTTCCTCATTGTTAGTGTCCATGTGAATGAAGTCCTACATAGATCAAATTTTTATAGAAAAAAAACCCTCCTAAGGACACTGAGTTACTTCTTCAGTGTATACGGTACTTTGATGTGTTATGATCTCGCTGCTTAATCCATACTTCAGCTTTGGTTCTCGTGACTTACTTGCTAACAATGATGCTTGGAGTCCGCTCATAGTGTGGTGAGGAATGATTTTACAGTAAAAGGAAGAGGTAATCAAAATATACTTTCTCTCTCCAAAGGATTTGTTTGCCTTGTACTTTTCTTATCCTTCCACTTAAAACTAGAAACTAATCAGCTTCAAGCCTTAACTCAATGTTCCTGCTTTGTAGGTTTACATTAGACTTTTAACATAAAATCAATTCAGTGGAGTTATTTAAATTTTGTCTTCCCCTTAGCTGTGTTCTTAAAGAAAAAGAAGGATAGAAGAAACATTTTTCTTTTCCTGAAGAAATATAACAGTTGCCAAACTACTCTGTTGGTCCGGATCTCTGATTCCACCAAAGCCAGTGGCAAAACTCCCACTGACGTTAGTGGAAAAAGGATTTGGCTTTTAATGTGTAAACATGTAAATACATATTTAGACCATTATTACAGGCCCATTCCTGATGGTTAGTTGTGTAAATATTTAGCAAGCCTGGCTTCCACATCCTCAGACTAAGGTAGAGTGCTTTCTTTGCAGCAATTAGTCTTCATTAGTCGTTTAGCATTTAGTCTGTACCTGGGTACTATTTTTAATAAAATAGTTATGACTTAGCATACTGCAGACGTTCAACTAGGATTTCGTAGGAATATAATGGGTCAAACCCTTACTTGTCTTAGGTGTTTCACCTCACTGAAGTTAGTGGGATTATTCCCACAAAGGAAGAATGAGAGATCAGACCCGTGAGAAAGTGTTGTCACACGGACCTTTTCCATGGTAGCTAGTTACAGTTTGGAGTAAGACGTGCCTATGAGATGTACACAGATAAGCACATTACCAAAAATGATAACACATATGCAAAGAAAGAAGCAGATATTTACTTGCAAAAAAAAGGTGTGTATTAAAACCTATTTTTCTCATTCATATATATATAGATATAGATATATATAAAGTCTCAAAGAAGTTTAATCCATATAAAGGATTAATGGCTTGGAGAATTAAACTAAACACAGCTACTATGAGTTACATAGTTATAAAAATACTTTAAAATCAGTCATACCAGTAATGTCCACAGAATATTTTTATTCGGAAAATGGTTTTATTCTTTGTTTTGTTTTTGGGAGGGGAGGCTGTCTTTCTCTCAGGTTAAAACTTGCAGATTTCATTCTAAACCTAAATTTTAGCAAGATAATCAGTTAGCTCCTTAGCACAGTTGGTTGTATTATTGATTTTTTAACATTCTGGCAAAATCAAGGTAACATTTCTATAAATTGTTAAAGAGTAACTGAGGCCACCCCAGCATCTTTATTTCATGTACTTTGCCACAAGCAACTTTGTCTAATGTACTAAGGGTACAAACTCAGATTTATCTGCACTAAAGCGTCGAAAGTGTCTGCCACTGTGACAGAAAAGCTCTTCAGTGTTGGCTGCTCAGTAAAAGTCTGATGAAGATTTTACGGATCTCTCTAAAAAGCTCTCGTTTCAGTGAGTGAAGCTTTTCTTCAACAGAACATGTTACTCTTTGTTTCTGTTTTGAGTTGTCCAATTCAAAATAAATGCCGAGTTAGTCTAGGCTGACTGAGAGGATCGCCAGCCTAACTAACTCATCTGGGATTTACAGAGGGACATTGTGCTGCCAGTTGCTTGTGTATTATCTCACCAGAATGGTTAATCCTTTTACTTTATGACGAAGTGCCAACCTATACCCGTACATTGTAGTGATTACTCCTGTTTATTTTCAACTAGGTAATGTATTTTAATAACAGATGTGTAACTGATTTCATGTCTAGTTGTTCCACTGTTGCTGTTATTGGTTAGCGCTCTCTCTACAGCAGCGTAGCTAGAGATTTTCTGTGTAGTATCAGACAGTAATGTTCCAAGCTAGAGATAATTTATAACTAGCAATGCATATTTACTAAGGTACTTATTGGAAAAGCTCAATCCTACGAGACGTATATGGTCAAATTTGAAGAAGCTTTTGAAATCAGGGTACCACTAGTACTGGATAAGACCATTTTTTTGGATAAATCACCTGCCCTGGTTAAGGTTAGACAGGAGCAAAGAACACACTTTATGTGAAAAACACATGTAAGGCAAACATTTCTTCCTTTTTTGTCATATCTTGATACACTGATTTGTAAAGACTTCTATCACAACCTTTGTTATAACTATTACAACTCATTAAAACTGTATTATGTAATATATCTTGACTTCTGGCGTTGCATCCTTACAAAAAGAAGCTGGTCTGCATGAAGTTTCACATGGTCACCGTGAAATTCCAGAAGTTCAGGGTAAAAAATTAATGTGACTAAAACAAAGACATCCGTGATAATAATGCACATAGTTTACGAGGTCATTGAATTGCTTTATTCAAAAATATAGTTTTCCATGTATTTTTTACATTTTCAGTTAAAAATAAGTAAATCGTTAAAGCAGAAAGGAACAATAACTTTTTAGCATTATCTGAGATTCCTTTTGCCTTCTATTGTCCATGGAAGCTCTTCAAAGTCCCAGACCTTTTATCAAGGATTATTTAAAGAATATGAAGGTAATTAGAAGATTGACAATACTAAAATGATTGAAATCACCCCCTGGATAAGGGGAATTTAATTGAAATCTGCAATTTCCTTCAAAGTCCAGATGATGCATCTTCAAAAATATTTTTGGGTAACATTTAATAATAGCGTTAGGTTACTCTCTAGAAACAATTATTTTAAAATTTCAATTGAAAAGATTTTGCAGATAGGCTTAAATCCAGTAAATCATTCATGAACAGACTTTTAGAAGGGAGAAAATGCAGAGAGAATACATAATTTTGTTGTTCTAATTAAAATGAAAAGTCGTACTTAGTTTGTTAGCATCTAATTAATAAATTCTAGTTTCTCTGAAAAGAACAAAGTTGTAAAATGACTGCTCTCCTGAAACAAATCTGAATATTATCAAGCTTCCCTATAAACCAGGAATATTTATTCAGTATTCCTACTTAAAAGTCAACCACCGCTTTGGATTTGCTAGGAGTATTTTATCAATTTTATCTTGGGATATGCCTCTAATTAGCATTCTAGGAACTATATTTTTAAGGATATGTGAATATCCATGACCTCCATATTTCATCAACCTATTCTTAGTATGCACATCATGAGCGATCAGAATTCTGTCTTCATAGCCTTCATCGATCAGTGTACGAATCCTGCAAAAGTGAAAAGCATACCCATCAGTGAAAGGTTCTCACTCTGCAACAGCACAGAACTGAGCAGGATTCATATTTTTTACATTACTGCACTCAGGACTGTATTATAACTCAAAATGCTTATTTTTAGGTACTCAGAAGACATATTCCTTACATTCAGTTGAAATTAAAACACGTATTTTATTGAATGAAAAAACCCACTTCTGTAAAACATACCACCACACATCTCAAAGTGGAGAAGGAAAACTCCTTCCAGCTGGCACATGACTTTGCATTCCCAATCCCATTAAGTCCATGGAGGAATTCCAGAGCTTCAGCATCACCAAGCACGGGACACAGGTTTTATATACAGGAGTAAGTAATGATTTCCTACATAAACTCCTTCTAGCTAGGTTAGTTCTTGCTGCTGTCACAAAGCCAGTCCCATTACATTTGTTAATGACCAGACTCTGAGTGTGACAGGTCCTTTAAGAAGGCTGGCTCGATTAACACAAATACTTCCACATCTTTAGTTAATTCCCATTTAGCAAACCAGGTTAATAAAAAATGGAAGTTGTCAACATCACAGTCCATATAGGCAGCTACCATCCAAACATGTTTCAAAGATTTTCCTTAAAGAAGAAGGTAAATAAGACAGGCATGGCACAGTGCTAGCGTATGCCAGGAAATCAGAGGAGTTGATACTGCAGCCCAGCTAAACAGACTTGGCAATATGACAGGAAGTCATCTTGGAAAAGAAGCAATCCTTCTGGTCACTCCCTTGTAGCAAGTCTGCTACAAGTCCTTCTGTTCCACACTTCACTCCGGCAACGCTAACCCCTTTCTCAGCTCATTTTTTAGAATTTATTTGGCGGGTGTCTGAAACTCCTGCATTGCAGGACTGTTAAGTTTCCCACTAAGTTTCAGTTTAGTTTGGCAGTAGGTTGCAGCATTAAAGGGGCAGAGACAGACCAAACCTGTAAAGTGCTCGTCCCTCATGAAGGTACCCAATTCTATCATTTGCCAGCACTGTGAAATTCTAATTTGTATCTTCCTGACTATGCTTTCATCACCAAGAAAGCAAAGACTAGTTTTATAAGTAACCACACTATATCTGAAAGTCCTTACTGTCAGTTTTTATTACAATTAGTTATGCGGAGATACATGTAGCAGGATCCAATCAATACAGGCAGCAGGAAGAGGCAAGTAAGATAGAACTTAGCAAAATATTAGTTAGCATCCTTCAAAAAAACACCATAAATAGTGCAATATAGTGTACAATACTATGTAATACCAAGGTATTGCAACATCACAAACATCTTCTCCCTCTTGAAATACAGACCACAAGCCAACCAGAGAGTAAGAGCAATGACACTGGAGGGACCAAGTTCTCTGCTGACCAAACATCTTAGAAGCATCATATTTAGACTAATTTCATCTGTTGGGGAGGCATATGGTCCTTTATATTCCATATTTGTTTCAGCATTTTACTAATTCCAGTAAGTTTAGTCAGCACTTTCTTCTGAACCAAAGAAAAACTGGCTCTGAAAAAATAAATTGTTTTACTTGCATTGGCAGTAGATTGCAGAAAAAATGCAAAAGTACACACACGGCTAAACTGTGTTTGAGTAGGTACGGCATGACTACAGAAGTTTACGTTTTGAATAGACAAGACTTGAACATATATTTTCCATTCAGTGTTTTCATCAACACATTTAAAGGTCAATTTGCTTTCTACCTCTCTGGTGCTGTTTGACAAAAGCAACCCTAAGGAGATTGCCACTGCCATCCTATGTCTCGTGTGGATGCATCAAAAGCCCAATAAAATACATTTAATGGCACTTCTAATTTAATACACATATTTGCATCAGACAACGAGAAGAGAAACTTCATATTTTCCTCCTACAAACAGCCTGCTGCAAGAAATACTCAAATGCCAGAGAGTTTAAGGAGAGACGTTGGAAGCTGAGCAAGTATCACGGATGGAATGAAAACTTTGCCACGGTTGAACAAGCACTTGTTAACCAAGGCATCACCCATTCCTCTACACACATTCCTCACAGTGCTTCTGTACTCGCTGATGTCCAGTGGCACAGGAGAGGGGAGGAGGCACAGGGAGGGGAGCAACTTTACCCATTCTAAATGTGAAAACTGCGGATTCACTGCAGCAGTTTAAAATACTGAGTGCAAGACTGAGAGCCCTGTTAAGAGACAGAAACGATGTCTAGTGTGAAAAGCAGCAGCAAACACTTGGCAGTAAATGGAATAGTAACCACAGCACGTTCTCAAGAGGAGAGCAGTCTGAGAACAGAGTTATTTTTGAGGTTAATCTGACAATGAGGGTGAGTGAACTTATGTCTGAAATGTAAGCGAAAGCTAGACAGTTACTTCATTAGTGATCATAAAACCACCCTCATTAAGGAGAACAAAAGAACTGTTTATGACTCAGGAAGGAAAAAAGACACAGGCAGGATGGCACCCCCCCCACCCCCCCCCCCGAAATCTGCCACTTCACTGCATGCGAACGCTGTGGAGAAACAGCACAGGAGGATCACACCTCTGGACAGAGTGGAAGGAGTGAGATGCCTATTCCCAGCTGATCCGAGACAGTTTCTGCAAGCAATGCATCTCCTTGGCAATATCTCCTGTTAGCAACAGCACAACAGATGATTTGCTATGCGACTGAGCTGAAACTGCATTGCTGACGAGAAGCAGGGAAGAGGTAACCTGCCAGTGGGGCCAGTATTTTCTCACTGTGAACGTGAGGGGCATGGGAGTTCTGAGGAGACAGGAATATCATCCTTCAAAAGAGAGAAGGGGCAAAAGGAGAGGGGAGGAGAGGTGATAAAGTGCTTTGCAGAAAAAATGACTGGTTTTCAGGACAGAAGCACAGGATCAAACTCACCCAAGACAACCAATGCATTTTGCCGGGTTAGCACACCGGTGAGGAGATGTAACAGGCTCAGAGGACCCTTAGTTGCAGCACTAGGTTTCCAATACTATGTTTCAAACAAAAGCCAAACCCTAACATAAACCCAGTATCTCCAGCCTTTTCTTTTTTACATTCTATATAAATGCAGTAAATTATAAAATTCAACCAGACCAGCATGGAATTAGGACTAAAAATGGAGTTAAAAAAGCTCTTGATCTTCTTCTCAAGTCACTTTCTACAACACTATGATTCTACATCTTCCTTTGCAGATAGAAGAAATTATACACGCTGCTCTAAAGATGTGACAGCAGCAGAAAAAAAAAAAAGTCGTTATTTTAGTATGAAAAATGACAATTTTAAGAGCAAGCAGAATCACTCTGTGATGCTCTTAAAACGAGTACCAATGATACTCATCTGTCAATGGCAACACTATAGCTTAAACCGCATGGAAGCAGGTACCTTGCAATTCTTTCATTGTCGCTCGGCATGTCAATGTCAGGATGGAACTGGTAATGAAGAAATTCTGTACCAAATAGGTCATACTCTAAATAGCATCCAAGTTTAGCAAATTCCAGAAGTTTCTTTGTATCAAATATGGTCCTGCAGAAACATATATAACACAAAGTCAACATCATAACAGGGAGAAAATAATTCTCATGGTACGAGGACAGGTATTTTGCAACTTCCTACTTGCAAGGAACAAAACAAATAACCTAAGATTTAATTCACCCTTTTGAAAAACAGAACTTCTGTTTGACACATGCAACTGAAGCTGATACACAGCATTGTCTTTCTCACATTCATCCGAGACTTCATGCATTAAAAAACCCCAAACAAAACCAACTCTTCCCCCGTGAAATAATGAAAATATTTATGATAATCTTTAAATGGGAATGGGAAAATTACTTACTTTTGGTATCACTAACCCTCTCAAGAGACAACCTAACAAGGAAGGACATTTAAGGAGGAGGTTAATTCATAGTGACATTTAAAAAAAAGACAATGGATTACTTACACAAGACAGATTTACTTTCCCAGAAGAGTTACAGGAGACAGCTACATCCAGGGATTGTTTCATCCATCACACACCAGTAATACACAACTTTGTCTTTAGTTTCTATTCTGTACAGTGATGTTTCTAGATTGTCATTAGAACAGCAATATATCATTGTTTGCACTGGGATCTGGCCAGAACGCCTTAAGAAAACGCTCTCACCAAAATATATAATGGCACTGTGAGTACCTGGGACAAGGGCTTTGCAGCAGATTTGAGAAGTGAAGGAACAAAGCTACTAAAACCCATCACTCATTTGGGAAAGAATGGAAACTGAAATAAGAGCTCTCTGGAATATATTTTTTTCTTTGAAACACTTTTACCATGAATACAAACTATCTGAAGAAAAACAAAACCACTCAAATGATACATTATAATTTTATCTTTATCACCACAAGGCAATTTTTTTTCTTCATCTAAGGAAAAAACAAATTTCCACAAGAACAGCACAGTTAACCAAAAGGGCAGTAATTTTTTTCATTATTGCAGATGTTGATGTCACAAAGTAGTTTTACCCTCCACAATTACAACACAGTCTGTTGCCATGGAAATGACTGATGTCACAATTCCAATATTATGACTTAACAACAGGACCAAGTAGGAGGAACAGATGGGTTGAGAGAGAGAAAATCCTTTTTCATAAATGCCTGCCATCAGCAGGAGTCTAAGACTTACCAACTGTAATTAATAAAAAATGTTATTTTAAAATAAATGTTACAGTTTATAGAGATTCAACATTTACCACCAAGTGAGTTTTCACAGTGCAGCGCAATAGATGAGGTTATTTTAGATCCAGCCCTGCTCAGTTCACATGGAGAGGGTAGCCAAGAGTATTTAATCCTGTGCAGGTGGCAAAAACTACCCAACGGTATGTTTCACAATCACAGTCAGAACAACTCCGTTTTAAAACTATTGTTAGTGTTGTGCTTTTGGGTGCTCTGTCCCAACAAAGTGCAGGAGAGCTTTATTTGATCAGCCATTAGGTTCCCCGTAAGCCACATGGATGCGGTAGCAGTTCCCAGATCGAATTGCTAATGTCTGTGCTCAAATTAGGTGTTTGGGTAACACTCGTGCCTGAGCAGCCCTGCGGGAATGAAAAAGGAGATGGGACAAAGGGAAACATCCTGCCGTTTGGACCTCATCCATAAATCACCACAGGGACACCCACCAAACCATTATCAAGCAGGCATTCTTAACAGTTGCTGTGAGTCTTCTAACAAAAGCTACTCAAGTGAATGAACTTGATCTCTACCAAGATACCTTTAGTACCTTAATCCCTAATAAATGGCCAAAGCCAAGACTCAATAGCTTTTGCTTCCCAGCCTTTATTTACCCCATAGTTTCTCTATCTTTTGTTCTAAGGTGCTAAACTGCAAAACATGGTAGCCAGTATTTTAGTTTTATCATTTGACCGTAAATCCACCCGAAAACTACCATTTCATCTATGTCAAAAGCAGACATGAAATATGGAGCTATGTATGAATTTATCTAACATTTAAGGGACTGGGATGCTCCCACGTGGATTCTTCTCACTGGAGGAGACTTAAAATGTTAAATGCACATTGCAAAGCCAAACTTCACAGTAGTTTAGAGTCTATGTTACAGCAAGTGCCAATCTGAATGTGTGAAAGTAATAATAGTATAAGGAAATGTCATATTGTGCATCAGCGGCTGTTAGTGA
Organism: Bucorvus abyssinicus; assembly: GCA_009769605.1. NCBI lineage: Eukaryota > Metazoa > Chordata > Aves > Bucerotiformes > Bucorvidae > Bucorvus > Bucorvus abyssinicus. The sequence goes on from CM020028.1 coordinate 22,357,203, forward strand.
AACTGCACCTCTGTCTTGACTGTTTTCCTGCTTCTATTGCTTATTTTCCACTAATAAATCACTGAATTCAACAATTTACAACAGCCTATAAAGGCAAAAACACCATAACAATGTTTATGTTGTATCAAAATAGCTACATAAGTACTGACATGTGCAGCTTGCTCAGTCCTCTTTCCTAAAAAGATTTAAGTAATCAGTGTTTCTTTAAAAAGGAGAGAAAAATATAGCTATAGATACAATGGAATGCAGGTAAATACATAAAGAAAGCCCATACAATTTATATATAATAAAATATAAATAACATTTCATGCCACTGAATTTCATGCTCCTAAAATCCCCAAGTAAAACACTGAGCTCTGTGTGAATACAAACCACCTGTAGCTCAGTCTGCAAACTCTTGGAGTCTATAACCGTTAGAAATTTGGAACACAGTGCTCTTGCCTGTATTACACTCACACTGAGGGCAAACAATCCAATTGCTGAGAATCATATGACCACAGTCTCGTTATTCAGCAGCTGGCCAAACTAATCAATGCTTGGACATTTTCCATCTCACCATGAGCAACACAAGGTCACACAAAACTGATTTGGTAATAGAGGCTGTGTTTCTAAACAGGAGAGAGAAAAGCATGCCAATTCCTCTCCATGTCTGATGTGGGGCTCCTGGTTTTTGCTCTCAAGGAAACTAAAAGTTAGGTCTCTGGTCTATGCTAAGACCTATCCCAAACCCAACTATTTTTTAAGCAATATTTCTTCTGTCTGATGTTAAAGACAGAACGTTAAAGATCTGCCTTCTGCTTTGATCCACAATCCAGCCAAATCAAGGAGTTCTCCATTAGCTTCTGTGAGATTTTGGTAAGCCTGTAGGAGTGGTCCAGTTTTCAAGGATACGGATTAAGGGAATTCTCACTTTTAGGAAATATGGCTGCAACTATTCCTAATTGTGCTCCCACGCCTTGAAAGGGAGCATTTAAAATCACCAAATCTCTTTATCAATGTGAATCTAAAACCTGATCCTGACTGCAGTGCTGGAACCTGATCAAGCTCTATTTAAGCAGTTATTTTTACATCAGTAAACTTAAAGATAATTCTTCATGTCGTGATCCCAGTGCGTAACAGAAACCTAGCAATTTGCAGCATAGTTCCCCCAAACCCCAGTTGGTCGTGGCAACACTGCCAGAAGGACGGCAGAATAGTCTGCTTACCTGTCGAGGTGAGACATGACTGTCTTTGAAACATCAGCCCCAGCTTCCTGCAGAATGCGGATAATCTGGAAGGGTGCATCACTGTTCCTGCCAGGATGGATGATGATGGGGCACCCAAGCTGTGACTGAGCCTGCGCTGTTGCCTGAAGCACTCTGTGTTCACTCGGAGTCAAAGGCCAGGAGCAACCTATTTCTCCCACCACACCACACTTGATGTTAGTTCCATCCGCTCCATTGAGTATCTCATCAACAATAATGCCTGTAAGCTAGAGAACAGGAAAATGAGGGGTTTGGTTATTAATACTACTTGTGTTAAATAGCATCAAATAAACACAGAAGCAAATCTATTTAACAGTATCCACTCACAGGTTTGCCAAGGAAGCTAGTCTACATATAATTTGAACACTGATTTAGGCTGAGACTACTTTTTTTTTTGAAAAAAAATAGTTTATTACGAAACCTGTGCCTCACACACCTGAACTGTCTCCAGAAACAATTCAATGTAATTTCTTGCAAAACAAGGGATCGGAGAATAAAGAAACCTTGTCAATCAGATTGGGAAGGGAGAAACTCTGGTTAAGATCCTGAAGAGACAAGTTTAAGGCAAATCCTGCTTGTGGGAATGCGACATAAAACAACAGGAGCTCTGCTGACTTCAGAACTACAAGAACAAAGCCCAGCTGATGGAACTCCAGGGTCAAAATTATCTTGCTTTTAAAATACTCAGAGGCAAAAAAGACATCAGAATCTTCTAACAAAAGCAGTTTGTTATAAAAGCTTTCGTTTTTCTTTTCCAGAATGGGCCATTTATCTCTCAAAGCATACATTCAGAATTGAGAGCACAAGATGGCACTGATTATGACCTTCTAACTCTTTGGCCCTGAATGTAAAGGTTTTTAAGGAAGAATAAAGTGAGCAAAGGAAGAAGGGAAGTCTGCAAGCAAATCCAGGAAACTTAAAAACCCCAAACCAATTTTCAAATAAATCTCTAACTTATCTCTACTCCATACCTTGTCTCCTCAACTGTCTCATGCAACATATTCATAAATACTCAATCCACACAAAAGTCAGTCCAAGCTATTAGAATTTACAGCAGGCTTCTGCCCAACAATTTATCCTAATAATCACAGACATCCTGCTTCATGTATAAGCAGTCTACCAACCATTTCTGTAGATAAGCAGATACAGAATTCACTCCTTTCCTGAAGAACATCTCTCAAAATATTTGAACTGTCTTCGTCTAATCAGAAAACCTATAATAATGTCAAACTCACTGGCAAATGAGGAACCGCTGGTTAACACGGATCAGTCACTGCACAACCCTTTCTAAATAACTTAGTGCCTTCTGGACTGGATTAAGTATTGATTACCTGTTGAGTACAGGGCATCTGTGGGTCTCCAGCAGTCCACCAAATACAGAAGGGAAACCTCTGCCCCAAGAAATATATTTCTATCAAATTTCAAGCAACAGAAAAACTTTCAGGAAAAGTAGTACTGTTCCGTACAGCCTGGGCCAGCTTGGGTACAGTGCAGTTGGCAGCGCTGCTCAAGTTTTGACTGTTGATTTTTAAAATGAATTTGACTAACTTGTAAACTGTTACGGATTTTAAAAAAGACTTATCAGCTCTGTTCATCCACATTCACAGCCTCCTGCCTTGGAGAGTTCCCTTCCCTCTTCTATCATCACATTTTCTTAATAAAAGATGAATGAATATTTATTATTATAGGAATACCTGGGGACCTCAGTCATTATTAACACATTGTCTTAGGCACCACACAAACAATACGATGTAGACTCTGACCTGAAAAATCTGGACAAACGGTAAAGAAGAGAGATATAGCACACAGACTGAGCAGAGCAACGATTTACAACTGTCCAATAAATACTGCAATTATTTATGCATTTTAGAAGAATTCTGGGTAGTCTCATTGGGAAGCACTTAGCCAGAAAAAGAGACAAGAGGCAGAAGGGATATACTCTTTCCTTAAAAACAGCAAAAAGAAAAGGATAATTGATGTTGTACCAGATGCCCACACATGAAGTACTCTATTTTCCTTTTACTGTTGCATTATAACAAATCCCCAAGAGAAAAATGGAGCTTAAGAATTGGAAATGTTGACAGATAATCCCAGCACACAAAAGTAGTGCTGGTCCAGCTATAACACACAAGCAGTAACGCTGTTCCCAAGTCTTTCACATTGAGAACTTGATTTCACCTATTTTGCTGGAACTTCTCTCCAACTTTGACTCAGTGAGGGATAATTCATAGAAGAATGACAGTGAAGCTATGGTTAAGACTTACCTGCTCCACTGTCATGGCCTGCATTTGAGTGGAGTGAGTGGAATCCACATAAAACCCAGCCCCAGCAATAATATGGACTCCGGTTTCTTCAGCAAGTTTCTTCAAAGTATTCATATCCCGACCAATTCCTGTGGTTGTGTTTTCCACAATCGTTCCACCACCTGCTGCTTTAAAATGCAACAGCTCCTCCCTCACCGCATCTGTTTCCTGATACAAAAGAAGGTTTTCTTTATGGCTGTAGGGATTTTGCTTAATCCAAAACAAGTTCTTCATTTCAATGGGCACATCAGACAGAGGCTCTTGGCCTGGAGGAGGTGGACAAAAACAGCTGCTGTAGTTCATAGTCAAGTGTTCATGGGTCAATGTATAGCCAAGGCGGTCTGGCTCCACAGGGCCCAAGACAGTCTGTGCTTTCCCTCTCAAGGAAGGCATTTTTCTTCAACAAAAGGGAAGAAAATAATCAGATTCTAAAAGAGTCTGGGAAGAGAAGAAAGGAAACAAAAACATTTCAGAAAAAACAAACCTTTCTTACACAATTTCTGAATTCCCTCCTCTCTCACACAGGTACCTACACACTGTTTGTGTTTGTTTGCTGGAATGTTTTCAAACATTGTTTCTAGTAGAGTGGTCATCAAAAACAAAGCATTTACTTTACCCAACTACACTTGTATCAGTACTCCAGCAATGTAAAATTGCCACATTCCAGTACAAGGGAATCTTCAACACTTATTGTACTATAGTCAATATCACATTAGGATAAATGTTTCCTATTTAATAATAACCTCTGTATGTTCACTTAGGATTCTCTGTTCTTCAGCAGTTGTTAAATTTTGTCAGCTTGAGTCATCAGATGAACATAACCAAGGCTGAATATTCCTTACTTGTACATTTAATTTATTTATCTGTGTCCTCCAAAACTCAGTTTCCCTCGCACACCGAGGAAGCTGTCCATGTTTGGGCACCTTGTCTGTCTTTCTGTGCGAGGAATACAGGAATGGGGGTGATCACCTGCTCCTTCAGCTTCAACTGGGGTGCAGGTACTCCTGTCAGCTACACTGCACAGGAACAGACCAGGACAACTCCTCCAAGGCTGACAGCCGTTGCTAAAGATACTGCGTGGCCCCCAACCATTGGGGCAGAAGTTGAAGTGCTTTCTCCATCAGCTTCATTGGCCAAATATTTTACCACTTAAGAACAGGTCTTAACCTAACAATTTACATTCATGTTTAATATGAATGAAACCACGTTATTTCTGAAAACTTCCAATGAGTAGCGACAAAGACATACATAGAGGCTATTGTCTGCAGTTGGTTCATGTCAAACGCATCTGCCCTGTACAAGTTTGGCCTGGCTCACTGCAGGTAACAATTAGCTGCAGCTCTCCCCACTGGGATTTTGGGGTATTTTTTCCTTTTGGGAGTGGAGGTAGTCTTTTTCATTTATGTGCCATACTAACATTAAACATAGCTGACTACCCAGTTCATGTTCGATCTTCCTGATGCTAGCTGCAAAGGCTTGAGGATATATAGTTTTAATCACTAGTCAACCAAAATCATCAGTTATGAAACAAAATACATGTTTAATCATGTCCAGAGGACAGGACTAACTAGAGCATGCATTATTGATTAAAGAGAGAGGCCCTTCCCACTTCTGACTCTCTTTTTAGTGAATAATATCATAAACATGGGTTTGTTACTGGTGAAACCCTCAGAGGACATTTTCCTTTTAACTGCTAAAGTTAATCTACCAGGATGACAGAAAAACTGAAATCTGAAGGGCACTGAACTCTACATATCAAAGGGCACAAGAACGTCGAGATCTCTTTGGGGATACTTTCATCTCACAAGAAGCAGTCACTGTCAGAGTACCAATGTACAGAAGTCAGCCAGCCCCTGCAAAAGGCAGATACCACCTGCCTAGTGAAGTCTGTAGTGCTGGCAGTTATTTTAATACAAAAACCTCACCATCCACCAGAAAGAGAAAGGACTGATGGACTGTGTTTCCTTGCCTTGTGTAAAAGCAGCATTAGGAAAACTGTTCTTTTATGAATTTCATTTCTAGACTACTGTGTTGACTTGTTTGAGAAGGCAGAAGAATAATTGCTCTCATAGAACAGACTGCTGGCTGATTAATATAATGATTTATTTTTTGCCAAATAAATTAAGAAGTTCATGGTTTCAGAAAATATTTTTCTTAAGCAAATAATTAAAAGCAAAATACCTGTCTTAGTCAGAAACTGCTGCTAGCTGCAAGTCAATTAAGTTGTCCAACCTAGTCATTCATTCTATCCTTGAAGAAAGGTGGTGCCCTATAGTGCAACCCACTATTTTGGAGAAACTTCAGTGATCTGAGTCATTCTTATATACACAGCAAAGAGACGAACATAATTCTAAGTTAATTGTCTTACTTTTGCTTTGTTTTTTCCTTTTTTTTTTTTTTTTGTGTGTTAAATATCTACACTCTGGTATTCAGTAAAACCTTGACAGCATAGAGAGTGATAACTGCTCTCTGCATTGGAGACACACTTTTCCCGTGTTCATTAACAATTTTCAAATCCATTTATTAAGTTAGGAAAACAAACTTACATAAATATTTTGTTATATAATTAAATATGTAAGTATTGAAATTCTTTTGATAAAACTTGATGCAAATCAATTACAGTCTGTTTCCTTAACAAGTTTCCACTTCATTTTTTTTAAATAGTGCAGTTTCTCAAAAAAGCCACTCAAATGGAATGTGAATTTTTGCTCACTTTCAGATTATTACTTTGATTAAAAGTTGGCTTTCAACATTTGTTCCCACTAATTCATTTTCCACACATTTAATTTAGATTATCCTCAATTAATCTGGACCGCCCACTGCAAAGACCTACGGTTGTGTGTGTGAGGTCTTCTTGTAGCCTGAGTCTGCTGTGTTCTGATTTATAACAGGAGGAAACATCTAAAATTACCAGTTCCAGTGCCAGGTTTCTCTTGTAGCAGATACTAATCTGCTGATTTTTAGGCTCTAGACTTCAGATTATAGCACACATATAGAGTTTACAAAACCAATGCCTACTATTGAACCTTTAGATTGAGGCCAAGGATTTTTGTAAATATAAGATGCATCACAAAAATGGAAACTGACATGAACAGCACTTAAAGTGGGTCTAATTTTTATCTGCATGAAAAATATGATTAATATTAATGTCTGTGTCTGCTTACTAACACAGTTTTAGAAACCCACTGCTTTTAATAAAAAAATCATGAAAAATAAAGACAGCCAACAACCTCTGACTGGAATTATTTTTAAAACCACTGTCCTGATATCTCCTCTTCTGTCATTTACACAGACAGCATGTCCTGACTATGCTACAATGATACATTATTCTTAATAAGATTCACCTGATGGAACCAGAATTTAATTAGTGTCTTTAAAACAGATTTTAGGTGCACACAGCTTTTAAATGGAATAAGGACTGCTGCTTAATTTAAGCATGTGTACGGTACTACAGAAATCAAGGTTTGTTTGCTTTAGTAATGACTTGCATGCCATGTTTTACACAGAACTTTCTTCTGAGGAAGTTTTTGTCTTTCATACACCAAGGACTGCATTCATATCACCTCATTTAGCCATTTAAAATGATGTATGTCTTCTACAGAATAATCATCCAGACCATTTTCATAGTGGAGATGGAAAGACATGTCCAGGGGAAACTCATCCAGCCTATTTTGAATGCTTGTACTAGGACAGCACAAGTCATTTTCTGTAGTATCAGCCTCCTTGCATGGACTACAGAGGGAGCCAAGAACCAATCCTGGACAAGTGTATTGTAGATGGTCCTGCATAAGACATGTGAATTTTATTTCCTAAATCTTAACCCAGTCTGAGGGGAGAGGAAGAGGTGCCGATTCCTATGTCAAAAGATAAACAGGAAGACTCTTATCTGGCAAAACCAGGTATTTTGGTTGTGGAAATCACTAATTTATGCTGTGGTACTGCCAAGGTGCTTCTTCATAGACCAAGGCTTCTCTGCTCCAGGTGCTGTATGAACACAGAAATAAATGCTATTTCCTGAAAATTACATATTCAGATAAAAAGAAAATGAGAATTGCTTCAAGATATAACCAAAATTTGTATTATTTCACAACAGTCTTGAAACAATACCTTAATGTTGCTGTAATAAACTCTGGACAAATCTTCACAGCCACCAATTGTATGGTGCATAGAAAACGACTCTCACCATTAGCCAACTATTAAATACCGGTGAAGTAAATATTTCTCCTAGATGTACTGTTAAGAGAAAAGAGACTCACTGCTAAAAAGGTCACAGTACTGCATTCCTGACTGGTAAACACCCCGCTGAGTTCAGTAGATGTTTTTCCTGAATACTGATGACAAGATTTGTCTTTCCACTTTTCCCATCTGAAACTTGTGCTTCAGTCATTGTGTCATTTTAATGGTCTTGTAATGGGAAGTCTCCCTAGGTTTGGATTAGATGCTTCCTACAGTAATCTCATATTGCTGAAACATTATAATCGCATAAACACAGTTTCCATATGCTAACGCTGCATTTGTTTTGACTCGGTAAGCACATTTTAATGGTATTAGCACAGATTCTCTCTAGACTTGTATGGGAATAATTTTATTGTCATTACACTACAATGTGAGATTACAGTGACGCTAAATCTAGATTGCTGACACAAGATTTACAAAAAAAAAAAAAGCAAAAAGAATGGCTCAATAGGTATTTATTATCTTCAGAAAAAGTTAAACACAGCTGCCATTTAGAAACAAGGGCTGCCGTGACTGCACCAAGAGCATAGTAAGTGGGTCTTTCCTCTATAACCATGCAGTCCTAGGAAATGTGACATAGCACAGGTTTGCTATATATTTACAGATGGAGGAAATACTTTGAGCATTCAATTCTACTGTGAGCAACCTCTACACAGCATGGAAAAGTCCCAAATTAGACATATATGACAGATCTGTAGTATATTACCATTAGCTAGTCTATGCTGTGTTATCTCACCATTCCCCACTTGTAAACATTTTGTGACAAGGGAAAAAGTTAGCAAGACGAAGATGACAGGCAGAGAGTAGAACACACGTAGACCATGTCAGGAATAATTAAAAAAATTAACTTCTTTTTCTCTTCCACCATCCTTCTGACAATCCTGTAGAAGTTTAGGAGGTGGAAGGAACTCAATACTGCCAGCGCAGTTCTTCCTCTTTCCCATCAGACAAGCAAGTTTTCTAGCTTCTCTGACAGATGGATCCCAGATCTACTTTACTTTCTTCAAAAACTTATTCAGAAGTGCTACTTATAGGACAAACATGACTGAAATCCAGCTCGTTCTCATACACTGGTTTCAGTTAGCATGGCTTTTTTGCTCATGTGCAGCATGAGGGCAGTGCAGCTACAAGGGCTGTGGAGCAGAGTTCACCAGAACTGACTGGGTGAGAGCAGCAGTAGGACTGAACCTGTCTCTGCTCCAGGACAGACACAGATTTACCTGTCATTCAGTCCAGCAATTCCCTCTGCGTCAATGTCTGCAAAGGTGTCCAACAGCCTGCAATGCCATACTCCTACACAGGCACTCTCACAGCACCAATAGTTGCCTCAATGTTACACAAGAAAACAGCTCATCTCATATTGGTTTGGGGTTATTTTGCCCAAGAAACAGAACTTGGAAACAGTGTAAGAGCACTGTGGAAAAATTTAGGTTTCTGGGCAAACTCCCATCTCTTCTGCAGAAATGGCAGATATGCTTCTCTGAAGGTGACAGAGATTATTCTTTTGAAAGTCATAATTGTTCTTCCCTGTCTTCAGAATTGACATTGGTCAGAAATGACATTGGTCTTTTTCCTTTCCCAACTGGAGCTATGAGATTATCACTATTTGCCGAACCTCACACTATCTCAGAAAAATGAGCCGAGGAAACCAATTTTTTTCTATTCAGAGGTAATGTGTTTTTTTTTTTCCCCACTACCTTCATACTCTCTTAATTAAAAAAACCCAAACAAGTATCATTACAGATTTTCATAGCATGGCCCCTTGCCTGGTGCAGAAGAGCACTAAGGGGGCAAGGGCATGCTAATACTTCCATGAGCATCAACACTGAGGCAAGACTTTGTGTCCTAAAGATCGATGTCATACAGGAAATTTTTCATACCCTGACTAAAGATCTTCTCAGAGATGGGGAGAACACTTACAGTGCCCCTCTTCTACAAGAACTCCTGTCTAATCCCATATTAGCATACGTTGCAGCTTTTAATGGGGGACCTGCAGTTTCCCATCTTTGGGTGGCTATCTTTTCATGCAGCAAGTAAGAAATGCACCATTTCAGATACGTGCAATCTCTCAACTTGGTAGAAACTGGCCAACAGGTTTAAAACACAGACAACTCTTGGAGGAAATACTTAGAAAGCATCACCTACCCCTAACTTTCCACAATTTTTCCTGAAAGACACTGTTCTGGAGATACTGAGAACAGTGTATTAATGCTGTGGCCTTCAACGACCTATTTCCTTAAGAAGCCAAGCTAAAAGAAATGCTAGATATTGTTTTTTTCTAGATTTTCTATGTATGCTTTGCGCAACCAAAAAACCTTTACACTATGGAAGTGAAAAGGACTACTGTAAGACTTTATATAAAGTTACAATATGTACTACAAAAACAATTTTAGCAGAGCTTTAGCCAAGCTATATTATATAATCCCACAATGACAGAGAGAAGTCCCAGCAAAATATGCATGTACACACACCACAGCAGTTATGTTGCTTGAGTGGCACTGGCAGTTTTACAACCTAAAAGCAAAGCCACTTAAAATTTTAAGAGAAATTTAAACACCATTACACATATGTGAAAGGTCGGTATATTGACTCCCTGCCTTCAGAACCTCCAAAAAGCACACTCTGGGGTGAGGAACTGGGCAAGTGAGTAGCAAAGCTTTTAATTGTTCACTGAAAGGGTGAAAATTCTTACTGTGTATTCCCTCCACTGCTCGGCTACTGGCAGACAGATAGATCTTCGAGCTTCACATGGTTTGAGGGTCACATTCTTTGCCTTAGTTAGGCTTTGAGACACACCTATATAAACCAGATTTCTTTCTTACAGTTGAACAGCTACACCAGAACAAAGTGCAGTCTCTCACATTGATTTCACAGTATGGCCATGCCTTTGGGATCGAAGCAAGCACATGTGATCTGCACATAACCACATATGTACACGTACAGTGATTTTCCCCAGAGGCAGTCTAAGCCACTTGATATGTACTCTGTACAATTTCTTTTCAATTCGGTTAAAGTTCAGCTGTTGTGAACAAAATAGTCAGACTTTTATTTTACCTTATTTCTGTGCAGATAACAGTCTCAAAAATCTATGCTTCTCTGAGCAAAGTGACACTGAAGTTTCCCTTCCTCAGAGAGATCTGAGACCAACAGCCCCGTAAGTGTTTTTTTCATCAACATCTCCTTTAGAAGAACTTCAGGGGATTTTACATTTTGGGCAGCTTCCAAAATTACTCCTGATAAAAGGTCAGATAAAAATTGTCCCCTAGGGTCCAACATAAAATTAATTATATTTTACATGCACACATAGTGTTTTTAGGCCAAAAATCAGAACTGAAGTCACATTATGCTATATGCAAATATGGGCTGAGTCCTGCATGTTGATACATACATTTGTATTCTTAAGCCTAAACGGAATCACATTTGCTTTTCATGGATGCTAGGCTACAAGCACACACTCCCTTCCCTGCCAGGACAACAAAATAAAGATAAAAGTCTGTGCTTTTCAGGAATGTGTGTCCCATCTTCATTCCCTCTTAATTTCAAATTTGAAACAAGCATACATCTAACTCTACACCAACTGTTATTCTCATTTTCTTGAATAGGTTTTCTCTCTCCTAAGGTCACATACGCTTAAATATTTTCACATGAGCTTAAACATTTCAGTAAGTGTGTTGGATGAAGCATTATCGCTCACTTGTGTAGCACTATCACCAGAAGCCACAACAAATCACTCTACGGATCTTTACACCCAGAAATAAAGATAAAAGGGATGGAAGTCTAAGACACCAAAGTACAGACATCATCCTTCTCACCACACAAATCTAAGCAATGGAAGAGTGATGCTCATTACTACTTCCTGATCAAGACTCAACATTACTAGGTAGAAAAATTTAGATTAATCAACCCCAAGGCCAGCTTCACAGCAGAAGGTACCAGTCACTGATCCACTGAGACTTGTGAAGCCATGCACAGTGGAAAAGTGTGGAGATGGGGTTTAGTGCCTCATTCAGGTTTGCAGGCTGCAGCAACTGGGATAAGCCGGGACTTCCAGAAAACCATATTCTTTATTAGTGAGGGATGGGCTTAGACGCACAGAACTAAATTCAGTTTCCCACTACTGCAAACAACAGTATCCCAAAGCTTGCAACCAATCTGAGGACCCACCAGAAAAAAAATACCCCGAGAAAAGCCTTTACAGTTTCCACTGTGACTGTTCTCTACAGCTGTGTCAGGAAGTGGAAGCCATATGTCCTGCTCAAGGTCCACTTCTGCTCTAATGAGAAACTAGCCCACACAAGTTAAGTTAATGTGAGTCAAGGGAAAGCTTAAAGCTTTTAACTTAGAGACTGCCTTTGGTCAGTTGTCAAAGTCAATGACCTCTTGCTTGTACAACTCCTGTTACTTTAAGTTCTTACCCTTGGCTGGGTACAATAGTGGAACAACCAGAACAACCAACACACACAAGCTGACAAGACTGTCAGGTATTCCGCATGTCCTTTGCTTTCTTTCCAGGTATTGTTGAATCTTCACTCTTAACAAGAACTGGACAGAGAACCCTGCCACTGTTTTGTCTTTTTGTATCACAGAATACAGTATTTCTGAAAGAAGATACAAACTCAGGATTTTTGTCCTGGGAACTATTAATTATCGGTTTTGGGTTTTTTTTTTAAATCTGCTACCCAGTGTAAAATGAATAACAAAGAACCAAGTTCTGCAATAAAGTTTACAAACCATGAGAGTTCAAGCAGTTAAGACCAGTTTGAACATTGCCAGACTCATCTGAAAATGACCCATCGGTCAGAAGGTACACAAATCACAGAAAATAAAAAAGTTAAATTCATTTCATTTGGTGCCTAGTCCTCAATACAGCGACTCTGGAAAGGGCCAAGACAACTGTGGGATAAAACAACTCTCCTCTTACACTTTGAGGTAAGAGGTGAGATCCTGAAAGAGCAGAAAAAGAGAGAGCAGATAACACACCATCCTTCTTTGGTCCTCCCTCCTCCACAGAATTTACTTCAGGAAAAACCCTGTGGCTTTGGCTCCAAGCAAAACTAAGGTTTCAGAATATCTCTGAGAAGTGATTCTACATGTTTCTGAGATCTGCCTGAAATGATTTAGTTAAAACTGTCATATAAGAGGTGACAGTGGTGGTGGTAGTCTTTCTTCTTACTTTCTTCTTCTGAAAAATATCCCAGCCATTGCTAGGATAAAATGCCTTTCTTGGATTATTACCTACATACATATTACTATCAGACCAAAGACATGGCCACTGATTAGAAAATTCTGAGGAAGCTTTTTAATTTGTGGCCAGAAAATGATGTTAAAGCAGAAAACCTACCCTACCAGTTTTGAGAAAAAGATGAAATTTCTTTCTAGAACTAGAGGGATGGGAGACTCCTGTTCCTTTCTAATACAGCTGGTAATGCAATGACTTGCATATTCTCCAGAAATACAGAAAAACCTAAGTTCAAAACTCCTCTGAATCAAACCAGGGACTTGAAGCTTAGGTTCTCACAACCTAGATGGATTTCTAATTCTCTCCCTACCAGGCAGGTTGTCAGACTGATGCAAGTAGAAGTTTCTCTTCTCTGTTTTCACAAAACCGTAAGAAGTTTTGGCTTCAGCTTACTGAAAAGATGAAATTTGTTCAGTATTTCAGGTTTTGAAAGATGGAGAAAATATTTTAGATCTACATCAAGTGAAATAAATAAAACCCAAAGAATGTTCCGAGAAATAGTCCTTTAATAAACACAGAACTCGCTGGTGCCATATGCTTCGCTATATAGTGATTTGTATATGTGAGGAGCACGCTGACGGCTCCCTAACCACAGAGGGAAGCAGTGACACTTGTTCCTGCTCCACCACACATTAATAAGTTAGCACTGGTCACCTATATGAAATGTAATTAAGCATCTGAATGCCATTGTTGCCACCTTTGATTATAACTACAAAAATGAATGTGAGGATGGTGACATGACGCAAATATTATGTCTGTTAAATTCTAAAACATGAGAGGCATTCATAATAATAAACGACACTTATGTAGTCTTTCATATAACAATCCCAAAGTACCTGACAAAATGATACAAAACTACCTATTAGAAGCATTGCTTACCCATCACTGAAACACAGCCCCCAGCAGAAAGAAGCCAAGAGCTTTTAAACACTACAGAACATATTACAACACAGGACATTGAATAATGTATCCAGTATAAAGCACAGGGGAATTCCAGACAAGCAAAACACAATTTTCCAAAAGCGAGTGACCTCCAGCTAAAAATTTGTTTCATTCAGGAGTTATCACAAGCATCTAGCATACAGAAGACACCATCCTTAACAACAGACACACCACCAAAAAAAAAAATATTATACCTATAAGTTTCTTAGAGATTATATATACATTCATGTACTTGCTAGGCCAAAGGATGCTTGTTTGAGTTCCTCACCAACAGGCCTTGTATGCTTCAACTTGGGACCAAGTTTACCAGAACACATGACCTGCTGCAGAGGGGCTGCCTAACGCCCAAGGCCACTGTTGAGCAGAGGCATGGCTACAGTGCTGAAGCACGCTCGGCAGAGAGGACCTCAACCTCCCTCACTCAGAACCAGCACTGCCCTCCAAAGCTTGCCACACTGGTGCAAGGGGAGGAGAAAGCAGGGTAACTGCTGCATCTGTGTCTTGTGAAGGGCAGCACGCCTCAGGCCACAGAGGAAATGCAGGGTGTATGGATCCCAACAAAGCTTGCAGGCAAGTCTGGAGCTTTACTGTTGAGCCTTGTCAAACTTAAGCAACTCTGGAAGCATCTTGCAGAGGGCTGTGGGTGCTTCCAGATGGAAAGGCAGCTGAAGGCAGGCTTGCATTGAGGCATTTGTTCCTTCATGGAGCCACCCTCGGGGACTAATGGGAGAGGAGTACTAGAGAGGACACAGTTCCAATATTTGACAACATATGACTGTACAAATATTAAATACCAGCACTAATAATAGCAGCGTAGCAGCATGCACACGGTGAAGATCGCCTGAGCTCTGCTGTGAAATGCTTTTCCAGAAAAGAAAGGTGTTCATTACCGCAAGCTCCAGACCTGCCGCGGGTCTCCCTGCTGGTGCCCTGCCTGCCCCGACCCCGGTCTCCCTACCCGTCCCGTCACCGCTCCCCCGTACACCAGCGGCCTCCTCCACCGGGGCTCCGCTCGGGCGCGCCGGGCTCCGTCTCAGTGCCCTTAGGCGCGCAGACCGGCTGTCCCCGAAGCCCCGGCACCCAGACGTGCGCTCCCCGCCAAAAAACGCTGGCCCGCCGCCTCAGGCCGCCCGCCCGCCTCAGGCCGCTGCCTCCTGGCGCGGCCCCAGCGACGCGCAGCCGTTAGCCGCGGCCGTCGCTTTCCGCCCTTCCCGCCCTCCCCGCCTCAGGCCCTCCCGAACTGGCAGCAGAGCGGGCGGAAGCAGCTCTCGCCCCTCAACTCAGGCGAAGTTTCCCGGCCCGGGCACTTGTCGGGCCGAGGCCATTACAGGCGAGCCCGGAACGGGCCTGGGCCGCGGAGCACCTCGGCGGGCTGAGGAGACGCGCCCCACAACCCCGCCGCGCCCGGCCGCTCGCTCACCCGGCGGACAGGACCCACCGCCAGCAGCACACCAAGGCCGCTGGCTGCGGCACGGCTCTCGGGCTGCAGCCGCCCGAGGGGGGCGGGACTTACCCGCCGCGGCCCGGCCCCAGGGAAGAGAGCGGGCGGCGGAGGCGGGGAAGCGGGGTAGGTACAAGGGCGGCGGGGACTTTGGATCCCGGAGCGGCAGGGGAGGAGAGCAGTGCCCGTCCGGCACGGTGCCCGCGGTGAGCCCTGGTGCTGGGCCCCCTCCTGGCCACCCACAGTTCATCCCATGAGTGAGGTGCAGCAATGTGTTGTGCCAGCTCTGGCTCCAAGTACAGATGAGAGTCGGTGGATCGAGCATCCTGCCTGCCCTTGCTCGTACCCCCTGTTTACACCGCAGGGAGGAGGCTTGGATGCACTGAGTCATTTTGGGGGGGTTGGGAGATTGCGCTGGTCTAATTTGCCCTTGCAATGCAAATGACTGGGAAGGTTGAAGAGACACTTCCCAGTATTCACAAACAGGATGACAATAACTGTGATTCTGGATAAAAATGCAGGTGCAAAGCATGAAATGAAAACAGCTGACCCCAAGTTCTTACACTTTCCACCCAGGGTCTCAGAAGTGTCTTATTTCCCTATGGCTCACAGCATCCCCTGTGGTACTATTCCATTTTATGGAAGGATAAACAGATGCTGGCAACATGACTAGCAAAGGCGCAAAGGACGGTGACTTTTTCAGCTCTCACACACAGCCAAACCTGCAGCAAAGGCACCCTGTGCACTGTGCAGACATGTTACCTGCATCTGGGAAGGGGACCTTTAGCTTTTCTGGGAGAAATGCTGTTCTCATCGATATCAATTCTACTTTGACTCCTCTGCCCCAATTCATACCCGGCTGGGGCCAGCCATGGCCCTGCATCCCGCTGTGCAGTGTCTCAGCCCGAGCTCGGCGCTGCAGCACGGTGCCTGCAAATGGATTCTGGTGTGCCTGCCTTTAATATATTCAGTTATAGTTCATTGCCTGGGAGAGCTGGATCCTAGCTTTTATTTGGATCCCAGATAATCCTGTGATGCAGAAAGTGAGTGGGCAAAACTGGGAATGAAAGCCAATGCATGCTGATGCTCGGGCCTTTTGTCATTTATCTTACACTTAAGGACAAAAGTGGAGGTAGTGGATGAAAAATGAGGAGGGTGCAGAAGTAAACAGCTTTAGAGAGGTAGGAGGTATGAGAAAGTTGTGCTTTTATGAAAGTGATGGAGAAATGGAATTTTCACTTGAAAAAAAAAAGGGGAAGAAAAAAAAGCGTTGTTAGAATAGTAGACCTGAAGGGTAGAATCTACAATGACTGGTGATATTGGTGTGGGGAGGGCTTGACCTTTAGGATCTCAAACAAAAGGCAAATTACTTCACAGTAACAGGAAAG
This sequence comes from Bucorvus abyssinicus, assembly GCA_009769605.1. Lineage (NCBI taxonomy): Eukaryota > Metazoa > Chordata > Aves > Bucerotiformes > Bucorvidae > Bucorvus > Bucorvus abyssinicus. Next base: position 22,373,996 of record CM020028.1, read on the forward strand.
TAAGGATGAAGAAGGTGAAACAAGAGAAATGCTTGGGATCTTTCAAATTAGCAGCCAGTCAGCATGTATATGCAACAGTGATTAATACAGTTAGATAAGACTAGAGCTAAGCTGCTGGGATGGTTCCGCTTGTCAGCGTTACTTGTTTTTATTTGCTTCTCATATGAGGTCAAGTGAGTATGGGTCCTGCAGAGATTAAGTGGAGATATGAAACCTTGTCATTTATAATGCCTTGTATTTCAGCATGTTCATATTGCTGGTCAATCAATGCAGGAGAAATTATGTATGAGAGCTTTGTTAAAAATAGTCATGCAATGCTTTATGGGACATCATTTGTCACTGGCCATATCAAACCTGTTTTAAAGATTTGTGATTAATTTTACATAAGGCCTGCACTTCTACATCTCTTTTGTGTTTTAAAATATAAAAAGCATTATTAAAATTTGGGTAGGTACAATGTAAAACCATATTCAATCTGCATTTTTACACACACAGAATGAGCTTCTCTTTAAAGCAATCTTCAGTATGTCCAAATCAAAGTAAGGTACTGTATTCTTATTTTTTATGTCCTTGACTTCAACCTGCTACAAAACAGAGGCTTGTAAACATAAAGTAATGAGACTGTCTTGTTCAGACCAAATGTGTAGTGAACAGTGAAAACAAGTCAGCAGCTGGCAGAGTCTATACATATGACACTGAATTCACAATTTAGGTGATATACAACCTTATGTAATGTACCTGGCATTTGTATCCCCTTTCTCAAGTCTGAAAAACAATCTGTGGTCTTCCTAGAAATATTGAATTGGTTACCGCATTAAATGGCTCATGAAACTGGGGGAAACAAAAACCCCCAAGCACCCCTCAGCTATGTTGCCATACAAATAGCAGTGACAACAGTCAGTGACATCACAAACTAAAATATCCATATTGCATGGTTCAGAAGCAAGAAGAAGCAGTTTACTGTAAAAAAAAGGTTATTCTTTATTTTGCCAGGTCTGCACTAAAGAAAAGCTTGGTGTCAGTAGCTTCTGTAGAAGTTACAGTCTGCCTGGGGCTAAATAACACCTGTGCTTTTGTCCACCTCTGTCATGCAGTGACCAAAAGAGACACCGAAGTCAGTGATTGATCCTTTTCCCATTTTGGACTCTGTGGTAAACTGGGTCTGCTGTTTAACAGCAGGCACAACATAAGGACCAGATCCTTGAGCTTCAGTAGCATCTCTTCCCTTTCCAGGGGTGGAGGAACAAGAGAGCAGACAAGTAGGTTCAACACCAGACCTGATGCAAGGGAGTGCTCTTCAGGGTGACCTAGAGGGAAGGGCCGTGAAGGGGCTGAACCCATAGGGTGTACAAAGGTACCCAAATCCAGGTGGGATTTACCAGGACAGAGAGGCTGAGAGAGACACTGCAGCCCGGGTAGCTATGGAAACAGCTGAGCCGCTGCACCGGGACCCCGGGGATCAAGCTGTCTCCTCCAGCCTGAAATCTTCTGCTCAGGGCTCAATTACTCAGGTGCTGCAGAAGATATAAACCCCGTGTTTTGCTTTACTCAGAGAGCAATTGATAATATGTACACTAGCTTAAATGCCATATTTTTCTTTCTCAAAACAAGCCCCTTTTGGAGGGCTCTGGTAACAGTGAAACATTATGGCATTCACTGGGTCCACTAATGTAACTGGAAAAACAGACAAACTTCCAGACAGAAACAAGGACTTCTTCAATATGATGCTGTATATGAGTTTTTCTTTTGGTATGACTTGAAGACAAGAGAATTTCAGTTTGCTTTAATAAAATATTAGTGGCCGAGGACCACAGGTTACTATTATTTTTCTTCAGTAAGATAATAAACAAGAAAAAGAGTCAAAATGTAATTTCAAGCAGTATTTGTGCAAGGGCCATTGCAAACATAAGCATTTGCACATATGTTGAGAAATGGGAAGTAAGAGTATGACTTGCGCACATAATACAATATAATCCACAAGTTACAGTCTGGTACCATGAATAAATGGGACTCCCAGAACATTAAAAACACCGCAGAGAAAATTCATCCAGCAAGGGTAAATATGCAAAATTTAATCCTTCAGGGAAATCCTTTATAGATCATGATAAAAAGGCTTCCCCCCTTCAAAGTGATTCCATAAATTTAGAGGGTTAGAAAGAATAATTTGCTTGTCAGTCTAGCATACGCCTGTTGCTCTTAAATAACAGAACAGACAGGAGTCCTTCAGTTCATGCAGGAGATGAATTGTATGGTAAGTAGGGTTTTAAGATCAACCATGACTGTTTGGAAGGAGCTTTAGGTGTGTCTTTTTTGTTTAGGAAGGGGGGTTTTTTTGTTAGCAATGTTATTCAATGATGACAATGGCTGTTCTGGAAAAATTCTGATATGCTGCAGATGTAGGTACCAGTCTGAGTGTTAAATTGCAGGTGCTCCAAGGAGCAAACAAAAATTGGAATAAGTAGGCAATACATAATACTTAACTAAAAATAACACAAAGCTATTCATTAACAGCAAAAGTAAATATGTCTCTGAAAGATATGAAGTTACTGTTTTCTGGAGGCAAAAGGCAGAACAATGTTAACTTTAACTAAAGACTTACTTAATCTTACATTCTTAGTTATTACTTGAATTAGTGGAGGGTATTTTGAAATAGCTAAGCTAGGCTGATCATTAAGAAAGTTTGCAGGATTCAGCTTTAATATTATTTCAGAATGCTATTTCTCTCCTTTTATTTGGAATTATTGTCTGCTTAAAATACATGGAAATAATGCAGAAGAAAATAAAATTACTCATTATAACTGAGAAAGATTGGAGCACCAAGCATCTCTAGAATAAGTGATAGCTTTCCAGCCATTGAATACAATCCTCTAATTCTCTCAGCACCTTCATCTGTTTTTTCCTTTGACGAGGCTAGAAACTCTAAGTGAGTTGTATGATGGCACATCTCCTGTTATCTTGTTGATTAATATTTTAAGAGGGTAAGTATTTTCAAGCTTTTATTTGATCTGAAAAACTTTTTTTTGTTTTTGTTTTTTCCCCCCCAGATTGGTGTATGCAGACAAGTATTCCCAGGATTCTGTAAGCTCCTGAGGTATTTTCAGCAAAAAGCACATGTTCGCTTTCTGAGTTAAGAGGGATTTTTTCAAAGAAAGACGTACATAAATCTACTCGATCTAGATGACAAGTGACTATGCAGACATTTTTTAGAAAATGACAGGTTTACTAGTCACATATAATCTTAAACTGCAGGTGTCTTACTGTTGGTGATTACACAGCAGAGGTATAGAAGAAGGAGAGGAATGAAATCTCTGGTTGCGCTGCTGGAGTGGAAGATGGGACAATGGGGCAATCTGCATTTTTTTATAACAGCCTGCTGGTTGAGAGCAAAAGGTTCCCAAATAAATATTTCTGTCTCTTTTCAAGAAATAAAGATTTTTTTTTTTACACACACAACAAAAAAATGATAGTGACTTTTAATGTTTCACTCACTATTACTGATTTCAACATCATTTTATAGTACTATGTGGAGAAATTTTGGAAACAACTGCTGCTTTGTTTCTAGCTCCGTGCTAGGAGGATTTCAGTCAGGAGCACAAAATTCAAGCTTATTTCTGCCAGTCATCAGTGATAACACACATGAGCAAACCAAGAATGGTGACTTCAGCTTGCCACTTTTCCTTCATCCTTTTCATATATCCCAAGAGCTGCAGATAAATGACTTTGATACCATCTGTACTTGCAATTAGTACCAAAGATACGAATACCTTTGTGTGGATGTAATTGAGGGCAAAAATTGAGGCCGATAGATTTCAATTCACTGTACAAACACAATTTCTTCCAGTTAGTTGCCACCCTTTAAACTTTATGTTTTTAATGAGAGAAACGGAGAATGAGAAAACTCCTTAATGAGGGGAATTGAAAAGAAGATGGCTCTACAGGCTCAACTAAACCATAAAGGGAGGCTAGACTTTTATTTTCCCACTAGCTCACTGGATCAAATCCTATCTCCTTAAATCAGTTCCATATCTCCTATTTCTTTATTGCAAGCAAGATTTGTTCTTTATATTCTCAAATTTCCATCGCTTAGGAAAAGGCCTTTGAAAGTCACAAGTTCGCTTATGTTTAAGAAAAGATAAAATTTGGCTTACAAGCCTTTGGCTTGTCTGCTTAAAGCATATTTCTATTTTGTTTAAATTTGTTTCTCTGCTAATTTGGGCACAGAAAGATGCTTTAAGTAGTGTTCTTTAAACCTAGGAGTGAATTTAGGGGCACGAGATCAGGTCTTCTATGCTCCATCCTCTAAGTAGTCTTTTTGAAATTAGTGAGGAGGACATAGCCCTTGTTCTGTCCAGACGGTTGTTGAATTATGAACGTTATTTAATAGAAGATACAACGGATGGCAATTTAGAATCATATGAAGTTAACATGAAACATCCAGGCTGCTATCCAAAGTGGAACAGATGGATGTGAAATTGGTTAATGCTAGATCAAGGAAAGCTCAAGTATTTGTACTTATTAATGCTATCTAGGTTACCCACAGTGATCACGATGCACTCACGCATGCCTTAGCTTGCCTGTACTTTGCACTAAGCTGGTCTGATCCAAAGAACTACACAGAAAGCAAAGGAGTCGTCACACGATGCCTTTAACCATTTCCCCGTTGAGCAAAACTTTGATAGTTCTGTCTCCAGCCATCCACAGCCTAAAAGTTTTATTTGTGATGGCTTCTTTTTTTAAACTTATATTATTGGTCTGTTTTTTCACAAGTAGAGTTTCTTTATTTTCCCTTCTTGCAGTATGCCCATCTGCTACCAATTCAGCTTTAACTGCATCTTCTTGATCTTTTATTCTCACTTGTTCACTCACTCGTAGTTTTCACCTGTCTCTCTAAGTAATACTAAGCATACATCTTTCCATGCTTCAGTGTCCAGCCTCTTGCTCTGCACTAGCTTCTCAGTTTTTGCTCTGTCATGGCTCATGAGACACAGGGTTCAAAACTTTCTTTTAGAGAAATGAAAGATATTGCACTTTCTCCAGTCTTCCTCTAAATTCTCACTTTAACCTTGATCTTTTATCTGATTTTTAAAAAACTTTGATATAAACCGACACTAGACCAAATAAATGTCTCCCCATACAATGTAATATATTATTATTTCCTCTTTTATTAAAAAAAAATAGTTTTTACCCACAGCAAAAAACATAATTCAACTTCAGGCCTCACAGAATTGTGTTTGGGAGATTATGCACTGATTGTTCTGATCCGTGAAATTAACTACCAAACACTAATCTTTATCAGATTTAGCACACTGCAAGGAGATTCAATTAAAAATTTCAATGCCTGAGAGTTTTGCTTGTAAGCTGTAAAGCTGAAGCCCACTCTTACCAGTCATGACTATATTGCTTTCCCCTGTCACCTGCATTGAGTACAGTAATTTCAATGTGGAATCCTCTTTTTAATGCCTCTCTTTCTGGACAACATCAGTGTATTTGGAGGGACAATCTCTCCCACTCCTACTCTGCTGTCATATTTCCAGTTAGTAACGCTGCGGAGATGGTAGGTCTGTAAGTGACCTGGAAGCACCCCTGGGATCAGATTGCTATTTAAGTATTGAGCCCTGTCAGTTTGCCTGCCCTGTCAGGAACTTGCTTTTATCTATGGTAATTGCTTTTAGAGCTGGATAGCAAAGAGGCTCTTCTCTGAGATTCCCATGCTTCATCCTTGCTTGTGGCAGACTAGTTTCACAGCTGCTCCAGCCCATTTAGGAGTCATTTTTCTTTCACCTAGTGGATATAAATCTGTTGCATTCCGCCTACAATTGACTGTTCCTCTGCTTCGCTTTAGGACTTGTCCATTCAGCACTGCTTAATGACCCTGATCCTGCAGTCCCTTAGCGTTGACCATAAGTTGGGTGGGAGAGAGGTCAAGTTTGAGGCTGATTGATAGAAACAGAAATGATTGCCCCTTTCAACTCAAACTAGGGTGAGCAATTTCTGCAGGCTTGCTCAATCTAGGATGCAGCTGCAGTCCGTGCTATTTAAAAGCAAATGTTTACAGGAGAGAACCAGTTTTCACAAGGCAAACCATTTTCTCTGGTTCTAACAGATTTTCTAGTTATTGATCAGCACAGCTACTTTTCTGAAAGGTAAAGAAAGTGCTACTGGGATGAGCAGCAAAGTATCAGCATTTGCACTGTATTAATTTGCAAGATACCAGCTGTATAGTAGATGGTATTGCTTCCAGCCATATCAATAGCTGTAGAAATTTCAGGGCTGACTAGTGTGACTTCCAGGGGCTATTGCAGCAACGGAGAATTGCTGGAGTGAGGGTGACCTGGATTTACCTTTTTCCTGCATAATTCCTCAGCTGCAAATTTTCTAACAGGGACAAGAATACAGTTCTGAAAGTAAAAATGTTTCCCTTCTGCATTGTGCACACCATGCAGGAATTGATGTAGCCACGGGGAAAAGGGAAAACTGACAGCTCTTCAAGAATAACCAACTGAAGATCAGGCAAACAAATAAAAAGGAATTTCTCATATTGAATGTTTGTGGGAGAATGACCAGATAAGACAAAAATATGTTTTCCATTTTGCCTTTACAACAAGCTTTTTGAATATTTAAATCTGTATTTTTTTGCTCTTTAGTCAAGTGCCTGCTTTAGACAACATTTTGCATCATTAATTCCCCTAATCCTGCAGGCTGTTGCATGTGGGAAGCCCTGTGCTCCCATGTGAAGTCTCACCATTTTTAATGGTGTGCTGTGTGGGCAAAGGCATTTCCTCCTGGAGAGAAACTTTCAGCATGAGGTGCATTAGTCAGCCTTCCCTTATTTGTGTTGATCTTTCAGGCAAAAACAGGAAGATAGAACGTAGCAAAGAACTGAAAGCCACACATGCATCCTCATACACATGCAAGTCCAAGTACATATGCACAAAGACAGGACCAGGCATCAAAAGAAGCTAGTCTGGTTAATTTTTGTGTTGTCTAAATTATGAGCCGACAGTATCCCCTTATATCCTGAAGCCACATTCATCAGCTGCAAAATCTCACAGCGAAAGATTTCTCGTATTTCCCATATTTTAATTTCTGAGGATAGAGCTACAGTTAATTTATATGCACATTTTTATTTCTTTTCATATTTGCTCTTGAATCTTAGTTTTACATCCAGATGAAGAAAGTCAAGGACAGTTCTCTTTCAGCTGAAAACATTCTTTAAAAATTTGGCTGCTGTGTTCTTTGATTTATTGCCTTGCTTATGTTGGACAACATACCAAGTCTCATGTCACAGTATTCCTATTACAAACGGGAGTGTTTTTTCTCCTCTCTCAGTGACAGATAAATCAGAAGAGCTTTCATTTTAGGAGACAAAGCTGCAGTTTACTGTTCTGAATATTATATTAGTTATCTCAGATGCTGCACTAGGGACACTGTACCTGCCTATTTAATTGCCTTGCAGAAGCTGTAAGTCTGAGTTCCTATATTGTCATGCAGATTGTATAATCAGTTACTCTAGTGCAATGGGGTGTTAAAATTGTACTTACTGAAATTCCTCCTCTTGTTTGTACCAGTGACACCAACCATGCATGGAAGCCCATGTTTACAGAGAGATCATTTTCTGCACAAAACAGATGGGACAAATTAATAAGAGGTATTAAATGCATTTTACAAACTTGGGGTATATTTTTGTTTCCTGTTTGAAAAGCTAAACTTGGTATGAATATTTAATATAATTGCCTGTAACATGAGTGCCCGTTTGCTTGAATTGTGCAGATCCAGATCCAGCTACCACTGTTCTGTTGAATTGTGGCTTCCTCTATTAAATTAGGGGTAATACTTACAACTCAAACAATGTTACATTCCAGAGTTTTGGACTCAGCCAGACTCAATGCTCAATGCTTGATATATAGTGATTTTCCAGCCAGTGTCCCTCAAAACACTATCCAGATGACAAGGATCCTGGTCATAGCTGCATTTCAGTCATATCACCTACCTCAGGGACCCTGAGAAGTGGATGCCTCCTTTAACAAGGACACTTTTATGCTGATATTAAAATGTCCCTTAAATTACTGGAAAACTTGATGTTCTGTAAAACAACAAGGCATTTGTTGCTAATTTGTCTAAGTTGCCTTAAATAGCTGCTCTGTCTAGAAAAGAAAGTACTGTGAGACTGGCTGCTACATGGTCTTTCTCTTGGGAGCCTGGTGGAAGGAATACACAGCTGGTCAGCTCCAAAGTATGTCTGTACATCAAATAGAATGGAGAGCAAACAGCCATGAAAGACCTGGAAAAAACTTCGTCATTGCCTGTATCTGAACCTGATGAATATTTAAAAAAAAAAAAATCTGCTAATATTTAATAGAATGAAAATTGGGATATTACATTCAAAAAAGACTAGCAAGCTAAATAGCTCTATGACCAATATCATGAAAGCAGCCAATATTATGAAGCCCTAAAGAAAGGTATGAAAATATCTGTAGGACTTGCCATCCTCCCACAAAAAGACCCTATTAAGTCAAGGTAAATTGTACCAACTGCCTTAAAGTGGTGTCTGTCTGTTCTAATTTTTTTGATACAGCAAGCTGAAGCTTAGTGTGATAGTGATTGTACTGACCTATTAAGGCTGAAATTGATAGGAAAATGCAGTTGTCACCTACAGCTTCGTTATTGTGCTGCAACAGAAATATTCTTTTCTTGCACCATTCTTGCTTGAAAGGGATACAGTGGTCCACTCCTTTTGTTGTCCAATTAGATAACACTGGTATGTTTTGCCAAAAGGATGCATTTTAAATGGAGTTCTTTTTAAAATGCATTTGGCAGCCTGAAGACACTACCAGAATAAATTAGTTATGCTTATTGCTGCATTTGAACAGTATCTTTTCAACTGCTTTGAAAATAGAGTCACTCCATGCTTTTACTGGTTTATTGCAACTCAGCACAACTTGTGTCATTCTGCTAACTTAGGTTAGTGCATTTTCCCCTCTTAATTTTTTTGTGTGAATTTTGTGGTCATGAAAGATGCCAAATTAACAGCCCTAGAGACTTTATTTTTCGAGAGGACATTCAGAGTATCAGCAGTGAGAGTTCAGTGTTTGCTCTCCTGCCTCAGCGATGTTCTCCAACCAAAGGAGAAGGTACATCAAAATCCTGCAGGCTGTTTCTTTGCCTGTCCTGCTTGCATTGCCTCAAAAGGAGGCAGTGCAGTGCTATACGGCGTTCAGAACTGAAATCACAGATTTTCTTCTGTCTGCCATGTCTTCCTTCATAAAAATTCCCTGGCTTTTCCTCACACAATTTTGCCAGGTCTGTTTCTTGCTGTGGGAAAATGTTTTGCAAGGTTTGGGTAGAAGTGCTGTACATTGGTGGCTATGTAGGCCTGAGTTCAAAAAAGCCATTAAAAATGGTCCTGCAGAAGATGATGGGCTAGCTCTCTTAATTTAAGCACTTGCTTAAGTACTCTACTGATCTCACCTTCTCAATGTCTGTTATTGTACTAAAAGCTCTCTGCTGAGTCATTTTTTCTAAATACTGGAAGTTGTTTGGTGGTGATCGAGTCCTTCTGTAACACTTTATCAAGTAACAGAAGTCCAGGACATAGCTTCTGTTTTATGTATCTAAACACTCAGACATCTGAGGGTACAGGATGTTTTCATGTGTGTTTGAGGGACTTAGGAGCTAGCATCCTGGCTGATATGCGAATGTTGTTCCCAGTGCAGATAGGACTTCAACTTCAAAGAGATGTATTTTTAAAACCATGATATATCAGAAGTCAAGCTTTGCTTGCTTCTTCCACTTAGAATTCAATTGTGTAAACTTTACACCTGAGTACTTGGACCATGAACAATTTATTTGAAGATGCCAGTCAAACAGTCAGCAGTACAAATACTCCCAAATGCACCTGCGTTTGATTTTGCAGATACAGAAGGAAAACTGGTTTTCAGTGCAGTTGAAAGACCCCAAGTTTTTTTTCTTAATTAAAACTTCAGGGTCTTTTTTTTTTTTTTTTTACATATGCGGTAGGGGCTGGAAGAGGGGCAGCAGGAGCATTTTTCCAGCTTTTCTTGAAGATCAGCAGAAGCATTTTTAAAACTACAGTTCCAGTTAAATACCCATGAAAGAATTATGACATTATAACATAATCAGTAGACTCACAATAGGTTTTTCTCAGGATTTGAGAGTTAGATTCTCAGTCTAGTGATACAATTTGCTCCTATACTTAGTTGACCTAATAAAAGCCAGATGAGGCTTACAGAGATTTTTTTGATACAGAAGTGTTAGTGAAGGCACTGCTAATTCCTCTAACCTCAGATGATGGCTCGTGAGTCAGTGAACACATGTGTCAAGAGCAGGAAGAGGGCAAGGCAAAGCAGAGCTCAGAGCTCTGCTATTTAATCTTTCAATGTTGTGTCAGGAGACACATCATTTTTCTTAGGCCATCAGCCTGTTAGTGTTGAGTCTCGGCGTACTGATGCACCAGAGAATGTGTCCTCCCTCACATGGGGATGGATGCAGACCTACAGAATATATCAGATCTACATTAGAGCAGCATAAAGTAATTGGTACAGTTTAGTACGTTCATGGGAGCTTGCTTTGGTGTAGTTAGGCTGCTTGTAGTCCTACAGACTGAGGATGTATCCCAAAATTATTGGCAAGCATTCTCATCTTCAAGGCTTGGAGTACGGTTTAGTAACGATATGCACTGTTAAATAGCTCTTGAGTTTCAGATTAGAGCTGTCTGTATTGTGCCGTTAGGCATGTGATGCAAAAGCGTGTAAATCAACTTGTTATCTCACTGTAGGAAAGGTGCTTCATTTAGGTTAAACCTATGCCCTCAGTATCTTTCCATGTCAGACTATTAAAACAAGGATTTTTTTTCTGTAACTGGGGGAGCAAATACAAGCAAATGGTCTCATTTGTGATATAAAAATGTAGACACAATTTACTAATAGTAGCTAAAATATGAAATATCTCAAGAAACTTCCTCTCCCCCCAAAAATTGGCATTTTGGGTGTGATCCAGCTCATTCTAATGTATTTTTTCATGACAGGTCTGTTTCTTCATCCCCTCAGAATACTTTAATTTTATCTCTCTTTGTATAAAACATCTGTATTTCAGATGTCTAAGAATCAGTGGATACTGACAAAGAGGGTTTCCTAGATACCTAAGGTTTAGTTCCTGCCCTCATAACAAACTGAGCACAAAGTGTGTACCTTTTCTAAATCTCTTGTCCTTGAATATGTTTATATTTTTACTTCACGTAATCGCTCCTCTTAAAGATACTTAAACAGAAAAAAAAAATTACCTTTTATCACATAAGATTGTTTGAAGCAAGAAAGCTCCAGAAAATCATCTTATTATACAAAATTAGTTTATATTTTTGAAGCCTTAGTCATCACGCTTACAAGTGCAGCTTGAAATGAGGACATATTCAATAATTAGTGGTAATTGCATGCTGAAGTAATGCTGTGTGCACACTAACATGACTCTGTTCAGGCCGTATAACTGCTGTCTGAACAGAGTTAGAGTCAAAGTTATGGATGATACTGGTTTGTAGATATTAAGCTATTGTTAAATAGCTGTAGTCCTTGACTAGGCTAAGCATTTCCAAAACAGGAGGAATATTCTATAGTTGCATTTAAAAAAAAAAGGGAGTGCCCCTGAATTTGCTAGACTCATCACAGAGATTCATGAATTTTTCAGAATGTTTTCACAATGTTTTTTCTTCATAAACTTTTTTTTTTTTTAAAGGTAGACAAACTCAGATTGGAAATAATACTCTGTTGTTTAACAAGTAAGAATAATTAATCACTGGAACAATTATTAAGGGAGAAAGCAAAGTATCCAAATCTTGGTTTTAAATCAAGGGATGCATTTATACATGATCCACAGCCATTCAACCCAACTTGTGATTGTGATGTTGAAATGTTGAGACAAAATTCTTTGCTTCATAAGGCTCATGGTCTTGGAGTCCATTATTTGCTTTCAGTTGCTCTGCTTCAGTGACAACACTCTGCAATTCTCTAGTACTTTCTACTAATAGCTCTTAAAAATATCGGGCAGGCACTAGATCGCTACATGACAGCAAAGCATCTAGTGCTAGATACTACTACATCAGGGCTCTGGAGACCCGAGGTCCACGTCTATGGTGAGCTGCTTGTTTCATGTTTTCATACCTTCCCTTCTCCTCCCACCTCCCTTCCATCCTGCTCTGTTAGAGCCTTAGCTCTGATGACAAAATATATTAAAGTACAAACAAAACCATTACAAAAGTTTCCAACTTTGTTTGTTTGATTGTTTTTCTAGTATTATAGGTTCATGTTTAGCCACAAAAAAATAACCTGTGGATGTTCATGTTTCTGATAATCAAAATCATGATATTTACATTTCCACATGTTTTCTATCAGTCCAAGTCTGTAAAGAATTTCCAGTCCTAAATATTGAGTTTCTCCATTTTTGATATTTGTTTTTATCTCTCTCTCTCTCTCTCTCTACATTTATGTACACACAGCCCCCTAATTTCTTATTTTTATTCTGCCCTCCTAAATATCTCCCCAGTTTCTTCGTCTGTTGGTTTTCTCTGAGAGCCCAGAGCCTCTGTCAGCTCCACTGATTACATTACAAATCCACTTAGTATTGCTGAACAGGGTAGATTTTCTTAAAAAATAATATAGCCTTAAAAGGGGTAATTTTAAAATGAGGAATCTTAGTTTTGGATAATTTTTCTGCCTCCTCTGTGTTTGATATGATGGCACACATCACAGCTCATTTTTCTGTGTAATAAACACTGAGTTTCAAACAGAGCCACAATTTAGTGGCCTTGTTTCTGTGCCTAAATCATCCAACTTGTACCTCCATCTTTAACACCCAGAAATCTGTTTCTCAGTGTCACATGTAACAGCATTAAAAGGCTTCAGCCGTGTTTGTTGTTTTACAATTGCATTTTTTACGGTTCCCTCAGTAATAATTGTTCACGCCGTTAATGTCTGTGAAGACTATATGACTGCTAATTACCTAGTGAAGACTATATGACTGCTGGTAATTACCACTGTGGAAAGTTCCAGTTGTAAAAGATAATTAAATTTCATTGGTGACTTGAAAAAATTGCATGAAATACCTTAAAATTACGTGTTTTCAGTATGTGTCTGCATCAATGTGCCAGAAGGTGAGCAGTTAGATAGCAAGCCGTTGGCTATTAAAGATAGGCTCACATAGTTTGCAGTTTAACATTTGATAGAGCTGGATTTGGAACACTTTCAGCTACAGTTTTGCTGATGTTTTTAATTACGAAGGTAGCTATCTTTCTGTCAAGCTTTTTTTCACTTAGCTGTGAAAAGACTTTTTTTTTAACACCTTTTCAAGACTTTGAAAGTGCTCTTCAGCCACTAGTAATATGAAATAAACCCAAACATTGAAAGTATTTCAGCATCCTTGGAAAAGTTTTCTTGAGTGCCTGTTCCACGTGGGGATGAATGTATGTTCGCCTGTTCACGTGTTTTTTGTATGTTCCCCCGTTTTTTGTATGTTCCCCTGTTTTCAAACTGGAGAAATGAGTAAATCAGATAGCCAGGTTCTCATTCAGAACAGACATAAATGTTACATGAGTGGAGGCATGAAAGGGGAGGTTATTCCCTGTCTCAAGTTTAAAAGCAAAATAAGAGGGGCACAGCCTATCCTTCCCTTGCAATTCTGTTTCTGGTCTTGGTCACCTCAGAATAACTGAAAGCACGGTATTTTGGCCACTCATCTGAAGTGGCCAAAGGCTAGGATGCAAATATTAGCTCTCAACCTCTTTTTCCCTTTTTTTCCTTTTTTCGTTCTTTTTTTCCTCAGTATAGTCATCTTTATTGAAGCACATCTATTTTTTGCACAAACTTTTGGTTTTGAGCAGCTGACATATTTGTGACAGTGAGATATTTTACCAGAAAAATTCCTACCAACTCCAATATCAATCTTTTGGAGGGTAGTAGCAGGACTCCAATTCTATCAGGAATTCCATCAACAAATGTAAAAGCAGAGAGTTAAAGTCATATATTTTCAAATGTTTTCTTGAATTTGGGAAAGAGAATTCACATCTCCCATTGCCTTTTGCCTTGCTTCTACAAATAAGCTAGATTTCTTCTTACTTGAAAATGTCATTATGCTTGTTCCTTCAGCTGCTCTAAGCCAGCAGAGTGAAACATCTCCATGTTTTGCAAAAGAATATGTAAACTTTGCTATTTGAATCTTTCTGCCTCGTCCAAAATAATCTTTATATGTGAATAAGTATCATTACTATTCTTTTGTTGCATTAAGATAAAATAACAACTTTTATATATAAAAGGTCAGATGACTTTATGTTTAAGCTTTCCCAACTAAAGATGTAGAGGATGAGAGCTAAGGTACCATTCTCAATATGACAGAGAAATGCATTACTGTGGTATTGTATTCGGTGTGCTGGGGGGGTGACAGGATGGGTAGCACAGGTTCAACGTAGGGATAGATACCCAAATGTTTACCACTGTGCATCTTCAGCTTCTGAAATGGGAATAGCAAATGTCATGTAAATAGTTCTATTATCTTTCAGAAATATTTATTTTTAACTCACAATTTCTTAGCATCCATTGGTCCAGATTTATGCAGCTAGAGTAATGCAGTTTATAAAAACCTGCTCTGCTCAGAAACATAACTTTAAAAAGAAAACTAATTGCTCTTCCCAATCATCAGGATAGGTTTTTCCAGTAGAACAACTATTTTCATTCCCTTTCCCCAGGCTCTGGTTCTCTTTTCTGTTTGGTGCCTGTTCTCAGACCATGCCATTCTCAGCAATGAAAACAGAGTAAAATTGCAAAGCAATTGATTGGCTCAATAGCAAACTTCTGTGTCTAATATAGAAAAGTTTGACCCCATTCGGCTAAGGGATTCATGGCTGAAACATGGAAAATGGTATATGTAATGAGTAGAAAATTGGAAGAAACAGTTAGTCACAAGAGAAGAGGAAGAAATAATAATATTTTAAACTTGTTTTCTTCTGAAACTAAATTGTATGGCATCTATGTGCATGTACTTGTAAACAAGTGGCTGTGCATTGCCCTATGTGGCTGTAACTGATCAGTTTGCTAGATCTGCCAGTTCTTGTAGCTGTATTTGTGATGTTGTAATGAGCCTGCAAGTCTTAATAGGGTTTTTCAGATAAGAGAAAAGTGGAGAAATTTGCACCAGACCTCTGTGTTAAGTGCTTAGAGAGTCCTGACTTGCTGCAGTAAGATATTTTAATGGAGAGAGTCATAACCAAAAAATGTGCTGTTAGTATACTCTGGAGTCACTCTGCC
Source organism: Bucorvus abyssinicus (assembly GCA_009769605.1). Lineage (NCBI taxonomy): Eukaryota > Metazoa > Chordata > Aves > Bucerotiformes > Bucorvidae > Bucorvus > Bucorvus abyssinicus. Next base: position 22,389,301 of record CM020028.1, read on the forward strand.
CCTGCACTGGTGGGATTGCTCAGTTTTCCCTGAACTTGCAAGAGCAAGCCCTGTAGTGTCCTTTTTGGCAAGGCTGTGGGATGCCAGCTTCCCTGACAGCTTGTGTGTCATTTGCCTGACGACTTGGTGCCTGTCTACCTGGGCTAGAGCTGGGTGCTTTGGTTTTTTTGGTTGGCTTTTTTAAACAAAATACAAAACATAGCTTTATCACAAAACTTATTTGTTAGGAACAACCTATTTAAAAATAAAAATGGATTTTTTAAATGAATTATTTTAACAATTTTGCTTTGAAAATATTTTAGGTTTCAGATTTTCAACAAAACTGTTTATAGGGTAAAATAGGTGGTATTATTTCTTAAAGGTATGTTATGACACATAAGTGGCATTTTTAACCAGCTCCAACATACACCTCTTTGGATTAAATAAGATTCCTAGAAGGCTGCACTATGCTTTTTTAATTTGGTCTCTATATCTACTTGTTCAGAGTATTCTCAGAAATGATGCTGTACATTCAAATGAACCCATCATGATTTCAATGAATACCAAAGCAATTAATAATAATTAAACACTTACATTAAATGTCATTCTCTGTATTTCAGTTAGAAAAGAATTTCTGGCATCTATTTTTATTTGAAGAGACTCACATTGCCCACAGAAAATTTCAAGTACATACTCAAAGTTTAGCAATTAGCATAGATCAGAAGGCCAGGAACAGAACAGACAGCGAGAAGCGGTTTGGAGTTGTGGTTATTTCATGGGAGGCATGTGCTTTCTCAAGCTGTTTCTTTCCTGGAATCAAGTGGAGAGTTAACATACAAAAAAAAATCCTTTCCAGCTCTTTGAAGAAGAGAAGGAATGGGAGAGGTTTCTTTGTTGCTGTTGTCACATTTGGTTACGAAAACCCAGAGTAGAAGCTTGAGTGCATCCACTTTCTGCTTTTTGACTGTCTTTTGGCAGTCCTGAGGTGTTGGAAGAGTTTTTTTCTGTTTAGTTGGTCAGAGAGGGCCTTTCAGCTGTGAATTCTGAACCAGACTGTAGGGCTGATGGAGGCCCCCTTACCCTCCCTTGCCTGCTTTCCTTTGTGACCACACGTACAGACACTAATAGTGGTGGTGGGGAGAACAGGAGACAATCAGAGCAGTTTCATATATCTCTGATCATACAAAATACAATAAGCCATGTAGTGAGGTTGAAAAAAGGTGAGAATATAAACTTCCTCCAGGGACAATTTGTCAGTGATTCATGACAAATTTTCTGCAAAAATTACACTGAAGTGATTTCCATTTTGTGTTTTGCAGGCCCCATCATAACAGCAGCCTCGTCACCTTTTGAAGGACAAAAGGTAAAAGAGTGGTAAGTTCAATGCTTGTACAGTAGTTCAATAAATCTTACACCAGACTACTGAAATTATTGCCTTTTTCTGGCATGGTTGTTGACTAGAAGGACATGCAATTGCTGAACTTGTAATAAGATTCAGTAGTTCTGATAAAAGTAAATTATTTGTCACTCATTGACCCTTTTTTAGGCTTGATGGTGTTTATAACTGTATTACTCAGAGCCTTTCACTACACAGGATAGAGTCTCCCTCGCTAAAGAGGAATTAAACACAACACCTGACTGACAGGGTGCGGAGCAGAAGAGCATTAGATAGTGCAACTTCATCTTGGTCAGTTCTTGCATGGTGGCTTTTATGAAAGAAGAAACACATATTTCACACACACACACCACCCCCCCCACACACACCCACACCCACACCCCTTTTTTTTCAGGGTATAGCAAAGTGACATTAATCTGCCATGATTATCAGTTTGGTTATCAGACACAAAACAATCTTAAGCAAGAGGGCAGAGCACCTTGAGAAATGCTGGTTGTTGGTCTTCAGTAAGAACCAGATCAAGAAGCCCTGAAATGGTTCAAGTCACAGCCTGCCTGCTAAGTGGTGTTCGGGGAGACTGTTCTGCATCTAATCCCACCGAGAGAAATATGAACGGGAGTAGACTGGAGATCAATGTAGGTGCCTTGCTTGGGATATTAAGTACTCCACCTTCACTTCTGACTCCTGCAGCATGACAACCCTATCCCCAGAGGGGCACAGGGTTCTGCTGGGGTCTGTAGCAAAGTCTGTTGAAAGCAGTAGAATTGACATTTTGCTGATTGTCTCGACTACTTTGACATCTCACAGGCAGTACAAATGATCACTTATGTAAAGGTTATTTGAATAAAGGTAACATCCCTTGGTGTGACTTAGCTGTGAAAATGTTCCAGTTCCCTTTAGGTGTCCCTCTGAGATTTCTAGTCTCCTAGAATGTGCATGTATTTCTAATTTGCCTGTAGGCTAAGAAAAAGCTGGAATCTAAAGTCTTCAGAGCTTGTCTGAACTGGCAGAATACACTGAAACTTGGCTTATTCAAAAAGGCTCTTCTAGGGCTACAAACAAGACATGAAAAAAATTGAGACTTTTTCTGTCTCAGGGAGCTCCTTTTACTAAAAGCATCAAAGCAGGGGTGGGAACAGTCAGGCTGCTGCTGGAATTGATGCCCCTGCCACAGAGTTTCTGGGTAAGCGAAGGATTTGCTCTGCAATGGGGAGATGCCTGCTCCCCAGTGGCATGGGGAGTGTTCCTCCAGTGGTGTGGGGAAGGGGTCCTTCCTTCCTGAGAGCATGGCTTTTGAGAGAAGAAGTCATTTAGCTTCTCAGTCTTTGTGAGCACTTGGATCTTGTTCATAGGGTTTTCTCAACAGACCCCTTAGGGCTAGAGATGTTGCAGAGGGAGAGGTGTGGTGGTTTGTTTTGTTTTTAAAAACAATATCAAGTATTTTTAGATGAAACTATTTAACCTAAGGAGATGAAGCTTTAAGAACCACCATCAAATATTGTAAAGGGCTCATGATATTTCAACAGCAAAACTGTGTATTATGTGTTGCCTGGACACTCATTCTTCACTGCTCCTGTTGCGGGGAAGCCTGGAGTGGTGGTATGCAGACACACTTTCGCAGAATCCCTCTAGAAAGTGGAAAGCCTGTGTCCTGATATCCTAAACCAAACCTGCCTTGTGCTGTCAGAGCTCTTCTGGAGACATGTGCAATTAGATCCTGCATCTGCATGCCCATATAGCCATTTTCTTAATTAACTATGTAGTTAGCTTCATCTAATTGGTGTACACACATATCTGAAACATGTGAAAATCTGTCATGGGAAACTGCAAGCATAATTTTAAATATTGCTTTCCTTCATGGCTGAAAAATTCTCAGATACTTTGCTGCACTGAAAGATGCTGTTAGGTCATAAGTCAAAATGAAGTTCTGCTAGGTTAGTGAAAATGGTATGCATCTGCAGGTGAATAAGAACCTCCGTTTCTCCGAGTACTTATTCTGATCTCCGAATTAACCTGACGCAAAATCATTTTGAAAAGATTACACCTGGGATTAAAACCAGTACTACTGCATAGTGCCATAAGTGGGAACTGTCAGAAGCATTTGAAACTCCCCCGTGACTCAGAAACTCCCTTAGTTATGCTCCTGTGATAAACTGGAGCTAAGGAAAGGAGGCCCTGGTCACTTTATTTGCAGAAATGTGCTGACTAGCTTTGTAATTATGCTCTGCTCCTACTTCTAGGCTCAAGAGGGGTCATCAGCCTGGTGCAAATGTGGGTTCATGTGTTGATTACAAAGGAGCCCCTGGAGTGCTATCAAACTGAAATCATATAAAGGGTCACATGGTAGTTACGTGAACAGATTTCTTACTGCTCCTTTGAAAAGAGTTTCTGCTGTGACACCAAGGTCTCACAAAATACGCTGATAAAAGCCCACATTTGAACATTCTGTGCACCATAGCTCAAAAGCTTTGTACCTGAGTAGTAATATTCCTTAGGAGGCTTTTCTTATTAGGCCATGGACCAGAAATCTTGACTTACCTTAAAGGCAGTTAAACTTTAGCCTACTGCTGTTGCAGAGATAAATTTTCATGACTCTGGAAGTGGTTGCAAGGTTTCCATCAGAAAGGCACAAAACTTCAACCACTTTTCACAAGAGAATATCTACACTCCCTACTGACACAGAAAAGCCATAATACATTTGAGTGTGGGGAAGACAACTGGTGATTTTTGCTGTGTATTTTGGTTATAAAGCTTGCTAGAATTCCTTTTTTAAAAAAGAAAATTCTGTACCATAAGTACATTAAGAACATGAGCTGATGCCAAGCTATAGCAGACATCTGGAATTGCCTGTTGGATTCATAATTGCAGTAAATTAATGTATGATGATTTTTATAACAAATTATGAAATGCCAAGTTAATTATTAATTATTGGACACTTGTTATACAGTATTGCCTGTCAATGAGTGACTCCATCTGGTCTGAAACTATTGCAAATACTCTAAAGCTAGACTGTTTAAAGGAGTAGGAAAGACTTCAAAACATGCAAAGTAAAAGGATGACAAAATAGAAAGGAACAACTATTTTCAACTTCTGATTTCATTTGCTTGGTGCTTAGGTTCAGTGAAATTCTGTTAGACTTTTCGAAGTCCTGTAAGGGACCATCTACCCATGAAGAGCTGATTGCATGAAGTTCCCGTGAGACTCAGTGTGCCTACTAAACCATGTATTCACTGACATGTAGGTCTACCTGGTGTCCAAGAGGAGTGGACTATCAATGAAGAAAGAAATTATTTCTCTCTTGTCATTGTCATTAGCAGACTTTCGTTAGACTTCCTGTATTGAAGAAAAGCAGTCATTGCTAACACTGTTAGGAACGCTGACTGAGCAATACAAGGTGAAGTGAATTTGATGCTGCTGTGCTCTGGAAGACAAAACTGGAGTTGCCATCTTCACTAGGGTCATTCTAGGCAGCAAAGAATGGTGCTGAAGTCACATTTAATGACTCTGCTTTGGCAGGCTCTTTACAGGAGCTTGCTATGCTGGCCAGATTTGTTTCTAAGTGTCCCCAAAATCAGTGGGCTTTCAGGTCAACCCTTACCTTGTTTGCTGCAGCTTTCTTGCTTTTTGTCACATTCTGCCATTTGCTCTCCAACGAGAGCAGGTGTTTTCCTTTGCTGGATGTGTTGGTTGACCTCCCATATGCCATCTTCATTTCCTTCTACAAGGCATTTTAAAGGTAAAGTTGCAATTTAATTGCCGAAAGGCATTTGAGCATGCTTAGTGATAGCAGTGTGATACCAGAAACAAGGGACTTTGCTGATGTGGCTATTTGTCACCGTAATCCCACCATGATCAGCTGGCCCAGCTTCATGCAAGTGTTGCTCACACCCAAAGCTATGAAGCTTCCCAGGTTTTGGGTCTAAACATTTTTCTTCCCAATTTGAAAACCAGGGCTCCAGGTCTGAGATGGATCTCTAAAACATCACTGAGTCAATGTGGATGATCCTCTGCCTTTTGGGTTTCATTGTGATTTGGTTTTGATGATACGCTCACAGCTACCCTTTAGAAAGGATTTTACTCCAGTTACACATCTGCTATTGACAGCGAGCTAATCACAACCATTTGAAATCTTTGGGCTAGAAAATCCACTGGTGTAATTTCAGTTGACACATACTGATTTACTGAAGGCAACTGAGGATGTGGCAAGATATACAGACCTGTCTTGCAACTCCTTTTACCTATGGACAGTTTGAGTGATCAGTTTCTACTACAAGGCCAGTTATTTTTCTTCTCTTTGACTACAGTAAATTTTTAGGTCCTTTTCCCCTCTTGCTTGGTTTTCCCCTCTTCCTTCTTAAGTGTTAATGTCTTTGGGTTTGTTTTCTCTTTTTGTTTGCGAGTGATCTGTTTTCTGATCTTCTTAATTGCCTGTTTGACTTACTTCTCTGCGCTTCCTGAAAAAAGCGTTTTATTTTTATTTCTAGGCAACATTTGGCCATGTCTTCTGTCCTTCCTGCTTTCACCATACTCCCTGTCAGAGTCAGCTCAATAAGTCAGAGAGAAACAAATATCTCACTTGCCAATGCATTTTCCACTTTCTGCTGTCCAGACTGCAAGGGTTAATTTTCAGTCAAACTTCAGTCACAGGCAATCCTAAAGAGGGATTTTTTCACGCTCGTCAGAGGAAGAACTGCATGGGGAAATATGTGTAGGGTTCAGGGAAACAGTCTCCTCAGTGCCTTTGAGGCCACTTCCACAACTTGCCCTTGCCCAGGACAAGAAGTTTTCCGTATATAATTTCTCATGCTGTAAACTGATCAGGAAGCCAAGTGCAGTGCATTTAGATCTGTACAGCCAGTTTAAGTAAATTCATCAAAGAAGGTTGTCTATATGCCGGAAGCACAATTTATCTTATTTCTGGCAGTTTTCTGGCAGTGGGGCTAAAAATTTTTTAAGTGTTTTTGTAGCACATGACTCTCTCAGCTGTCCTGAGCTCCTGTGGTCACCTTAATCTCACAGCAGATACGAGCTTGTGGGCCCTAAGAAACCCCTCAGTTCAGCTTGCAGCTTGAAAGTAACAGACTCCAGGGAAAGATCCAGACTTTCAGCAGATACAGCCACTAAGTAATATCTATTCTAGAGTCTATCATGCACAAATACAGGCTTTCTGCTAGAAGTAACTGTCTGGTTTTATGTATGTATTTTTTATTTGAATCCTTGGCACCCAGGGACTGAGTGGATTCTGTCATATTCCAGAAAGCAAGAAGCAAAGGCAGAATTTAGCAGTGTTCTTTCAAATAACAACCTGTGATTTTGTTGATTTATTGTTTATTTTACTTCTGCATTAAAATGTAGTGCTTAAGAACTGTATTTTAATTGCAAATGAAAGAAACATAGTCTTCTTTCTTCTGTGGAATGAACAACTGCCTTCCAAAAATGACTGAGAGAGTAGGCTCTTTTGCCTTTCTCCTCAGAAAACCTGGGGAAGATGGGGAGCATGGAGGAGCAAACAGGCTCCTCCGTCCGGCAGTGAGCGTGCTGACTCAGCCGCGCGGGAGGCTCCCTGGCACAGGCGCCATGGCTGCGTGGGTGGGTGGAGAGGGGGCTGAGAGAGCGTCGCGTCGTGTGGGATCCTGCAACAGTTCCTCTGAGTTGGGGGGGCCTCAAGGAGTCATTAAATGTGGGCTCAGGGTCACTGTCCTGAGTACATGATTTCTCCATAACCTGTTTTCCCTTCCAGGTACTCCAGCCCTCTAAACTCTGCATTTGTTGCCGTAGTGAGGGCACCCAGCACAGACAGCAAATGCTTGCTTTTATTTGACAGAGGTCCAAATAATAATAAGGGCAGAACAGTCCTGCATAGTCCTGCAGAGACTCCTTCTCTGCCTTCAGCATTTGTCTCTCACTCAGTGAAAATTCATGCTGTTGGAAAGAAATGCGCTCACAATGGAACACTGCAACCTGCCCTGAGGAAACGCACTCAGGACTGGAGCTACTGGGACGTGGCAAAGAGAGAAGGAATACAAAAAGAAGATGCAGAAATGCAGAAAAGGTAGTTCATTTGTTTCCTGGCTGACAAGGGTAAACGGTGTGGGAAGGAAAAGAAGAGAAACATATCTGTACTGCCCACAATAGCATGTCACAACCTCTCCAAGCCAGAGGAGACCAATCCCATAGCCAGGAAGGAAAGACAGATGTCTCCCAGGACTGGGTATGTGGACATCTGGAGTGCTCTAACATACAGCTCCTCTGAGGTGCATGTGGATCCTAGGGGTCTAAGAAAAGTCTATTCTTTGATGCATGTGCCCTGCAAGCCGGCAATTAGGCTTTCCTCCCTACCAAGATCCTTTCTACATAGTTTTTAATCTAAATACCAGGTGATATGCACATTATCACCTGCCTAGCTACCTCTTTCTCTAGATATACTACCTGGAAAGACTCAGAGGCGAGGTTTTGCTCACCCCTGTTAAATGACCATCCTCATTTGAGACAGTGCCATGAAGGAAAGCCCTTCAAGTAAGGGGAACAAGCACGCGAGTAAGAAGAAACTCAGTCAAATATCTCCTAAAAAGCAAGACAAACTTCCAGGTACAGGAGGCATTGATCACATTGCCTGTGTGATCAGTGGGAGTTTTGCCAATGACACCAATGGGAATGAATTGGCAGGAAAGAAAATGGGAAATGTTTGTAAAGAAGTGCATCAGCTTTGCATTCACAGGAGAAAAAGCAGCTACATTAGCATCTGTCCCACAAGAAGATGCTCAGGGAAATCAAGGTTCGTTGCTTCTATCTTCCAGGCATTAACTGTACATTTTTAACTTTAGACTGGAACATGTAATTGGACTAAACCCCATTTTTCCTCCTGTATGCAATGAAATAGGCTCAAGTGAGAAGTTTAAAAGACATGAGAGAAGTCTCATACAGTAGGGTGTATGAGGCTGTTCTTCAGAGACTGATTGAGACACCAGCAGTTCCTCCCCTGCAAGTGCTGACCTGTGCCATAGGCAGACCAAGAAGTGCCACTGTTGTCAGCTAGACATGCAGGGAGGTCATATTTAAACATGACCTTCACTACTGCATATACAGTGGGTGAGAGGTATCCACCCTCAGCCATCTCACTCAACCACATCTTTGCCATTACCCAGTTTGTGAAAGCAGAAGACTTACCAAACACAACAGGCAGGATATTAAAGTCAATCTGCAAATTTGGAGGCCCCTTCTGAAAATGTGATCCCTGGTGGTAAAAATTCGATTTGAAACATACGGTTGTGTAAGGGGGAATAGTCCATGATTTCTTGCGTTGGCAAAAGAGCAGTGAGTGCTCTGATAGTTACCCTAGAGCATTGATTCCCTGTGTGACCTAAAACTGGTCATTTCAAAGAGAGATTTGGAAATTGCAGCTGAAAGCAAAACTTACCAGAACACCAGATACTGTGTTACATTTGAGCTTTCTGGATCAAGGTAACCCCGTAACTGACAGACAGTTTTCCTGATGAAATAGAAATATATACTTTGACTCTATTAATCAGCTAAGTTTCCATATGTGATGTGATTCTCTTCATTAACCAGATTTGTTCCTTCATCTCAGTTCTCTAAAATGCCAGATTTTAAGGTTTTGACAAAGTGCTAATTCTTACTTTCCAACAGCCAGTTATAAAAAACTGTCGTTTTGAAAATATTGCCTTCCTGTGAGCAATCTCAGCCTTTTGCAGTAATGATATCTCAAAATACTTTTGGAGACAAATGTTTACCCTTTATTACAGAAGGAAATCCTATTTTTAGTAGTAAATGGACAGTTACTTACATGGCAACCTTCTTTATCAGCAACATGGTAAAATAAAGCAATATTAAGATATGGTTACAGCAAAGATGTCTTCTGGTAAATAATTTTACCTGCTTTCATATAAACAGCATATTCGTGGTTTTTATATGAAACGCATTCTGAACATAGAAAAAGGAGTCCCTCGGTAGAACTTGCTTTCTCTACTAACAAATGGCTTGATGTTAGTAAGTAGGCAATATTCCTAGCTTGTAGCTTTTCTCCTTATGTACGACATCATGCTAAAAGCGAGACCATTGTTGCAGCAGAAAATAGTGTAGAGCAACAAATCAGAATATCATGAAGAACGGGACAACCAGAGGACTAAAATAGATTAGGTAATGGAAAATTGTGTAAAATGTAATTGCAGTTAAGGGAGAGCAACATGATCTTTTCAGGTAAACTGGGTATTCATTGGTTTGAAATTAAAAAGGAGAAGAAAACCAGAGTGTGTTACTCAATGACAGAGTGGCTGTAAGCAATAGTTATCATGCAATTATGAAAAACTCAAGTTTGATACTAATGTAGCATATGAAGCATTTTCATAAAAAAAAAAGGAGGAAACTATAAAAATCATCATACAATATAGACTATTGGAAATAGCTCTGGATATCTGTGTGCTAGAAAGATGTATTTAAATTAGAATTGGTGCAGGGAATGAGGATGACCAGAGGAATGGAGATTAAAACATTTCGTTGGTACAGCTTAGCAGACAGGTTGGTAGAAACTGGGAGAGCATGTGATTGTGCTCTATAAATGCATAAAGGACATATGTAGTCAGAATATAGAAGAGCTATTTAAGCAAAAGAATCAAATAAGCACAGAACAAATAAATATATATTTTAGGATGGAAGTTAGCAGAAAAAACATTCTAATTGTTGGTGAGATTCTGGAACAGCCTCACTTAAGAGATAGTTTCAGCAGTCCGAGATTGATGAGCTTATGAGAAGTGTATTGTATGAGTGTCTGGAGTTGCAGAACCAAAGACCCCAGACTTTCCTTCCTATTCCAGTTCATACACCGTGTTTCCTCACTTTCCTATACAAGCCAGAGAAGAGGAGACAACAGACATACAAATGGACTGGAAACTCAAACTGGCAGTCCAGCTCTATTCTTCACTCATCCATGTTTTTGCAAGATGAATGGCCACGGCCAAATGACCACGTTCATGGCCATTGCAATGGCTTTTCTTCAGAAACCACGCAAAGAGTCACCGTCTGACACCAGTGAGTAAACTGTGTGAATCACTGTCTTCCAGCTAAATGTCATCATTGCTGCAGTATCTCAGACAGCCACTTATAGTAGGTATTCTTGGTTGGGGACCAGCAGCAGAAGACTGTGCAGCAAAAATAGATGCAGGCTCCTCCCTCTGCTATACACACCAAACTGCTACAAATGCAACATTCAGTTGCTAACGTGAAAAATGACAAATTCAAACTGTGCTTAACTGATCTGAGTCTACACCAGAAAGTTTCCCATCAAGGCAGCGTGTTTCCTCTCTGCAACAATTTCTGTCGCCTAAGAGTCTGAATTAGCAAAGGGTCTGGGACAGAAGTTACAGAAAATTAGTGTTTTATAATAAAATGCTAAAAATATTTCTATTGTTGACCCTCCTGCTGCCTCTCTGAATAATCATACCCTGCCCTAAAACAGGTAATTTCTATGTCACATGAAAAGCAGTCTTTCTTGTCTTGCGTCACAGATTTTCACTTCTGATTAAGCTGCAGCCCTAATTTTGTGTCAGGAGTTGAACTTTCCCAGAACAAAGCAGTTTTATACTGCACACTGTAGCTGTATTCTCCATGACTGAGTAGCAAAATGCTGAAATTCACCTGTATCCTTCGGTTATGCACAACTTGTGGGGGAAAAGCACTGAATTAACATGACAGAATAATCCTCGAACTCTGAATATTGTACTAAGCATGCTTTGGCATCTTATATTTAGAGTGAGCTATTTTATGCTCATTTCATCCTGGTGCAAATTAGTTAATAGCCGAATTCAGTCACAAAACCACTTGTAAATAAACACCTTGTTACAGAGTACTGCGTTCTCAATCCCCACGGCTCTTTGGCTCAGCCTATCAACCAATAAAATCTGCTAATACGGTGTATTACATTTTGCCATGTTTGAGTGTTTTTATACATTAATGGAGAGGATTGTAATTTCACCATATAGGCTACCCACTCATGAATATACAGCACATATCAGATAAATAAGCTGTCCAAAGGAAACATTTGTACTGGATGTTCACTGTTGGTTCCTTCCCAAACTGCCCTCAGATGCAGAAGCTGCCCTGGGAGATGAATGTGCCAGGATAAGTTATCTGGGGCTCATAAAATCTTTTTTAGAAGATTGAAATAAAGTCAGTGCTTGCAGAAGACAAATCAATTGTGACATTTCTGAATGGAGTGCGATGCATTTAATTAGCACAAGACATACCGGCAAATGCTGAATTACCCAATAAATCACTGAATGCTGGAACACATACAGAGCTGGGAATCAGCTGTCTTTTGAGATGTACAGCAAGTGATAATAGGAATATCTGGCCATTTCTATTCCATTTTCTGCTAAATTTCTTCCATTTTGACATTTGCATGCCAGACCATTTTAATTATTGTAAAGTATCACAGAATTTCTCCAGCCTAATCTGAGAAATCTGTGCCATTATCTGCATCTGCTGAAGACAGAAACATGTATCTTACAGTGTGCTATAGTTTTGCTATTCACTCTGACACAAATGATGGAAGTTTAGCCTCTAGGAGTAAAAGTATTTATAAGAAAATGTACAAGGCTTGTCCCAAGGGAAAGCACTGTAGGACCCAGGCCCTGTAGTGACCACTGCCATTGGCCTCGATGTATCAGGACCTCCCTGTGTGATGAGCAGAAGGGGCTGCAGGTTTGTTGCAGCCAGGCGAAAGGGGAGCAGCCAATAGGCTGAGCTTCGAGGTGTACATGCACTCTCTCGCTTCATGTTCCTGGCCACCAGCTCTCGTGCTGTGGTGAGCTCAGGGCTAAAGGCAGCAGCAGGGTTATGGTCACTTCTGGCTGCACGTAGGCAGAAGTGCCATCCTTAATGTGCAGTCTCCATACACTCACTGTGCCCTTGCGGGGCTGCCGATACTCCTGGTGTCTGACAGGAGTAATTTGGTAGCTGTTCAGCAAAACTTTTATTAACATATAAGAAACCTGTCCCAAGTGTTTACAGTGCTCTCACCACCTCTCTATACAAACTCCATCCTTTCATCTCACCTCCCTGTGCTTCACTTCTAAACATTACAGAAAATTGAATAGTTAGGTGTAGTTTTCCAGAGACTTTGGCAGATAAGGTACTTAAGACAAAAAACCCAGACCCAAACAAATTCTTAAGATCGCAAGACATATATGTGCTTTTTGAATATTTTGCATTTAGTATGTTTATATTTACATCAGATTCTTGTTTGCTTGTTGCTATACTGCTTAATCACAGCTTAAAAATTTGTTTAATGGGAAGTGATTTTACTGTTTCAAAAAACAGCCTGAGGCTAGACTGAGCTGTCTTTAGGAATAAGATACAAAAGACATACACAACTGTACTGCTAATTCTGTGCCTACAGTGACAGAAAACTGCGTATGCAACTACAGCCTTGGAATAAATAATTTGGTTTCATTAGAAAGTCTGTGATTTTTAGAATCTGGCATTTAATGATAACCCACTCTGCAGGAGTGGCCTACAGTCTCTGCCGAGCATCCTCCATTAGGCAAAAGACCAGAACATGACCTCTTCTCAAGAAGCAATCCAATTGCTTTGGGTGTTGCCAGTGTTTGATATTTATTTAAATCTGTGTTTATCACCAGTATAAAAATAAATATAAATTTAGCTTCAGTGTCTAATTTCTCTGTTTCTTCTGGCTGAATATGTTCAGTGCAACATTGACATAAAATATTTTGTAACCCATCCTACTTCTTTAGAGAGTTTATTCTCTTGTCAGTTTTACATGGTTCCATGTCTGTTTGCAACCTAGTAGTTATCACCGCCCTGCAACAGACGGTCTAAGCCACTTTACCAATCTTACAAATGAGAGGTACAACTCAGATGGCACTTTTATCTTCTCCTTCTCACTGACAATTCCTTGTCCTCAAGGAATCAGCAGGATGTCCATTTGTGCTGGCTGAGGTTGCCAACAAGTAGAATTGAAAAAAAATAGACCGAGGGTCTTGTAACTTTTGTTTCTGTCCCGTTCATCAGCAGCCTCCAGCTTTTGAAACTGAAGTTAATTGTGGATGCATAAGAGTTATTAGTCTTTGAAATGATTGTTGTAGACAATGCTAATTAGTAAATATGTGCAATCATTCATATTTACAGAAAATTGCAGTAGAGGAAATTAGGAGCCTTTAAAATACTCTTTTTGTAATTTAAAAATGAGAAACCAAGATTAAAGCAGCACTCTGGTAGATGGGTAAAGGATGATAGAGGTAAAGTCCTCCTATACCCTCTATGCCTTCTTGTGCCTAATCCTACAGAAGGCTGAGTTCCCTCAACCTCTCTTGCCCTAAATTTCTCTGGTTCTCCTAAGTGTCATAGTCTTTTAAGGCAATGAAGTACTTTGGTTACTCAACTAGCCATTAAGAAATATAGTGCCTTCTCTTTCCTGTAAGGAGTGGCAACATCTCTGCTTTGCCTGTTTATGAAGTGTAGTAAAGATGCAGAGCTGGAAACAGATGTAGTCTACATTCCTCTGATTCTCTGTGTCTTTCCCTAAGTTTAGAGAAAATGAAACAAATTAGTCCTTTTTATTATCCATAAAGATGATTATATCAGCACTTCCAAAGGTATATTGAGTAGGACTGTTTTTATCACAACACGATCCACCAAAGGCCAAGGGCATAGAAGCCCATTACTATACTCTTGCTCTTATTGTGTTTACAAAACATTGTTTTCTACAAATGAATAAATGGTTAGAAATTCTTGAGCTTCTTAATGTTGAAGGATATGTGACTTAGCATGAGTAAACTAAGTTGATATACATAAAATATTAACAGAGTGATTTCCAGCTTGGGATTTAGCTTAGGTGGGGTCATCCAAATGAGGAATGCTACTTTTCAAGCACAGCCTCATCTACTCGTCTTCCAAACAGCAACTGTTATACCCCTTCCCATGGGCCTTTACGCCAGGGTGACAAAACAGAGCCACGTGGTCTCTGATTCCTTGGTAATCAGCATGGACAAAATCAGAGCTTCTCTCCCAGCTCCCCAGGCTCTGCTTCCAGTGTAAATCCACTTGATTTCATTGGTAGACACTACTGCAATTATTTTTTAAAAGCTGATTGGAAACCAGCCCCTGACTAGAGTTCTTTGTGACCCTCTGTGTCCAAAACCACCCATGCAGAATTACACAGGCTACTGTCAAAACAAGTGTGACCTTCAGCACAGCCATGTCCCTCTTCATCCCCTGCATTCCCCATTGCTGTGCATGTTGCTGAGGTGACCCAGTAAATCCCGTTCGGGACCAGTGCTGCAGGTGGTCTGAGAGGGGAAGGGATTTTGTCGTTAGTGCTGCACAAATCCTTACAGTGCTCCCAGCTCTTGGGCCCTGGGGCTTTCAGATCAAGGCTGTAGCATTACTGCAGAGAGCAGAACGGTTTGCCAAAGAAAGTCTGCCAAAAACAAAGCTCACTGAACATTTGGGGTGCTTATTAGAAGCATCACCTTCAGTTCTTGCTGGAAGTGGCTCAGTAGCCCACGCTTGCCATGGGGCCACCAGGGTCTATCCCCGTCTCAGGTTTCCCTGTGGCTCCTACAGCCTGGCCTTAAAACAGAAATGCTGTCCCCAGCCCAGAAAGGGAGTCAGCTTATGGTCCTGATGAAATGCAGAGAACAACAGAGATATCTGCTGAGCACTTTACCTTACTTTGATTTAAAAATTAATAGTGACAAGATAAACTGTGGGTGATGTTTGCTATAACTTTACTACAGAATTAAGACTGAGCTTGGAGCAGACAAAAAAGAAAATTTTTTGCCCCCTCATACTAAATACTAATAAGCCTTTTGTGCCACTTGTGTTAGTATTCTGCTCCTCTCCTCCAGGTCTTTAAGTCATTTGTTTTTTCCTTTGTGCTGTTTTGAATCTCCTTTGTGATGCTGATACTTCCCAGTGGGGTGTCAGAAGCACCCAGTTCATTTTGCGTATCCTTATGTTTGTGCCAGTCTCATTAGCAAAAATTTTAATCACGCTCCATCCTAAGACTTGTGCTTTGGGAGTTCCATCAGTAACTTTCTTGTTTCTTTCCCCATTACCATCCCAACCAGTCTCTGAGCAAATATATGGTTCTTACACTCATGCTGATCTCTTCCAGCTTAACTGTTTCTTATATGGCACTGTATGTAGATTATCTTAAATTTCAGTAAATGAAATATAGGAGATTTAATCAACAATTGCCATACAAAACCTCAAAATATCAGGACAAATTGGCATTATCTACTCTGGAAAAAAAAAAAAGAAGTATTTCTAGCTTATTTCTTATACGTTTCTATGTCTTTCACTTTTCTTTCCTTAAGGGTTCTTTCTCAAGTCTTGCATACTGTTGATGAGCCTGGGTGATTTTATCACTTCCTCACAATTATACATATTCAATTAATTGATCTTTGATGTGTGGCACATGTCTCACTTGACTAGTTCACCGAAAACCTTTCATGGGAAAATTCCTGTCCCTTCTTTTGCATATGTGGAACTGTAGGGATTTGGCTTCCCCTTCAAAAGTGCTGATTTCTATATCTCTTCCTTCAATGGTGTCAACAAGACCCGAAGCTGGCCTTTTGTTGGAAGCAGCAAGCGGTACCACATACACAAAGCTGGGAATGCGGAGAGGGGCATATGGGATTTCAGAGGTTGTTTTTGATAATTTGTCCTTACGCATCTGTCTTAGCACACATAAGGCATAACAGTAAATGAAAGAAGGGAAAATTAATCATACTGCTAATGGACAATTTGTCTCCTGGATGCTCTGTGAGGTGGGTCCCACACAGGCTGTTGTCTGTAAAATTCAAGCCCTGATGTGACACTGTATATATTTTGCTCTGTAATGTGGAGTTTACCTGCTGCAGTGGACTTTTAGAGAAGCTACTTGTGACCTTCATTGAGTATTTTCTGAGTCATATACATCTCACCCAACTTGGTTGGAGCATCACCCAGTATCAATACAGGCTGGGGGATGAAGGGATTGAAAGCAGCTTTGCAGAGAAGGACTTGGGGGTACTGGTGGGCGAAAGGCTGGACATGAGCCAACAATGTGCATTTGCAGCCCAGAAAGCCAACTATATCCTGGGCTGCATCAGAAAAACTGTGACCAGCAGGTAAAGGGAGGTGATTCTGCCACTCTGCTCCGCTCTGGTGAGATGTCTACCTGGAGTACTGAGCCCAGCTCTGGAGTCAGCAGACAAAGACATGGACCTGTTGGAGCAGGTCCAGAAGAGTGTCACAAAAATGATCAGAGGGCTGGAAAACCTCTGCTATGAGGACAGGCTGAGAGGGTTGGGGCTGTTCAGCCTGGAGAACAGAAGGCTCTGGGGAGATCTTCTTGCGGCCTTTCAGTAGTTAAAGGGGGCTTATAAGAAAGATGGGACAATCTTTTTAGCAGGGCCTGTTGTGATAGGACAAGGAGTGATGGTTTTAAACTAAAAGAGGGGAGATTTAGACTAGATATAAGGAAGAAATCTTTTATGATAGGGTTGGTGAAACACTGGCACAGGTTGTCCAGAGGTAGATGCCCCATGGAAACATTCAAGGTCAGGTTGGACGGGACTCTGAGCAACTTGATCCAGGTGAAGACGTTCCTGCTCACTGCAGGTGGCATTTGGCTAGATGACCTTTAAAGGTCTCCTCCAACCCAAACGATTCTATGATTCTATGATTCTATGATCTTCATGGTCAAGAGCATTCATTATTACTTCTCTTGCTGCAATACCTTGTACTAACAAAGAAAAGTGAAGCTTTAATTGGTTATATTAAGACTTATATATTTTATATCTTATACTTATGGCAGCTATCATATCTGCAAAACACATTTTTCCTTACCACTCCAAATATGAGTTGGCATTTGACAGAATATATATTTTGGCAAAGATTAGAGCAAGTTAACAGGCTGATGGCATTTTAATTATTTTATTGAGATGGCACTGGCCCAGAGTGCTAGTTGGAATTTACAAATGTGCGTTGATTTATATTTTATTTTGTAAACCAGGCCCAAGAGACTGACTAATTAGAAACATTACTCAGAGCTATAAAGGGTACTTATTGATTCAGATCATGAAAAGACCAGAAAGATCAAAAGCAAACATCTATCTCCCTCTTCATCTGGGGTTCAGGAGGTTAAGTGCTGCTCGTCTAAAATCCCTAGCACTAGCTTTACCTGTATAACAGAGAAGACAGTTAAGAACTATAACTATTTGGTTTTAGTTCATACTGTATTACTTGGAAGAGTGTGATTTTCGTAATTAAACCACGCACAATAAACGATTACCAACTTGTTTAATTAGGTGATATTTTGCTTTTTTTCTCCCTTGACTTATATTTTCCGTTCTATTTATTTAAATGCATGGCTTTATCTCAGAAAAAATAATATGATTGGCTAAATATACAGATTTTGTACTGCAAATCTAATTTGCATACCATGGCAACATATAATAACTTCATTAGTTTCTTGGGACCAATTTTAAATGGCATCAACACTTCTGTGTTTCCATAATGCAGCAAAAATGCTAAAATGTTAATGCATTCATAGGGTAGTCACAGAAAAAGCTAAACAGAAGAGTTTTGTACTGTCTGTACTGCTCCAGGTCTCCACTGGACCCTGGCTTCAAGACTGAAAAGGATGACAATGTCTAAACAGACAGAGAATTCAAACTCCGGCTGAATGCAGCAGAGACGTATTTTTTTTTTCTGGGGAGAAGAGCAGGTAGCATTCATACCTGCCTCCTTCTGCCCCATGTCCTGCCAGGGGGAACATTTTGAGCTGATCTGGGTACAATCTTCTGTGCTACCAAAGCACTGCAGAGAGACCTTGCATTTTCATGGGTGTCTCAGATTTTTAGACAATGCCTTTTGCAGACTGAAGAGCCTGATGTAAGGAATGTGATTAATTTTTAGCATGTAACAAAGTTCAGATAAATGTCTGGGTCTTTTGAGTACTCTTTGTCACTCTGCCTGTGTTGTCTCACTGTGGCTCACACACAAAGCAAAGCTAATTGCATTAGCACTGGGGTGCAGCAAGAAGCATGCTGGAGCTGGGGTTGGCAAGTGGTGCTTGCAGTCCTCTGCCTGCTGCAACTGCCTGAGCCAAAGCAATCATTGCTATGAGCTGGAAATATTCACACCCTCCCACTCACAAGGACTGGTTTGAGAAAGTTTCATATTGCAGATTTACTGAAATTATTAAATAGAAAACCAAAGGACGTCTCATATAGGAGACCAGCTGATTCACGTTTAGCAGTGTCAATGGAAGGCAGGACTTTCTGTTCCAGATCAATGGGCTTCAGTAATGACTGCCACCAAATCATTGCAATCTCATCACTGTTCAGTGCCTGAGCATAAGTGGCTTCATACTACCACTGCAGTCTCTGAAGAAGAAAAGAAAAGGTATCTTATCTAGTGACAACATTCAAAGCCCCAAGTGTGAGACCAAGCACTGAGCATCTTCAGCTTTCCTTGCTGGCACAGGGACCTGGAGGTGCCCAGCATGTAGTGCAGTTGTGGTCTCTGTGCTGCATTCCACTTTCTTCCTCAAAGGTGAGAGTTTCAGGCTGGGGCTGACAGTAGTCACAAAGTGTCAGGCAAAACCCTGTTGGGTGTCTGCCCACATTGTTTCTGCCCAAAGGAGACCATGTTAAACTGGAGTGAGAGCAATGGAGGCTGAGGACATGGTGCTGTGGAATGCTCCACAGGTTACAGACTCCATTAAAAGGTTTCTGCCTCCTCCTAGTTTCCCCTAGTTATCCCAGCTTGTGATCAGTCATGTAAAAGACTAAGTTGGTACAATTCCATTTTGCTCTAATTCAGCCTTTTGCATGGCAGGGCTGTAAACTGCATGTACGTGGGAACCTATTTACAACAAAAAGAAAGAAAAAATCTGGAGACAGCTTTTAAAAAACAGGCTTCTATAACCAAATCTGATTTAGAGTGCAGCCTATGAGACAGCTGATTTAGTTGAGATAATCTAGCCATTATCTCCAGGAAAAAAATTGTTTGTGAATGGGGTATTTAAAAAAAGCTCTCCCCCAGTGGAAAAGAATGGAGAACCACTGCTTGAAGCTTTGTCAAGCAGAAATTTCATTTACAAAGGACTTAAAAGAGATATTGCCATGTGGCTAGAATAGTAGGTTGGAATCTAATTAAATGGAGATATCCACATCTGAGTTGGTCAGCTTGGCTATATTACAGTCAATGGAGACACAGTTGATATGATAAGTAGAGCATAAAACATGATTCCTCTCTTCCTAAAGGTGTCCAAATTAGATGAATCTCAGCTCTAAAAACACTTGTTTCTCACCAGAAAGGAAGCTCTAGCTACTAGCTCAGACATGGATCCTTGCATTATAGACGTGTAAAGTGAACAAACCCTACCCAATGTGACAAGTGTTTTTCCTTTTTCAAACATTCTTACCATTGCTTTTGTTCCATGAAATATTTGAACTGCAGTGACCTTGCCTCCTTACTCCTACTGTTTTGTTCTGTACTTTATTAATTTCTTTGGGCTGTAAAGGCTTTTGAGAGGACATTGTTCTTTGCATGACAGACCTACTTACTGCAAAGCACTGTGTACACTGCTGTATAAATAACATCTCAGAAAAAAAATGAATAATTGAAAAGGATGGAAAACTTTGCTCAGTTGACTGAAATAATCTAGCAGAATCTATATGAGAACAGAGGCTACTGGGACAAAATCTCCTAAGCATATCTCTTAAGAATTAATTTTGGCAGTTGTGAACAGAGTTCTGTAAAGATACAAACAAGTCAACAGACAACTTTAGAGAAGACAGGTGGTTAATAACAAACTAGGGAGCCCTTTTCCAGCTGGAGATACGCTTGTAGATACCTGTTTCTAAAAATCTTACATAACTGGAAATTCCTCTAATAGAACTGGTTTGTAGCCTGATAGGAGGAAGAAGCCCCTGTTTCCTAATGGACCAAAGAGTTTTATTTTCCATCTAGGTTGTGAAAGTGTTTGGCAGCCACTCTTCAACACTGTACTTGGCACTGGTGAGGCCATACCTTGAGTACTGTGTCTGTCCAGTTTTGGGCCCCTCACTTCAAGGACATTGAGGTGCTGAAGCATATTCAGAGAAGAGCAACAAAGCTAGTGAAGAGTGTAGAGCACAAGTCTTAGGAGCAACTGAGGGCGCTGGGGTTGTTTGTCTTGGAGAAAAGGAGGCTGAGGGGAGATCTTATTGCTCTCTACAACTCCCTGAAAGGAGGTTGTAGCGAGGTGGGGGTTGGACACTTCTCCTGTATAACAAGTGACAGGACAAGAGGAAATGGCCTTAAGTTGCGCCAGGGGAGATCTAGGTTAGATATCAGGAAAAATTTCTTTACAGAGAGGGTTGTGAAGTATTGGAACAGACTGCCCAGGGAGGTGGTAGAGTCCCTATCCCTGGAAGTGTTTAAAAGCCATGTAGATGTGGTGCTGAGGGACATGGTTCAGGGACCCTGGCAGTGCAGGGTGAACGGTTGGACTCGATCTTAAAGGTCTCTTCCAACCAGATGATTCTGTGATTCTGTGATTCTGTTGTTCTCACTTTTCTTGAGTGGTGCTGCTGAACCTGCAACTATTTCTGTGGGGTTGCACTTACTGTCCCACTGCCTGCTTTGACCTGAAGACTGGACAACAAGGATTTTCCAGGAAGACACTTCGTGGCTGGGTGAAGGGCTAGACAAGTTCAATTTACATTGCACTACATGAGGAATCTGTGGAGATGCAAATGAGTGTAATGAGGAGTGGACGAGTCTTTAATATTACTGTACATTTCTTCTCCAGTCATGACTAAAACCAAATAATTTTTCTTTTCCTTTGTTTACTGTTGAAGATTTTGGTACAATAATGAGACTTGCTTTGGTCTTTTTCACCTGTCTTATTTAGATGAAAAACTTGGAGTGCTTTTTATTGTTGTGGTGTCCTGCAAGCAAGCCTCCTCCCGGGTTGGCTCCTCTCGTCAGGGGGCCACAGGTCCTGCCAAGAGCCTGCTCCAGTGCAGGCTTCCCACAGGATCACAACCTCTTTCAGTCATCCACCAACTCTGGCATGGGGTCCTCCATGGGCTGCACGTGGATATCTGCTCCACCGTTAACCTCCATGGGCTGCAAGGGTTACATCCAGCCTTCCCACAGTCTTCATCACAGACTGGAGCTCTTCATCTAGAGCACCTCCTAGCCCTCCTTATTCCCTGACCTTGGTGTCTGCAGAGTTGTTTCTCTCACGTATTGTCTCTCAGTCCTCTCTCCGGCTATATTTCTACAGGTCTTGTTTATTTTCCCTTTTTAAAATATGTTATCACAGAGGCACCACCGCCATCACTGATGGGCTCGGCCTTGGCCAGCGGCAGATCTGTCTTGGAGCCAGCTGGCATTGGCTCTATCGGACATAGGGGAAGCTTCCAGCAGCTTCTCACAGAAGCCACCCCTATAGCACACCGTCCCTGCTGCCAGAACCTTGCCATGCAAACCCCAATACAGTTGTGTATATTTACATTACCTTACACACTGTGGCTCTCCTGGGGACTCTAAATCTTGCTATAAATCAGGCAAGTAATTTAATAGTAAAAAGTATTCTACCCCTCATGTATCTCTTACATAGTCATTTTCCTCTCAACGGCTCTAATGCTTATCAGACATAATAACTGATAATAATTCCAATAAAAAATTAATTATTTCTTCAAGAACTTTAGAAAATTTTTTTAATGATCTTTAAGTAATTTGGGGGGAATAATTGATGTGGACAATACATGTTACAACTATTCTTCAGTGTAAACTAGAGGCATGTGTGAGGAAAGCTGTAAGATAAATGCTCAATTTCCAAGGTCTATTGTTAGGCACAAAAAGACTTAAAGGAGATCTTCAGTGTGATAGAAAGATGTTTTTATTTACTGTGCAGTGACTTGTGCTGAACTGGATACACTCTATCAAAAAATCATACTTGCTACCAAACCTGCTTTTGTAACACTGACCACACTGATGAAGGCAGAAACCTATCATGGGACCGCAGGACCTGTGTGGATGAGTGGAGCTTTTGCATCGGTGGGGACCAGAAGACGGGACATGGAAACATCATTCTTAATTAAGCAAGCGTCTGTACTTGCTACCAACTGTGTATACCATAATCTTTTTGTCTCTGAAAATTGCCACCTTTGGTATAGCAGAAGGGGGAACCATGCAATGTGCATGCACTTGCTTGAGAAAAAAGACTGCTTGAGACATGGTCAAGCTGACTTTAAATCAGCCTTCCAAGTAACCACGGTACTAGCGTCATTGTGCTACAAACTTCAGAGGGAGTTGGCCACCTGAAGACCTACACTGAGCCCATACCTGTTTATACATCTTGTGCAGAGGTCCAGGCTGCTGTGGCCTTTGTGTTATATAGACCAAAGCTGACGCAAATATACCTACACCTGCAGCAATTGTGCCAGTGGCTCACAGCATGCCGGGGCATGCACAGACTGAATGCTCCCACCTGTGCTAGTGGACTGTATTTTAGGGCTACTCTGTATCTCATTGGCTTATTATTCTCCTAATTAAGATTTTGGCCAATGCATGTGAAGCTGGGTGGAGATTTAGATGTGCTTTTTTGTCATTTAAGATGTTTTTTGGCCTGAGGCTTTGTCATTCTTGGGATATAGACTGTGGTTTGTGCTTAGAGACTGGGAAAATAAATGTCGTTGCTCATGAGACAGACACAGAAAAGGCAAGAGAGTTTCTGGAGGAGTTCCTTGAAAACCTAAGTGAGAGCTCATTACCAGATGATGCTGGCAAGGAGTTTGCTGTGGAGCAGTAAGTTGCATAGGAAGGAAGTACAAGAGATCAGACTGAGAAGAAGAGGACTTTGTATGTCACAAGCTGCAATTAACCCCCAAAATGACAAAGAATATACCACTGAAAAAAGAGAGAACTGGTTATATGGATCCTTTATTTTCCTTGTCAAGAGGAGTGCATGAAAACATGCTTTGTTCAAGACGAGGCTTTAAAGAAGCAGCAGGTCCAAGAGCTTTGCAAGGAGATGAATATTAATATCAATTAATGATTATGAAAACTTCAAGGACTGACTGAGGGAGGTGTTGCTTCAATGCACACTGGTGGGACCACTCAGGAAATAGGAGAGATGGCATGTCTGCCAGCAGCAGGAGACAACCCAGGCCCAGGCCCATACACACCTGGATGCAACCAGGCAGGGGCTCAGCAGAGAAGAACAAGCCCTGCAGCATTAAAGACTTAAGAAGAGGAGCAGAGACTGTCCATTTAGAGAGACCAAGTAGTAGTGTGCTGGGTAATTGGCAAATGCAGGCTTTCAGCCTCCCCCTCTTGTGAATGTGCTTACCCCTGCGGATAACCCTATTTCATCATTTTCATATGTTTGTGTAATTTTTGTCTCACAGATAGACAGGGTGTTAGCAAGGCAAATGTTTCCCTGAAAAGTAGCATCTTCTGTATGCCCATATCAGTAGTATCTTTTTTTAGTTCTAGAGCTGAGCATTTGTTTTGTTTGAAATAATTGCCTTTTTTTTTTTTTTAATCTTTCCCCAGTTTTGCATTGAACATAGTGTTTGTGGGGATGTGACTAAAAGAGAATTTTCTTTTGTTCTAGTAACCGATATATTCTGTAACAATTTTCTGCCTGTGGCTGTCTTGTTGCTAACAGTTAGACTCAGTCTTTCTGTATTTGTTGTAAACTGGACCGTGAGATCACACAGCTGATAAAGCCCTTCAACATTTGCAGACTGTGCTGGCTGCCACTCTCTATCAGACCTGAACTTGTAGCTTCCCCCGATCATATAACCTTCAGAAATATATATATATATATATTTAACCTGCATCTTTTATATACTTCTAAGTCATACATAAGGAACTAAGAGCGCCAGTATAAATTTGTAGATTATCTACCAGCGTAAGCATTGTATAGGATGCTCCCTGCTCATAACAACACATGAATTCCCTCTTCAACAAAAAACCCTATACAATTACATACAAAAGTCAGCCAGCAAAAAAAAAAAATGTTTTGAAAAAAGTCTGCCCAGGATCAGACTACCACAGCCCCCTGCCCTTCCTTTTCTCTGCTTCAGGTTCCCCAGTGCTCCTGGTTAAAAGTAGAGAGCCCCGGATGCTGGCTGACCTGCATAGCTAGATGGCTGTCTTTTGTGGTGCAGCTCTTAGAGCAATGCACTGAGCCCTGGGGGCTGCTACCCACAACCTCTGAGGCATCTCCAGAGGAGAACAGGCAGTAAGTGGCCTTGGCGGTGTGGTGGTACGATTGTCCCCCACTTATGGGCCGCTCCATACAGGGTGCAACTCCACCTCCCTGGGTTGCAGGACAATCCATTGGAAAGTCAAATGGATTGTGAAAGGCTGTACCAGAGTGTGGCGGCACATCCTTAACATACCTGGCTCCTGCTTCCCCTATTCTGTGGGGACAATAATGACAATTACCTCCAGCAGTGGACTAGAGTGCTGACGTGTCCCCATGATGCACCTGACTCCTACTCCCCTTCTTATCACCTGGAAACAATAAAGACGATCAACCAACCCTCTGACAGACTAGTACACCCATACTTGGGTCATGGCCCAAAGCAGGGGATACCAGAACCCTAAATCTAGCAAGTTCTGGGCATGCACAATTGGCAGCAAAATACCAGAGTAACACATCACCTGAGTTGGACCGAAATGGAAAAGTACCTGACAAAAGTCAATAGAGATCCTAAGTGAAACCCTTTGAGCTCTCCTGGATTGCAGTGGGCTGTGACGAGCATCCCTCCTGAGTTGGAATACCTCTCAGGACCATCTGTTGACAAAGTGTACAGAACGTGTGGGCAAGTTAACCTTCTCGAGTCTCAGCTACCCCCCATTGAGGAACGCCACTGCGTTGTGTTTGCTCTAAACTTGAGGAAGAAATTTTAACTATAGGTTGGCCTCTTCCATCCACCTCTCTGCCTATCTAGGTGTTTGATTATACACATTACCTTTTGTAAGGGTGGGCATCTATACGTTTCATGGGATCCAAACATTTCTCTGTGTATGTGTTTATATGGGGTTTTTTGTCAATACATATATATGTATTTGATTTGGGATATCCTGTAGTAAGTCAGTATCTTGTCATTCTCAAATCTGTAATTGTCACTATATATTTACTATGTTACTTGCTAATCCTTAAATTAGTTTAATCATTAAGTGCTGCTAAAATGCAACCTTTTGATTTACCTCAGTGCAAAGCAGCATCTCCTGAACCCTAGTTATTCCAAAAGGCACATGTCCCACCACCAAGGATGTTGTCCTCAAGTCCCCCTATACATTGAAAATGCATTTATTTAGGTAAGGATCAAAATTAAACAAGCAATAAAGATAAATCAGTAATTTAATTTTCTTGTAATAAAGATAATGATAAAACAAGCAAAATATGAAAACCAGTGCTTTTTAAAAGTTTATGGCTCTTCACTGCTATACATTTTAATTCTTACTTCTGGGTCTATAGAGAGCTGGTCATTCCTGTCCTAGAGTTACACTAGAGTTCTTACGAGAGAATAAACTCAAAATCTTGCAGCTATAAAAAGCTAGGGGCTTGTTGGGATTATTGCTACTGCTACATTTCATATAGCTGCTTCATCGTGTTCCTTAAATTGGCCAGTGATTCCCCCAAAGACTTCTTTCATGCCAAGACACCTCAAGCGTGTTGGAGGTCAGTCTGACCTTGCTGAACTGCCTACTAACAATTTTTCTTACCAAGATCAAGGTAATCAGCATCTGGAGGTACCTCTGTCATGATTGCAAGGAGGTACTGGTGTAACTTATAGTCTATTGTCATCAGAATTTCAGCTGATTTGAGTACTTTTATGTGGCACTGTGGTGTACTGCATAGACATGTGTCCACTAAGCCACTGTAGCCTTACCATCCCTCTTGTGCATGCAGGTCTGTTGTCTTCAGCAGCAGTTTCAGTGCATGCAAAGGGCAGTGGGTCGCTCCTATTTTTAGGTGACTAGACTGCACAGAGGTGGTACTACAGTTCATGAATCAGATTCATGGAGAGCTGTCTAGTGAAATTCAGACTTCCGTAGTCTGTAAATTATTCTTGATATTGCCCTCTTCAACACATGGCGTTATCCATATATGGAAAAAGAAGTTTAAAAATTGTACAAACAGATGAACTAGGGACTCTAAATGATGACAAATTGAAAGTTAAGTGCTAGTGGGAATATTGGAGAATGTTACTAACTAGCTTAAATGGCAAAAGTTTTAATGTATGATATGATGGCAAAGTGAGTGGGTGTCAACAGAGGTCCAAATACCAGCAGAAATTATTAACGTTACTATTGCCTTGAAAACTACTTACCAAACAGTTAAAATCATGTTTTCGCGTTCCCCACATAACTGCAATCCCTCCCGGGTGATTTCCATTCCAGATAAGTTGGCAGATAAAATGGATGGATTTCTGCAGTATTGGATGTTAGTATGTGTTATTCGTAGATATTTTCCTCTCCTGTCTGATGTCCTCCAGAGCTATGGAGCGGGTATCCTTCACATACAGGTGATCTATATCACAATATGTACCCCTATTTTTCAGTTGGGAAAGGCAATGGAGTGAATCCTAGGCTAGGCTGAATGTCTTGCTGTTGGCAGTGGGCAATTGCTCACACCACACAAGGGTTTCTATTGTCTCCAGGTTCACTGGGATTCGGCAATGCCTAAGCTCCCTCAACGTGATTGATCACACGGAATGCTGGGGGCGGGTTCAGGTGTAGCGTCTAGACCTTATGAGCCCATTGGCCTCCCAGAGACCTGCACCACAAGCACCACTTTACGTCCCTTCAAAACATTCTTCCACTAACGTACCATACAATCATCACAGATTGGGTCAGGTTGGAGAGGACTCTGGAGGTCACATGGTCCAGTGCCTGGCTCAAAGTAGGACTAACTTCAAAGCTAGTTGAGGCTTCTTGACTGCCTAGTTGCGTTTTGAGTATCTCCGACTGAAATGCCAGAAACTCTCTGGGTAGCTTGTTCCAGAATTTGTTTACTCCCACTGTGAAGATACTTTTCCTTGAGTCTTGTCAATTTTCTCTTGCTGCAAGTTTTATCCATTGTCTCTTATCATTTCACAGTTCATCTCTAGGAAGAGTCTGGATCCATCTTCTCTGTATCCTCCCATGAGGTAGCTGAAGAAGATTATAAGATCTTCCCTCAGCCTTCTCATCTTCAAACCGAACAAATCCAACTCTTCCAGTTGCTTTACATATTTACACTCCTAATTTGTGCTCCCGCCCTGTAATCTTCTTGATATTCTTCCTGTGGAATCTCCAGTTTGTTAATGTCTTTACAGTACTGAAGAAACCAAATCTAGGCACAGCACACCAGATGTGATCTCCAAGTGCCAGACAGAGGGGAATAAGCACATCCCTTGATCTGCTGGCTGTGCTGTTCACATGCGGTCCAGCACATGGCTGCCCTTGCCTGCCAGAAGATCCCTGTGCAGACTGGGGTCCAGCTGCTCCTGCACCATCACCCACGGCTGGCCCTAGCCTGTGCTGTTGCAGGGGGTTACTTCACCCCAGATGTATGGCAATATAGTGATTTATATGCTAGCTCAGGTACCAGAAATGGGATGGTCTGCCTTTTGAGTAAAATTTGGTGTGGTCACATTTGTTTGTGTAAATGGCATACTAAGGTGGTTGTAGAACCCCCCTACCATACATGATGAGATGTGCAGTGTAGTTTGCAACTTTTTATTTGATGATGTAGGATGAAATGAAACTCTCCTTTACTAAGACAGACAAGACTAACTACAATATTGAAAGAGTTTAGACTTATCTGTGAAACCAAGTTCAGCCTTTTACTGGTGAAATGAACACACGGGGGAAAAAAGCAAACAAAAAGGAGGGATCACATAGACTATAAAGCTCCCTTACCTTCTGATTTTCGTTGGAACATACAAACAGGAGGTAACATTACCTCTGTTTAGTTTCCATCATAAGGCACAACAGGGCATGAGGCAGCAGTGAGGCAGCATCTCTGTTACATGACAGGCCCACTGTGCCATGCTGGCAATGTTCTGTGCTGGTGGCACTAAGATCAGTGGGTGGCAGAAGGCAAGTCTGTGGCTCTCCACCTCCTCCCCCGAGAGCAAACAGGTCAAAAGCAGTGATACGCTGTAGAGCAGGAGACATCTGTTGTTGAGAAATTAGAATAAGAAACCTTATGATCTGAAGAATGCTGAGAGTAGGTCTGGTCCAGTACTGAATGGGACAGGGCTTAAGTGGACTGATGTGGCATGACGAAGATGATCATCAATTGCCATTTAAGGAGTAATTCAAATCTGGCCAGCTTGGTAAGCAATGTTTTTACAAGGAGTTTAAAGCAGACCAAATATTAGACCAGTCTGTAGTTTCTCTGCCAGTTGCTGGTTTTTTACTTCTGGGTTGGGATTTTCAGTTTTAATCTGGGAACCTGTATGTGCATTTCTGTAATTGAAGTGAATGGCAGATGACTGGCTAGATTCCTTTAAGAGTGCTCCCAGAGACACTACGTCAATAAACTGAAACATGCAGGATTATAATTATCTGTAATCTGTCTAATATAATAATAATTTAATGTGGGTAGGCACAGAGGGTCAGCTCTTTAGTTCAAATTAGCACATCTCCATTGAATTAAATGGATCTCTGCCAGTCTTCAGTAGCTGAAGGACTAGCTCAGTATTTTCAAGCAAGTTGTGATTTTAAATAGATGTTTCACCTTGCAAAACATGTTCACTAGCAGTACACTCTGACTTCATCACAACAGATGAAATGTCGCTCTCTGTAGAGTGATTTGCTACTTCTTTCTGTACAGCAGCAATCTGGAAGCATGTGTGAATTCACTGTGGTGTTGAAAGAGGTATTCGGCAATACCAGAAAGTGAATGCTGATCTTTACCATCAGCAAGACGCTAAGTGAGGTAAAATTTAGTAGAAGTAATTAGTAAAATAAGACAAAATGTATTCTCTCCCATGAATGCAGAAGTGTTTTCTGATTCTCAGAACACAACCAATGTTGATTGGATGACATGACATTAAAACTGCTGACATGCTCGGAGATGGGGTGTTTGTTTACAGTGAATTGAAATTCAGATCCATATTGTCTGAGCAGGGCTAGCTGCAGACAATTTTGTATTGTTTTCCTTTCCCTGCACCATTTCTCCAATGATATTTTCCCCCAAGAAGTACTGGCTTCTGCTGACCACACAAAATATGTCTGTGCAGCAAATTCAGAAGCATGTGTTGCCTCAGGGGCTTTATAGTCTTTATGATCCATTAAAAAAATGCATGTTTTTAATTTTTTTATTTGCAGAAGATAGATCTCTACTAGACAGATCATTTGAAGAGGCTAGTGGGCTGTAAGTTAGGCTGGGCCATGCTGAAGCCTCATGACTCCACCTCCTGGATATTGGAAGCTGAAGGAAGATTCATCTCTGATGTTGCTGTGGTCAGGAAAGGAGAAAAGATTTGTCATTGAAAGAATTGCAGCTAGTTTGGAGAGAAACTCCTCAGCTAAAGCACTCACTGTTTTACTGATTTGTTCTCAAGGTATACTTGATCACTGTACATTGCAACCCTTTGTTACTCAAAGGCTTGAAAAGACAGCAATCAGTTTTGAAATGGGCCCAAGATAAGTGAGCATGCTTAGCAACTTCATAACTGTCCATTTCCTGTAAATGATAGAAGATAATGTTCAGTCAGTATGAATTGAAGATTTGCATGAATTAAGGCACTTTTTTTTCCATATTGGAACTTCATGTACTACTTGCTGCTGTGTGAAATGTGGAAGGTATTCCACTGTCCCAACAAACACAATCTATTTATCCAAGTACAGCCTCAGAAAAACCTTTAAAGCACTGCCTCAATGTGAAAAGCACGCTGTGCAATTCCTTATAATACACATGGGCCAGTGGAGACGATTCACTCTTTGGAATTTGTGTACAAGACACTGAAGATGGGAGGAAGCCCTCTGCAGCTTGTTTGCATACAGCTGCAGAACACAATTTGGAAGAACACTGTTGCATCACTCAGGATATGATGGTTTGGAAGAAAAATTTTGTCTTGGAGGAAGACAGAAAAATTGCTGAAGTATTTTAATGACCAGTGCACGTTTTGTTGTGATGTCTCCAGATAGTGATGATTTCTTCCTATCGTGCTAGAAAGTTAAAGCTTACATCACTTTCTGCTTGTAAGCTATTGTTATTTCCAAGATCTAGATGTCTTAAGAAACAATAGTTTCAGGGCATATGAGATCTATGAACTAAGGAGCAGCTCAGGAAGGGTTAATGGGGAATGAATGATGGCTCTGACACATCCAGTTACAAGATCTAAGAAACATATAATGTTACCAGCAGGTAGAAAGTTCAAAACAATGGAGGGGGTTTTTAAATACTGTGCAGATAATCTGTGTAACCATTTGAGTCTGGATGCTGTGAATACTAAGCATTTACACAGTGTCAAATCCACAGCTAGATAAAATTCATGGAAAAGAATCCATTAGCATCCATTAAATGGAAAGGAAATACCTCTTGTTCAGGAAGTCTCTGAACTACAATTTTTTGGAGTCAGGGAGAGAACTCATGGGAAATATAACTGCCTGCTCCCCTTGCTTTAATATTCATCCATGGTTGACCACAGTCAGAAACAGGATGCAGTGCTCAACAAACCTGTGGTCTGCCTTGGTAGCACCAGTCTTGCATTCTTACGTTACGCTGCATTATTGGACTGGATCTCAAATTTATTGTAAAGATCCATTATAATTAAGAAAGACAAAGGGCTGAAGGATTACTTCTGAGGCCCATCTCTTGATGTTAATTTGGTTGTTCATTGGAGTAGTATTTTATGCTATAAAAAGTTACAGGGCTGGACCACAATGTATTCGATCTTCATTCAGATCTTAAGGTATTATCAAAACGTTGGTAACAGTTGAATAGGAACCTCACAGTATCTCCAGGATTCCTCCAAAAAAGATCCATGACGTGTACAGAAGTTTTGAAATGGAGCATCCTTTTATATGAGTCTTCTTCCCTGCCCTCCAAACCAACAAGATAGACTTGTGCTATAAATGGCAAATCAAGCTAAAACAATTTGCCTTATCTGAGGTTTGTATATATGTAATATTGTCAAATGAAAGCTACAACAAAGGACAGAGTGAGCTCCTTCTGCTGTTTGTAGTGGGAGCAGCTAAAGGCTCATCCCTCCTATAACGCAGTATGTTTAAAGAGACTGGGAAAGATGCCCATGTTCTAGCAAATTTTTTACTTGCCTGTGTTAAACAGAAAATAAGTTATTGCCACAGTAAGAAACCAGGCTTTAAAAATGGTAGAAACATGCATCTTGGACATGTTATATATACGTGTATTTATCAACCCCTACAGGAGAAGAAAGCATATTATAATATGATTACCCACAGTGAGGAGCTGCTGGAGTGCTGATAGCTCTCTGTCCTCTTGAGCTTGCAGAGCTCTCCACTGCAGTCTGGAGACTCTTCTCACTCTAAATTCAAACCTATGGTCTCAAACAGAAGTTACGTTGCAGAGCACAAAAAGGTATTTTAATAAAATTGTTCAGACTAGATTGCTGACTGAAAGACAATTCTGCAGCTTTTCAATAGGAACTGTAGGGTTCCTGCTGCCTTCTTAACTGCATGATAAATTACAAACCTCTTGCTTCCATGCCACAGGCTCGGAGAGCACTGTGTGATCACCATTGCTATTCTGATTTGTTTTTCATTAGCCAAAGTCCACTAAACTTAACAGAAAGCCGGATACTGGCTATGATAAAATTTGGTTCCAACTCAGGAGTGAAGACTTTGCCCCGTATGCTGTGAAATCTGAATTGGTCAGATTAAAAAAATGCCAGAGTAAGAAAAACAAGAGAGTAGGTGTGAGTATTTGGCTATAGATGTAGGGGCCTTCATGCGTTCCTTTCTGTGCTAGTGAGAAACTGAGCTAGATAGTCTTCTCCTAAACCTTGGTCTTGCTGGGTTGTAGGAGTAATCTGGTGGCTTCTACTCCTCAGTAAAGAAACTGAACATATTTGAGCCTAGAAAAGAGACCCCATCAAAGACTTCTTTCAGAGATACATCCATTAGGCAGTTTTTAATCTTTTTTAGTATGTGCTTCAGTGGTTCGGTTAAATGTTTTTAATCAGGATGTCATACTGTATCAAGTAAAATAACCTGAGGAAATCTAAGTGCATTATGTCAGCTGCCACTTTTTATTAACTAAGTTTGTAAAAAATGCTAGCAATATTTCAGTGTTAAATGCTAACATTTAAAAATTCACATTTAACAGGGATGCTATTGTTTTCATTAAAGCATGTCATTGGTGCTCCTTATACTTGCATCTTACATTGTACTTAAACTTGTCTTTTACAATAACTTCTATATCGTGCTCTCTTTCATGGGCACCCCCTTGCCGTGGGGAAAGAGCTTGCGTGCCCTTGCGAAGTTGAGAGCTATGCTGGTGGTGGCATATGCCTCCGGTAGGGTCTCCCAAGCCTGACAGGTCTCAACTGAAGGGTCAGACAAAGTGTGTCCACGGGCAGGATGGGCTCACTAGCCTTCGGGCAACCATCCTAGGAGAAGGACAACTCTAACTCCAAACCCGGGCAGATGGAGCTCGTTTAGCCCTGTAAGGCCATCCATCTAAGAGAAGGATACTCTAACCAAACCTACGACCTGAGGACTTCGCTGTCACCGTCCAAGCTCGCTAGGCCCTGGCAGATGAACCTCAGGTGTAAAGGGTGGGGCCAGTCTCGCGCACGCTGCGCCTCACCTAAAAAATCCACCGCGCAGGCTTGAAGGGTGTACTCACGTTTACAAAGCCCTGTAGCGACAGGCAAGGGATGAAACGGCAGGTGGAAAGATGTCACTGGAAGCCGCAGACCCAACCCTGCATGCAGGCGGTTCAGGACATTGGTCGCTTGAGACTGACCCGGGAGATGACAGTCTCGTTCGGCAGCATCCTGAATGACCAAGCAGCCTTTTTCAAGGAGAGCACTGCTTGCTCCGCATGGAGAGGGGCCTAGAAAAGGTGGCCTAACCAAAGCTCATCTCCCTTCCAATCCGGTTGGCTAGCCGCGGCCAACGGACATCTTCTTCTGCGGTCAACCAAAGGCAAAGAGACAAAGGCATACACCTGCCTCCAAAGGTGTGTCCAGATTGACACTCGCATGTTGGAACATCAGAACCATGCTCGATACAGCAGACAGTGGGCGTCCTGAACGCCGTTCTGCTATAATTGCTCACGAACTGTCACGACTCAACATCGACATTGCTGCTCTCAGTGAAGTTCGCCTTCATGTGGAAGGCAGCCTTAAAGAACATGGTGCCGGCTACACACTGTATTGGTCAGGCAAACCCAAAACCGAAAGTCATCATTCCGGAGTTGGCTTCATGATTAAAAACTCCATCGCCTCTAAACTTGAAAACTTGCCAACAGGTCATTCCGATCGCATTATCTCCTTACGCCTCCCGCTACACAACAAGCAACATGTTGTTCTCTTCAGCATATATGCCCCAACTCTCCAAGCTGACCCTACAGAAAAAGACAAATTCTACACCGATCTGCGCCGCCTTACTCAAAAGGTTCCTGCAGATGATAAGATCATAATCCTTGGTGACTTCAACGCCCGAGTAGGTAAGAACTCTGAAGCCTGGAAAGGAGTACTAGGCAAGCATGGAGTTGGAAACTGCAATGACAACGGTCGCCTCTTGCTAGAGTTTTGTGCTGAGCAGCAGCTTACCATCACCAACACTATCTTCCAGCAGAAAGACAGCCTGAAGACAACCTGGATGCATCCTCGATCTAAACACTGGCACCTCATTGACTATATCTTAGTGCGCCAGAGAAATGTTCGCGATGTCTGTCACACCCGAGTGATGCCTAGTGCAGAATGTCAAACAGACCACCGCCTTGTGCGCTGCAAACTTAACCTCCACTTTAAGCCCAAACCTAAGAGGGGCGGCATTCTGAGGAGGAGGCTCCAAGTTAACAATCTTCAAACAGCTGCAGTGAGAGACGGCTTCCAGGCAAACCTTCAAACTAGGCTTGAAGACTGTCCCATAGACTCTTCTCCTGAAGCGCTTTGGCAACATATTAAAAATAGCATCCTGCAGTCCTCCGAAGAATTCTTAGGGTTCTCCACAAAGAAAAACAAAGACTGGTTTGATGAAAACAATCCAGAGATCCAGGAATTGCTGGCAAAGAAGAGATCTGCTCACCAAGCACACCTCGCTCAGCCATCTTGCCATGTAAGAAAAGCAGCCTTTCGTCTTGCATGCAGTAAACTCCAACAGAAACTTCGAGACATCCAGAACAAGTGGTGGCTCAACCTAGCAAAAAAGACTCAACTATGCGCAGATTTGGGTGACCACAGAGGATTCTATGAGGCTCTGAAAGCAGCGTACGGACCCACACACCAAGTTCAAAGCCCCCTACTCAGCGCAGATGGCCAAACGCTTCTCACAGATAAAACCTCCATCCTGAATCGATGGTCTGAACACTTTCAAACTCTCTTCAGTGCCAACCGTGTAGTCCAAGACTCAGGAATCCAGCTCATCCCAAAGCAAACGGTGAAAAATGAATTGGATATAGCCCCTACTATGGGAGAGACCCTTAAGGCCATACAGCAGCTGAAAACCGGCAAGGCAGCTGGGGTCGACGGAATCCCACCTGAAATCTGGAAACATGGAGGCCAAACGCTCCATGCTAAATTTCACGAGCTAGTTGTGCGCTGTTGGGAACAAAGCGAACTACCGCCAGATCTCCGTGATGCAATCATCATCACCCTGTACAAGAAAAAAGGAGTAAAGTCAGACTGCTCAAACTACCGAGGCATAACTCTGCTCTCCATTGCTGGAAAAATTCTCGCAAGAATACTATTGAACAGATTGGTACCCGCTATCGCAGAAGAACTTCTACCTGAAAGTCAGTGTGGTTTCAGAGCCAACAGAAGTACCACAGACATGGTATTCGTTCTCAGACAACTGCAAGAGAAGTGTAGGGAACAAAACAAGGGTCTCTATGTAACTTTCGTTGATCTCACCAAAGCCTTTGACACTGTGAGCAGAAAAGGTCTGTGGCAGATCTTGGAACGATTAGGATGTCCCCCCAAGTTCCTCAAAATGATAATCCTGTTACATGAGGGGCAGCGCGGCCAAGTCAGATATGGCGATGCACTCTCTGAGCCCTTCCCAATAGCCAATGGTGTGAAACAAGGTTGCGTTCTCGCACCAACTTTATTCACAGTTTTCTTCAGCATGATGCTCCAAAGGGCCACGGCAGACCTCGACGAACAAGACGGCATTTATATCCGATATCGTACCGATGGGAGCCTTTTCAACCTAAGGCGACTGAAGGCCCACACCAAGACCCTGAATCACCTTGTCCGCGAGCTGCTTTTTGCTGACGATGCCGCCCTTGTTGCCCACACAGAAGCAGCTCTGCAGCGCTTAACATCCTGCTTTGCAGAGGCGGCTGAGCTTTTTGGGCTGGAAGTCAGCTTGAAGAAGACAGTAGTTCTCTACCAACCAGCACCACAAGATGATTACCATCATCCCCACATCACCATTGGTGAGTCAGAGCTTCAGCCAGTCCAGCAGTTCAGCTATCTGGGTAGCATCATCTCCTCAGATGCCACGATTGACAAAGAGATAGACAACAGAATAGCAAAGGCAAACAGAGCTTTCGGAAAACTCCATAAAAGAGTCTGGTGCAATAAACACCTGAAGAAAAGTACAAAGATCAGTGTCTACAGAGCCGTGGTACTGCCTACTCTTCTGTACGGGTCTGAATCATGGGTCATCTACCGCCACCATCTGCGACTCCTCAACGCTTCCATCAGCGCTGCCTCCGCACAATCCTAAACATCCACTGGACTGACTACGTGACTAATGTTGCTGTCCTTGAACAGGCAGACGTCACCAGTATTGAGGCCATGTTGCTGAAAACGCAGCTGCGTTGGGCAGGGCACGTCTCCAGGATGGCGGATCACCGCCTCCCTAAGATCGTGTTCTATGGTGAACTTGCCACCGGCTGCCGCAAGAGAAGAGCTCCAAAGAGGAGATATAAGGACTCCCTGAAACAACACCTCAGCCTAGGCCATATTGACCACCATCAGTGGTCCACCCCGGCCTCCAATCGGGAGATTTGGAGACACACCATACATAACGCTGCTGTCTCCTTTGAGAGCACGCGTAGAATCAAGCTCGAGGAGAAAAGACAGCGCAGAAAGAACCGTGCCTCGACTATACCACCCAAGGAGACCCTCCGGTGTGCTCTTTGCAACCGGTCTTGCCTATCGCGCATTGGCCTTTTCAGCCATCAACGCGCTTGCAATAAGCGTGGGCAAAGCCCTTCCCAAATCTTCGTCCGCGAAGCCAAGCCATGATGATGATGATATCGTGCTCAATCTCTTACATGATTTTGCTTGAGATCAGTGCTAAGCTAACAAGCCTGCAGTCAGCCATGTAATACCTTTTAGTCTTTGGAGTCTTTGCCCACCATTAACACTTTACCTGTTCATATGTAGGCATCTGTCATTGTGCAGCACCAAACAAAGAGTACTATCATAAAAAAAGATATGTTTTGGTGAAAGTTATATGTTTCTACATGCAAAAAATTCAGCTCTACCCAAAGCACCTACAAGTACTTTTACAGATATAACAAAGAAGAACACAGCATAACCTCTAAAATTCGATGCAACCTCTGGCTCTTAACTCCTGCAGTTAACACAAGTATCCTTTGGTGAAGTTAAGGTATATATACATTGACTAATATTTACACAGTGCTTAGAATATACAAACTATTGAAATCCTAAATGGTATTCAGACCTACTAAACCTTGCTGGCTTAGTACAAGCACTAGAAAGACAGGCCACCTGAGGTGATATAAAACCCCAGGGAGTAAGAGTGTGACTCCAATTCCAAACTGATGCTCTAGTGTGACAGACAGGGTCTTGGTTTATTGAAAATCCCAGAAATACCTTACAATTAGCTGGTCACTTATGAAACACTGTAACGTCTAAGTTGTGGCATGGTTACAAGGAAAGGACATACAATGACACGAGCAATTGAATCAAATATGCTATAAAATAACAGTCCTAAAATAGTAAACGTTGCAATGAATTATTAAAGTTGCTTATTTTAACATTTTATTTACTGAATTTTGCATTATTAAAATTACAAATCATCAACTCACATTGTGTTGTCATTGAATCTGGCCTCCCTGAGATTTGCTTAGTTCCCAGTCTACCCAGTTGGTTAACATTATCGCAACTCCTGACCTTTTTCTCATTACACCCTTACGATTCATGTCACTGACTCCCTTTTGTCCATTCCTCCTCATTTGAATTTTCTTGGCTGTGCCTGCAAAGCTTTGCAAAGCTCCAGCACGCCATGAATCTCTCATCATGTGTTTTCCCATATGCAATACCTCTTGTCCTCCGTGTCCTAGAGTGCTAAGTTACTGCCTTCTTTCATTTAATTTTATCCCTGGTACTCATCTTTCTTGAAATACTCAAATGAAAAAAAAATTAAAATTGCTTGGTAAAACAAAATCCCTCATGAGATGCTCAGCATATGTCAACTTTCCTGTGATTGTTTTCGTACTGCATAAATTTTCATATACTTTTGCTAAAATACCTAGCACGGTTTCATGTACAGGTCAATCAATGGGTTCTTTAGCTTAGTGAGGAGAGACTACTTCTGTGACGTGACCCAAACGGACCAAGGCTTTGAGATTAAATTCCTTAGAGTGAGCATCCCAAAAAGGAGGAATCTGTAATGCTAAAAATGAAACACTTCAAACAGAAAACTTTTTAGACAGTAAAAGTACAGAGGTGTAGAAACAGATCTACCTATACCCTTCTGAGTTCTTGAGAAAAGCCTGGATCTTCCTATTCCATCCAAGGAAATAACGCTGGCCTAGCTGCAGGGTGGCATCCCAGTCTGTTTCTACTTGTGTGTCTCTTTCCCTCCATGTCTTATCCATGTTCACCTGCAGCCAGTCATGCAAAACCTGAAGTAATAAACACATAAAAAAGAATAATCCATCATGATTTTAAAGAGAACCTGAGAGGGCAGGTCCCATAGACAATCCCTATGTCATCTTCAACATTGTTTCTGTCCTTCTTTGAGGTAAAAGAACCTTGACAAGTTTAATTCCTTCTGAGGCAAAACTGCAGATCAGATAATCCAGGCAACCACACCATAAGCAGCTTCTGTCTTCTCTTGTGGCTTGCATGCTTTATATTCAAAAGTACCTATTTATAACATTTCTCATATGCATACTAAATAGTAACTGCCATTTTTAAAGCAATATTTATCTGTTCTGGTGAAATATTTTTATTTTTGAAACTATGTACCTTGTGAATGCAGTCATACTGCTGGCAATGACAGCTGCGGTTTGACTCAAGTCACAGTAGCAACGGGGTTTTGTCATTTCACCTCAGTTGCCTTTTTCTCTCTAAAATGTCTCCTAATAGATGAACTTTTGGATATTTTCAAAATGTCAGTTCAGTGGCTGGCTAATTTTGAGAGTGTCAGTGATACCTGCCTAATGTCTGAATAGTGATGCTAAGTCAACTGTACCTAAGCACATACCTGCCGTAAGGTGTCCGTCCTTAGAGCAGCCCATGTGGCAGGAGAGACTGCACTTCTCAGCAGTCAGCGTTAAGCACAAGTTTAGCTTTAGCTGCAGGTGTATAGTTGACACATGGCACTGTTAAACCTGCTACTCATCACTACCTGCGTCTGAGCTTCTCACCCTGCTCTGGGGAGATGCAGGTGGTGTTGGCTGGGGAGTGAGGTGGGAGCTGAACCCCATCCTGATGCAGGTGTCTAAGAGCTAGGCTTGTTCAGCTGGAGGAGAGACCAGAAGTGGGAATCAATTGCTGTCTTCAGCTACCTGATGAGGTTAGAGGGAGGGCAGTTAGACTCCTCCCAGGGGTGAGCAGTGAAAGGAAACCTTCCCAAGTTGCAGCAAGAGAAATTCTGATTAGTTGTAAAGGAATTTTTCTTTCACTAACAGTGTGTCAGTTATTCTGATTGTAAAAGCGTTTGGGTGAGTCATGCCATAAATGTCCTTTGGAGGTCATGCCTTCCTCTCCACTGACCCGATGGGGGAGCTGGGGCAGACAGTTCACCTGGAGGTGGTTGCACTGCAAACACCAGCTGTACTGCAGGAGCTTCTTGGCTACCCTGCTTGGTGTTACCCAGCTGCTTGCTCTTGAGCCCTTTGAGAATAATAAGAGCTTCCTTAATAGTCACTGGATGCTTTTTAAGGACACATAAAGTGGAATCCATACATTCTGACTTATTGTTGTAAGTGGGCATGAGTTTGATATACAGCAAATGTTACTATTTTTTTTCCCATTCCTAAAAATGGTATTCCTTTTCTGTTGGGCTCAAGCTCTTTTTGTCATTAAAAGAAAATCCAGGGGATTGGGTAATCATTCCTAGGCCATTTCCATTTCAGGCTAATGATCAGGAAGAGCAACTGCTAAGGTAGAGTGCAATTTAATACTGATGCCAGATTCTTCAGGTTTCTTCTATCAGATTGTTTACAGTCTAAATGCTCTCTCCAGAAAGATTACCTGGAAGGTTAATCAAAATAATGTCAGTGTGTATTTTCTTCTTCGGTCCAGCTATCTGTGGCAAAGCAGTATGTTTTTTTGCGGAAAAGCGAAGACACTTTTCCAAATGTAATACCTAGCACCAAGGCTTTCTGTATCTGACTCTAATAGGAAGATGACTCGCAGATGCTGGCCTCTGCAATGTACTCTGTCAACTTGGCACAGTCTTATTCTGATAGGATTCCGCTCTTGGTAGGATTCTTGCAAAATCTGTCAACCTAGATGTCAGCCTGAATAAGCTTTGTTTACCATTTGTCTGCGTGCGAGAAATTAGTCAAAAGGCTCTTTGATCACCTGCTGGCCAAAAGGCAGTGCTAGAATTTTCTGTGCAAAGAGCATTTGAAATCTTAGTTAGTGTTTTCTGAATCATGTAGAATCAAAAATAAATATTGCAATCCCACAGATACTTAAGAGCATGTGAATTGTGGTTTATGTGAGTGTCCCTAAGACTTCTGTCTGAGCTGGAACAAGTGAATGCCTTCTGTGCCTTTTCTTTCCAAGACAAATTTTTTGCAAGCCTTGACCAATCCTCTCAACAGAATGTAAATCCAAGAAAGTTCTCTTTATAGTATTTGGAATTAAGCACTACTCAGATATTTTGTTAACATCTGTCTGCCTTAGTTTAGGGAACAGAAACTGATTCATCTGAGGAAACTGCTGGCAACTGACATACAGAAAAGCTGAATTACAGCCAGCATCAGAATCATAAAAATGCACTGTTTTGTTCAGAGGGAAGAATTTTGTCATTAGCCATGCCAAATCCTGCCTTCGCTGACAGAAATGGATGAGAGAGCATTATCTTATCTCAACATCCAGTTTACCAGGTCACACACTGGCAGAGTCCTAAATCGCATCCCTCATCCTGCAAAGATGACAAAGCCAAGTTTGTTCCTGGCTCAGGAGAAGCTTCTCTATGTGTCTATCTTTGAAAATGGAGTATGTGGCCACCCTATCCCATGGCGACAGGCAGCCCTTGCAGGGAACCCCCTCTATAATACGTCTCAGTTCACTTCATTTGGAGGCAGCAGCAACCATTGCTACCATGGCTGCTCACCAGCCCTACACTGGTGAAGTCCTCCCTGGATAAAGGGGTTGCCACCGCAGAAAACATATCAGGTGAGAGATGCACCATCAGGAGCAGGAGAGGCCAGACCTGCCCAAACTCTCTGTTGCTGTGGATGAGAATTTTTTTAGGGCAGTATGTTCATGAACAAGGCTGAGGGAAAGCATAGCTCTCCTCTCCAGTAGAGCAGTCATTAGAGAAATCTCTGGAGGTGGTACAGCCAGGGATTTTGCAAAACATTAATTTCTTCTGAACACTTGTGGATTATTTTAAGAGGCTTGTTTTCTGACTCATTGGTTCTGAGGCCCTACTAAGTAACACTGCAAATTCTGAAATGAGAAAAGAGAGGAGGAAAAGTCCTGTCTCTCCTAACTTTTTGTGCTTTGTCATCTTAGAAGGTGCCTCGAATGCTTTTTTTTTCCCCCCTCTCTGCAAGCTCTCCTTCTGGGAGAGATTCTCAACTGAGGAAAAGCAATTCCATGGCTCTGGGAATGTCATCAGGAAAAAACTGCCTTCTCTTGACTCTGAGAGCAAATGTGCAGCTCAGCCTGCTAATGTGGACAGATGCTTGAACAGCATCTCCAGCACATGTGATAAAAAATGGAAAACTGCAGTGATTAAATATCTCAAACTTCCATTCAAACAAAGGCATTTGTTAATTATTATACTACAGTGAAAAGACATTTGGAAGTGATAGGCAAATAGTTTCATTTGAAAAATGATAAATCAATAATAATAATAAAAATAATATCAGGCTATATTGATCTTGGCAGAATTTACTCCTTTTGGTTTCAGCTAATTACCTCTCCCTTTGCTACTGTATTCCATGTCTTGCACATAATTTACCCTTATATCCAAAACTTGCATAAATATCGAAGATCTTTCCAAGTCTTTTCAGGACGATTTGAAGGCAAGAGGGTCTTGCGGAAACATATCAGCCTGAGTTGTAAGGAAGTGTTTGCCAGATCCATTGAGTGTTTACTTTAACAACAAGGGTTCAGGCAGCAGGATTAGGCACTGTTGGTCAGACATTTAACAGTTCCTTAGATTGTACAATGAAGGTATCTCAAGACGTTTGCTACTCATTTTCAGGTGTCCTCTAAGAAATCATCTAAGGATTTGAGGAAGGACTGCAGTAATTCATTGAGCTTTAAACTTTTGAAAAAAAATACGACATCTTTGTATGAGGAGGCTGGTTTCTTTTTACTGCTGTTACACATATCAATGTAGTTCAGTGTTGTAATGAATGACCATGCGCTTCTGGAGATATTTTTAGGAGATATCCTAGGTCCCTAGACCTTTTGGAAGACATTCTGTGTCAACTGAATTTCTTGATGTGTGTTATGCTTCCATTATTACATTGCTGGTTTAAGTTGATATGATGCTAGAGATGCAATGGCTCAAATCAAACACCTTCCACACTGATATCATTGTAAGTGTCCTGAATATATTACAGTGGAATAAAATAAACATTTCTGTATATGCAGGTATGAAAAGCTCAGAAAGAAATTATTTGTAATAATAGCTTATTTATCCACATCCTTTAGAAGCTCTCTAAAGAAAAAAAAATCAAAATAAATCTGTATTCCTCTTTTCCCAAGCATTTTAGGGAAGTTAGAGTAACATTGGGCTGTCCCATAATCCTAAAACAACGACATTGTCCAACTACGCTACCAAATACGTGCCAGCATACATACAATATGTTCATAAATCATTGAACCTGAATCACTGAGCCAGAGCAGGGGTAAGGCAAGGCAGTCTAGCAGTGAGCTAGGTGCCTCCCTGAAAGGTGGGGTATGGGGGAATGCCGTGAGCACAGTGCAGGTCATGCTCAGCAATTTGCAGGATATATCCTCTTTGAACTGAACTAACAATCTCTAGATGGGTTTATTTATTTTATCAAAAACTTCCCAGATAAAATAGTTCCCAAAGGAACCTTGTGTTGCTACAGACTTGAGAAATGGTAAGTATCTGCTCTAATTAGTAAAATGTGAATACAAAGGACACAATGTGAAGGGAAGGGTCAAATGCATGCTGTTCAAAAGCGTTTTATCAGAAAGCAGGGCCAAATTCCCAGTTGCTGTAAATCACTGACTTTCCTGTTAATGATCTGAAACTCATTTGTGGCACCGTGCCGTGTGACATCCTTCCAAAGGATGCTGTGTGGCAGTATTGTGCAGTAAATAAAGGATTTATTGTGTGCTGGTTTTGGTTGGGATAGAGTTAATTTTCTTTATAGTAGCTAGTATGGGGCTCTGTTTTGGATTTGCGATGAAAACACAGGGAATTTTTCTTTATTGCTGAGCAGTGCTTACACAGTCAAGGTCTTTTCTGCTTCTCGCACCACTCCGTCAGTGAGTAGCCTGGGGGTGCACAAGTTGTTGCGAGGGGACACAGCTGGGACAGCTGACCCCAACTGACCAAAGGATTATTCCACACCATATGAAGTCATGCTCAGCATACAAAGCTGTGGGAAAGAGAAGGAAGTGGGTACATGCGGAATGATGGCATTTGTCTTCCCAAATAACCATTAAACGTGACGGAGCCCTGCTTTCCTGGAGATGGCTGAACACCTGCCTGCTGATGGGAAGTGGTCAATCAATTCCTTGGTTTGCTTTGCTTGCATACACTTTTGCTTTACTTATTAAACTGTCTTTATCTCAACCCTCAAGTTTTCTCTCCTTTCCAATTCTCTCCCCTATCCCACTGGGGCAGGGGGGGAATGAGTGAGTGAACGGCTGCCTGGTACTTAGTTGTGGGCTGGGGTTAAACCATGACATGTTGCAATAAGGCTGAATCTATAGGGTTGCATTCCTGCAAAAGAGTAGCCTTTGAATGACAGTTTCATAAATGAACCATTATGACAATGAGTGAGATTTGGGAAATCGAATAGAGGGGAACTGTGATGTGCTGGCAATGGATGCAACTGTCCTGAGGACAACATTGTTACTAGTGACCTTACAAAAATTGAAGTAAGCACACAAAAATTTGACAGTTTGAGCCCTCTGTCTTTCATGGTTTTGCGTCAGGATCCTTTCAGGAAACAGTAACCTATAGGTGGCATTCAAAGATAGCAAATTACTGTGATTTTGCACACATGCATAGTGTTGCCACACTTGGTCACCCAGGAATGTTACAAATTTGCTAATTTTTCATCAGCTGTGAGTGTTACAGTGTCATTCTCAGTGGGACAGGCTGTCCAGAACCCAAAAGGTTCTTGCCCCGCTGTGGCTCCAGAGAGCTGTCAGCTGCCTTTCTCCACTAACTTCTCTGTCACACTACAGACTCCTTTTCTAACTTTAGGTGCTGAATTGGACAACAGCCTGGATAACTAGGGGTCCTGGGCTATGTGGCTGTGACGTGAGCTCTGAAGCGGCTATAGCCCAGCTCCATCCACACTGGTGAGGAGTGTGGCATGAGCTGAGCTCCAGCCATGCCTGTCATCCCCTACAGAGGTCCTCTTGCAGGGAGGCCGGCGTGATGCAGTGCAATCCAGGCGCAGCGTGAACCGCATCAGTGGTGCCGACATACCCTCTGCCTGCAGCCCGCTTCTCTCTGCAAGATCCGGCTGCTAAACCTGGATGTCACCAGCAGTGCTGTGCTGAGCGGGTGCTGGGGGGACAA
Organism: Bucorvus abyssinicus; assembly: GCA_009769605.1. Taxonomy (NCBI): domain Eukaryota; kingdom Metazoa; phylum Chordata; class Aves; order Bucerotiformes; family Bucorvidae; genus Bucorvus; species Bucorvus abyssinicus. Next base: position 22,434,053 of record CM020028.1, read on the forward strand.
CTTGTGAGTGCCTCCACATCGTGCCAGAAGCTGACTCTGGCTATGCTTTTGCAGATTGGCTTGGACTGTAAATAAAATCCCAAACAACTTTATTTCCTGGCGGAGACCAAATCCTGACAACACAGCACCTGGAGTCTCCGTGAGGATCCATTGGACATCTCTTTCAACCATACATGGGCCCTTTTCCTGGGGAGGACAATCAGCCTGCCAGAAGCAGATAAAAAATAAAGTGCTTGATGAACATAAAGATAGTAGCAGTATCACCCTTTCTCTCTTGCAAATATTAGTGCAGCAGGACTTGAATCTAGATGTGAACAAGGAAGAAACAGAAGCACCTGGAACGGCTGAGGGGCAGTCCAGGACCTTGACTGGGTACTGGGACAGGGTGCTGGCTTGTAGGTGAGTAGGATCTTGTTTTCCCCAGCCCTCCAACATACCGTCCAAGCAGGCCCTACTGTACCTGTGTGAAGCCCCACTGCTGTGGTGTTTCCCTCCTGCTTGGTTGTCAGGTGATGTTTGGCACAAATCACTGTACAGCTGTGTCCTTGTGCCCTATCACCTTTGCAGTCAGCCCAGAATATCCAGAAAGCAGGGCATGCGGTCAGGATAGAACTGCATAGCATCATCTCTTTGCTAAGATACAAACTACAAAGGAGTGTTTTGACCTGAGCAGGAGAAACCTATTCTCCAAAACTGAGCCTATGTTCCACCCATCAGCACAGGCTAACCCTTCGGAGCAGCTTTACCTGCTTGTCGTACCCCATACCCCAGGATTTCATCCCAACAGAGTGCTTTAACAACCCCAGATACTATCCTTATACAATACCTCATCCCAGCTGGCACCCGGGGATGCTGGTGTGCACCCATTGCCATTCATCTCATTGCAACTGGGCATCCCCATTTAGAGCAAAAATCAGCCATGGCCTTTTATCTCCTAAACTTAACTGTCAGATTTCATGAAGTCTCCCTCCACCCTTACCACATGTGGTCGCTGCATCTAAGGGCACAGGGCAGCCAGACAGCGAGTGCAGCTGGGTGTTGCCCTTCTCATAGGGCAGAGCAATGCATTGCTACCAGCATTGCCTGCCTTTGCTAAATTTGGCGGTCTGCAAGGCACATGATACCCTAACCTTGTGCTTTAAAGATTTTCTTAATGAATCTGCGATTTGAATGTAGCTCAAGTACAAATCCCAGGGTCAAACCTTGTTTTGCCATAGTTATGACATTCTCCTTTGCATAAGCATCCTATCTGCACAGGCGTTTTCCTCTGCAAATTCTGTAGAGCGTTGTACAGTGGGTAATTAAAGCAGTCTGTTTCTACAGCACGTTCTGTCTGTTTCTTCTTTTCATTATTAGATGTGATGACACATTTGCCTGAGTGGCTTCCCACAGATGGCACTGAAATTTTATGATCAAATGGTAAAAGTAAACCAACTGTCAGCTCCTATCACAGCTTCCTGTATTGCTCCACTGGTGTAAGAATACTATTTTAATAAAGGGCTCCTTCTTTTTAAAGGGATATGGTTTGCAGCAAAGATGAAGTTTAAGATGTCTAATTTGATATTAACAGATTCAAGGCTGTATTAAGAAGTTTTATGTTTTAACTGAAGTTTTTATTTTCAAATGATTAAAAAAGACAATATATGAAGAATTCTTATTCCACCTTTTTTCATGACAGTTGGTTTTTTAAAAGCTCAGAAATGTCACTTAAACATTTTAAAAATACATGGGAAAATCACTGAAATATTTTATAGAAATGTGTTTTGTGAACATCTAGAAATATGTTTTTGGAAGACTTTAAAAATCTTTGATAAAACCAAAAAGGTTTAATTTTATTTATGTTGCTTTTAAAACATATATCTTTGAAACCAACTCTACTAAAATTGTCATATTTGTACAATAATAGTAAGTGAACATTATTAGAGAGTGCATGTAAATCCACAGGCAATTTCCATGGCAAACTAAATAAAATACAAAATAATGTAGGTGGTGAATAATTCAAATGCTTTGCAAATTCTGACTTCACAATAATCAAGTGTAATATAATCCATACACACAAAAAAGAAGAAAAATCAGATATGTTGCATTATCTTGTTTGATTTAAAACAGAAAATTAGTTTATAGGGAAGGCTTTTAATTTAGAGGTGCCCAGTGGAGTGCTAATGCAAGCCATATACACGCCTGGCACCGACCAGCTCACTTCAGCCTCCTCTGAACAGATCAGACTTGTCTTGGGGGCAAGTAAATTTGGATCTGACATTTAGGAATGTAAGTATGATATCTGCTTGACAATTCAGATGCTGACAGAACAGCATAAATGATGCAGATCAAACATTTATTTGCAGTTTTAGCTTTTTCTGCTTTTATCTGCAAATTATCTGTGAACAGAATTTGATTTTGACAGATTTGTTCAATATTCAAAATAGTCAGAACACATTCCAGGCTGTGTCCTTGTTTGCAAATTATTTGTTTTCAGTACGGATGTGTATTCAACTGTTTGCTGAGTATCATCCTCTGCTGTTGGTTGGAGGAGCAAAAGATCTTACAACAGAGAAAAGAGAAATTGAACTTCCTCATGCTAACAAGCATCTGCATGAGCAGTGAGCAGGCTCTGCCTGCGGGCTTAAGCTGTGATTTTCTTGCAGAGAAGAGCCTCTTCCCTGGTTCAATGGAATCTCTGAGGCACCCAGATCCCTTCCTTTCCCCCATCTTTGTCCTATCCCTAAACGTACCATGGAAATTTTTGCACTCAATCCCCTTAAAATGTCCCATGAGTTTCATACAGTTATCCCCCCTACACCTCAAAATAAGTCCCACACCCCTATGGGCCATCAGCCCTTGGTTTGACTGGACTGACCAGGGAAGGGGGAGACCTGTCCTTGACCCACCTCAGTAGGTGTCATCCCAGGGACAGTGGTCTTCTCAGCCTCCTTGGATGGCCTTGGAGTAGCTGATTTGGTGGTTCTGGTTTTACTTTCTTAATCAGGGCTTGGAGTTTCATCATTTTCTGAGTCTTTATTCAGGGAACCTAACCGAAAGGTTTGGGTATCCTCTGGTCTTTCCATGAGCATTACACAAGGAGAGGAAACCTGCTTCAGCAGGTTAAGTGATGAAACCAGACAGTGGTCCAGGTTTGGCAGTGGGGAGGGGAAATCCCTTGATATGAAACCCTGGTGCCTAAAGCTAATTGCAGGCTGACACTTCCACGCTAATCAGATATTCTTCCATCTTCATGGCACTCTCGAGAGACTGATTAAATGGAGGGAATCAATGAATGGCTTTGCAGCAATTTCACACTCAGAGAGGATTCTTTTCGCCTCTCGTTATAATTAAAATAACTGACATTTTTCTATGTTAATAAGCTACTTTATTTCTTGGCAGGGCTTGTTGGAGCATAACGAACTCCGGCATGGACTGGTTTCCTAATGTATATTGTTCTTTTTAGTTCTATAGATACAGATGGTTTCTCAATATCACTTGAACAATGAATTTGACTAAGGTATGGTATTTAGTATTAGAATTCCTCATGCACATATTAAACAGTATTTTTAAAGGTCATAGCAATTTAAATTGCGATCTGATGAACCTTGCAGTTTAGTGCATTATGCATTAGATGTAAGTATTTTCAGATTTTTAAGTCAAAGACATTAAAAACCATTATTTTATAATTTTATTCTGAAATTGTTGTTTCCTATAGTAGTGACATTTAGTGCTTTTACCTTGGGCAGAAGCCATGTGATTTACTTTTACATCAGCTCCTATAATCCCCCGGCTGTGGGGGGATGCTGTCGCCCCACAGCCCAGCACAGAAAGAAGTGAAATCCCAAAAAGTATTTATGAAAGAATCTGAACCTGAAAATCCAGTGCACTGGTCTTGTTTTGGCAACACAGAAATAAAGTGTCTGGTTTTTAGAAAAGTCAGATCAGCTTCCTAAGGGTCTTGTTAAATTGCTGGGTGTAAATTGCAATTGGAATTGACTGTTAAAGATCTTGGTTGAGCAGGTTAAACATCTGCTGGATTTATTACAGTTTTATTTGTACTTCATCTGTAACTGGTACAATTAAGCCAATCAGAGTAAGCGAATCAAATCTAATTTACTCTCTAATGGACCAAAAAGAAACGAATAAACACAGCACCACTAGATCCAAATGATTAAATATGTCTCTGAGGTATTTTTTTTTTATTTCAATGTAGAAGAATCATGGTGTTTATGCTATAATTAATCACTAAGGAGTGATGTAAACTAGTCTGAGCATTCATTCATTTTTCATATGATTTCATAAAAATGCTAAACAGAACATGTGAATGCAGTGAAATGAATTTCATTGGAATTGGGTTCAGTTATTTATACAACCATTTAACTTATATCTAAGATTGTTATTGGATTGATAGAGAGATGTGTTTATCAAATTGGCTGAAAAGTGGTTGTACTAATCTTTTTCATATTATCAGGCTTTTTAAAGAGAAAATTCAGCACGTGTATAAATAGCTGTCTAAGATGCAAATATCATGTTCAGGTTCATTAGGAGACAATGAAAGTTAAAGTTACATAACCAGGATTAATTTGATATTTGATTTTTTAGAAGTATGCAAAATGGAACTGGGGGGGCCCATCTACTCTGCACTAGATGGAAGCTGCACACTGTTAAGTCTGGAGTCCTTCTTTCTTCCCATCACCAGGAAGAAGAACTCAGCTTACAGCTGTTTACTCACACTGCCAGCTGGAAAGAGGATTTAATCTAAAATAAGTAAGCTAAATAAGAAAACTATTTAAAGCATTAATAAACAGAATACACAGCGTGATTAAACCATATCATATGTAAACATCCCTTTCTTTTGGAATGACCTGCTTTTTTGTGCCAGTGTGATGCCCCTAGGTTTTCATATTCCAGGAGGGCCCATTTATTAAACGATTTCCTTTGGTGCCTCTGGAGATACTTTATCACAGCAGGAAGCAGCTGCAGTCCCCGTGGGGTTGTTTTGCACCTCCTTGTTTCTCATTGCACGTTTTCTGTCATCCTTAACCTACATGCTCTTATGTGAAGCTGAGTTTGGCTCTTCTACTGCAGAAGAGAAAGCATGTTGTCATGTATGAATAAATTGGAAATAATAAATACATAGTAAATGTGGATGTATTTTATTCTATGGTGAGATATATTTGCAAATATCAATATTCTTCAAGGACTGAGAGTTTCCACAACCTCCTAAAGTTCTTCTTTGTCGGGACTTTGTTAGGGCACCTCTAGGACAGAGATATAAGGAAAGTCAAAAATTACTCAAAATCTTTTGTGAAAAAGCATGTTGCTCTGGAACTTCTAAGTTTACTTGGATATTTAGTAAACAACTGAAGTAAAAAATAGTGGGATTTATACTCTAAAAGCAGTACCTTTCACAACTGAGGCTATCGTCATTCATCAAATCACATACTTAAATAGCAAATTCACAGTGACAGTTTTCAGTCTGGCTTGTACAATATCTAGTGTGAAGGAGTCCTGGCCCACAGCTGAGGCTTCAGAATAACATAACCATCAGACATACTATGTTGCTATAGCAAACGTACCACTGTCTTGGCATAGATTACAGCACATATTTTTATCAGTCAGTACTGTTCCCAAAAATATTTTTGCAAGTGGGGCCACTGAGATGAGGGAATCATTTTCACAACCCATGTCAATGTGTGATTCCAGAATCAACTGGGAGGTGAGCTGCAGCAATGGTGTGAAGAGTCTGTTGCTCCCTTGGTGAGCTGTGCAGCCTTGCAGAGGCATTGCACTTGTGTCTCGGCTAGGCAGACCTCTGTGGAAAACACAGCAGCACCAAGCCTCAATGCTCACCCTGGCCTTTGGGCTGCTAAGAGAGACAACAGCTCAGGTGTCGCAGCTGTGAGACAATTTCAGCAGATCCTCTAGATCCTCTGTGCTGCATCTGAAGAGCGGGACGGACAACCACATCACCCATATGTCACCCAACTCTCCGAGCCAAATCCGAACTGCGGTCCCCTATCACACAACCTGTGAGCCTAGCTCAGCTGGGAGGTGGAAGGTTCTTAAATCACCTTGTGGTTGTCCCTAATTGTATGAGTTTTCCTTTCAGAGCAGAATCGGCTTTAAATTATGACTGACCTGTTTGATTTTGCCCTGAGATGGCATGGGAGAGCCTAGGTAGTCAGTGAGAGCTGAGATGGCTGGAAATACAAAATTGGTGTAAATATATGAAAAGATTCAGCCGGTGCTCAATGTCAAATATAAGTGAAATTTTTGATTTTTAGCAGGCGTAAAGTGAATGAACTCAGCATTAATGCTCAGCCACATATCCGTGTAAACATGCTATTCACACACATCCTTCCTTTGCTTGGGTTGCTGTTGTGTGACACAATCCCAATGACAAGAACAAGACTCCCCAGGCATTTGTACCATGAATATTTTATATCAGGAGTGAGATGCACGCCACAAGCCTGCTGGATAATCTGCAGATCTTTTGTGATAGCCTTTTCTTCATAATGTTTTATTTAAGGAATTGAATCAATAAACCTTTTCCTGTATTACTGTCCAACAACCTGTTGCCTTTGATGAGTGACTTTTGGGACCAATGATCCATGGAGTCAGTTCAAAGGACGCATGTACTCTGCCTCACTGCCCCAGGATAATTGCTGATGCTGAATCATTGGTTATGAACTGAATCATCTCAAAGAAAGACAATTCTGTACACCAGGCTTTCAGAGCTGTGTGTGGGAATAGATGTTGCAATGCAACATCTGCCTATGGATTTCTATTTCTTTGATTTTTGCTCAGGCTTAGAGCTGGGTGTTAAGTAATGCAGTGCTAAAATATATGTAAAGGACAAAACAAGCTGTTTATTTTCAAAGTGGCAGACCAATTCAAAATTACAATGAATAATTTAACTAGCACGATTAATAATTACTTTCTTTTAAAAATATAATGAGTATCATTTTGATGGGTGGATTTAATGCACCATACCTAGCAAACATTGCTTTTGAAAACCACTTAAAAATACCCTAACTAATCACCTGGAAAATAACAGTGTACCAAATGAAAGGGACAGGAGCCACTGGGGACTGTGGATCAGAGCCTTCAGTGAGCTAGCTTTAATTAGTAGCAAGACAGTGAGAAAACATCTTTCCAGACTCGTGACGCCAAGGCTAAAATTCAATGTGTCCATCACCAGAAAAGCAAAGGTGCAGATATGCAAAGGAGTTTAAGCACCTATGAATGGGTGAAGGGTAGGGTTGAAAGACAGAAAGACTAGAGTTCTAACTGGAGAGGGGCTGGAAATGGGTTGCCAAAGGGAAGACTGCAAAGATGGCTTTGATATGAGGCAAGGTCAGAGGCAGGCAATGGAAACAGCAGCTAGAATAGGAGAAAAGGCTTCAGTGGGAGGTCTCCTGCTCAGAAACAGTGAGGTAGAGGTGCTAGATGTTTATAGCATTTGCTTTTCCTGAGGATCCCTGGAGTTTAGTTCTTGATATCTGTATCATTTCTTTTATGTCATGTGACTGCATGACAATTGTTTAATAAAGTTTAATGTTTTTACTCACATGTTATGGCAAGGCTTGAAGTAAGGCCCTCCAAACAGAGTACTACCAGATTTACAACATCATGTTTTCTCCTACGGTCTCTCCCTCTGACTCCAAAAACCTTCCCACTGACTTTGCACAGTAGGGAATGTGTACCAGGCAGGAGGCTCATCCCCAGGTATGCCCTCTGGATTGGTATTTAGCCATGACTGATGGGAAATGAGCTTGATCCACCTCATGCTGGAAAGGACTCGAATCTGAACACCAGACTAGCTGTAAAATGATATTGCTACTGTGTTTTTTAAAGAAACAAAGGGAGCTGGTCGTCTGTACCCAAAGGGATGATTTAAGTGACAGAGCGTTGGTCTGTGAATCTCACATATGTTTTTCAAGTCTGGGGCCAGAGAAGGAACAGATGTCTAAGTCTGGGAGAAACACTTCCCTTTTTAGCACTTCCTATTGACTGTTTTAAGGTGTCCCCTCATTCAGAAATGATTTCCATTCCTCTGTATCTAGCTTTCCCTGTGCATTAAGTAGACACCTAACCTGGCACTGGGAGTTTAATGGAGGAGCTATACTCCTGATGCAGTGCTCTCTGGTGAACACCTCCACATACAGGGGCTGCAAACCCACAATCGTAGCAGGCACAGGATGCAGGGTGCAGTTGCTGACAGGTTCAACCTCAGCCTTTTCATCTCAGCTCTTTGTAAGTGTTCTTAAGAAAGTGAGGTTGGTATGGAAACTGCCAGTCATAAAGGAAAAGTACTTTGTCATGCAAGATCGTGCAAGAAGGAGATGTGTCAGGAGAGTGAAAAAGAGGGAACGCTGTGAATGACTTTTGGGGTTTGGGTATGACCTCCTCAGAGTTACGCATAGTCTCTTGGTAGATATTGCTGTACAAATAAGCCTTTGTATGGAATAAAGGGCTGTTTGAACCACTCTCTCAGCCAAGTCAAGAGTGGATAGATATTGAAGTGCTAACTTGGTATGATACATATATTTCACCTTCATGAAAATTTTGCATTTTTGAACCTGTTCTTCTTTAGAAGCAGCTGTATGTATTGCTACTCCTTTGGCAGAAACAGTGCAATCAGGAGGAGGAGAAGGTGTCAGGCACATGAAAAAGGACCCAAGAGGCCCAAGTCTATAGAAAGATGATGACTGAATGATAATATTAGCAACATTAATGCTCACTCTCTTTGCTCATTAGAGGCATCACACTATCTGCCATTACTGAAGCAACAAGACTCAAAACTGGGAAGGGCATATTTTTCTTTAGGTTACATAGGACTTACTGTTATTTTGAAGTCGCCATGATTTCTGTTTAAATTTGATTTTTAAAACAGGGAATATTAGTCATCCATTCCAAATTTACAGCACCTAAAATACTCATCCCAAATCCACCTCAGGTTTAAGTGCATGGTACCGTCTTTGCCACGCAACCTGTGGGCTGGTTTCCCAGTGGGCTGCAGAGCAATGCTCATGGGTTTTTTGTTCTCCTGCAAAACCAAAGCGTGCAGATGGGACTGTGCTCTTCATCTCAACTCCCCCTTTGCAACCTGCATGAAGAGATGAGGTTACACTAGCACAAATCCAGACAGTCACCTAAATACAGAGGCTGCCACGGAAGTCGCTTCTCCTCGGAGATGCCACTGCCAGCACCTGTTGCCAGCACAGAGCCCCTTGAGCTGCAGGCTGTGCCAGCCCCTCCTGCCCTCTTGTGCAAACCCCTTGGCACCCCTTAATCATCCCAATAACCTGGGGCTCATACATGCAGCAAACCTTACCCAGCCCACACAGACAGCAGTCTGAATGCCTGTTCCCAGAGCAGGTGCCACTGTGGGACCCTCTTCCCACACCACCTCTGCTGCCAGGCCCTGCCCGCACCATATCCTCCTTCAGCTCTCCTTCCCGCTCATGGATGCTGCAAAGATGGGCATTCATAATTAGTTTTTGATTTTAATAAAACCCATTCATCCATTCTATGACACGGTTCATTTGTGACTTTATTATAAAATCGCAAAATTTTATTTTAAACAGAAATAATTTTATGAGTGAAGTGCAGAGTGCTGCCAGCTTTCTCTCCTGTGGCTCATCTACAAAAGTATTTGGGTGGAGATTAGAGAGTGTGGATCAACTTCTTTACAGTGTGTCAGAGAACAGGGAGGCAGCTGACAAAAGGCGGCAGTGAGACAGTTAAGAGAACCATGTTGATGTAAAGATATAAAATCTTAATGCCATAAAAATAGCATTACTGAAAAATAAATTTAAGTTATGAGCACATATTCAAAGAGAGCTTGAGGAGGGCAGGGAAAGGATATTTATGTAAAAGAAGTCTTGTGGTTCCAAAGTTTCGAGAAGCTTCCAGATGACAGGACCATTTATTCGCCTCAGCATGTGATCCGGCTGGATTAGCACATCACTTATCACAGCAATCTCCTGGATATCCTTCCTCTATCTTTTTCTATACATCAAGATTCAAGCTGCCCCTTAATGTAATGTCTAAAGGGACTGATTGTACATACCTTACTGAGTAATTCAGTCTGAATATTAATGGTATAGAAGGTATGATTTAAAATACCCATTTTGATGATATGGTGTGGATAAATTTGGATTACATATGTCTCCTTATGTAAAAGAGATTTTCTTTTAGTAACACATTGTCTGCAGCATTTGCCTAGCACCCCCTACCATATGTTCTTTAAAACAAGCTGTTGCATTTCAAGAACTGTCCCTAGTAATTAACAAGAAAAATATTGTATTTTTTTTCTGAGTAAACTAGAAGACCTTGCATCAATTAAGACTTATTTTTCCCTCTGGCTAGTTGTTCCTGTAAGCCATAAAATCACTTTCTTCTGTTCAGTCCCTCATCTCCTGCCTGTCAGTTCAGCTTCTAGAACCAGTGCTCCCAGTAAATACAAAACAAGATTTTCCCAGCCATCTTTTCATCTCCCGTTTCCATTTTGTCTCTAAGTTTCTTGAAATCCTAAAACTAATTTGCTCTGAGATATTCTCATCTCTGTTTTGCTCTCTTCATTCTTGTGTGTGAAACTTTCCTCTATTGCTTCCAGAAACCAGTGTCTGAAAACAGTCTCAGAGCTGCTATTTGCATCCCTTGGACCTCTTTCTTTTTTTCTGGACCAAGAATTAGCTTTCTTTTTTAATTCCAGAAAGGTTTTGCCTCTGTGGCTTTCTGTTCTTCCAATTAATCTCCCTAGTTCTTGATCAACAGACACTCTGGGCTGTATGGGCTCTCTGTTCCCTCTTCAGTCCCTGCAAGACTCTAAATCTTCAAATCCCTTTCCTCTCCCTCCAGCACCTCCACTCTCACCCATATAATGTGCTTATTGATATCTATAGGTATATTATATAGATACATATCTGTATGTATAACTGTGAGACTCAAGAGTTCCTCAAATCTGACTTTCTTCCTTCTTCCAGTTCCTCTCCTCTATGGTCTGTCCATTATCCCCTAGATACTCTAAAGCTTTCTTAAATGGAGGCAGTTTTCTATCACTGTCTAGTTCTCTCCTTTTTGTGACAGTTGCAGGTTTGTTTGATGTCTAGCCGTTCAAAACTCAGAAAATGAGATAACTGTCCTAGGAGAAGAGCGTTTTTCATCTCTCAATGCCTAGATACCCCTTCTTCAAAGTTCCCTACTAACTTTGTATTCTGTTGGTTTTAAATGACTATCCATCACCATCATATAGGAACACCTCTCATAAACCTATAGCAAAGTTCCAAATAAAATGAGGAATATCTTCAACCAGAATTTTGCTTAGGTTCTGTTTAATTTGTGGTTTGTTGTTTTTTTTTTTTAATGGGGCCTGAAAGAGAAAAGGTTGTTTGAATTACAAGCTTCCTCTTTGGCAAAGAAGATTTTTTCAGGAATATTAAAGAGTCCACAGCTCCAAAATTAGATCCTCTTGGCTGAGCATGCAAAGAAATATTGAGTTTATAGTTTTCTTAAGAAATAAAGCTGTTGTGATATCTTATAGGCAAAACTTAATTTCAGCTTTAGGTATTGTAATTCCATATACAGCTGTATCAATTATTTTTGGCCTGGTCTTCAGTTTGGAACACTGTTCACTGCTGAAAGCTGAATGCCATGAAAGACAAAAATACTATTTGGGGAACACTTTGAAGACATGGCTCTTTATTTGACCAACACAGGCTTGGTCTTGCATGGCTTAAGCAAAACTGAGCCATAGGTAATCTTGTATAGGCATTTTGATATTCTAGAAATAGTAGTGGTTTCCTCAGTTGACAGTGACTGTTTTTGTATTCTTATTTCAAGAAAGCTTTCTTTCAACCTTGACAACTGGTTAGCATGCCCCATTAACCCAGACAATTATGGGGTATCCCCTCTCAAAAGATTTCTATCTTTCACAATGTCTCATTCAAGAAAGTTGGAAAATCCCTATTTCCTTTAGACTGAATCATGAATTAATTTTGTCATGCAGAGACTTTGTTCAATTTACAAAGACAGTCAGGTGTCTGGATCAAATACAGCAGCAGTTACACTCCATCTCACAAGGAAAAGTTAATCCAACACTTTGACGTATCAAATGATGATTTGTCTCCTCTTGGGAGTCCTCAGTGATGGATTTGCTTCTTCTAAAACAGCAGCTGTTTCAGATATGTGTTACCAGTTAGGAAATCATTTTTCTATACATTGAGCCTGTAGAACATATGGTATGTTGAGGTCCCCATAATCACATTCATATGCACTGTCACCACGGATTACTCCCTAGGGAGCCTAAAACTCTGGTAAATACAGTGCATAGTCCCTGAAATGGACTCATACATGGTCCAGTCATCCATACTGCAGGAGTAAATCCCCACTGGTATTGCCTCCAAAATCTCCCTCCTCTTATGAGACAGCTGTAAATACACAAAAGTTTAAAAAAATCAATTGTATTTAATTTCATCATGAAGATTTATTTCACAGTCTGTTCATGGCTTTTTGCTCCCTATGTTTCCCAATTCCAAATAAGAATATTTTTCCTTGAACTTTGTTGCTAAGGAATACCACTGCACTAAAGCTTGTGATAAAGGAGGTGTTTGCATCTTCAAGCCAGCCTACAGACCTGAAGTGAAAATAGTTGCCTTTTACAATGACGCCTTGCGCATGTACTGTGTGGCTTAGAGGGCCAGACAAACTGCCAGACAACTGCAACATTACATCAAAACATGGTAAAAACAGATTAAGGGCAAGATCTTAGACACATGCTGTGCAGAAGTGTGAGATTACAGGAGAGACTTGTTTTATCTAAGCCAGGAAAATAAGAGGTTTCTCCTGTCCTGTGCTGAGAAGCAGTAGTTGCACTCTTCCTGTTCATTCCTACGTAAAACTGAAAGCTGCTAGAAGCTGAAGCAGGAGGAGTGAAGAGGAGGAGCTGCTCCTCTCCACTGGCTCGGGAGAGCCTCCAGACCAGCTGGTGGAGAATCTGCAGCCTGCAACCACCTGAGCAAAGTCTGCCCACAGACTTGCCAGAAACCTGCCTCCTTCACATATACCTGCCTCAGGTATTTTGCCACCTGACTCAAAACAAAGCTCTGTTAGGAGCATGCTTCTTACCACCCAGCATTCATCACTACTTCCAGATACCATCTTCCTTCTTTGCAGCCTGGAGAAGGATGGTGGATGTCAGGGTCACTTCCAGAGGAGTAAATGTTAGCGGTGCTGGGAGCAGCTTCCCAGCATTTGGATGTGATGGTAATGAAACAAAAAGGGGGCTGCCAAGTATCGCATCTTTTTCATGTATCCTGTAATGCATACTGCTCTCTAAAGCTTCAGTTCAGAATTTCATCACAAGACAAATCGACCTTGTCTTTGATTTTATTGCATGTAACTGTTTAGAAATAACCGGGGAAAAGTAAATTTCAAACCAAATTTAAAAAGGACTAAAAAGTTTAGTGTATTTTATTGTTCACTTCTTTTGGGTACTTCAGTCTAGTAACAAAATTTATGGCATTTACAGGTACTTCAAGGGAGTGAAGTTTATAAGTAAAGATTAATGAAATTTTTGTGAGTTTTTATGTTGCTGGGTATGGCTTCTTATCTGATATTTTAACTCTAGCTAAATCAATTTTTAAGCATTTAAGCTATTTTATATTTTAAATAAAGTTATTTAACTTAGTTCTAAATAAATTAAGTTATTGAAGTTCTTTTTAAATCATGTTCAAGCTCTGACACTTCTTGAAAAGCACTGATACATGGAGATTCTCTGCAGAATTTAGTCTTCAAAATAAATTTTACTGGGATGGCAAAGAGTGCCGGTAATGGTAACGAGGAATACCACACCCTGCAAGTGGAACTGTTGGCAGTCTCATGTACCATGAGTATGGAAGTGAGAAATTTCTTATCACTACCCTCAACTCGTTACGTGCAATTTACCTTTTCCAAATTCAACTACAAAATACATAATTCTAATTTCACCTGTAAAGACGTGGTTACAAGAAGTGCATACCTGTGGCAGATGCATCAGTCATTCAAATTATTAAAGACCAGCAGGAAAGATACATTAAGAATAGCTTCATATTGTGGAGTTAATGTACAGGACTTTCACAGAGTAAGCAGTATAATAAACGTTTTCTCATCCTTGGAAGGAAAAGTTCAAAGAAGTGATCTGTTCACCAAAAGCAACCATAGGCCGTATCAGTTCACTGCAGTGGGAACCACTGGTCTGTACCAGTTGGAAGGGAAACTCCTTTCTGTGTGTATCTATTGAAGGACAACTTGATGAACTTCTCTTCTGTTCTACATTACCCAACCATGTGTAAATTGCTTTTAAACCTGGGACGTAATACGAACATGTGGGAGTTCCTGTCTTTGAAAGAAGTATGTTTAAAAGACTACTGGCTATATTCTGTATATGAAGTCTCACATGTACAAACTTCAGTGCTGCTCCTCTCACAAACCATTTGTACCTTGACCACACTGTATTTTAAAATGTGCAACTAAAAAGATGTTTACAGTGTCCTGGCTCTGTCTCCCACAACCTGTCCCTTTCATTAATCTTATAGTAAAAGTTTCTGAAACCTAGCAATATCCTTGGTATATGTATACTTTGTTGGGGCACCAACTGATTGCTTCATTACAAATTACTATTAATAAATCATTGCAAAAACTTGAAGAGTTTAATTGCATCAGAATAATGGATCTGCTATAGAGAGAATGCACAAGGGGTGAAATTTTGCTGCAAGATTGGCAACTGTTTGTCTTTAATATTAATAGATTAATTAGACAGTGCATTTGAGGCATGATTGTCTGGAAGAATTTTCTTCTCAAACGGATGCAGTGAACTCAACAGGATGAAAATTTGGTTGTCAATGGTTACTCTGTAGATCTTTGAAGAAATTTATTTTTATAATAATTTACAAAACATTGGCATCATCATTACATGTTCGAATGTGATTAAGAGTTCAGTGTGATATTTTAAAACATGCTCAAGATGTATAATGTTAATGCTCTTGAAATAAATTGTATAACATGCCTTCATAAAGTCAAGATCTCCTTTGGTCTTTCAAGAACCATATTATCCCACTGGAGATGTATGAGCCCTATGGATTTTTTTTTAAAGACTTTTTGTTAGCGGTTGAATTTGCCATGATCTAAGTGAAAGTTTCTACGGCAGCAACTGGTCTATGGAGAACTGCCTAGATGAAAAAGAGCATAGAACAAAGGAAACACCAAAAAACATGATTCTGAAACACACAGTGGTACAGCACTAAGTCAGCGCAGCTGGGAGTGTGAGCTGCTGTTCAGACTAATTGGTGATGCACTTTCCGTGTTGGAGTGATGTGTTTGAAGATAGCTACACGTGGTTGCAAAACAGAGCGCTGGCAGTGTCTACCAAATAGCAATGCTGCTATGAGAGCCATAGCAAACCTAGCCAAAGCAGCATCCCTGGCTGACCTGTGGCTAAATACATAATCACATGTTAGAGTTATAGGGAGGGTTCCTTGTGTCTGGATTGATAAAGTATAAACGTAAAATCTTTGATTTCTGAGAATTTCTTCCTGCGGCAAGAGGAGCATCACACTGGAGTAGATTATTGTCTACAGAAGCAAAGAGCAATGAGTTTAACTTATAGCACAAAAATCTCAGGTGAGACAGTGTGTTAAATTTCATAACAACAACGACCCAGTGAGGCAGCGGAAAGCAGCGGATGCAGGTTGGGACATCTCTGGAGCTGGGAAGCTCTGAGCCCATCTGCTGCCAACAGCAAAGTCAGATCTGATCCTGCTGTGGGGGAGAGGGAAGGGAGCAGATCATAACTCAGGGCTGTTCCTAGTCTTACTTTTCCATAAGTTATTTCCTTGTTCTCTGTTCTACATTTTGTTTCCATTTTGTATGTACTTCTCAACTATATGCTGCATTTAAACTTAAGCAGTGTCCTATGTCCATATAGTTGTTTGGTCCGGTTAACATGAATTGGATTATAGATTTAGGATGCAGAGCTGGATATTGCAAAATGGAACAAAAAGTACAAAAGTGCAGCACTACACTGATGTGAATTTCTTTGCAGAATATAATCCTTAGCCTGTAGCCCTGAGGAACTTGCTCTCTTCAATCTGTCAGACCTCTCATACCTTATAGTTAATTAATAATATGTTGATGCATACAGTGAGAAAAAACTGGCAGGAGCTGATTTAATCCAATATGATGCAGGCTTGCCTTTGAAATATTCCTAAAAAGCATGATACAAAGGCATGATACTTGAATAGGAAACCAGCCAGAGATGGACTCTATAGCAACAGGGCAGCTGATGGGCTTCCTTCCCCAGCTGTTAAGCTGCTGTTTTGCTAACAAAATATTTTCTAACCTCACTCTCCAGACAAGATGTTATTAAAAATGAAACTAGTTTAAGTGACAGTGGAAATGCTTATGCAGATGTTTCAAACAGCAATGAAAAGATTACTGAATTTTGTCTCTGATCTTCAAATCACCAGTTTTAATTAAGGGTAACTAGAAAAGATGAGAGGAAATAAAGTAACACGACAACCAAAGCTGCTGCGTTTTCTGAAAGAACGATCATATTACCTTTGTGGTTTCAGGAACTACTTGCAGAAGCCTTTGCCAATGGAGATCAAGTGTAGGTCTCAATTGCAAATGCATGCAAGTCATTTACATTCAGCAGTGGATTGTCCAGTTCAAATGCTAGGGCCGGGGCTACTGGCTCATTTGAAATCATTTAGCTCATTTGAAATCAATAGATCTAGAGTTGCTATAGATCTTTCTACATCTCTCCATAAGTTTTGTGGCTTTCAACTACCTCATGACTAGGAAAAAAAGGACATGCTACTTTAGTTCCAGACTTCCTCTGTCACCTTGGACAGATGTTACTACCAATGCTATGCACCACCTTCACCTTAAAAAAAATTATTTTTTCTAAGTTCTACAGAGGTGCTATGAGGATAAAATCTGATGGTAGAGCTTTGACGGTTTCAGTAAGACTCGGCAACAGATAGATGTAATGTCTGTACATAAAAAAAAAAAAAAAAAAAGACATCCCTTTCGTAGCAGGATGAAACAAGAAACACTCCAAACACTGAAGAAAAGTAAACTGATCCAGGCTGAAACAACCTATTACTAGCATTTTGGGTGCTAAACAAGGCAATGGGAAACGCAGGCTGAAATCCCCCATGTACTTCAGGTAAAGCAGGGAAGTGAACCATGGTTCCTATGCTTTGGATGACCAATTCTGGGGAGAAAAGCTTCCTTTCCAGTTAAAATGTCTATCTAAAACCTGAAAGATTTTCCTCAGTGAAACGACATGCTTTCCCTCTAAGTGCTATTCTGACAAATGAGAGTTTTCAGATCAAATTGCGTGGCTGAAACATGCCAGTCAGCTCTAGCACTCAGCTGGTGTGTGAAGGAGCCCATGTACACAGACCCATGGAGAGGAGCCTCGGTGGGGAGTTATACCACCAGCAAACTTCACTTCAGTGTCACTGGGGTTTTGGGACCCCTTTGCTTTCTCACTTGTGTTATTTCATTGGAAGTAATGCCAAAAACAAAGCACGAAGATCTAATGCAGCAGAGCAGGCGGAAACTCGGGATCAGAGTCAGTGTGTCCAGTGTGTGCCTTGTCCTGATACTACAAGGATGAGAGTCTTACTGTCCAAGACACCAAATAAGTTTATTTTACATGCTTTACTGTATTTTTATCCGTTAGCCAGTAAAGACGGATTAACTGGTAAACCTCCATCTGTTTCTAAGGGATGCTGAGCCATAAGTATTTTATACCCCCTCTAATGTCACACGTGAGTGAGAGTCCATCACCATTTCAGTTACACTAATAGGATGTTGAGAATTAATTCTTCGCTATTTGTTTCTGCATATCCAAAGGTCAGCTAAAGCCTTCAAGTCTCTTGGGCACCACTATGATGAGTATGTAGCATAAACATCTGGATTCATAAAATGAAAAGATAACACAGTGCTAAGGTAAGATCAATCTTGACATTACAGCATGGTAGCCATCGCTATGGGCAATTTGGCTTCTGATATACACTATAAGGAAAATGATATTTTTTCTTTACCTTGCCCCCTCCTGACTTTTGTCTTAGACTAAGGTTGTCATTTCTGTTTGCCATGGGTCCACCTTTTCCTTCTTTTTTGTACAATACCTAGGACAGGAACATCTAAATTTTAATGGATACTCCTAGTTACTCAGGATTGTTACTACAAGGTTGATAACAATTACATAGTCAGTCTTTTCAAGAAGGATGATTATACTTGTCATCAGGCTGCATGGAGAGAATAATGCAATTGTGCCTGCTGTTCCTGTATTGTGTAGTGGTCACTATTTTCTTATTTAATATACATGTAATGTTATACATGTAATAACATTCCAAATAATTCCAAAAGCAGTGAGAACCTGCATTAATTTCGCTTGTGATCAGAATACTAGCAGCAGTGCTTCTTAATCATTTGAATATGCAATTAAGAAAATGCATGTAACTTAAATTGGCAATGCACAGGACAAAACATGTCTTCACCCTGTCAGGACTGAGTTAAGCTTCCTTAAAGCAACATCTTTCAAGGCTGCCCAGGATTTTTCCATTTCTTTCATTCTTCTTGCTAACATATCTGCACACCTAGCCATATGGGTAGCATAAACCTTTTCAAATATCTGGTGTGCTCTTCCTGCACAGCTCAGAAAGAGAATTTGGAAAAGGTCAAATTTTGATGCTAATCCTTTCCTTTCCAGGGAACCAAGCCCGGGCTTTGACTCTGCGCTTAAAGCTCTTAGAAAGGCAGGGTAAAGGATAGGTTTAGAGTTCATGTTTAGATCTGTTTCCTTACTCTCTCAACTGTACTAGTATGATTTCATGAGCACCAAATTTAGACAAAAATCAAAAAAAATCCCTAAGTCTCTGCCAACCAATAATAATGAATGTCAGTATTTTGATACATGAAGCAGCTGGTATCTCCTACTAATATTTCAATTAGCAATATGAATGCTAATTATAAATATTTCTGTGCACTTTGGGAATTTAGAGTTGGAAGGCTTGGCTGGAGAAGAATTGGAAGTGCTAGCATTTTCTTACATAGCCTGAATACCTCTTGAAGTAGCAAGTGGACAAGATGCTATATGGATACTACTCAAGCATGTGTTCTTATCACAAACAAGATCCCAGCATTGGCTGTAGCTAAGATTTGGTACCAGTTCCCATTTTAGCCTCTTTTTTCAGTTGCTTATAACTTTGCCTCTTTCACGGGCCCCCCCTTGCCGTGGGGAAAGAGCTTGCGTGCCCTTGCGAAGTTGAGAGCTATGCTGGTGGTGGCATATGCCTCCGGTAGGGTCTCCCAAGCCAGACAGGTCTCAACTGAAGGGTCAGACAAAGTGTGTCCACGGGCAGGATGGGCTCACTAGCCTTCGGGCAACCATCCTAGGAGAAGGACAACTCTAACTCCAAACCCGGGCAGATGGAGCTCGTTTAGCCCTGTAAGGCCATCCATCTAAGAGAAGGATACTCTAACCAAACCTGCGACCTGAGGACTTCGCTGTCACTGTCCAAGCTCGCTCGGCCCTGGCAGATGAACCTCAGGTGTAAAGGGTGGGGCCAGTCTCGCGCACGCTGCGCCTCACCTAAAAAATCCACCGCGCAGGCTTGAAGGGTGTACTCACGTTTGCAAAGCCCTGTAGCGACAGGCAAGGGACGAAACGGCAGGTGGAATTGCCTATCCCGCATTGGCCTTTTCAGCCATCAGCGCGCTTGCAATAAGCGTGGGCAAAGCCCTTCCCAAATCTTCGTCCGCGAAGCCAAGCCATGATAACTTTGCAAAGCTGTAAGTGCTCATAAGTGCTTGGTCTATGGCTTTCTACTTGGAGAATAAATTTGGTTTTTGAGAATTCAGCCAAAACCTGTTTGCAGAAAAGCTGTCACTTTCACACAAGTTAATGCTTTTGAGGGGCTGAAAACTTCTAGTGCCCCAGAGAGAGATGGAAAGCTCTGTTCATGTATGTCAAACTTCTGCCCAAATTGCAGTTTGAAAATTCACTTGGCATAGGATCAGTAGAGGTTTATTAAAATTTAGTTCCTAAATGCCTGGAAATTTCAATCATAATATGCATAATATGCACATGTGAGTAAACTGAGAGCCTGCAGGTAGGTGAAAACTGAGACGAAGAGAAGAGGAGAAGGAACAAAAATGGGACTGAGTGGGAAAAGGAAACAATTTACTGAGGTATGAACCAGACTGCAAAAAGGTCCACAGTCAGCAGGTGTGTGGGAGGCTGAACTCCAGGGAGGAAATCAGCCTGGGA
The DNA here is from genome assembly GCA_009769605.1 of Bucorvus abyssinicus. Taxonomy (NCBI): domain Eukaryota; kingdom Metazoa; phylum Chordata; class Aves; order Bucerotiformes; family Bucorvidae; genus Bucorvus; species Bucorvus abyssinicus. The sequence continues at coordinate 22,454,367 of CM020028.1, forward strand.
GAGAGCCTGATACTGGAGACCGGGATTGTCCAGGGGAAGAGACTGAAGTGGTCACACTTCTAAGGGAAGGTTCACCTTTGACTTTGCCATCCCCTATGTCGTGAGTTAAATATACAGTATAGGAAAGGCACGTGGATCTTTGGCCAACCCAGGAAAGTAATGACCTTGTAGTACTTACATAGTTTTCTTGTTTGGATTTTCTTTTTCCTTCTACTGAACAGTTGCGTAGCTATTTCATGTTATCTTAACTCCTGCTGTTGCCTCGCTCTTCCCAGCAATCCCCATCTTTGATGAGGAATGCTACTCCCTGTTCCCTGTTCCTGTGCTCCCTTCCCCTTCTGCTAGATTTGCAGTCTGTCTGTGTAAAGGAGCATGAAAACTAATGCAGAGGTGTTAGAAATACTGTCATAATTGTTTGAAAAAAACTGCTAGACTTTCCAGAAGGAGAGGGGAACAGCAGGAGGGGTTTTTTTAATGTAAGTTTAATTATAATATCCAAGTAGCTCAGCACCATCAGAGTGTAAGTTGCAGCTCCCTGTTTATGATACACCTGCCAGGAGAAGTTTCAGATTTCCTTTTCCACTTCAATTTGTTCAGTTTTTATTGAACTATGAAAACACATAGCAAGGATCCTTTAAAACTAATAACTTACACCAAGAAATAAGATTAATGAAATGCTTTATAAAACAGCTTAATCAGTGACAAGGCTAAATGCTGCAGTTCACAAGTTCTGAACTTGGAAATTCACAAAATATATCATTTCTATTTACTCACACTGAATTTATGCAATTGAGACAGTAATGGTAACCTTCAATGGATGCGCAAAGACTGAATGGAAGTAGAACAAAAGAGCCAACAGATGGCACTGCATGTAATTCTTTAACATTGTTCACTAATAATTTTTTTCTCCATTATAATATCTAATTTTTTGGGTCTATTTGAGAATGCATCAATAATACTCAATTTAGTATGTCATACAATGTTTTTTCATGCCCATGAATAGAATGTCTAAAATTTTCAAGGCGAGTTTTAGCACAGCAATAAAACTTGAATGGAGTCTCAAAGTGTTTTATATCTGGAAGCTGCTTTTTTTTTCTCTCTCTCTGCTTTTCACTGACTATCAAGACTACTGCAGGAACACCTCCCAGGCATGTTATTGTAGAATGTCTGGTGGGTGCATGATAGTCTTCAGCTGAAGCTGTTATTATTGTAGGGGTGCTGGGCAGCTGTTTGGTTTGTATTATTGACTGTGTGCCAGCCTTCAAATCTGGTGGTAAACTTAGATGCCTGTTGCCAGCGGTACTATTCCCATCAGTATCCCTTGCAGGATTAGGTATTACATGCTACACAAATTGTATGGCTGCTGCAAAGCAAGTGCTCAGGAACTATGCTCTGAGATCCTGTGGTGGGCTTTGCTTAGTTTTTAACCGTACTCAAAATCACAAGGAATATCTTCTACCAAGATACCAGTGGTGTAAGTCACAGCTAAAAGACAACTAGAAGCAGGATCAGGTAAAACTCTCCAAAACAAATGGCAGCTTTATAGTATTTTAACTATAGCTCTGGGGAAAAAAAGGGGAAAAAAAGAAAAAAAAGGAGAAAAAAAGAAAAAAAAGAAGGAAGGTTGGAAACGGATGATTCCTCCCACAGACCTTTTCTGGCAACATTACATCTCCTGGAGACCACAGTACACAAAGAAAGCCAGGCTAGAGTTGTAAACTAGATGCTTTTCCCTGTTTTGCTTTTCATCAGCACTTGCTAGGTTCTCTGGTCCCATTTCCTCAGGATCTCACTCACTTCTGTTCAAAAATAAAGTGTTCTCTTCATATCTAGAAATTAAGTTCCACCTGTGGACAATAGGTGTAATGTCCTCTGACCAGTGATAAAATATATGCAAAACTTCAGGTCTCTTGTCTCTAGTTTTGTTCTGACAAACAGTTTAGGTCTCTTCCACATATACTCTCTTGAAATCTGCTTTTCTCTTCCAGACAGTGCATCCACCTAGTATATCCCTGAATGCCTTCTCCACCTGGAATAAAATACTCTGGGTTTTAATTCTGTTGCTATTATTTAGATATTGCAATAGTAGCATATTTACTATCTAAGTGAGATATTCCTGGGACAATGTATTTAAACACAAATTATTATTAAACAACTAAACCCATTTTTACACATCTAAATGAGATACCTAATTTGCATGAGTGCAGAGGTAAAATTAAGTGGGTTTGAACCTTCCTGGAAATCTGGCCAATATTTTTATTTAGGAATCTAAAAACTTAAAAAAGAATCTAACTTCAGATGCTTCCAGTTGATAGTGCTGGCCGCACATCTTCCCCCTGAAGTTGGAGAGATATGGAGGATGAAGTGGTGATACTCAGAGGATGGGAAAGATATATTCTGTCATTCTGGCAATACTGCTGTTGCCTTTTCCTACTTGTTGATATTATTGCTATAGCACACATATAATTTGGTTTCTGTTCCTCAGGAAGAGAGACACCTAGTATCAGCAGAGATCCCTTGTGCCATGAGGACGTACAACTCAGCTACCACTGGCCCTCTGGGAGGGGAAGAAGAACCCCAAGGAAAACTACAGCCATTTTGCTCAAGTTAGCAAACCTACATTTGCAGACCTGAAGAGCAATTTGTTACCCTCCTAAATCGAATAGTAAATCTAAACTTATTGATACAACAGCCATTTGGGGAAAGAAACAGATAATTGTCACAAAAATCCCAAACTTGTTCTCTGATTCAATTTAGTAATCAAAATCTAAGCTACCCATACTTAATAACAGACTACTGCTTTACAGCCAGCACTAATCTGTTGCTGAGTAGAAAGACGCTATTGCAGAGCACCAGTGACGGTGGCAGTGTGTGGCAGTGGGCTGGGGTTGGCTGGACCCTTCCAGGGGTGATGCAGCCTGTGCTGGCATGAGGGTAAAGTTTTTGCAGAGGAGAAGCAGCCTTTGACAGACCTGGACATGTGCTGCCTCTTTGGCACCCACTGGCCCACCCAGTGCAGAGCCACCAGAGATGCTTGAACCTAATCCGAGTGAGCAATGGGGTCTGTGCAAATATATTCCTCAGATTAGTACTGCTGGAGCCATGTTGTGCCAGAGATGAAAGGTGAGAAACCAGCTTCTGGGGCTGAGCGTGATGAGGGTGGGATGATGGCTGCATACCCACTGGAAGACAGTGCCTGGTGCACCATGGGGTTTGGCAGGCGCTGCTACAGGCCCCCAAACCATACCCTGTTTTTTTGACAAGGTTTGCAAGATGAGTGAAGTGAAAATTTGGGGAGTGGTTGGAGGGAGAAGGTGGAGATGTGAGAGGTGGAGAGAAAGCAATGACTGCAGGTGGTGGGGGAGCATCATCAGGAGCCGAAAATCAAAGCACAGCCTGTACAGAGGTGGAGTCAGAGGGGGTGAAGCATCTCAGTGGAGAGATGGAAGATAAACGAGGAGCAGTGGTCTGAATGCCTGCATGTCTCTCATGGTGAACAACAGTGAATCTTAATGAGGCATTTTAGTTACTACAGGAGCATGAACTTAAGGATCAAGAGCAAAAAACTGCCATTTTGCACAGTTAGTAAGTTAACCCTGGCAGCCGACACTGCTGCGCATGTTCAATGATGGAGCAGGCAGGAAAATGCCAGAGGTGGTCCACAGGAGATGCCGGAACTGCTTAGGTACCTTACTTATTTGGAAAGTGGTGATGAGAAGACATTTACTTAAAGGCTGATATTTAAAATAACAACCACTAGTTTTACAAGCATCAACTTGTACCAGTTAATAACTGTGCCAGTAAAATGTAAGGTGTTTCTAACAGCCAGCTTCTCAATCTGAAAGCCCTGACATGCAAACAAGCTACTCCTAGAATTAAAAGCTACCAGAAGCTGATGGCTAAATTCAAAATTGGCTTTAGATCAGCTTAAAATATATTCAGTTAAATCAAGGAAAACTGCTCTTTCTTCCAATTTATCCAAAGGTCCTATAGACTTCATCTGAATTGATCTGAATCCATATGACCTGCTTTAAATACAATTAAGAAATGCCTGCAGTTGGATGGGTCCTGCATCTGCCAGCAGCCGAAGCACATAAATGAACCTATGAGATGCTTGTGACTGGAATTAAGTTGGGTAAACGGGAATGTTTTTCCTCATTAAGTAAGGTGGCTGGCTGTGTGCTCATTTGGGCTGGGGAGATGGCCCACAAGACCCTGAAAATGAGGTTAAGTGGTAGTGGTGCAGAGATCTGCACGTGTCTGATGCCTTCTGTCATATGCTGATGGCTTTTAGCTGGTAGTCATATTCAAAATAGACAGACTTTTTGCATAGTGAAAAAGCAGTAACAGAGAATTGGAGAAAATTGTCTTTTTCTCATTTTGTTGACTTTTCCACACATAGCATTTTTTGTAACTGTTTAAATCTGCGAGAAAAAACACTCTCCTTATTAAAAATATGTGTGTATCTGAAGGGATACACATATCCAATATAACCTTCATTATGATGCTTCTAATTACCCAATCTGCTTCACAATAAAGTATCTAGCTGTCACCAAAATCAACACTTCTCAGTTATTAATAGATTAAGGAAAGAATGTTAATTTCTTCAAGCTCCATTTCATTTGGTCTCATTACTTTGCAAGCCAGATGGTAGCAGGGCCAGACCTGTCAGCAGGCACTGGGAGGAAGAATACACTCACTGAGTGCCAAGCTGCAACACTCGTAGCATCTGAAAGCGTGCACTCTGGGGTGGCTGCTTATGATTCCTGGGAATTATTCTGCAGAGAGCAGAAGAAATCATGAATCAATCTAATTTTGTTAGATTTTTCTCACCTCTTGCCCTATGGTACCCGACATCATCTCCAAAATAACGTCAGCTTGTGCCTCCAGCTGTGAAGGAGGTAAATCTCCGTTCAGTTTAGGTGGCCAACTAATTGCCTTTTTCCTTAAGCTGATGGATTTTACTGTCTCTTCTGAATTGGCTGAGGTGATGCCAAGTTGGAGGAGATGCTGCTGTCTACATCCAATTCGTTTGAGACTTTCTTCCGGCAATATAAGTCTTCAGACTATGAGAAAAACACTTTGTCATGATGATCAGTCAAAATGCATGCACATTCCTAGGCTTACATGGCAGTAAAACTCAGAAAGAGATGTTTTCCTCCATGTACAGCCCAGGTAAAATGGCTCTCACGCTGAAATTTTAAGGTTTTTTTTTCTCCCCTTGGAAATAAATTAAAGAATTAGAGGTTTTGAAAGAGAAAGACCATTAAAAGTTCTGAAAAAAATAAGACCATCTGTTTTCCACAAAAACTCTCCAAGATATTTACTTTTTATGAGAAAAAAAAGAAAAATTTCAATTTGACCTGAAACTAAAATTTGAGAAAGATTTTCTCAGGTTCCTTTTTATCATCTTGACACTATACAGGGAGGTTAGTTCAGAGTAACACAAGGCTGGGTCAGGTTATCTTTCCATAAAGAGGCAGAATTAAACATACAAAGGCCATTCTGGAAATATGTTCTTGAAACTTTCCATTGGTAATTCTGCCATCTCTCTGAGTGTCCTGTAGCAGTAATTTTCTATTGTTATAATTAGCAAGCTTTTCCTAAAGTCAAACCTAAATCTTTTCTGCTGCAAATTAAGCCAATGTCACCTTATTCTTCCCCATGTTGAAAAATGGATCCAGTTTTTATATTGTAAGACTATCCTATTATTTCCCTATCCTAAATGTTTTGTTCTATGTGTTAAAAGGATGTCTTATTTACAACAGGCTCAAATTTTCCAAGTCTGTTTTCATTATTGTTCCTCTATCTTGGATTTTTCTCAATCATTTTTCGAGCTCTTCCCAGCTTACCAGTGCACCCACGAATGATTTTTTCAACTTTTTCACAGTTGGGAAAAAAAAAATAATTTGAAGTAAACTGGGACATTTTATCTTTTTTTGCCCTTTGTTTTGCTGTGGGGAGGCCAAGGTCCAATTTCCCTGTCCTTCCGAAGGACAGGATGAGCAGGGCTCTGGGATGGAGTGGGGTGATGCAGGCAGGACCTTCCTGGCCCCATCCTGCTGCAGCCTGCAGCCTGGAGAGGGAGTAGGCACAGTAGCTGCTGCAAGTTGGTGAACTGGTGGTGGTAAAACTTATGGCTGACAGAGATGAAAAATGATCTGCAGGCTCTAATTATAGTTGGGTTATAGAGTTTAAATATAAAAGACTTTCACACAAACTCACGTGTATGATAGCCATATGTAATTAGATATCATAGAAGACATAGATTAATAGTAATGAAGGCCATTTTAGAAAGGCCAGCTAAAATTACCCAGAAAACAAATGGAGGGAGGAAGAATAGAGGCACTGATGGGGAATTTATCAGAAAAAAAGTCCTGTCCTTCATCTGAATAATACTGAGGGAGGGGAAGCAAGTACCAATATCAAAATGGTAATCTGCCAAGACAAAGATAATAAATCCTATAGTTTTTAGGAACTGGTACCGCACATAGTGAAAAAGAACTACTTATGCTACTATGTACAAAAAGGAGTTGCTCTTGCAACTTTGTTTTGGCCTTTGCCAAACTTATGCCAAGCTTCTCATCAAAGCAGGAAATGTCAAGTTTAAGACCTAGACTGCTGCATTTATTAAACCTGAATTTATTTCAGTAACTTCCATACTTTTTTGGTAGAGAGTCCGTAGATAGAGAAAAAGTGGATGAGCAAATCAAGGAAGGCCAGATCTTTCCTAGACTTCTCAGGCTTTGCTGCAGGGTCATAGGGCTGAAAGTTCCCCAGGCTCATATGGTCTTTTCATCATCGCCAAGGCAAAATCAGCGGTAACCATGCCTTTCCAGAGAAAGGCCACTTTAAACTGTTTAATCCGTTCTTAGAGACCTCCAGTAGTGGAGATGTTGTGGATTTCCTTGCCAATCTATTCTTATCCATTTTTATGTACACACAAATGAGGTATATATTTTAACATGTGATAAAACTTCCTTGCAGGAATTCAAGTCCATTATTTCTTTTCCTATTTACTCCTGCACAGATTTCTCTCTTCCTCACTGCACTTGTGTTGAGGACTGTTATAATTTATTCACTTGTCTCGGTTAGACAATCCTTGTTCATTTGTTCTTGCCTCGTAAATCACATTTTCTAGAGCTTGATCATCCTTGACGCTCAGCTTGTGATCCATGTCTAACATTAGCCTGAACTTCTTCACAGGGATGCATTTATTTGAAGAGCAAAGTATAGTGGTGAGGCTAGGACTTTTGCTTCAGGAGATCTAGACTATCTCTAACATCAGGGTAGACAGAATTCCTTCCCTGAAGCAAATTGCTCGTCCTCTAAATGCCTCATTTCCTTAAAAATTGGTACCATAATTTACCTTTGCTCCTACAGGGTAAGCTAAGAAGAAAACCATTAACAAATGTAGAATGTCAGCTACAAAAACATCCAAACATCCCCTATTGCTCATACAGTTCACTGCTTCTTCGTGTGTGAGGGGGACAGGGGAATTCAGGAGTGGACAGTGACAGAGGCAAGTTGGGGTGCTGCATTAGCCTCAGTTTTTCCTTCCCATGGAGAAGTTTGCAGCCAATTAATATTACCTCCAAAACAATCAACATTTAGTGGGATATCTCATGTCCAGCAGCCCAGTTTAATGGTATCAGTATTGACGAAAGGTCTGTATTTAAGATCTTCCATTTCAAAAGGGTTTATTTTCACCAAGGGAACTAGTTAAAAATGTTAAAATAATTGAAAAGCATCAGAACTGGCATGTTAGAGGGGGTTCAGATTACTATGTGTCTCAGAGACAGAAATATCCAAAACATGTATACCACTCTAGAAGTAAAAAGTTTGGAAAGAACAGCTCCAGACCTAACTGCAGACCTGAAGGTAAATAGTGGGGCTAAAAAGTAAGACTATAAGCAAAGTAAGGAAGAAATGCTCAATAAAGAAAACTAGGGTGTTAGAAAGTATTGAAATAGAATGAGACTCTCCAAAAAATGAAACTGAGTTAGATCTACCAAAAAAGATGGAAAAAAACCCTAAACCAAAACAGTAAAGGATTCACAGAATAAAAATAAAACCAAGAAGAGTTGGCTGCAATACATTGAGAGTAGGAGAGAATGATTAAAGATAGACTGGGTATGGCCCAAAGATTGATTAATACAAGTCTTCAATTTTCAATAAAGATATACTAAAAGCCTTTCCAATATTTTGAAAAAATAAATTGTAGAACAAAACTTTTTACAAGCTCATAAAATCAGGGATTGTATCAGAAGACTGGACACCAGCAAATACTGTATCTATTTTTAGGAAAGGGAGGGCAAAAGAAAAGCAATCTCAGCAATTACGCTACAGTTAATGATCATCCCAGAACACTGGAGCTCTGGAGTTTTTGAGAATAAAGTGTGAGAATGGTGTTATCGAAGACTCAGAGGTAAACAGATGAGGATTTATCAGGCCAGAAGAGAGAAATTAAGGGGCCTTGTGTCATCCCTCCCAGTAACACTGGCTGGTGTTACAGAGGAGGTACAGTGGCTGGAAGGGTGGTGGCCTGTGGTGGAACATCTCTCTCACACTGTACAAAAGAACCATCCAGAGCGGTGCTCTTTCCAGTCCTCTAGAAAGAAGATAGCATAAAATTTAGCATAAGAGTCCCACCTTTTTTCTGATATTCTAAAAGCAGCTACTGTCAGAATAAGCTAGTATCTTTCCTTAACAATTTTTCCATACAAATGACATCCAATGTCAATCGTCTAATTTATCTGATCTTCAGTAAAGCACCACAGAAGTAATTGTACAGAGCAGTGTTGGCTACAGCAGGACTTTCAGGAATGCAGGAAATTAACCAAATAGGAAATGGCAAAAGTTAATCCTGAAGGAAGAAGTGAGAAACTTGAGGGATCTTTAAGATCATCTGTAGCATGGACCTTGCTTAATATTTTCTTACTGACCCTGATATGAAAAGCAAGAGGATGTTGATGACATTTTCTGATTACATGAAATTAAATAGAATTTTCAGGGCAGGGAGGGTCATTATGACCTTGAAGACTAGATTTTAAGAACTGTCATGAAATTAATCATATAAATGGCAAAATCATGCACTATAAAACGTTTTTTTCCCCTAAAAGCTAAGATTTGAAAAATGTGGAAAGTGTAATGGATTTGGAAATATTTGAGGAAGAGCAAGGTGTGGGTATTGCAGATGATCACAACTTCCATAGAAGTGTCTGCAGTGAGGGACGTGCAGGGAAAAGGAATTGATGACTTAAAACGTACTCGGGAGAATCAGTGAGTCATCAATGTCCATCCAGGCACTGGCAAGACATTACCTAAAACACTACGGTGGGTGCAGGTGACTTCTGTGCAGAAGCAATGACTGAACATACAGCAGATACGGAGAAAGGCTACTGGGGAGACAGCTAAGGTGTAAAAGCCTGAGACCTAAATAATTTGATTTGCAAAATCTTGCAAGATACAAGCTGAGATGCAATGTGATCATCCTCTATGAGTGTAGCATGGAAGGAAGAAATCAGGAAAAAAAGAGCTGTTTAAGTTAGCAGACATTATTAGTCTATGAACAATTTGAGCTGAGGATGAACTTAGGCTGGACACTGGTGGGGTCTCCTGTCATCAGAAAAATTGTGCTCTTTAATAGTCTTCCTGCAGAAACGGCAGGAATAAAAAAACCTTCAAGTCATTCTAAGATTAAATTAGATAATTTTATGAAAAGGAGTATATGATATGACTGACTGAGTCAGCAGCAAGATAGACTTTATAATTAAGGAGGACACTTCCAATCTTTCTCTCCTATTTCTATGTGGATCAACATTCACTTTGTGGATTAATCAAACATTTTCATTTCTACTAGCAAACAAAATAAGAACAATGTAATGTCTAAATAATTCTTAGAGTTCTCATAAACAGCCCAAGGCCTTTCTACATAAAATTATAAAGAAGAATTTATGTGGTCACCATTCCTCTCCTTTAAACTACTGGATAGCCATGGAATTTGCACCTTTGATACTTAATACACTTACTTCAAATGCAGCCCATCTGTGACTTGCAAATTAGCAATTAACAGTAACAGCCTGACATCTCTAAGATGCAGTGATAAGTCTCCACAGCTGTGTAAGTGTGCTTCATATTGTGGCCTGCAGACCCAATCCTCTGGCATGCAGACAAAAGAGGCTCCTGGAGCTCAGTGTGAGTCTCTCCTTTCCTGCTCATACAAGTTTCCTACTGAATGTGCTGCCTGGGTATGGGTAAAGAGTGCATGCAGGTATGCATTAGGGAACAGCTCTATCTCCAAGTTTAGATTTCTATGGAGATGGACAGAAAGGACAACCTGAGCACTAACCTGCTTTGGAGGGATTTTATGCAATTCCTGCATTGCATACCTTCTCTTTGACCTTGGCCAAATTTCCTCAGCTGACTCCTTGTAAAATGAGTGTGAAAATTGTCCCAGCTTGTTGGGTAAGGATCAGAGGAAAAGCACATCTATGATCACAGAAAGAGGGACTTTTTTTAATACAAGAGGGCAAGTACCACATATAGTTTCATGTACACAAGTATCTCAGTAGTAGGTATAAAGATTAGATTTGTCACTACATGCCCATTAATTTAATTGTGTATTGAAATATAATGAGAGTGCAGTGAAGGATAAAATCTTAGCTCCAGAAAAGGTACCAAGAGTTTGGCTATTCACAGCAATGGGTCAGAGAATTTAACTCTAAAGTTAAAGAAAACTTTTTATAAAACCCAGACTGTGGTAAAGTCTAGATTACCTTTGTGAGGTCACTAAAGTTTAAACTACTCTGGCTTTGCCCAGACTAATCACACCTCTGTATTACCCTTCAGTTCTGCAAGAAGAACTTGACCAAAACGTTCTTAGAAAAGAGGTATCCCTCCAACTTTTCATGGGGAAGGTCAAAGCAGTGCACAAACCTTTAGAAATTCAGTGTTAAGTCCTTGGAAGTTACTTGTCCTTTCCTATTGGTTTCACATGTTTATGAGCAGCTGCTGCAGTCTGAGCCCTGGTGGACTGGGAGCATTGGAAAGCTGTGGGGCATCACAGAAAATAGATTTAGGCAGCTCTGTAGAGAACCCTGGAGCTGGAGAGTGAGGGCTGATTGCTTTATTCTGGCATGGCCTCCCTAAATAAAGAGGTTTATTCTTTCCGTCTCCTGATCCTAAATTTTCTCCCCTGGAGACCCTCAGGATTCTGAAGGATGACAGACAAGCATGTCTGCCCCAAACGTGCTGCCCCAGGCCACCACCACAGCCTGGAGTCCTACAGCAAACTCAGCTCTGCTGTTCACAGTTGTTTTCCTTTCCTGCAAAGATTAACTGTGAATCTTAATAACTTGCCTGAGACAGAGGAGGATTCTCAGTCTTCTTATTCCCAAGTAAATGTCAGCATGATTGTTAACATGGGATGAGCTCAACTACAAATCAGGTGTTTTTCCAAGCTAAAGCAAACCAAAAGATTTCAAAGGCATTGCATGCAGGTTTATAGGAGAAAATTCTTTCTGCACTTACCTCTCAACATTTAACTCCTTCATCCATTTCCTAACCCATCATCTTGGTTTTGTGATTGGAAAGAAACAAAAGGCACTGGAGAAGTCACTTCCTTAGCTCTCATCTCACCTCTCTTTCTTTCAACCCACAGCAAAACAGCAAGAAAGATGGCACAAGAAGTATTTTTCATTTGCTTTGTAATTTTGCATCAAACACGTGATGTGCTTTGCTGAGAGCATAAGACATCACTTCTGACATTAATGAGTTAAGATGAGGGAAAGAAAGCTATAAGATGCAATTGAAAGGAACTAGCTGACAAGGGCATGTGACTCAGTAACTAATCAGTTTGTCTTTATTGTAGCTGCAAAAATCAGGTCAAGTTCTGTGTCCCTTAATGTGCCTCAGCAATGCAGTCACCACCAGCCCCATACGATACTGGTGGGGTCCTCATCAAGCTATACAGACTTATTCTGAGATTTTAAATTTCTTTGTGCTGACAAGGCACATATTTCAGATGGGCCCACAGAGCCAAAAAAACAGGGGAAAAAAATAGTTTCATGTAAGAGCACTCTAGTAGCAGAGGACATATTAAAGAGTTTCAAGGATTGATCTCCTAAAATGCTTGTGTGTGGGGTATTAGCAGTGGTGACTGGGTTGTGCTTTTACAGGAACTTCCTCACAGATGATTGCTTACTTACTACTTAATGATTTCATCCATGATTACACACAAAAATCATTGCTAAAAATTCTGGTATTGGCACATATGCCAGTGGAATAGTAAATACCAATGAGACAGGACAGCCAGGTATTTTAATTAATGAAAAAATACGCACAGCCGTGCATGTGAAACAAAGACAGCTGTTGAAGGAGGAATGGGAACATAAGACTTCCTGGTAAGGCTGTAACTTGCCATGCTGAGACAGGCTGTCAGCCAAGTACTCTTCTGCCCCTTTCAGTATCTGATTTTTGCAATGCAGTGGCACAGCTTCAGAGTATCACCATTTCAGATTATACTATGGTCAGAAAAGCAGTTTCTAAAAAAACTGGAAAATTGGATTTGGATATATCTCATTGACCAGAAGTTAATCTCTTGCTTTCGGTGGAAGTGTCTGAGCACCGGGATACTGTGGAAGAGGAAGGTACCTTCTACTTCAGCTTTAACTGAAGGTGGCCTTTTTTTGGGGTCCACAGTCAGAAAGATGTTGGGTCAGAAAGGACAAACATCTCCTCTTAAAGAGGTGACACTAAGAGGAGAATGTTGATTTTGGTTTTGAACCTATTATCAGTAAGGATAATTGAAAATTCTTCGTTCATTTCTGATACCTACGTACTTCTAAGTTGGTTTGAAAGAGAATACAGAGAGGAATGATACAGCAATTTGAAAGCTGGAGAAAACAATTGAAGAACACCTTTGCAACCAGCTACCAGCAAGAAAACTAAGGTACACTGACTATAATGCATAAATATACCTTTACAAACAGAGGGTGCTGCATATTAAAAGATTGCTACAGAGCTAGTTGCTCCTTCTAGCTCTATGCTCTCTCAGTTTCTAAAAGTAGGTATAATGTTCTAAACTACAAGATACAGTATAATTTGTTCAGGACACTAGAACTAGTATTGCTATGAAATTACCAAGCCTGTTCTGTCTCTACAACCCTTTTCTGACCAACACTATCCATTTCTTGTTGGCCATTTGGGTGGGTTTGAATTTGGTAGTTGTTTTTCAATTCATACATTTTCCAGGAAGGACTTTTACTTGCTTGAAGGGGCTGATGGTGCCCCATACCCTACTCTCAAGATTGTTTAATGGTAGTATAAGCTAATGTATATATAATACTTTCAGAGATTTTCCTGATGTATGCCGCAGAAGCACAGAGAACATTTTTTTAGATGGCGAAGAGTGGCCACTTGGCCTTAGAAGAGCGCTTTGCTAGGCTCTCACGAAGCCTTTGTCTTTTCTCCCAATACCAGAATGTTCTTGGTCTTACCCACATTTTCTGCCAAAATGCTTTCAGGAAATATGAGTGTTTGTATCTTGTGACCCCCTCCAGTTTAGCACAAACTGAATCATGCTGTACAGTTCAGCTGAGTAATAAAATATAACCTGATTGGCAGGAGGTATTAGAGCGGGCCACATCATTACAGATCCTCTTTTAACCCAGTTTAACAAGTTGCTCCTGAGAAGTTATTTATTCTAGCTGTCAACATCTTGTTGTGGAGATGACAGAGATCAAATCTCTGCCAGATCTTAATCTTATTCTTCTTACTCCACCTTCAAGTATCTGAGAGCCTCCTATAAGCAATATCACTTTTTGTTAGCAAAATTATTTGTTTGACATTGATCATTTGCTGAAAGGTACAAAAATGTATTTTTTAATACCTACAACAATTATTAGCATGAGATAGGGATGGAATAAATAGGAGGCAACAGTGAATCATGGAGCATTGAAAGTCTGAATTGTTGCTATGTTGAGCAGCTGATCCATACACAAAACAAGAATGTATTCCACAATTATGAAAACTTAGCAATAGGTTCCCAGGTGCATACATGTCACAGCAGCAAATTATCAGTCAGAGACTGATGTTCTCATAGTATCCTGGGGAGACCTCACTAGCTAGCAGAGTGCCAGACCCATCTCTTTTATGAAGTAATAAGAGTTCTTTTATTATGCCTCTTGATGGTGGGAACTGGGGAGGGAAAATCTATATATTATGTCAGGCAGACTCCACCTCAACTGGAACAGTCCACTGACTTGGGAAACTCTTGTCCTGAAATGATGTAGTCTATCCTGATTTTGTCTCCTCCAGCCCTCCAGTCCTAGACAGTCGTGCAACTCTATCATGCCATGCCATTTGCATTTTACTGGACAGTGAAATTACTTGGAAATTACTTGTGTGTGTTTCCAGACTACTTTACAATAATGTTTCAAAGTATTATTAAAGCTTGAAAAATATCTGGAATCTTCTTGAAAGTAAAGTTTAGAATGTTATTTGGAATACGAGAATAATTTCTTAATTGTGGGAAGGTTAATATTTCAGGCTTAAGACACATTTGAAATAAAACATGCCACCTACTGAGTTAAAAATTATTCATTTAATATGTTATCTTCTCTTGGGTCATTTGTGAATGCTAGCACATCTCATTTCTGCAAGGAAGTCTGAAACCAAGTTTAATATCGTGTGGGTACTTAAAGGTAATAGTCCTGATTCTCATCTGAGATCACTGAGGCATGTTCTTCTAGTGACAAAAATTTTAAACTCAATGCACAGTATATTTGTGTCCGAGTGGAGCCAGGTGATGTATTTGAAGGTATTCACAAAAGCATGCAAATATTGCCTCTGGTGGGGAGAGAGATGGCCTAATCAGCTCTGCATCTAATTCGCTGTTTCAGACAATCAGTATGTTCCAGCAGTCAGCACAACTGCATGTGCCCAAGGGGGACTAGGTGCTGCCTATGCTGAGCCATCCTGAACACTCAGGCCGAGCTTGTCCAGCCTTGCTGACCAGAACTAGAACCGGTGTTGAAAACATCTTTCTTACTAAAAGAAAGTGAAACTCTTCTCTATTGACTGATGCATTTCCTGCAGGGCTGTACCTCCAGGACAACATGCCAGGCACTCCCCATTGCGTCATCTCAAGCATATTCAGCTGTTTATAGAAAGGAGGCAAATTCATGGTTTTCTCTTCAGGAAGCTTCCTTGCTAATTCTACAAAGTCTGGATCTCCCACATCTGTTCAGTGCAATTTCTGCTTTACTGAATCATGATGTAAGTAGAAGAGAAAAAAAAAGCAATTGTGCCTTCTCTCTCCCTCTTCTCACAGGCAACTAACAACTAATACAAACAAGTATAATTTTTAAGATTTTCTCCTCCAAAACTGAGTTTGACAGATGTATCTCTTCTGGAAATCCCAATTTGTCAGAGTACCTCTTCCCCACAGCTGTATTTTTTATATATTGAGAGGATCTTGAAACTTACCCCTTCATTTCTTATTATGCCTATTCATTGCTTTTATTTTGGGATCTTTTATTATAGAGACTAGAATTTTTGTGTGTAAAAGTGTCACTTTCCGATTCTCTTTGCATGGGTTAGCTTTCTGCAATGATCTTAACAAAGTCTGTTTTCAAACACATATGAAAAAATCTCTATCACTGCTCGTCATTCCTCTTATCTCCTCCTTATTACAGCAGAGTGTTATATGTTACATTATTTTTTCCCTCTAATTAATGAATTAATTTGGCTTAATATTTTGAAGTAGTTATTTAGGAAAGTGAACAGCCTTGAAGTTCTTACTACAACATTAATTTCTACATTTCTTTGGATGGCTTCCTTTGCAATTTCATTGCTGCTTTTATGTAAAGAAATAAAAAAAAACTTAATTGGTTTGTATACTGAACAAGCAGGAAGCCTGCCCTTTTTTACCATAGGAATATTTTTGAGAAATATATTGATTTCTCTCATTTTTGGAATTGTAGATGTAAGCTATGTGGATCATTTTATGGTGCGTATCTATTTCTGGCATTCCTGCAGAAATTTGTGATTTCAGAGCAAAACTTTTCTGTCTAAATGGGTGGAGACATTATGCTGGAAAGCTGGTTGTGAAATGATGTACATTTAAAGAAAAATTTTCTCTTAAAGGAGTTTGACTAATAAAAGTTATTTCCCATGTATTTATCTTACATTTGGATTCTGTGGTATCCAGTAATGCTCAAATCTAGATCTGCTGCTTGGCAGAAGACTGCCCTGAAAGCAAGCTGTGAAGCAGGTACGATGGGACCAGCCCTGTTGTCCTACTGGGGTGAGTCACTGTGCTCCAGAAAACGCATGCCTCAGGGAGGAAACCGGAATGACACACTCTTGGGAAAATACATTCTGGGGCGTGGCTCTTGCTCTAAGGATGGCTAGTGAATTTAATGTAGACAAGTCATGGGTCAGTTATTTCATTGGTGGGCAACATGGTAAAAGCTGTGGAACTGAAGTTATAAGTGAGTTGTTATGTATGAAAACCTTGGTCATTCTGTAGTTATAATGGTGGTGTAGCTGGGTATTAGGGCTGTGCCCCTGTGCACACTTCAGACATTAATTCCCTGGGTAGTCAGGAACCCTGCAGCCAGTCATTTGCCTCAGTGAGACAACGGGCTGCTTTGAGACAGAGGACTGGTTTGATATGGGTGATCGACATAGCTCCTGGACAGCAAAGTGTTTTGACTGATTGTACCAGGAACTCTCCAGATGGGAATTTCAGGCAATGCTGGAGATTTTCCCCAGGCAACAGTTTGTATGCTGAGATGTGTGATTCCTGGCTGGAGTGACCTGGAGATGCCCAGGCTGTTTCTGCTGTAGAACTGATACATGTACATAGATGAGACACTTGGAAATAGAAGGAATTGTTCCTGCAGCTACAGAAATAGTCACATAACTGCTTTTTTGCATGTAGTTAAGATATTTAAGAGTTGTTTTGTCTGTAGTTGAGATAATCATGTGCTGCAGTGGTCACGTAGGACCATGAGCCAGATGAGAACTGAGCAGAGCAGCAGCTCCAGGATTCTCAACCCACCCAAAGACACTGCTGCAAGGACTCCTGCAGCAGAGACTCCTGTCACCACCAGACAGCAGCTGGCAGTCATGTTGCAGAGAACTGATTCCTTATGCAAGTGTTGTTGTACACTGAAGAAATTAAGCTCAAGTTAGGAAAAAATACATAGAAGGAGCTTGGACTTTTGTTTGCAAATCTGAATATATCTAAATGAGGGAATCTCATATCTGAATAATTGCACTATACAAGTTAATCTTATATGATCTTTGCACAGGGCTTTATCTTGACACCCTTGCTCAGGCAAAAGAAATTTTCTTTAACTAAAGATTGAGAAGTACTTTGAAGATATATTGCTGTATTGAAAATGTGAAATGTTCACTGTGCATTTGGAGCATGGGTTTCAAACTCTGACCTAATTCTTGCCTACACGTATACCACAAACGTACTGAAAAACTGAAAGTTTATCTTTTGATCTCCAACTCTGCCTAATTAGGACATAAGTCTTGTTTTCAGTAATAAAAAGAAAACATTCCATAAGAGAAAACTGGTTTTCATTTTGTTTTCATGTGTGAAGTTAAACCTGTAGAATACCCTTGCAAAAATGTCTAAAGCTAAATTAAAATTAGATTTGCCATGTCCATAAACTCTCACAACAGCATCTTTGTCATACTGTACTAATGAAAGATGAATAAGCAATATACCTATTACTAGGAAAATATGGCTTAGAGTTCCTGCCTTTGAACCACAGAAAGGTGTTTGGCTAAAATTCCAGCAAAGTAAATAATGCATCAATAATGTTTTCAATGTTTCCTTAGGTTACTTATGCAAAACAAACAAAAGGTTTACTTAACGTCGGCATAACTATTCCCGCTATTAGTTTTGATCAATTGCTTTGTGGTCATGTTCATTAGACAGCCTAATCTGAACCTCAATTAGATTTTATCCCTTTAAAAGACAAAGCAGAATCCCAAGCCATTAATTAAAGAGTCTGACTACAGTTGGTTACAAGATGGATGTTACATACCCGTTACTGATGACTCAACTCAGCAAAACAGAGCACTTTAGTTTTAAGAGGCAACTATTCTAGCAGTAATTGAATGCAAACTTTTGCTCTGGTGCAGCTGGAGAAAAGGAAATCATTCCACATGTGGATTTGTGAAGCCATGAAATGGTAATAAGAACCATGTGAATAAGCTGGATTTACATAGGACAAACTGCAAGCATGAAGAAAATGTTTTATATAGGGGAGGATGATTAATATACATACCTGCACCACTTATCTGCTATATCACTTCTTTCAGACACTGAAAAACATTTAATACTTAGTCTTCAGACCCACTGTATCTAATGCTGCACTATCCTAACGGCAAAAACCAATTTATAGTACCTGAGAAATCAAAAGTTCATTACTTACTGCAGCTAAAAAACTACAGGTCAGCTAGAACATTAATGCATGTTTCCAGACAGAAGCTCTACCTCTGCAAATGTAAGAAAACAGTCTCCAGGTAAATAAATATAATCTATTACTTACTACATGATTCATTACTTCTGCAAATGCTCCCTCATTGCACTCCATGGATGTCCCCCAGCCCTTGCTTTGTGGTAGGCTGCTCCCCCATGCTGTCCAAAGTGTAGGATGCACATTCCCCTTCCAGCTATGAGTAAGTCTGTATTCTTGGTCCCTTGCTTCTCAAAACACAGAAAAAAAAACTTAAAAGAGTTGCTGATCTTTAAGATCTTCTATCATCAGGCCAGACAATAAGCTGTACTCAACCATGCACAAGACCATGTAATACCAAGTGCTCAAAGTTTAGGTCTCTGCTTCTCCAAAGATTATCTACACGACCATGGAAAATATCAAAGGGAACTTAAGTAGCTGATTTTGAAGGCAGGTAAAACTTGGGACCTCTAATGTATGAAA
This sequence comes from Bucorvus abyssinicus, assembly GCA_009769605.1. NCBI lineage: Eukaryota > Metazoa > Chordata > Aves > Bucerotiformes > Bucorvidae > Bucorvus > Bucorvus abyssinicus. The sequence goes on from CM020028.1 coordinate 22,473,335, forward strand.
CCTGAGTTTGAAACTTGAGAAATATGAGTATTTCTCAAACTTCTAGGGGTCCTATAAGGCTCTTAGCTGCTGTGGTAACTTGGGAGAAGCACAAAATGTGAGGTGGAAGGTAAAGGTGAAATCTGGATGCAGTAACAAAAGTTTTAAACAGAATAACCATGTGGGTAAAGGAATTTTTTTTTAATTAAAAGAAAAAAATTCAGGATTTTTAAAATGCAGGACCCACTGAGGCTTTCATCTGGTGTCTATTTGAGCATGTTTCCCTTTCCATGAGTTTGTAATAGTAAGACTGTTACCTAAAAAAAGAAGAAAAAGCTGCTCATTTTGCGGGAAACATATATTGCAGACCTTGGCAATATGGGCCTGCAGCTTTACCAGTCATCTCAGCATGTAGCCAGAGCTGCTAACTCAGCTATAAGAGAGCCAAAGCACACAGAGAGACTTTTTTTAATTAGCTTATTGTCCATTATTAATAGGAAACCCACAGAAAATAAAAAATACAAATTTTAGATAAACACAAAAGCCTATTTTTAGTCTGTGAGATATATGAGAAGAAGGTACATTGCAGCCACAGGAGGTTATCTTCCATTTCTCTGAAGTTTTCATCATAAGTTTACCTATACATCTGTCTGCTAGGGTTTTATCTGCCAGAAATGCTCTCTGGCACTACCAAATCTTGCCCTTGTACTAGGCTAAGGGTATGGCAAACAAAAGCCTTGCACTTAGCTTGAGGAAAGTTTGTCTGATGTACCCGTCCTCTAGGATGAGATTGAAAATTAAAAAAAGAGCTGGGTTCTCCCATGATAACCAAACAGAGCAAAGAAGTCAGGAAAATATGGGACCACCATCAAGAAAAGCAACAAATCTAAATACAAAATTGAAAGGTCATAGCAAGGACAGGCTCTGATTCAGAGCAATAATACCAGCAGAAGGAGTCAGAATTTAATAAATAATACTTTTTTCTTCTTGTAATGATTTTCATACAGATATTCATAGACCATTGAAAATCCTAGATATCAAACCTCTGGATCAGATCTTTCTGAGAGTAAGCAAAAGCTGAGCTAAAAGCACTGGGGCAAACCATCATCTTCATGAGGTTGTCTTTGCTGGGTGTTTTCAGCAGACAAGTGGCAGAGAAAATTATGCCCAGATTTGTATGCAATTCATCATTGAAGATCAGAGACACTTTAAGGAAATTCACCCATGAATAGGAGGGAAAAAGGGAAAATGCTCCTAGTTTTGTTGGTTGTGGGGACTCTGCAGAATTTGCAATGGAACATGTAGTGGGTTTTTGTTTTTTGATAAATAGCTTTCTTGCTGAAAAATCTTTAAACCAAAATATGGGAAGAGATCTGCATTTTAGCTTATAAAAAGAAAAGAGTATTTACATTAACAGCACAAAAATTTCAATGTTACTAATCTAAGAAAAGTACATGCTGGATTTTCAGTTCAAAAGTACTTCTATACTGACATTTAATTTATTTAAAAAACAGAATTCAAAAGCAAAATTAAATCTTTGAAACTACATAAATGACAGCTACACCTGAATTATTGCTTCATGAAAATTATCAATTTTCAAAATTTCTGAATCTTTTTAGGAAAAAAAATAATCTCTCCTCTTTATTCATTGAGTGCTTTTGAATGGAATAGTGAAGACAATTATAGGGGTGCTTTGCCTGTGATTAAACATATTTCCTAGAGGAGCTCAATCCTACTTGAAAATAAGAAAATTAAGCATTTGATTGAATATTCATTAAATTAAATGAGCATTTCCCCATTGATTTTAGTGTGTTATATATCATGTACAATATGAAGGACTTCACTTCCAGAAATGCAGATGTATAGTTGCATGTTTAAACAAGCATAGGCAAGTAACTGCAAACTGTTCCACCAATCATGTTTACAGATTGTCCTTCGAGTCTTGCAGACTTTTACACATATTTGAAGATTATATTTATATAGATATGCCTATCAAGCATATAGATGGAAAGGAAAAGAAAATTTTTATATATTTTGGGCTGCATCTTCAGAGCAAATATACTTTTCTACCCTCTAAGGAACACCAAAATGAACCCACAGGTTTGTAACAGCCTAGATTTGCTTGGGTTTTTTGATATATTGCTGCCTACTTGCTCATTAGACAACCTTCCTCTTCCTAATTTATCACTTTAACATCAGATTTAGCACAAAGAACCAGCCTGCAAAAGGTAAAAAAAAGAAAATTATAAATTATACTGACCAGTTCACATTAGTGTGAGTGTTAGCAACACCAAGGTGTTTCTATTTATCACCATTTGCTTTGATGGGGCACCAAACATTTCATTTATCATTTGATTCCTTTCAATTAATTCTTCTTGGGAAGAAGTACAATCAGCATTATTTAGTTAGGATTGTGTTTGCCCAACAGGTTTTGTAAAGTCCATTAAAAGAAAAGAATTGTTACATGTTTGTGCATTGGGTCTAGAGTTTTCCTCCACTATCTATCTACCTACTTTGTGATTTAAAAACACTATATTTTTTTTTTTATTGTTGCAGGAAGCCAACACAGATTTAGGTATTTAAGCTTAAAAACAATAGCAAAATTATATGATTATTTTCTTTCTAATTTCAAGGTAACACATTCGGTCTGGAATAACAGCCAATTTGAAAATCTTCTACCAAAGAATATTGCTGTGTGCCTTACTGTTTGAGTTTAGGTTTTGGCGAGCTGGGGATTGTGTTGTTTGGAGTTTTTTCTCAATTTTGGAAGCATTGGGAATCCTCAACAAAGATGGGGGTTACATGATTCGAAATAAGAAATAAAAAGACAAAATTAACTGAAGTGTTGCACACCCTGCTTAGGCGCACTGAGTCATTATAGATAATAATATAGATCTGAGAGGAAATGGTCAGTGACCTGTTGCACCACTTAGACGCACTCAAGTCTATGGGGCCAGATGGGATCCAACCAAGAGTAGTGAGGGAGCTGGCAGAAGTGCTCACCAAGCCAATTTCCATCATTTACCAGCAGTCCTGGCTAACAGGGAAGGTACCGATTGTCTGGAGGTCAGCAAGTGTGACACCCATCTACAGGAAGGGCCAGAAGAAGGATCCAGGGAACTACAGGCCTGTCAGACTGACCTTGGTGCTGGGCAAGGTTATGGAGCAGATCATCCTGAGTGTCATCATGCGGCATGCACAGGATAGTCAGGTGATCAGGTCCAGTCAGCATGGGTTTATGAAAGGCAGGTCCTGTTTGACTAACTTGATCTCCTTCTATGACAAGGTGACCTGCCTAGTGGATGACAGAAGAGCTGTGGATGCTGTCTACCTAGACTTTAGTAAGGCCTTTGACACTGTTTCCCACAGCATTCTCCTGGAGAAACTGGCTGCCTATGGCTTGGATGAGTGCACTCTCTGTTGGATAAAACACTGGCTGGATGGGTGGGCACAGAAAGTGGTGGAGAATGGAGTTAAATCCAGTTGGCGGGCAATCACCAGTGGTGTCCCCCAGGGTTCAGTATCAGGGCCTGCTCTCTTCAACATCTTTATCAATGATCTGGATGAGGGGATCGAGCGCACCCTCAGGAAGTTTGCAGATGACACCAAGTTGGGTGGGTGTGTTGATCTGCTTGAAAGTCAGAGGCTCTACAGAGGGATCTGGACAGGCTGGATCGATGGACTGAGGTCAACTGTATGAGGTTCAATAAGACTAAGTGCTGGGTCCTGCACTTGGGCCACAACAACCCCCTGAAGTGCTACAGGCTTGGGAAGAGTGGCTGGAAAACTGCACAGCAGAAAAGGACCTGGGGGTGCTGGTTGACAGCTGACTGAATATGAGCCAGCAGTGTGCCCAGGTGGCCAAGAAGGCCAATGGCATCCTGACTTGTATCAGCAATAGTATGGCCAGCAGGAACAGGACAGTGATTGTCCCCCTGCACTCAGTGCTGGTGAGGCCACACCTTGAATACTGCGTTCAGTTTTGGGCCCCTCACTACAAGAAGGACGTTGAGGTGGTGGAGTGTGTCCAGAGAAGGGCAACAAAGCTCGTGAAGGGTGTAGAGAACTTATCTTATGAGGAGCAGCTGAGGAAACTGGGATTGTTTAGTCTGGAGGAGGCTCAGGGGAGACCTTATCGCTCTCTACAACTACCTGAAAGGAGGTTGTAGGCAGGTGGGGGTCGGTCTCTTCTCCCATGTTATGAATGACAGGATGAGAGGAAACAGTCTTAAGTTGTGTCAGGGGAAATTTAGGTTGGATATCAGGAAAAAATTTCTTTACACAGAGGGTCATTAAGCATTGGAACAGGTTGTCCAGGGAGGTGGTGGAGTCCCGTTTCCTGGAAGTGTTTAAAAGACGTGTGGATGTGGTGCTGAGGGACACAGTTTAGGGACCCTGGCAGTGCAGGGTGAACGGTTGGACTCGATGATCTTAAAGGTCTCTTCCAAACAGATGATTCTGTGATTCTGTGATGCTGTACCTCAGCCCTGCTGTGACTTTGAGCCTTACTCTTTAAGTATCAGAGGATGCAATATGGTGAATAAATACAGAAATGGTGTCCAGAAGGATGCTGTAACAGTCAAATGTCAGATGTAAATTTACAGGTGTGAGTTGATACATCGCTAATGAGTTGATCTTACTTTCAGTGACAAATTCCTTTGCTGTTTCTGGATTTCTGGTTTCTCCCCAGTCCTGGGCACATGGAGGTTTAAAACTATTGAAAAGGAGGAGATCTATACTGTGTCCAGTTCTGGGTTTCCCAGGTCAAGAAAGACAAGGAACTACTGGAAAGAGTACAGCAAAGGGCTACAAAAATGATTAGGGGACTGGAACATCTCTCTGACGAGGAAAGGATGAGGGCTCTGAGTCTGTTTAGCCTGGAGAAGACTGCTCTAGCAGGGGGAGTGAACTAGAAGATCTCCAGAGGGCACTTCTAAACCCTGACATTTTGTGATTCCGTGATTCTGCAAGATCTGCCCCTGAAAGTTTGTTGACAATAATGAATCCGTAAGTTTGAGAGTCCAGAACAAATCCCACTAAAGCAACAGGGACATTCCTCATCTCTCAGTATTTGAATCACTACACTTGGAGGAAGAGGACTTTGACTTCTACAAGACTTTTAACTTCTCTAAAATTTTTCATTTGACCCTCCTTGAGAGGAGATGGGCAAGGTCTTCCTGTGTGCCATTTTCTGTTGCATGTTATTCACTTGGTAATCCCTGCAGTTAAAGACTTCTCTGTTTCAGTTACCCCCAGCTAAAAATGATGACAAGAATGCTGATAGGCTTAGCAGGGAGCTTTGAGAACCGCGGATGTAGAGCACTGTGTTTTACACTACTTCGTGAGACACATGCCACTCCTTTAGCTTCAGAAACCTCTGACTTTCTCTGAGTAGAGAAGACAGACAGGAAAAAAAATCATATTCAATGGTAAGAAATAAAAACAGTTTTTACAGCATTTTAAAAGAGGAATTGTACAAGGATGCCCCTAAAGTAAGAAGTCTGTAAAAATTCCTGCCCCCCACCACAACAGTCACACAGCTCCATCAACCATTTCTGTGCTGCAAAAGCTTCTGGCAGCTAAGGATGTTTCTACTTGCCTCCAGGAGTCCTGTCTGTGACAGAACACCAACCAATGGAAAAGAGCATAAACTGCACCCTCTTAGCCTTTCTAAATAATTAGAAAAGTGTCCTGAGTAGAAGTCAGAAATATATCTGCCTCTATGTTTTGTACATTTGCAAAACAGGGACTCACAGGGGCACAGCAGGACAGCTAGGACTCCATCTGTTGTGCAGAGCTATGGTTCTTTTTTCTGCAAGGTGTACAAGAAACAATCAACACTTAATTAGAAAAGAATAATATGACCTTCACTTTAAAATATGCATTAGTCTGCCTAAGAAACTGTAGCTTGGTGTCCTCAGCCTCAGCAGCCAGTAGTAATGAGAAAAGAAAATAGTCAAAGGAATATCCAGAGCCTGACATCACGTCCCTGCACTGCCTCAAACATCTTGAAGGATCGCATGGAAGCCACAGTGTTTTATTATCATCTGTTAAACGGTGCTCCCCTAAGCGATAGGGGTGATGCGAAAACCAAAGCCTCTGCAGCATTCTGTGCCTTAGAATGTGTGGAGGACAGGGCCAATTTATACAAAAAACCAAGTTCCCCTTCGAATATCAGTTTGAAGGTGTTTGGAAAGGCAGATTCAGCTTCTTTAAATGGTACGTAGATATTCAATGGTTTTTACAAAAGTGTCTAACTATGTCATAGTCAAACTTAGGTGCCACCACCTTATATGATACCCAGTCCTTACCTGCAAAATACTATGAGGATTTGCAGAATCTCCCTCTTCCCAGGGAGACACCAGCTGTGTCACGGTTTCATCCTTATGCTACCCCAAGACAGCCTCCAGGATACCACTCGGCTCACTGCCAGGTCACCCTGCCTACCTCAGGCCTTTGATGTGATGTTCCCAACACAAAACAGAACTAGCCAAATGTACAGTCAAAACTCTTGTGCTCTTGGCAGTGAGGGAGGACGTTAAGGACAGGGAGAAGGAAGAGGCAGGCAGGTATTGAGAAAAGATATAGGGATTTTTGTTGATTATACATGTTAGACTTTCTAAGGTACCTGGCCAGAATGGTGGTGCAAGCTGTGATTGTGGTAGACAAAGAGAATCCATATGTTGAGACCCGGGATTGCTATAAGGCACAATTTGCCAAACATTCCCCATCACAAGTAGTGAACATGCTTCTGACCAGAGTTTTTTCACACTTTCCTTCTCCAAAGGGCAGCATCTGGGCTTTAGAATGCTATCATAAGGGCTTTCTTTTGGAGTACAATGATGTGCAGCATAGCAGTAGTTTAGACATTAAAACTGGAAGGCTCTTAGACACGAGGAAAAATACCAAGGGAAAGAACAAGTGCAATTAATAAAACATAAAACATTTGCTCCATAAAAATCTAGAATATCATCACTACTGCTTCAAATTAGTTGAAGAGTAATTATCCCCAAGATGTTCTGGCACCTCCTACATCTTGCTTGCAAAAGTTTGACAAAACAGGAAAGACCTGATAAAGATAAGGATATTCAAACTCCTTTGGATTAATAAATGGAAAAGAACTCAAATAAACTCTTTTAAGTGACAATACAACCAAAATTGGACAGCATTGGTTATCTGTGCAGAGAATGTTCACACGTGAGTATCTGAACTGCAGTGAAGTTGACCTTGCATAATTTCATCTGATAGAAAAGAATATTAACATTCCAATCTATCTCAAATATTGTCATTGCCTACTTTTAATAAACAGTATAAACCTAGTGGAAGAGTCCAGGTGATTGTTTATGTGAGTAAGTGCCTGACTTGCTGAAATTGTGCTGCTTTTTGTGCTGAGGTGATGTAGGCAGAAAATTTATTAACCAGTTTCAGGAGCGTAGGAATGCTTTGCGAACAGGGTGGGAAAAAAAGTCCTTATGAAGCTTTGTTTTAAAGAAAGTCTCCTTATGAGATTTGTAACATGGGATTCAATATGACAAATATTTCAACTGATTATCTGTGATAAGGGAAGAAGAGCACCTCTATGTCCCAGTGGTGTAAAGGTAGCAGAGAAGTCAAGGTTAAGATTGTCTTTGAGGCATATTCCTCCTTGGCTAGACCGGGTGAGGCTTACTGGAGACAGCAAGTGTGTGCCCTGGGGAGGGGCAAAGGTTGTGATTTCTACAGCCCTTCAGGCCACTCAGTGATTGTCAGGTATAGCACAGATATCTCTTCCTTGCTCAAGATGAAAAGGAGCAGGGGAGGAGGATGTGCTGAGAGAGTGAAAGGAAAGAAAGATGGGTTGCTGGATGCCCTTCCCTCCCACCAGATCCTGAGAACAAGAATACTGTGCTCTACACTGTGCTAAAACATGACATTTATACTTAAGCACTTTAAACAGTCCCCTGAGCTATGTTGAGGGTGCAGAACAGCTGTATGTATAATTAAGTAAAGCTAATTACAATAAATTAACTAGAAAATCAGTCAGAGCTTTTATTCCTAAAAGTTCTGTTGTTGTTGCCAGAGTTGAAACTGCTGCAGGGCAAGAAGCTGGGCCACCACAGATTGTCAGAGATCTAGTCACTTAATTTTTTCTTTAAAACAAAATTGGTAACTGGGAAATGTTGGAGTAATGGGGAGGGTGTTCATGTGCCTAAATTTTATCTGCAAATTTAGAAACTAGACGAGGAGGCTGATCTCTCTAGGATAACTGTAGAGCTGAGGTACATGCCTTCTCTTTCTCTTGGCTACAGAAGACTTCTTGAGTGCTTGAGTTGGCACCAGAACATGGTGCGAACGTTTCCTTTGCCCATCTACCCAGCCATGTCTGCTCAGCTCTATTCTGAAACTGTAACAGGTGCAAGCTCTGCTTTTGAACAGGACACACGGTCCAGTGAAAATGTAGTCCGGCTCCATGAAAGTCAGAAAAGTTATACAAATACGCTGTTAGTGAGTCCTGTCAAAGAGCAGGATTTGCCTACCCATTTATTGAGATTCCTGTTTCATGTTGTGCCAGCGAAAAAGAGGCAACATGCCAGGAGAGAGCTCGATTTTGTTGTAACTGGTGGAGAATGTAATGTAACTGGATGAACGGGAGATACTTTGGATTTACGGTGGCAGAGCTACCTTGAGGATCAACTCCAGAGAGAACAACGTATGGTATTGGTTGCAAACCTTTTACAGAGAAAAGTGTTGAGCAGATTTTGGCTCTAGCTGAGGAAATGTGTGAGGCTCAAATCTCTGGAGTCAGGGTAAACACACTGGGAAAGTGTTGTAGTTTGCCTTTTTCTTACACTCTTCCCAGATCATCGGCTGCTGTCCATTCTCAGAAACAGGATACCAGGCTGGAAAGACCTCTGATCTCACCTAATACAAGTATGATGATAGCACAATCTGCTCCTTCAGTTGCAGGATATATTCAGGAAGGAGCAAATTGTGGTTCAGCTGGCACATAGCAAAAAGATGCCAAAGGCTGTGAGAATTCCTCCTGTGTCTCAGTGCTGGATGCTGGAGTTAAAGACCAGATTGTGAGAGGGAGAGCAATCTTTCTTTGCAGAGTAATGACTTTGTGCAAGGCAAAAGGAATCAAATTGGCAGAAGCTTTGATTTTGCCTTCTCCTCACAACAAGGCAGTTCCCAGTGCCGGAGAATATAGACTGCTCTGTGCATCACTGCCTCAAAGTGCTTGCTTTTCTCCAAGCCTCTCCTGGAACAGTGCAAAAAGATACCCCTCCATTGCCCAAAATTGGGGCAAAAGCTGGAGTCAGTCAAAAATACCATTGAAAACTACATTTAATTCATCTGTATTTGCCTTATTGCATAACAAGGGATGTCACTACAATAAAGATTTTTGAGAATAAAAATGATTCGGTAACTAACTGTAATGGACTTGGTTTAAGGGGATGTGTAATACAATCCACACAGTCTGAGAAATTATTCTGATCAGAAGGCTTTAAGGAATGTTTCTGAGAACCAAGGTGAGTTAAAGTTTGACCTTCTTTTTAATATTGTTTTTCTTGACACTTTCTCTTATATATACACTTGTTTTCAGGTTTCAGGAATGAACTTCATTGATCCTGCTTTGGGAGATCAGTCATAGTGGTAAACAGCAAGTCTCTGTGATTTATGACTGGGCTTGCTGATAGTACCTTAGAGATGTCTGAGCACCTGCAGCTGGAGATCCAGCTTTAGGAACCAGGAATTTAAGCCTTTCAGGTATAGCTTTCCCAGCCATGCTCATTTGTGAGATGAAAACAAATCAGATGAGACAGCGATTATTACCGGTGATGCTGACCATCATTCCGCCCATGAGAAACAACTTTTTTTGGTTTTATAATATTCTTCAACACCCCCTTCCCCCATGCCATCCCTGATCAGCCCTTTAGTAAAAGCCAAACATGCAGGATTTCTAAGAACATCAATAAGAATGAAGGGAAAATGTCAGGAACTACTGTGAATGATATAGACTTGACAAAATTACTAGAAAATTTTTTTAGTTGGTGAAGTATTCAGACCAGTCAAAAGTGGCTTTGTTGTTGTTGTTGTATTGACTCACAATGTGATTTCAAACCAGCTACCCCAAGAACACAGCTACTGTGTGCAAGACCTGGTTAGTCATCCTAAATGGCAGCAATGCTAAGTAAAGCTGTGTTTGGCCATGCTACAGATAAACCTGTCAGTGACATGGAAGACTGAGTCAGGAAAGACTTTCTGTAAACTCCAAGCTTTAAATTCAGCCATTTTCACTGCAAATGAAGTGATGCAAAGATAAATTTGGCTATACAGGGCTAGATGTTGCCATGATATTGTTAGAAAGGGCTGTGCTACTCTGGCAGCTTCACTTCCGGCTGCACAGCATGGAGCAGAGTGCTAAGGAGGAAGTCTACCAGCTTCTGAGCCGCTGCTAAATCTGTCTTTTGGTGCTGGTGAAAAACTTCAGCATCTCTAAGGTTATAAGCTCATTTGTAACATTACATCCTTTGAAATGAACACAGCAGCAGCAGCTAACAATGGCGGGGAAAACCCTGCAGGTAAATGGCACATTTGAATTGATCGAGATCCACTTAATAAGGCATTGAAAACATGCCACTATTCATTAGCAGTGATTGAAGGCAAAGACTTTTAAGGCCAGGAGGAATCATTATGATTTGATAGTCTGACCTCCATGGACCAGAGGACTCCTTTGGCAAAAGACCAACAGAGGTGTTTCAGCTAGGGCGTATTTCTAGGAAAGAAAGCATAACCTTATTTTTTAAAAAGCCTTTGAAAGAAGAGCCATCTCAGTCCTTCATAATGCGTTCCAATCACTAATCACACTGAGCAGTAATCTGTACTCTACTACTCTTACTAATCTCTACTAATCATAGACATTAGGAGTAAGATTCAACCATCTTTAGGCACCTGCAGTAAAGGTCTGCAACTGTGCTAGTCACACTAGATGCCTTTCACAGACAGTGGAGCAAATAGAAACTTTAAGGGAATGATTCATCTAACCCATTTTAGACATCTACTTTAGACTGAGATGAATTGTGCTTTACAATCCACTGAGAGTATTGCTTAGATCTGTATTGACACACAGAGCTTCTAGATGGAACAGCTCAGATAGAGACATCTATATTTAGCCCGATGAATCCTACCATCATGCATGACTTCTTTCTGCTGAAGAGTTTGGCCTTTCCCAGATAGATTCTTTTGGACTATAAGCAAAGTATCCCTTAGCCCTGCCCTTGTTAATGGAAACATAACAGGATCCCCTAGTATTTGACTTGTTTCCTAATACTTTAAAATATTCTTACAGTCTTCAAATTTTCAGTTTCTGTCTTGGACTGTAAACATCAGAACCGGACACAATATTAGAGATCTGATCATATATCAGGATGGTAAATATTGCAGTAGTAGGAACAACAGCACATGACCAGCTGTACTAGGTCAGACCCAAGGTCTGCCTAGATAAATGGCTTGTCTTCGACCATGATGTGTAGTGGCTGATTTGGGGAAAGTTTAAAAAAGGAAAGAAGTGAGTGATATTTTCTGGACTCCTCTACCAGCCTCCAGCTTTATGACAAATACAGACACTTCTGTGCTCAAGAGTGCTCCATGGAAAGTACTTACAAGAACTTGCCTCACTAGCATAAGCTTTTGCTCTCCGTAATACTGTATGCCAATGAGTTTAGCATTTTAAATACAGAGCATTTAAAAAATGATCCCTTTTTTTCGTGTTTTGAATCTGCCACACTCTGTTTTCCTATCCTGTCTTCTAGATTTCATATCACAAGAGACAGTGACAAAATATTCCCCAGTATAACCTCCTTACTTGACATCATCCTGTTTACCTACATTACCTCTTCTTGCCACAGCACTGAGCAGCAGATCATCTGCTCCAAACTCCAAGGCATTTTTCAGAATTTCTGTTTCTAGAGGTGTGGGTTTTAATGTGGTAGTCTTTGTCCCTGACGTTTGGGCCTGAATTGAGCATAGCTCTTTGAATACCAGCAATTTTTTTCTTGTTTTCTCTCATGATTTTGGGGTTATTTATGAAATTACATATGATTTTTTTTCCCAGATAATTGTCAATAATGAAAGTGCTAGACAGCACAGGGTCAAGAATCATATTTTGTAGAACCACTGCTAGAACTAGAATAGCTTTACCATTATTCTCTATTTATAATTACAATTCATGACACTTAAATATTTAGCGATACTAAATGTATTTCATGTGGGCTGCATTCATGTACATGTACGTGTTGCACTGGTATATTTTACTGGTCAAAACCTTGTGCTGTGTCAAATCAGACAGTTAAATCATTGAGCATGACCTACCAAACTTGCATTCTCAAGAGGCAGCACCAAGAGAAAAGACCTGTTCTCTTTGCATCCCCCTTGGTGGAGGAGGGAAATTCCTTAGTGTTGTTCACAGTTTTGTAAACAGAAGTATAGTGAAGTGCTCTCTTAAAAATGATTTTGAATGAGTAAAAACATTCTAAGATCTTCTTGCTCTTTATTGTCTGCCATATTCTTCCTTCTCAAGAAAGACCCTGGGAGCACAAGGAGCAATTCAGAGGTTGTATATTTATACTACAAATTAAGCACATCCTGCAGCTTAGATCAGATTCAAAGAAATCTGTTCCTTACTGGCTTGTGTGCCTACATTTTTTAACAGGGACAGAGGAGCTGGCATGGTGCAAGCCTAGACATCAATGCAGTGTTGCTACCTGGCAGGCTAGACGTAACTGGAGAGAACATACAGGAGAAACTGGAGCCTGTGAGTGTGGAGCATGCTTTGAAACCTGAGGCACCAGACAGCAGAGATGCATTTATTTTAAAAAAAACAATGAAGTATCCAGATTTGGGAGCATGCAATGGTCACAACCATAAATGGCCATGTCCCAAAATGCTTTGGCTGAGAAGAATTTGGGACCAGCAGTAGAGCCTATCCACAACCCACCAGTGTCTTTTCAGAGAGACACCTGGTTGAAGGAGACTGTACGTAATCAGAGAGCTGTCCTTCCTCAGCACATTTGCCCACAGAGCAGAACGAAAACGTTTCTTTTTGAGGTTAGTGTAGAAATGGTGCTGCTGCCTTGCTCAGAGGACGTTGTCGCAGTTCGGTTTAGCACAGTGCTGACCTGGTGGACGGGTGGAGTTCATGCCATTGGGCACATCCGTATTACAAGACAGGTTTGTTCGGTGCTACAGAAGCTGCAGCACCCATGGAAGTCCTGCCATTGAGACTGTGGCAGCCACTCTGCCCTTCGTGATTTCCCATTTTTCATTATATTTGAACCTCACTTGTGATGCTGATCTCTGCTCTGTAGCACTTGTAATTGTAGAAATGTCTTCTGTGTTCTTTCTCTGACTTGCCTCAGTCAGATCACACAAAGAAAAAAATTCTGAAGGAGAAAATAGGACTTTCAGCCTATGCACCATAGCCAAAAATAGTTAACTCTTAAATGTTATTTACAATTTTATCTCCTGCCTCCTGGAGGTAGAAATGCTGCTGGCATCCTTCATGGGGAAGATGCTTGCCAGAGGGTGGAATGCTTGAAAAAGGATAATTTCCTGAATCATCCTATGAAGGCGGCTACGCTATGGAGGAGGAACAGAGTGACCTCTCTGCTTCTTCCCCATTTCACTCCATCTGGATATGGATGTTGAACATAGGGAGTAGGAGGCAGAGGGGAGGCACATGGGGAGCTTTCTACCTCCCACTCACCACATTTGAAGACACCAGCCCACTTGCACAGGCTTGCCCTCTCCATTTTAGGCTGTTCTTTCATATAATAATGAAGACCAGGGAGTTATACCAAAGCAGGCCTTCTGTGTTCAAATGAAAACAGTTATTTTATAGTTTTATAATTTAAAAAAAAAATTACATATAGTTTTATAACTTCAAACACACTGTGGCTTGCTTTATGTGCAAAGCATAAGCACAAACCCTGAATTCTGCTCAAAGCCTCAGAAGTGAGTGGTTGATAGATCCCCTATAAAAGACAGTTTTCATTCCCTATGACAATGAAAAGAAAAGGTAAAGGCTTCAGGATATTTGAGGTAGAAAGGGGACATGCCTGGCTCTGTTGAAGCGGTACCAATGAGAGAAAAAGTCATCAGTCTTGCTACATCCAGCTGATCCATAAAAATAAAATTGGCTCACCCATGCTCAAGCAGCAACCAGTGTCTCTTACACTATCAGAGACAAGAAGGGCTTACGGTGATGGAGAAGTTAGCACACAGTTAAAGAACATAATCTGCCACTACCCGGCTTTCATTTTTACATCATGAATAAAAAGACTTTCTCAGGGGAACCAGACAACCATAAATATTGTACAATAACGTATTGTAATATAACCTTTCATGCTCTAAAAGACGACATTAAAATGCCCTCTGATTATAATCTTAATATTTCGATTGAATAAGAGTACTTGTGTTTGTATATACGTATAGGAATAATTAAAAAAAAGAATAAAAGGATAAGATAAAAAGGTTTATCATTAAAAACCGATTTAGGCAGTCATCAGAACAGCTAAATAAAATTACATATGACTATGTCATTTAAGGTTTAGTAAGGTTTTTTTCAATTTGATTGTGTCAGAGATCTGAGAGATTAGTTTCTACTGACACTTCTGTGCCCTGAAGATGCTTTGCAGTGTAGTGTAGAGTGACATTTTACCTGGCCTTAGCAGCTCACCAGCACAAATCCAACTTAATCCACTGCCTTTGAATTTCTACAAATGCGTATGGAACAATCTGTATCTTTCTTAAATTTAGCATCTCTATGTCTAAGTAAAATTTGGTATTGGAACTACTGCTGGTGTAATTACTGCCCCCAAATCATCCGGCTTCAGAGCAGCACAAAGTCAAATGCCACATGACAAAGAGCACCTGAGCTGACCAATAACTCAACATCCAGTATGTTTGGTCTTTGTATCACCACTGACAAAGGATAAAGCTTTGTGTCTGCCTATGCAGAGTAAATATATAAATTATCATAGTATCTACTATTGATACAGGAGCACTATATACACACCTCAAGACGAAGCTGAATAGATCTGCTTCTTTATGGAATACGAGGTTATACAGATGGCTGACACAACTGCTTCTGCAGGATTTTCAATAGTATAAATATAAAAACCGGCTTTGAATCAAAACGATCTTATTAAATAAACATTTGTGTCAATGGCATGGACAACAGCTTGTTTATTTTATCAGACATATACACTTACTCCACTAGTTCCACAAAGCATTGTATATCGATTTGACAGAGATACTGTCAAATCACATTGAGTGACTGTTGGTGGTTCCAGTACAGACCTTAATTTATATTCTGGAACTGTGCCCTCTCTGCCATCTTGGATCTTCCTATAAAATCTTATAAGATGCACGAAAAAAATCTATTTCGCATTTTTCAGATTTATGACTCTCAAATGAAAGAAGGAACAGAAATAATCTTTCCATTTGTCAGCCTGTCATCTCCATGGAACAGACACAGCTGCTGCTGTAAGAAAATTCTATTACAGGTGCAAAACGGACATTTTCTTCACAAATATTTTTGTCATTAATTTAGCATAAAAATCTATGAAATCTTAGGAGAGTAGAATACTCATTTCATCTTATGAACAAAAGGAGAAATAATAATTCATTTCAAGTTTTGACTCTGTTATTTTGTACAGCTGAAGAGCCAGCAAATTCTGTGTAGCGCTCAGCAGTGCATGCGCCTGGTTTTGAGAAAGGTGCTATGAAAAGTTGCTCCTTCACTTCAGCCTTCCACCAAGGAGATAACAGTAGGAGTCCCTACAAAATCCCTTGAAATATCAGGTAATGGAGGCCACCCATCCCAGCAACCTTGCTCATTTATCTCCTCAGTCAGTCATGGCTGAGCACTGTCTCCAGACTAGAGATAACTAAGAATGAGTTAATTTTTTTCTTTTTTTTTTTTTTTAACAGAAGGACATGTTGCTTAGGAAACACATATAACTGTGAAATTTCATCAGTAAGCATTAGTTTGATGGTAATATGAAAAACTATCTGAAATATGAAAAAAGGAACAAAATTTAAATAAGAATATCTTAATATAAATTAAAAACCTTAGACAAAAAGGGTAAAAGCCATCACCTTACCCATTGTAGTAGCATGCAATGTTCCTGTACCCTGCCCCAAGCATTTTCAAAGGAATCAGATGGGAACCTGGAGAGATCAACTTGACTGGGAATGTGCAAGGTACAAAGAGTGCTTTGTATTTTGTTATGTACTTCCCTTTCAACTCATCCATTCCCTGGGAGGAAGCAGCCATCTAATCCTTACAGTAGGTCAAACTGAACCCCGTTTAACAAAGGATTTGACCATTTCTCCTTGCCCTGATCTCGTGTAGACAGACTCTACCCTACTTTCTCGTGTTCTCCTGACTTTCTGAAACCATTTCTCTTCCTCAAATTTGCAAGGGTTCCCTTCTCCTCCTCCTTTTGCTCTTTCCACTCATGTCCCAGATGTAACCTGAAGGCTCCTGAGGCAGGGGGTTCATTGGCACCTTGCAAAGGGATGCCTTGCTGTCCCCCACGTTTCTGCCTTCTCCTTATCTTGTCCCTCTCCAAAGGATCCCATGGGCTAATTGGAAGGGGTAGAGAATTGGAAATGACTAAATACCAGTTGGAAAGAGAATCAAAGTGCAAAATGCAACTAAGCTGGGAAAACAAGCTGTTTCCTATCCTAGAAATCTTCAAGAACAAACACATGACATAAATGCCAAGCATTTGTACTGATCTGTCAATGCAGGTGCAGCATTGTGTGACTGAAAAAAGAATAAAATTAATACATGCGAACCTCTTACATTTAAAAAAGAGAGAAGGCTTGGAATTATAAAATCAGCTATATACCTGTGAGTCTGATCTGCCCACGTGCATGGCTTCAGTGAGGATTTCAAATTAAAGAAAAATTAAACTATAAATGGGTAGCGGGTTAAAATGCAAAGTGAGCTTGTTGAACTAGACTAGCTACATATTTTGAGAAGAAAACTGTTTCTTAAAGTGTAGAAGAACTAGTTTCTCTGGATTTCAGTAAGAAATTTGGCATGATGCCACCTAAATCATATTTCTGTGTAGTGCAAAACACAGTCCTGAGAGCGGATCTCGGGAAAACAAAGTTTCCATTTTACAGACACTTCTCAAAGCAAACCACATTTCAAACTCAGAGATCTTCTAGAGCAAATGGATTTCAGCATGGAAAATTGATGTTTGCCTTATTTTGAAAAGTTGTAGACTTCATGAAATTATCTGCAATAAAGAATTACTTAACATGCCTAAGATAATTCAAAAGTCTGCTGTGTTCAGAATTTAGAGATGTTCTGCAGCTCATGTATTTAATGACATATTGCAGACTGGATGGGCAATACTTTCATATTCTAATTTCTTACAAATAGAATATATCTGAATATTTCTTAGATTTATTAGGATGCGAGGAACAGAATAAAGGAAGAAACAGAACCTGCACTCTTTCACTTCTGCCAAGATGACATGAGTAAAGCTCTAATGTTCTGAGAAAAGTTATTTTAAAGTTTTGAGAATAGAACACTAGATAATTCACCATTTTTATTCTGAGACTATTACGTTTATCCTTTGGTTTTAGTGGAGTTGGCATGCTCATAAATCCCACCTTCCTCTGGCTGTTATTTCTGTCTGGTAAATTATTTTTTTATTCACAAGGCAATAAAAGGTCACTGGGAAGAGGAATATAATATTCACTCTCATAAAATGAAGTTAAAGAGTATTTAGCATTTATATCTTTCCAGGGCGGTAAACAAAATATGGTTTATTTGACTCAATGAAGACCTATGATACTGGAAGAGATAAATTTAATGACTTGTTTTAACAGAATAAGATAAATCTTTCAAGACAAATCTTCAATAATGTCATGTTGTTCCTTGTGGAAGTCCACTACACAATTATATACAGGTGCCCATAGAAAGAGCAGCACTTTGGATTTTACCTGCCAGAATCACTTATGAGATGCACAAGTAGATTTCTTAACCACTTCTGGAAGTACAGAACAGGTCTAAGTTGCTAGTCTATTAAATTATAAAATCAAAACTTTGCTTAATAAAGTTTAGTACTAAATTTGATCATAAAATTGCAGAAATAACAGAGATTTTCCATTTTTCATCAAGACTTATTTTGACTGAGGGCTGTTTCCTAGGGTGTGTTTTTGAGAACCAAGGCAAATTAATTCCTTTTCAAAGGAAAATTTAATTCTGCTTAGTAGGAAAATTTAATTCTGCTTGGGATACTTGGTTTAATAAACCCATATAGCAGCAAACCAACTAAATGTACCTAGAGTGTACACCATAGCCAGACTAAGTCATAATCTTTTAGAACAAAATTGTATGTTAAAACACAGTGAAAGAATGCAGTTGCAAGTATGCCTTGCATTTTGCCACTACAATATTCATTTTCATTTTCTTTTTTATGTGATTTCTTCAGATTCACATGTTTTTAATGCAAGCTGGAAGAATGGGAGCTCTGCCAGAGAATCGTCCTGGCCCCAAATAGTTCCTTAGCAAGGAGGAGAAATTTATATTCACAGCCCAGATTTTTCCTGTTTGAGCTCATGTTAATTGTGAACTCTTATCTGGACATCTAACAGAAAAAAAAGAAAAAAAAACCAAAACAAAAACAAACCCCCAAGTTATTCTGCCAATGGAGTGCTGAAACAAGGCTTTCTCACAAATGTGGACTCATCTTCAGAGTTTAGAAAGGATAATCAAGTTAAACATGCTTCTGCATCTGCCCCATAGCTTCTATCCACTTTCCCCCATCTTACCCCTGTTCAGTCTCAGTCTGTTCAGCCCATGCTCTTTGCAAGCCTCAGTTCACTTCATTAGGCTAGATTTTGCATAAGTAACTCCAGTGGAAGCATTCATTTCTTGAGAATTTTTTTATTCTTACATTTGCTGTCAAGCTGATGCCCTACCATGGGAAGGAACTATTTCAGGGAAAGTCCTTCTCAGTGGCCACAGCACTGGACAGTATAAGGCCAGTCATTCAGTTGGGAGGAGGGAGGGGGTGTGTGTGTGTCTGTGTTATTTGCCCAGCACACAGGAGTCATACAGCCACTTAGCATGCTCTGTGAAGGTAGAATTTTCACAGAAAGTGCTGTTGGTGTCCTAAAAAATAATATTGCAAAGTTAAAATTTAATTAACTTTTCTTTGGAAAGCTTATCTTGCAATAGCTGGCCCATGTTGACACATTAGACATTTACATTTCAAGTACAATAAAAAAACATAATTAGCTTTTTAAACTTTGGGTAACAATTTCCTTATTCCTATTACTATTCTCTGAAGTAACTGAAATATTTTTATTGAAAAGGACGGAAAGAAGGAAGGAAAGCAGAGAGATATAAATGGGAAAGAGAGTGAGGAGGAAGAAAGGAAGAAGAAGAAGAAAGAAAAAGAAAGAAAGAAAGAAAAAGAAAGAAAGAAAGAAAGAAAGAAAAGAGAGTTTTGAGGGAAATTATGGCATCTGCAATTTATGTCTGACAAAGAATTGCAGTTTCACAGCAATTGAAACCAGAAGTTCATACTGATGAGAAAGAACTTGAAGTACAGGTATTGTTACCTTTGCCTAAATGATTCACATTTTTCAATCAATGGTTCTTAATCAGTTCAGGTCCAGGAGGTGGAAAAATGGAAAAAGGAAAAGAACAAATCCTGTTACCTAAAGCTAGGAACCTAAACAAAACTGCTGAGTTTTCCCTTACTGCTTAGTTTCCGGCATTACCACTGGAGTTAGGGAAAGCTTCAGGCACTCAGCATCACTTACAACCCAGCTTTTTTTTTAGGTGCCTAAGTTCAGGCAGAAGACTATGCTGTTGGCTTTTTCCAGTAAATAAGCCTTAATCCTTATATAGTTTTTCTTTCAATTAGTGTGATTCACCAGGTGTATCTGCTTTGTAAAGAGATTGATAGATTCAGCAGAACCAAGCTGTACTTCCCGTGCTCTAGCAACCACTGAAAACAAAACCTGCAGAGTTCCTCTACTCCATTCCCTGCCTCAAGGCAGCAGCATCTACACCTAGACCACTCCCGGCAGATGAGCTTGCCGCTTTGTATTAATGGCATCTTAAAGAATGTGGGAAAACTGTCCCAGTAAATGAACAGGAAATAAGAAAAGTGCTTACTCTTTTGCACAATAGTTTTGATAATCAAATTACTTGCTTTTATTACCATTTCTCTACTATTCCGTTAATTAGATACTAGAACTATTTTCAAGAGTAATACCAGCAGCATTTGGCCAAATCTGTTAGAGGCTTTTACTGATCACATATATACACATTGAAAAACTAATTCTTCCCTTGTTCAGCTGCCCAGTTGTGGGTTTGGAGAACAATCCTACACTTATATCCAGATCTAAACATCCTAGTCTTGCAGATGTTAGGGGTTGAGCCTCCGAGCAAAACTCAAGGTCCCTAACACTCCTTAAATCCCTTATTGATACAGGGGAAAGGGAAACAAAACTCAAATCTCGGAATATATGGTTGGGAAACTCAAACAAACTTTTAATAAAAATTCTAAAATACTATCATATCACACAACTATATATTAAATGCAAAACAGGAAAAAATACAGTAAGAGTTAAAACACTGCAAAGGGAGGAAAACTACAATTATGGCCGATTGGCCACAGGCCAGGAGACGACGTCACGCCAGGATGGCAGCTCAGGAGATGGCATCTATCCAAAATGGCGGTGGGCCAAGTGATTGAAAGTTTTTAACAGCTTAGAGAAGTATTTTAACGAGTTCACAGGGAGACCTTTTTCAGTGTCTGTAAAAGAAAAACTTCAAGGACACTCGTGACCGAAGCGGCTTCAAATGCGGATAAGGAGAAGCCCTCGCAGCCGGAACGCGAAGCGGGGTGAGCTTCCTCCGCATCCGAATCCAGCGGTAGATTCTCGCCAAGTGAGAAATATCTCTTCTCTTACCCGATACGAGAGAGAGAGATGCTGACTGAGTCGAGCTGGGCGCCGATAGACAGAAACAGTTCTGAGTTAGGCCCCGGGTCGGGGGGCAGGCCGCAGGCTTTCGGCCTGGACGGTAGCCAGCCCTCTCGCTGTGGCTCTTTCTCCGAAGCTGCCCGGTGTCCAAAGAGGAGGAGACTCCTCTTGGCTGCAGGTTTTAAGGAGCATCTGCCGGAAGAAATCTTTTGACCTGCACTCTTAGCCAATGTGATGCCGGGTTTATGGAGCTTGTATGAAATAATCTCGATACTCTATTGGGCACATTTCCAAAACAAGGAAGTCTTGGCTCAAACCGTGACACAGAATAAAAAACTTACCCTGATTTGCATGCTTGAAAATCCACATCTCCATTAAGCATTTAGTTTTTGGCTACTACTCTTTTTCAGTAATGAACCACCATGATGTGGTACTGGAAACTGCCCAAATGCCATTGAATCTTGTAGAAAGATATTTTCAGAACAGGGTTTCAAAGAGTGATCGAGGCTTGATGGAACTTTTTCTTATTGAAAATCAAATATAATCACTATTTATCTTTCCACCTGCACAGCTCCCTGCCTTGGGCTTCTCAAGTGGCACGATGTAACTTCATAACTCCCATAAATCAGGTAATCTGGTGTATTCAGTCCTAGAGGTGCCACAAACTCATTTTTTAACCCAACAAGATTTATTGGGTGGTGATTTTTCATGCCTTCTGGCACCCCAAGACAGTGGATATTTATATTTTTCCTTCCAAATTATTCTCTAATATTTCAAAGCAATGACTGTATATCATAGTTTGTGTTCCAAAAGTATCACCTCATGACGAACTCCCTACGCATTGATACGCACTGGATCTAAAAGTTCTGCCATTTTTTTCCTATGTGCTGCAGGTTTTTACAATCTGGAACATAGTGTTTTGCACTGTTGTCTTGAAAGACCTTGTGATGTACCAGTATAATGGTGTTTGCAGAAACTGGCAAACTACAAAGTGGTATATTATGCCCTGAATGACAACCTGTTACCTAATCTTGACACCGAATTTTCAAAATACTATTAAGAAGATAAAAGAAATTATCTGTACACAGGCTACTACAGGGAGTTTCTCTCTTCATACTAAAGTGTCCTGTAACTCCAATGGTTGAAGATGGAACGATTGCTATTTGTGTCAGGAAATCACTAAACCTACAGTAGGAATCAGTAATACTACAGTTACAGGAGTAATATCGTTCAGAGGAACTTTCCTATTCTTACACTGGAATGGTGAGAGTTGAAGGTGTCCTAAAAACTAAATATCCAAGGGAAAAGAAACAGCAGGCTTAAACGGCACATTTGAGCCAGGCTTAAACTACTTACCCTGGAACAAAGCCTCTGCTGCAAAAGCTGGCAAAGAAAGTAAACACACTTGAGCAGTGAAATGCAAAATACTTTAGCCCAAAGTTTTTTTTATTACTGTTAGTAAACTCATGTGATTTTTCTATTAACATAGATAATCAATGATTGTCTGTTCTGGCATCTGCTGGATTTTGGTTTCCTGACCTTGTGCTGTTTTTGTTAGACCACTAAAGAGCTGATGAGTGTAGAGATAACTGCACGTCCCACTGCAGTCGCATATCCACTAATTGTCAGCCCAATGGTCCACAAAGATAGCTCTCCCTATTGTAAACATTAGGCTGCAATATGAACATCATTAAGTGTCTTCATTATGGAGTTGATAATACTAGAATGTTATTAATATTTGAAGTGTATTATTTTATGCTTCACCCTGCCAGTGTTTTGCTTCCAGAAGTTTCTAACTTGTGAGGCATTTTACAGTTTAAACATTCCCTGATTACATTTATCTGTAATCCTACCGTTGTCTCTAGGAAGGCTGTTGTAGTGCTATATGTAACATCACCTAAGATCATGTAAGTATGTGTTGGTTATAAATACTTGTATATTTAGAGCTCTTGAATAATGTGAAGCAAAGCCCCATCTAAGCCTCTCACTACACAATATTTGAGAAGTAGGGCCTAGAAGTGAATAAAACACAGAAAAAAACCCTGTATTTTAAATGCAGTCCAGTTAAAGCATGATGGTCATGCCTGAGAGTTCATTAAAGGTGTTCTGATCTGCACTATTACAACGATCAAGGTGGAATTGCTACCGTTACTGTTGGGGTTGGTGTTATGATTATAAATTAAGAAGCTGAAGTGCTCCTTCAAGACCCACAGAACTAGGATGAAGGCTGATGCTCAGAGGAAAACAAGCAGGTTATATTTTGTGTATGTGTCGGGAGGTGTCCCAGGCTGTTTTTAAGTTCAAGAGTTGGGGTCAGGGTCACAGAAACATGCAAATTTTACAGCTTGATGTTCAAATCAATTGCAGTAGAGCAAGAAGCATATGATTTGTTAATATTTCCATTCCTGTTAACCATGCCTGGATAACAATTAGCACTAGTAAGGGCTCTGATTAGATTTACAAAATGTAGATGATAAATTACTACTTTTATTACATGATCCTGAAAGAACAGGGACTCAGGAAAAGGACTCAGGCCAAAGGGAAGAGTGTTTTTTTACCCTTTGCTCTAAAGCTGGAGTTCAATTAGTGCCACACACACACACACACACACACACACACACACACAGGAGCTGACTTTTTTATTATTATTGCTGAGTGAAATTTTACACCTGAAGAAATAGGATAGCAATGGATGTGAAACGGAAAAACAGTTGCATTTGATTTTGGCCAGGGGAGAGGTGTCTAAACTACTATTAAGGATTATTGTCAACATTAAGCCAAAGGCTGGCAAAACAGATTACAGAGAGCAGTGCCTGAAGTGCTCAGTTTATTTACCTGTCTTTAAAATCCACAGGTTAGCCAGTGAAGTCATCCCAGCATACAATTATCCAGCAGTCATTTTCATAGCTGGAAAGGAGTGTTTATGGTAGACATGAGGACCTCCAGGTACTGAGTAATAAATCCACATGTGCTGGACCTACTGGGCTGCTGTTACCTGTCTCAGAACAGAAATAATTTCTCAATTTTCTCATCAGTCCTCAACTAGATCTCTGTGCAGTATCAATATCAAGAAAAATATCAAGCAACTTATCTAACAGTTCACACAAAACCAAAGTCCTCTTTTGTGTAAAAATAAAACCCATACCCAGCCTCAATTGGATTTGGCTTTCACATGGTCCAACATGGCCATGAGCCAGCCACTGTCTTTTCAAGCTTGTGTCTAATCACAGACTTGAGGAGGGATCCATGGCCAGGGCTCCTTTGCAGACCTTCCTGGAATGGCCCCTTCAAGGCCACTGATGACATGGTCCCCAAGTTGTCCTGGAGCACAGACAGCCTAAACTGCAGCCTGCTGACCCTTGGTACAGCATGAATTAATGACAAATTGTAAAAAATCTACAAGAACAAAGAAGCATGCCAGACTTGCCTGCTCCACATGCCCAAATAAACTAAGCTCCAGCTCCTTTCCATTACTAACCTACATCCAATCCTATCTTTAATATTACATTATCACAAAACCCCATACCCAACAACCACTTAAATTGTAAGACCCTGTGGGTCCCAGCCTTCGTTCTTACTGTAGGAGATAAGCAGAAACCAAACATTAAGCAAATATAACAAACCTTAACACTACCCACAACTCTATAGATACTGCTATATCAGCAGCACTCACCTAGCTCTTAAACCAATGTGGACAAGATCTCAGAGGATCAAGGAGTAAAACTACCAACACAGGCCTTAGTCCCCATCTCAACCCTAATTCAAACTATAACCTTGATTCTGATCTTTCTTGTCCCTTTCTCATTTCAGTTTTGTCCTAGGCTTGTATGACAGAAATTTGAACAGTAAATCTATCACTTCAGCCTTTCCCATCCACAACAACAGATCAAGAAGAAATTATTCATTAATCTTATGTCATAAATCAATTTCAATTCAATTGTTGCAGAAAGCCCCAATACTTGAGCAGGTTCTTGACTTGGTTAAACTAATATCAATAAATCAATGTGTTTCACATGCTGAATTTTGAAGAGTAGAATTAAAAGCAAACTTTTATCCCCTGGGATTTAATGAAGGGTAGACTAAGTAAGTCACTAATATACATAAAAATAAAGTGATCTGTTTCAAAAATTTAAGACATTCTGCAAACAACATTTATTATTCTGGAAGCTTAGTTGGTTTTGGAATCTTCTGGGAGTAATTCTTTTGAGAAGTACTAGATCTAGAGAAAAAAGTTAACTATATTGTCTCTCAGAAACATGAACATACTAAAATTAACACCCTGGAAAGCAGCAAAGCTGGAAGAATCTATAAACTGGAAAGATAATTGGAGAGAAGAGGTGGAACAATTAGCAGGACTGCCTGAACCAGGGGACTGCAGTGAGAATTTATGATTTAAAAATTTATAGTAGTTCAGTTTGAAGGAATTTTGACCATGTTGAGTGCTCCCTCTTGAAGCCACAGCAACTGTCAACAACACCCAAGAGAGGGACAGCCAATATTTTGTGCCTATCCATCCAAAATTTCCTTCCTAATAATGTTTTTTAGGTATACATATATGAAATGGGGAGAAAGAATCTTGGGAAATACCTGTAAAAAAATAAGATAAGATTTATAAGGTGCATACTAATTTCACATGTCTTTATGGCTGCATAATTTAGTAGATGATACTGGAGAATATAATATAGATCATGTTAATAGGTTATGGATTATGCTAACAGAGTGAGTGCTTGAGAACCCTATAAATTAGGATAGAAATTATCTCCTTTTTAAAAAAAAATTTATCTATAGCAAACACAGAATTGTTTACTGAATTAGTGGATTTAAAAAGAATTTAAAAGAGCTTGCTTTATAGTTTCCAGTATGAATATTAGCAACAAAATTTTAAAAACCAACAAAGCATGTTTGGGTTCAGCCCTGACACTTATCCTGAAGAACTATGTGGTAACACCTTCATGTTCTTTCAACAATGACATTATAGGCTTAATCTAAATAGTTTTTTTTTTTAGAAAAAAAGGTTACTATATGATCACATGAAACCAAATGTATAACTGCATGCAGGCATCTGCCTTCCAGCCTCAGCACCAAAAGCCCAGGTGTCATTTCAGCAGGAGCGATGGACCCCAGCTCAGGCAGTGGCTGACGGCTGTTGTGCTGGGGGAAAGGACTCTGCTTTGCTCAGTGAGAGGTGCTGAAGCTGTAGCCCACCCTGCCAACAAGGTTGCCAGGGTTACCACAGGGATCCTAAGGGTGGAGATTCAGGACTGTAATAGAGATGCTTTGCTTCACTAAACAAAAAAATTACAAAATAGAGAGAGATGAATAAACACTAGAAGATTGCTGTAGACATAAATAAAACTGAATTAAAACATTAACAACTACGTGCAGGCAAATGCTAGAGCTGGCATAATTATTGTTAAATCCTGAATTACCTGTTGATTTAAAAAATTGTTTTATAAACCAAGGGGTCATTTTTGGCCAATTATGTGAACATTCCTGTCTCTGTTACACCCTTTACCATTCTCATGGTATGCTCACATTTATTCCAGCTATACCGCTTGGTGACAGATGTGTCTTGTTGCTAGTGCAGGACAAGATGAAACCTCAGCTGCAGCAACCTGTGCTGGTTCAGCACAAAACTTCCTGCATTTGGCCATAACAGGCCTCATCCAGGAGTTTTTTAACTGGTCTACAGGTTAATTCAATGTCTGAGCATAAGACAGGGTTTGAATCGGGATCGCTGCTGTGTGTGTCCCTTTTCGGCACAGCAGGTTTGTGCGAGACATGGTAACCAGGGTGGAACATCAGAGCACAGGCATGAAGCCGTGCTGCTGAGTTTGCCACGGGCACACGAGCAGCCTTGTATAAGCACAGCCAGAGGATGACTAATTTTATTTCTTACACAGCGGTAAAATAGCTTGTATCTAAGTTCAGAACTGAGTCCCTGGAATAAATACCCCCTTAAAATGTGAGTTAAGAAACCATCAGTGGTTGCTGTGAAACACACTAACACTTCAAAAGCCTCCTAAAATTTTTAAAAAATTCTATCAGAGTCTTAAAATTGCTTATGCTTTTCATCATTTTGGGGTTTTTCCCCATTATTTTCTTCTTCTCTTTTGTAGTCTGTAGTTAAGGAAATCCTCTTGCTCTTGCCTTTTTAAATTTACTTTTGGCATGAAGCACATACATTTTTATGATACCCTTGCAAAACCTTATGTGATCACCATAAGGTCAAGGTTTATGTAATAAAGAGTTAAGCACCACTTACAGAATTATTTACAATACTATATTATACTGAGAAACGACTTCAAACAACAATATTTACACTTTTTTGAGGAATTGTTTTTTATATCTGAACTCAAAACATCTCAGGCCTATAATTCCTGCAAAATATTGTTCTCCAACGTAGATTGTTTCTTTGGCTGTGAAACAGATAGGACACTTCTGCATTAGTACTCAAGCATTGCAGTTATTCAAGATATCATAGATATCTGTTTCTATTCTAAACCATTTATTTTTGAAGCTACCAGTTTCGAAGATTACTATAGGGTAAGTCCTAAACAGGGAAAGTGTGTCTGGATGTATTTATTCTGTAAACACCTAGTAGAAAATTTAAAATAATTAGGCAAATATAAGAATGAAAAAGAATAAATAGTAACTCTAGAAGGGCAGTTTTCCTAGTGAAAAAAGTTTTCTGAACTTAGCTATGTAGGCATGCATCTTCATCTATTGTGAAGGTTTTCAGGCAGTATAATGAAACTAGACAATGATGGCTCATTATCTTCAAGTTCAGCCTACATTGTCAAGAGTCCCACAATGAAACAAGAATGCTCACCATGACTAATTCTGCTTTTACCAGTTTATATTGGTGAGTCTGCAATGATTTTAGGAGGCAAGGGAAGGTGACACTGGCAGGAGGACCAGGACATTTCTGCTCGTACAGGCCAAGTCCACATAATCAATCTGTTTATTATCCTCAGTAGTGATTGGTTTGGACACAAGGATCCCTTCATCTGGAGTGATGAGGCTTGTTTCTCCTGGACACTTACAGAGGATTTGGCCTTTAATGGTTATTTAGGCACCTAAGTGTCCATTTCTGTGTTTTTTAATGCTTGGCTTTCTCATAGGAGGAACCGTGAATGTCCAAGACTTCTGGAGGTTGCACTCATATCCGTAAACTTTGAGTTTCTGGGTCTGTCTCTCTCCTCCTTCGGTCACACTCTTCAAGACCTTCTGTGCAATGGGGACTGCAGAAGCTGATGCCTCCTTCATCCTAGTGAACGTGTGATGCCTCCACAGTCTCTTCTTGGCAGTAACCAAGGAGACCAAAGTAAGAGAGAAAAGCTAGAGAATTTGTCCTAGGTATTGACAGGATCCCTTAATTTTTTTAAACACTATGTTTAACAGCACAATCCCCCCGCCCCAAAAAAAAAAAAAACCAAAAACAAACATGACACCCATTTTAGTTCTACCTCATTCTCACCCTGTCTTGTTTGTGTTTGTCAGATATACAGGAGAGGAGCAGACAAGCCTGATGTACAATGTGGACAGAGGAAAGTATACTGCAAGGATACCTTCCTCTGCTGCCCCTTTCAGGAGATTTTAAGCCTCTTTTTCTCCTTTGCTCTTTCCATACCTCCAACTGGAAGAGACTCAGACTGGAAGAGAGTGCAGACAGGAGACAGAATACTGTATTTGCTGCATTAAAATCCCATGGCAGTAGACTTTTTATGTCACAGACAGGTTTGGGATTTCATTAAGGTATAAAGCTGAAGAAGAAGCTGACAAAGATCAGAAAAATCTCCCAGCAAATGTAGGAAAAAAAAAAAAATTAAATGTAGGCTGATAAATTGCTGTTGGTACAAATGGTGTGAAAGTCTATGTTCAAAATATTCAACATATACATAGATTTATTCAGAAATTTTCTGTCCTTCTATCCATCACAAGTTTCGTACAACTTTGAATTACTGGACCAGATAACTGAATTTTAAAAAGTATGTTAAGTGTTTAGCAGTAACGAATGGATGCAATAATGGTCAGAATTTCTATAATACAATTATCACATGACTCTGGGGTTCTCACAAAATTAAGGGATTATATGTCTCTCTTAAGGTTTACGGTTTAATGTGAATCTATAAATCAAAAAGGCTGCCTGCAATTCAGCTGCCTAAAAATATATATATTTAAAATGCACAAAAAAAGTCATAATGTTAAAAATTTGAGGGTACATTGAGGCTGATTTTTTGGACTTTACATTTTTAAAGAGAAGTTTACATCCTTAAGATATTTTTACACCTTATCTAAACTAAATGAGAGGACAAAGGGAGGATTGTCCAGAGTACAAACGATGACCTGTGAGATTAAAAAGAAGTCTCTTTGTTGCAATTTTGTCATCACTTGTAAGTGACAAAGTGCCAAAAGACAGGTTTGTGGCAGCAGCAATATATTTTCTTCAGGGCAGGAAAATCATCAACAAGGTGTCTGTATACGTGTAGCACTGCTTGAATATGAAAGCAATTTTCTGAAGATCTGTGGCTTCATTCTATTGTTTTCATCAAGAACGAATATTCTGGATCACAGTTTTCAGTGACTGATAGTAACAGACACACTGTGAAAAATGGATGAGCAAGTTCCCCAGATGAGTGCTGGACAAGGCTCCAGTACCATCAACAGCAATATTTGCATTTATCTAAAAAAAGATTAAATGCTAACAAGGTTTCAGTACATTTATCTGCCTGGCTTCTGTGTATGTTTCCCATTATATTAAAAAGGGAAAGAAAACATGTAAAGGAAATAAAAGGAAGAGAAAGAAGAAAAAAAGGCATTCTGCATGTAGAGAGCAACTATAATATTCCATTTTCTAAAACACATTTATTTAGAAAAATATCAACTAGAGATGCAGAAATACAAGCAGTGATACAACTGCTCAATCTAAGTATAGGTGATATGAGATAATAGAAATTATTGCATGATCTGCCTCTAATGTACTAACACACCTTCAAGAAAACTTAATTATGCATCCAATATTCATCCTTAATATCTTCTGAAAAATGCTTCAGATACATAAGAGCCAGTTCTTTTTCTGCACCAGGACCATACCCTCAAGCATTTGATGGCAACATAATTTACAAGCTTCTTTAATTATTCAGTTCCATCCAGCCTCGCTGGCACTTTAATTATCTTCCCATGCAGGGCACCCTCCGACTTGGAGCAAAGACTGCATGTACAGGAGCAGGTTCTGTAGAGAAGCTCAAGGGATTCTCTTTTCATTGGCAAGTAGAGATAGTTGTTGACTTCTCCATCCATTCATAATCCGCCCCCCAAATTGCTGGTTTTGTCCCAGTTATGGACTTGAATTAATGGGTTTTGGTATATATTATTTCAAGGCAGTGAAGAATATTTGCATTTGATTCTATTCCTTCTTAAATCAAATGAGAAAACATATCTTAGGTAGGAACCAGATGGGACACGGAAAGCATCTGACTTCAGCATTTGATCCTGATTCAGGCAAGAATATGATCTAGGTACAGGCTTTCCCCTATGCACATAAGCAGTCTTATTTCAGACATGGCAAGATTAAAGAAGATGAGGGTAAACTTGGGTAAAATTAAGTCTGTTCAGTTCCTTGCACATTTAAACTGAGGCATTTATTCCCAAAACTTCAAAGCTATTTAGACACCTTAAACTCTCTGAGAAGCTCAGCATTACTCAGGAACTGTTGAACCGGGCTTCTCCAATAAAAAGAGCAGAAACAAAATGACATTTTAAGGAATTTATGTGATTCATCCCATTAGAAAACCTGATTAGAAAAATATTATGATCCTGTATTCAAATATATTGAGTCTTGATTTTGACACTTGGGCTTTTTTTGCATTAAAGAACCTACCTTTATATGAATTTTAAACCAGATTGTCTAGTTAATGCAAAAATCAAGCCATTAATATAACATTGGGAAAATAGTTTTTGGAAGTATTAATTATTTGCTTATTTGCAAATTAAAGAAACTTTCCAAGTCTAATCATACAGAAAGGGTCATTAGCTCCCTGCTACAGAAGTAACAGCACTGCCCATCCACAAGGTTCAGTGGAAGCAAGCAGTGCTTAGTTAAGGATAAGCTCTGCCCACAGCTTTTTCTATTCCTGCTTTTCTGGGACAACAAACTTTTACAGTCATTACTGGGGATGATATCCAAGATGATAACCAGTGAATGGGTATGTGTATGCGGTTAATTCTTCAGCTGACAAGAATTTCCCAAGCTGTGATGAAGTAAAAGGGCTGTCTGATTACTGCACCCAGGGTTTACAAGGTGATGGCATCTCCTGTAGTGGGACTCTGTGTTGGGTATGCGAGGAAATATTTTTGCCTAACCTCCATGAAAAATGGAAAACTACAGCATCTGTCTTTAACTCCCACTCCAATAAGCTGTGAATAACAAATGACTGAATACAACAATCACAAGTGAGACTGCTATTTAGGTTAAATATAATAGCAGGCACTGACTGCACAAAGGGCCATAAGAACAAAGGGAAACTGTTGGTGTTGGTAAACACTGGTTAAAAGCCTAACTGACTGCCTAACTAGGGAAAAAATTATTCTTTATGCCTCAGGTATGAAAAGGGACTCATGGATACATTTCTATCATCTAACTGCTTTCAATGACAGTAATTTTTGATGAGTATTGCTATAACAATAGATTTAAAAACACATATAAATACACATTTTACACGTGTATTATTCTTGCAAATACAAAACTGATACAAAACCAGTATTGTGAATGTCTTTAGCGACTGCTATAGTCTATCGGAAGGCTCAGAATATTTCTTGAACTGAATTAATCATTGAATGCGTTTACCTCACAGCCATAAAGGTAACTCTTGGTTTTCAAAGGAAAATTGCAAAACTATATACTATTACAGTATAAGATAATGTAAGGTGTTTTGCAGTGCAATATAAACAGCCTTAGATACTCCACTTTGATTTCTTAAATTTCCTCAAAACTGACCCACTCCGTGAAAAAACATAGCGAGTCACCAGGCAAGGCCCATCATTACTGGACGGTGGAGGCCAGTCTCACCGGGGCCTGGGATTCTGGGAGGGAGCTCCGCAAAGACCAGGCTCTCAGCAAGAAAAATAAGTCCATTATTTTCAAAGATATTGGCATTCTGTCTCTTCATTCAACTACTTCTGCACACGAGAACTACAGTACTGAAAATATACTGTATCAGGGATGGCAAGCAAGATCTGTGAACAATTTGTCCCTCCTGTCTTTGCCAGAATAAGCCTCACGGCAGATCAGAAATCAAGCACAACAAAACAAAGACTTTAAAAAAAACCTCAGGCAACAGACACTCCATTCAAACAACCCACATAGCAAGGGCTAAATTTTCAAAATTTGCAAAGTATGAAAATACACAATGCATACCTATGTCAGAGAGGCGTTTCTGAATGTGTGCATCCAGTTTCTCATTTAAGGTACAGGTAGCTCTATTTTACCCTGCACTTCATACAGCTAGACATTGAAACCACATAGGTACTTTGTTCAATGAAAAAATAATACATTATTTCAAGAATTAAAATTGTTTAAATACTTACAGGTTAAACGAGCAGCTAACAAACTATAACACTGGAATGTTGTGTTGGGTTTGTGTCCGGCAGGGGTTTTGTAGCAAGGAAGGGGGCTACTGGCTGGCCTTCTGTAAGAAGCTTCCCAAAGCTCCCTCAGCTCCAGGTCGAGCCTGCCTCTGGCCAAGGCTGAACCAATTGGCACCTCTGTGATAACATGTTTAAGAGAGGAAAACCTGTTGGCAAGTTCTTTTCAGTTTTGGGAGCTCTTTTATTTTGAAGGCAAGTGGGGCAAGGTAAAGAAAACCATGTAGACACCCAAGTTAGTGAAGAAGGAGGGGAAAGGCACACCGGAGCAGCCATTCCCCCTTGTGCTGGACAGTTTGTTGCTGGGAGAAGTGCAGCCCATGGAAGGAACCCGTGCTGGTAGAAGTTTGTGGTGGACTGTCTCCCTCTCATGGGAGGGACACCACGTTGCCACAGGGGAGGACTGTGAGGAGTTTACCCCACACACATTCCTTGAGGAGGAAGGAGCTGAAGAAATGACACTGAGCAAACTGGGCTGACCACAACCCCCACTCCTTACAGCCTAGACACAAGATTTTTACAATGTCTCTCTCTCCTAAAGGTTGCAATATTTCTTTATATTTTAGCTAAAATTTAATTATTCATATGTTTACTCATCTATACTCATTTGAGTCAACAATGCCCTTGAGTTTAGGCAATTCTCAATCGCTTGAGTCCACCTTTCTGAGGTAATTAAAGCAATTGCACCCTCTTCCAGCTTACATTTTGCAAGTCTATTACAACCCTGTCGTGATCCTTGATCATCCAGGGAACTTTTCTTTGCAATTGTTTCTACTTGATTCCAGCTTTATTATAGATAAGCGAGAAGAATTTTATCAGTACTCCAGATGAGATCTCGCTAGGGTCTTATATAATGGCATTCACATTTCTTTCTCTCTTAGAAACATTTCACCTCATATGTACTAAGACTACTTACTTTTCACAGTCCTGCATCCAACCAATTTCAGAGCTATCCTTTGATCAACTAAGACCGAGCATGCATTGGTTAAGGCATCTGCTACAGGCAACAGCAGAGGACACAGCAACAAACGGTGCAGAATTGCTCATGCCCGCACTGTCCTTTTTCTAGTGAACGTCAACCATGTCTAAACTGCATAGCACTTGGTCTGGGCCCTCTGTGGTGCCTGCATAATACTCCTGTGGCCCTAAGAATTAGCAACAATTCTCTTGTGGCTTTCCAGTTACGGTGCCCAAAATAAAAGGGAAATTGAATTGCAGCATGCCAGACCAGGGACACTGTTTGGGCATGTGTGAGATACGAGAGGTACTGGGTTTGCTGAGACTGGGTTGCATGGCTACACAGGGCAAAGGAAATTAAACATGTGTTTAAGCTCTCCCTATCTATATATGAGAAGTAGTGTCTGGAGTGAACTACCCTTCCAGCTATTAACACACTTGGATTTCCCCTGGGAAGGAATTAACGGTGAGGTGCAAGAGAACGCTTCAGGATCAAACATGCATGCAGTGGAGCTGATTAGGAGAAGATCCAGAAGTGAGCTGAATCATTCCTTCATTTCACCCATGCACACATATATATTCTTTTTTTCCTTCATTATTCCCAACAGATGGTGCTCCTTTCTTGACAGAAAATGTTGCTATTGCTCTCCATTGGCCAGATCAATGCGAGTTACTTTTGCATTTTCTTTAATTTATATTGAATCATCTCACAGTCCCCTGTTAGATTATTTTCTGTGGCCATTTCATCCTTAAAATCTCCACTGTTTCCCTACATTGAATATAAAATAACATCAGCTTGTTTTGATTCAGTGACTCTTTACTGAAGGAATCAGTCTGTTACCAGTCCATTACCTACAGATATACCACTAAACAAAAGAGCACCAGTGAACAATGGAACTCCTCTATGATGCAATTATTAGAAAAGTCCATGACATAATTTTGCCCTGTTTCAACTAGCTGTCTCAGCCAAATCCTAAGCACAGTTTAGGAGTTACCACAAGCTGGCAAGTCTCAATCAGCAGCATGCAAAGAGGCAACTTGTTTAAAGACTAAAAGCATTTAATAATAGGGACATGGGTTATGCCATGCTGTTGCCTTCTACATCAGAAAATAGTCCCAGGCCCTCTTAATTTGCTGGTGTAGACTGGGCCCACAGCTTTATTAGCCTTGCCTAAAGATAAACTAAATATTTCAAACTCATTTAGAATTATCACAACCACTTAAATACGTTTAAATCTGTATTTAAATGCAATGTGTGCAATGGTTTGCCATTTTGTCAGATCTTTAGGAGGTGAGACATTCAGTTAGAGTCTTCTAGCCTTGTTTGAATATACTGAAATCTAATGGTGAACATTGCAGCTCACTTTATCTCTGTGATGAACAGAGCAAGTCTCTGCATTCAGACACCTCTAAACTTCGGGCATTTTGCCCAGCTTTGCTACTGGCATGACAAAAATGATGGTTTTGTATTACAGAGCATTTTTTCTCTAACACTAAAATCATCAAACTCCTGGAAAATATTTTCTGTGCATAGAAAAGTGGAACTATAAAAAGAACATAAACCTGCAAAGGTCATCAGAAATTGTGATCATACAGAGTTTGTGCAGACCATACAGAATTTCAGAGACACAAAACCTTATCAACAGAGACACAGCAGCTCCAGCCACTATCCTGAAGAGACACTCACACATTTGCACTGCCCCCTTGCATGTGCCACCAACTCCAGTGGGACCACACATCTGTACAGAGTTCAGCAGTATCAGGCACTGCCTGTTTCAGACTCTTCCATGGCCCTGACTGGCTTCTTTGTGTTCTCAGTAATTAATAAGTGATCACCATGATGCATTATGCATTCCAAAATCTTTTTCTTATACCGGTATGTCTTCATTTTCCCAAGTAACATACATGTTGAATTCTTACTAAATGCATTGCTAAGGTTACTGTTTTATACTTAACTCAGGCTGCATCTTTGTGCCCTTGCTTTCTCAACTACACCAGCTTGATTTTGTCAGCGTTTTTGTAGTACGGGGAGTAAAGAGGGAGGGGATAATGAGAAGGAAAGGGATCATTTATCAAGACCGAATTAAAAAGAAGACTTTAACAAAAATATATTTGGGTTAAGATTTTAAATGGCATTTGCCTGAATTGTCTGGGAACCAATTTCCATCTGCTCTATCCTCCTGTGGCCAGAAGGCTTATAGAATGCATTTTACACTGTGATTTCCCCCATATTATGAGGGGGGAGTTATTTCAGATTCTACTGTGCTTCCAGAGTTTCAAAGCTGAGTCTTAACCTTTCAATCTGCTTATTAATACTCATGTCATGGCTCCTGTTGAGAAAGAGGTTTAGTGTCACTGTCCTCAATCAGTGTCCTTTCATTCACTTTCATTAAAGAACCATGTTTTCCTGACAAAGGATAACAAATGGACGCTGTGTGTCCCTAATGTGCTTTTTGACTACAGAGCCTGTACCATTTCTCTGAAGCAATGGCAATTATTTGTCATTTTAATATGACTTGGCAAGGAGATCCAAAAACATATGACCATTATTCATCAATATGTATATCTTGTGCTTGCATTAATATTGGAATATCGTTATTATTACCCTGACATTGTATGAGCTAGACAAAATTACATCACGTAAAAAATGTATTAAGCTGTGTTCAGCTATATCCATACAGCAAGGCAAAAGCAATTTAAAAACCTGTAGCAGCTCTGTGTTGAATGCAGCAATTCATTCTGATTAGCAGTAGAGCCCTTTTACCTGCGTATTAATGAAATATATTTCAGTATTGCTCCACTGTTAATAGGAAACAGCATAGTTCTGTGTTACCATTGTTACCAAACATACACAATGATCTCACCCATTTTCTGTGTTCCTAAAACCTCATGATATTTAATACTCCTGGCATTCTTGGTACATGATAAAATAAAAAGTCCATTTCTGTTAATTTGGGGGAATGGCATAGCCACGTTTCTCCCATTCTTCTAGGTGTATTTGTTGCTACTGTTTGTGTTCAAGCTACCACTCATTTCTATAAACTGAGCATGTATGTGATACTTGAGTCCAGTGCTAAGCTCATTATAATTTTTTCCTACAGAGGAATAAAATGTGTTGTGTTTATGTCAATGACAGTTGGATTTAGATAAAAATTACTGGTTGAAGCCAGAGAGATACTCCTATTGTTCCTTGGGTTTGTGGAGCATGGAATTAAAAGTGGATGAAGAAAACATCCTAACAATATTTAATATTTTTCTTCTCATTCCCCTCCACCTGATAAATAACATTATGAAAAAAAGTGAGGTAGAAAAGTCTAGGAATAAAAGCTCTGTAATATAATCCAAAGGCCACAGGTTCTATTCACGCAGGCAATCAGCCTTCATTGCAGAGTTAATTCGGGTCATTTCTTTCAAGGGAGTATCATTTGAGGGAGAAAGACCCCACCATGAAATAATATTTGAGCAGCTATGTTTTCCCAGGTGACATACTTACTTTTGCATGACATTGAAAAAGCTTCAAAGCATGCATTCCTTTGCACTTAGCTATGCAGCAAGTTCAAACATTTAAGGACACTTTCCTGGTGAATTGATGGAAAATATAATCCATAACTAAATGGCAACAGCAAAAACTATCCAAGGCAGAGGCACATGTCTTCAAAATGTTCAAAATTAACAAAAATGAGTTTTGTGTCACACAGCCTGGAACCCACATGATATGGTAATTAGTTTAGTAGCTGACAAATTGTATAAACTTCATTTTTTACCTTTGCCCTCTCAGCTGGAATAAGATACAAGCATGATACTCACAAAATTATGAGTGAGAGTTTTTCAGGTCACTTAACCCCAAGTGTCTCAATCACTCCATTTAGTAGGTCTGGACTAATATCCACTAGGATCTCCTAAGGGCATGGGATTCTTCCCTTTGTTTTCGATTAAAAACAAAAGCTACATTATTTTACCTCTCTAACATGATTTGTCCATTAATTCCTATTTGCTCCAACTGTAGCACCTTATCAATTTTGTATCAGATATTTCTGTTAAAACTAGGTTTCTCTAAAACATTTAAACCCATCACATCAACCAAGCACCTATGAACTTTGATTAATATCTGTTCAAGGAAGGACTCCACTTTGATCACTTGAATGTTTTCTGAGCAGGCAGAAAAAGAGAGTTGTAAGATGCCATTGAACTCCTTCATGGAACCACATAACATGAAGCAATAGTTGTGTCAACTTAGGAGCGAGCACATATGACATAAACAGAGGCACATCAATTATGTGAGTGGAGGGATTTTTGCAGAATACCATTTTGTGCAATTGAGGCAAAAAGACCAAAGACATGAAGAGACAGAATCAATAAATCAACAATAAGTCCTGAACAACACTGGGATTATAGCCCTAAAAAAAGCCCGGCAAGATGTACGCTAAGTGCTATCTGAAAGAGGCTTATAATTCCTGTCACTTTGAGCACTCTTTGTAAATAAAAAGGATGATACTGAGACACCTGATTCCCTCAACAACCTCTCCTAAAAGAAATATCTCCAATTGCTCAAGTCAAAAAAGAGATACAGGAGTATTCCTTCCACTACAGTTCATATGTGTTCTTCACCAACATGCCAAGTAAGCAGTCCCAGTCAGAGGGAGATAAGCAGGTCTGGCCAGTGCAGAACCAAGTGCAGCATCAGGATGGGGAGCAGCAGGAGCAATGAAGATGTCCGCACGGTAACACTCACATAAAGTGATGAAGAACAAGCAAAAAGCAATCTGGACTGCTTTAAAATTTAAGGTTTTGGTGAAGATGATAGTGAAGGCATTCCACAAAAACGTGAAACTTCATGTAGCATGAAGTCAGTACTGTCATTTCAATTCTTCACTAAGCAGAGGAATGTTTTAGATATTTCAGGTCAGAAATATGTTTCTTCAGAAGTCAAATCCACAAAGAGACTCAGCTCCTGTAAAACTGATAGAGATTTTACATACACAGAAAGAGAGTGGAAACAGAAAGGTGGCAGTGAGCTACCTGTCCAAGAACTTGGGGGTGCTCAGGCTCTGTAACACCTGAGAATCAAGTGAACAAGTACTGTTTAATATCTTCATCAATGACACAGACAGCAGGATCAAGTGCACCCTCAGTAAGGGGATAAGGGAGAGAGACTTATGGATTATAAATGAAAATATGTAAAAAAAAAAATTGTAAAACTACTTTAATGAAAATAAATAGTAACAATAAAACTATATATATATATTTATATATATAAAAATATACAATACCAATATGGAACCCAATCCCCCTGATGGCAATCACATCACCATCACCACTGATGTTGTGGGGCAGGCACAGGGATGTCCCAAACTGGACTCAGCAGCATATGGGTACCAGATTCAGGAGCTGGATTCTGGAACGGGATTTAGGAATGCATGGATTGGGATCAAAGGCAGAATGGACAGAATCCTCCTCAGATGCCGGCCATTGAAGAAGAGAGCTTGACCCTTGTGATCCCTCAGCTTTATACTGACTACGATGTCTATGGGATGGAACACCTTGTTAGTCAGTGTAGGGTCACCTGTCCTGTCTGCTCCTCCCCACAGGTGCAACCTCTTACTTTACAGCACACCCAATGTGGTACACAAGGTTTAGCAGTGACCTTGGTCTCCATAGAAGCAAGTATAAGCAGAGTCTTTCGGCACACCAACCCCTGGCAGTAACTGTGGACATCAAGCGTTATCACTTCTAGAAGCAGACACTGTCTGCAAAAATATGCCGTTAACTTCAGAAAGTGCCATCACTTAGAAGAGACTGAGCTGGAAAATGAAATCACTGAAGAGAATTAGTGCTGTTCTAACTCAAACCAGGACAACAAGCTGGAGAAATAGGCCCATGTGAACCTCATGAGGTTCAACATGGCCAAGTGCAAGGTCCTGCACCAGGGTTGGGGTAACCCCCGGTATCAATACGGGCTGGGGGATGAAGGGATTGAGAGCAGCCCTGTGGAGAAGGACTTGGGGGTACTGGTGGATGAAAGGCTGGACATGAACCAACAATGTGCACCTGTAGTCCAGAAGGCCAACCCAACCATATCTTGGGCTGCATCAAAAGAAGCATAGCCAGCAGGTCGAGGGAGGTGATTCTGCCTCTCTAACTCCACTGTGGTGAGACCCCCACCTGGAGTACTGTGTCTACCTCTGGAGACCTCAGCACAGGAAAGACATGGACCTTTTAGAGCAGGTCCAGAGAAGGGCCACAAAAATGATCAGAGGGATGGAACACCTGTGCTATGAAGAAAGGCTGAGATTGTTGGGACTGTTCAGCCTAGAGAAGAGCTCTGGGGAGACCTTATTGCAGCACTTCAGTACTTAAAGGAGGCTTATAAGAAAGATGGAGACAAAGTTTTAGCAGGGCCTGTTGCTATAGGACAAGGGGTAATGGTTTTAAATTAAAAGAGGGGAGATTTAGACTAGATGCAAGGAAGAAATTTTTTACAATGAACATGGTGAAATACTGAAGCACTGTGAAAACACCGGAGCAGTGAGCAACCACTCACTGGAGTGGTCAAACACTACCACTCAGAGAGGCAGTAGAAGTCCCATCCCTGGAAACATTCAAGGTGAGGTTGGACAGATCTCTGAGCAACCTGATCTAGTTGAAGATGTTCCTGCTCATTGCAGAGGAGGTTGGGCTAGATGATCTTTAAAAGTCCCTTCCAATCCAAACTATTCTATGATGCTATGAACAACAAAATAATTAAGACGTTGGAGAGCTTGATTGAAGAGGAAGATTCCAAGGTTTAACTACATGGGATGCCTCTCTGAGCAACAATGAGGTCTGGAGACAGTGAGCTATGGTTAGACGTTTTATATATGCCCAGAGTGGACTCACTAGGGTGTACTTTTAATACCACTTTGGAATTGACTTTCTGTTTCCTACCTTTTAATGCAAAATCAGTACACATGTGGGATGGCCAATGTAGCCACATCAATGCTTGGTTATTACCTGGAGTGCTTAACAAACATGCCTTTTCAGTGTTCTCTCAAATGTATATATTATGGTGGAAGCAGCAATATTTCTTCAGTGTTCTGAGAGCATGAGTGGGAACATAGAAAAATGGAAAATGCAGCACAATTAAGATCATCACTCTTAAATAAGAACAGCTACACGACAAAGCACTGAAGGAAATCACATTGCCTGTATATCTTTAATATGTACATATATTTGGCACTTTATTTGTGAATCTTCAAGATTCAGTTTGCTTATCTTTCCAGTTTTTAGTAAACAAAATAGAGCTGGAATGAGCTGCAAGAAACCACTTTGTGCAAAGTGGTTTGTGGAAGACCAGAATA
Organism: Bucorvus abyssinicus; assembly: GCA_009769605.1. Lineage (NCBI taxonomy): Eukaryota > Metazoa > Chordata > Aves > Bucerotiformes > Bucorvidae > Bucorvus > Bucorvus abyssinicus. Next base: position 22,514,263 of record CM020028.1, read on the forward strand.
GCATCTGAAATAGCAAATTACCTGCTGGTGCTATAGAGACAGACAATATCCTAAAAATAACCTTAAAAAAAATTAAAAACCGCAGCCTTCATTAGTTTCCTAACCTGGTTTACCAGTGGGAACCCGACTACCAGACCTATTGGCACCGCAGTGGGATAGGCACGTGGCAGGGCAAATGGCTAGAAGCGAGCACCGACAACAGAGAAGCTCAGGCTGCTAACAAAAGAAATGTACATTAAATGTGGCACAGTAAACTAAATCTCATGTAAGCTTTATGTCTTTTTAGAACTGCACATCTGTGTAACTGCTCAGAAACAGCAAGATCTTTTCCCCATGCTTATTGGAGCGGACCCACAGGCATACACTGTCCATGTGTTTGGTGGACACTAGTAGTGGTCTGAAGAATTGAACCTTGAATGAAGTTACAAAGGGTGGCCACAAACATTTGAAGGATATAAGGAAAAGTTTCTCAGGATAACCTACCACAAAGATGTTTAAAATCTGGGAAAATATGGAACGAATAGAAGAAATCCCTTAATGCTCTTAGGGGTTTGCAATAGACAGAGGGAGGCAGTAATGGCTTTGCTGTCATGGAGTTTCTTTAAAATGACACCAAACGAAGGACTGGAGAATAAGAATCATGGAACAAGACCTTTAATTTCTATGGTCTGGGGATCACTTGATCAATTTCTACATTGTCAATAGAGAAAAGACAGATGTAAAAAGAAAAAGGAAATACAGAAGCTACCAAGGCTTATGCTAAAATACAGATATCATTTATAATTTAGAAGTCTTTACTCTTCATGCACAACTTTCCTCACTGTTTCTTGGATCTATCACTTTTGCCGTCATTTGGCACATTTTGCATTACGTGGCAATTTTCTGGTAAACTCTCTGGGACGATGATTGTCTTCTATATTTGTTAATACAGTGCACAGAAAACTGAAACTTTCATTTCTTTGTCAGGACCTCAAGCAGTGGTACTGGAGGGGGAAAAAAAAAGGAAAGAATATTATCTTGCACTTTTCAAGATGCAAATGGTGTGTATTATATTTTTGTTCCTGCTCTTGTCTTCCTGTGAAGGCAAATATTTATCTTGAAAGGTCAACAAACACAGAATAGAAGCAGAGTATCCCATACAGCACAGTGCTGCACCAAGAATGTCTTCAAACTCCCTTCTCGAAGGATATTTACTGTCCTTGACCTTGACTGTCTTCTGGGAAAGAGAGAAAATTCTGCCTTCGCCTTCCTAAGCAGTAGCAAAAGCTAATCAAACTCACTTTCACTTCAATTTCCAGCATGCATGTTGCTTTCTGATGAAGACTGCAGCCCACTGAGAGCTTAACCCAAATCTAAGACATTTCCCACAGGATCTCTGGGTACACTTTCACAGTAAGTAACTCCATGTCAACTTCAACTAATTTTTAGCTAATATGTGGTTCTCCAGAATTTACCTTCCGAACCCCAGTTTCATTTTGACCTGGAGAATCCCACATTTTATGATAAATTTTGACAGTAAAGAAATGTCAAATTAATTTGGCAAAAAGGGAAATTTTCCAATAGGAAAGAGGTTTTTTATCCCATTCTAGCTTTTCCTTAAATAGAAACACTGTGTATAGCACTGTTTATAGCTTGACAGTGACATACTTATGAATGCACACATGGACAATATTTGCACCAGATTAAGCCTCACTGCAGACACAGTCTCAGAGAGCTCTGGAGGATATCCGTGGACATGGCAGGAAAGAGCACCTAAGGAGCAACCAAATGTGCTTGTGATGAGGTGTAGCTTGTTTTCTACTTGGTAGACAGTAATAAGTAGTGCTACTAAATTCTGCTCGTTTTTTCAATAGGTACACCTTGCTGGCAGATGCAAATATTTCTCAAAAATGGATGAGTTCTTACTGAAAATGGATGAAATTAGGACACAATCTAGATAAAGGAAGTTATATTTGAGAACATGATGTAAATAAAAAAGTAATTTAATTAAAATTAGTAAATAAAGTTTGATTTCAAGCAGGTCAGAACACAAAACTCATGCTGTAAATTTTACTTTGCCTCATTGCTTAAATAATTTCTACTCTAACCATTTACTATGTGTTTTTCAGCAGACTTTGCTATTCTATTCAAAAACAGTTACCCTTCACGGACTTGGTGAATGAACTGCATCAAACCAACCCCTCATGCAGGATCCTAACAAAAAAGCAGAAATGAGTCTGTTTGGATTTCTGTTGAAATACTGAGTCTGCTGAAATTGCCAGGAATATGGTAATAGATTTAGTAAAATTTTCTCCTAGTACACATGATTTTTCTTTTAGTGAATTAGTTGTATAAAGAAAAAGATGGTACAGCAACAACACAAGCTGAGTTCCATCATTGACTTGCATGATATAAGCGAGTTCATCTATCAGATCAAGATATTTAACGTACAAAAATCAAGACGCCACTCTTAAAATTGAAACACTACAGTTGAATAATGTTTCCAAGAAAAAAGCTTTCAATAAAACATGTTTACATCTAACTGATCCATACCCAAAAGCATTCTCATAAATATGTCGCAGCCAAGCAAGCAAAAGCTGCTTTAAAAAGGAACTGTCAAATATTTCTAAAATAGAACATAGAAATAACTAAGGCGTCCTTTTGATCCTTGTGAGTATATTTTATTTGTCCTTGAAAAATATATATCCAATGTACCTTTCAAAATGATTTATTATGTGTTATTGTTACAGTGTTCAATATTGTTCAATACTGAACTACTGTACTGATTACCACTCTCCCAGTCTGCTTTAGTTCTATCATGTGCTTTTATTTACCACCCGAGGCAAAAACATTTTAATTGGTTTAGGGAAGCTTGAACTCTCTTTTATCAATGACACATTCTATCAAAATAGAACGAAGTCAGCAGCTGTATGTACTCTCCGAGTGTTGAAGAACAATGGTTTGGTTTGAGGGCTTAAGTCTGGAAATGGATCTCTTTAACAGCAATAGCAGAACATTTAGGTCTTGTTCTTCTTCCTTTTTATAACTTTTCTTACTATTAAAAAAAAAAAACCCAATCAAAACAGATTGCACTAACATTTCCATAGTTTAACTTCATCCTAGACAAATACATTCTGCAAACTGACCCTAAAGTCTGTATTGTGTATCTACCGAAGTTCTGAGCATAACATCACAAGGTTTATAGTAGTGCAAGTGACAGAACTAAATCATGTACTTTCTCCTGATTTAAGAAGTTTCTGTTTGAATCATCTTTACAAAGCAGACAGAGAATGGTAGTCATGTTTGAAAATAAGTTTCATTGCCTGCGGTGATGAGGGAATTAAAAAAATCACATTTTTCCAGATCAAAAATGCACATTTAAAAAAGCATATGGCTTTCTTAGGAAAGATATCATACGACTCGTGAACCACTGAAGAACAGTTGTCTATTTCAATAAAAGTGCTTAGTCGACTAGGCCAGAACCTGACCGTGAGCATCATATTTTTAAGAAGCTATTTAAAACAAAATACATGTGTAACTACAATATAGTTGTTAAACTTAATTACAAAATAAGGAATGAAACTATTAGTCTGTTTCTATCAATATTTTAAACTGTGATCATAAATACTTTACAATGAAATCTAACAAGAATTATACAACACAAACATTTTTTCACAAACAACAGAATTAATGAGCCCTCTTCTCCTAGCAGATTACATATTACATCCCCCCCTAAGCCTACCTGCCGCAGCTCCTGCTTTTATCCCGGCTGTCTGTCTGGGCAGAAGGTGCACTGCCTGGCTGGTATCACACACATGGTAACTGACCAGCCAGTTTCTGCTTCAGCACATGTAGCGGTTCCACGTGTACTTCTGCCTATAAGTTCTCCTTGTCTTTTCCTCAGTGAAGGAAATCTTCTCCATTCAAATAGGAATTTTCACAAAAATTTTCAAAATTTATTAGCTGTAAGATCTCAGCTACACCTTGCCCATATTGTTTAAAGTTAGTTTCTAGGATCCAAAAGTTTTTAGGGATAGTTGGAAGGAAAGATGTGCAGACAGACCAAAAGAATAATTGCGTAAGTGTTGTTTCTTTCAAGAACTCAAGTGAAACAAGAGCAATAAAAAGAGACACCTAGGATCTTTACCTTTTGGCTTGCACAGCAGCACCGTATCACATGTCAGAGACCCTTCAGTGTCACCAACAGTCACTGTAAAAGATTTCTGCTTCCCCTGACATTTGTGGTGCTTGTCTTCTGCGTTTACTGCAGAGGGAACAAGCCTGCAAAATTTAGACACTGCGGAGGATGTGCTGGGCATCTAGGGCACTTGTTAAGATGTCAAATGGCCCTGCTTCGCAGATTCTTTACAGGCTTGGGTGAGGAGCGCCTTGCTAACCTTAAATCACACTTAGACAGGTTGACAAAAAATGCAAAAAAGCATGACCTCCAGAACAAATAATACAGTTAAAACCATTTACAGAATACATCAACATAACTATTAGTGCTTTTTAGTACAAACTAATTGTTTATAATTAGTTTTCCTTTACACTAGTAACCTATTTTTCTCCTAACAAGATGCTAGTAAATTTTTCAGGTTTTGTGCATTTATTTGCCCACTTTTGGAGGTACTTTGAGTTTTACAGCTATTTTTTTCTTTGATGAAATCAGTCTTCTTTGACCAACTTAATTCCATTCTCTTCTTCAATATGAAACAATTTACTACCTTTTAATTAGAATAAAGGTTTTTCCCTTTCAAAGTTACATGTTTCTCTTACACTGTTGGTGGTTTAAGCCCACTCAGCTGGCAACAAAGCACCACACAGCCTCGCTCACTCACTCCTACCTCTCTCTCATAGGATGGGGAGTAGAAAATACAACAAAAATCTTGTGGGTTGTGACAAAGGCCAGGGAGGGCTCACTCACCAGTTATGGTCACAGGCAAAAGACAGACTCAACTTGGGGAAACAAAATCAATTTAATTTAAACAAAACCACCAGCAATTCATCAACGGAATCAGAGTGAAGGATATTACCTTCTTCATCATAAATACCATAGATCTAAAATAAATACTCTTTCCCCCCAACCCTCCTTTCTTCCTGGGTCCAGCTCTGCTACCTCCTCCCTGCCACAGCCATGCAGGAGGGCAGGGAATTGGGCTGCATTCAATTCCACTCTGTTCCATGTGGTTTCTGCTGCTCTTTCCTCCTCAGGGGGAAAACTCATACTCCTGCCCCACAGCAACATGATGCCCCTCCCACGGGAGACAGACCTCCACCAAATTCTACCAGCATGGATTCCTTCTGTGGTCTGCACTACTCCCAGCAACGAACCGCTCCAGTGCAGTCTTCCCTCAGACTCACAGCCTCCTTCAGGATTGGACCCCTGCTCCAGCATGGGGTCCTCCATGGGCTGCAGAGAGGACTCTTCTCCACTGTTGATCTCTGAGGGCAGGATCTCAGCCTGCCATCTCATCAAGGGCTGACAAAAAGAGCTCCCAAAACAGGAAGTTGTCCAACAGATTTTCCCATCTTAAATGTCTATCGCAGAGGCACCAATTGGCCAAGCCTTGACCAGAGGAGGGTCTGAGTTGGAGCAGGGGGAGCTCCTTGAAGGAGAAGATGGCTCTTAGAGAAGCCATGCCAGTAGCCCCCACCCCCACTACCAAAAACTGACCAGACACAAATCCAACACATACACCTAGTAAAAATCATAGAAAAATGAGCTGTAATGAGGAATGCATTTTTCAGTGGACTGTATACACTTTATCAGTTTTTGCATTAGAAAAATACTTGATAAAATTATCTAAAGAAGCTACAGCTGTATAGCATATTGTTTTCTCCAGCTTGAAACCAGATATTGGCAGTTATTAACCTCTTTAGGGTGGTTATGTGTCTTGGGTGACTGATCTTCAAGCTTTTCCTTTTAGGCATATAATAACAGCATAGCTTTGAGAAGCTTTTGAACATTCTAGTTGGAGCTGAATATATTATGCAGGTGATTATTTCAGTAAAGCTTTTCAGTTAGCTTTAGATGTGAAATAAAGCAGATCTCTCTCTCCCATTGTTTGACTGTTGATGATTCTGAAGAAGCATTTGTATCCAAAACCTCCATAGATGAAGACAGCATTCAATACTGAAAATCCATACTGAGATACTGGAAAAGGGATTTATACTTCAAAAGACCAGGGAGAGTTTCTACTGCCTTCAGTGTTCCAGGTGAGCTGCTGGAAAAGCATCTGGCAAATCTTTGCAAGATCCTTAAGCTGACACAGGGTTGAAGGTCTGGCACTGGCATTCATGCCAAGTTTCATACTAACAGAAATCTGGACACGCATTGAAAATGACATTTATGATGTACTTGGCATCCAACATCAAAACACTTCCAACACCATACTAACCAAGCTTTTCATATAATTTATCTGAAACAGGAAAGAGACCATCTTCTATTCAGAGAAATACTACTGGTATTTGGGTGACTGTTATGAAAAATGAACATATAGGACCTAATTTTAAAAACTTACCCCTGTGAAAGCTGTTTCACTTCGGTTCTTGAAAAATGCTTTATAACAGTTTTGTGACAAGTCATAGCTAAGTACAGAAAAATGGCAGCCCTTCAAAACCATTTGTTGAAAATCCATCCAACTTTGGGCCTCTTTGGGCTTAAGATTCTGATTACCTAAGTTGGCACTACTGTATTTCTTTATCATGTGCAGTTAGATATGACAATAACATATTTTTCATGCTTATGAAAACCCCACTGGCAAGAGTTAGTAAGGTGTTTATTGAAAATACTTTTAAAATATATTTTAAATTTTTCTTGAAAAATACTCCGAAAACATACTGCAGCTGATGCTTCCAGACCTGACCTAATCTCCAACAAGTCAGTAACAAATTTTTGCACGGAATCCTAATTCTGTTCAGTCATCTAAAATACTAATTCTGACATATCAAAACTTATATCAAGTTGAGCAGGTAGATCAAATACTGCAGACCATCCCTATTAAGAAGCTCAAAGAGAGCAAAAGACTCAGCTATAGCAAGATCTACAGACAAACAGCAAGGTAGCTATAACAGTTGGTAACAAGGGAAACATTTGGCACATTACTATTTCAGAGTTTTTACCTACACAAACCCAGTTCAAAGGAGTGCATTGAAAAAAAATGCTCTGTAGTTTCCAGTAAGGCCTGGTTGATCTTACATAAAACAGCAATGCATGAAAACTAAACCAGGTCCTATGATTTACAATGTTTTTTCCATGTTATTTATTACACTGAATGGCTTTAGATATATAGCATGTATATTTAATATTCATCTCTGAATTGTTTTGAGTTAGCATGTTATTTCTTAAATTCTATTCCCATTCTTTCATATATTGGGTGCAATAAATTCTTATTGTTTTCTTTGCCTCATTTTATAAGGTAAAAGCTGTACTTAATGCCTCATCTTATGGGTATAAAAATGGAAGTTGATGGAGTGCACTGTTATCATTAATACGTTTTTACCCAGAACTGTCTGTGGATTTAATCCCATAGTGATAGTGAGGCTATAATGTATCTATAACTACCATTTATTTCTGAATAAAATCATTTAATACAAGAAATATTTAACTTTGGGGGAAAAAAGTATTACAAGAGAGAAAACCAAGAAAAGCTCGGAACAGACCAGTTACCAATGTACAACAGTCAACCTGTCTGAAATCAGACTTCAGACTTGTGTACACATTGCACTCTGGTTTTGTGTTGGTGCTTTTCCTCTCTGGAGCATGAGCCTGAGGGAACAAAGACGACTCCGTAACTGATTATTACCTACATACAAACCTTTCTTTTTTAAGCTTTCAGGTACAGGACTGTCAGAGGAGTTGTTGACTCAAAACTGTTTAGTTTCTGTAAAATGACTTCACCTCTCCACTGAAGCTGAGCCTTCAAAAAATACTAGTAAACTTCTCTCAGCAGTAGGAATACATAGAACCATGATAACAATAATAATTAATACAATCAGCCTGGGAAACAGAAGTTACAGAAAAGCCCTCCAGTTAGATCAGGAGGAGCAAAACATCTAGGTTTCAGATGGATCACTATCAAAGTGTGCTACAGATCCTCCCTCTTCCCTCTACCCAGCAGGAGGATAGGGTGAGATTCCACAACCTATCCAGGCAACCTGTTCCAGTGTTTGACTGCTCTCAGGGCAAAAGGTTTTCCCCTTGCATTGGGATGGAGTTTCCCACGTTCTAATGTCTGGTCACAGCCTCTTGTCCTTTCACCATGCTCCTTTGGAAGAGTCTAGCTTTGTTTTCTCAACATCTCCTGTCAGGTAGTCATATACAGCAATAAGATTACCCCCATTGCATTCACCTTCTCTTCTTAGGATGGAACAAATGCATCTCTCAGCCTCTCCTTGTACATCATGCTCCAGCCCCCTAAGGATCTAAATGGCCCTCTGATGCACTTCCTCCACTATGGCAATGTCTTTCCTGTATTGGGGAGCACAAAACTGGACACACCACTCCACAGGTGGTCCCACAAGTGCCATATAGAGGCAAAGAACCACCACTTCCCTCCACCTACTGGCTACCCTCCTCCTATTGTAGCCCACAGTGCAGCTGGCTGCCTTTGTCAGGACACACTGACGACTCGTGTAATTCACTGCCTGCAAGAACCTCAGGTCCTTTTCTACAAAGCTGTTTCCTAGGCACTGCCCTGTGCTGTTGTATGGGCTTATTCCATCCCAGATGCAAGATTTCGGTAAATTTCATGAGGTTCCTGACAGCCCATTTCTGGAGCCTGACAAAGTCCCTCAAACAGCAGCTCTGCCCTCCACTGTACGTGCTGTCATGTGATTCATCATAGCACAAACTTACATTTACAGATCCTGACAAGCTCTTGAGTTTTGCTTTCAGTTGCCCTGCTCCAGAAGGAAGCTATCAAAGAAAGAGAGGAAAGCTGCTCTAGGATTTCTCTGTACATAGGTGATGCTGCTGAAAGTACACTAATGCTAACTGCTTAGCACATTTTTTAAAAGAAGCAAAATGGTGAGGTGATAGTTGAGAAATGGATTTTGAAACTCATCCATACACGCTTCATGTAATGCTGTTGTGTAGAACACTATGCAAGTATGCACCATATGTCAAATTGCAGAAAAGGCTCTGATGCTACCAGTTTCATACAACTTAATAACAAGCACTTCAACTGTTTCTAGTGACTCAACAAGATGCTTGAATATCAGACTGTCCCCTCTGTTTTCCACAGCTAGCCATCTTAAGAGTTGCCATAATACTATAGATTTATCTGCTGATTATTTTTTCTTAACAGCAGCGTTAGCAGCAGCCCCACTGTTGTGCTTAATGAGCAGTTTTCTTATTAGCCTTACTTTTCAGGAGTTCATATAATTTTCTAAGAGCATGTAATACCTAAAGCTATTTAGTCTATTTCAGAGGCAGAAGGGAAGTTAAAAGAGAAAAAAACCCGCCTCTTAATAGGCTCCGACCTTTCTGGAATTGATAGTTTCACAAAACCCAAATAAAACTGAACTTGTGCAGAACAGGGAAACATACTTCCTTCCACCTAATGGCAAAATTTCAAAGAAAACCCTTTCTAGTATTTGCAGTTATGGTCCATAAGGCCCATGATTCATTCAAAGTATTTTATCTCAGGAATGGATTAACTAACAGATGAATGTAGTATTGAGGAAATGCTCCTATTCATCTACTCAATTTTTAATGAAGAGAGCAATGTGGCATTGAGAATACATTCCTATTTCACCTAGACAGTTCCAGATCACAATTATCTCTTGAAATTGATGCCTACCAATTACTACAAAGAATGACAGGAGAAAGGGTATTAGCTTTTATTACTCTTTAGTCTTTTGCTATAAAAAAAGAAAGAAAACGGGAAGCAAACAAAAGTGTGAGCATAATTTTGTACGTGGAGAAACATAAAAGTGAAAAAAAAAGAATAAAGCGGCTTATATGTTCAAGAATAAAAGTTGTCAGTAAAAACACCAACAGTATATAAAACAGGGACAAGTCATGGTTGTTGTGGGAAATTACAAATTTGAAATCCTTCACTTTGTGTGTGCCAAAGCAGATGTTCAGCTGCTATAAATCAGCAAAGCTCCCTGACCCTTGATTTCTTCACAGCATTGTGCCGAGCGTTTTTTTGCGCTGAATTTAGTTAAACCAAGTAGGCTTATTCTAGCTATTCTAAGAGCTACAGTACCCTCTAGTGGACAAAGAATTTTTAGTCAAACATTGTAAACCAGTTAATTTCAATTATCTGAAGAAAACACTGGTTGCATTCTTCAAAACGTTGAGCTTCAGTGCGTAACACACATATATGGTCTATAGAATAAGCCATGTATAAGCTATAATGATGTATAAACTTCTATGATTTGTTTTGGTGTGATGATAGCATTCGTAAAGAGGAAGTTCATCTTCTGATGATAGAAAAGAGCCACCTCAAATAAATTCTGAAGTTACAGTCACTGACTCATGACCTTCCTTTCCCTAAGGTTTCTCACCTGAAGCGTGCTTTCCTCGGTACTGCCCAGCATCTATTCTGAACAAATCATTGTTCTCAACATGGTTGATTCCTGTGAATCTCTTGTCCTCAACTCTGTCACGACAATGTGATACTTTTGCAGAATGCATTGCAGACACAAATGTTTCACAGGCCCACTCACAGGCTCATGCAGAAAGGGTAGCAATATGAGAGTAGGTGGGATCTTCAGCTACCTTTGTGAAAAGAGATGAAATAATGAATTGTCATAACAGATCTGAAAGATAAAATGCCATACAGGAAGAAATAGATTGTTCCAAGAAAAAAACCCAAAACATTTATATTCATACTTAAGGAGACAATTGGTTAAGGATGGAAAATTAAAAAGGCAAGTGTCATTGAATGTAGGTCCTGTAGATGAAATGAAGATGAGAATATAAAAGGAGAAATAATACTGTGTCAGGCTTTTAGAAAAGAGGAATTTGAAACAGAAAACCTGAGCAAGTTAGAAAAAGAATTTAGAAACCAAGACACTTAAACAGGCAAAAGGTTTTGATTGCCCCATTTGGAGAATGAGGTTCCTGTCCCTTTACTACAGACCACTTTCTGAGGATCTTTGTTTTCTCTTAGTAGCAATCTGAACAACCTTTCCATTCTGCATTCTTCCCACATCACTTGTTTCAAACCAAAACTTTCCCAGTAAAAATCAACTTTTCCCCAATCTCTCCAGGTTAAAAGGTAAAGCTGGTCTAAATACTCTAATGGAATTTTCTGCAGGAAACCAGTCCTTTTGCAAAACTGGAACTTTCCTGTCCAATTTTGACTAAATTATATGTATTTAATTCTTTCAACACTTCTATATAACTAATATATTTTGATTCAGTTTTACTGAAATCAAACAACTCAGTCTTTTGTTTTCAGTTTGAAATATTGTGCACGTTACTAAAATTGATGTGTCTAAATCTTTTAAAAATTTAACTGCATTACTAACTCTGTTTCTCTTTTCTTGTGCATTGTCACTGCTAGGTAAACTCTGCAATTTAAGAGGGTAGTGTCTGCACAACAAGTTTTATTAGCCCATTCATGTTGCACTGAGCTTGTCTGAGCCACTCATAACTAATAATGCCAGAAATATAGTATTAGCATCTCTGTGTCAGTACTCGACATGCTTAATTTAATTATATCCCTAAGAGTCTTAATAATAGCAGAGGTTTTTTGCAAATTACGATGCCAAATTAATCCCTTTTTCTCCCAAAAACTTGCTGTCCATAATCCAAAGGCACTTGCTGTGAGTTGTACACTGAGTGACCATATAAGGATCATGTTTAAATTTTACCTGTCTTGGTAAGATCATTTTATTTGAAAATAATAGAAAATCTCAGTATGCTTTAGGAAGGGAAAAAAAAAAAAAGAGTCTTGTCTTTGAAAAAACACAAAAATGCCATGGTAACTTGCAAAAAGTGAATAAATAATTGTTCCTAAAAATAGTCCATTTTCTGTCACTTTTTTTTTTACACTTACACTTCGGAACCTTAAATGAAATGCAACAGTGAGTAGAATCATTATGTTCTGACGTAGCTTGTACTATGAATATCGAGACATTCACTCATTGGTGTTTCTGCAAATGATAGAGTTACAGATCCAGCACTTTTAAACAGCTTACCTAAAACTAAACTATGTCTATAGCATTGAGACACTACATATATGATATATATGCAAGAAAACTTTAACTTGGTATATTGGCTATCACAGGAAGTTGTGATTCTCCAGGAATTCCTTCCCATTCTACAAGGATGTCAATTCCAAACATTAACAAGCTTAAGACAATCACTATCTTGTTTTGTCTCATCAAAAGATTCTGGGGGAAAATATCTAGCAAGAAATTTCCCATTTTCTCTTTTCTATGATTTCAGTAGCAGTCAATTCTCTAAGAACTTTTTCGAATCTAGCATTAATTCATCATCTAACAAGAGAAAACAAGAGACATTAGAGCTTTATGTTTCTTAGACTTGGAGTCTAGTTTTCCAGAGAATCTGGTGCTGATGCACAGCTCAAAATAAGTTTTACTCTCTTCTCCAAATAAGGAGGCCTAATGAGAGAAAAAATGAATCATTCAAGTCCCAGAGCAATAGTATGCCCCTTGGCACCTGAAAAATTTCACTTTAGTGCCCCAGTTTCCCTCCTCACCTTCCTGCTGACAGAAAGAAAGTCACTCTGCCCATTCCCTGGTTGCGGGGCCTTTTCCTTCACCAGGCAAGAAACTCTGCAGGGCTACCCCAATCCAGGATGAGGACATCTGATGAGATGTTCTAGCCCACCACAGTGTTTTAACCTCTTAATAATACTTTTTCTATATAGACCTGGAGGTGTGATTGGTTTTTTGGGTTTGTTTTTTTTTTTGGGGGGTGGGGCTTGAGTGGCTCAGGTAATTAAAGGAAAGGAGTAAACAGAAAAGAGAACTGTAGAAAACGTCAATTGTAATACTCAATTCTACTTCCTCACTAATGTCAGAACAATTTAGTTATATGCCACCACAGTCATTCCCTTTGGAGCTGTATGCACCAAGTGGCTTGGCATTTATTAATATACTTGTTTTTCCTATAACCCAAGCCAGACAGTGCATTTTTAAAGACAAGTAAGACAAAGCTATTTCAGTGTAGATGAACTTTATTGAGATTTGTCTGGCAAAAATGTACGACGTCTGTAATTTGCATTGCTGTCTGTCAGTTCACAGCAGTAAACTCAAACTGTCAATTAATCCCAAAACTTTCATGAATAGGCTTAATTCTTAAAAAATACATTAAGTAAACCAAAAGGGGTTTATATACATATACATATACAGAGAGTATATGCTTATGTTCCTTGCCTTCTCCTTCTGTGTAGTGGAGAACTGTTCTAAGATGTTACATACCAAAATCAACAGAATCAAGCTAAACGACGTGAGTTTGAATTAGAGATTACAAGGAAGCTGGTGTATTTTCCTAAAAAAATCAAAACAACCAAACCAGCTTGTAGAGGAAATTAGTAACATTTAATGAAGAAAAAAAGTTAATAATGTATATTATTCAAGAGGAAAAAATTTGCAAATATTTTTAAAAGTGCATGTTAAGTCACCAAACCAACCACATGATGGCAGCCCAACATTAAAAAAAAAATCAAAACCAAAAAACACGTGCCATAGAAAGTATTTGAAAAAGTAGTTTGAATCTGTGCCAACTACTCAGAATATATCCAAACAATGCTGTAGAACAGTGATTTATTACCTTCCTTGATTTGCATACCTCTAAACATTTTAAGGAGCAAAAGACCCAATATGCAGAGAAGTCTGCTGGATTAATTATCTTCCATGAAACCCTGACTTCATAGTATGGTTCATACATCCCAGAGTCCACAGAAACAAGATTTAAACACCATTGTTTCATAATTCTAGAAAATACTATTTCCATCTATTAGTGTACTGATTTGCACACTTTGTTAAGAGTTCAGACTCCAATCCATGTACATTCTCTTCCCAAAATACAGCATATATGTCAACCTGGTATTAGACCCGACTGAGATCTTCTTTTCTCTTAGTGAACAAAACCAACTACCTGAAAGAACAGAAGTTCCATAACATTCCCAATTCCAAAATACCATTTTTCTCATACATTTTTCTCCTAATCCTCTATTTTTGCTTCCTTTCAGTAACTACAACCCAACTACCTACATAAATTCACACACATATCTTCCAGTCCAATTCTTTGATATGCATATGCAACATATCACTAGCTTACAAATGCCCAAAACTTAAAAGATGATCAGTGAGAGATCAAAAGTTGTAACTGATGACATCCACAGATTCATCTGCTCATACTCATTGTTGTTTGCTACAGCTGACTATATGGTTTGCCTTTTACAATTTGTATTAGTGAGGCTAATGATTTCAGTGGTATTTCCAAAATAATTTCCTAACGCTTTTCCTAACCAGTACACGACAGATTGTTCCGGCTGGCACATATGCCCAAAATTGCTCCCTTTCTCCCAGATTCATTAATTTGTATTTGTCTATATTGAACTCCTTGTGCCAACCAAATCAAGATGGGTCAAATTGCTTTATATATTGTGTCTAACATTACTGTCTTTGCTTTTGACAGTATAGCAAGTAACTCTGAAGATGTTTCCACATATCTGTGTTCAAATTATATGGAGCAAATTAGCAATATCAGAAGCATAAAACAGTCAGTAGCTGGTGAGACATTTTAAAAGTGAAATCATTTTTACACAACGCAGTGCGTTGCGTAAAACCTCAGTCACTGCTACACCACAAAACTGCTACTACACCAAAATGTGGCTTTCTGTCCTTCTAACTCAGGTGAGAAATATAGATTCAATTTAACTTGATATTGTGACTTTACAGGAGTATTAGCTGCCAGCTCACCTGTGGGTCTGTAATCACATATGTGTGGCTGATAAAGCACCCTTCCACTCCATCAGAAAGTAAACTTGTTGCGCTTATTTAGAGTGCATTAAACCGCAGCATCTCTTCTGGCTCACACCTCCCAAGATTGTGACTGAACTTTTCCTTGCATCTGTTTCAGTACAAATACCTCTTTGCAACCATGAAATCAAAGGGCACTCTCTTTCTAATTAACTTCCTTTCCATTAGTGACAATCCAAGGCACCACAGAGAGAAGTGGAGGAGGAGCCTTTCCAGCCTCTTGGTGTCTCTGGGTGATGCCCTCCAACTCCTCTTCCATACAGCAGTGGCCATCGACCTGCTGTAGGTTCAGCACCCTTGTTTTACAGTGCCTTCTCGCCTCAATTCTCTACTTGTTCACTGAACTGTTTTGGGGAGCGCACCCTGTACATCCATGACAACGTAAGTTTGCTTCCTCAGAACAAGCCCAGCAGCTAGAAGAGATGGGCTAAAACCTGCAGTTCTTTCCTCCTCCTCCTGAAACCTGCCTATGAGCGTACAGTCCGAACTTTGTTGAGCTAGCTGACTTATGCTTGGACCATCACATCATTTTGATACATATACTCCTCTGAAATATTTCAAATGTATTTTCAATACTATTTAAAATACATATACACACTTCAGTATTTTCCTCCTGCTCATGGACTGTATACAATTTCAAGCCTGCTATACCCAGTATTAAATCCAGAAGTACTAAATCTACAAGAAAACCTGCATTTTACTGCACAGTTGATTCCAATTGCACAAAAACTGAAGAACATGATGGCCTTTATTATAGTATGCACAGAAGTTGATTTTGGTTTTATGATGACTTTAATTCTAATTAAATTATTTCCACTTGTTTGCAGTTATCGTTTCTTTATGCAAAAAAAAAAAAGTGTCCATTATAAATGTTACTTAATGCAAATCCAGAATCCATTCTGTTAATCAATACTGAAGGAAATCAACAACTTGTCAGTAGTTATTCAGAAAATGCTTAATTGTGCAAGTATTTTAAAACGCTTAAAAATCACAAGTACAACCACACCATCTGCTGAACAATTTGTGGTATGACATGTCAGAAAGCTTACAAGCATCCTGATATTGGCTTTTTTCATACTTAATTCAAAATTATTCCACATGTAACAGTCTCAATATGTGCTCAGTCTCCATAAAAGCCCTAAGTGTAAGATGAAGTGGGTGGGCATGGTATTACAGCTCAATTTCAGCTGTACGCCACATGAAGTATTCCAAGTGGCACATGCAATTCAGTTTCACCTAGAAAACTTTTAGACTGAAACACTTTGTTTTTCCTAAGAGAACATCCTTCATCCAGTTTGTCAGTTACCACCCTTCTGAATTTTGTGTAATAAAGTCTGTGTTAATCTGGTGCACAAAGCTGACCACAAAACCTCCATGAAGAATTCCCATTCAAACTATCTTTCAGAAAAAAAAAAAAGCAAATTTGTTTTATAAAAACACCCAGTCTTTATTTCTAGAATCTGTACTGGAAAAAAATCATTACTGAATTAGAGAAACCAAATTTACTTTCCAGATCTTAATCAAGTTCATGGGATATCCATTTAATACCACTCCTAAATATTTTAAGAAAATCATATGACTACCTTTCATTTTTCATTTCTAACCACTGTATAAATAGAAGACAGCTGTTTTGAAAATAATAAAAATAAACCATGTCTATATGCAGGTACTACATTTTACCTATGTTAGGTTAGCACTTCCACAAGATGCTACATAACAAATGCATGAAGGAAGTTCTCTCAATACTTATACTTGATTATGAATTCCTGAGACTTCTTGGTACATCCAGCCCATATACAAGATTACTAGTCTCTACACTGACTAGTAGTCACATTAAGCCTTAAAAGGCCATCTCCTCTAATGCTACTACTCCTCACCAATGCTACTCCATTCCGCTCAACTTTTTAAAAAGCTGGGGACAGCCCGTACTGAGCAGAACCCCAAACAGCAGAGCAAGCACCAGCAAGGCCAAACCCCAAAGGGCAAGGAAGGCCAAGGGGAGCTGCTAACTGGAGGTATCGGCCGCAGCCCCGGGCGGCTAACAACGTGGAATACCGTTTGGGTTCACTATCACGCCCACTCAGCCGCCCCCACTAAACACACACAAAGTGCGGCCAGCGGCCGTCCCCCGCGCGGAAGGCCTCACTGCAGGCTGCGGCCCCGGTACCACCTGGCCTACCGCTACGGCAACCGCTGAGGGGCGGGGCGGATTGAACCGGCTCGGCGCTTGGCACTCCTCCGCTCCTCCCTTCTTTCCTACCTTCCTACCTGCCTGCCTCCTTCCTTCCTTCTTTCCTGCCTGTCTGTCTGCCTCCCTTTCCTTTTTTCCTTTCTTTCTTTCTTTCTTTCTTTCTTTCTTTCTTTCTTTCCTTCCTTCCTTCCTTCCTGCCAGCCGCCGCCGCCGCCGCCGCCGCCGCCAACCCGCCGGCCCTGACGGCGCCTCCCACCCCGCTTCCTGCGCCCGCGGAAGCACCAGGGCCTGATGGGGAAGCGGAAAAGACACCGCCAAGCATGCGCACGTCCCGCCCCCCGCGCGAGTGCCCCGCCCGGCCCCGCCCTTCCGCCCGCCCGGTGCGGCGCGGCCCGGCCCGGCGCGGCCCCTCCCCTACGCAGGGGCAGCGGTTGCCACAGGCGCCTCCGCCGCTGGAAGACTCCCCGCCCGCCCGGCCTCAGGGCCGCCGCCGCCCCGTCATGTCCGAGGCGGGCCAGGAGCTTGTCCACCTGGTGTGGGGCAAGAAGGCCGGGCCCCGCGGGCTGGCCGACACGATCTTCTGCCGCTGGGCGCAAGGTACCTGCGTGCGCCGTGCCCCAGCCCTGCTCCCCGCCCGGCCCTCCCCCCGCCTCGGTGCCTGCCCGTCCTTTTCCCCTGGGGCCCCTTCGTCGGCTCTCAGCCCGCCCCGCCGTTCTCGGCCCACCTGCCCGGACACACCCACCGCTCTCCCTGCCGCCCCCACGGGCGCCGCGACGCCCGTGTGTCAGTGTCCGCCTATGTGAGGGGGGCGGGAGGCGCCGCTCCCTGGGGCAAGGGCCCTCTGCGCGTCTGTTGGCGGCGACGGCGATAGCTGTTTGCGATAATGTTTCTGTGTCACGGACAACTCAGCGTGTGGCCCACGGGAAAAATGATGCAGCAGTTTCACTTAACTAATATTTTTTGCAGCTTGGTCTTCTTTTGCTACAAATCTTAAGAGCAACTTAGAAGAGTAGGGATGGAAATGTATTTCTTAAATTTATTTCAACAGCATCTTATGCCATTATTTTACATACATCTTGGAAACATAAACCTAAGTTGCCTTTGTACTTTTATTTCGAAGAACATGGGAGTCAGAAATAGGGTTAGCAAATGTGGGGATAGGCTTGGGACAGAGACCCACAGAATTATTTAAAATGTGTTCTTTGGTGATTGAAGCAGGTGCATACCATCTTTAGGATGTGGCAAGAGATAAAGCAACAATAACCATGGAAACTGGGGTATTTGTAAGATATTTTTAACATATTTAAATTATGCAACCTATTCATAATTTCTTCTTGATGGAGACTTTCTGGTATTTCAAAACTGCACCTGCAAGTTGTAGTACAGAGACTTACTGATAAAAATTATATGCAAGAAATCAGTTTGTGTACCTGTTCTGGTTGAAAGAAGGAAATAGTAGCCTTCTCTGTAACGTACTATGGGCTTTGAAGAGTTCTAGTAATGGTTATGAAGATCACTCTAAAAACACCCCTAATTCCTGGAGAAAATTGACAAATGATAGCGGAATTTGTAGATTAAAAAATAAACAATTAATCCACTCATGGTAAAATTGATTGAAACAAATGGATGTTCTCTGTTCCTTGCTCTTTGGGGTTTTTTTTTGAGTTTTGTCATCTGCATAGTTCAGTGATGTTGATTTGGGAGCTGCACAGCTTCTCCCCTGTCACAGGACAAGAGTGCGTTACCAGACTCTCATGTCTCTTTCCCTAGATTAATCTGTGTTCGGATAATTCAGTGAGAAATATTTGGGGGAAAATGCCAGATTCCTTCTAAGTTCTAGAATTTAAGCAGGTCTGCTAAAGCCATTACTTTTCCTAGTAAATTGATTATTGAAATATAATTACTTTCTGAAATATCTCTTAAGTTTCGGCAAGGTGTTTCTGTTTCAGTACAAGGTTTTTGCCAAGTCAGAAAAAAGAATTGGTGTTAAAAAGCTTAATTATTTCTTTAACTGGTAATGTTAGATTACCAAAATTGATGTTTTCAAGATTGTTTGTTTGTATATGAAATTTTAGCAATTTGAAAATGTATTGAAATATGTCTTGTAATGCCCCACATTGTGATCCAGTGAAAGGCTGATGGAAAAGGCTTCTTGTGTTCTTGGTGGCTCCTGGAGAGGAGCTATTATTTCCTATCTGTCTTTAGGGAAAGACCTGTAACAATACTGTGTAATACAACTGTTCTCTTCCCTGTATCCACTCTAATATAACCAGTTTTGTGTAATAAAACCACATGACAGTGTTAGTGTGTTGTTTGGAGGTCTTGTGCTGGGAATCAAAACTTTCAGTTTCTATTTTGTTGAAAAAGTTCTGCAGCATTTACCTCCTGCAGAGGAGTCTTGTCACACTGACTCATCAAGATTGAACAAAAACAAACAAACAAACAAAAATTAAGCTTTATTATTTCCGGGCTTCAAAGTTTAAAAGATAGATCCTTGTTTCACGTCATATATGTGGAAAGTATCAAGCAACTACTTTGGGGGGTGGGAGTGGGTGGGTGGTGGTATGTTGTTTTTTTTTACAATGTAGCGCCGACACTGGTATTTATTTCAGATACTTTCAGAATGTTGTCTGATCTTTTCTCAAACCCTTTGGAAGTCAAGAACTGTATTTTACATTTGGAAAAAAAAGTAGAGAGTAGTGAGGGTGTTGAGCAATGTAAGACTCGAACCAATCAGTTTCTCAGTAAAGATAACAGTGTTCCAGGAATCCTCATCTTGCACCAAACTCATTAACCATCATATTCATTTGGTCAAAACTGAAGACAGGCTGATCTGCAGGCACCTAACTGACCTAGCTAACGTGAATATGCTGTTTGAAGATAGTGACAATAATTCCCTTGGTTTGCTGCACTGGCAGCTTTGAATGTATTGGTTTCATCCCTGATTTCACAAAGACGTGGTACAAAACTGTTGTTGAAGTTGTTGGGGGATTGTGTTTGTTTTTTGTTTTGGGGTTTTTTTATAGATTTTTTTCTTTACGATTGCAGCAGAATTTGCAGTTTGAACCTTGTGAATCCCATTTACAAGAATCCTCAAAGTGGACAGAGAAGAATGTGGTGTAAAGGCTTGGTCTGCACTTTAGTCTTTCCTGGCACAGATAGGATGACTTGGGAAGGAGTTAGGAGGAGGACTGAACCCGAAAGAACCAAGTTAGCAGTGATTTTCTTCATTGATCGACAAGACAAATTCCATTCATAAAGCTGCTCTTCAGATCAGCCCTAAGGCATGTGGCATCAGGTCTGCACAACTAGGAATGTTGGGCAGGTTTGAGCGCAGCATCTTTTCAGAATTACCTAAGCTGTTTTCTCACTGGCCTTTGGAAAGAAAGATATGGGACCGTCTTTTCAAAACAACTATTTAACACCAAAAGCAGAGTCTGGAGGTATTAATACTACAGTTCATGCATGTATGTATAAGATACAATGTAAAAAGGTCCATTTTATTTGGGTCCTCTTCCAGCTTCTGAGTCAAGAGCTGGGTGAGTAGATTGGCACCCTATTCTTTTCAGATTTCCTTTTTTTATGTGCCTAGAACTCTGTTTCTGATCTAATATATTTAAACATCACCAGCTTGGCTTTTATTACATCCTTGGTTGAGGAGCTAGATCCTATAGTATTGTTTTTAAGTCATAGGAGCCATAATATTGTTAGACCATGATCAAGGCAGAGATACTAAGAAATAATATTTTTACCAGACAGGCAGATCCTTTTCAAGCAAAAGGAATACACTTGGCACTCTTCAAAGACTTAAACAGAAGTATCAAATTGAAAAGTGTTCCTCTGAGTTTCATTTAATACTGTTTGATTCCTTTGGGTGATTGGGTTTTGATGACTATCACGTATAGAGTATTTACATTTGTCTGGTTTCCATCTCTTTGAGTTCTGTATTGCTCAGTGCAAACAGTTCATCAGGAAGAAAAGCATTTTTCATCTATAATCACTGTTAGGGTGTAGACAAGTGTGAATTGTGCAAACCACTGGAGGAAGTGGTTACACCTATTGGTCCACCTCCTCTGCCTACATGCTGCTGCTTGTCTGCCATAAGTCTTACCTCTTCAAGTCTCTTGGTGGAACTGCTTTTGAAGCTTCTGCTTTACCGATGTCAGTCACACTTTGCAAAGTAAATCTTGATGAGTGGACTTCAAGTCATGGTCTGCGGACTGGTTTTAAGTCATCTGTAAAAAGTAAGAAGTTAGCACCAAACCTGCCACCAGGAATTTGCACACTGTGGGAAAAAAATATTGTGGCCTTCAAACAAAGAAGTACTGATGACTATCAACTTAGAGCTTCTGTTTAAATAGCAGATGTTGCTTCAGTTTAAGTAGGTGATGCTAATTTTGCCAGTAGGAAGTGGGCGCTCTTGCTAACACAAGCCATACTACTATTAAATGTGAGACATCAGTAGCTTTAGGAAAAACAGCAGGGACATGCTGCTGAGAAGAGCTACCTAACAGCCTTCTCTAGGGAAGGATTTATGTTCTCAATTTTATATTGGTAGAATTTTTTCTTCTTTCCTCCCTTGGAGTGGTGTATTGGTTTTGGGGTAGTGACACTGTCTTTACAGACCAAATAACCACATCTTGCTGTTTTAGACAGACTGTCAAATCCCTTTCTATTGTAAATGAGATGTAAATGTTTATTTCACGTACTTCCGAAATATGAAGTTGTCTTAAAGTAATGAATTAACTCTGAAGGGTGCAAAACCTTTTGTGAAGCTTTACAAATGACAAGGTAGGCTTTGGGACAGAAATACATTTTTTTGAGGGACTGCCTGTCAGTATGTGTAAGTAACTGCCTTTTCAGCACTGTTGGACTGTAAGGAGAATATAGGATACCATTCACTGAGAAAAAATGGGGTGTGAACACCTAAAGTAGTTAAGAAGATTGTATTTTCTGGCTAATGAACGTGGTGGCTAATGTAGTTGGAATACACATAGAGCTGTAAGAATTTGATGTGCTCTGTAACACAGTTATCTAAATAACTAGTGAATCCTAAAACTCTTTGCTGCTGCCTGTGTCCAGAAAGGAGTATCTGAAGAAAAGACATTGTCCTTACTTTAAAAAAAGGTGTGGTGCTAATGAGTCCGTTTTTTACTCTGGATAAGGCTGACAGGCTTAATGAAAATATAAGCTATTGAGGAGCACTCATAGAAGGAGCTCTTACCAGGGTATAGTTTTGGGTTTCAGTCAAAATTCAGACAGAACTGGGGGAGTGGGGTTGATGTTTATTCTGATTTTCTTTACAAGGATGTGAAAAAAGGCAGACATGTAACCTTACCTTGTTTTCTGACAGCTTGTTGCCCAGTTTAGTGGTAGCCTACCAGGTAATTTGTCTACTTTCCTCAAACCCCTCCAGGACTTCCTGGCTCCTTATCCACAACCCATTAAGTGGAGTTTTGTTGTGGTATTGCTGTAGTAAACACTTGTTTCTTTTTGATTCTGGGGAAAAAGATGTTTTGTTTGGGGTTTTTTTTTCCCTCCCCAGAAAATTTCATAAGTTTTATTTTATTAAAAAAATAGGCTTTGAAAACCCGCAGCCATACACAATTCGTGTTCATCATTGTACACCCAGCTCTAGATAAAGGATGAAACATTAAGATGTGATGTAAACCTTGTACCTGGAATAATGGATTATTCTAGTGTTTCTGTCAGGCAGTTCTTTTATCCCAAAAGAGAAAAGGAAATTCCATGGTGAGAAAAAGTAGTTCCCATAAGAGAGGCCGGCTCAGCAGAGAACAGGAAAAAAAACCCATGGATGGCACAGGATCATTGTAGATTGGATCAGAGATAGAGCAAGTTTTCTTTTTGTTTCTAGTGGGGTTAATGTTGCATGCTGTTTAGCTACTCCCCTTGTCTCTTTCATTCAGCTAGAACCAGTTCTGGCACTTAGTGAAAACACTGAAGAGTATACAGCAGCCTTTGTAAAATGACAGTGTTACTAACATCTGGAGTGTCTTGGATGTAAAAAAAAGATTAATATTCTTTAGAAATAAGTGAATAATAAAGATGCAGGGAAGTGGTGGGGTGGTTGTAATAGAAGAACAAATGGGTTTTGTAGTGCTTTGGACAACAATGTAGAGTTTTAAATGAAAGACAAGAGCAGGTAGCTAAGTCATACATTAATTTTGGCAAACCGTACATAGAAGAGCTAAGAATTGAAGTGTAAGAAAAGAAACACGAGACTTGGTAAATGTTAAGTTTTGGGGAAATAAGGAGAATATAACTTTGTGTTTTGTGATTAATAGTGGACAAAGGATCGAAAGACAGATTTGGGAATATCATAGTCACCATAACTCAAAATATTGGGCAATACACTGATTACCAACAGGAATCTAGATCTACTTCGCCCTCCACCACCAGAAAGGTTAAAGCAGTAGTGATATTGAAAAAATGGGGTCAATGGAGTTATAAATGGGGTTATAAATGACAAGGAAGATGAATGATAATGGTACTTTTTTATGTTTCTTATAGATAAATGATGATACTTATAGTCATGGATAAAAGGCAGGCAGATTAATTTTAAAAGTATTTTGGCTGCATTACAGCTATTTTGCTCTTGGAATTTCATCTTGAGTGAGAAGAGCTGTATGATAGATATGACCGATTAAGAGTGAGAGTAAGAGAGAAATTAGTCTGGATCAGAGATGCTAGTCTTGGTAGCTTGAAGAGTGGACCATTCCTGCAAATCACAAGGAAGAGCATGGGGTTATATAGAGATTGCCCAAGATATGATTATTGTGGAGGGCAAAAAGGTAAGAAGGTGTAATTGCAGGCTGAGGTAGGTTTGAACTTAGCTGGGTTTCAGCCTGCTGGTTTCTGAAATTTTACCTGAGCTGAGTTCAGATTTTGTAGAATTTTTTAAAAGAGAGCAAGACCAAAATCCCTGAAACCAGTGTTTTGCTTAACAGCCTTTAGAACCTTGGTGTTTATTAAGCATTAAGCAGCATTTAGGTAAAAAGAAATGAAATGTCCCTTTAGGTATTATATTTAGGTTTTTTACTGTGGTAGTATTCTTTCAAATTCTCTGTAGTATTTTGCATTGTCTGTCTCGAAATTGTATTCACTCTGGGGGATCACATTCAGTTTTCTTCATTTTTAGGAAGCAAGTTTGCAAAATAGGGCAGAGTTAACCTGAGACAGATCATGCTTTCTATAAGAAGCCTGAAGAATGTGAAACAAATTCAAGATTCCTTAAGTGTGGTTTAATGGTACCACATCCAAGTATGTTGTTTTTCTGCAGTGCCTAAATCATTAAAACAACTAAAAAACCCCTGTTGTTGCAGTGTGCTTAGATGGCATGCAGTAACGCTTCAAAGTAGAGGAAGACTTACCTTTTAATGTGATAAACCTGCACTAATACAGCAAGTTTAAAGGACTGGTGATATTTCTTATTGGGGCATGTTAACAGCGGGGTGAAATGACACTAGTGCAAACTTTGGTCGAAGTATGGATTAACAGAGCTTCATTGCTACGTTAGGTGATGCTGTATCTAAATATGTAGGCTTGACGTGCATCTGGATTTTGGATATAAAATACATCTTTGTAATGCTCATTTGCACATTGAGACAAGAAAAAACTCTGATACAGGTGAAACCCCATTTTTTTTTTAAGAACTATGGCTGCCTTGATCCATCTTAAAAAAACAATTCACATTGTTTTTGAAGAACTATCATTTCTGTGATGAAATACAGTCTATAAAACATGCAGTAGACCTCATTTGTGCTGCTTGGGATGATGTACCTGTCATGGAAGTCCGCACTGGGAGAATGTGTCTCCCCAGCTCACATTCACATGCAGGGGTTAGGGTTTTGATATGGCAGCATGTAATGATACAGAATTGGGAAAAGCAGAGATTGTGGGAAAGAGGCATTGAATATAGGTCTCTTCCAACCAGATGCTTCTATGATTCTGCTGAGACTGACACTGCCACAAAAATATGCATGTGTATCCCCTTTCTCCTTGCTGACACTTGTTTGTGCTTGCTCATTAGTTGCTGACTACAGTTGCGTGGTTTCTAGATTACATTGAACTAGAGTCACTTCAGCACAATCTTATCAGCACTTAAAAGAGTAATGCAAGATATCACTCACTATAAGTTGCCATGTGTCAGATTCGGCAAGTTAATTGTCCATGTATATGCATTTATCTATGAGAAGTTCAAGCTATGAATCACTGTATCTTGAAGACAAGTTTAAGGGCAAGGTGGTAACAAACAATTTTGTGGTAATTGCTCCAGTGTTTGGTCTATTATGTGACTATAAGATAATTCTGAAATACAAATACATTAAAGATGGAGGGGGAAACTCAGTAAATATAGTGTATCTTCTGTGAATGAACACCAATAAGAGGCTTGCTTAAGTGGTTACAAGTGAATATTTGAGTTACTCAGCATATTTCAATCTGAGTAGGAAGCACTGATAGGCCAAAAATCAGATCAGTTGGAGCCATAGCGTGCCTATCATAGAGAATTTCTATTCCCTGTGTGTTAAGGATGTTCAGTGAAGGTGCAGAGGTGATTTTTATTTTAACATATGTGAGACAAAATATTATCACTTACGAACTTCTATTGCTTTATAAGAAATAAACCATAATAAAATAAAAGCTATGGTTTAAGTATCCAGACACATGTGCTCTAGTGACAGTTTTACTGTTAAAAATACTTTTAAAACCTTAGCTGTTGGCTATTTGTGGTCATGATTTCATTGCTGAGATAAATAATTCATTTCTGTGCTTTCATCTGTATTCATTACTTTTTTCTTCAGATAGTTTAACCGCATTCTTTTTAATTATCAGGGGAAAACGTCTTGAAAACTTAGCTAATCTCTAAAGGTGAATAAATCAGGTGTCATTCCTATTAAGGAAGGAGTATACATAATTACATAATTCACTAAATATAGTCTTTTTTCATTTTACAGGATTTGTCTTTAGTGAATCTGAATCCACTGCATTAGAACAATTTGAAGGTGGCCCTTGTGCAGTGATTGCACCTGTACAGGTAAGATGCATTTTCTCTAGATACATGGAACTAAAATAATTACTAAAAAAATTGCAGATCAGTTGTATTCTAATTTCATAATTATAGTGTGGAGGAGACAAAAAACTAAGTAAAAAGGCAGAGATGGGCTGATTTTTAACTATAATTTTGCAGAAGTGCATTTGTTTGAGAAAATGCAGCAGATTGATCCAAGCAGGGGAAGCTTTAAAGTCAGGAATGCAGGATAAAGAGGAGAAGTAAAATATCAGATATAAATGTAATCCTAATCTTTTCTTATGTCTCAAATTCCCTGTTAGTAAGAAGGGTAATACCTGTGTCGCAATGACTGCTTTAGCGAAGTATATTAGAATTATTTGAAGTAATCGATTATCAAACCTAACAAGGTTTGCCATGTAAGAAAAGGAGAAATGTTATAGTTTCAAAGTCCTAGTTAGCAGAATAATTGAAGTATGTCAGGTGAATGTGTTTTATTTTGGATACATGTTTAGGATTTCACTTGTGCTTCAGATACGTTCAACGAACTGTGACTATGATTTTTTTTTGTTGTTTTCTTACTCCATTGAATCTTGTAGGCTAGGTACGTACTCTCTGAAATGCTGTTTCTGGGGTAATTCTGACTGCTGTGTAGATACGTGACCTTGAAGGCTGGATCCCTTCTGCTAGAGCAGTTTGTCTCGTCTGCAACTGCTCTTCATTCTCTTAGGAGCACCTTGTAGAGACAGGCAGACATGGGCCGGATTACTTTCTCTGGTAACCTGCTCTTGACTCCTTAACACACAGATCAAATTCTGCAGGTATATCTAGGTCTGAATTAAAGGCCTTGTTCACTGAGAGGGGACATATTAAAGTCGTGTAACAGAATTAATCTGATCATGAACTGAAAAGTATCTGAGTCAGACAACTGACATTGTGGAATCATTTGCATCTCTGGTGTGTGTAATGTGGTAGTCATAAAACCTTTGTTATGGTTACTTCAGGGGACTCTAAATGCCCGTCCAACCAGAAGACTTGTACCAGACGAAGGAGCACCACTTGTTTAGGTTGTAAACAATCAATAGAAAAATATTTTATTATGAATTGCACACTGTAACATAGCTTTGTCTAGTTCTGTGGTCTTAAAACCAGATGTAGCGTGTCTTGTCTCTGGTGTTAGAATTACAGGTGTTTTATTTGGGGAAAGTGCAGAGAGTAAAGAATAGGACCATCTGGCTTCTTAAAGGCAGTCTTTACTATACCAAATGTTCTTATAGACTGTTTTTCCAGATCTCTATGTAGTTCAACTT
The DNA here is from genome assembly GCA_009769605.1 of Bucorvus abyssinicus. NCBI lineage: Eukaryota > Metazoa > Chordata > Aves > Bucerotiformes > Bucorvidae > Bucorvus > Bucorvus abyssinicus. The sequence continues at coordinate 22,541,741 of CM020028.1, forward strand.
ACTTGAAATTAAGTAGTTAAAGCATGTTTAAAAGTGAGCTGTGTTCCAGCTAGGGAAGGAGGAAGGGATCAAACACATCTTGCAGTGCCTACTGTTAATGTGAATTACTAAAATAGTGTGCGAAAGATCTGTGGTGGGGGAACAGGGTGAGTTTGTCAGGGAAGAAGTGAATGTTGAAGCAGCTGTTTTTAAGGTGCTGCAAATACCTGAAACAGCATCTAATAGAGTAATCAGAAAGACCAGGAGTTTGCTTCCCGAAGTCTGTTCTTTCATGGTTCCTTGTCTGTGACTTAGAGCATATCTTTTTTTTGATTGCAACATTAGTGTTTGTGGAAAACGAAGGAGGGATATGAAGCTGCATAGGTTTTCTTTGATCTGTGAATTATAACTTGCAATGGTTAAAAGAAAATGGGCTTTTTAACTGCTAAAGGGGTTTGTCTGAGTGACTTAGAATTGTCTTGTAGTACTCATCAGTTATATCACAAAATATTTGTGTCTCCTTTCCTGCAGTCCTGTGAGCCTGGAGATATTTATGTAAACAATGCACTCTGTGTATTTGAAGCGTACTTGAGGTTCAAACTTAATAATGCTGAACGTAGGTATGAGGTCACCTTTGTAGTTAGTTTGAGTGGGAAAAATCAGTAAACAGTGCAGGGTTTCTTACTGGATGATGAGCAGCTTGAAACCCTTCTAATAACATGCAAAAATGCTTTGGTATATAGCTTGTGACGTAATGTAAAAGATGGTGTTGTCTTTTATTTTAATATTATTTTATGCTTTGATAATAAAAGGCATTCCTTTTGAAGAGGCTTTTTACCAGTGAAAAGTCTACTTGGAGAGACTGTCCAGGTACTGAGATCTCTTTTTTTCCTCTTCATTTTATCTGTTTTAATTATTTGTAAAGCATATCCTAGTACAAAGAATTTAAAATATTTTACACTTTCTTTTTGATTAAGTGTGTCCTATGGCATTTTATGAGGCATACAGTGTATATACTACATGGCTCTAAACTCCTGTTTGTGAGGACATTGCCTGTCCATAGTATTACTGTGTTTTATAAATATTTGATTGAAATTTATTAAGAAAGGGAATGGATTAGAAATCCTGTTAAAACATATTTTTCTAAAGACAGCTTTATAATTCGTTGGTGCAGTATAGTCAAACAGCAATTAACATTAATAATTACTAAGATAAAAGTAATAAATGCATTTATATAACATTAATGTTTAAAAAAGGTACTAGTAGCTTATATAAGATACTGATTAGCAGCAATTGAACTCATATAGGTTTCTGATCTTTCAGAAGAGGAGCAGAAGAATCTTCTCTGTCATACATTATGTGATATTTTGGAAATGGCTTGCTCTGATAATTCTGAGTCATACTCTCTGGCAACGTGGATAAGAGGAAAATCAACTGAAGAAACTGCTAATATTTCTGAAAGTCCTGCAGAATCTAGTCGTCAAGAGGAACAACCTTGTAAGATGTATTTCTATACTAAATTATCCACCACTTGGTGAGGTATTACATTGTTTCTGGGGGGCCACTACTTTTTATTATTGCACAGATGAAGTTTTCACTTTTGTGTTTCCATTAGCAACAGGTGGATTTTTGTCTGTTTTAATTAGAGGCATTGATCCTTTTTGTCTAAAGGAATGTGCTAATCACTGGAGGTCTAACACACCTGTTTCTCTTGAATTTGAACCGTTTCCATAATCTTTTACATTTTATTTTGTAATTTATTGGGACCTGATGTACCAAAACAGTTAAATCACCTTCTAGTAGATTATTAGAAATTTTTTGTAGATTGGAATTTTTTGGTTACCTGATTTTTTGAAATTACTTGATTCCTTTATTAGTTACTGACATCAAGGATCCGGTGAACATCACCTGTTGCACTAATACACGTCATCCAGTTGTATCTCACTGCTGCGAAGCCAGTGACATGAAAAGTTTATCTGTGCACACATGATCATTGAGATGTGTGTTTTTTAATCTTTTAACAGGAGATACCTAACTGTTAAAAGATAAGCTTCTTTTTCTTTAGTTTTTGTTCCCAGTGTGTCCCTTAAGAAGTATGGAAAACTTTTCACGGGAGATCACCCTTATAGAGGTGCCATCTTTTGATGGAATTTATGTGTTATTTGGCAGTTTGTGACATAACTACAAAATAAGAATTGTGCAAGTAGATTTATACATGTTCAACTAGCTATAGCAATTAGAAGTGTAAGGTAATAATAAGGCAGTTGTAACTCTGAAATTCCTAATTTCTGTGGATTTTTTAGATGTCTCTGAAGCTCTTGCTCATATTTATGAATTTTCCTTTGAAGAAAAAGTGAAGCAGTCTACTTATCAATAGGCTTCTATTGCCCTGTTTGTTAATATATTGCTTTATTCTAAAGAGTTTTTAGCTGTAGAAAAAGTTCAGCTGAAAGTCTTTTTAAAGACACACTCAATATTTACTCTCAACACTGACACTTAATGAACTAATCCATTCTATTACATATCTATGTTTATTGTATTTCTGTACAAGACTGCAAGTTCTGCCTAAATTGTCCTTAATACCATAGAATGTGCTTAGGATGAGCAGGATACCTTTACCATGCACAGTCTGCTTTTGTCATGAGCAATGTTAATCTCTTTCATTGTTCATCTTCTAAGTTCCCTGCTAGACACTGTATGTACCTCTTGTGTGTACTCTACAGTTCAAACAGTATTTTACCATCCATTTATAATGCAATACTCTGTCTGATTTAAGATACATCTGTTACAGTTTGGGGGTTTTTGTTTGTTTTTTTTTTCTTTTCTGTTCTGCTATTTAACTATATACCAGCTTCTTGCCTGGTTGAGCTTGGGACAAAGATGTGGAGAAGAAGGTATTGCTAATAATGCAGAGTTCTAGTGCTAGTGCAAAGGAATATTACTTCTTGCTTGGTTGCTGTAATCAATAAAAATAAAAACAGGCATTGCCATAGTTGCTAGAACTTAAGAGATGAGTTATGTGTGTGTGGAAGCCTTACAGATACAGTTTCATATAGCAGGCTACTGCTATTTGGGACTTGAATATGGGAATATATTTATAATAAAACCATGAAATACGATTAGACACAGGATGATAGAATGTAATTTGGAAGAGTTTCTATACAATTGTATTTCTTATACAGCTCATATTCTAGTGCTTTTCATTCTTTTCCTCTCCACTAAGCACTGTCTTTATTTAGCCTTGTTTGGGTTATGTATAGCTGCACTTCTCTTCAGGATTTCTACTTCTTTCTCTTTGTTTCAAATAGTGGTTCTCTTACTTTTCACTCTGTTCTGTAGTAACAGAATGAAACTACCTATCATCCTGTTGTGTGAACAAAAGGTGGATTCAAGCACACTTACTGAATGCAATAGCATTTCTCATCTGCTTTTGTGGTGTATAACAGTGACTCCTTGTTGGCCATGCATTGGCTGTAGTAGTGCAAGTTCCCAGGTTCAAAGATTGCTTTATATGATTTAGTCCCTCTAACCTTCTGCTTACAAAGATATATGCCCTTGGAGCAGGGTTAGTTCCTGCAGCATTTTTTGCAATTTAGATTCGTTGTTTCATGTTTTTAAAAAGTGTCTTAAAAATACATTTTCTTAAGTCTAGTTTTGCTCTTGGTAACATAATTTTTGCAGTTCCTTGTAGTTTTTCAAAAGACAAAACTTAACACTCTCAAGACTACTGCTGTCTCTTTTCTGAATTAGAAAATTGAAGTATTGTATTGCTGGAGAATTAGTTGTATTTCCACATAAGCAAATCAAGAGCATCTTTCAAAATAAAATCAGAAAGAGCATAAAAAGCTGTTTCTGGAATTCTTGCGGGAAGAATTGATCAGCAGTATTAGCCCTAATGGCTTCAGCCCTAATTGTTTGCAGACAAATTCAGTAGCTAGATGATCAGACATTATTTAAATACTTGGCATTAAGTGGCCTTTATCAGAAATCAGATCTGTCTCATTTGTATATTATTCTCCTAGAAGGAAGATAGTCCTTATGGACAGAGATGGCATTAAAGAATGCTACAGTCATAATATTTGAATCCCTATAGAATTTGATACTTACACGACTGGCAAGTATAACTTGCTGTTAGTAAAAGGAAATTTAAAAGTTTATTTCATCTCCTTGGTTTGGAAATGTTGTGAGGGAAACAAAGGTATAAAGCCTGTGTTGAACTTGGGAAGACACTAATGCTGTATTTTTTTTCTGTCTTGGATGTGACACTTATTGAAAGGCTGCTTATCTAGTATTAAATGAAAACAATGAGAATTTATTTGAAACCAGGATGTGTAACATGGTGTAGAATAATACTGCTCATTTGTTTGTAATAAATACGCACTAAAAGGGAGGGGAAAACGCCCAAATTTCAGTAACAGAAATGAGTATCTGAAGAAAAAATACAGCTTACCTACACTGATAAAATGATCCAAATAATCATGCTTGCTTTTCTAGGAAATAATACTTGTTGACCTGCAAAACTGTTATCTATCATATGCAATTGCTTGATGACTTTGTGAAAGCCATGTTTTGTCAAAATCAACAGCTTAGTAATTGACAAATATTTTCAAGGCTACACACTCCAGTGGCTTTGTGCTTTTAATAAATTGATTAGTCCAAATAGAAATGTTCACACTAATTTGTATGGTGAAATCTTAATGTTGTGGTAAATTAGTTTATACTAATCTGTTAAAAAATTTAAATGTCAAGGGAGGATTAAAAATTTAAAATTTAATTAAAGCCTGAAAGTATACTAGCTTGCTGTGTGTATCTTGTGTGATTTTTTTTTTGCCATGTGTAGTGCTGAAAAGTGTCTCTTGTGTATAGCTGCCTTGGCTGTCGAAGAGCTTGGCTTTGAGCGATTTCATGCATTAATTCAGTAAGTAATATGTTGGAACATTTAAAATACAATATTTTGAAGTTACACTAATATTCACAGCCCTGAAAGGGGGGTATATTGAAGAATTTTTTGTGTGTTACACATCAGGGTAAAGTTGGATTTCAAGGTTTGTTTTGGGGGTTTTGGTGGGTTTTTGTTGTATTTTACCATTTAAAATGGAATATTATTTTGAGTGTAAGCATTAGGCTTTGAAATAAAACTGGAGCATTGTAGCATGTGAAATTGGCTGAAACCCACGCATTTAAAGTATATGAACGCAGCTAATTAAGACTTACATTTAAGTTAGAGATATTAATATTTATACACAGTCCTCAGAGGTGATTCTGAAATACTTATGGTATATATACTGAAAAAAAAGTCATCTAGTATTTTCCCTGATTTGAGGCAATGTAAGAAACGTTTATAAAAATGTTTCATGTACAAGACTGATTTTTGTTTTATGTTTTAAACCCTGTTCTCTTTTTGGGGTGTAAATACAGAGCTTACAGTTCTAGTGAATTTATCTTTAGAGGTAGCAGCCTTATATTTTCACAGTGAACAGATGCAGTCATTATACAAATAAATCCCCAAGGAAGAAATAAAGACCAACAGAATTTCAATAAACACTTGAAATGGAAAATGTTGGTAATTAGAACTGAAATAACCACTGGTTATTCTATCTGTAGTAATTTTAGTTTTTTCTTTAAACTCACCATCATTTGAGAAAAGAAGAAGAATATAAAATTTTTGTAACCTTATCTGATCAAAACGCTAATTTCCTGCCCTCCCTCTCCTTCCCACTCACGTCCTTGACCTTTGAATCCGTGATACCCACCCACTTCAGCTTTTCTCAGTCTTTCTCACTGGAAAAGAGTGCTCTGGCATATGTCTTTAGAGTGTTGACTTTAGAGTGATGGATTTCAGAACTGAGTTTGCCTTGCATACCTTGTATGCTGTGTATACTTTATTGATAATGAAAGGTAGTTTAAAAATCTCAAGTGTTAGCCAGAGTAAACCCAACTATGGATATATTTTGCAGATGTTTGTTTCTTTTTTAAAGAAACTTTAAAGACTTACTAAAGGTGTGGAAGAAATCAAAAAGAAAATAATATTCCTAAGTTTGTCTTAAGATAAGTAGAGAGTGTGATCTTGTTTGAATTATTCAATAAAAACTAATGTTTGTGTTCTGAAAAGCGGTATTAAGCTCTAAATATCTAAAGAAATAGCACGTGTATTACTTCACTGGAATCTTGATGGATCTCTTCATTTCCTCTGCTTTCATTTTACTGTTTTTCTTTTTAAACAATCACCTCGTGTTACCTTATTATCCAGGCAGTGACCCTATTATACAACCAGGTAGTTTCCCCAATGTTAATGTACCACTCATGCTTTTGAACATTTTGCTTTCTCTAAAGCTAGAGTCAAATAAAATCAAATTCTTGTGGGAAATGTAGTAATTACTTTGAAAGCCTGAAAGATTGTCTTACCTAGTTAAGTGGGAGGGGTTTTCCTCCATTGTTTAGGGACTGAATGTCTTTCAGAAGGCTATAGAATGAAAACGTTATTTTGGCGGCATACAGTCTGTTTGCAATTTCAGTAACAGTGTTACTGGTCTAAGCCACTCAACTCTTGCAAAAGTTTGTGTAACTTCATGGTTAGTGTTTGCATATAAAAACTTACCTGCATTTTTACACACTGTTCCAGAATTATTTATCTTCCTTTGATGGGTAAATACTAATGACTCTATGGCAGTTAGACTAACTGCAGGGCAGCCGCTGTGCCATTCTGTATATAACACCAGATTTAGCTTCTTGGACATTTTCATGTTAGGTATTAGTAATTCTTGTTTGTGCTTTGTGGCACTATTCTAATGGTTCATCTAAATACATTTTCCTTTTCTTTTGGCTTTTTTTTTTTCCTTTAGCAAACGAGCATTCAAAAGCTTCCCTGAACTGAAGGATGCAATTTGGGATCAATATTCAGTGTGGACAAACAGATTTGGAGTATTGCTTTTTCTGTATTCTGTAATACTGACAAAGGTTTGTGGGTAGTTTGATATGTTTTGTGTGTGTTTTGTTAGAGACAGTTTGATCACATAACCCTTTTTCTGTAAAAGGTGAACACTAAACTCATAAACTAAGTAAAATCTAGATAAATGGATGGAATAGTATCTTCATTCATTTTGCAGTATATTTCCAGCATAAAAACTTGAAAAGCTTAGTCTTGGTTTTTTGGGAGTTTTTCAAGTTTTTCTTTTTTCCTGATCTTGGAGAATTACAGATATTGGAAATCCCTTCTTGTATGTCCCTAACATCTCTTATCAGGAGAAAGAAGTGTGTTTAGGTATCAATTCACATAAGAACATCAGCGTCCTAATGTTTTACTATTGCATCCTGTTGTTGTAAATGTTGCAATTCATTTCCTAAGAGAAAAAAAAATGTTTGTAATTTTTCTGCAGGGTATTGAAAACATAAAAAATGAAATTGAAGATGCAACTGAGCCATTGATAGATCCTGTTTATGGTCATGGAAGGTAAGCTGCAAAATATGGTTGCTACCACTTGAAATAGATCAGTGGGATAATTTTTTATGTTTCTGTAACTGTTCATTCTTTTAGGAAATTATTGACATTACGGCAAAGATTCAATTTTACCTTTATAATAGCTATAAGCAACACTTAGCATAGTGTGTCTTTTTCACTGCTTACTCTGTTTAGAGCCTCAGTTCTGGGGAAATGCTTCTGTTATTGCTGAATTTTCAGAGGAATAATTCTCAAATTCAGGGCTACATTTTTCTATCAAGTTGTTTGTTAAAAGAGTGGAGATCATGTTAGTGTCACTGAATTACAAATACATGCTAATTAAAGCAATAAGTTCAAGAATGTCTCCTTAGCTGTCTGGGTAATACAAAAATTTTTTCATGCATTAGAGAGAACTACTTTTTCGGAAATAAATTATATGTCCCTTTTAATAAGCTATTTCTTTTGTTATATAGCCAGAGTTTGATCAACCTCCTGTTGACGGGGCATGCTGTTTCTAATGTGTGGGATGGAGACAGAGAATGTTCGGGAATGAGTAAGTCGATGCTACTTCATGCTTATTCATAACTTTTAAATGCTATGAGGCGCAGACCTACAGATTTGGAATATACTCTATTTCTAGTTTGATAGGCTCATCATTTACTGTCCTTTGATTTAAGCAGACCTCAAATGGAAATAAAACATACTTAGAATCACAGAATCATTTTGGTTGGAAGAGACCTTTAAGATCATCAAGTCCACCCATTAACCTAGCACTCCAAGTCACCACTAAACCGTGTTGCTCAGCCCACATTTATACATCTTTTAAATAGCTACAGGTCCACCACTGCCCTGAGCAGCCTGTTCCAATACTTTACAACCCTTCTGGTGAAGAATTTTTTCCTAATATCCAGCCTAAACCTCCCCTGGTGCAAACTGAAGCCATTTCCCCTCATTCAATCATTTGTTACTTGGTAGAAGAGACTGGCCCCCACCTCACTAAAACCTCCTTTCAATAAGGAGCAATAAGGTCTCTCTTCAGCCTCCTTTTCTCCAGGCTAAACAACCCCAGCTCCCTCAGCCACTCCTCACAGGACTTGTGCTCTAAACCCCTCACCAGTATCGTTGCCCTTCTCTGGACCCACACCAGCACCTCAATGTCCTTCTTGGAGTCACGGGCCCAAAACTGGACACAGTATTTGTGGTGTGGTCTCAGCAGTGCCAAGTAACAGGGGGACAATCACTTCCTTGCTCCTTCTGGTCACACTATTTCTGATACAAGCCAGGATGCCGTTGGCCTTCTTAGCCACCTGGCCACACTCTGGCTCATATTCAGCTGGCTGTCGACCAACCTTTTCCACCAAGCAGCTTTCCAGCCACAATTCCCCCAGCCTGTAGTGTTGCAGGGAGTTGTTGTGACCCAAGTGCAAGACTTGGCACTTGGCCTTGTTGCACCTCATACCATTGGCCTCAGCCCCTCAATCCAGCCTATCCAGATCCCTTCAAGCAGATCAACACACCTGCTAACTTGGTGTCATCTGCAAACTTACTGAGGGTATACTCGATCCCCTCATCCAGATCATTGATAAAGATGTTGAAGAGAACAGGCCCCAATACTGAGCCCCAGGGAACACTGCTTGTGACAGGCCGCCCATTCTCTACCACTCTCTGTGCCTGGCCATCCAGACAGTTTTTTTATCCAGCAAAGTGTACGCTCATCCAAGCCATAGGCAGCCACTTTCTCTGTGGGAAACAGCATCAAAAGCTTTACTAAAGTCTAGGTAGACCACATCCACAGCCCTTCCCTCATCCACTAAGAGGGTCACCTTGTCATAGAAGGAGATCAGGTGAGTCAAGCAGGTCCTGCCTTTCATAAACCCATGCTGACTGGGCCTGATCACCTGGTTGTCCTGTACATGCTGTGTGATGGTGTTCAATATGATCTGCTCTATTACCTTCCACAGCACCGAAGTCAGACTGACAGGTCAGACTGACAGTTCCCCTGGATCTTCTTCCAGCCCTTCTTGTAGATGGGTGTCACATTTGCTGACCTCCAGTCGACTTGGACCTCCCCAGTTAGCCAGGACTGCTGGTAAATGATGGAAAGTGGCTTGGTGAGCACTTCTGCCAGCTCCCTCAGCACCCTTGGGTGAATCCCATCCAGCCCCATAGACTTGTGTGTGTCTAAGTGGTCAGTGACCATTTCCTCACAGATTATGGGGGCTTCATTCTGCTCCCCTGTCCTGTCCTCCAGATCAGCAGGATGAGCATTCAGAAGACAAGTAGTCTTACTATTAAAGACTGCGGCAAAGAAGGCATTCAGTACCTCAGCCTTTTCCTCATTCTTGATCACTGTCTTTCCCCCCATATCCAGTAGAGGATGGAGATTCTTCTCAGCCCTCCTTTTGTTGTTAATGTATTTATAGCAACATTTTTTATTGCCTTTTTATGGCAGTGGCAAAATTAAGTTCTAGTTGGGCTTGGCCTTTCTAATTTTCTCCCTACATAGCCTCACGAGATCTTTGTAGTCTTCCTGAGTGGCCTGACCCTTCTTCCATACACCATAGACTTTCTTTTTCTGCCTGAGTTCCAGCCAAAGCTCTCTGTTTAGCCAGGCCAGTCTTGCACAAAATTTCTGATGTTAATATCAGTGAATACAGAATTGTCAGCCACAAGTTGAAATTATAAGCTACCTGCTGACCTGGATGATGGAAGGGAGTGCAGTCTTTGCAAGTTGGGAAGGTTGGTGAATACATGGAGACAGAGCCACTATTCAGAGCAGCCACATCAGACTAGAGAAATGGATTGACGGGAACCTCATGAAATTCACCAGAACCCTGCATCTGGGATGGAATAAGCCCATACAACAGCACAGGGCAGCACTGACTGGCTAGGAAGCAGCTTTGTAGAAAAGGACCTGAGATCCTTGCGGGCAGTGAATTACACGAGTCATCAGTGTGTCCTGGCAAAGGCAGGCAGCTGCACTGTGGGCTACAATAGGAGGAGGGTAGCCAGTAGGTGGAGGGAAGTGGTGGTTCTTTGCCTCTATATGGCACTTGTGGGACCACCTGTGGAGTGGTGTGTCCAGTTTTGTGCTCCCCAATATAGGAAGGACATTGCCATAGTGGAGTGAGTCCAGTGGAGGGCCACCAAGATGATTAGGGGGCTTTTGTGCTTTTTGAATTTCAAGCAGGAACACTTTGAATTCTGAAATTGTTCACATCCTCTCTCCCAGTGCTACAAAGTCCATCTCAGGTTCATCAGCAAGTTTTTTATAAGGATTTCCCATCATTTAAGTCATCACTGAAAATACTCATTTGAACTGAGGGACAAGATAGACCTGAATCAAAATGCTCTGGTTTGATAATGAACGAGTAGTATGATCTCCTTCAAGACTTTTCAGACTTCCACTTGAGTATGATTCCATACAGACTGTGCTTCAGCATCAGGCTTACCAGAATGTCATTTGGATATTGTATCTAACTCTTCTCACCCGTTTGGTAGACTTATCAGGATGTTTAGATATATTATTGGTGAGCGTGTGTTGGCTGCTTTTTTTTGTCCTTCCTAGTGCATGCAAATTGATTACAAGTTTGTTTCAATACATTTTGGAGGTTAAAATCATCATTTTTCCTAGGCTTTTCCTCTAGTTTTTTTTGTTGATTTTGTTCAAGTAAGTACCCTGTTTTGCCTTTTCTAATCTCCTGACGACTCCTTTTAATTTGATATATAAGGTAATCATTAATGGTTCAAAGACTTATTTTGTCTAGCTACTCAAGTGTTATATAATGAATTTCATTAGGATCTGCCAAGCTTGAACACATTTGTCTTGTTTACAGATTTTAGCCAATTTTTTTCTTTTTTTTACGGCTAACACTTCTCATTGTTAATTTTCTTGGAGTATACATCATTTACCTTTTTGTGAATTAAAGCAAAGGTGGCTTTGAATACTTGTACTTTCTTTGTATCATTTCATTTTGTGTTTTATCAGTCAGTTCCTACCCTGATTCATGCTGTATATATAGAACATTGTTGTCATTTTTCCCCCTACCCCTCTCTAACTGAAATTTGTTGTAATTGGCCTTTCTAGTTTTATCCATATGTTCTCTTCAGTATTTTTAATTTTCTCTTTTTGATCTTTAGATTATGATTTATCAATCTGAATTGTTAGGTCATAATCAATCAGTATGTTCTTGCAGCTTTCCTTTGCATTGGAATAATTTGCTCTTCTGCAATTTAATATATCTTTGATTCTGAAATCTTGCAGTTCATTCCCTAATTAGTCTTTCAGATTATCTTTCTCGTAGACGTTATTCATTAATTATCCAAGTTGAAATTTCTTCTTTTCTGGGAATACTGAACTCTCTTTGCACACAGTAATATTCTACATTTAGGTTCTCAGTCAATTCTGTCCTAAAAATCCAGAACAAGAGCTCCCATGGAAACATCTGTCTCTCTTTGTGGGGAGAGGAGGAGCAGAAAATAATCGCTAGTACATTTTAAGAATCTGATGTTATATGTCCTGTGAGTTTTTCACCAGTTAAGTAACTGGAGTTAATTACACTTGGGAGCCCTCCATTTTCTTCAAGTCCTTAGGATAATTATAGTCAAAACCAGATTGTTCACTGTCTTCAGTCCATAATCGGTATCCATTGCAAAGTAATTTATGTAGTCTCTCAGAAAGAAGGACAAAGAACAGCCTGTACTGTTCATAACTTCTTAGGCAAGACTGAATTTTGGATACTTTGCCACATTTCCTTTATCTGTCAGTCCTTTTTTGTCATCTTTTCATTTCTCCTTCAATTATTTCTCCTGTATTTTGAGTCTCTTTGGCTGTAGCCTTCAGCTTCCTTTCTGCCAGTGCTATGAGTTTCTCACATAGAACGGTTGCAGGCATCAGAATAACAAGAACTGAATGTATTTGCTGACTATTCTCTGAAGTTGGCTTTATGTATGTTTTTTTTTGGTTTGGTTACTGGTCACTTGCCTTAAATTTCTCTAGTCAAGCAACTATAAATTGGAAGGTTTGACGTTAGTACTTTTCAGAGTTGGTTGCCAGTGCTGGTTGATTTTTCCATGTGTAAAAATAATGGAAAGAGATTTCAGGTATCTCTGTGATTAGGTGTAATCAATAGGTGAACTTCTGAAACTGAGGGGCAGGAAAGGTATCCCTGGGCATGGGGAACGGTGGTGCTAAAGAACTGCAGAAAGCAACAGATGTAATGTGGTTCATGGCGTCTTTGGAGGGACAGCAGTGATGCAACAGTGAGAAGATTCAGCCGCAATGCAGGAACAGGAAAAATGCTGGATAGGTGATGCTGTTATCATAAGTAAACACATTTACTAAAGCCTCTAAAGTATTGTTACCTCTTGTTCAGCTGTTTAGATAAGCAATTTTTAATTAATAATTAAACCTTTAAAATTATTTTAAAACCATTTTAAAGGTACTGTCAGTAATTTTATCAGTGGCAAAGAACATACTGAATTACAAACTTGAGGAATTACCAGGTAGTTTGCAGATTATACGCAGAGCTCGGGCTGTTACAGTATTGCCCATTTTCCGAATAGGGTAGGAGTTATCAACTGGCCACCACTGGTGCAAATACCAGTGAAATGATCCCTCTTCTTTGTATTCTATATATTCCCGTGTAAACCTTTTTTCTTATTCTAATCTCTCCTCTTGACACAATTATCTACAGTAGGAAGATAGGGGGAGGTAGATTTTTTTTCTCCTTTCTTTAAAGACTGTCATTATATGAAGTGTAGCAATTTATTGTGAATATAGATAATGCTGTAATTGATTTTTGTAAGTAGTGCCAGGAACTGGCAGTGTTTCATGGTGTCCCCAGGTGGCAGTATTCTGATGCAGCCGGTAACAATACTATTACATTTTAAAACCACTGTTAGTTTGGGCCTGACTTTTTTTAAAGGCTCTCCATTTTTAGAAATTTGAGTACTTTATGAAAATACTTTTCAGAAAAGGAGAAACTGGCTTTCTGACAAGAGGCATACATAATCATTCTCATAGATGATCTTTGGCATTATCTCTTCCAGGGGCGTTAGTTCTTTCTGTGGGGTGAGGATATTCACAGGGATGAACTTTGATTTAGGGCAGCTGGTCCCCCTCTGTTTCCTCATAAGCCATCTGAGAGTAATTTTTGCTTTTATGTCTATCTTCTCTGTTGACTAATTCTGAAGAAGGCATGGGTAGACTAGTGTCTACAGGCTAAAGCTAATCTAATAGCTTTCAGATACATGGTCTACTAGCTCTTCAGGATGTTCACACTCTGCGACTACTGTCATAGCCAGGACCCTAACTCTCTCTAGTTATCAGCCGGGGTTCTTATGTAGGGGAACAAAATACAAAATACTGTCAGGGGAACAAAATACTTAATAATTTTTTAAAAATCATTATTTGAATAGTAAATATTATTTTTACATTATCTGCAGTTCTGTTCCAAGCATCAACTCCTAAATCTGAAGCCTTTGTTTAGCAGACTGAACTTTACATTGATTTTTGTTAATGATTTTTAAGAAATAATGTGTGATGTGTTAAAATCATTTCTTTAATGTACTATTGCTTACTTCTGTCATCCATTTACCTTCATTGCATATATAAATGTGCGATTTATAAATGTGGAAGGCCAGTCAGTGGAGGATTTGCTTGACAGGCCATCTACACCAGAGGTGTCTCCAAGGTCAGAAAGGCCTACGCCCCATATCATGACCACATCCATGAGGAGGAACAGAGGGGTTTTAGTTGTAGGTGACTTCCTTCTGAGGGGAACAGAGAATCTAATATGCTGGGCAGATCCTCCTCATAGGGTAGTCTGCTGTCTCCCTGGCGCCTGGGTCAAAGACGTCACTAGGAAATTTCCTACCCTGTTACGGCCCTTGGACTTTTACCTGTTACTGCTCTGCCATGTAGGTGAAGAGGAAGCTGCAACCCAAAGTCCAAGAGCGATCAAAAGAGACTTAAGGCCCTTGGGGTGGTTGGTGAGGGAATCTGGGACATAGGGTATTTTTTCCTTTCTCCTTCCAGTTGCAGGCAGTGACATTGGAAGAAACAGACAAATCCAGTGTATTAATACATGACTCTGTGGCTGGTCACCACCACAATTTTGGGTTTTTCGACAATGGGATAGTCTACATGGCACAGGCTTACTGGTGTGAGATGGGATTCACCTTTTTCAAAGGGGGAAGATGGTCTTTGCTCAGGAGCTTGTGGGGCTCAGTGACAGTGCTTTAAACTAGACTCGATTGGAGAGGGGGATAATATCAGGCTTCTCTGTGACAAGCTGTGGGTTGACATGCCATGGTTAGAGGGACTGGATGCTAGCAAGGGCCCTCAGCCTGTTGCTCTGAGGCGTGCTGAGGACACTGCAACTTAGCTGACATCTTATGGAGATGAGACAGGGGCTTCTGAGGTAATAGGAGCCAACAGGGAAACATTGTTGAAACATCTTAAAGGAATTAAGGAGTGTTCTCCAAGAAGGTGATGTGTCTAACAGCCCAGCTGAAGTGCCCCTACACCAACCCACACAACATGAGCAACAAACAGGAGGAGCTCCAAGCTACTGTGCTGGTAGAAAGCTATGACCTGATTGCCATTACTGAAACTTGGTGGGACAAATCCCATGACTGGAGTATGACTGTTGATGGCTACAGCCTGTTCAGAAGGGATAGGCGAGGAAAAAGGGTCAGAGACATTGACCTCTATGTCAAGAAATGGATAGAGTGTGAAAAGCTGTCCCTGAAAAATAGTCACGAGCAGGTCGAAAGCTTATAGGTAAGAATTAGAGACCGAGGCAATAGACGGAACCTTGTGGTTGGAGTCTACCACAGGTGGCCGAATCGAGGTGAGCCTATTGATGAAGCCTTTTTACTCCAGCTATAGGAGGCTTCGTACTCACAGGCTGTTGTCCTGCTGGGGGACTTCAGCCACCCTGACATCTGCTGGAAAAGTGGCACAGCGAGCTGCAGGCAATCCAGGAGACTCCTGGAATGCATTGAGGATTACTTCTTAAGCCAGTTAATAGACAGCCCCACCAGAAAGGATGCCACACTGAACTTGATGATCACCAATGCAAGGGAGCTAATTGGTAATGTCAAGGTTGGAGGCAGCCTGGGCTGCAGTGATCACACGTTGGTGGAGTTTACAGTCCTGAGGGATATGGGTCAGGCGAAGAGTAAAGTCAGGACCCTGAATTTTATGAAAGCAAACTTCCAGCTCTTCAAGGAATGAGTCAATAGGACTCCCTTGGAAATGGCCCTCAAGGACAAGGGAGTAGAACAGAGCTGGCAGATCTTTAAGGACACTTTCCATAGAGTGCTGGAGCTGTTGATACCTAGGAGTAAGAAATCAGGCAGGGAAGGGAAGAGACCAGCATGGCTGAGTTAAGACCTGCTGGTCAGACTAAAGGGCAAGAAGGAACTGCCCAGGCAATGGAAGCAGGAACAGGTATCCTGGGAAGAGTATAGGGCCACTGCCCGGTTGTGTAGGGATGAGGTCAAGAAGGCCAAGGTGCAGCTGGAGATGAACTTGGCAAGAGATGCAAAGAATAGTGAGAAGGGCTTCTACAGGTATGTCAAGCAGAAAAGAAAGGTCAAATAAAGTGTACCCCCTCCGATGAGCAAGACTAGCAAGCTGGTTACGACAGATGAGGAGAAGGCTGAGGTGCTCACCAACTTTTTTCCCTCAAGTCTTCTCTAACAACATTTCTTTTCACACCTCCCAAGCTGGTGGGCCACAAGGCAGGGACCAGGGGAGCAAAGTCCCTCCCACTGTAAGAGAAGATCAGGTTTGTGACCACCTGAGGAACCTGAACATACGTAAGTCTATGGGACCTAATGAGATGCATCCCAGAGTCCTGAAGGAATTAGCTAATGTAGTTGCCAAGCCACTCTCCATGATATTTGATAAGTCCTGGCAGTCAGGCAAAGTCCCTGGTGACTGGAAAAAGGGAAACATTTAATCCACTTTTTAAAAAGGGTATAAAAGAGGACCCTGGGAACTACTGACCTGTCAGCCTCACCTGGAGGATGGGGAGGTGATTCGAGACAGCCAGCATGGCTTCACCAAGGGCAAGTCCTGCCTGACCAACCTAGAGGCCTTCTATGATGAAGTGACTGTATCAGTGGACAGGGGAACATCTATGGATGTCATCTATTTGGACTTCTGTAAAGCTTTTGACATGGTCCCCCAAAACATTCTTCATTCTAAATGGGAGAGATAGATAATGGATTTCATGGGTTGACTGGTGCTTGGATGGTCGCGTCCAGAGGGTAGTGGTCAATGGCTTGATGTCCAGATAGAAATCGGTGACAAGTGGTGTCCCTCAGGGGTCCATACTGGGACCAATACTGTTAATATCTTCATCAGTGACATAGACAGCAGGATCAAGTGCACCCTCATCAAGTTTGCAGTCAACACCAAGCTGAGTGGTGCAGTTGACACATCTGAGGATGGGATGCCATCCAGAGAGACCTGGACAAGCTGGAGAAGTGATCCCATGTGAACCTCATGAGGTTCAACAAGGCCAAGTCCAAGGCCCTGCACCTGGGTCAGGGAAGTCCTTGGTATTGATACAGACTGAGGGATGATGTGATTGAGAGCAGCCCTGTGGAGGTGCTGGTGGACGAAAGACTGGACACGAGCTGACACTGTGCACTCGTAGCCCAGAAAGCCAACTGTATCCTGGGCTGCATCAAAGGAAGCACGGCCAGCAGGTCAAGAGGGATGATTCTGCCACTCTACTCTTCTCTGGTGAGACCTCACCTGGAGTACTGTGTCCAGCTCTGGAGTCCTCAGCATGAGATGGATATGGACCCGTTGGAGCAAGTCCAGAGGAGAGCCACAAAAATGATCAGAGGGCTGGAGCACCTCTGCTCTGAGGACAGGCTGAGAGAGTTGGGGCTGTTCAGCCTGGAGAACAGAAGGCTCCAGGGAGATCTTGCAGCCTTTCAGTACTTAAAGGGGGCTTATAAGAAAGATGGGGAGAGTCTATTTAGCAAGGCCTGTTGCTATAGGACAAGGGGTGATGGTTTTAAACTAAAAGAGGGGAGATTTAGACTAGGTATAAGGAAGACGTTTCGTACAATGAGGATGGTGAAACACTAGCACAGATTGCCCAGGGAGGTGGTAGATGCTCCATCCTTGGAAACATTCCAGGTCAGGTTGAACAAGGCTTTGAGCAACCTGATCTAGTTAAGGATGTCCCGGCTCGCTGCAGGGAGAGTTGGGCTAGATGACCTTTGAAGGTCCCTTCCACCCCAGAACATTCTATGAGTCTTATGATTTCTGAACAATACCTGTTTCCTAGTTTGAAGGATCCTTCCCTAAGGTTTTTTGAGGGTTTTTTGTTGTGTTGTTTTTTTATTTTTGTAATTGGGCTAGCTCTCTTGCCCTCAGCTCAAAGAAAGGATGAATTGTCTCAGCATATGACAATTTATAACACAGCTGTAAGTGAATGAGAGAATGGATTTCTGCAAAGTATTATCTATGCACCCCCAAAGGTTTTAAGGAAGTTTTAAGATAATCGTTGAAGCACTGTTTCAGATCAAATAATTCTGCACTGCAAGTAGAGCCTTTTGGTATGTAGAGCTGAAAACTAAGGAGGGAGTTGTACTTGCAGGTCACAAAGGCAGCAAACAAGCTAGTGTTTGCAAGTTTTTTGGGTTTTGTGTTTTGGAGTTGGTGGGGTTTTTTGGTTAACAGTAGAGGAAAAAAGGAAACTATTACTGTAATAACTGTTCAGCACTGTTGCAAAATTCAATGTGATAAACTTGGAGTTGGTGAAGGGAGCATGGCATACCGTGTCTAGTGCTGTAGCTTACAGTGAAATGCAGAGTTGTTAAAAAACACAGTTGCAACTTAGTCTTTTAGAGGGAGCTTTCAAATACAGACGTCAATGATCTCTGAGAAGAGGAAATACAGATCTTGTTAAATTGATCATGGTGTATATTCCCATGTATATTTGCAGGATCGGGTATGTGCTGCTCTTTGTTTAGGTCATATCTGGGGATCTAGCAGACTTATTCCCAGTAGACAGTACTAGCACTGTTGAGTTGATGTGTTTGTAACCCAGAGCTTCTTCAAGTCCTTACAATTATAACTAGTTTCTAAGCTGGAATTTTGAAGTACTTTCTCATTCTTTGTTAGAGAGCATCAAATAAAGCTCTGTATGTGCTCTTCCAATCAGTAATACATAAATATTTCACCTATTCCTGACAGCTGTGTGTGAGAGCTGAAAGATACATTAGGTGGAAGTCAGTACAGAAAATCAAATTGAGTAAATGCTTTCTTTCCTACTAACAAAACTGTTATTTGCAAAATTATGTTTGATTATGCAGAATGTGAAATGATCAAGACAAATATGGCCAGGGAACTCTTAAAAAAAGGGGAGGGGGGGCGGTGAGGGAGAAGAAAGAAAAATACATATATACATATATATGGGTTTTTTCCTCTTGAAGATAGCTGTTTTTTCTTAAATATGTCTGAAAAGAATTTTGAAACTTCTGAGAAGAAGCTGTCAACAGTAAACTCTATAACCATAAAACCATCTATTTGGCTTTTCCTTTTTTATAGAAAGGGAAATTCTTAAACCTTTATCATTTTTTGACTGTAACTTGATGATTTGCTATTGTTGCTAAAATTACACGACTTTTAAAATTGTTGTTACTTGACCAATTTTGAAAGTAAGAAAAAAAAGAGTTAAAAGAGGCTTTGCAGATTTTTCTTGAATAAATTTTGTGTTTTGCTTTGAACAGAACTTCTTGGTATACATAAACAGGCAACAGTAGGCTTTTTGACACTGATGGAGTCTCTGAGATATTGTAAGGTAAGCTGTTTTCTACATAATTTTAAATTTTTCTTTTATTAGGATGAGGGCTTCTTTGACAGTATTACTAAAAGCTTTCTATAATTTGAGATACTAAAGAATTTTCAAAGTATGCTCAAATTAAAACTGAGAATAATACCACATTACAACAGATATATGATAAAATTGTTAAATGCGTCTTACTGAGTAAATGTTGATAGCTATTTAAATTAGAACCTTATTGCACCAATTTAAAATAGGTAGTTTTTACTAAAGTAATGCTTTGTACTAAAAGTTTTTTACTATGTTTTTACTAAAATAATGCTTAATGTAAGTTATGTACCTGGTTATAAAACTGCGAAGTCCCAAAGTGGCTTGCTATTGTGAATGTTGCTGCAGTTTTATTGTTCTCTTTTTATGCTGTCACTGACATCCATTTAAAATAAATAGCCATAAGTAAAAATGGTAAAACTACTATTAAGTAAATGTATTCCGAATGTAATATATTCAAGAACTAGAAGTTACTTTATGTATTTATCTGTGGGCATCTGAAAGTAACAGATGTGCAACCTAGTCTGTATTGTTTCTTTCTGTTGTGACAGAATTTATTGATTTAAGATTTTTATTTGAGAAATTTTGTGCTTTACAAATACTACTTTTGAAACAGCATTAATACTCAAAAGGCTTTTTGGTTCTTTGCTTTCTTTTCAGTCTCTATTGAATTCCTTTAACTTAGCTCAGGGTTAAAGAGGTTTATGTAGTTTGGAGAACATCAGTGTATTGACTGTAATTAACTGTCCTTTCATTTATTAAGTAAATGTCAATTCTGAATTGATTCATCCAAAACCAGCTAATAAGTCAAATGGACTTCTACCTCATTTAGCATCTTATGATAGTATTGTTAAGCATAGGAGTATTTACTCATGTGCAGTGTTTGAAGCATGTCTCCAGGGTTGAAGTAATGGATATCCTTCATACCACGATCTCTCTGATGTATTATTTCATTTAATTATCATGAGCTGTCTTGTTTTCCAAGTCAAACAGGAATCAGTGATCAAATTTAGAATCTAAGTATTTTACACTACTTTGTCATTTTCCTGAACATTTTTTATTAGTTTTCAGATCAGATGGGACTCCCCTAACTGAATTGTCATTAACTTGATCACTAACTAGATGAGTTTTCTGGTTTGCTTTGTGTTTCTGATTTTATTGTACCTTTTTAGGTTGGCTCCTATTTGAAATCTCCAAAATTTCCCATTTGGATACTTGGCAGTGAAACACACCTCACAGTCTTTTTTGCCAAGGTATGTTAGATGTGGGTTTTGGTAGCCGCAGGCAGATAAACACCACATAAATTCATAAATACAATGCAAGTTTCATGTGGCTTTAATGTAAAAGTGTAGTCACCAAACCTTTTAATTAAGCCTTCCCTTGAAGGCAGAGTTGTTCACATGGTTTAATATGTCATAAATTTCAGTGAAGTCTTTCCATTCTAGCTTAATTTATTGGGCTGGGAGAAAGGTATGCTTTATCACATCGTAATTGGGATAAATTCTGTCTTACATTTCTATAGTGCAAGAGATATAAAAAGGAAATAGTTATGTGTGGGTGTCTGTTAGTAGTTTACTCTTTCTGGGAGTACTTTCACAATTTTTAATCTATAACCCTAGTTTGTTGTTTTAGATTTAAAATAGGCTGTACCAGGACTGTTGTGATACTTCCTTATATTATTCTATTGGATATGTACTGTAATCTGTGGAACATATAAAATGCTTTTGAGAGAAGTTCTCAGTTTAAAATCTTAGACCAGATTTTTTGAGGAGACTATTTCAATTTCCTTAGTTGAAGATTGTAAGCTGTTTTCCTTACTTTTTTTTATGTCTGTAGAACATCTGTTTAGGTGTTCTATATAATGAATATGATTAAAAATACATATTGAAACTGTAAATGGTACTTACTAGTATATTTATTAATACTTGTTAGGAATTAACTCTCCTGTACTTAATATCTTACAAATGAATTAATATCTTAGGCATAAATCTTGCAAATAAGACCTAGAATATATGACAAAGTTAAAGCCATAATTTCTTGAGCTGTTGAATTTCCTTAAGGAAAACTTTGGCCTAATCTTTAAAAAGAAGACACAAAACCTAAGATTTTTCAAAAACAAACAAACCAATACCCATGATACATTGGAAGTTTATGTTAGCAGTATTTCTCAAATTTAAAAAACTCTTTAAATTTACTAGTCTGTGTTGCACACTGGATATGTTTTTGCAGATTCCAATGCAAATTTTATATTAGAACTTCCCTGAATCCCTGGTGTCTGATAAATGCTCTTTCTTCCCTTCTTCATGGTAATCAAAAATTCCTTTTCCTCCTTTGAATGTTTGTTTTCTGCCTTACTCTCTCCCCAAATAGCCTTTCCTAGTAAAGTTCTTGAAATTTTATCTACGATTTTTCTGAATTATACCATTGAAGTCAATACCTTGTTGTATAGATAGCAGTCTTATGCAAATAGGCATAATCATTGTGTTATACAAGTCAAATGTGTCTGTCCAGAATGTTATTGTTCCTTCTGATGTTTTGTGTCCACAGTGACCATTTCCAGGTAGAAATGCATTTCTAATGCGCTTTTTTTCAGGATATTGAGGGCTGTTTGCTGCATTTAAATTAACTGGGCATCAACGTCTGGTGCCTCTAATACAGCTTGGTTGTTCTTTCTTCACTGAACTCCACTTAGGCTGTGGAAAATCTTAATCCAGTGGAAGGCATCCCTGCCCACGGCAGGGGCATTGGAACTAGATGATCTTTAAGGTCCCTCCCAAACCAAACCATTCTATGATTCTATGAGAGCTTCAGCTTGTGATTAGTATATTAGGAACTAGAAAGCAGGAAAAGGAATCAACATGGTCTTGGCAAAGAATTTCCTAGAGATTTTTTTTATTAAAAGAAGCAGGACCTGAAGGTGTGTAAAAGTTATGGGAGTCCTTGAATTTGCATGTCTGACCTCACCCTTTCTGAAGTAAAGGTTGGTGAGCATTTCAGGTACAGCAGAAATGTCTGCTACAGCAGAAATATGAATCACGTGGGCAGTCCATTATTTTATAGGTTGAAACTACATGCCAGAAATGACAGCTAGAAACTTGAGTTCATTGTGGGTGGTTAGTCAGCAAGTTGTTAAAGTAGTGTGTGTAGTTGTCTAGATGGTGCCTGACACTGAGGATGTAACTGCTGGGTTGATGGTGAGTTTGATTACTTGAGAAAGAAATCTTAAGATTGGAAAGAGTAAAAGGGACTGTGGAGCCAAAACCAGTGCAGATTAAGTTTGAAAAAAAAAACCAAATACAGCTTCAGTTCTTTAAAGCTGCATATGATTTACAGGAGCCTAAACCCTTATGTTTAAATAGAAGAACATTAGGCAGAATAGTAGTCACTTCTGTCATTATCTGAGTAACTGGGCCGAGAAAGCTAGGAAAAAAGCAATCTTCCTAGGCTACCATCAGGATGGACAAGTAGTGTGGGGAAATTAGGGAATGGGACAGAATCTTCATTGCTATCTCAGGGACTTTTCTTGAGCATGAAGGTTCAATAATTAAAAGGTTTTACTAAAATTCTGCATACACCTGCTGTTCTTCAGGTCCTTCACTCAGATTTTTACATTTGATGTGGAGCACAGCTATAAACATTGTTCACTTAACTGTAGAACGAATTATCATCCACCTTGCTTTTCTCTCTCAGAACATTTTAAATTAAGTTCTATAGAAATCTGTTACTGTCTGCCAGAATGTATTTGCATTACTCTAAAAGTGGACCATTCTACTGTAACTGTGACTTTCAGAGAAATGTTTTTCAGTCATACTTTCTAAAATAAATAAATCTGTTCATAGCTGCCATTCTAAAACTTTCTATGTTTTCAGTGGATTTTAATGAATAAGCAAAATGCAGCGCAACATTTTTGGACTGAAGATCACATTTACAGCTTAAAGTGAAAATAAAAAAATGAACTAAAGTATATAATGAGGCTTAAGTTCTCTTGTAACTGCTGCTACATGGAGTAGCCTTAAACAGTGACAACTGAGTCAATTTCTAGTTTTAACGGAAGTTACCAGTGGGTCAGCAGTTTCACCCCTTACTGAAATAATAGAAATTTTATTCTATCTGATGGTCTCCGTCTCCACATCTTGATTGTCAAAACTCATTTGGCATGTACAGAAATGTTATTAGCCTCATTGTACTGTAAGGAATTGGAAGTAGAAAGAAATAACTTAAGAAATAATTTCTTCCTTAAAATAGCAATTTTAATTGAAGCACATTTTATTGAAGAAAATGTGAGTAATTTTTTCTTCCTGGGACTTAGCTGATCTGTCACTAGCCAAATAATTATTTACAATTAGATATTTTAGAGGCAACTATGCAGTCACAACAACTTGAAATGCATTAATAGTCTCCTGTACAAAACATGGAAACGTTATTCATCACAATGGTTTTCCACTATCACCCACTTCATTAGAAGTGTTCTTTCTAGAAAAAAGAAAATAGAATCTGGAAACATCTGAAATGAAGCTTCACCTCACATCTTCCATATTTTAATTTCTAAGGGAGGCTCTGTTGAGCAAAAATACTATAGTTTGTTCTGTAGATAGAGTGTGCAATGAAGTTGGGAAGGACATATAAGCATTTGTATTACCTGAATAGTTAGTTCTTCAGAACTCTGATACTTACTTGTATTATAATAAAGATGAAAAAACTTCTGAGAGTAGTTGGAAGGGGGAACAAATGTTAGCAGGGGATCATAATTAGTACCAACATATTTTCTTTCTTTTAATTACAACTGTGTGTGTATAAGGCCAGAAAGTTGTGTAATGCTCAGCAATCCAAATTTAATATTTACTGAAAAAATAAGGATGGCAATTATTCCTAGTGGTTATGGACTCTGCATTTGCAACAAGGTAGATCTTCCCCAAAAACATGAGTGTGTAGGTTCTTCGTAGGCAGTGAAATCCAAGCAGCCATCTTTCTGCCTCTCCCTGCCCTCCCTTTCTTTCAGTGAATAAGAAAACTTTTGAATGGCCTCAGGCCAACAAAAACAAACAAGGAAGCTTTCATCTGACATGCTAAGTATCCCTGCATGCTCTGTCAGATGCTGCTAAGACAAGGAGAAAGTATTGTACATGTCCTCTAAAATCAACCTTAAAGGTACAGGTTTGTGAGTTGTTTGAGTTTTGTTTTTGGTTGGTTGGTTGGTTTTTTTTAGTTGTAGGGAAAAGAAAGTGAGAAGTGGGGCAGCTCTAAATTACTTAATGTAGGGATAATGCTGTGATGCTCTGGGTGAATGCTGTATGGTCAGTTCTTGATTATTTTTATGATACTCAGAACATAGAAAGTTATGACAAGCTGAGACTATCCAGAACTTTTAGGAATGTCAGGGTCTGGTCAGATACTGTATAAGACTACCAGCAGGTTGAAATATTATGTGAAATTTAACAAGAAAATGTTTCAGTGCAAACAATAGGAAGAACAGCAGGAGGTTAATAGCTGCTTTCTAAATGCTGTCTACTGACATGCAAATTCAGGTGGTCTGGAAGTTTGAATTCAGACTGCTGGAAAGTGAAAAGACAGCATGGAATGAGTGTCTGTCTGGTGATTTCAGGTGATTGAAACTCCGTGGGGACACTTCAGAGCTGTGTAAATTTTTTAAAAAATTCCCTTAGTCTGTTCCCAGGTCTTGGAGCACACAGGCCACAACATAATTGTCTGTCCATTTTCAGTTACAGCATTGTAGTATTTCTAGACTTGAAGGATCAGATAAGTGGAGGAAACTCCCAGCTGAGACATCTCAATAAGTTACAGATTACTGCTTTTGCAAGGAAAGTGTGCCTGTTCTGCTGTGTGGGGACTGGAGTTACAGTTTCAGATTACAGTTTTTATTTTTCTAACTTTGATCACTGTAACCTGTGCTACATATTCTTAAGATGTTTCTTCAGTATTCTTGATAGTATTGTATTTCAGAAGAAAGAACATTCGCTTCTCTTCCTAGACAATCTTTTTCATCAAAGTTCAACAGAAGGACACCTGAGCAGACACTGCCACTGCCATAGGATTTGGTTCAGTGTCTTCCAGAACTGGGCTAAGGGGAAGTGTTAAGTGAGTACAACATTTGATCTCAGAACACCGATAGAGAATGTCCGTGACCATGAAAGAAAATAAGATGTATGTATAAAAATTCAGCCA
The DNA here is from genome assembly GCA_009769605.1 of Bucorvus abyssinicus. NCBI lineage: Eukaryota > Metazoa > Chordata > Aves > Bucerotiformes > Bucorvidae > Bucorvus > Bucorvus abyssinicus. The sequence continues at coordinate 22,567,208 of CM020028.1, forward strand.
TTACTAGCATGTGATAACAAGTCTGGTCTCTGCAAAAGTAATCCATGTATATCCAAGTAAGTTATACTTTCCCTTTAACTTAGGATCTCTTCTACTTAGGGAAGGTAGTGACAAATACCTATGCCCTTCCTTTTGTTTTTTCTCCTATAACCCGTGAATGCAGGTAATAACATTTTGAAAAAGTCTTTCTTCATCAGAGAAGAAATCAAAATCAGATTTTCAAGAATTCCATTTCAGGAAATAGTTACAGAGTGTGTGGTTTCAGAGTCTTTAGTTTCCATGAGTAAGTGGAATTGGTTCTGGTTGGGACAGTCTGGATATCTAATAGAAAGAATGTACACATGTGAGGTAACTGCAGAAATAACCTCTGGGCTAAAGCAGGGTTTAAATTTTCTGTATGCTGATTAGGAGCAAGGAGAAAAATCCTTATTCTTGACAATAGGTCTGACCTGGCTAAATCAGCAGTGAATGTCCAAGTATTTCTATTAGGTGTTAATTTAAGAGCTCCTTTCTGCCGGGAGAGACCCCTTTTTAAAATGAATGTTAGAGCAGGAGGCTTCCTGTGGGATCTGTGGGCCCCCAAAGAGAACTGAAGTTACTCTACTGGTTGGTTTTCGCTTCATAGAGTAAATGCTATTGCTAAATGAATTTAAATTGTTCTGAATAACACAGTAGTTCATAGGAGTTGCTTTGTCTTAAATAAGTTTCCTAGCAGAAAGGCCAACTTAGAGGTCTCGTACTTGACAGGGGCACCTCAAAATGAAATACTTCTATGAGTTACCTACTCTGTTCTAGCTTTGCGAAATCACAAGGCATAACTGAAACCTTATTCTGTTCTTGCTGGGTCTACTCCAATTTTATTTGCAGATTATTTTGTTCTTACTACAAATGTACGTTTCTTTCTATGAACAGAGAGTTTGTTTGTTTGGGAGGCTTTCTATGGGAAAACTTGTGCTTTTTTTATTCGTGTAAATGATTTTCACTCCCGGATTTATCCAAGTAACTTCTAGATTTTGTAAAAGAGACTTTATATGTGATGCAACAGTTTATGGTAGCATATTTGTTTTTAATGAAAGAAGTTCATGTCATCAATTTACCCAAAGTCATGGTGGATTTATTTGCTCTAAAGAGAACAAATCTGGAGCACTGTCATTTATGAAGTCTCTGTATATCTGTTTCTCTTTTTTTTCATTAGAAATTTAGTTTTGGCTTTAAGTGGAGGTACCTTTCTTGAGAAACTTTAGCTATCATATGATTTTTGGCTTTGGTCAGGAGAAACCTTTCTGTCTTATTTTCCTATTTTCCACATTGTTGGAATAAGCAGCCAACTGTGATAGCTGCAAGGAAAAACAGGTGCTTTTAGTTTTTGATGGTCTGTACTTCAGACCACGTACTAAAAGAATTTTTAAATAGTGGAGAGACCAAAGCTTCTCAGAGTGGCTATACCAACTTTCTACAGGACATGATCTTCATGTCTTGCACAAGATTTGGGAAAGAGGAGGAGGTTTTGAAGAAGCCAGATGAGCCCTCACCAATCCAAGAGATAAAGAACCAATTCTGGTTTTGCCACCTCCCTGACATCCTTTCAGGCCTACAAAGTGTCTTGGAGAACTCTACAGACCTCCAAGAAAAGCAGAGATATGCAGAAGATAACAGGAGGGTTGAGTGGGAAGATTGTGGTGTACATGTCTGTGGTAGGCAGGTAGGGCTGATCTGCAGAGCTAGAAGGTCATTGTGCTCATAGATCATTATGCCGTAAGAAATACAGGAATAGATGTTATAGAGGCCAAATCATGTTCGAATGTGGTAGACTGGAAACACTGTGATTATGACATATGCTATTACGTGCTAAACCAGAGAGAGTCAAGAGACCGTACTAAAGTTTTAAGAATTTTAATGGGCCTGGCTTTGGAATTTCAGGTTTTAGAGCTGGTGATATGGCATCATCACTCCATCTTCCAGAGTCAGGTAGGAAGGACTCCAGTTACTCAGGATTTTTGGTCTTTCAGGTATTATTAGAAGAATGGAGTGCGACCTGAGTCCCTGCCACACAAAGAGGCTTTGAAGTGGACATCCAGCTATACAGATTTTATGGTTTTTTACCCTAGTACAGTAAATGATATGTGGAACTAGGATGAGAGAGCCATAACCATAGAATCTAATGTCACTTGACTGACTTTTATCAAAAGAGTGGAGTACAATAATATACCCAAATATGTTGAGGAAATTGCGTGTGAAAACTGTTAAAGAGCATTCTGGTGGTCTTCCAGTTCCTGAGGTTGGGTGGTAAAGAAATGGATATCTTTGAACACTGGAGAAATGAATCCTTGGGCAGTTGTAGGCATTTTGACAATTCATGGCAAAATCTTTGAAGTCAGAACATTTAGGAATTAGATCAGGGTCCTGTAACGCTTGTGTTGCTCTTGTCAGAAGTGCTGTGCATCCAATAGTAATGACTAGCAATTCTGAGGACTTACTGCTTAGATCATAAAGAGGTAACTCAGTCATGAAGTTTTGCATTATTTGTTCTTAGAGTTGAGACACAGAAACGGTAATGTAGAGGTCATTAAACTGAGACATGTAAGACTCTGAATTATAATCTAACCAATTATTTGGGATTTACCATCCAAAAAGAATTGTATTCACTGTGTTTACCCCAATTCTCTGACTAATTTCAGCCATTCATAGCCCTAGGTTCTCTAAAGTTTAAGTAACTTTGTAACATTCATCCCATTATATACAGCTTTCACAGTGATCATTGAAGGACATTGTTCATGGTTGGCCAATACAGATGATGAAATGTAATTGTATATGCCCCTAAGCAAATAAGCAAATTGCTTCCTTTTGGGAAAAAACTTCTCATCCATCTGTTTTCTTTCAGAGGGGGAGGTTCAGTTTTTGTATATGAAGTACTTGAGAGTAGGGCTTGCTTAAATGATACCACTTTTCAATTGTTTATGTTTGAGTTGTTCCAATTTTTCTGTCACTGAATTCTTTCTCCTGAAATGTTACACGTTTTGATACTGTTTCATGCTGAGGTAGGTGAGAGTATGATTTTTTTGCCAACTCCATGCACACAGTTTCCAAGCCTAGGTGAAAACTTGTAAAATGCAGGAAGTAGTTCTAGCAGTTCCAGTAGGAACTTTTGATCCAATAAAATTTATATCTAAAAATTCAAAATAAAACGCTATCACTTGTTGCATGAGATGCCCTTTGAAATGAAGGAAAGAAGGAGGGATGAAAGAGGGAAGAAAAGAAAGCCAGTACAATTAAGTGAACCTTTTCTAGATCCACAAATGAAAAATTAACATGAACTGCAATTTAATATATTGTAGGAACAATTGGAAACTGCCAGATTGGAAAACTTACAAAGAATATATGCTTGAGTAATGACCATGATCATTAACCATTTTTAGGAAAATTGTATTTCTTAATATTTTCAAATACAAATAAGAATAAAAGTGATTCTAGTAGTCATCTCTTTATCCAGTTTTCCAACTTCCTAGTTCCCTTCAAAGCGTATGCTTGGTTTACTTTCTGTTTGCTGAGTTTGCATTTCAGTTGGTTAAGAAACAAACTTTTGTCTGATTTTTAAAGATTAGCAGTAGGCTGTGAGAGCATATATGAGCCTAATGTGTAGTCATCTCCATGAAACAGTATTTTGACTATAAGTGAAACGATCCATTGTTTCGAAAGGGTAGTTAGCTATATTTTTAGTGGGATAGATTGTAGTGGTGACTGTGAAAAACAGCTGTTGTGAAAAACGCATAGAGCAGTACAGAAGTGGTGGCTCATTTACTCTCCATTTGTAGGCAGAGCAGTCCTGAGGAGTACTTTTTTCCTTTTCATCATATTAGAATGAATGACTTTCTTCTATAAACTGAAATTAGGGACTGTAAGGTAATGGATTGGGTCCTGCCTCATAAGAGGAAGGAATTGTAGCCTTCTGTTTCTGGAAGGAGGGCATGAGCAACATCTAGTTTGTATGTGTGTTAGCCTATCAAATTAAAGGCTGATTTTTAAACAAACACATTTTAGTGTATTCTTTCTTTTTGGTAGTGTATGCGGTGTGGCTTGCAAATAATAAATGCATCAAAGACATTGCTAAGCGCAATTTTATAATTTATAAGTCACTGTAACAAGTAAATTCTAAAAGTCAACATATCACATAGAAACAGAAGCTGAGAACATCATTGTATCATTCTGTATCCTTTTTAGGTGTGAAACCAATGTTGGTTCCAGCTATATTTGGTACAATAGCGAAGACATTGGGCCTGAGTCATCACATGACGGGTAGATATTCTGTTTCTCAAATTTGGAGGAATAGGCATCCTGGCTCATGTTTAAATATGGTGAATGAATTGATAGTTTTTAATAGTATTGCAGATTTTCTATATCAATCAAATTGATATTTACAGAAATGTGTTGCATAAAAATTTTCTAATTCCAAATCAAGTGAAAAACAAAATGTGATGGCTTTTTCCTCCATCATTTGTTTCTTCCACTAGTCATGTGCCCTGGCCTTTCCAGGTACAAGTTCTAGCCAATTCTGCCACAACTATCCTGTTTTCAGCTATATTAAGTAGCGAAGTGTTGTTTATGCTATTGCTCAGATAGCAGTGCAGTAGGATACAGCCATCCAGTGGGTACTGACCTGAAGTTTATTTAAACATACCTTTTTAATAAAATGTGCTCTTGTATGTTGCATTACTTGTTTGGTTTTTTTTTTTTTTGGCTTGTCACAAAGCATATTCACCTCACTCAATGCATTAACATTTACCGATAGCTGTCTTGATTCTGCATTTGGCACATGCTATGTTTGCAGCTATTCCAGTCTGCTGGTAATGTTCTGAAATTAGGTATTGTTTATATGTATGCCTTTGCATAATATATGTCTTTGCATAATTGATTTACAGACCCCTTCCTTCTGTTGGGTCATTGCTACTGAATATTATACAGCACAATTTAGAATCCTTCCAGTGTCTGATGGCTTCCAAGCGGTGTATACATTAGTGGTTAGCATACACAGCTAGATCTAGCTCACAGTACATCTTGGCCTGAAAAATACGACTGCTTCAAAAGCCCTTTTCTTACCTCAGTGCTTATAGCTTGGCTTTTTAGTGTTCAAAATGGTTTTATACTTCAGCTTTCTGCATGTATTTGAATATTTTTCAAATTTCCCCAAAATAATAACACTATCCTTTTTACTTGAGCACACTTGGTAGTGGAGCAGGTATTATTACACCCTAACCAATTTGCGGTTCATGCAGTATTTGTGAGTACCACAGAGTCATTTGGTTGGAAAATACCATTAACATCATAGAGTCCAACTGTTCACCTTGCACTGCCAGGTCATCACTAAACCATGCACCACATCTACATGTCTTTTAAATACCTTCAGGTATGATGACTCCATCAGTGCTCTGGGCAGCCTGTTCCAGTGCTTCAAAACCCTTTCTGTGAAGAACATTTCCCAATATCCAACCTAAATCTCCCCTGGTGCAACTTGAAGCCATTTCCTTTTGTCCTATCACTTGTTCCTCCGTATACAGCTCTCAAACAGGAAAATCTTTTACTCCTTCAAGTATTCTGTGGGTATTTTCTAGTTGTTTGATATTTTTTAATGCCTTCTCTTATAGAAGATAATGTGCTTGCTGGTGGAGATTGCTCTGTGGCATAAGAAAAGCACTGTAAGCAGTCTGTAGAGGAGTCTTTCATCACTGCAACAACTATGGGCAGTGTTCCTTCCAGACTATTCGTACAGATGATGTCCCTGAACACAAGTGGGAGTCTTGAACTAGTCTTGTTGGCCATCTCTCTGTTCAGAGCCAGACTGGTAGTCTTTCAAACTACCTTGTAATGTCACATAACATCAAATGCTTTAGTATGGACTTTACAGGTAAGGGCTCTAGTATCTTATTTACTTTGTTGCCACAGCATAATACTCCAGCTTTTCCCCTTTTCAGGGACCCTTCACAATAGTCTGCCTAAATTGATAGTAGATACTGTGTTGCTGAGTATTTTTAAAGCCAGTAACTGCATACCTCAGCAATCTCAACATCTGTTCAGTGGTGCCTAAGAGGAAACAAGATCTATGGCCTTTCCATACCTGTACAATTGTGTGTATGATGCTAATAACGTCCTTCCATTTCAGATCTTAAGAGTTCTTCCTCTTTCCTTGATTTCATAATTAGGTCCTAGAAAGACCTACAAGAAAGCTCTTAATTAATTTCAAGCAATGCCCAGGTTCTATTTAATCTTCTCAATCTCAGTGAGAATCAACAACTAGATTTGATATCACTGCAAGACTTTGAACCTATTTTTTCTTTTGTAGGTATGATAGCTTTCCTACTTCTAAACTGATACCGATCTATGTTAGATTTTATTCCTTGATTCACTTCCTAGCCAGTCTCTGCAAGTAAAACAGTATTTGACATCTTTAGGACACATAACCTCATTTGTATATGTGGTCATACGTATGACACTTCTATTCCTTGCCTCCAGTTAAAGCTGCATTCAGCCTATTCTCCCTCAGTTCAGTGGTTGTTATTTCTCAGGCTGCAAAGAGCATGTAATCAATTCTGGCTTTGTTAGCAGGATCCCTTCACCATTTGAAGAAGAAACCTTCGCTGTGTCTCTCTGTCCTCCAGGGTACTGAAATTGAATGTGACTCATGGATCTGGAGATTCATTGCAAATGGATCACAGCCACAGGAGGAACTGAAGCTTCACGTTGTTACCTTAGAGCACTATCCAGTTTGAAATGCATTCTGGTCATGTGAAAGACCTGTGCACCCCAGTGATAATGATAAGGTTACATAGTACATCAGTAGGATTGTATGAAGTGACTTTTCTCTTTCAAAAGATAATCTTAGAAGAACCTTACTGACATTTAAAATCAAAATTATTTTTGAACCTACTCCCCAAGGAGATTAAGTGACTTACATTCATGCCTCTACACCATGCATCAAGTATTGCTTGGGTAGTCTCTCAGTATTAGGGTTGATCTCAGTTTTGTCTTTTTTACTTCCCATAATAAACTGCCGCTTCTTTCTTAGTTGTGTTTCTGATGGCATGTGTGGTTGAAGAGACAGATGTTTTACTTCACGCAGTTTAACTTGTCCCTTGAGTCCACTCAGAGTTAAACAGAACAAGACCTCAGTGGTTTTGACATGGTTGGAGCAGTTTTGTTACCAGAACCTCAGTAGTTTGACCAGAGCCCCCACCATTATTCCTGCGCCAGGAACAGTGATTAAACTATCCGATCCCTCCATACTCAAAAATCTTCACAACACTGGGTTGTGAATGGCTGTCATTGGATGAGGACTTCTGTTCCACTCCAGCATAAATGATAGGAATGTGTAATAGTCTCTTTTCTACCCTCCTAGGTGGATCAAAATTTCATCTTTGCTTGCCTGGTAATCTGTTTCTTCCACATCAACTGCAATCATTTTAAAATATCCACTTCACTTGAGTAAAGAGATAAGCAAAAGTCTATACTGAGTCAGCCTATTACTCTACTCTTTATCGGACCTTTTACCAAATGATTTTTGGATTTCCAATCTGGTCTCTTCCTACCACCTCCCTGCCAAAGATCTGTCGGAACTGTCTGTACCTTCACCAAATATTTTGCCATCTCTGAAGCCCCAAGGCTGATGTGAACCTTAATGAAGTAATGTTCTTTGAAGAAATCTAAGGTTGCTCTTCTGGGTAGTTACTACTTCAAGTCATGTTAATTTAAAACTACATACAGAAGTGCCTCCAAGTAAAAGCATGTTATGTAAGAGCAGACCATCTGAAGCCTGTCTTCTAGCACCCTGTCTCCTAGACCCCTTCTTAAATGTTTTGTTTGTTTGTTTGTTTACTCTTTACCTTTTCATCTCTGTCTTGCACCCGTCCTTTCTCCCTCCCCCCACCCCATCCCAAATACCTGTGAAAGTAACCCACCACTTGTCTTCTGTGAAGGCCCACCCAACAGCAGACGAGCATGCAGTCAGAAGTCTGCTGAACACAGCAATTCACAGCAGAGTTCTGCCTTCCCTCTTGGTGGGCACATAAACCTGTACATTTCCTCCCTGCCTGGTGTCCAGTATTCAGCCCAAAGTCATAAGTCTCTGTTCCCTCTGTCAAATAAAATTGAAATTGGGCAGTGGATTCAGAAATCAGCTAGAGAGATGGGAATCAGTTTCAGAGATCCCATCAACCTTGTTTTCTTAGGAAACCATTCTGGAAAAATTGTTGCCATGAAAGCCACTGATTATAGCATGGAAAAATACACAGTTTTCTCTGTAATACAAGAGTGTATTAAATAATTTTCATTCTTGCAGATCTGAGTAAATTATGGCAAGTTAAATAGTTATTATCAGTGTTTCTATGGTGTCTTAGGCAATCTTTCTTCTTTAAGAAGAAAGTGCTACAATGCGTAATTCTTCCATGTGTCACTCAACAGTGGTAGTGTAGAACTGTAAGCAGTCCATATGCGGACTGATTTAATTTTCAAGGGCAACAGGTCTTTCAGGGTGGAGTCTCTGTAAAAATTCATAGCCAGGATGTCAATGTAGCTTAGCTGTTATGTTCTGCATTTGATTTGTAGAATGAAAACTTCTGGAATGTTTTCATTAAAACTTAGCAAGAGTGGTTTTTGCCTTTGAGTGTAAACATGGAATCTTAAAATAACTGGTACTACTGATGAAAATAACTTTTCAAAGTAATATAAAATGACTTGTTGGTGTATCACAGGAGCCAACAAGTGAAACATAATTTTGGGGACACGTTGTACTTAGTATTGGAAATGGCTATTATAATTAACTGTTGATGGGATTCCCTTATATGGAACTTTCACTGCATGGGATATATCAAAATACAATTCATAAGGCTGGGGTGCGGGTATATTTTGGCACATATGATGAAATATCAGCTTGGGCAGCTGAAGTATGTTTTTGTTAGATGTTTGTCACATTTTCAGCTTTGCTGCCTGAAGGAGGTATGTTACTTTTTTTTTTCCCTACATACAAATATATGGAATGGATACTGGAAATTAATGACATGCTAAGTTAGAGGATGCATGGGATTTGTATATATAGGATTAAACGCTTGCTTTTTTAACTATTTATAGGACAACACTCTCAGTGAAAAGTTAGATTATTTTGAAGCTAAGAGGGGTGGGGTTAGGGTTAGGATTTCTTCCTGAAATGACTGGCCTAGAGCATCAGTAAATTGCAGTTATTGAATAAAAGTATTAATATGTAATAATCGGGAGAATTTAAGATATTTAAAAGTTCAGTTGAAAGACACGGAGAATTGTCAGTATTGACTAATGCATTCAGTGACTTATTCTCGAAGTTCTTCCCGTGTACACATGCACTGAAATAACTAAGGACCTGGAACATTAAAATCCCACAGAAATACACACTATTCGCAATTGAACTATCAAAAAAATCTTTGTTGGTAGTTGCAGAAGACTTATTTTAAAAACTCTGGTTTTCATCACATAAAACTGTGAAATGTACTGCATTTAACAAGATCATTTAGGGGCAGGGAGGGCAATGCAAATTATAGTCTTGATTCTTGGATTACATTCAGATTTTATGGAAGGAACTGCATACTCATAAACCAATGTAGAAATCTGTTGTTTGCATTTGAAATAATACATCTGTGCAGTTGGAAGTTACTTTGGTTATATCCTTTCATGCCATGGAAATTTTAAGAGTTCTCCCTTGTTACACTGGCTCTATGAGCTGCTAATTAATTACCTTGTTAATTAATTAACTCTCATTATCTCTAATTAACTAATCTCATTGATAAGAACCTACCAATAAAATATCCCCTAACATAAAAATATCCTGAATATTGAAATGACCGGTCATTTTGTTGTTAATAAGCTCTATTGCTATGGCATCATTGATCTTAAACTGAGAACTATTTGCAATAGTTTACTGTAATTCACTGAGAGTGACATCAACTCCTACTTAGTAAGTTTTGTAATACTGACACACACACCCACACACCCCCCAATATAAAACTTTTCCAGTTCTGGAGTATTCCCAGTTAGTTAAGAATTGGTCACATATTATGAAATTTCACAGTGTATGTATCTACCTTATATAATCACGTAAGTGTTACCCATTATAACAGAGTATGTACTCAATAACTGCATAACTTCATACAATGTTTGGCATCATGAAACTAATTGTGTGGAGCTGTAGATGTTATTAAAGCAGTATGGTCTCTTTGTCAGCAAAGTACTTCCAAAAAAGTTTAGAACATACAAAACCATGAAGGTACACTGTTAAAGTATTGTTTTTCTGTAAGCGTTCTAGTTATTCATTTATAAAATCACTGGAATATTTTTCATTAAATAGTGGGTTTGTTCCAAATTAGTCATATTTATGGATCCTTAAAATTAGATTATTATGATACTGAATTAATATAAAAATCTAGGATTTGTATTTCCAGTATATGAACAATTTGCAAGCAATTTACAAGTTGTTCTCACTGGGAGAGACTAGAAGGATAAAGGGACTTCTCCCAAATTAGTTTCCTCCGTACACTTTCTCACTTGGAGCTCTTGGGCACAGGATGATTGGAGAAGTCACATATCTGCAGGAAAGCCTGCTTCTGACCTAAAGATGGGCTCTGCAGTCCAGTCACAGTGAAAGGTGGCACCTATGCTGCAAAAGAGGCAGCAGGCTTGAGCCAGAAGGAATTTAGTCCTGGTAAGTCTATAAATTCTCAGGAACAGAAGAATTCTAGCAGATGTGATTTACCAGATCCATCTACATTAGTGATTTAGCATGTTGGAGAGCTTCCTTTGGTGCAAATTTGTGTTGCGTCTAGACTTGGAATCCTGTTGCGTGCAATTAAGTGTCCTACAGATGTGCTGAAAGCTGTTTCTATCCTGGTGGAGCCAACCCTTGAAGTTGCATGCTAGGAGGCCTTTCAGAGTGCCTCACCTGCAGAGTGGACACAAGGGCTCTCAGCAACTGGCTCTGTGCCTGTATAGTGTGCTTCTGGGACTGACGTTTGGCACAAACTTCATTGCAAGTAAAGATGAGATGTGGATACCCCGTAATACATCACAGCAAATTGAACCCGATCCTTCTCTCCATGCGCTGCATCGCTTTGTAATGTAGATGTTTGCATTGTGCTCAAGTGGCGATAGAGTAGCCCTTAGCAGTAAAGGTACATAATGGGCTGGTGATCTAGAGCCTTGGCAGACAGGGCAGATGTCTCCTAAGTTTTTGTCTAATATAATCCTGTATAATACCAAATTTTTGTCTCTCCTGTACATGGAAATGAGTGCAGCTCTATAATCCCCCCTACTGTATGCGCCTTATGCTAGTAAGAGTTGCATTATTCATCTGTTCAAAGCAAAACTGTTGCCCAGTATTTTTAAGTGTATGTTGTGTTCCATGTTATCCTCTAGGCATCTGGCTTTCATTCAGGGAAGGTTGTAAGTGTATGCTGAACGCCATTAGGTGTATACTTAGAATTCTTGACTGATTTGAAGTCAGCTGTTAGGAGAAACTGGCTAAGAGTGGAATTCTGAATGCCTGAATTCCCTGAAGCAGTCCTCTTAATCTGTGGAAAGAACAATAGGTCATTATGCATCTTTTAATTCTACATTTTCTGATTTCTTTTCTGTGCATTCCTTCAAATGAAGTACTACAGACTTGTACCAGACCAAAGTTCACTGTTAGCACATACAGGTACAATGAGAGGATGATGTTGTGATTTTCAAGAAAATTGTAAGTCATCTTCAGAAAGCAAAGTTGAGCTGAAAAGGAAAGCAAAAGAAAAAAGGTTATTATGTATACTTTTATAAACAGTTTAAGGTAACTTTTTGATTTGTAACAGATCAATTTACTTAATACAATATGAACAAAAGCCAGTTTTTAAGGGTTTAATGTTTTTCAGAGTAATATCAACCCTGCTGTTTCTGGGGGTTTAATGTTCATAGCATAGCAGGTAACGTTACGTTACATTTGCACTTTGACAGGAAGAAAAACTATAGAGAGCGTATTGTCAAATGCAGTGTTTCCCTCTGAGCAAGTTTTTCATTTTCCTTTCTATGTGAAAAACAACACAGGAGATCGTAAATTTGCAAGAGGAGATGTAGGATTTTACAATAGGAGACGTGCTTCCATATATGTTTTGGAAAGCATGATCGTATTTGAGATTAAAAAAGTCACAGATAAGTAAAAGCTTTACAGTAGCTACTATTGAAATCGTACTTTTTCGTGCAGCTAACAAATTTGTGTTCTGCTAATCTGTGAAATGGACTTCAAAACATTCTCTCACAGATTTCTATCTACGTAATTTTTATATGTTTCAATGTATGTATACTACATTCAGTAAACTTCACTGGTACATACATGTATATTTCAGAAATAAAGAAAGATAACATAAATCTAAATCTCCACATAATACATGTAGTCTCCAATTAGCTTTTGTGCATGAGAAGACTTACATAAAATTTGTCTAGAAGTTGTGGAATAATCTTTTAACATATTTTTTTGATCGTTTTACATCACTATGAGCCATGTTGCCAAATTATCTTAATTTTTCTTCTGTTGTATTTAAATTTTCATTAATTTAAGGTCCAACCCTGTGTAGTATGGCTAAGTATTTCCTTAGTAATCTGTATCTGAATTAAAAATACTCTGAAAGTTTTCTTCTTTTTTCCTTCTTTCCCCATCCCCCACCCCCCAAGGATATGGCCCTTGTTGCTCCTGAAGCGCCTTCAGAACAAGCTAGGAGGGTTTTCCAGACATATGACCCTGAGGGTAAGAGCTGTACTTCTTGCTGAAGTAAGATTTAATTGAAATGTGCTCATTCAGTAGAGACAAATTGCAAATAGTAATGAATACTGCATTGTGCAGAGTATCCCTTCAAAAATAGGACCATCACTTTCTAAAATTTGTTCCACATACTGCACTTTCAAATCCATTTCAAATTCCATGCCAAAGTAATATGCTGTATATACCTGAGCTGATTAAGAGACTAATGAGATACTTGGTACTTAAGAAATTTTCAATACAGTAGTCAATCTACAAGTGACATGAAGAAATTTTCTGAGAATTCTGTAGTAAGGGAAGTTGAGTACAACATTGTGCAATAGGAAGTAGAGTTCTTAAAGCATAAACTTTTTAGCCTTGTAATGTTCTTTGTGATTGACATAAAACTTAAATATAATTTGCTTTCTCTTACATTACATTTTCATAATGTAACTGATCTGCTATGATTGCATTCTTCATTAAACTTGGCTTGAATGTATGTGGCATACACAGAAAATTTTGTTATGTTTTGGAAAACAGGATGTCTTAACATTCAGGTACTATTTTAACTCATCAAAAGGGAAAAAATGTGCAGTTTTTATCTCAAGGTATCTAGTTGAGATGGACATTGCTATAAAGAGATTGAATTCTTAGCAAGTATTAAACTTCTAAGTGTATGGACGATAAACACAGCTTCTGTATTACACTCCTTTTTTTTTTTTTTTTTGAAGTGGGAGAGAAGTGTTTGAAATCTATGTTCCTTCTAGTACCTCACTGTTTGCAAATTTTAGAGATACAGATATGCAGCATTTGTATTTTTGAGTAAAATTTCTACTTCTGGAAAGCATTTTGTTTCTTTTCCTAATGAGAAGCTTTGCTCCTTCTTCAGATAATGGTTTTATACCTGACACTCTGCTAGAAGATGTAATGAAGGCTCTGGACCTTGTTTCAGATCCTGAATAGTAAGTACAATAATATGTAAATACTACAGAAGTATTAACAACATATTAATTATAATTTAGGGTTTTTTCTGATTTTTTTCTAGCTTAAACTCTGGGCACAGAATGTTACTTAGAAGTGTTCTGTTCTCTGTTGACAATAGGAGTGAAAATTGAAATCAAAAGACACTCAGGAAACTAAACCCAAAGAAAATACAAGACAAAAAGGCTATCATTCATATTATGTCCAAAAGCAGTGGAGCCTGCAAAAGATTTTGTTAAAGGAAGGAAAGAAAAAACCCTTAGTTTAATAGGATTGAGAAGCTTTATTTTGTCCTTTCTGTTCTGCTGCCTCAATAACTCTGTAAAAATCCATTTTCTGTATTTAGCAGTTTTTTCTTTTAGCTGCATAGCCTTCAGGTGTTTGTGGCATCGCCCTGGCCTATTGTATTGTGCACAGCACATCGAATAGAAGTTGATGTAGGAAAAGCCAGTCAGACGGCCTGCTATATTGAGAAGTCATGATCAAACCATGGAATATTCAGTCAATGATCTCCTCTTAAATAAAAATGTTATCTAATATTATTGTCTTGAGGACCTGCTCTGTTTTGGTTCTAGATGACCTGTCTATTTACTGTGAAACACAAGTATAAATAACACATTTCAAATTCCATACAGGCCTTTCTGGTCGCTCTTTGCTCGTTTGTTTATTTTTAAGTAAAAATAAAGGTCTTGCTTCCAAGCGTACTATTTACTTTTTTTAGTACAAGAACTAAATGGAAATTCTTTGTGATCATCTAACCCAAGGTTTTAAGCTTCTCAGAATCTCAAGTTGAGTAACGGTCAGACCTTTTTGGAGTTTAAGGATTATAAAGGGGAAAACTTTGTAGAGCAGGTGTGAATTAACAACGTAGATTAACCATTCCAGTACTGAAAGCCACTGCATGTGATTGTAATAAAATTTCCTAGACTTTTAGTATATACATCTGAGAACCCAGCTCTCTTGTTTGTTTTGTCCATTTGTTTCTGAGAACCATCTGATACTTCTTAGGGCACTGACTTGAGTATATCTGTCAATCTAGGGTTAGCTTGTTTAAAACATTTTATCCTATCTGTCTATTTGACCAGAGCTGGAGGCTTTTGTCCCCACACACCTCTCAGCTATAACAGTACAAAGGCCATCAGTATCATCACCCCAACATCCGTAACCTCTTCAGTTAAGATGATAGAACTTGTACTGAAGTGACTGAAGCACATACACAGGCTTAGTTTGGTAGCTCTGCTGTAATATCAGTAACACTGAACAGCATTAGCTATTTGCTGAATGAGAAAGCCTCAGCTGAAACATACAGCAATCAAATTTTATTAAGTCTCCCTCCTGCTTAATTGATTTAATGTTGCATGCTGTCAATACTTAAACTTAGCGTGGCTCTGCATGTTTAAACTGTTCTTGTATTTCATTGGTGAGTATGTGCTTGCTTTAATTTTATTACATACTTTTAAGGGCATTTTCAAAATTATCTTTACTTAAGTAATCTGCCTTGGTTCTCTTTACAAACACAATGTTTTTACAACTCTGCTACAACATTTCAAGAATTTGAGTAGCTTCCAGACAGCCACTGAAGTGTCTTAAATTTTGCACGTTGAGAGAATGAGCAATATAAGGATTTAAGACCAGTATCTTGCAAATCCTCAGTTGTAGTTTCACTTAGGTAATGTAATTTCTTTTTTTTTTAAGATATTAAGTTAACATAGTTTACAGGATATCACATTCAGTTTTATGAATTTTAAAATTCCTCTTCCAAGGGCCTTAACAGAACCGCTCTCGTAACATATTCTGTGTATATTCAGGCAGAAACAAAAAGAAGCCAAATAACTTAGTACTGGTACTATGTTAGGTCCAAGAAAGGAAGCTACTTAAAAATGACGACACATAAGTGGTAGCCAAAAGGATAAAATGCTTACATGCAACAATAATCTAAAAGACCTTAGAAAGACACCTTCTGCCTGCAGCCCCCAACAAAAGAGACCTAAGTGGTTAAAGGTCTAGGTGGTAAAAGAGACAGGTGTAAGAAGCTAAGACTGTGTCTTCTGAAAGGAAAATGTAGTGCCTGCATGAAAAAAATAAGGAAGAATCTACATTTATGGAATGTTAAATGTAAATACAAGATAAAGCGGAGTTAAAATCGTCTGAAGACTAATCTGCAAAGTTATAAAATAATAGCTAGTAGTGTGGTTTTTTAAGTCCATCAGAACCAGGAGACTTGCAAGAGGTCTGTAGTTCTGACAGGTGATCCCCAACATTAAGGAGTATTTAAAGTCAGTAAGAAAAGTGTGGTGAGTTGTTCTTCACATTCACTGAGGAAGATGCTAGAAAGTAGTTATCTTCTTCTCTGGGAGAGATTACAGGGAGGTTTCCACACTTAAGCCTTGTTATAAATGGTCAAAGTAACGAAGAAGTTGAAGTGGCAAGGTAAGCAAAAACCCCAAAGTTCTGAAGAAACGTCAGAATGAAATTGCTGAACTATTTTAGGCTACATACCAGTATAAACTGTCCTGGTACCAGACAGTAACAGAATGAGAATGTGACAAATGGACAACAATGCGTAGAAAACAATTTGAAGGCCAGTCTGGGAGAAAAATCACATGTAAATGTTTCATGTGTAAACATGGGATAAGAAGTAAGATTTTCTTATAGATAAATAACTGATCAAAGGAAAAAAAATGACTTTTTTTTCTTAATGGAGAGGGATCACTAGCGGAATTTCACAGGAGTTTGTATTAGGTCTGTGAATTTTGTCATGGCACCAGCAAGGATTTTCAGGTAGGGATTAATATGGTAATTTGCTGCTGATACAAAATTACTCAAGATACTAAAAGATTGTGTGGAAAGCAGCAGAAGTTACTGGAAGACAAGGTAACAGAGGAGTCTCAGTGCAATAAATGTAGATTGATTGCACAAGGGATAAAACTGTCCTGATTTTACGTACACGTTGTTGGGCTGTGAACTAGGTATTACCATTCAGGAAACAGATCTTAGATTTAAAATGATACTGAGTGGATTATGCTGTTGTATAACTGCATGACACTTCACTCTGTCTTAAAATTAACAATGGTAGAAAGGTATCAGGAAGGCAGCAAGGCTAACTGTGGGTGCAGAATGGCATTAGTACAAGGAAGAACTAGGTTAGGACCGTTTGACCTGGAAAAGAGGTTTCTAAAATCAGGATTTTCATAATAAATAGAGAATGATTGTTAATTGCTTCTCACAATACAGAAATGAGGTGTCATCATAGTGAATTATCATGTGACAGGTTCAAAACAGGAGATACTTATTCCCAGAATCCATAGTTTAATTTTAATTTTGTGAGTGGAGTTCATTAATAATGTCACAAGTGTATGTGGGTTCAAAGCCAATTAGGCACATGCATGGAAAGACAAAATCTATATCTTTGTGTTTTAGATACTGCCTCTCACTGAAGATGTCTTTGAGCAGCAGACTGCTGGAAATGGGGAGGGTAAACTAAGGATATCACTGTATGTTTGCCCTATTGTACTCTGTCATTAGAAACAGGATACTGGGCAAGACGCTCTGTTGGTTTGACTCAATGAGGACATTCTTGTGTACGGTACAACTTGTAACTTAGGCAAAAAGGATAGGTGAATGCAAATAAATGTTTAAGTCATCTGATGCCTGTGGAAATATATTGCTTAAATAGAAAAAATAAAGTTATAGTTGACATTCATTTGAGTGACCTGAAATTATACCATATTCTTGTAGTAAGCTTTCGGATTAGTTTGTTAATATTTTCATTATTTATTAGTTTTGGCTTCTTTGATATCAAGGACGTGATGTAAATAAGAAGTATATCTGTTAATCTTATTTCAGTGTACTTAAGAAAATCTTGGAAGCTTTTCAAATCTCCATTTAAAATCAGGTTGTTTGGCAGTGCAGAGCTGTATTTAAAAGATGACTGTGTTGTGTATCTAAGTTCAAGAATGCTTACAAGACAGCAAAACGCCTTTTGGGCTGTAAACTTAGTTTTAGATTATACGGGTTTCAAATTATTTTACCAAATATGGTGGTCCTTCAGAATTATCACTTATTTAATTTAAAATAACAGATTAGTTTTATTTAAAAATAACCATGTTTTGGCAACTTGCATGCCATTCTGGTGCAGTTGTCGCAATTAAAAATAGAATAATATTGCTGTACTTGGCAGTCAGTACTGTGGTAGCGCAGCATAAGTTAGTCATGCAAGAATAAAAATGTCTTACTCATACTTTTATATTCAATGTTTTTGTCATAGTGTAAACCTCATGAAGACCAAATTAGATCCAGAAGGACTGGGTATCATATTACTGGGTCCCTTTCTGCAAGAATTTTTCCCTGAGCAGGTAATCAATATAGCTTTATTGCTGCAAAGCATTGTCTATTCTGCTTGTCTTTGAGATTCATTAAATATCTCCATCAATATCACAGAGCAATTTTTAATATTAAGTATTGCCTTCAACACAGCTGACCAGCAAATAATTTCTTGTATTACATGACAAACTGGAGATTTCTGTTCTGCATAATGTGTCCATGATTCTATCAGCTTTACACTGGAAGGAAACTCCACAGTAGCAACAAGTTCTAAAGTTGACTTCAGGAATTATATAACCATTTTGCATAAGAAATGGACCTGGTTCCCTATGCAGAAAGTTCACCCAAGTTTGTTTTTTCTGGGTATAAATGACCACACTGTTTTCATCAATATTACAAATGTCTGCTGTAATTGCTGGCAAATGGGAAAAGTTTACAAACATTTAAAACTATTTTATGTATATCTCTAATAATGTAAAATTTTTGACAGTTTAACAAAAAGTCATGATAGAGTTATGTTTAGCATATGTGGAAGTCAGTATCTGACAGGGTAATGGAAAATTATTTTGAGACTCTCAATCTGTTCCATATATTCGTTAAGATAGCACTACCACTGAGAAGCATGTGGTAACCTACCAGTGCTGTCCTCTTCTCCCTTTGCCCTGGGTCACATTTTCCTGCCCTCATGCTGCCTTCCTCCTGCCACCAGGAACCTCTTGGTACAGATACCTGGTAAACCAGAAGAGGAACTGCTTCAGATGAGAGCTCTCTTTGCAGGTTTATGAAGGCTTGTTCCATGGCCATGCAAGTGCTTGTATTGGTAGAAGAGAGAGGGTTTCCCCAGGGGCAGAAAGATAGGCTGCTGGAGGCAAGAGAAAGGCTGAGAGGAGTACTTCTTTGGAGGCTTTTGTAGCTTAACATGTAATTGAAACTATATGGCTTAATTTTTATGACCAAGGAAACGTGAAACAAATACTTTTAAAATGCCTTCCACAGGGCTTTTTGTAATGGGTTGTGCAGCACTGTTTGGGTGTAGCATTGTGTTACTATAAAACAATTGCATCATTCAGAAGACACTAAAACACTAAAACAGCACTGCTGAAGATGGTAGGGACTGAATACATCATTAAGAGATGATTCATCATCTAGAGGAAGAAGAAGGAGTTAGTGTTCATTTTCTCTAGATTTAGAGAATTATATCTGCGTTTTATATTTGCCAACTGTTTCTTCTTCCTTTCATTTGCATATCTAGAAATATCTTTACGATTTAATATAATTTAATCTTATTTCTTATATTACACTTGCAAATCTGTAAGACTCCACTGCTTAATTTTAGGCGCCGGATGCTTGGAATGAAGTTCAGAAAGCCAAAGCACACCCTCCGTAATTGCCTGTGCCTAAACCATCCAGTACTGTGGGCCGTGGGTAGCAGGAGGAGACAACAGCTGTTGTATAGGGCTGCTGCCTCAGTTGCCTATTGCTGAAGGGCATCACTGACTGCAGAAGGGCAGCTAGAGAAGGGAGCATAGTGGAATCATGGGCAGATCCCCGCCTTAGTCACTGAGAGAGTTGGTGGAGGAACTCTTTACCTGCTGTAAAGTAGGAGGCCCCGAGGCAGTGCCTGTCCGGCAAGTACTAATTCCCTGCTGCAGATGATTCCCTGCAATTCAGTGTCACCTGTGCTGTTGAACCTTTGCTGGCTCCATTACAAAACATGGGAAATTTTTTCTGCCTTGAGGGTACAGTCTGAATAATCAGTCAGCACATTTTGGACTGGGACCTGTCAGTATCAGTTACTGAATGAATGCTGAAGGCAGGGATATGTTGTCCAGTCTGTCCGTGCTCTGTGGATCTGATAGCAGGAGCCCTTACCCGTACTGACACCTCATTCAGAATTCCTTTGAAAAGTGAAATCCTGCGGAAATGAAGATGAGTATCTTTCTTTCTTATGCTGTGAGGAAATAGCATAATTATAGTAATAATAGATGCTAGAGATGGTTGGAATTGTTGGTGTTCTCCTTTAGACCATATTTGAACATGTAGCTAGTGCTCAGGAGATCCAGATTAAATTCCTCCTTTGCTGAGAATATTCAAAATCCCATTCTTACTCTCCTAAGAAGTACAAAATGCTTGTACCCCACCTCAAAAGCTTTCCTTTTCAAAGCCATTGGCTTAGAAGAAAAATATTCAAAGATCGTTGAGCCTGAGAGACCAAGCCTGATTCTTTAGTGCTTAGGGCAGTCACCTGGAGAGGCGGGTTTCCCAAATTCCCCGGTAGCCGTTTTTTCAGGAAGCAATTACTGCACAAGATTCTTAACATCCATGGAACAAGAACTGGAAAGCAGCACTTCTTTTCCTTCAGGGTGACCATACCTTCCTCAGGGAAAAGACTAAGTGTCCTGTTCCCGTCAAAGCCTGCTTTTATTTATCTCTGTGAAGCAACTTCTGTAAGAGAGTAACCACTTACCTTCCTTTTCACTACCTTCCCTCCATGGAACAGCCTGGGTTGCTGTGAGAGGCTCATACAGAGATAAGGTTTTTGAATCATTTTAGAGGAGAATAATGAATCAGGGCTTTTTGTACTGTAACCTGAGATTTCTTCTCATTCCAGCCTTTACCTGCAGGTACCTAAAAAAGAGATAAGCTTTTATTTGGAGCCTAGTCCAGTAGGCATAAAAGAGATGATATTACACCTGATTTGTGTTTCCCAATTCAGTGAAATGCAAAGCTTGTCAGTCCTTTTAGGATTAAAGCATTCGAACACGTGGAATGGTAAAGGTTGACAACTGCAGTACCTCTGCTGTAAGGCCTCAGCTGAAGAGGTGTCTTCACAGTTAGTTTACAGTTAGGCAAGTGTGGGTGTAAATTTCATTTTAGCTCTCAGATAGAGGGTTGGCGACTGGATCTGGTCCTTAGTAAATATTTCATAGCATCCAGTCAGTCATAAATACACACAAATGTGGCTACTACGTAAGGTGTCTGACTTCAGAAATTAGGACAACAACTACATGGTCAGTGCTGAAGTTGCAGTTCAAAGTGTCCAGATGAGCACAGAGAATCATGACTTGCTCTTGGGGACGTTATCCATTCATTTACTGACATAATTTTTTTTTTATTTCTGATGAGAAAAGTAAAATGAACAAAATCTTCAAGATGATGTCACCTTAAAGAAATTCTACTTTTTTTACAATTTCCTTGAGTCTTCCTGTTTAAATGTATCTGTCTTGTAAAGAGAAGACACTGTCAAAGCATAATGTATGTGTCACATGAAATGATCTCTATTCTTTCTATTAGGACTCTAGGGTTTCAGAGTCATTCACTGTTTACCATTACAATGGACTGAAGCAATCTAACTATAATGAAAAGGTAAGAAATTTAAGAATCATAAATCCAGTAAGATGCAAAACTGACTACAGTTACAGGCAAAATACCTTAACTTGAAACAGACTTTTTACAAAACTTATTTCAATCATTTTTTTCCAAAACGTTCTATTTGGGATTGGAAACTGCCTTGTGCTCCTCATCATATTTTAGCCAGGATAGTGTATTGGTTGGCCAGACTGCATCTCTTAAGCTGTACATTTTGAATAGAGCACTTCTCCTGATTATCCATGAGGAGTGGGACCTAAACTGTAAAAGACAATGGAGAAGTAACACAGACAAGCTGCAACTTCTATAAGTAACCGTACATCTAAACTGAGTTGTTTGGAATTTTTTGTGAAATATTTTAGTAGTCCAGACTTGCATCAAAAAATCAGTATTTTTTTGAACCACTTAGTGGGGGACAAAAATGATCTGTTTTATTTTCAACTTTCTTGGAAAGAGGAGTATACATAACACACCATGACTGCTTCTAAGTTAGTTCCTGAATTAGCATTTAGAGTAGAAGAGTATAAGGCACTAATAGAAACAGGGAACAAAAATGATTTCAAGTAAGAAGACTCTTTGAGAAAATGTATATACTCAGTCTTTGGGATAGCTTTGAGTTAGGTCCTTAAAATTACCCCTGTAAAATCTCCAGCAGTTTCCTACTCCAAAATGTAGGCAAAAGCATTCAAAGATGCATTTATCTTTACTACTGAACATGCATACATAATCAAGATGATGTAAACACATTTTTGTTTTCAGAGGATTCTGCCTATAGCATTTAAATATTGTTTCATGAATAGAGCTGATTTGAAGCAGAAGTTCCATTATATGGAAAATTAATTCCATGAAGTTAAGTCTAAGGAGGTCTGTCCTTATAAAATAACAATTTCAAACTTTGCAACTGCAACAGTAGTAGAAGATCTGCTGTCACTGAATTTTTGCTTTGCATTTCCTGGATTTTTTTTTTCCCCAGTTTTGGCCTTTACTGTCTATTGAAATAAACGGTCAAATGAATATGGCCTCATCAGGGTTTTCAGGCCCTTGAGTCCAAGAGATTACGGTTTTTCAATTTCATACCTCATTTCATTTAAAAAAAAAAGTTTATAAAACTTAATGGATTTTATTTTTGTAGTAGAAAAAAAAAGTATCATATCAAAATCGTCTCCTAACTTGGTGAAAATAATCATCTCATTTTAGAGCTTTTAAACAAACATAGGCTGACATAATTGGTTTTCTTTTGACAGGTCATGTATGTAGAAGGCACAGCAGTTGTTATGGGTTTTGAAGAACCAATGCTACAGACCGACGATACTCCTGTAAAACGCTGCTTGCAAACCAAATGGCCATATATAGAATTACTCTGGACCACAGACCGATCTCCTTCTTTAAACTGATGTGTTGCGCATAAACCACATCCTACTAGCGAATGCTTGAATGGGGATACAAGAGTTGGTATTTGCTTGGAAAGAGGTATACTTTGACTGCGTGGAGTTATACACTGGTATCATTGATGAATTGTAAATAATGATTACAAACACTTTTTCAGTGTTAATTGGAATATTTAATTTTTTAATCAGATTGATTTCTATTATAATAGTTTGTCTTTTTTGGCCACTGTAGTACTGTTACTGTGAGTTATCAAAAAAAAAAGCCTACTTATAAAGTCTTAACATTATTTTGCCATCTCATGAAGGTTTGAAAAATGTCTGATATTGCAGAATCTGCATATTAGATGTCAGGTCTTTAAAACGTAAAACATATTCAGCTTTCTCTGAATCACATAGGCATGTTTTATATTTGAATTATACTGGCTTCCATTACAGTACCATAATGTGTGAGCTAGACTGGCCTTTGCACTGGATATGTTTAAATGAGTTAAAATTTTCTGCAACTTTTCCTAAACCCTAACTTCACCTGAAGAGCTTGCACAATGTGACATAAATATGATACATTTTTAGGAATATTAATAAGTAGAATTCATAAATACTCTTTCTTGGCAGTTGTATATTACTGTGGCTTAGTTATTGGGCATGTTAAAAGTGAACAGAAAATCTGAGGAAAAATAGATGTATTAATATTTATTTGAATTTGTATAAAAGAAATGTAAAAACAGCGGAAAGAATTTCTTGTTCTATAATCTTTAAACTATTCAAACTTTATTGCCAAATACCTCTTCTCAGTTTGTCCAAACAGCAGTGTAAGCCAGCATTATTGTATGTGTTAAGTGCATGAGAACATCTGTTATTACATTATTATATTCCTTTATTTATTATCAACTTGTTAGCCCCAAAATAAAATCTTTTCCTTGAATCATGAGGTATTGTTATAAGTTTGGTTTTTATCAAACTTGTTTACTGCCTCTCAAAGATGAAAAGGGACCTTGGGTTTAGAAATGTCAGGTTTCAAGTTGAACACAGCTCAGAAAAACAAAATGAAACAACAAAAGATAATTTACTGCATCATGACTGTGATTGCATGGCCTATGCTATTGTGAGCAGGGCTGAATTTTGCATCCAGAATTACTTATGTCTAAAGTTTTATTTTTATCTGTAAATAACAGTATGACTCCAGAATGATCATCATGCAGGAAAACAAATTGGTTTGGTTGAAAATGAGGTATATAGTGCGGGGGAGAAATCCTTGTTGGGGAATTTGCAGTTTAAAGCATGTAGTAGTGGTAGGAGAACATCGTTTGCATGACACTTGCAGATTGTCCTCTGCAAGACCCTACAATGTATCTGTTAGATTTACATCTGGAAATGTGTGAACAGTATAGTTCTGTGGTGGGTTGGCTTTGGCTGGCTGCCACGTGCCCACCCAGCCACTCTCTCACTCCCCCTCCTCACAAAGGCAGCCGGTGAAAAGATGAGAAAGCTCCTTATCTCCTCATCAAGATAAGGACAGAGAGATTGCTCACCAGTGATCATCACGGGCAAAACAGACTCTAAAATAATTTTCATTAATTGCCAATTTAAAATAGAGATACTAAGAAACAAAAAACAACTAAAAACACCTTTCCCCCCACTCCTCTTCTTTCCAGACTCAACTTCAGTCACAGCTCTTCTACCTCCTCCCCACCAAGCAGGGCAGGAGGATGGGGAATGGGAGTTGTGGTCAGTTCATAACACTTGATCTCTGCCACTCCTACCTCCTCACACTATTCCCCTTCTCCAGCGTGAGGTCCCACCCATGGGAGACTACACAAACTACTAGTTTCACAAACTATTCCCAACATGGTCCTTCCTACGGGCTGCAGTTCTTCACAAACTGTTCCAGCATGGGTCTTTCTTACAGGCTGCAGTTCTTCATGAACTGCTTCAGCATGGGTCCCTTCCATGGGGTGCAGTCCTTCAGGAACAGACTGCTTCAGCATGGGTCACCCACAGGGTCACAAATCCTGCCATAAAACCTGCTTCAGCATGGGCTTCTCTCCACAGAGGGCAGCTCTTGCCAGGAGCCTGCTCTCTGGCATGGGCTTTCCACGGGCTTCAGGGCACAGCCACCTGTCCCAGAATGGGGTCCTCCATGGGCTGCAGGTGGATATCTGCTCCACTGTTAACCTCCATGGGCTGCAAAGGGACAGCCTGCCTTACCATGGTCTTCACCACAGGCTGCAAGAGAATCTCAGCTCTGGCACCCGGAGCACATTCTCAGCCTCCTTCTTCACTGACCTCGGTGTTTGCTGGGTTGTTTCTCTCGCATTTTCTCGCTCCTTTCTCCCAGGCACCACACTTTTTCACCCTTTCTTGAATATGTTGTCACAGAGACACCACCAGCTTTGCTGAGAGGCTCAGTTTTGGCCAGTGGCAGATGCACCATGGAGCCAGCTGGAACTGGCTCTGTGCAACATGAGGACATCTCCCGGTGATTTCTTCTCACAGAGGCCACTGTTGCAGTCCCACATCTGTGTCCATCCCCCCACCAGCTACCAAACAAATTCAATCAGGACTTGTTTAAATACCAAACATTTGAGATTACCATGACCATTCATTACTCCAGAAATGACAGCAGTGTATCTTACCTCTTCTTAATATTTCTTTTTCTGAAAAAATAATTCCTGTCAATAATTTGGAAATATTCCTTAATTCATCTTATCTGACTCGCTTTACTTAGAATAACCTCTGTGAGCTTGATGCTAAGAAGACTTGTGCAATAGTAGTATTGCTACTCAGAAGTATATAGATAATTAATTAAGAGAATCTGCTTTAATCTGCAATGCCTGGCAAGTCTGAAACTTTACTTTTCCTGAAAAGCTCAGCTTTGATAGGTATTTACTGTAGCTAGTTTTGCACATTTAAGATAGTGCAGACTTGCACTGATGGAAGGTAAAAAATCACTTTGCTTGCTCTTTCTCCTGGATTCTGGTGTCTGTTCTGGCTTGTACTAGAGTACTGGAGTATCTCACACCAGAGCTTGCACTGAATCGTAGCTTGAATCTGTTAGAATAAACAGCCTTTTTCTAGTCCACTATCAGATACAACTTACGTTCTACCTTGCAATAAAAAAAAAAAAAAAAGAAAAATTAGAAGCCCAGCTGATATGAGATCTATATTTAAGCATTAGTCTGGATTAAATCTTCTGCCATACTCCAGAGAAATCTAGCTAAATGCTCAGTGTGGCATAAGAACCCTTATCCCTGCATCTTTCTTTCTCCTTCATACTGCCCTGCTGTTTGAGGCCTGGCTTCTGGTTTACTTCACCTATTTTTGGACTAGAGAGGCTAACTAACTGTGCTTAATGGCACTTAGCCAGCCCATCTGAGAGCCTCAGCCAAGTGAACCTTTCTGTCTCTTCCTCCCTGATGAACCAGATGGGAGAGACTCTGACTTTATGGAAAATCACCTTTTGTCCTCTAAAAGAGGGTGGTTATCTAGAAGGCAGACTTATAATATGCAGGGCATTAATGTCTGGTACTTTTGATTTGCTTCCATAGAAAAATTACCAGAAACCTATATAATTTGCACAAGTTGTTCTTCTCTTAAGTGCCAAATATATAGGCTACATATGTGTGTGTATGTAGATATATATGTATATATTGCAGTTTGCAAACTGAGGCTTAGTCAGTAAGTAATACTAGAGCACTCTATGGGATTAAGTATGTGCTTTAACTAACCAGAGCAAATTGATAATGCTAACTGTAAGAAAGCATGTAACCTAAATATGCAATTAAATGACATTTTGATTAATACTCTAGGTAAATGATGTGTTACGTATTACACAGCAGTTCAATTTTAATTGCCAAGGAAAGGTCAGCATCTTCTGTAAGTCAACTAGCGTCCTAGAGAGCAACATGGTGCAGTTAGCAGGCCACTGGATAGTCAGTCCAGAAAACTGGGTGCTCCCTCCCATGTCTTGAAGCCCTTTGAGACAGAAAATTGTTCAGCTACATGTTGGTGTCTCTTTGCTTTAAATTCACTTTCATGACAAAGAGGTCCTGGGGTCAACTGCTGGTTGAATGGTAGAAGAGAAATTATTTCCACTTCAAAGTATACTGAAGTTTGCAGAAGATACTCTAAACAAATTAACTAAATAATAATGGAAAGACTACTTCCAGTGCCTCATGTTAGCCCAAGTGCGTATATTTGAAGGCTTTGAGTATATTTGTTGCAGCCTGGGCTGTTTAAGGTAAGCAACCAGTATAAAACCAAATGGAAATATCCTTGTTATAATCCACATGGAGATCGCTTTAAAATAGTGAATCATTTAAGTACTTGCAGGGCACTTTGTTCTTTGAATATTTCTGTCGAAAGTCTTGGCTTTAGCTTTCAGACAGTTATAACTTCTGCTTATCTGATCCATCTGTATGCTTTTTTATTCTCTCTTCTCTTCCTTGTGAGGATGAGTTTAGGCAAAGGAACCCAAGATGGATCTGGATGGAGCAGGCAAGTGATGGGGTAGTAAAATCCATTAGGGTAGTGAAATGTGTATGTCAACATGAGAGTTCCTGAGCAGGAACAAAAACGTCCATTAGCGCAATGCATACTGCGGTGCATTTGCTGTCCAACTAGATGACTGTCTACAGCCAGCCTGGATACTCTTGATTGCAAGTAAAGCTGCTTAGCGCATTATATCAGGCATGCCTGGAGAGTGCCTTCTGGCTCCCCTGTGGGTTTGCTGAGTATTGTGCTGCACGTCTTCTGGCCACAATAGCCTGGGAGGTACAGTGTGAACACTGAGTGCGTTTGCAGCCTCCCCTGCAACGTCGCTACTGTTCCATCCTTCGGGGTGTCACACACTAAGCAGCAGTCTGTGCTTCCACCAAGACGGTAGATTGGCTCATTAGACTCTGGTTTACATTGACTTCATGTGATTAAACTAGTTAATACTTATAATTAATGAAAAAAAAAGGTATTTTCATGAGATCTCTTGAAAAGAAACATTTTTTCCCACATGCTATATGCTTAGATTACTAGAAGATTTAGTCTGCTCACTCTTAAATTAGTTTTAATGTTTTTCATGCATGAATTACTTCTGCTAAGATTTTTAGCTTGGACAGTGTTCACAGAGGTAAGGTTCAAAACTGAATGCTGAACATCCTTTGTAGGCATGTCATCCTGAATGCAGATCCCAAAGTTCATGCTCTTTGTAGAGCATGACCACATCCTCATATCACCCTCTTGCTTTGCAACAGGATAATCAATACAAAATACTGTCTATGTAACGGCTCCAATTACTGAAGTTGCCTCTGGAGGGTGAGGGCTTATGTTTGTCTTCCAATCGCCTTGTCAATGCTCCCTTCCCTAGACAGGGATCCCTGCTGATTGGCTCCTTTACCCTCTAATTCAAAACCACTGGCCCCATTATCTTGGCATCGGAGCAGCCAGGTAACAATGTGCTTACCTGGATCACAGCTGAAATCCTTTTGCCTGTCTCACAGGTCACTCAGGGATAGCCATCAGGTGATAACTAACCTCTGTCTCTTCGTGCTGTTATTGGGATGGCCCTGGCTCATCATCATCCCTCTACTAAGCGAACAGATATTTTTGTTACATTTCTTTTTCTGTATAGGGGCGACTGTTACTGGCACCAGTTGATTCTGTGGTTCAGCTGCAGCACCTGCCACCACGGCCTGAGTAGGCACAGTGCTTGTCACGAGGGTTGGAACAGCTGCAGTGCCTGCTGGTCTTTAGGCCCATAAATCTATGGATCTTGAAAGAGATTTCCTTCTTTTCATTCCACTCTCTTCTCTATATAGGTTTTAGCACTGATAGCCATTTGAAACATGTTTTTTCCTGTTTTAAATTTAGTTGAAACCAACCAGGTTAGGTGGCATGTATTTCAAACTGAAAGACAGGTACAAGGGGAGAACATGAGAACTGCCTATGTTCTTGCTATGCCCCTTCTGCTTTTCGTTTGTGTGAACACTCACCTATCTCCAGCTGTGCTCATTACTGAATTTTAACTCTGTTTTGGATTAATCTCTGCAAGATGGATACCGCACCAGAATGTGCTGCCTTCTCTCTCCTGAGTGCCACAGGTCCGGTGTGCCATCTAAGCAGTTCTCTGAGCCACAGCAACTTTTGTGACGCTCTGGAACAGCACTGGAACTGATTGTTGTGCTCATAAAAGCAAGGAATTATTATTTAGCATAAGGAAACACGGCTTTCAAATGCTTTCAAGTTGCCTTAAAACTGTATGACCTTCAAGAGTAGGCATTAACCCTGCAAGTCACTGAGGTACTTCTGAAGTTCTCCTGGTGCTTAGATCTCTAACAGATACTTCTTCAAAGTAAAATAACAAAATAATGTCAACAGTCATATTTCACTCTAATAGCAAGAGTCAAGTCGGTACAAATGTAAGGTGAGCAGAATTAAGGAATATTACAAGCCTGTAGGGAGAGCTAAGGGTCACACAGTTAATGCTGGAAATAAACACACTGTTCTATTTTCATGAACAGGAATGTCATTCTTATCTGAATAATCTTGCCATAAAGCACTTGAAATAAAACAAACACAAAGTAAAGAAACCAGAAGCTCAGAATAAAACAAACTGCTCTCAGCTGCCTTCATAGGTATGTTTATAAATGTAACATGTTTATAAATGGGTGCTCTATTCTGATCTTTCTCTGATATTATTTTGGACATATTTATAGTATAAATGCTGAAAAACAATCCTTTTTTCCTCCTACAGAGTTGACTAAATAGAAGATAAAATGTTTTTCCTTTTCTTCCTACCTTTGTGTTGGACAGAAAAAGTGCAAATAATACTCTCCCCTCAAGATGTGGGGTTGATGCCCCATTTAGCGTTGTAAGGGAAGGGAGCATTTCAGGCAGAGTCAGCTTTTATATATTCTTAACAACTGGAACACCATTGTGGGGCTTGCAGGGGCAGAAAAATTCAAGACAGGAGTTAGAGAGCCTCATTGTTTTTAATAATTTGTATGAAGAAAGTATAGGAGGAGCTTTCTAAGAGCTTCATTCAATGCCTCATGCAATAAAGTAGTATTGGATATTCCTGTGGGAAAAGCATCACGACATCTGCTCCTGCATGGAGCTGTGCTAATGGCAATGTTTTTCTCCATGTGAGTGTAAGGTGCCCCCCTCAGCATATTGGAACTTCACGTAGCCAGGCAAGCACGAACAGAGAAACTTACAGAGCAATGCATTTCCCAGCGTGTTCTGAACTGTGTGCATGGGCTTACATCTTTCCTGTGGTTAGAAGGGCTTTTTGCTTGCTGGTTTGTTTGTTTGCTTGTTTTTAAATGATAGCCATATACCAATCTGATGAAGGTGGTTTTTTTTAAATGCACTTTAATTTCCCAAAAGGGATTTTGAAGTATCAGACTCTTCAGTTTAAACTCTTAAAAATGTTGGAAGTTGAGAGAAACTGAAGTAGAAACCACCAGCCTCAACTCCGCCGTTTTCCCTTGTGAACACGACTGTCCAAACACAGCCATCAGGTAACTCAGCTGGGCAGAGTGAAGGGGCCGTCCTGCTTAGCATGCATTTCTCCCAGTGGGATGTCTTAGCAAGGCAGCTCGTGTTCCCCAGATACATTCTGGTCAGTGCAGTAAACCACCCTGAGCACCGTGCCCAGCCAGGATGGAGAAACCTTCCCTGAGCCCGGGCCCCACCATCAGTCCCTGCGCTGGGGGACACGGGCCTCGCGGGGTACCCGACGGCCACGGGGCAGCCACAGCGCTGCGAGCACCGCCCTCTCTCGCAGACGACGCCGGAGGCGTCGT
This sequence comes from Bucorvus abyssinicus, assembly GCA_009769605.1. Taxonomy (NCBI): domain Eukaryota; kingdom Metazoa; phylum Chordata; class Aves; order Bucerotiformes; family Bucorvidae; genus Bucorvus; species Bucorvus abyssinicus. The sequence continues at coordinate 22,597,840 of CM020028.1, forward strand.
GCAGAGCTGGCCCGAGGCCCCGACACCTCCGCCGGCGACGGCGGGACCGCTTTTGCCTCAGCGAGACTTCTCCCTCAGTGAGGGAGGCGCGCGTGAGGCGGCCGCAGACCGACCGCCAGCGCGTCGCTCTGCCCAGCGGCGGCGGGTCCCATGCACAGCCCTCACCGCGGCTCCGCGCCTCCCCGCGAGCCCCCGACAGCCGCGGCGCACCGCGCGGCGCTGCTCGCCGTGGGCGCCGGGCGCGGGCCGCCAGGGGGCGCCCGAGAGCAGCTGGCCCCGCGACGGCGGCGGGGTGAGTGGGGCCGAACCTCCCTCGCCAGCCCCCCCGCCCCGCCGCCCGCGCACAGCGGCAGCCAGAGCGCCGCGGCACCGCACGGCCGCCGCACAGCTGCGATCCGCTCCGCTCTGCCAGCAGGAGCCGGCCGCGGAGGGGGAGAAGATGCTGCGCCTCAGCGGCGGGCGCGGGGCCGGCCGCGCCCACCGCCGGCAGCGGCCGTGCCCGCTACTCCTGTCAGCGCTGCTCTGGGCGCCGGTGCTGGTGGCCTTCAACCTGGACGAGGAGAAGCTGACGGTGTACAGCGGGCCCCCGGGCAGCTACTTCGGGTACTCCGTGGACTTCTACATCCCCGATCCCAGCACGTGAGTGCCGCTGCTGCCGCCGCCGGGCGGGCTGGGCGGGCCGCTCCCCTCAGCGCGGCGCCTTCGGCCCCGGGGGGTGGTGGGGTGCGGGCTGTCCCCGAGCGAGCGACGCCGGGCCGCCCCTCCTGCCTGGCCGTGTCTGGGGGGCGCCGACCGGCTCGGGGGAGGCTTTGGGGAAGGCGGTGGGCAGACGGCGGCGGGCAGACGGCGGCGTCCCGCCCGCCGCCCTCGGGCCGGTCACCGAGGTGACAGCCCCTGTCCAGCCGCCGCCCGTCGGTCCTGATCGCCTCTGTGACCTCCTGGTGTGCTTCGCAGAGTCAGTGTCCTGGTGGGAGCTCCCAAAGCCAACACCACGCAGCCAGACATAGTGGAAGGAGGAGCGGTGTACTACTGCGCCTGGCCCGCAGCTCAGTGCCGGCAGATACCATTTGATAATACCAGTAAGTGAATCGCTGAATCTCGTAGCGCAGCGCTGTGTGTGTTGCTCTGTTGTGCTCCGGTCCCCCTTTGGCACAAATTTCGTCCGCGCTCTCTTTAGTGGTATCACTTTGACCTGAGTATGCAGTTCGCTAGAGAAATCCCGCTCCGGGCAGTCCGTATCCATGTGCTCTTGCAGGGAAGCGTTTAATGGTCCCCAGAGAAATAACAGGAGTATGACCTTCAGGATCTGTGTGTAGTTCATCTTAATAACTGCCTCTTTTTTTTTTTCTTTTCTTTTTTTAATCTTTTAGTGAGAGAAATTTGTGACAGATTCCTCATTTTGAAAATACTGGGTTTTATTTTTGAGTTCTCAGAAGGCAAATCCCCAAAACCGTTGTCTCACACACTTCTCTGAATTCTGGAAATCACTGGATTACTAGTCTTTGCTGGTTTTTTCAGCAAGTGGTTTTCTGTCTGTTCAGATGGATGGAGTGCCTCATGTGGCATACTTACTTAATTTTTTTTAGAAAGCAAGAATTTTATTTCAGAATATTGGAAGCTAGATGCAAACTGATTCAGACACAATGTGGATAGATTATATCCACTTCCAAAATCCCAGGACAGATGTTTCTTATTTAATTAGGTGGAACACACGTTTTAAACAGTTCAGGCTGTTTATGTTTTCTGTTGTCTTTTTATAGGTCCTGAAAATAATTTAAGCTTAGTGTTTGCGAGGACTTCAAAACTGATTGGCTTTATTTAGGCACTTTTACAGTTTAATCATTAAGCAGAAGTTATGATTCTTTAGGTTATATTTAATCTTAACATTTGTGGTCTATTCAAATGTGAACACAATACAACTCTTTTTTTTTTTTTTTTCTGAGTACAAATTACATTAGAAGAGCTTACATAAATGTAGCAAGTAAACAGTGCAGTTCTTTACCTCTTCGAGCTTCAGCCATCCATACGTCCTTTTCCTATGTTGGTGTCTAGGAACTCTACTCAGGATGACTCTTCCATCATGCTGGCATTCTTCAAAACGTAGTAAGAGATAGGTCTGCTGTGTGTATGTGGCTACCTGGACATGTAATGTTAAGTAGAGCATGTGGTTGTATATAAATATGAATGTACAGATATAGACTGTATGCATACAATATTTTTATTGTAAATGTGCCCTGAGCGTACATCTTGAAAGTTAAACCAGTTTAGGAAATATTCCTGTATTTCCATTTTATTATTAGATAGTTCATCTAACAGAAGTGAAATATATTATCTATACAAATTAATTTCAGGTTCAATTAGAAAACTTACAGACCAAATGAAAATTCCAGTGTGTTTCCTAGTGAAAACCTGGTGATGAAACCCAGAAGGACATCTGGCCTTCCTGTGGGAAACTCCAGAGAAGATGACTAAAGAGACTCGGGACAACCCCTTACTCTTGGCAGGGATGTTGTTTTGAAGATACTGTGTTTCCAATAAAGGCACAAACACTGACTGATAAGTTTATCAACAAGGCTTTGGACTGTGTGACACAACTGTTCAGCTTGCAGTGTGTTTCATTCAGTCTACGGTTGTTTGTGTCCTCTGCATAGATGCCTGACTTGTAGATAGCTGAAGTTAAGCCATGGAGAGCCTTCTGTGTAAGTGTAAATGTACTTGGAGGAGGGACTGCAGTGTATGCAGGTCTAGCAGTGTTATCATTAGCTGTCTAATTCTAGTAGCAAGGGCAGTAAAAATGTGATTTTGCCCAATTCAGCAGTGGCCAGCTGCCCTCATAGGCAGGGACCCCTGGGAAGTTTGCTTAGGTTGTATCAGCACCCATTCTTCATTGCCAGCATCATAAAGACCACCTGCAATACACCTTAGATGACTCTTTTTGCTGAGGTATGGATGTAAACTTCATGCCATTTTTTTCTCTCCAAAAGTAACCAGTTTTCCATCTCTTCCACTGTCCCAGCACCACATCCTCCAGAGCGGTCCACATGAGCTCTAGTCTAGATGACACTGTTTCAAATAGTCCGTTATTCACAATTCCTTTCAAAGCCTTTGGCCACTGTATGCCTAGTGGGACTTAGATAGTCCTGAGTAAATATGAAAGGTATTGTCAGTTTAGGGGTCTTTCTTGTACAGACACATTGTACTTGCTATGCTTTCTCCCAACAACATTACTCAGAAGTGCTGCTATTGCCATTTTATATTTATATTCCCATTTTATATTTATTCTGATAAACAAAAAAAAGTCAGTTTGGGTTGTCAAAGATTATATAGGAAGTTGGTGATGACACTGGTAACTAACTCAGGATTTTTTCTTCTACCTTCGGTTCCTTAACCACAAGATTATCTTTTCTTCCGAAACAAAAACACCCAGTAGCTGTTAGAAGACTGGAAATTCAGCTCTAGCAGTCATGTCTCATAGGAGATTTTGAAAGTCTTGGAAAGCTTTGGCAATGTTTTCCGAAACAAAACAGAAAAATTACAGAGCCTGCTTCAGAGCTGGAAGATTTCATTTTGATGCATTTTTATACAAAGCTGCTTTTTTTTAAGTACTTTTTTCTGGACTCTAACCAAATAATATCAGCTGTTTCAGTTAGGTTCACTAAGCACAATTAGAGAAAACTGCTGAATAATTGAAAGCATTTTTAATTAAGATCAGAAGTAAAAGTTGAGTGGAACTAGAAAGAAAGGGAACGTATAATGTAACACTTAAAAGGCAGTGTGACGCAACAAATTTACTAAATCAGTATTTTTAATCCACGGGAGTTCAATGGAGGACTTCTAAATTCTGAATAATATGTAAAAGAAAAGCAGATTCACATATACTATATCCCAAGTTAGATATGTGAAATTGCTGCAGGTACAGAAACTGTGAAATTTCCACTATAACGTAAAAATTCAAGAAATGAACAAATCCAAGAGGTTGAAAACCACTGGCTTAAATTACTTATGATCATGAGGACTCATGTCTTTACTTTCTGAGTGCTGGATACACAAATGAAGCTCAGGTATGCTGCATTCAATGCAAGCTATGTTCTGCCATTGCGGAGGGGACATACAGTGCGCTTGGATGTTATTTGGATTTCACTGACGCAAGTAAGTGCATAAGTGGGTGCCTAGTTGGTAAGACTGGTATGTAACTGTATGGATTATTTCACTGTTTCCACAAGAACAGTAGACCTAATTTCAAGAAGCATTCCTTCATTTGGAAATGCTTTGGTATTATTTGTATTAATACTATTAATATCTTGGTCCTACTAAATGAAAACAGTGAGGACATTGACTTGTATTCTCTGATGGCTTCAGTCAAGATTCTGGACATTGTCGAATATCATGGCATTATAGGTGTGGAGTTGCTCTCTACTAATTTATAGTTATCCTGTGTTTTACAGATATTGAGATGTTTACTGAATGAATGGATAGATATGCCTTGTTATGGGACTTTAAAGTATAACAAACTAAAAAGGAAGAAAATCTCTTTTCACAAGCATTTAAGTCTTACTAAGAGGCAATGGTGAACAAGAACATGCTCCTGAAGGGAAGGAGAAAAAAGAACATACTGAGTTTGTAAAGTATGTGTTGCCTTAGGTAGAGGGGCCACTTTTCCAGAAAGTGATGTGAGGGCACCGAGTATGTGATAGATGCCTTAGTGAAAAACATAGGCTTGCTTATGTTAATTTTATGATGGTAAGCAGTGAGACAGGATGGTCTTTGTCCTATAGAGGCTGTTTTGTTGATGAGTTTTGGTTTTCTCTGTGAATAATATCTTTCTGTTTTTAAAATAACAGAAGGTTTAATTTAAAGACAGTTATTCTATATCCTGCATGCCATAGAGTCCTGAAGGGAGAATACAAATGCTAAGCCTAACTGGACATAACATCCTGATGCTGCAAGGATTGCAACTAGAGTCACTGGAAAGGTGCAGCTAACCTCCCTGCCACACACAGGCTGTGACACTCAGGACTAAACTCTATTCTTAATCTCACATGAGCTTTAAACAAGAGAAGACGAGTCCTTACAGCTTGTGAAGCTCTCTTGCTCCTTTTTTCTCAGAAACTAAGATCACATGAGAGAGTAGACACTACATTTCGTTACTAATGTATACTCACAGGAACACTCAGAATTCACTCAATTCCCAGTGAAAGATCTTAAAACGCCTTTAAAAATGTGTCATTACTGCAAAGGGCCATGCTCTAGCTGTCAAACAGAGACTGGGTTCCTTACTGCTAGCACTGATACTCAAAACCAAGACTACTCCTGAAATGATCTCTGTGGCACTGTGATATGTTAGGGTGTTCAGGCTGGTCTAAGTGCTATAAGCAGCTGCATGACTTGCGTTAATGCGGAAATGTGCGTGGGCTAAACTGCTCTGCTGAGAAGATAGCTTAGTTAGAGTTAGTAGAAGTGCAGCAGTAGCTGTGGCCCACTCCTAGCAGTCATACCACATAAGTGAAATTGTGGTACAGGCAATTCTCCCAGATTGTCACTAATCACTCCAGTCACCTGTGTTCTTCAGAGTAGCTAATCCAGAGATTTCTAATGGAACAAGGTGACTGACTTGCAAACAAACATCAATAATTAATCCTATTGATGAAATGGATTGCTCCTGACAAGGGAAAGGGGCAGAGGAGGGAATGAGGATGAATTGTTGACATGCTGTAGGAAGTGGGATGACCCATCCAGACACAAGTCATGTAACCAGACATATGGGTTAGCCAGTGATATGGCCTCCAGCCAAGAAGGGACTTTAGCAGGAGCTCTCTGTTTCCTGCTCTTGATACCGCACTGATTCTGCAGTCCCATGTTTGCAGTTCTTTAAAGCTCCCTAAATCTAGGCACTGGAGCCAAGACTCTGCAGAGAAGCTGAAAGCACTGCCCCTGAGAGCACGACTTGTACTCTAACCAGCTCTGTTGCAGCAGGTAGCTGAGAAAAATGTATAATGTACTGGCTTTTAGTATCCCCTTACTCTGGGAGATATGGACTGAAGGGCAGAGGCTCTTCTCCCGTGTTTCTCTCTTCTGTAAATCTGTCCTGTTGCATTGCAGTGTAAGGCTGTGATACCCTTTGAAACTCAATGAGAGGACAGGGGAACAAGGATTGGCATTATATTAAAGAGTTGTGATCTGTCTTTTCTCTCACCTGCACAAAGCTAACTTGTCCTTTTAGTTTTTCCATTATTAAATGAGGTTTACAGTGACTATTTCTGCTTTAGCTTTGAGGTAGAATTACCAGGTCCTTGTGTTAAACGAGGTGCTCTTCCGTTCAGCTGCCAGGAGAGGTAGCAGGAGAGCAATATGAATAAAAGTTATCCCCGGTTGATTAACTGGGGAACTCCTGAACCACTCAAAGCATCTTGCAGACAGAAGCAAACTTAAATTCCCCCTGAGCACCCTATTGTGTTTGAAATCTGCTAAAAAGCTAATAGTTCATATTTCAGAGACTCATTATAATGGTCACTTTTAATTGTAATACGTAACAGGCTGCAACAAGTTCCTATGTTTTAAATTAGTTTCTAAAGGGAGAATTTTAGATACCACATCCTCTAAGTTTCCAGAACTCACAGGGGTTTTGTCTTTGCTATCAGTTAAGTTTACCAGTTTTAGTGAAGTAGCTTATATTTTTCTAAACCAGCTGGAGGAAAAGTTGTTTCTCCTCTGAAGAGGGACAGGGGAGAGGGATTTAGATCAGTTCTGGCCAAGCGTGCAGTTAATAAAAAACATGAGCTTATCTGGCCACCAGTTGAGCTGATTGTAACAGAACCCAGTTACTGTATAAGGAAAGGATGTATTGTGGTACTCAAGAGGTTGAGTTACATGAAAAATTCATTAGCTATAGAGATGGTAAGATTCTAGGGAAAGCTGAGAATCCTGTTACAAAACAGAATTTGCATCTCAAGAGAAAGTGCTGAGGGAGAACTTTGTTGTAGTTTTAAATGTTGACACATTTCAGTCCACTATGCCAGTAAGACCTTATCTAGAGCCTCATGGTTCACTTGTAGCATTCTGATTTATAATAGACCCCCATGGGTTTCTTTTATAAGTCTCAGCCTTATCTAAAGAAGGGAGAAAAATACTCTTAGCTCTATTAGTTCAAGCCCTGAGGTCTTAATTTGTTTTTGATCAGATTGTACTTAGGGAAAAAATCCTATTGGGTTTGATGATTCTTTTTTCTTGATTCATTGCATGAAAGTCTAAATAAAGTCTAGATATGATCTATTAAATTAAAATAACTCATATAAATAGCATCTAAGGCACAATAAAAACCAGAAATTAAATAGATGTTTTCAGCATCAGATAAATCTAAAAATAGAAGCAGCCCTTCTCAGCATGCAAGGGTTTTGCATGTCCTTACTGTCTCTAAGTACTACAGAGTCCATTTTTCCCCAGCATCAATGTTGAAGGCAATTGCTTGGCGTGGTTCCCTAGGTCATAGTCTTTAACTTTGCATTTGCATTCTGTCTCTCTGTTGAGAGTCTAATAGCAATGACCTTGTGAACGTTGCTGAATTACCTTTGCTTAGTTATGGGTGGTATGATTGGAATCTTTCATAGTAGGGACAACCAAAAAAATATCACTCTGCCATGGTGATAGGGTTGGCAAGGTCCCCTCTCTTCCCTCAATTCTAGAATATGGGATCATGTATGTCAGTACGAACCCTTCCGTCTGTCTTCCCTCCTGTAAGGCAGGGCCCTAATGATGCAGCAGGGCTGATTTCAAAGGTAAATTAGGTTACTCAGAACCTTGTGTAGGCAAGTTCTGCAACTACCCAAGGATGGAGATGCCACAGCCTCTCTGGGGAATCTGTTCCAGTGTTTAATCACCCTGACGGTGAAGAGTATTTTCTTTATGTCCGATCAGAAATTGCCTTGCTGTAATTTGTGTCTTTTGCCTATTTTTCTTTTGCTGTGTACCTCAAATAGGAGTTTGGCTCTTTTTTATCTCTACCTATTGAACACTGGATGAAGTGCAAGTATATCTGCTTTCTCTTCTTCAGGCTAAACACCCACAAGTCTTGTACTGGTGTCTCAAAACTGTACATAGCATTCCAAATGTTGTCCCCATGTGAGGGGGATATTCACTTTCCTTGATTTATCTATGTTTATATAAAGGTAAATCTTTGTTGTTTTGCATATTTGTATCCCCGTTTTATATAAATATGGATAGGTTGACGTGTTTATTCACCTCTGCGTATGTATAGTTACGTATAAATGTATAAAATATATATATTACATTTTATATTGTCTATATGGATGTGCGTAGATACATACACACAGACACATATATCAAACCAGGTATTTGAAAGAGATTTGACATCCTGGAGGTAGTGTGAGTAAATACAGATTAGAGGGCAGAGTGTCTCTGAGCCTGCTGCAGATGCCTGGTTAATGGCCAGCTGTGTTTACCCAGTACATACAGGCAAGCACACACAGAGCAAGTAAACGGAGTACTTTTCAAAGTTCCTGAAGGGTGAGAACTTACCTGAAAGAGTTGCAGGTATATTACATAACTGGTTTTATTGTTTTGATTAGAAGCATTGTTTTTCTGTGTTAAGTTTGATTAAAAGATTTTTATTTGCTTTTGTTCATTTGAGTATTTTCAAGTTGTAGTAGGTGCTGCATTTTTTAGTTTTCAAGAGCTGCATGAACCACAATGAACCACTACCTGTTTGCAAATATCTGTTTCTTATGCAGTTCCTGATTACTACAACAAAGAAATACTTGTAAGAGTAATGTTTGATTCATGCTTGTTCAACAGTTTATAATGTGCTGACTCAGTGACTGAGAGGAGACCAATCCCCATAGAAAGTGCCTGATTTAGTCTAATGTGTGGATATGAAGGAGTTGCATTAACACTTGCTCCAGGTTCAGTCTTTAATTCCTAAAAATGAATCTCTGCACTGTTGTCCTTACATAGGTTTGCATTTTACTGTCTGGATTCAAATTTTTCCACTTGTCCATCTACTGCTTTGGTGGTTTAAGGGGCCTTTTTCCCTTTGGTAGCCTGTAGGTACCTCAAGTCTGAAAGACTGGGTGAAGGAACGCTGAAAATCATCTTTCACCACATCCAGAGCTGCTTCTGCAGCTGGATTGGGGGGCAGTACCAGTATATAGAAGTTTTGGCTCCTGCAGTAGAAAATAAGATGCTTTTGGGTTGCTGAAATGCAATTTAAGGATGGCCTTGCACCTAAATTTATACATCTCTCTGCTCTTTGCGTACTCCTGGTTGTCTGGGCCTTAGCCTGCAATACAGTCTTATGCAGTACAAGACTGAGTTTCAAGCCAAATGTGAGAGTCATCCAGCCTGTTGACCATCTGGAACAGCTCCTGGGCTGGCTCTGAAGCAATCCAGCTGGTTCTCAGGCACTCCCTGGACCAGTCTCTGGACAGGCTCAGACGTTGTGTGCCCAGTCCAGCTGCTGCCTTGTATTCTAGCTATCCTTGCGCTAGTGTCACGTATCATGATACAAGATAGCCTGGACTCCTTCCGAAAAGGGGCCAGGCATTCTCTTCCAGAAGAGAAGATGACATTTGAATGCAGCCTGAATTCAAGCCAAGTTTTTGCTGCTCACAGAAATATAACTTATCCTGTGAGTAAGGTACAGTACAGATATAGCCCATAGGCCTCAGATCCCCATAAATAACAAGAATAAATGAGATGTATATGACTCTGATATGACTGATATGAGATGATATATGAGAGATATATGACCCTGTCGTATAAGGGTGTTGCCGGGATACAGTCAAGTTATTTTTTAAACACTTAGATAACGCAGTTTTGATGGGTGTACCAAAGACAGAAATACCAACTTTTTTATAAACTGGATTGTGATTTATCTGAGTAAATGAACAGTTTTCATCTGAGTCTACTCTACTAATCTGTGGCTATCTACAGTTGGTAAAAAAAATAATTAAGTACTTTTAGGCCATGGTTCTTCTGACCTCAAATGTTTGCTTTAGGAGGAGAAGAACTGTGCCTTAGATCATGTCCTCAGGTATAAGTGGATGACTAGCTCAGAAGTGGATGTTTACCATGGCTTCATTCAGAGCCTTGCTGTCAGGGCACAGTAATGGCAGTCCACATGTATTCAGACAAGTGAGTTGTGTATATAGCTTAATTTTGAAAAAGTTATAGGGGAAGCAGTAACTGATTCCCAGCAATCTGAAATACTGGTTGGTTATTATATATAAAAAACATAAACTGTGTTTTAAGGCACAACCTCAGAAACTGGGAATATGACTCCATAGCTCCAGCAAGGATCCTGGACAAAGGTGGTTAGAGAATTTCTGTCAAAAGAGATTTAACTATTTTTTAACTAGAAAAAGCCTATTTATTAATTTGTGTGTCTGTGATATTTTACTAATTATTTTATAATGAAAATCCCATGCCATATGATGAAGGATTCGTGTTACGCTATATGCCACTAAGCAGAATGGGGATACATGTGTGTACAGTTCCTGCAGATTTACTTGTAAATTCAGTTTTGGTTTTTATAAATCCTACGAATGGTTGCCCTAGTTTGAAAACCTAACATCTTCTCAAATTTTAGTACGCTTTGCCAGTAGATTAGTATTCTGTTTTAATTGAAAATGTCAGCTATTTTTAAGATAGAATGCTGGTTGTGAGTATCCTCAGAACAAGACTAACGTGGGCTGCTGTAAGCTGACTGTGGCTGATTTTCAAGCTTCAAAAGCTTTATTTCTATCAAGATCTGATCTGTGGTTATTGATCATGTTCAGACTTGCTGGAGCATTAAAAAAAGAAAAAAAAACCCGAATCTTTAAAGTTTGAAAGGGCCTGACTTCATTGGACAAAATAATCAGAAGTGGTGTTGCTAACAACTAGGTAGAAGCTGGCAGCTCCTCCAATGCAGTGTGTCAAAGTCCCCACACTCTTAAAGTTTAAGCCTAACTTAAATAAAATATATTTTTTAAATTAATATTTTTAGAGTGATTTTAAATTATTATTCCTGAATTTTTGAGCTTAGATATTCTTGAAATTTGTCTCTCATATCTCTCAAAGTATGGGTTTTGATACTATCTCCTGGAATTTGTACAACACAGAAACAAATATTTGTATGAAGATGTTTTCTCAGAGACTTTCAAGCTTTCACAGATTCATTCTCATTCAACTTCCCTTCATGTTCATTAGAAAAAGTACAGAGATAGAGTACCCTGTTCTCCAAATATAATGAATTTTTCTTTCTAATTCAGTTTATATCTGTAACATTCATGAGGTTATCATGAGCTGAAGTAGTTAGTGATCCAACAGGCTAGAAAAGCATCCAGGTATCTCCTCTATTGCTGTCTGGCAAATCCCAGGAAGTATTGGTTTCTTAAAGTGTTACCTATATTTTTCCTCCATTTTTTAAAAGTGTATGTAAAGGCGTAGAATATAATCGGACATTGTGGGTTTTTTCTACATTAAAAGGTACACAGTGTATAGTTTTATTTTCTCTTGGAGTGAATAAAAAGTAATGATTCTTGTGAAATCCCTCCTGATAGGAACCAGAAACAAACAAGGGAATGCAGATACAAGGGGGCAGGAGTAATGCCCTGCTTATATATAAATTGAGAAGTTCATTAGGAATGACTGGTAAGGGAAGAGCACAGCCCATGAACATATGGGAAATCAGTTTACTTCAGAGAACTGAGGGTGAAAGGAAGGGATGTCTGCTTTTTATTAAAACCTGAAATGCATTATAATTGGCCTGAGTCTTTGCCCAGATGGCTTCTCTTATGCTGACATCTGCAAGAGTGTATATAAAGCAACATTAAGAAGCTGTCTCTTGTGACAGTGTGTACACATGTAATTCTATTAAAAACTAAGTCCTTTGCTATCTGTAATGTTGGTCTTTGAATAGGCATGCTGAGAAATGTGATTTGTTTGACAAAAACTAATTATGGAACATGCTTTTTGCATGGAAAGTTTCTACCACATATGAGAAAACTTTTCAGGGCTTTTCATTTATTTTTGTAGGTTTTTCTTCGTTCTTCAGTATAAATTCCAGGTAAACTTTTATTTGGCAGGAGGAGACACACGGTTTCTTCTTCTAGTTTTTTTTTTTCCTGAAGTTTAAGTTAATTGTTTTGAATTTTCACATTGAATTTAAGCTGTTTTCCAATGACCAGTGAAAAACTTAAAAGATACTAGAATTTCCATTTCCTATTAAGCTGGTAGGATGATGATGGTAGATGCAATGTAATATATCCATTAGTCTGTTCACTTGTGTCTGTAATTCACAGCGTAATAGTTTTCAAAATATGCTGTCAACATACTGCTTCTTTCTTTGTCAGACAACAGGAAAATTAAAGTCAATGGCACCAGGGAACCTATTGAGTTTAAGACAAATCAGTGGTTTGGGGCAACAGTCAAAGCTCATAAAGAAAAAGTTGTGGTAAGTATTATGCCTTTGGTATTCATTTGGTGATAATGTTTATTTTTCTCAATTGTATATCTTTACTAGCTCTCTATGTGTAGATTATAGAAACAGCTCTATGATTATGCATGAATTGTAAATAGGTAATATATATAACTCAGAAAATAAAATCAGTCTATAAAATCGGGTTGAACTGATCAAGTGAAGATGATCCCACTGCCATGTGAGAATAGCAGAATGCCATGTTTTTATGGAGGTGAATGATGATTTTTTTTTTTTTAAACAGATAATGGACATATTTTAGAGATACACAGTAGCTAATAGCTATATGCTATAAAATGTTTTATATTATGAAGCTTTATTTGGAACGTTAAATGCAGCATATAATGGCAGACAAGAACCTGCACTGAAGATCAATTAGTAAGAGAAAGCACTGACCTCTTTTGTAACATTTACATTGTTATGAACAGCTGTGTCATAGTCATGGTAAAACAGCTGCAAAAAAGTCATGATAAAAAGTTCCAAATCAAGTTTGCTGTCAAAGTGCAATGTCTGTTTCCCTGTTTCACTGAACATTTTGCCTGTATTGGTAGAGGACACCAGCAGGGGGCAAGTATTTTTATTGCTTATTAAGGAAGTGGTGATGCTGCTTATAAGCAGACCTTTTTTATTTACAATTTATGCACTATGGCTTACACTGAAAATGTCACTGAAGTAATTATGTTAAGAATAATTAGTTTGGTCATCAGTTTTGTTGGTTTATACAATTGCAAATCAATTTGAGTCTTGGGATTTGCTTAAAACTTCCAATTATTACTTAAGAAGTAGTCATAATGGAAGAAGTATCTAAAGGAAATGCTCTTCCTAAATAGTATGCCTTGCGGTATCCTAGAGAAGGATTTTGACATGAAACAGGTAATGAATAAAACATCACCCTATTCTTTACAGAACTAGCATATACTGTTAATTCTCTGTCACTTGTGTCAGTGTTATCACATCTCTCAAACTTCCTATTCAGTGCCTTCATGTACCACTCTTTTGTATATGAGATTTCCATTTAAAAGTTAATTACACAAAGAAACTATTTGTAAGAGTAAATATTATGTCACCTTTCTAAATTGTCAATGTAAAATTTCTAAAAATAGCCAAAAATGTTTTGGTTTTTGTACTCTAGTAAACAGCAGTTCACAAACTGAAATGGAATTGTTTTTTACCACCATTTTCTGAACCTTAATCAAATGAGCAGAAAAGCTCATCGTCGACTGATGTGCTGTATCTGTACTGACCAAACTTTGTTTTGCTTGTAATAACTGATAAACAGAGATATAGTCAACACTTCTCAAGCAAAAACTTGAACAGTGAAGCTGGAAAACCTTGTTTTTTAAGCTTTGTAGACTGAAAGGAGAGAAAAAGAAAAATGTAATCAAGCTGCCAGAAACTTTTTTAAAAACTACAAATAGGGTGGTAAACTGCATTAGGTTAACGTTTATGATTAGACTTACAGAATCATAGAATTATATTATTACATAATATCTTGTTTAAATCTCTTTAGCTTGTTGTCAAATGTACTTAAAGTCACTTTCACAGGACAAGTACTGCTTTGTGTTGTCTGGCATGTTTTAGTCTGTCAGGTCTTCTAGGCAGGAACATGTTAAGAGTCCTGGTCCTTTATCGAGAGTTTAAACTCTGACTTTTATAGTAAGCTCTGAGTAGCACAGTGGTTCATCCAGCTGGAACTAATTGCAGAACTAAGGCTTATACAGTAGTGTCGGTAATAACAGTGCCTTGCCAGAGGTAGACAGGTTTCTGACTGAAAACAGTAAGGCAAGATAGGACATGAATGGAGGATTTGTTTGTATCTTAGGAGACAAGGTTGTAGGGAGAGATAGTGTCTTCTCCCCACCAACCAGCTGAAAAGTTTTAGGGCACAGGAATCCCTGAAGAAAGACTTGCATACCTGCCAGCTTATCTTTCCAGTTATTTGAATTGCTTTCAAAAAATATAATCTCTCCTTACACAACTTGTATATTTTTTATACTTACACTATCATGTTTGTAACACTACTACCATAACACAGAAATTAAATACTAGTTCACTAGTCAAAATGTGTTTAGCAAAAACCTGTTCACTGAGAGACTGTTCAGTGCATTACAGCTGTGTCATCTCTCTGAAGATTTGAACCAGGGGTTTATAAGAAGGCAGACAATCTTATGATTGTGATAGGCAATATGACACAACACCCTGACAAATCTCCTGCTGAGTAGAATCATAGAAGTTCTACTGCAATGGCCATAATCTTCAGGCATATCAGTAGGACAGAAGTAGGATTGTCTTCAGCCACATGTATGTAATCCACATCTTAAACTGTGGGATCAAGTCTTGTGCAGCGAGCAGTAAGAGAGCAAACATATTACTGTGAAGCAGACTTAGAGGATATGTAACAAATGTGAGTTCTAGTCCCTGACAGATTTCACCTGCTAAGGGCTCTATAGTGGAAGATCAAGACTATGCTTTTCAGTTTATAATACCTGAAGCAGTGGTCCTGCATTTTCGTCTATCACTATGTTATGATCATTGGTACATGAGTGATACAATACCAGAGAGAATCCCTGTAGACTGTTAAAAACTACATTTGCCAGATGCATGAGCATGTGAAAGGTACTTGTGACATCATTTCTGTTCTGATAGGCTTGTGCTCCCTTATATCATTGGAGAACACTTAAAGATAGCCCTGAGAAGGACCCTGTTGGAACCTGCTATGTAGCAATTCAGAACTTCAGTGCCTATGCTGAATATTCACCTTGTCGCAACAGTAAGTATTAATAGGAGCAATCTTGTGTTAAAGGAATTGATATTGCACGCAAATGTTTTCATCTTTTCAGTCTTCACTGAAGTCTTGGTTGAATGAAGATTACCGTATGACATTATTGCATTAGATGTGGGTTTAAAGAAAAATTGACATTAAATGCCTGCAATTGGATGCTTTATTGTATAATTGAAAGAGAAGAAATTAAATAAATTAAGCTTATACAGTTATAGTGATGAGATATAATTGATTCAATTTAAATGACTTTAAAGCGTAGCAAGCAGATCTAGATAAGAACCAGACAGCATTTTAAACCAATTACTCATGCTCATGCTGAGTATAAATCTCTCATCATAGGATCACCATTCAAAGACCAGACCCTGCACAGAAACACACAAGCCTGTATGACCATTCATGCCAATATCACCTACAATAGCTCATTTATGAAGGAGTCCCAGCATGGAAGACAGCCATGCGCATTAACACTACTGTTCCACACTTTGTGCGATTCTGAGGCTGTGGTAGCAATCTTTAGGCCTTACTTCATGGGCAGTAGGGAAAACCAGTGAATGTATATTTAGAACCAAGTTCAGTTACGTAGAAGTCTGCATAAAATTCCACACATAAGATTAAATCAGTTGTTTATCCTGTTCAGCATCTTATATCTAAGTGTTTATGATGATTTTTAATACTCTTATTACCTCAGTGCTCCAAATTATTAAAATCAGGATGAAGTATCCAGTGACTTTACTGAACTTTGGACTGGGCTGGGTGTACAGCAGTTTCTGCACTCACAGATCAGTTAACTTTTCTAAAGGTAATGTGTGTGAGATAGCAAATATGACGGGCTTACCTATCCCTTTCAGGGGAAACCCTCACAGCAAAGCTATGATGCTGTTCAGTTTAGCTGAGGTGGGTAGCTGTTCCGAGTTGTACATGCTAGCCAATAACACGAGAAGTCTGAATGTGGTTCTTTGTCACCATACCGCTTGTACAGAGACCCTGCTATTGCAGCTGGCATTCTTGCCAATGTGCACATGGGCAAATTTCTAAACACACCTGTTAACTGTTCCTCTACTGCAAACTGTGCTCCTGCCTTTGAATTTCTCATGCATTATTTTGCCAAGAAAGAATGGACATTTTACAGAAAAAGTAGACACTTCACATAATTAAAAGGTCTCTTTCCTGTAAAGATCTAGAGACAGTCATATCATGTAGCTGTATTTTCTTGACAAATGTGTAATAATTTAGCCCAATAATGCTTTTCTTGGGCTGTCAGAAAATCTGCATGCTTAGAGCAAAGCAAGATCCGTGCATGAACCTTCAGTGTTACTTTGTGGCTTTCTTTTTCTCACATTGTAGTATATAGCTCCAAACTGATTGATGCTGCCAAGTCTTTCTTTTAAAGCCTTATCCTTGCCCCTGGATAGGCAGGTACAGAAAGAAGCTGGATCTGTAAGAAATGATGACCGTAAGATCTGCCTCCTGTACTTCTGATGTCTCACTGGGGCTTTGACAAAGGCAAAGAGTTCAAGTGTCCATTCCTGCTCTCAGTTTCCCAATCCTGCCAACTTCCAGCACTCCAGTGCTCATAGGAAAGCCCTAAACTGCATACCAACACACATTGTACAATTATATAAGGATTTGGAGACTAGAAATAAAAATGGACAGAATGGAGAGATGTTTTTGCATGTACAAAGGTACATCCAAAATTATATTACACTTCAGTCCTCATTGAGCAAATGTGTATCGATTAAAGGGCTGACCCTTATGTAGGACATGTGACCTTTTCCCTTACCATAGGACAGATAAGCAGGGTGTAATCAATGTCTGAACATTGATCCATGCTGACCCATCAACTCTGTCAACAATTTTTGAGAATGCCCTAGTAAACACTTATTTTTGTGTTAATGGCAGAGCAAACTGCGGTGACCACTTTGGATTTCTTGTGAAGTTGTTTACTTCTGTATCTCCAGCCAAATTCAAACTGAATCCCTGATAGTTACTGCCTTCTTTGGCAGTGAGAGAAGAAAGTACCTAGTAACTGGTCCTATTTTTCAAAATCTTCACAAGGTGCCTGCATGTTCAGGGTCCTGTAGAAGGTCTTGATTTACTCTGCCTCTTGTAAAAGAGTAGTACACTTCTTTTCACATATTTCCGTAGTTTTGCATTTACAGACTTCCAGCTCCAGGAGGGAGTAAGCCATCTTCCATACGCACTGTGAAATCAATAAAATGCTTCTACCTTCATAATTGCAGGCAATGCAGATCCCGAAGGACAAGGCTTTTGTCAAGCAGGTTTCAGCTTAGATTTTTACAAGGTGAGATTCTGCTTCTGAAATACTTTGACCAAATGTAATTCTGAAATATCCCCAGTGTTCAAGCACCGTCTCAGTGATCAAGAGTTTATGCCCATGCTATTGCATATGGAACATTTCATTAAGTTGTTGCAAGTTCTTTCCTCCTTTGCAAGCTGCAAACTTTCTGATTTCATTAATAAAAGAAATACTGCAATCAGCACCTTTTCATCGCTTTGCAGCACTTCCGTCTGACTCTGCTCAGTCCATCTTAATAAATAAATAGGTGAAAAATTGTATGTGCTGCTATCTCAGTGTGTCCCGCTTACGATGCTTTCCAGAGACCTGATGTTCAGGAAGTAATGGACAGGCACCAGCTAGTTTTTAAAAGTTAAAATAGCTTGTAAGGATGCTTTTGGAGGGAGACTGATCATTAGGTAAGATTGTTCTCTTGTGGAGGTGAAAGTGTTCAAGGGAAATAACTAGTTGTTCTTAGATGCCAGGAGGGTCCAGAAACAATATTGTGGGCCAAAGAATAAACTTTGCCACTATTGTTATCATCTGTGCTATTGTTACAACATTGCTACAATTGCCATTGTTTTCAGGTTCTGCAGCTACATCGTTCACATTATTAATAGCTGAGGAGTAAAGACCTCATTGTAGTGTAAACAAAAGTATATTTATAAAGCATTACTCTTGCTTCATTGAATGTGAAGACCCTCTTTTTTGCTGACTTTGCTTTGTTACAAATAATCAGCAGGTTTTAGAATGCTATGTTAGTGTTAAAAAAAATTATGTCTTTCATTCAAGTGGTGCATAGGGTGATCTTAACTTTATTTAACTGTGGATTTTCTTGCACATCTGTGCACCTACATCCTTTCCTTGAACAGGGTGATTCTCCTTTATCATGATTTTGTTACTCTTTTGGTTGTATAAATTGTTTTTCCCATGCATACTTAATTTTATTGTGTTCTTTTGATGTGTGATTTTATTCAATTCTGCTTTTTCTAGAATGGAGACCTGATTGTAGGCGGGCCTGGTAGTTTTTATTGGCAAGGTATGTTCATTTGGCTGATTAACTTGATCTTAGAAATGAAGCAGAAGGTATTGTGGAAAATATTGTTCTAGATTTCCATTGGTTTCTCAGTTTAAGATAACCAGTCTCTGGCATTATTTTCAACAAATATAAATCAGAGTTGCTTAACAAGCAGCTGAGCATAGAAATAACTCAGGGAAAATTCAGGATGTAGGTTATATAGGAAGCAAAACTTTTTCCCTAGAAATGCTGCAATTTTAAAAATACCTAATACTTGTACAGCAAATGTAACATTTTCAAAGGTTTTGTCACTCTTTGTTTCCGAACACAACCTGTTATTGCTATCCTCATATATTTTTAGTTCATTTGTGGCATTACTGTTGGTTACAAGATGTAGTTTCTCATGTAGATAAAACCTGACATGGTTTGGTAAAAGGTTAAAAGAGCATTTTTGCTTTAACCTGTTTTGACATGTATGATATAGCTAATTCCCAGACTCTGCCTACCAACTTGCCCGTTGTCAACCTCATCGATGTGTGTTTTTGCATTGCTGTTAAATCTAGTTGATAATGATGGTAGGGAACTCATAGCTTTGAGTTCTCCACAGAGAAATAGCTTCCATTGGTCTACTCCTTTTGTACTGTACAACATCAAAATGTAGCTGAACCTGAAAATGGTTGGCTTTAGTTTGAATCAGCACCTTGAAATGGGTCCGGAGATGTTTTTGTCATGGTTCAACAAGAGTCTTAATGCCTGTTTTGTTGATCTATGTATACACTCTTGAGACTTTCAGGGTAATAATGAGAAAGATTGCGAGAAGATGTCTACTCTTTGCATCAGTGCTGTATTATCCTTTCAGCCCTGTTCTCATGTTCTGCTAACCCTATTTTGTAGAAATGGGCTCTCTTTTATGTCCTGTTCATTTATGAAGTTGTTTGAATCCAGGTCAGGTAATCACTGCAAGTATCGCGGATATCATTGCAAATTATTCCTTCAAGGATATTCTGAGAAAACTGGCACGAGAGAAGCAAACAGGGGTGGCACCACCCTCATATGATGACACTTACATGGGTAAGCTAAGCTCTATGTCAGTCAGCAATATGTTTTAAAAGCATGGGTCTTATACAAATGCCAAACCAAGCCCTAAATTAGTGACATCACAGTTGTGAGAGGATTTAAACAGGTTTTGCCTTAAGCACAACCACAAATCAGTAGTTTGCTAGTTACTTCAGTGGGATTGTGAATGTTCTTAATGTTATGCGCAGCAGCGGGGTTTGAAGGTTGAGATCTTATATGGCTTATTAGAGTTCTTATTATTTGATCTTAAATAATTAAGCAGAAATACAAAGTTTTCCCATTTATATTTTTTTTTTTGTTCCAAGATGATGGATTGATTTTAAAGTAGTTGAAGACTATGTCAATTTTTAATAGAAAAGAAAATTCAATTCTACAGTATTTTATACAGTATTGCACAAATACAAAGTTTATTCTTACTGATATTTAAAAGATACAATTGAAGTAAGCAATAATAAAAGTCAGTTTGAAGATACTATGTAATAAGCAGAAAAAAGGCTCTTTATGTACATTTTATTAGTACTGATGTCTAAGAATTTGCATGATATTTGTGTGTCGCTGCATGTAAGATGTTTTTCTTCACATTACTGTAGAAAGATGCAGTGAAATTTGAAGACAAAGATGCATCCTTTCATCTCTGCCCATAGATTTGAAATTACAGACCCTGATACAATCCAGAAATCTTTACTTTGCAATTATCTCACAGGTTTACTAAAACTTCAGGAGGTACTTAACCGCATCTTTGGAAATCTGTCTTCCATATAGAGCTAAAACAGGATACTCACACATTATTGTACAGTAATGAAGACCTAAATTGTGTCAATAGGTCTTAGGCCAAACTACCTTTGTACCTGATTTTTTTTCAGATAAATTATTAAGTATTAATGATTTAGAAGCTCATTTTTTGAGAAGAGGGATAGATTTATTATACATTTAGACCTACAGTTAATTTAGTCATAATGATGTGATAAACAATTTTCTTTCTTTCCACACAGTTTTAATATACCAACGTTAGAAAATCTGCATTTTGATGATCAGATGAACAGATAAATCTGATAGTACTTGCAAGTTTTTTGAAATAAATGGTTTCTCAAGTGTTTTGCTTATAATTTGTCTTTAAACAGGATACTCAGTGGCTGCTGGGGAATTTACTGGAGATTCTGAACAAGGTAAGAAGCTATCTACTTTCATGGAAACCATATGGCTGTGGACCTATTAAACTCCTCATTTTAGGTCTTGACACAGGAATATACCTTTTATACATTTGAAACACTGGTGAGACTTAAGGTACCTGTACGTGGCATTCTCAGAGGTAAATATTTCCTTGGAAGGTATAGCATTACAGAGTAGAGTTCTAAGTAACCCAGAAGAATGAATCTGTTGTTGTTGTATTGTGTTCAGCAGTTAGAGCTCTGACAGAATGGTAGGTGGAGCCTTCCAGACTCACTTAATTTAGCAAGTTTGGTGACAGTAGTAGCAAGTGGAGCCAACATTATATAGTGTGTGTGTATATATATATATATATATAGTATATAGTCTCAGTCCATACGCAAGTTGCTCATCTGCGTAAAGGCTGCTGGACCTCAGCATCTGGCTGGGCAGATGCAGCATGGTTTGGAAATGTCTGTGTATGCTGAAAGTGCACTTCTAACTGCCACATAAACATCACAGCCCAGGCTAGGAGATAATATTCAGCTGCTTCTGGACAAAGACCTGATTCTACATCAGCATGATAGCTCTTGTTAGTGAAAGCAGCTCTTGGCTCTGTAGTAAAGTTTCCCTAGTTGCAGTTCTTGTGCCTTAAGGATGGGGTGCCTGAGGCAGCTGACCCTTTTCGTACGTGGTATTTTCCTGCACAGGCATAATGCAGTAAGAACAAGGCCCCTGTGCTCTTGCTCCTACCCTGACCCTTACATTTAACAGCAGGAGACAGAAGAATTTAATTCCTTTTATTAAAACCTGGGTTTAGAGGGAGAGAAACATTCTACAGGAAGACGAGGTGTTCAATTAGTCCTTTGAATTAGGAAAAGCTGAGTGCACATGAGTATAAATATCCGAATATAAAATCGTGCCTGAGACTTTGTAAAGGTTCTTGGATCAAGTAAGTTTGATACAAGACATATTTAGATGAATTTTCATTTAGACAGCAACTGTCATCCGTAAAGAACCAAACATCTTGCAAATGTAATAGCGTTGCTTAAAGCCGTCATCACTGTGAAGCCTTACACCTGAAATTCTTTATGATCTGGGAAACACTGCCTTCTAGGATTCGACATCGATGATTTGATAAAGTAGAGCAACATGCACTGAGGAACGGTTTTTAACCAAAATTACAGGATAAATATATTTTTTAAATGTGCAGAATGTCATTACTTAACTTAGAATTCAACCCAAACACTGTGTTTCAAGTTGTTCCCTCTGGCAGAAGGTGACACGCGATATTAGTTTCACATGGCCAGGGAAAACTGCCCTGGAAGGTGACAGCTCCAGTAACATTGTTCTGTGATTCTCTAAGGAAAAGTCAGAGCAATCCATCCTGCAGTGGTGAGGTTTAGCAGTGTCAGTTCCCAGAACAACACTGAGGCTTTAATTAAATGCCAACGAGGCTTAAACCTCACTTAATTTACATGCTGAACTTATAGCAGAAAATGACTTGGCAGGAGAACTAAATACAAGCTGAACATTGACTGATTTTTAACTTGTAAAGTAAGTTTTATGGGTGTGTTAGAAATTGAACAGTAGTTTTAGTGTGTCTCTGCAAGCTGAGTCCAGTGCAGAAGAAAAGCTCCTGTCACAGCTGTCTGTTTGGTAGAGAATGTTAATCAGTTCTAAATAGAAATTTGTCCATGATTTAGCTATTTTCAAGTATTCCGAAATGGTGCAGTATTTCAAAACATAGAGTTAAATGAAAATATCTGTGAGAATATCTCTAGTGTTTCATACCTTAAGAGCTACGTTTCTTGTGTTAGGCTGACAGAAAGTATTGCTTAAGGGGTAGCTTTCTTGAGGCTCGAGTGGACAGCTCCATGGTCCAGACTCAGAAAACCAATGGAGACATAATACATTTCTAGAAATTAACCTGGCTCCCCAGAACTGCTGCTACTTAGTCCCTATAAAATTAGAGTTTCCCATCCAGTGCCACTATGGGTTAAAAAAAAAAAAATTTTTTTTTGAGCTGAACGCTGTGATGTAGAAAAAAAAGATGTATCCCTGGTAATGGAAGGCTGCAGCCACCTATATATATATATATATATTTTTTTTTTTTTTTTTCTTTTAATGAATACTCACATTTTTATAATGGGTCACTCTTGATTGATTAAGTCATGTGAAAGATTGGCATAAAGAATTGCCTTTTTTTTTACATTTTTTCCACTAGTTGTTTAAGATTTCACCATTGAGCAGAATGACATCCTAGAAGGCAGCTAGGTTCGATGTTTCATGTTCTTGCTCAATGGATCCCTCCTATGCCACTCACAAAAATTTCCTTCTAATGCTTTTAGACAGCCTGTGCAGAACTTGTCGACCACTTTCATGGCATCATGTCAAAAAACAGATTGGACAAGCTGTTGTGCAGACAGAAAGAAAAGTAGTATTTGTAAGGACAGTTGTGTTTAGTCGCACTCTACTGTGTGATGCCACGCCTAATTCTCAATCCACAATCCACAGCCGTCAGTAACAAGCTGAATTGTCCTAAGAGCTTTATTATGCTGTGCTACGCTTGGCAGAAAGAGATCTCTGGATGCGTGTATTCAACAGTTAAGATGTAATATTTCATGCAACTAGATGCACAGAATTAATGTTAAAATCTTACGTATTCAAGTCTTTAAGTGATTTGCAGGTGTTTCTGATAAAGGTAACAAATCAAAATCCTAAGGGTTTGTATCTCATGGAAGATTTAAGTGGCATGGGATGCATGTTGCCTGCACCACTCAGCATAACCAGTTCAATGTTGATCATTTATCCTTTCAGAGTTGGTTGCTGGAGTCCCAAGGGGAGCGCAGAGCTTTGGCTACGTATGTACTGGGCCTGCATGTGATCCTTTTACTAGTGAAATGGCGATTAGGCTATTTGGAAGGTTAAAGGCTGCATTATATTTTCTGTCTCTTTGATCCTAAACTTTCTAATCAGAGAAAACTGCCAGTGACTTTCAACTGCCACTCAACCCTGAAGCTGGGTTGAAATGCCTTACTGGTTTGGGCTTTGAATATTATGCGCTTAGTACCTTCTGAAGTCTGTTTTCAATAGCCAATTCCAAGCATTCTTTGAGTATAGAGTGTTATCAGACCTAAGGTTACCCATAGGTTAGCATATTTCATGTGCATTGCTGTGTCCACAGTGGAGAGAAGTCCAGGTTCAGATTATTCATACCCAGTGTTTATTTTCAGTGCTCTAAGTGTATACACTGAATACCAGATGCAGAGAGTTGTGATATGCAGTCAGAAGTAAAGGGAGAAAACAATATACATGTGTGGATACAGCTTTCACCTCATAGGAAAAAAAGAGTTTCAGAACTAACCTAATTGGAAAAGAGAGATCCCAGCCATGAACATGTTCGCTAGTTTTGTGGACCCAAAATTCCTTGTGTGTCTGGAACTTACTCATAACATTTTTCAGAAGGAAGGTGTGTATGTGTATGTGTGTATATATATATGTATATATTTCTTTATGTTTTCAGTTCATGTTTTCATGCCTAATAATGTAGTCACTGATAGCTGATAGTCTGTGATTTGCTGCTGTTCAGTGTTCAGTAAGGAAGCGAGATAGTGTTTTCCCCATTTTATTCATGCGGGACCAGAATTTTGTAAAATCTTAGTGATTTGTTCAAGATCATACAGGTAAACTGTGGTGAGACAGAAAAGAATTATTTTTTCTTGACCACTTGGACCATCCTTCAGTGTGTCAAATTGGTTTGCAGTGATGTTATGCTGTAGCATCTCCATGTGTGCTTGAAACTTCCATATTTTTCTGTTACCAGGTCTCAATTATTAATTCTTCAGACTTGACCTTTATCCAGAACTTCACTGGTGAACAGGTAACGTCATTCAACCATGTGATGAAATATTGTATCTCTAGAATATATAGTTTCATTACCATAATTCCAAGAATATAAAAAATACTTTTTAGAATTAATGGCCGTAGAAGCAAAGAGGATTATCAGTAAAAAAAATTTTTAAATTGATATCTGATGTGAAAGCCTATCTGTTGTTTTTTATTTCCAGATGGCGTCTTATTTTGGGTACACTGTTGCAGTATCTGATGTTAACAATGATGGGTAGGTTACCAAACATATTTAGCTCCACTGAACATTCATATAAGCAATGCCTGATATTTATTAATAAACATAGATTTTCAGGTGCTTTGTACCTTAAAATACTTCTCTTGTCTTCTCTGCATTTCTAATTTTAATTGTTCATGGAAGCTTATCTTTGTGCAATCACAGTGGCACAAGTATTTGCAGGCCTAGTTAGGGTGAGTTTATCTTCCTGAATATTTATTCAAAGCAGTGTGGCAGAGCGGGAACATGCAAAGCTAGGAAGCAGATCCAGGCAGAAGAAGGGTGAATAAACAGCACTAGCTACTGCTGGGAAGAGATGGGTGAAAGTCAAAAGTTCATTCTCCCATTCTCAAAAGCAGGTAAGTCTTCTTGCATGTGGATCATCCATAGATTCACGTCTCAATTTTAAAAGCTTTTCAATATCATCAGCTCCTCATTCCAGCACCTGCTGGTTGGCCATCCATTTCCATCATCCAGAGGACCAAAAAGTGTCAATGGCCCATAGTTGTTATGACAGGCATTGTGCTTGTCTGAGGGAGAATGCTGCTTTGCTCCCAGGTTCATGCCTAAGACACTCCGGGATTTCAGGCCCTGTTGAACAAAGTGCTTGCTAACTCTGAACTCAGGTAAAGTCTGATTAAACATTTTAGAAGATCAGGACTTAAGTAACCAAATATTGATACTGGCTTTCTAGCAAGGAAATAAAGACTCCTGAAGCTCAGAGCCTTGGAAGTCTGCACAAAAGCGAGCCAGCATTATATTTAGAGCTGTGGCATAATCTTGCCAATTGCAAAATGTCTCAAATATGTCTACTTCGTATTCTTTTCTGGTGATTATTTCTTATTAGGTGCTTAAACATAATGCATTAAATAATTTTTCTGGGCTAAATCATTGTTTCCCATCAGTGAGGAATGACTCTTTAAAGAGTGAGGGGTACAAAAAAAAAAAAAAAAAGAGTAACAAGGTGATAAAATGTTACTGCAGTTCCAAAACAAAACCAAAACCCAATGAAAATGAAAAGAAGCTTCAACAGTTTCTGTGGTGGCTTCATAGTACTCAAATCTTTCCAAGTTTCTGAGGTCAAATTTTGTCATAGTACCATAGCTTTTGAAAATTCCTGGTTTAATGATACACAGAGACAGAATTAATTTAGTTCTACCATAATGCATTACTAATGTGAAATACGGAGAAACGTTAATCTAAGTTACACTAGACACTCATTAGACTTTCAGGGAACTTGCTATTTAACTTCTCGTTGAACCAAGCTGCTTTCTGTGCAGGTTATTTCCTATGAACCATAGGATTACTTGGCAGGTCTTGTATTTTCTGTGTACCTCTAAGATCACAGTTTATGTCAATAATATAATCAAACTGCTGTTGAGGCCTGTGTGGTCTCCCAGTCTATATCTTAAAAGAAATCTAATGACTCTGAGATCCAAACATCCCACAGAAAACAAAACACAAAAAGCTCTACTTGATAAACATGTCTGATTAGATATGTAGTCTGTCTTTGCTGGTTTGCACATATAGTTGGTAGAAATATGTATCTGAAAGGGAGAGTAAAACAGAGAGAGAGAAAAAAAAGCAAAGGGGAAATGACCACTTGAAATTCACTTGGGTTTTTTGTGCAGCTAAGAATAAAGGAGGTAGTGATGGCCTTGTCAGTGAGGGAACCCTGATTAAGTTATATGCTGACAAGATTGGTAGGAATGATGCTTTGCTGCAATAAGAATGAAGTCATGGCTCAAAGATTAGGCTCGTCCTAGGAAAAAACCTGTAAACTTTCTGCTCCAGCAGTTCTGCAGGTGTTCCAGGGTGACTCTTGCGGTTTTATCTGCACCACTTCAGGACTGTAGGCAGAACAGCAAAACTAAGGATATTGTTTGAACTGTCGTGTAGTTGCCCACTGCTAATAATGAGAAATGCACAATGAAACTTAACAAATCAAGCTTTGCCATCAACTTACAGACTACATTCCTAGTAAAGAGGCAAAAAGAGAACGCTTTCAAATTAGACTGAAACAGTCCAGTAAAAAGAGTGGAACAAACTGTTTACTGGTCTTTTATTTGGCCTATATCAAAGCTTCTCACAGTTACACTTTGACCTCTTGACATTTCCCCTGGTCCTGCTTTTTATTACTTGGCAGGATACAAAGAAACTGCATACTGTCTCAGCAGGTGGTCAGTTTGTGCGTTTTTTAAAGATTTTTTTTTACCAGAAGGGAAGTGATACTGGCTGGTTACCTTTCTGTGCTGGAACAAAATAAATACATAATTTATGTTGACTGTGACATCTTAGTGCAGTAATGAAATAAATCTAATGAACCAGTTCAAAATACCACTGCAAACTGAACTGCACTTTATGGTTTAATATTACTGCCCAGGAGCTTTTGCTTTTGCTTTGCTCTTATGGCCTTTTAAAAGGGATCAGAACTGCAATTTGGTAAATACAATCTCCTATGTTTTAAAAGCCAATTGAAATATCCTCCTTCACCAACAAAAATGCATAATTCTAATCCCATAGGTACTTATAACCCAAGAAGTGACCCCCACCCTTGACTGCTTGATGTCTAAATACTTAAACTGTAGGAACTGGAAGGTAAAACTGACTGTAAAGCATGGTAAGCAGCAATTGCTTGCTATTAGCCAGTTGGAGAGAAACCAGGAATAAGTAAATGAGGATCAGAGAGAGCAGGATAGCTGACGAATCCTTCCTTTCTGGCTATAGTACACTGCTGTGACAGCGCAAAAAAAATCCCCAACAAACCTCAAACCCTAGAATCGCCTAAGGAAGCATTCCTTCTTTCAGAGGACTTGCTGAAGCAGCTTGTTTTGACCTACAGAACTCCACACTGACAGAGAAGGGGAAAAATCCAGACACTGAGGAAGGGAAGTCTTTGGTGTGGGTGAGACGTGACAAGACCTGGAGGGAAGGCAAACTTAAGTATTGTGAGTGTTCCAGGTCGCTCTGCTGCCCGTAACCAGTTTAGAAATAAGCTGTTGTAATTTAGATGACTGCCTTCCTCCCACCTTTCCATCAATACATCAGAAGATGAGCCATCTTAGCTACTGGGTTCTGGTCCCTGCTTCCTGGACTATTCATGCATTTTATACAATTGTTGTAGTTTATTTTAACAAAGTAGAAATTTTCCTAGAAAGATAACCCAGCACTCTGCACTTACGGCTGAGGTGCTGTGATTCCTTCACAACAGAGTTCAGCTCCTATCTGTTTGCTTTCTGTCTCACCTGGTGAATCTGGATTAGGCTTCTGCTTAGATAATTTTAGGCCACTGTGGATGATAGATGGTCTGCCTCTCTCTTTTCACCATTTTAGGCACTCTGGATATTGCTCTTTGGACTAGAGTTTTAAAGGTATCTAGGTATCTACTTATTTTATATCCAGATACTGGGAGCTTCCTGTCTCTGAATCTTTTGGTTCCTTGTCACCTCTAAAACATACCGTCAATTAGTCTTAAAATCTTTCCTTTGTAAAATATTTATTGGAGCCAAGCTCATCTTTTACTTCGTGGTGTATACAGCACGTAACACCATGGGGTCCCAATCTTACTGGGAATAGCTGGTCTGTGATGTAATAAAATAATAACTGATGATAGCACTACTAGTAGTGCTTTTAGTACATGGCATACATAACTTGTGAAAAAAAAAAGAGCATTCATGATCTGTTTTGTTGTAGCTATTGTTTCATGGCAACTGTTTCAGCTGGCATTCTGTCCCAAGCACAAACATCTTCCATTAGTAGGGGAGAACTTTTGATGGTTATGTGAAAGGAAAATCTTGCCTTAGATGTCAAGTTAACACCTGCTTCCTTCCTTTTTTACTTATTCATGCCATGGGGTAAAATGTGACTTATAAAGAATGAAAAAACTGCACCAAAGTGGCCTGACATTTTGAATTACAGTTTCCTTTATGGACATGTACCATAAAACTTAATAGAAAAATAGCATTTGTAGAAGTACTTTGTCACAATTTATAGAATGTGTAAGTTTTACAATGTGATTAAAAGGTTTCTAGATGACATATTCTGTACTAAATTTTATTATATATATCTTAGCTGAGCTACTCCTAAATCATAGGGGATTTTTTCTGTCAGGATTGGGAAAAACAATGTAGTGCAATCTTACACTAATGGATAAAGCCTTTGGGAAAACATCGCTATTGGGAATATGATGAGAGTAGAAACAAGTTTTACAAAGTTTGAACAAAGTTTTGCATTAGAGCAAGAGAATATGTTTTTCAAATCAAAAATGCAGGGATCAAGTAGTACCAGTTACCTGCAGTGTCAGAGTTCCTTAATACGGATGAGCAATGTCCACTGAATATAATGGGAATTATTCTATTAGTTTATACAGGCTTGAGCAACCTTCAGAAATGAATCTGATACTCTCATTTCATATCTCAGAACAATCTATTAAGAATATTTTTGCTTGTTATGTATGTATCAATCTGGCTTGATTTTATTCTTTACTGTCCTGTAAAGGATCTTTTTTTTCCTGCTGAATAAATGTTGGTGACACGTAGAACAACATCATACAAAATATCCCTTGATTAGTCTGTCCTCTTTCACTGATTCTTTTCGTAATTTTACTTTTCTCTCTAAAACTCATATTTTTGTGATTTTATTATATCCTTTCTCTTTAATGTACCAAATTACATGAGCATGGCAATTACTCGTGTACCTAATTCAACAGAAGTCTTTTCAGAGAAAAAAGCTTTGGCTTTGTCTCCAGCTTCCATTTAAATTACTTATGAGTAATTTTCTATTAACTGATGCTCTACCCGTATTTCATGTATATTACTTCAAAAATGTACTGGGAAGTGACAGTTTTTTGTTCTCTTGTTCACATACTGCTGTATAATTTTTAAAAGCTAGATTTTATACTAAAGTTTGTCTCTCACTAGCACTGTTAACAGTTGTAGATCTACAGGATTTGTTCTAGTAACACGGATCCCATCTTAATTAAATTCCTGACTTCTGGATCATTAATTGCAAAGTATAGCTTTTCAGTGTCTGTTGTGGGCATAAACTGAAGTGCAAGAAATCCCAATTAAACCTGGGAATAAATGTTCTTGCTGTGAGGATGATCAAGCACTGGAAGCAATCACACAGAGAGGTTGTTGAGTCTCCATACATGGAGATACTCAAAATTACAGTGGGCACGGTCCTGGGCAGCCTTCCTTAGTTGATCATGCTTTGACCAAGTGTTTGGATTAGAGCTCCAGAAATGCTTTCTTACCTCGGTTAGTCTATGACTCAATGATAATTATCAGCTTCCTGTTTAACAAATGCATGAAGTGTGTTGATTATACTCAGTCTCTCAGTGACATTGTTTTTTGTTGGACTATTCCAGTTTAGATGATATCTTAGTTGGCGCCCCTCTCTTTATGGAACGAGAATTTGAGAGCAAGCCTAAAGAAGTTGGGCAAGTTTACCTATACCTGCAAGAAAGTGCTTTCTTCTTCCGAGATCCACAAATTCTGACAGGCACTGAAGTGTTTGGTAGATTTGGCAGTGCAATCGCACACCTTGGAGATCTCAATCAAGACGGATATAATGGTAATTTATATGTAATGTAGTAATATATAACTCTGTAACACTGAAATTAAAAATGGCTAGGCAGTGAATATGAATTGTCTGTGCAGTGGCTGAAAAAGGCTTTTTAACATGTAACTGTCTTTGAAAGTCACAGGAATTTAAACTAATCCTAATGAAATTGTTATTGAGGGCCAAACCATGAGAACAGTATCTATAGGAGGGCAGTCATATAGACTACAGTGCTACTTTTTACTAAGTATCAGCATGTTCATTTGAATAAAAACATTAACTGTTGTTTTTATTGTTTTGTTGACTATGATTACATTTAAATACTTAGTTAAGATGTTGCATTTGTTTAAAAGCAGATTCTCCTCTCCTCAAGTGCTTGGATGAGTTTGAGAATTGAATGAGGCTCATTAAATGGCACTTGTTGCCCACAATGAAAGAATTGGACAAGTACAGATGTACTATTTTGGAATTGGACTTCCACTGATACTTAGGAACTGAAAGAAACAGGTGCATAATGGGACCATTTTTTAAATGCCTGTAGCACATGCACACAACAAAATGCTCATGTAAGTTAACTGGGAGCCTAAATTCAAGAGAACAGTCCAAGTAAAATAACTTGCTTCATTATCGGAGATAGCCTGGGTGCCTTGAGTTAGCCTCGTAGACATGGTCAGTAGCACCTTGTTTTTCCCTGCGTGCATTTCCTTACTACTTATTCCCAGAATGTTAGGGGTCCGCAGAGCAGACATCTCTGCATCTAAAACCCCAAGGAGTTTTCCCTGGAGGAGATACTTTGCACAATAACCTTAAAGATAGTTGGTCCACTAAGGAAAAATTAATGGACTTAGCTCCTTCTTAACTTGAGGGCTGTTTTTCACAGTGCTCTAGGCACTAGATTAAAGAGCAATATCACCAATGTGTGGCTCCTGTGCAAGGGATAGGTCATGTCAGGAGCCACAGGATTGTATTGGGGTTAAGTGTGCATCTGAATACCATCCTGTAGGAAGAAGCCACTGGACTGTGACTGCTGAGAATACCCTCACTGGGTTGTCCTTCAGTCCCACTATGGAGTTCAGTCCAGCTGGACCCCATGATGGAGACTTCCTGTTTCATACCTGTGAGTAATAGCAGATACTTTCAGCATTCTGGGCAGGGAAGGTTGGTATCCCTGCACTCCAGCATTCTGGGAAGGAAGGAAGGAAGCATTCCTGCTTTCCTCTCTCACCGTATAGAGAAGGGTAAGAAGAATCTGGAGACAAAGACTTCTGCTTCATAACTGGAGATGCCAGTCATAAAGCTTTGGTCCACTTCTGCCTTTAGAGTGAAGGTGCAAATTCCAGGTGCTGAAGTCAAGTTTGTTAAAGGAGTCCGGCATCAGCTCCCAAATGAGAACCTAAAAATGAGAGCTGTAGACATGTGTCCTCCTCTAGTGTTTTCTGTTGGCTAGCTCAACTAGTGTGGCTGTTGAATCTCAATCTAGACACATGATTCTCTCTCCATATGACGTGTAGAAATTGAGAGGAGCATTGTGAGTTCTGCTTTGTGGATGTGGCATCTCTTTTCTTAAGGATTGCTGTGCCTAACTGCATAATGCCCAAAGCCTCCTGTTAAATCCTGACTCAGTACTATTCCTATTTCTCAATAAGATGTTGGCTTGATATAGATGAAAATATTATATTTCATTGTTCTCTTTTGCATACTACAGCACTGGATTTTTGAGGGGGTGGGGTGTTTTTGTCTATGTTGAATATTTTATCTGGAAAAATAATAATTATTTTTATCTAGCGGCTGTTCCTTATTAATTAGGTAATAGAGGAAATCAAGGAAAATTTGTGTCTGTTCAAAAATATGGCAGTAGGAGTTGGCATTCATTAGATCTTGCTTTATGAAAGCTTATGAAATGCCCTGCAGATATGGTAGAGGAATCCAGTGTGGACTGGCTATTTAGTATAATGCAACTACCCCTTCATAGGATGATTTTAAAAGTTTTTGTTATGAAAGTTTGACACAGAAAAGACACCACAAACACCTTTGTGTATTTGCCTTAAACCCAGAATTCAAACAGAAGGACAGAATGTTGAAATTCTTGCATGTACATAGCAAAGGTCATTTTTGTCTGTCTCCTGCCTGGGCTTAATTTTTGCTTTATTTTAATTCTGCCCATTCTTTTTTTTTTTCTTTTGTTGCACTGCAGACGTTGCTGTTGGTGCACCATTTGCAGGAGAAGACAGAAGAGGGAAGGTGTTCATTTACAATGGATACAGTAATGGGTTAAATACTAACCCTTCCCAGGTGCTCAGTGGAGCCTGGGCCTCACAGTCCATGCCTTCAGCATTTGGCTTCACTCTAAGAGGAGATTCAGATGTAGACAAGAATGATTACCCAGGTAAGATTTTTCCATCAGAAAGGGAATTTCATATTTCCATTCTCTGGAAAATGCATCATGCCTAAACTGCTTCTTTTGGAAGGCAGAGGTCAGAATAAAGAATAGACATTTTTGGATAGTTCTAGCTTGCTTTCCTGAGAGTTAAAATCAAACAAAACAAATACCCCTTTTCCTGTTGAAAGACATGATCAGAAAGGCAAGAAAGGCTTAAATAGTTACATTAACATAAAACATGTGAAGTTTGCAATAAAAAGCTTAACCCTTTCCCCCACTTCCAAAAATTGAATGCTCTCAGCTTATTGAACTTGTAAGGTCTCCTTCATCCTGGCATTCTTTCTTAATTAAAATCATGCTGTGTTGTAGAAGAAGGGGTTGACTTGTTTGTATTGCTAAGTTGTGTTTGCTGTCTGAAGAGACACTGAGCTATTAATGGCTTTGATCACATTACAAAAAAGCAGAGAGAATACAAAGACATTGCTTAAAGGCAGATATTTTGTTTGGGCCTTTCCATCCCTTTTATGTTTTCATTCTGCTATATGGACTCTTCTTTTTTAGGTTACCTTTGTTTCTTCCTTAGTAGTTTTCCTGACATGCCTACAAATTTATCAAGTTTGTAACATTAGTTGAGTTTAGCTGGGGAGTAATTTATTTTTTTAAGAGGCATGTTCATAGCATTGTAAGTAGTCTGAGTGTTGGAGCTATTTTAAATACATCTATATTTGCTCTCTCTCCTCTAGAAGTAAATCTATTCTATTTCTTTTCATCACAATTCAGAAGCCTTAGCAAGGGTGTGCAGTAAAACATCATATTTTGTTACTGTGAAAGGTTCATCCACAGTAAAATGTTAATAGTCTTTACTTCCCTAACTTACTATGAAATCACTTCAGTTAGCTGGGTTATTTCCAGGCTAGTGTTCTTAAAAATTGTATTGTTTCAGTGAAAACTGTGATTTTCCAAAGGGACAAAACTGGGATCTCTTTTAACTTTTTGTCATGGATTGTAAAAACCTTTTTTTCTTTTTCAAAAGCAGAAGAGAGCTGCTGGGAAGGGCTGTGTACAATAGGAATTACAGTTTTACAATCAGAAAGCTGACTGCAGAGTAATAAAGTGAGTCTATCACAAGACTAAAGGGAGAGTATCATTAGCATTTGAGAAAAGAAAGGGCTTTTAAATACTCCTCTGACTTTTTGTTTGCATATTGTTGATGTTGCTATTAATAGTCTTTCACTGTCCCTTACTAATGAGGTTCTTTTGGACAATGGAGCTCTTTATTTAAGTTTCAGCATGTAAACATTTCCTGAAGCACCCACAAGGCCCCCCAGCAAAAACAAAGAAAACAGGATATTGCATTCCTGACATTTCTAAGATTGAAATGATAGAGAGAGGGAAGGGAGAGATTCTTTCAGTTCTTCTTTGAGTCACACAGTGGGGAAGAAAGAAAAATCTTAACTAGTGTATTAGCATACTTTATGTGGAGCATCTTTTAAGCTAATTTGTGAGAAGTTTGGGTGATGGATCTTGCTCTTTCTAAAAGTGTACTGAGGAACTGCTGTAGTCAGTTGTGAGATTTCTGGAGTTACCCTGCTTTTCATTGTTGGCTCCACTATGCATCCTACTTGCAGATTTTCATATTGTGATACCGACTCACTATGTGTTAGATGGCTTGGGTTTATTACATGAATTACTTTGGAAAAAAACAACCCACCTGTATTTTACTGTAATTAGTTTTTCCCTCCATCCCTCAGTTGAATGTCCGGATGAGCAGTCCAGAGTACCAGTGAGAACCTGTCAGAAAATGACAGAAATAGTCGTTACTGTCAGTCAACCTTCTCTTGCTTGATTCACAAAGACTTGAAGCACTAAAACAGAGCTGTAAAAATAGCACAACCATGGCACAGTATTAGCACAAAAATAGAATGCCTTCCTATGGGAAAAAGGAGAAGAAGAAAGGAAATAATATGGGGAAGTGCTGTTCCAGGACAAACTTACTAGGCAATGAAGTAATTCTTCTTGTGTCAAAGTGCTTTTCTTCTTCTCCTCCTGATGGAAGTGCTGAAGGGCAGCCCATGTACAAGGAGGAAATGAGGGACTGAACTTGGAAGGAACAGGAAGTAAGTTTTATTTTAAATGTCAGCTGAGAGGCAGAAGGTTTGCTGACTATAGAAGGTCCAGGAAATCAGCCTTTAATTCAGAGCTTCCCAAACTACTGGTCATGATTGTGATTCAAAGAGGATTGTGAAAGAGAAGAGAAAAATCTCAAAAATTTTCGTTTAAGCTGTACATTATAAAATCAACCACTTCGTAAAAAGGAAAAATTAATAAAACTGTATTATGCTGACTCATCACTCTGAGAAATTCAGTTCCCATAGGCTGGGAAATGAGAGCCAGCTGTGATGTCTGGCTGCAGGTATAAACATGTATTGCCTCTGTCTGAGTTGAGATTCTCTAAGCAATTAGCTCTTCCGTGGCTAGAGTTCAAGTGTTGTGTGAAGACAAGTAAGCTCAAAACGGCATTATGCTTGCAAGAAGTTTGGGACTGACACCAGTTTGTGAGGACTCACATTAACTGTAGCTGTGCTTGTACAATTTACTCAAACCCTTGTGCCTGACATTGTTCATGAGGCAGACGTATCCCTGCTAGGAAGTGAGAGGCTGAGAGATGACAGTTACTAGTTTCATTTAGTTTCATTTTTAATGCACTGTGTAGCATTTTCAGAGCTCCCAGAGTTTCAGACCACCTTCTTTAAATCAGACCATGTATTAATGTTCTTGGAGCAGGTCACAGACCTGGAGGCCAGAAGAGACCATTTGCTTGTGTGGCTTCTTATCACAGACCACTGAGCTTTGTCCTGGGCTCATTGTATTGAGCCCAGGAATCTGTGCTCTTAGAGACTGAGTTACAAATTGGGGAATACAGTTCCTAAAAAGTGAGGGTGAATCACAGTCACATTTTTCTCCTGTTGGACAAAGGATAAATCCTCTCTTGGTTGAGAGTTCAGTTCAGGCTGATTATGTTTGTGAAAGAAAATGAAGTGAGCCAGGCACTGTGGTCTGGCCTTGAGGCTACAAGGCACAGCACAATTTACTATCACTGGATGAAACCCTCCTGCCCACTGAAACAGGATGTCCATATCCAGACTACCTTTTGGGAAAGGTCCTTGGCCCAGTCTATGCCCCAGATCATTCCTGGCCACTGTCTGCGAGAGTACTAACTTGCACACACGAAAATCAACTAGAGTCTGGGTTGACAATATAAAAATCTGAACACTACCCACACAGTGCTCAAGCTCATACCCTGTCTTAATATTTACTTGTGTAGCCACTGACTGCAGAAAGCACAGGATACAGACAGCTGAATGGCCACCTAGTCAACATCATACCTAAAAACTTTCTCTAGTAGGATCAGCATATGGACAGGGCTGCTTTCCTTCTCATTAGCAGTCCTGCCAGTTTAATCACCATCTGTCTTCAGCTGCATAGGTGTTACCACTGTAACAGTAATAGACCTCTACTCTAAACATTGTGAAAATACAGGAATTTTTCTAATCTTTCGACATGGAAGGTTTAATTTTTGTTACTAAGCGCAACCCTTGGTTTACGTCTCCATAGCTTTCCAGGGAAGGAGTTCTGTAAATTGTGTCATACTTGCAGACACTCCAGATCTTATGTGCCCAGAGCTAATCTTTTATCAACACAGACAGGGGTGATAATACAGTAGTCTCTGCTTTGGAGGCTTAGAAGTGGTGGGAAACTTTCAGCCCTGGGAAGCAGCAGACAGAAAACTGTGTTGATCTTCCCAGCAGCTGTGTCGCTCTAAAGACATGCTAAAGCTGCCCTCTCTCTTTGGTGGTGGTGATCACCTTCAGCCCCAGGGCCCTGTTCCTCACCTAGCAGAATTGCAATGCCAAGCAGTGGTGATGGTGGTAATGAATGGATGGATGCTTCTTTCTCTGTAGCCAAGTAAGAGTTAGGCAGAACCTGACCAAACTTTATAGTTGGGTAAGACTGGTGAGAAGGAAGCAGTGAGAGGAAGGCAGAGTAAGCATGTCAGTCAGGTAGATGGAATGTACCAAGCCAGCTCTATGCTTTTGGACGTGGCTATTCAGGAGACACGCAATGTGCAGCTTTCCCAGTCTCCAAGCATGACACTGACAAGCTTTGTCTGTACTTACCTGAGATACTCAGAACCTCTACAGTATACAATAGGTACCCAGTATTCAAAGGAAGAGTCCAATTAATCCTCTTAAGCTACATCTACACTATAAATATGCTGTTCTTTGGTTCTGAACTGTCACTGAACAGTCCTTGTCCGTATGCTCAAACTCACTTTCTTGCCAAAACAGGGTTGCTGCATAGTCTGTTTTGGAGACTAATAATTGGCATGGGCCAACTGCTTTAGGGCCATTCTAATGATACCACCACAGACAGTGCAGGTACAGCACAGAGGTACATTCTCTGGCACTGATTTACTAACAATGACATAATTGTAACATCTTTCAGCAGACAATCAGTTTCACAGTTTTCTGACAACTCATGTTCTAGGATCATATCCAAAGGAAAGGATCCGACTTCACTTATGCTGCTATAGTAAATACTGACTTAATGCCGTTACTCTGGATTGACAGTCATGTAAAAAAAAATAAAGGGAATTAAAGAAATAAAGGCAGAGAGCAGTGAACAGAGAGAAAAAATGGAGAAGATTGGCTTTCTTCATCAGTTTACGTGCAAATACGGTGACAGTTGGAAAGAATTATGTGCAAGATTCTGTGCTACACTTTTCAGTGCCAAGGTTAGGACATGGTGAAGCAGCATTGCGCTGTGTCTGAGGCTGTACTGGTGAGGCTCATAACACGGTTTATGTGGCCCTAATAGCAGCTCTTCAAGGTTTGCCCAAGATACTCTGAAATCCCTGCCTCAGCACAACATTCCTGGCTATCTTGTACACTGGAGTATCTGAGCAACATAATGATAACTTTAAACACAGCTTCCACTCTACTGACCAGTAAATCTGGGGCTTTTAGCATCCCTTTGCTCCATTCTGAGCTTTATTTCTGTCATCAAGGCCTGGAAAGGGAAATGAAGCCTCAGCTTAGGCATGTATTTTGAATTGTAGTTTATTTTATTTATAATTTTATCAGCATAGTTCAGTTTTCTATCAGCATAGTTCAGTTTTCATAGGAACAAAAGGAATCCATAAAATCTGTTTAATGGGAAAGAGATTTGTTTCTTTTGGCTTCTGGGCATCCATTCAAAGCTGGTCCCCACTGAGTGCTTGGAGGCTGTGATTATCTAGGTGATGGTGCCGCACTTCCAGCTGGCGTTTGGAGGCTGTAAGGTTTCCACCCTCACATTTCAGCATATGTTCAGTCACTTGATGTCTGATTATAGCTGAGCAAATGGTTTATAATGAATAACTTACTCAACTCATTAAGCTTGTTTTCTTCTTGTGGCATATCCTCCAGCAGACTGTGGTTTCTTCAAATGTGTTTGTGAACCAGGATGATTTAAAGTTTCTTTTAACAGTGTGGGAGGATCCAGAGCACTGCTCTAGATGAATTCACTATTCAAATACTGTTGATTAGTTAATTGCTCAAATAAATTATGTACTGTTGTTTCTGCTTCCTGCCTGTTTAGATGCTTGTGTAAGTCTTACTTATTAACGTAGCATCATCTTGGAGTGAGTGCTACTGAAGCTCCATCTTCAAGGTGTCCTGCTTTCATACAAACACAACTGTTGGCCTGTTGTTTTGGTTATTCTTTTTAGTCAGCACAAGGAAATGTATAAAGGCATCATCATGCCTTGATATTTTGGACTCAGTGATTATATTAAGAACAGCATGTAGTTAATATAAACAAAATACTAGACACATTTTAAGAACAAGTGTCATAATCAGACAAAATTTCTTCAGAACTTCAGTAATCCAGTCTAATATTACTAAAATAGGAGTATTTAACAGCTCTATCTGTTAAGTACTTTAAGTAAAACAGGAGGAAGAAAACCCTCAAGTTTCTTCCTGAGAGGCAAGGGTTCTTCAGCATTCATAATTTTTTTTGAGAGCAATAGGCATTGTGCCAACAATATCACAGATAGTAATCTAGTGATAATTAAATTATGAAGTTGGTCCAGGAGATTTGTGGATGACAAAGAAATTAAATCAATGAGAAGCTGCATCTGCTCTGATAAGAGAGGACTGCTGAGCGTGGGAGCCAGAACAAGGGCATGGGTTCTGCCAGCAAACGCAGAAAACTGAAGTGTTTCTACCAGCTAATTACGTTTTCACATGAATAATCAATCAAAAATGTAGTGACAAGCCAGGAATATTCTACAAATATGTTAATTTTATGGCAAATCATCATCTGTTTAGTTTACAGGTATGCTTTTCTAAAATTCTTTGAGATATTTAATGAATTCACAATATTGTGCCCAATAGAATATAAGAATAAAGCAATTAATCCTAGTAAGAAAGGATTTACTGAAGTGGTAGAACATTAACTGTCC
This sequence comes from Bucorvus abyssinicus, assembly GCA_009769605.1. NCBI lineage: Eukaryota > Metazoa > Chordata > Aves > Bucerotiformes > Bucorvidae > Bucorvus > Bucorvus abyssinicus. Next base: position 22,637,204 of record CM020028.1, read on the forward strand.
TCTTTGGGGTTTGTTTATAGTATAATGAAGTGAATAATAACATTGGGTTATGAAAGGGACTCATTCAGATAAAAGGAGAGCATGGAAATGAATTAGCCTTGGGTGTTCTCCTTAACAGAGCTGCTACCACAGTGTTTGAAAAACAGAGAGGGATCAAGGCAGTTGAGAATGGTTGGATTGGAAGAAGGTGACTTTATTGTGGGTGGGGATTGTTTGCAGTATTTAACTAAAATTGAGGGAAGTTGGCTGAAGTGGAAAATCCTGTGTCCTTTATTATGATCAGTCCTGAAGTAATGGCCATTTAAAGGAAATTTTATTCTGGATCTTTCCTGCTGAGATTTGGAAGTGTAGTGCTCTCTGAAGTCCTCAAAACCAAACAGAAATCTGATCATGGGCTTTTTTGGCACCTGACCCTCTGAGGGAAGTAAAAACCAAAAAGGCTCACAAAGATTTTTTAGCAGAGTTTCCAGTTATGCAGTTTTCTCACTCTCTTTTATGAAATTTCCACTAGCACCTGTGTTAAGATAGGATTCTCATTGTTTTGCAGTTCCTATTTATACTATGCCATTAAACTGACAGACTACAGAAAGGAATGTTGAAAGCTGTGAGCAAATGATTCTGAGTCCATAAAGTCAACACTTTCCTGCCCGTATCCTGGTAGAGTTGTAGTGGGGAGGTGACACAGCTATCTATTGTTCGATTTTTGGGTTTCTCACAAGTGGAATGTGCCAATTATGTAGTCCTTCATTGGCTAGCGGTCATGGCCGCTATCCCCCATGAAGCATGGTGAGATACCATGCTGTGGCAATTTTTCCTGGAATTGCTGGATGGACTCCAACCAAGTATGGGGTGCTGAGCAAGCTGCATGTTCCTCCCTGCTCAGACTCCCTGGGGCTGCGTCTTTTACAGGGGATGAAGATGTCCTTTAAAAATACCAGGGGGTCAAAGAATTTGCTCAAGTTTGTAAATGAATATATCTTGTTGAAACTGGAGGTAGGACTTTGTTGATCTTTCTGATTCTTCTGGTTGGTTGAAGGCTTAGCGGCATCATGGCAAGTTTCTGCCCTTTATCACATAGTGTTTCAGGTCTGGCACAGCCATATGGCAGAAGGTGCAGGTAAACAAAGCAGCTTACAAAATCCAGTGTGCCTTTCATTGCCATCTGTGAATACTCTTTCCTTAACTTTTTATGATAATTTTATCTCAGAAAACCAGACATCTTGCAAGCCTTCTCTTCGGAGCAAAGTAAAATTTGAAATAAGCATTAGGATTGTTTAACTTATCACATTGCCCCTTGACTTCAGTTCAGTACCTGCCAAAGACACTTGTTTCAGAATTAAGCGCAGTGAACTCCACGAACTGGGATTTTAGTGCATACAACCCTCAAGCTGTGTGGAAATGCAAGTTGAAAATACCTTCAGAGTCACGCTGTGCTTGTTTTCTTAGTTTTTGCATTGTGGTTGTGACCCCACAGTTCATTTATTCTACAACAGCAATGAGGCAAAAGCACACGGCTGCTGCCACCAGCAACAGATCTATGCTTCTCTGAAGGGTAGCAGCTGATATCTTCTCAATGAGACGACACAGGCAAAGAGGTCATTTACTTAAATCTATGAGGTCTCTCATCCTCCTGAAAACATGAAATATGAGAAGAGGAGTGAAGGAGATTTTGTGATTATGATACTATTCTCTATTTCTCTCTTCTCTATATACATTTTAATCTGGCCTTGAAAAAAAAACCCTCAGAAATGCAAAAGAGCAAAAGTTTTCATACGCTTTCCTTCAAGCTCTGTTTGGAAGGATTATAAGTAGTTAAGCTGGCTTTTTTTGCTATGTAATTCCAAATTGCTTGTAAACCCTGATTTATCTAGTAGTGACCCTTGCATCGGTGACATTGTGTGTGTAGCATTAATGAACAATGAATAAAGAGAACTTATCTCTATTTTTAGGAGAGGAAAGTTGCCAAACTTCAGATAATTTATACATCTCACGCATTTTTTCATAGAAATTATTAATAACTTTTCTGCAGAACACAAAAAATTCAAAACTTCTGCTTACAAAGAAGCGCTGATTTGATGTGTATTCAAATGTCATGGGTTTGTATCAATGTCAAAAATGTTTTTCTTGCAATGAGGGGTATAGGAGTTGCACCCCACAAGGCAATGGAAGAACGAACAAAACTACTGTTCCGTAACAGAACAAATAGAAGCAAATCAAAATTCCTAATGGATCTTCCAGTGAATACTCCACTTGAATATATGATGACTTGGTCCTTACATTAGATCATAGGTGTCACTACTGGGTATATATATGTACATTTTATTGTTTGTGTATACATTCTTAAGTCCACTTTTCCTACTAAGTAGTTTCATTCAAGCTCTTTGGGTCAAGAATAAGCAGGCTTAGACCAGAGAACAAAGGATACGTCAGGGAAAAAGTAAGAGCTTCCAACAAGAGCAGGATGAGCACAGTCCTGTCTGACCTTAGAGTGTGCTCAAATAGGGCCTTTGTGATAGTGCCATGATTGAAAGTCCTCATCATTTTGCTGTGTCTCCAAACCTGGCTGAGGTGGCAATGCAGGAAGACTGCTCATGGAAAACCAGTCTTCTGGTGGCTGCGTTCTATCATTGCTCCACTAGACCTATGACCCACTGTCTTCAAATAAGCTGGGCTCTGTCCCAAAGAAACCAGGATTTAACTAGCCAGCAGATGTACAAAATCGCCTTTAATATTAAAGTGGGGCTACCAAGATAGTGGGGACCTAGTCCGCACAGCTGTAGATGCTGAAATGCAGAGTTCATTCATGCTAGTGAGCCTAACTATATCTGACAGACTCATTCTTTTTCCCTTCAGATTCAAACAGGCTACATTTTATTAAGCTTACTCGAGTGGTGGATTTAAGTATTTCCTTGTGCCCGTGAAGGGTTGGAGTGCTTTATTTTTTAATAAAAGATCAGATTATGAAATCATCACAAGGCCAGGATCTGGATAAGTCTTGGATACCTACCTGTTTTGTCTGTGCCATAACATAGCCCTGTACTGAAACCTTTTAGACCAAGTCTAGATGAAACAGTACATATCCTAAGGTAAGTCTGTTGCAGAATCCATAAAGAGCATCCAGCTGGGAACAACAGAATGGAAACCCTTTCCTTCTTGTCTTTCACTCTCTGTTCATAACATAATGTTTCTTTTTCCTTTAAAAAGAAACCAAACACAAACAAAACAAAACAAACAAACCCCCCCCCCCCCCCCCCCCCCCCCCCCCCCCCCCCCCCCCCCCCCCCCCCCCCCCCCCCCCCCCCCCCCCAAAACAAAAAAACCCAACCAGCTGCTAATGAAAAGGCCTCTGAAATGTCCCAAAAAGGAGATAGGGACAACGCTCATTTTCTTCTGCTATTTAAAGTGTTCCTGAAGCATATTTCTCTAAGACAAATGGAAGTAGAAAAATGTAAATGTTGTACAAAAAGAGGATCAGACCCATAAACTGTCCATGTCTGCTCCTGTTAGGACATTATGCAATGGAATTCATCGTAGGACACACTGTCGCCCATGTTTAAACTTGTGAATTCCTGACCATCTGAAAGGCAGACAGAGCGCTGGAAAACATGCCGCCAGACCTGGCCCAAACCCACACAGCTAATTAGCATCAAAGCTTTGATTTGCATCCTGCTTGATGACTTCAGGACTTCTTAAGCAAACCAGGGTTCAAACTGTGGAAGCAACAAGGAAGGGTTTGTTTACAACCCTGAGTACTGGTTTAATTAACTCATTTAGATCCGTTTAGGTTGCCAGTCTGTAGTACTGCAAGGTGTGTTGTAAGACCTGAATTGGACGTGTGTAAATCAAATTGTGTGGAGTGAAAGGGGTGCCCAGATGGACACCAAGGGGTCTGGTAATGAAACAAAGCTCTTTCCTTTTCTCCACTGCCTGTGCTCCAGCTAGAGGCCCAGCAAAGTTGGTCCTTTTTCCTCATTGCTTGGCTCCAGCTTTTCTCCAGCAGGCCTGAGTGGTTCAGCAAGCCAGTCTGGATCTTTCCAGAGAGCCCTGTGTGGGAACTCCAGGCAAAAAGAGGGAATATTTGGGCCTGTAGATTTTCAGCCCAGGCTGGTGGCCAGTAACAAAGATGTGCCCAAGGCCTGATGTAGTGCTTGTGGTTTTGACTCAGTTTTTTATCCGTTCCAAATGGTGACTGATGTGGAAAAAGATGGCTTTAGATGGATAACTACTGTTAACCTTAGCACATGTTGCTACAATGCCGAAAACATTGAAAACTATGGAATTGGCCATCCTCTGACCTGTGCATTGTATGTATGTACACAGAGATGTAATGCTTAAATGAATCAACAAATTACTTAAACACAGCATGGGAAGGATTGTCAGGAAGGAACACCATAAATTTTAGAGATGACCTGTATGAGAGTGACAACAAAGTTGTTTGCATCTCTTTGTGTAATGGACAATAAATGGGGTTATTGGCATCCTTTTGCCCCTTTAATACAAGTTGGAGATAAGAGAGATTGTGGTGTGGGTGACCTTGTGTTAAGTAGACTGGCAGTTACTGGATACAACGAAGGCATTTATGAAGCCATCTCTGACAATGAAAAATGTTTTCTTTCAGGTACACTTTTGAAAAAATTACTTAGAAATTATTACATTTATGTTACTGCATTTTTAATAATCTAATCTAGGCTAGGAAAAAATGTATGAGAGTATTCTGTGTAGTTCTTCTGAAACTGTTTTGTTTTTCCAGATTTAATTGTAGGTGCATTTGGAGCTGGGAAAGCAGTTGTTTACAGGTACGTGGTAAATACAATGGATTTTTTTATTTTACAGCCTTGGTGGGAGATCTGCAAATAAACAAATTTCACATTCCTGTGTTTCCCTGGTGCAATGTGTAAAAGATGCTCTTACAGATGATACATTAATCATCTTGTGAGAAACAAATGCTTTTTTCCCTTGCTCAAAACTTGACATTTTCAATGAAAATCTCCATGGTTAGTTTTAGCTCAAGAAATTTCTTCCAGAATGTTTGACTCCTCACTTAATTTTAAGTTAAGAAATTTAAAAAGCATAACATTGAAAATTAATTCTTTCCTGGCAGAATGGTGCTAGTCAAAAATTTTGAAGTAGCTGATTCTTTGGAGGTCATGTACATTAAGACACGAACTGTTTATTGAAAATAAAGACTGCTGCTTTTAGCCTCAGTTTAGAAGAAATGTATGAGATCCTGTTTTGCAAATCACAGTTATTCCTGACTATGGATTTTCGCTAAATGCCCCTTTTTATTAGAGCTATAAATTAAAACTACCAAATACATAAAAAAAATCTGCTGCTGCTCTTAGTCCAGCCATGCTGACAGTTTTTTGCATTTAAATAATCACCTTCTGTTGCTGCAACAGTGTAGACATATTTCTTGATTCCTATCTGTCTTGTTGTTGTGTGTATTCCCAACAGTACCTGACCAAGAGAAGACATGTTCTGCTTCCCAGCTGAATGTTTGTCTAAGCATAAGAATTTTGTTAAAACAGGAATGTTAGCTCATGTTATCTACCACCATAGGTGCAGTGAGTACACCTGATTTTCCTACTGCCCTATGAAAGAACCATGCAGATAACTTTGCAGTGCATCACCTTGCAGTGGCACGAATGACTGCACAGGATGTGAAACGTTGGAGAATTAGAACCAGTGTGATTTTAGATAGCAATAAAAAACATGTTCTATTGAATTTAAGAAAGTGAATAGCAGGAGGCTGTGTCCTGGCCAAAGTGTATCAAATACGCAGCTTGTCGTATTGGAGAAATAGAATTTTATTAACTGAAATTTGCTAGAAAAAAGGTTTTCCATGTTGCACAAAAATGAATAAAGTAATTTTATTTTTTAATGTCTTGCTGAAGTAATATAGAGAAGTAATCATAAAAGCTCAGCTGTGGCTTAAAATATGAGGAAAGTAATTTTGTAATAAGCTGGTTTTGCCAGAATTATAGAAGTTCCTGTAAAATAGCACTGCTGTCTTAAACAGAATTTAGACCCTTTCTTGTTTTCATTTGTCTTCTAAATTGCTTTCAGTTATAGATTATCTCATTACTTAATAACAGATTGTTATTCAGAGGGATGGTTCCCATGACCACAATTATATATTCACATACTCAGCAGAATTTTTTTATGATTATTCCTGGTTTCCAAAGTCAATTGTCTCAAGACATGCCAGACAGAGTTTATTGGCTTAAAATATTCTAGATCAACTTCTACTTTAACCAAACTATGTTTATTTTTTTAAGAATCCTAGAGATAGCAAGTCTATGTCACTGTTAATAGAGACAGTATAAAACAAATCCAATGCTATAAAATAATGGCCAAAGGACTGCTGTAAATCCCAAAGGCAGACTCTGTCCATTTGTGAAAATACAATGTGATGAAATGTGTCTGATGTGCCTTAGTCCCAGGACACACCTATTGCTTAACTACAGGACACTGTTTCAGTGATGCTGTTAACCTGTGGGTTTTTTGTGAAGAACTTACAAAATGTTGTACTAGGAGGTAATACTAGGAGGTAAAAAAACCTCTTTTGGGTAGGAGCAGCATAAAAGTGTTTTCTCCCAGATAACCCTGCATTTTTGGCTTCTCTGTGGCCATCTCAGTTAAGTGTTCTCTGCTGCAACTTAGGTACTAATGTGCTCCTTCTGTGTGCAGTGAACCGTATTTCTGTCCCTCAGAGCCAGACCTGTTGTGACAGTGAATGCTCAGCTCGTTCTGAACCCCATGATTGTGAATCCAGACAATAAAACTTGTCAGCTCCCTGGCTCTCAGCTTTTGATGGCCTGGTAAGTTCATGATTAGATAAAAAATATCCTCATCCTCTTTCTCAAATAAATTCCTGTTCCTGACTTTTCATGCAGCTTTTTGTTGAACATGTTCAAAGTTCAAAAAAAATGTTCAAACATGCTATGAGTGCAACAATAAAACTCTGTATGGGACAGAGTTCTTTTTGGTACTGTCCAGTACTTTTCAGATTCTCAAAATGAAGTAGCTAAAAGTTGAGTCCTTTGATATGCTGAATTTCCTTCTTCATAGGAGGATGCTCAGTGTCTCCTAGGATCAAGCTGTAAATTCAATATGCAATGTTTGCATGAAAGAAACATGAAATAGCTAAGAAACACAAATCACAGAAACATTGTCTGTCAAAACACACATCTTTCTTGAGAAAACTCAACAGTGGAAGCGATGCAAAGAGCTGGTGGGCCCACATTTTCCGTTAGAGAAAGAGAGATCGCAGTCCTTTGTGGAAGAGAGAAGGTATCTGGCTGGCCATCCTGAGAACAGTTCACAGGATGTTGTTTCTGGCTGTCACTGGTCAGAGGAAAGCTTTTTAAAGTGTGTTGTACAGGACAATGTTGCACATATCTTTAAAAGATAAACCCTCCACCACAGTAACATTTAACTTTGAAAATAAAAAGTGTATTCAAAAACTTGAAGCTAATTAAAACAATTTAAGATCAGTTGTTACAAAGTGCTGGCAGGGCAGGTAGAGGCTATCTAATAGCACATAATGTCACATAAAGACTCGTTTACTGCACTAGAAAAAAAGTCACTTAGAAAGGACCACAGGAACAGTTGATAAAAGAGGCTATTACAGATACATAAGATGCTGTTTAAAAGTGGAAATCATAACAAATGAGGAAACTAAAAACAAAATAGAGCATAAATACATGCAAATTGAATATAAAATACCAGTAAGACCTGCCAGAAAGACTATTAGGAACAGATTTCTAAGACATAAAACCTAGTCATATAAATTCATTTAAACACATTAGAAGCAGAAAGCCTGCCAGGATGTGGGCAGGATGAAAAGAATATCAAGGTGTAAAGGAGAGCTCCAGAAGATAAGGTGACTGCAGAAATTTTGCACTGCTTTTAAACCAGAGGTAATCGGAGGGATTCCCCACGCTGGAGACATTCTTTATAGGAGATCAGTTCTAAAAATCATCTCAAACATAAGAGTCAGCAAAACAGTTTTCAGAAAAGATTGATAAATAAGAACCTTAAAAAATAATCATGACCAGAAGCAGTACTTTTAAGAGTCATAAAGGAACTCAACTCTGATACACTTCAACCACTAAATGTATGGGCTTTCAATGCATCTGGGATGGGGCTGTCAAGAGATTTTCACTGCTGCTCTATTCTTTTACATTTTATGGGACTTCTGATATTTGTTATAATGTTCCTCATTTCTACACCTGTGTAGAAAATTACCCACCAACAGAGCAATGTAGAAGGCACTTGGTAGAACTATGCAGTCCCAGAACTTTAAAAAACCTTGGCTTTTCTGGAGTAGGATCCAGATCAAGTTCCATCCTAATTTTTTTATTCAGGCACCTTTTGTTTTAATAGTTGATGTAATAGAGAATTAAAAATGCCAACACTGGGCTGAAGTATGTTCCTTCATCCAAACTATGTTTTTTCAGAACTTCAGTTTTTAAGATTTTCAGAATGCTTTATGCCATAATGAAAAATATTTCAAAACCATAACATTTACTGACAGTGTACTGAAAGAACAAAGGTGGGTTTTTTTCACAAGAGAAATAAATAAATGCATCTCTGTTAAAAAAAGTATTCCTGCCGTGAGATATTGTTTAAAAAAGGGAGAAGAAAACCAAAGTATACTCCTTTAACATGTAGGGGTTTTATTACTTTTTATTTTTGTGTTACAATAAGCCAGAAGTTTGGTTCAGATCTATATAAGCCAGTTTGGTTCATATCTACAACAGTTTTATATGGGAGCATAATTTAATTTCTGTCTGCTTTATTCTAAAACACTCTTCCCTGAAGATTTAGTTCCTATTACAAAACAACTGAAGAGCAGCTGCTATTTTCCATGCCATAATTTTTCTCCTTAGTTGATAGAAGCTTGTGTTGTACATGTGAAAACAATTAGTAGGGAACCTCCAACCGGCAAAGAATTCTTCAGTCCCCTAGGGTAGGTTCTGTATCTCTTAGCCAGCTGTGCAACTTGTATAAAATGTCTACTGGCTGACAATGCAAAAAGGAAACCTCCTACCAGAAAGATTGCAGGAAGTGTGTGTGTATGAATAATGTGGATTATTGTACGTTTTCAAGTATTAGGAAAATATTATTTTTGCCGTGATACAAATTGGAAAGCTGAAGCACAGAGGAAACATGCAGAAAAAGTAATTTTTATGCACAGTCCTAAGAGAATTGTCCTGAACTTCTAGAAACTTAATTCTTTCTCTGCTATGTTTAGAAAATGGCTATTGCTGAGTTCCCCAAACTAACAAATTTGGAGCAAGTTCTGCAACTTTGAAGCTATTAAAGAAAATGCAGGTTAATTTCAGTAAAAAGGAGTAAATCAAAAAGCTCTTTCCACATTGTACGATTTATTAAGTCCAAGACTGATTCCACCTATCAAGAGGTCTAATTCTTCTCTGCATTGCTATTCTTATAATCATTTGAGATCTGATTGTCCTCTAGCTCCTTTGTTGCTACTTCATGCTTAAATTCCAAATTTTACTTACTCTTCCTCTCACCAGCCTAAGGTAGCGTGCAAATATTGTCACTTCCATTTGGCAGAGGAGCAAGAAGTCAGAGAAGTTGCCTGACTTACTGAAAGTTAAGTAGCAGAGAAGTGTCCAATCATGATAAAAAGTCAATTTGCAGAATATATTTTTTTATTTGTTAGTGCTTTTCAGGTTTGGATGTCTAATCAGACATGTACCTTGCAGGCTTCTTCAGGGAACCCAGCTCTCCACCTTCTGTAAGCCAAAAGGCAAACTGCTTAAAATTTCTGATCCTCAAGTTCTTACTATCAAAAAATGATCTGAAAAAATTTTGTCATTCTTTTATCTCCAAATGTGCTGTTGTTATTCAAATAGTAATAAAACGTTTATAATCTTGAGTCAGCTACATTCAGCAAATGAAACATTTCTACATATGCATCAAAAAAAGCTGAATACAGAATTCCTAATGAAAATATAAAATAAACGAATAATAATTTTTAAACCCTTACTAACTGCATATTTTTTGGACTACTTTTCTATTTTTGCTGCTTTTTACTGCTATTTTCTTTTCCCATTGACTTAGTTTGAAACTGGGTGCAATTGGTGCCCCATGGATATGGACCTGAAAGCCTTTGTACATTGTGGAGTTGAATTTGTGTGAGATTTGCCATAGACTGTTGGCCAGCCTGGCTCCATGAGTCACATAGCAAAGTCATATTGCCAAGAATCAGAAGATGCATATACCTCACACCTCAGGTGCTAATGGGAAGAAAGTGGGCAGGTGGTGACAGTTGCTACCCAGGAAGCCCATTGCTGTGTAGCAAACCTCTGCTGTGCCAGGAATACAGCTGGGAAGTTTGATGGTATTAGTTTTCCTAGGCCTAGAGACATCCAAAAGGCAGTCATCTGAGTTATCTAGCAGCTCTTGTGATAACACAGCATGGCCACGTGATGCAGCCTAGCCTTGGAAAGCCTTCAGCATTAAACCCCATGTTGGTAATTGTGGGTCGCTGGGTTAGACTTTGGCATAACAAAATCTAGAAGCAGGCTAAGTATTAGGACATCATAATAGAATTATATTGACTTGCTTTTACCTGTTGTTCTGCAAAGAAGGAGCAATTTGTTTAAAGGTCAGTAGACAATAATGGCTTCTGCTATTCTTCTGTAGAGGTCTGTGACCTTGCAGGTTGGGTACCACCCTCACACAGAATGGAATTCCATAGCATGAAAACATAATGTTCCTTTCTGCTAGGGCATTATCCATTCTTCCTCTCCATGTACAATCCTGTGTACTAAAGAAAGGGTTAACGATGACAAATGACGATGGTAGGATCTAGTAATTCCTTGCTTTTCACTTCCTGAAGTAAGTTTCCTATGTTTTTCACTTACTAGAATAGTCAGATCAAAATTAATTCTTTCTGGTACAAACTGCAGTACAGAAAACATTACTTGGGGCTAACTGACTTTTTTGATTTTCTAAGGGTTAACCATTTTGAATAATATAGGTAGTTTGGTTTGATTTCTTGTTCTAATAATATTAAAAATGTTTCTGTCTACTTGAAGAACACAAAATTATTGCAAACAAACTGCTTTATTGCCCCAAGATTACCAGGAGAAGCCAGTGTGTTGAGTTAAGGCTTTCTCTCTATTTTGTAGCTACAGTCAAATACTATTCAAACCATAAGCTTATAGTGATGACAGACACTGTAGAATAAGTGTGATGTGGTCATCTCTTCAGAAGGCAAGATTGATAGGACATAAAAGTACATAATGCTTTAGGATGATGGACTGTTCAGAAGTTGTTTCTTATCTGCTCAAGTCTTCTTCCTTTGATTGTTAGTTGTGTTGTTTGCTTGATTGCTCCTACAAGCAAGCTCGAAAGCTCAGCTCTTGTATTTCTTACTGTGCCTAGGAATCAGGTACTAAAGCTCATAAATCCTTTAGAATCCTGTCCTCTTTTGTGGTCTGTCTTTCCCTCTGCTTTTCTTTTTGTCACAGCTAAAGCATCCCTCAATATCTCCACAGCATCTTCTTGTGATAAGCGTATCAAAATTTGTCTGGGTTTGTGATCAAAATCTGTAATGTCCTCAGAACTATTTCTGAAATCACAAATGTGTGACAGAATTCTGCTAAACCAATAGTCTTGCCTGTTGCATGGCCAGAGGCTGGGAAACCAATAAACTCCAAATTTTTGCTTTTTTGCACTGCCATTTCCTTTTTTGACATGCTTTTCCTGGAGTGGAAGGATTAAATCTTGGTTCTTACAGTGATATTTAAGAATATGACTTTGGTTATCAAATGTGTATGATGAATTATTCTATTCATTACAGTAAATTAAACATACACTGAAATTGTGCTGTTTAACAAGTAAAGCATTTCAAACCAGATTTTTTTTTTTTAAACATGACACTGCAAAAATTATGTGTGACCTCCAAAGTGAGTTCACCAAGTTTAATATATGATGGCAGTTCATGAGTTTACATTTGAGAAAATACAGTCTTATGCCATGACGTGCGAGACTGGCCTGTGGAGCCTGATGTCTAAATTGCATTTATGCAACTTCACAAGATTTTCTCCCTTTTGTTGTTCTTGTCCTTTTGTAACAGGAGATAATTGGCTCTTTGTGTGTTAACTCATAATTGTAGAGAATTAGGAATATAACTGAATTTTTGGTTTCTCCATGGACCTTAATGTCATTTGAAGTCTACAGTTAAGTAGAGTTTAATGGCATAAGACAATTTTTTTGCCCAAGAGGAAAGTGTTTATTTAATAGGGTCATGGAAGTGATGTGAAACCCAGATGTGGCAGTTTCATTACATTTGTCAGAGGAAGCACACATGCCATTAGAATGTGATTATAGGTTATTTTAAAGGTTATGTTACTTGTTTTTAATCCACTTCATGAAGAAGTTATTATATAACAGTAGTGAGGAGATTAAGAGCAATGGTTAATTCAAATATGTTTTTATGTAACCCAAGCTGATTTCACATCTTCCAGTGCTGACCTACAATCCATGTTTACCTGAGTCTTCAATATACAAACCAAAACATTTTCTGAAGCCTTGAAAATATTCTTTAAGAATGATTGGTAACCAGGGACACTTGCAAGTTCTAGGAAGTCCCAAATCTTTCACCTGAGTAATTTTGTTACATTATATGGGACTTCTTTGGGATTATCAGTGTGGAGAACTAAGTCCTTGTGGAGTGTGACAGCAAAAATCAAGAGCATCTTTCCAGTGACAGATTTCTTGTTTTGTCGCTCATGAGGGAAGTATGCCCTGCTAATAGCATCAACAAGCATCATTACAACTGTTCCCTAGCTACCCAGAGGAATTTATGAAAGCTTTTTAAAAATGTGATTCAGTTAAATATTTATGTAACTTGCATAGATTCCTTACAAAGTGAAACTTTTCTATAAACATTTATAGTTTTTAGGCTTTTTAAATTAATTTTTATTGTAAGTCTTGTTAGGTGTCAGCCAATAAAACTGTAAAAGGCTTCTCATGTTGTTGAGTAACTGCAAATCTCATTGCCTATCTTAAAAAGAAATGGAAATAGAGGTTTATTGTGAGAAAAAACTAATTATGGCTGAGGTGGTGTTTGTATAATAGTTATAATTGTGATGTGAATATTGCTAGGCTCAAAAAAGCTTGCTATACACTAGGAACAGGCAAATAAAAACCTGTTAACTTATAATGTGTTGCATTGTGTAGAATGTGTTGCATTAGCATACTAAATAATGAACATGAATTTCTCTATGTTTTGATTTAGGTCATGTACCTGCCAACTTCTGCAAAATTAGCAAATCAAATACAATACATTCTGGTTAGTCTTGCCCCACAAGAATTGAGCAATTCAGTTAGTATGTTTGGAATTAATTACAGCCTCTTGAAATCATGAAAGTCTTACAGTAATGCCAGTGGGACCCATTGGCATCCTGTGTGTTTTAATTTGCTAGAAAACAGCTTGAGTGTTGACTAAATGCTCAAGGATTTTTCTTATCTGCCTATAGTGAACCAGAAGGGACTTCTGCAAACAGCCTCATACAAAGGTGGTTTGCTGAAGCTAGACATAAGGAACCCAACCTTACCAGCAGTATTAGAAGGTGATCTCTGTAGCCTGACTCAAGAATTGATGGGAACAGAGTCTCTTCTCCATACCTTTCCCAGGAAGATATTTGGACCCTCTCTTCTTTGATTTTTAGTGGAGTTTAGGAGACTTGCTAACTTAGTTAGGGTATATCATAGGTAGCTAAAAACATACCTCAATTAACATCTTTCTAAGGAAAGAAAAAGAAAACTTAAAAGGTATGTCTTGGGAACTGCTGATTCCCAGGTCACCTTTCTTTCTGCTAACAATTACTTCTACTTTTTTTATATGTAGCTTTACCGTAAGAGTCTGTGCAGACTTCGAAGGTCAAAGTATTTCAGATGAGATAGGTAAGAAATGTTTTATATTCCTATAATTTACTATTCAATTTCAGATGTATTTTTTTATTACACCTTGGAAGACAATAGGAGTGAGATCCTCCTAAGGCAAGAAAATAGATTTAAAAAAAAAATATATAAAACACAAAGCTTGTATTATTCACTTGAAGGATTTTTTAATTCAGTTTAAGCCATTTTCCAAATAAAACCAAGAATGTACCCTGTTGGAGAATGTTCTGTTTTGGAAAAAAAAAAAAGAAAAATTGGAGAGGTGGAAGTCCTTTGCATGTACAATCCGTAAATGAAATTAGAAAGCTTAAATTACACATATTCCATACTTTGGAAGAAAAACTGGTGTTCTGCTAAACAGACAGGCACTTAAAGTATGGATTAGTTTTGCATGGCAGACTTTGTTATAGTAATTAACTATAATACATAGTGAATTGTTTATTGTTTTTCTTTCCTTCTTAAATAAATAAATATTTTATTGACTTTTATCCTTTAGTGCTGAAAGGTGAATTGCAATTGGATTCATTGAAACAGAAAGGAGCTGTTAAGAGGACCCTCTTCTTTGATTACCATCAGTCACATCATTACTTTTCCATTGTGATAAAAAGACAGAAACAGCTCCATTGCCAGGACTTCCTTGTTTATCTCAGAGTAAGTTGTTTGAAGTATTTTGGACTGTCACCATCATTTGAGTAGTTAGAGACTTAAAAAAAAGGAGCCACTGGAAAAGGAAGAAAAATTTCCATTGTTCTTAGATCCCAAAATTACAGAAATGCGAGATAAGGAAGGACGCATTTGGGTGTCCAGAACGTTCTTCTACCTGGGCAAAATTTCCCATGTAAATCTTTGGCTCATCTTTTGTAAATGTAAGTATAAAAGAGAGACTTCCTTTGAAAAGCGTTCTGTTGCTCTGTGTACAAATACATTCATTTCATGCTCTTCTGAAAATTCTGATTAAATACTGCGATGCCTGATAGAAAAATGAAAGATTACTCTCCCTGTAGTATTCACAGTGGGATAATCAACTAAACATGTTAAATGTCATGCCAGTCAGTTTCAACAGATATTTTAAAGGAGTGTCGCCAGCAATATCTGCCTAAAATTCATGTTTTTAAAGAGATTTAAAAATATTTTTATAAACATTTAAAACTGTGGAACTGAAGTTGTGAAGGAGAAAGGGCCATTAGCTACTTGCTTGCAGCTGGAATTACCTAATGAAATAGAAGCAATTCCAAGGCTAGTCCTAGAAGTGCCGTGGAAAGTGAAATGGAGAAGTCTCAAGTCGTATGTAAGGAGGTATCTAGGCAGTAAAGATGGTGGAGTTTTACCATTGCTAATCCATATAAATTCTTGGTTACGGAACAAACCAACAGTATTACCTCCACAAATCCACAGATGCCCTACCTCCATTACGAAAGGAAGGTGCACAGTAGCTGAGTTGGTTCTGTCAACAGCTTCATTTTAGGGTAATGCCTTGAAAAAGTTCTAAGTCTACTCAGCTCAGCCAGCTTCTTCCAAATGTGAGGCTGTGGCGGCAATGTGTTCTAGGCAATCCAGTTACTGGTGAGTCACTTTACTTTCCTAATGACATTACATACACTCAGAATTTGGCCAGCAGTTGTCAAAGAACCGTATCTTTACCTTCTAGTCAATACGTTGCCATACCATACTATACTAATCTGAAATAATTATATTAAACCACTGAGGTTTATTATGTGATTGTCTCTCACAGGATGAAACAGAATTTAGAGATAAATTGTCTCCCATCAATATAAACTTGAATTATAGTTTGGATGAATCCAATTTTGAAGATAGCTTGACTGTAAAGCCAATATTGAACTATTACCAGAAAAGCTCAGTAACAGAACAGGTATGAATTTTGCATGCCACTTTTTCTGCATATAAACATGAAAGCATTTACAAATACTTCGTGTGTCGTCTTCCTTAAAACAGAGTATCGTGTCCAGAAATTACACAACAAGGATTTAATTAATTCAAAATGTAAATAGAATATAAATATAGAACCAGGCAGGCCTTTAAAGCATATTCAAAACTTTGTTGTGTTCATAGTTTTGATTGCATTCTAGAATATGTAAGCCAAGTTAGTGTGGAAAACTGCCTGAAAGATTATATTGTTCTGCTAAGGATGTAGTTGACAGTCTAAATAGTCTCTAGCTACTTATGTGGAAAGGAACTTGTCGAAAGGAGAAAGACATTAATTCACTAGGGCAGTGCTAGTGATATTTAAGATATTTAGGTTAGAGATATTTAATGAGGTTGTTGAAGCATATACTAACTGTAATATAATTTTTTTGTTTCGCAACAATACAGGCTCACATTCTGGTTGACTGTGGGGAGGACAACTTGTGCATTCCTGACTTGCAGCTTTCTGCTATGCCGTAAGTTAAATAAGATAAATGATACTGTATATAACAAAATCCAGACACTTCTAACTGCTTTAACAGAATGAAATATGTGGAACGCAATTTTGTTGTTTGCTATTGCTATTCATTCTTACCTGATTTCCATGTTTTAATTTGTGCATCCATTTCTTCTAGAAAATCAAGAAATGGAGAAATATATACTTAAAATTGTATCTTTGTCAGATACGTTCATGATGTTTAATGCTTACGATAGAAAATACAGTTTGCGCGTGTTTGTTAGGAGTGATTCTAGTTCTCTGAATGCCAAGAGATAATACAAAATGTTCAAAGGAGATTTTAAATTTGTTTATTTCGGCATGCTTGTGACTTTGAACTTGGGACACAATTCTCCTGAACTCAGTATACAGTGAAGTAAACGAATTTCAGAATAAAAGAATTTCAAAACAGGGCAACAGTTCCTCCTATGGAGGGAGAAATACGCCAAACAGGACAAGTGGGGAACCTCTGTTATCTGACTGTGTCATCAAAATCAATACGTAGCTGTGAAAGAAAAGGGTACAGTGCAGTGTAGCTCTCAGGAGATCTTCTGTCATTGTTCATTTTACAACGGGCATGAGGGGAAAACTGGAATACCACCACCTTTGTGCCCTCCAGAAAACAATCCTGATGGGACCCCTGTGGCAAGTAATTCCTCCACCAGATAACTTCTTTCTGCTCAGGAAGTAGTCAGGCTCAGTAACTTTCCTTTGATTGTCCATAGTGGTGTTTTCCCTTTACCTCTTTCCTACTCAGGTGCTGGCATACTTCTCCATGGGTTCATTTTTTATGGAAAATACTTTATTCTGTGAACACAGAATATTTTTCCAGAACAGATGCTATGAGACCAAAATGTCCTTGTGTTTTATTTATAACTAAATTGTAATTGTGCATGTTTTAACTCCTCACAAGTAATATGTAATATGTAATATGTAATATGTAATATGTAATATGTAATAGAGATAAAGATCAGCTAATAATTGGAGAAGAAAACTGCGTCATGCTCATAGTAAATCCAAGGAATGATGGAGAAGGAGCTTATGAAGCTGAGCTACATATAAAGATTCCACCTGAAGCAGATTACACTGGGATTGAACGCAACAACAAGGTAAATGAAAATTGGAATGTTAGCAATAATAAAGCAGAAGAAGTGAGAGCAAGGTTAACCTGCACAGGCTAAGCCAGCTGAAAGCAACAAGTAGAGAGATGCCTTTTAAAAGGGAGATTCCGTCAACTCTCAGCTACCCTTGCTCACGCATTCCAGGCTCAAGATTAGCCATGTCACCAGAAGATGGAAAGGACAGGATCATTCTGTTCAGAGACAGCTCAGGTCCAGCAACTCGCTATTAACTTACTTATAATACCTCATAAATACTGTCACATACCTCCTAGGACTAGGTATTCACATCGTTCAGATATTGAACCAGTAAACCCTACCAGTAGCAGAGAGTGATAGTGCAGAATCCCTTGAGTGCTTCGAACTTTGGATTCTGTGGTACCAGCTCCCAGTCAGAGTGAGCCCTGCTGAACGCCAGACACTTGAACACTGCTGGCTCATGCTGCCAGCACACTAGCGGTTTACCATTATAAAGGGTATCCCAGTCTCCGATATCCGAATAAGTGAACATTAACTGCGGTATAAACTTGACAAAGTTGATTTCCTTTGTAATCAATTATTTTATCTTACGGGTAGGCCATAGAAGCAGTTACAACGTAAAATGTGGCAGTGTTCACAGAAGCACTAATGCTGACTGAAGTCCTGCTGAGCAGTACTGAACATACAGTGTTTACTTTTTGAATCTGTTTTTTAAGAGCAAAGACAAAACACTATCCTGCAAACAAGCAGAGTGTTCGTGCAAGTCTGAATCGCCTCGTCTACACATAAATCTCCCAAGCTGTTGCAACATGAGCTTGCTTTTTTCTGTCCGTGCCTGGAATGTTCAGAAGGGCCTCAAGGGTGAGAGTGGGAGAAGGCAAGTTAATTGCCTTTCTAAAGGCAAATATTTTTAAGGAAGTCGAAAGTAACTTACAAGGTATTTCCTTATTCTCCTTCTGTCAGTGTGGTTATTAATGGGCTTTTAACCTAGTTTGAAAAAAATGACAAGAATTAATGATGTCACCGAAGATGAGAATATGGAAATTCTCCGCAAACTCACTTCTCAGAAGCATATCTTTGTACACAAAACAAACAAGTAAAAGACAACAGCCTCCTTTTACTGTCTGTTTCTTTTGTTCTCTTAGCTTAGCCTCGTCTCCAGACTGTGATCTACAGAGCTTAAATTCTCTTTAATATATTACACATGGTTGTATTTTGCCTTTGTTGCTCTTTAGGAATCTTTGGCTGTTCTTTCGGCCACTACCAAGCATGTCAGGGGATGCATTTATTACAATACCCACAGCACTCATTAGCATGTAACTATCCTTTGGACTGGACAGAAATCACTCAGGGCTTTTAATTATTTTAGGAAAATTTTGTTGTGCCAGCAGGGTAGACTCACGGGGAAAGGAAGGAAAAAAGAGGTGGAAGATTCTGGTGCTTTGGAAGAACAAGGAGAAGCTAGAATGGGTGTTAATGTTCTTGTTTCTTTTGAAAACAAATTTTTAAAAGCCCAGGAAATATAATGCAACTTTTAACTTTTTCATTTTCTTCAGATTTTGTGGAAGATAAAATACATTTTTGACAAATCTAATCCTGAATCCTGGATTTATAGAAAAACAGCTTCGTTTTGCCCACATTTACTTACTTCGCTACAGCACATAATTCATTTCATCTTCTCTTATTTTTAATACTTATTCCATTCAAATTGGTTCTTTCTTGGTCATTTTGTTCTTTCTGAGAAGGATCAAAAGATTACTCCTACTATCTACGTCATTCTTAGTGTCTTCCGTTCTGCTTTTCAAGGACAGTTTTCACAAGGATTACATGTGGTACTGAAAGCAAGTTTATTCTTTCTGTTATTTTTAAACTGTAAATGTGTATTTTTTAAAACTATGGTCTTCATGATATTATGGTTCCGTTAAATAAACTAAAAAATCTGCTTCTAAGTGCATTTGGAAAAAAAAAATTACACTGTAATTTTCTTCAAGACAAAGCTTAAATTTTCTGGCATTTAACTGCTGGTGGAGGTTGGCTCCTGCATGTATTCAGTTGCTTTTCTGTACTTCCATATGTCACCTGAAACTGCAAACATGACAAAGAGGAATATACAATCTTTGTGATTTAAAAAGAAAATTTAGAGTGGAAAACCACATTTTTGTACTCAGACATTCCTTTATATGCTTCCTGTTCTGTTTTCTCATTTAATTCATTCTGTCTAAATGTACAAATTAAGTAATTTGACCACTCAAAAGAAGAATTAACAGATTTTTTTTTTCAGGTTTTTCCCCCAGAGTGATCAAAGGCTCGTGGGTTTCCAGAATGACCAAATTCTTTCAGGTCATGGTATAGATGAGTATAAATTAAAGAGGCACTCAATTAAATCAACCTATAGGGCTTAAAAAAAAATGTGGCAGTTTGAACTGCTTGACAAGAACACAGAAGAAATTATCACACTGGTATGCAGTAAACACCAAGGTATATGGAAAAAGGTCTCTTGGCCTGTTGGAACACTGAGACATGGACAGCAGATGAAAACTAACATTTTTCTGTCCATTGCAGTGGAGTCTGAATTTCACTTCTTACTTCTGTCTTTGCCCTGCACCATGCCAATGGGGCATCTGTGACTGCTCCTGAAATGTACTTAATTTAATACTGAGTAATTTCAGCAGACAGGTGGATTTGTGGTAGAGCCTGTTGCAATCATGCTTTTAAAGCTTTACATCTAAGATTTTCATTGACTCTTTGATGTATCAGTTATAGTGCTCTATGTAGCTGTTTTTCTCCAAACTGCAGAAGATATTCATGGAATCATAGAATTATAGAACCATAGAATGCTTTGGGTTGGAAGGAACCTTTAAAGGTCATGTAGTCCAGTCCTCCCTGCAGTGAGCAGGGATGTCTTCAACTAAATCAGGTTGCTCAGAGCCCTGTCCAACCTGACCTGGAATGTTTCCAGGGATGGAGCATCTACCACCTCTCTGGGCAACCTTTGCCAGTGTTTCACCACACTCATTGCAAAAAACTTCTTCTTTATACCTAGTCTAAATCTACCTTCTGTTAGATTAAAATCGTCACCCCTTGCCCTGTCACAACAGGCCTTGCTAAAAAGACTGTCCCCATCCTTCTTATAAGCCCCCTTTAAGTACTGAAATGTTGCAATAAGGTGTCCGTGGAGCCTTCTCTTCTCCAGGCTGAACAACCCCAACTCTCTCAGCCTGTCCTCATAGCAGAGGTGCTCCAGCCCTCTGATCAGTTTTGTGGCCCTCCTCTGGACCCTCTCCAACAGGTCCATATCCTTTGCATGTTGAGGACTCCGGAGCTGGACACAGTACTCCAGGTGGGGTCTCACCAGAGAAGTGCAGAGTGACAGGATCACCTGCGTCTTGATGCAGCTCAGGATACAGTTGGCTTTCTGGGCTGAGTGCACATTGTTTGTTCATGTCCAGTCTTTTATCTACCAGTACCCCCAAGTCCTTCTCCACAGGGCCTCAGAGCCAGCAAAACAGGTAGATTGAGAGCAGAATAAATGAAATGCAATGAGCTGTATAAATCACTTGATACATTTCTGAGGAAACTGAAGAATCCTTAGAATCAAATCATTCTATTATACTGCCATCATTTCAAAGTAACTATACTCATAGAGGATGTTAGGCTACTTTATTATGGGGCTACTCTGGATTTAGTCTATCTAATAGACAAACAAATTGATCCCTTAAGTGTTTTCTGTCCAGCATGATTGTTTTGAAACAATTTATTGGGTTATTCTATATCATTTGAATGACACTCGGAAGGTGTTAAAGTCAACAATTTACCTGAAAATTTACTCGCTTTCTACATCTTCCCTTCAGCTTTATGGAATACAATGTTTGACCTGCCTGAGTTGTTACTACCCTGTTATCTCAGGCCTGATTCTGTAGCATATTTTACATAGACTATGCCACTGTATCAAAAGAGTGGCATTTTCAGAGATGTGTGTGATCATAGGCAAGTGGAGAGCCAAGTGAATATGTGTGATCTTAAAGTCAGGTCAAGGACGTGATTTGGAAGTTTTGTTGATTCTTGCATATACTGGTATGTCCGCAGTCAAAACCTGATTAAAGAAATACAATGAGTAACAATGAAAGCAAATGTGTTATTCGTTAGTTGTATTGTGGAAAAACTTAGAAGGTCTAGAGACCAGGTAAATGAGTAAATTACCACAGCTTTACTAGTTACTGGAAAACCACTGGCTTGTAATACCTATCCGTATGCATCAGGTGTGGAGTTACTGGAATTAGCTGCAATGAAAAAAGTGTAACCTATAGCCACATTGTATTACCTCACATTTCCATGGCCAGCAGTAGATCCAGTGACAGTATATACTTGCTATATGGTACATTCTGACACTGCAATAATATGATCGTGTGTTTGAACCTCAAGCCACTGTCTGAATACTGTGTGCTATTCCTTTGCCCAGTGAAAGAGTTCCCTGTATTGAACAGCTCAATCCTGCCTTAGTAGCAATGGCTGGAACCCAAATTGTCATGGAAAAATTCATAGAAGTAAATCAGACAAATACAAAACCCTAATAGGTATTTGTTCCACACCAAAACTATGATGCATTTTGGCATAACTGTCTCTGCTCAGGCTGGAAATAGCAGAGTTTTTGCAGATCACAACCAGATTTGTATTGCAGTGGATAAGCTCCAAGCCATTATCCCCATGCCTTTCTGAACTAACACGATACTATCTTAAAATAGCAAAAAGACCTGAAACCTTCTTGTTTTAGAATTCTTAGAGTTAAGTGCATGGTGGCTGGCTAGATGAGACGTGATTTGAGCCTTGTGAGGAAAACCACTAGTTCTTAATATATCAGCTAGATGAGAAGCCAGATTCTGGCAACTGGTGCCTAATCCATCCACTTTTCCTCAGAAAATAAAATTGGAAGGTGTTGGTCAAGGAAAGAGAGGAGGCGTTTTACTCTGCAGCCTGTGATGTTTAACTATTCTGCATCCATTAGTAATTCATCACTAAGACCACCAGAAAGAGTTTCAAGTTTGTAGGCTGTCTGGATTACTTAAAACATCCAATCATTTTCTAGTTAAGATGCACCCTGGGAGCACATGTGTTAATTGTTGGGGTTTTGCTTCTGCTCAAGACTGCCAAAAAGACCATGTGTTGCTATAAAAATATAAATTGCTACCAGTGGCAGGTAGAAGGGGTTTATGACAAAACCTTCCATCTGGCAGAGTTGCCTATGAACTCAATGATACAGACAATAATAGGTGTCTAAGTCTCTGCTCTTGCTTGCTTCCTGTCTGGTTTTAATTTTCCTGTTTTGTACTTAACCACCTCAAAAATGTGATCAGTGAAAAAACAAAGGCAATAAATCTCAGTATTGCAGAAATTCTACCACAGCTGACCTTTTGTCATATCTTTATGTTACACAAATCAGCTTTTGAAATGCTAGTCATAGAAATTCTCTTCTATTAATCACTTTCAGTCTAAGAGCATAGCCTCCAAATTGCAGAAAACCTGCTCACAAAACTCCTCTATTTTCACAGCCTTTGAGGGAGAAAAATTATGCGATAAGGGCTGATTTACCCTGTGCTGGTCTATGATACAGCATTAATAAAGAAACTGCCAAATTTCAACTATAGATGAATAATTATTTTCTAACATTTAGGCCTGAATTTCAATGTACACCCCCCCCATCAAAATCAAAACTATAAACCCACACATCAAGCTAAAATGAATAATTTTCCATACAAGTTTGGTTTCAACTGTGTTAACATCCTCTTTTCTCCTGTGTGGATTTGCATCTCTAATTAATGATCTGGAAAGAGTGTAAAAATCCCCCCATCTCAACCCGAGAGAGGCTTGGAAAGGCTATTAGTGCACTGGACATGCCGTGTAACAAACTTTGGTTTCCCCTAGCAAGTAGTAAAAGTGTCAGGATACAGTGAGGTGCGCACTGAGGGCATGCCTCACGTGGGCTCCTTTTAGGACATACCCTGTCTTTTCTTTTAATCTCAGGAAATGATAAGGTCAGCATGTCCGTGCTGGCTTTTACAGGTAGGAGTGAATTGGTAGATTGGAGATTTCCAAGGTCTTTTTATATACAGCACATGACCTTGCATGTGTCACTTAATCTGTGAGAATCACAAATGACAGGAAAGGTAGTAAGAGAGCCTTACAGCAACAACTAGCTGCAACCACATTCTGCACATATGTGGAAGTATTTTCTTTCATTGAATATGCCAGAGAGGAAAACCAAAGAAAAAAGAAAAATTGTTGGTTTGTCTTACTCTGGGTCTTCTGACTTCCACTACTCTGTAGCCATTTCTCCTTTTATACAGTCTGTTCTGTTTGCTTGAAATGTGGTTAAATTTTACTTACTGCTATAAGCATAAAAAACCTTAATTTATAATAATGTAATGTAAGCAGTATGAGCCAGCAGTGTGCCCAGGTGGCCAAGAAGGCCAACAGCATCCTGGCTTGTATCAGCAATAGTGTGGCCAGCAGGAGCAGGGGAGTGATTGTCCCCCTGTACTCGGCAGTGGTAAGTCCGCACCTTGAATACTGAGTCCAGTTTTGGTCCCCTCACTCCAGGAAGGACATTGAGGTGCTGGAGCGTGTCCAGAAAAGGGCAGCAAAGCTGGTGAAGGATCTAGAGCATAAGTCCTGTGAGGAGCAGCTGAGGGAACTGGGGTTGTTTAGCCTGAGGGAACCAGAGGCTGAGCGGAGATCTTAACACTCTCTACAACTCTCCGAGAGGAGGTTGTAGCGAGGTTGGGGTCAGTCTTTTCTCCCAAGTAACAAGCAATAAGGTGAGAGGAGATGGCCTCAAGTTGTACGAGGGGAAATTTAGGTTGAATATTAGGAAAAATTTCTTTACAGAAAGGGTTGGACCAGGCTGCCCAGAGCAGTGCTGGAGTCACCATCCCTGGAAGTATTTAAAAGTCATGTGCCTGTGGTTACTGAGAGACATGATTTAGTGGTGACCTGGCAGCATTGGGTAAACGGCTGGATTTGATGATCTTAATGGTCTCTTCCAACCAAAATGATTTGGTGAATCTGTGATTCTGTAATGTGAAAATCTACCCCCTTTCTTACTAGATTATAAACACACATAACAGTTTATGTTTTTACTGAAATATTTAATGTTCTAAGTACTTTACCGTAGGTTGGAAAATAAAGTTCTAAACTTAGTATGTAATAAAGTTCTGCCAATGCCAGAAATTCATTATAGAGACTTCTAGTGATGGACAATACAAGTATTGCAATTAATGTAAGGCCTATTCTCCTTGCTCAGTTTTGCCTGCTCTTCTCTGATGAGTTGTCATGGCTACAGGAATGATTCACAGCAACAAAGCAGTATATTAAAACTAGAAGTAGAGTGATCTCACCATGGCTTGTGAGCTACTGGGAAACTTTTATGTTTGTTTTTCCCTGGCATCAGTTTTCCCCTATTGTCTGACAATAACCAATTAAATGTTTTGATGGTGCACTGAGCAGGTGTCTGAAATCAAAAGAAATGTCACAGTCAAAAAGGCATCACTTTCCCAACTGGATACATTTCACTGTGATCTCTGACTTCCGTATTTGTGTCATTTTGTTACAGGCACTGCGTGTATTGAGCTGTGATTACAAGATGGAAAATGAAACTAGAATGGTGGTTTGTGATCTTGGGAACCCCATGGAGGCTGGCGCAAACGTAAGGGAAAACCAGATGCATTTACTGATTTTTATCTAATTGAATTTTAAAGGGGAGCAAATGGAAATCTATGCAATTAGCAGAATGTGTCCCAATAAGCAGCACATAAACTAATTATTTACTTGGATGGGAAACTGTTGATGCATCAAGAGGCAGAACTGTGCTTCTGAAAAACTAACAGTTTGTTCTAAAAGATTAATGATGCTAGAGCCTGTGTTTTATTTCACTTACTGTAAGAGTGACTCATTTAAGTCACGGAAGTTGCACTAGTATAATGGGAAGAGATTTTAAATCTGTAATGCTATCTGTCTATTTGTCCCTTTTACTATTCTTTCTACTTACATGTATAGTGAATGACAGCTTCTTTAGCCTGATTCTCATCTTGAGTGCATAAGGATTGTTTTATCAGTTTGTAATGATTTACTTGCATTTTCAAAAATGTGGTTGGAATCTAGTTTTTCTTCAAGTTACAAATGTCATTCTAAGCATTTTTTTAAGACATAAGTCATAAGACATAAGAAATAAGTCAAGTTTTCCTAAGTCATAGGACAAACCACACATTAGATGGAACATTGGTAGCCTTGTTTTTAGACAAAAGTGGCACTGAATCATGACTGACGACAGACAGCGGATAAGGATTAAACATAGGTTTGGAGATTTAAAAAGTGCTACCCATTCCACAGCTGTTGTCACTTGTCCCTGTTTCATGACAAAACAGTTCAGGGCAATCCCAGAAATGTTGAACCCAGGAATGTTTGGCCATAGATGCCCTTGCAGAGGAATTCTAGCGCCGCTCATAAATTCATAATTGCTATGAATATTTAACTAAAAAAAAAAAACAATCCAAGCTTTTATAGCTAGTTAGAAAAACTGTCATAATAACTATGACATAGTCAACAGCATGAATGTATGTAAGAAATAAACAACAGCTTTTAATTGAAAACTGCCATTGTTTGCATTTCGTATCGGACCTTGGGCTTTGCAAGGAAACTAAAGCAAATCTCCTTAGTCTTTTCAAAGTCTCTACTAAGTTAAGGTTTGTCCTATGGAAGATCAGTATTTCACTCTTCAGCCTCTCTATAGAGCGGTGTTTTCCTGGCTTCTTATGATCTCAAAGCAGTCCCTGTCGACCCTCAATAAAAGAGCCAAATAGGTCATATAATAGGAGGCTGGGACTAAGATAAGCTTGTTTGAGTCATAGGGTTAGCTTCAGATCAGCCATAGAGCTTCCGAAAGTGAATGTGAAACCAGGTGTCATGCAGTCATCTGCTTTCATGGTGACAAGCAGTCCCAGAAAGACACTTCGGGATTACAACAAGCTGGAAACCATTGACAAATGAACTCTGGGTGATGTACCTACTGGGAGAAGTAACCTGCTTGGTGAGGTTCCTTCTCTCTAGAACTACTGTGAACTAGAAGTCTGAAGATGGTATTACAAACATTTTCTGTGAAGGACATAGCAAAAGGGGTTAAAAGGCTTTGTAGGTTTTTTTTTATTCCACTAAATGAAATTCCACTAAATGAAATTCCTAAAAAGTAAGAGTAATTGAAAACATTTCCGAGGAATGGTGTTTTCATAATGGGATGATGGGAGACAATGGTGGGACGAAGCACTAGATAAATACCAGGTCAAGGCAGATAATTTCTTGTACCAGAAAACCAGCAAATTTGGATATCTGCTTAGTGGTTTTCTGGTTATCCTCATGGCAGAAGCAAATTCTCAAGATACATACAGAAGTGGACAAGAATCTTGTGGATCATTGGGATGCAGTGGCAGGGGGGAAGGAGACCATAAAACCCCATGGGTTTGGAAAATAAAAGGAAAACTAAATGCAAGAGACACTGATACAGTATACCAAGCTAGGAGCAAATCTTCCTGGCTTACATATTGTCAAAACATAAGCAATGGAAAGACTACAGCCCCTCACCTTGACCCAAAATGCTAGCAGTGTGAAGACTTCAGGAATGCTATTTGGTGGCCACTAAAGCAATACTACTCTCCCTGTCTCCTTGTAAATTCTCATAGCATAACTAATCCTGTTGCTCTTCAAAATCAGCTCTAGGGCTGCCATAAAGGCACTGTTACCAAATATTCCTAAGCAAAATACTTCATAAACAGAGACTTAGAAGTAGTAGAATAAAACAACAGGGTTCATAACATGTTTAAGGATATTCTGACTTGTAACAAAAGAATCCAACCCTTGAAAACTAAAGCATATGAAGGTAGAGCATTATAAAGCCAGATGGCAGAAGTGTTTGATAATAGTGAGTGAAAGCTTAAAGCCTAAATATATCTTTGAAATCAGTTCTCCTGGGAGCTTAGTAGAGGTGAAAGGACTTGAGCTTTTTCAGTCCAAACATATTTATGATGGCAAATGTACTTCCAAAAGCAAAATACCAGCCCTTTGTACAAATTGCATAAATCATGAAAGGTTGCTCTGATCCATTTCCAGTTTTGCAAAACAATTCTGCCCTGGCAGGAGATCAGTTATTCTCAAAATACTCAGTCAGAAGGGGACTCTTTGTGGAAGTTGTGAGGGAATGGGCCAGGAGGGTTAGGTCAAAATCAAACATTCCTAAAACTCTTAACTATTGAGTCACTGTAATGACTTTTCATCACCCTGAAATTCCAGAATTCTTGAACTCTTTAAGATCAACTTCTGAGTATGAGGGTTATGTCAGGATATAACTCATGGATATTACTGCAGCAGGCTACAGAGCTGTCTGACACTTCACATAATGAAAATGTGTTACTGTCATCAAAATTGGTGTATCTCTGATGTTTTGAAAATCTGTGACCTTAAAATCATTTACTGGCCACAAAAATTACTTAACCTTTTCAGTAATATCTTTGTGGTTAAAAAAAGATAAAAAGGTAAAAAAAAAAAAAAGAAATGGTAAGGAAAATCACAATACCATATGGCCTAGAATGCAAACTAAATGTCTGTGATACCATCTCACTGGCAACGAATGCTCAAAGTAGCTATTTATGGCAGTGACATGGATCAGGCTGACAAGCTTCCTAATGCCTGCTCTGCAGCCTTATCAAGTGAGATGTAGGTTTTCTTCTAAATTGTAATAGAACAATTTAGAAATTCAGAAATTAATAGAAATCAGGTTAGAAGACTGGGACGCTCAGAAAATCTTGCCGATTTCTTGGTATGTACCAAACTGATTCTTCAAGAGCACAGAGATTTTATCTTTCATATACACTACAGGAGATTTCAAAAAAAGTTAGTCCTCTGTCTCCCAGTGTACTCCTAGATCCTTATCAGGAGTACACTGAGCTTATCAGTAATAGCAGAAATGTCATGTATTTCAAAGATACATGATGTTACTAACATGGAAAAAAAAGAAATTTTATGAATGAAACCAACTTCACTTGGAAATTTTAAAATAAAATTAAACTATGCTGATAAAATGTATGTCCTACTAAAATGAGATTAAGTGGTGGCTGACTTACAAGCTCAAGCAAATTCAAGTCCTTTGGCATCAGTGGGTTTTCAGCAAGGGCATGTGAGCATTTTTCCCCATTATTAGTAGCAGTATCAAGGGCTACTTGACATTAACAAAGTCATACGACTATCTCTACAAGGGCAACATCTGCAGCTTGTTAGACTTGTACAGTAGGAGTGTGCTTCAGTGTTAAATAAGAGAGTAGGCCTCAGGGGTATCATAGATCATCAAAACTGCAGTTCACGTCCGCTCTGTCTGAGGAAAATTTTATCTTTGGTTTATCAAAACTTACTTCTGCTATAAGTGGAATCAAGTATATATAGACTGATTAGTAAAAACAGTAAGAGAAATGCTGTATTTAATACTTAGAAAATTTTGACTTGGAGATTTAAAAAGTCATTATGTTTTTAAAGGTGAATAAAATATCAATACAGTTGTTAAAATAATCTCCAAAAAGGGGTCTTAAAATTACATCTCTGTTCCAAGTCAGCTATTCAACTTCTGTTTAATTTAATGGGCATTATCTTTTAATCTTAAAGATTTTACTTCCAAAGAGAGAAGTTACATTAAAACCATCTTATTAATTGACATATGACATTAAAATCATCATAACTGAAAGCTTTGAACTTACCATTTCCTTCATTATGACAATATTGCTTTCAACATAGGACAACAGAAGAAAGTAATTGAAAGACGTTAGCAAAGTCTCATTCTGAAGATAGATTAAGATTCAGTGATGAACCACTGCAAGTGAAGAAGGAAGGAGAATTGAATTTACAGGATCAATAGCCCAACTAAAGTGCATCTACACCAATGTGTGTAGCATGGGCAACAAAGAGTTTGAACTCGAAGCCATTGTACAACAGGAAAACTATGATGTAGTCACCATCATGGAAACATGGTGGGATGATTCACACAACTGGAGTGCTGCGTTGGACAGCTGCAAACTCTTCAGAAGGGTTAGGCCAGGCAGGAGAGGTGGGAGAGTGGCTGTGTGTGTCAGGGAGCGTTTTGGTTGTCTGGAGCATAATGATGGTGATGACAGGGTAGAGTGCTTATGGAGAATCAAGGGGAAGGCCAACAAGGCAGCTATCATGGTAGGAGTCTGTTATAGACCACCCAACCAGGATGAGGAGGTAGATGAAATAATCTATAAGCAGCTGGGAGAAGTCTTACAAACAGTAGCCCTTTTTCTCATGGGGACCTTAACTTAGCAGATGTCTGCTGAAAATACAATACAGCAGAGAGGAAACAGTCCAGGAGGTTCCTGGAGTGTCTGGAAGACAGTGTCCTGACACAGCTGGTGAGGGACCCAACTAGGGAAGACTCTCTGCTAGACCTGTTGTTCGTGAACAGAGAAGGACCTCATCACTCTTACCACTCTACAACTCCCCGAGAGGAGGTTGTAGCGAGGTTGGGGTCAGTCTCTTCTCCCAACTAACAAGCGATAGGGGGAGAGGAAATGGCCTCAAGTTGTGCCAGGGGAGATTTAGGTTGGATACTAGGAAAAATTTCTTCACTGAAAGGGTTGTCCAGCATTGGACCAGGCTGCCCAGGGCAGTTGTAGAGTCCCCATCTCTGGAGGTATTTAAAAGACATATAGCTGTGGTGCTGAGGGACATGGCTTATTGGTGACCTGGCAGTGCTGCAGTAATGGTTGGACTTGATGATCTCAAAGGTCTGTTCCAACCAAAACAATTCTGTGAATGAAAATTAAAAAAACCCAAAATGCTTGGGAAAAAGGAATTGCTTAACCATCTGAAATGACACCCACAGAGCAAAATACCTTCTCTTCAGTGATATTGAATCCTAGGTCCCAAGCATAAAGCTCCACATTGTTGTGTCCCATCCTGTTGCTAATGATGCTGCCCCAAGTATTTTAAGGAAAGTATTGCAAGCAGACATCTCTTTCTTTTTCCCCCTGTAATCTAGTCAGATACTGGCAGAGATGAAGGAACAATGTTATCATTTCCTAATGCCTTTTGATTAATTTCTCAGGAAGATTGTTTCTCCACATGGAGAATACGGCTATATGTAACCATCCTTTAAAAAAAAATTGAAAGCACAGTGTGCAAGTTACCTGGCAGGAAATCCTACCATCAGGCAATAGGGGAGGTAAGGGGGAGTGGGAAGTTGTACAAGATTACAGGCTGAAGATTTTGCTGTCAGTCTCAATGCAAAACTCACGTTTCAAAAAATACCAGATTTAAAACACATGCAGTTGAAATGAGGCTATTAAAAACATTAATTTAAACATTGCAGGACAATTTTACTAAGATAACATGGAGGGCAGGTGGCATCTTCCTCTGCTCCCCTGCCACTTACATATTGGGGCTCTAAGTATGTCCAACAAGAGGGTTACAGAGACCCCACCATATGTTATTGTATATTCCTTCTTTAGTTAGCCCTGCAATTCCTTTCTGTCTTCTGAATTAACTGGTTCTGCTTTACTCTGTGCCCTTCTTGCAAACAAATGGACATTACTGGAGGGAGGAAGCAAGGTCTGCGTAAACACAAGGGAGCACCAGTAGAAGCCCTTATCTCCTTCAGTTTTGGGAACTGGGTGTTTTACCCTCTATCTTCAGTGGTCACACACTGCAAGCTGTGGCAAACTGAACTGCAAATATAACTTCAAAGTTGCATTTCTCTTAACTGAACTGCAATGGAAAAATCTCAAACCAAATCAAGTTAAACATGAAGCTGCTGCTAATTTAGCCTCTAGAACCAAAACAGGTGACGTCAGCCCTGCAACACCTAAACCATGCAGCTCATATGTCACAGTTACAGAGACCACGGGAGGAACAGGAAGCCCTGAAGACCTGGATGAAGGCGTGCATGGATGGAGGAAGGGATTAGAGGTGACAGACAGCTATTATTTTCTTTTGGCTTGGCAAAGTAAGGCAAAAACTTCTGGATGAAGAAGAGCCCACCACTGCATTCTTGGGAGTATGCTTCTCTGTTCCTCTTGATCTCTTCTCTGTCTGGCCAAGTTTTTCATCTGATGACATACACAGGCAGGATGGTATTGTTTCCTGAAATCAACTAGATGATATTATTTCATACTATTTTTTAAAAGCCACATTATGCAATACAAGTCTGTGAAATGCAGTGTTGAACAGTACTGCTTTCTTGATATGGAGAGATCAACCATTTCTAGTAACCCATTGTTTTGTTTCTTTCTCAGTTCTCTGCAGGCATACGATTTTCTGTTCAGCTTTTTGAAAATGCAGATTTCAGCATCAATTTTGAGCTGCAAATAAAAAGGTTAGATGTTTTATCAACCATATGGTTATTTAAATTCTGAATTCCTATTGATATTTGAAGTTTAATGTATAAGGTCATTCTAACTATTTAATGTCAGTAGTTATTTCACATGCTTTCTTATGGTAGCTTTCTTCAGGGGGATTTGTGCAGTTTGAGCCTTGTTAGATTTTAGCAAAATCAGTCCTGAAGTTACTCTGAGGATTTTATTTTGTTAAAGTTCAGATTAACTGATTTTGGTCAGTGATCCAATAACCTTCTATGGATTTGCCAAATTTTCCCTTCACTTTCCACTTCAGAATTAATGAGTCGTCATCACTTTGTAACAAAGTTCTGTATTTAAAAATGTATCATGCTCTGGAAAAAAAAAAAAAAGGCATGCCACTTCTTCATGACAGTTCAGATAACAGAAGGAGAACAGTTAAAATCTGCTCAACAGATTTGCTGCCACGAAGAGATAAAACTCTTTCAGTTTGGTGCAGATAAAACTTTGTCCTTTTTCCATTAGTTTCCTCCACATTTGTGGGGCTGAAATATTGCTGTTGTAGCATCTTCTGGGTTTTGCTGAGCAGTACTTTCTTCACAGGAACAAAAAAACACAGGATGGGCTGTGTTAGGATAACAGCAAGAACAAAACTTGGACTTCTTCAGTAGCTAGCAGGGCTTCTCCTCTGTCTGTCCTCATCAAATACACACTGGAGATCCTGACGGGGCCCTCCCTGCCCTACACGCAAAGACTTAATTGCTAATGTCTGGCCTTTAATGAGGGCCTTGATCATGTTCACTATGGTAACTAAGCGAGACGTTTAAAATGTTTAAGTCATGTTTCCTTAATGTAACCTTTGAAGGAAAGGACATGCAGAAACTCAGGAAGGGCACATCAATGCCGCATAAGACAATGAGGTGTCTGGTCAGGCCTCAGCCCCCTCCCAGAGGTCTCACTGGCAAGCTGGACGTCATGCAGAACTGGGCATGGGCTCCTCCAGAGCAGGAGACAAGATATAAAGTGTAGCTTGTAGGTCCCCTGTCCATGCAGCTGTTCACTGTCAGGTCACTAACGCAAGCAATCCAGTTTTAAATGTGTATCCGAGGCTCTTGTAACTGCCCTTTTCATGCTGTGAGATGGGAGAAGTTCAGAACTTTTTGAGTAGCTGGATCTTTGTAGGTAGTAAGAGTTGAGGGTAGATCACTTTTGTAGAAAAAGTGACAAGGCTTTACTGAGGAATAAGTCTGAACTTTATCAGATAGTAGCAACATCTCATGCTTCCTCCATGAGTGTGTCTCACTGTAATGTAAAGGGAGGAAATCGGTTGGGCTATCAAAAAGAATGGTTTCTGCAAACTGGTATCAAAATGCCGAAGGGCACCCAGCTACTTAAAAAAAAAAAAAACAAAACCCAAAACCAACTTCTTGCATAGGGAATGTACCCTACAGTTAAAACTCACTGCTTTGTACATTATTCTCAAGCAATACTACAGTTTGTGCATTTCTATGTCCTTAGCGAAAAGGTAAAACTATCTTAAAAGAAAAAAAAGCATAAACGCATAAAGCAGAAAGATGAGAGTACCTAAATGGAAGGAAAGGGAAGCAGAGAACATGTCTGAATTTGTGTCCTGGTCTGAGTTACTCAACAGAGACACTTTTCATTTACTCCAAAACATCAAGTAGAAAAGAAATATTTTCATTTGCAAGACTGAAGTCCATTACTTATAGGAAATAAGCAAGAGGCTGAGTAGTGTCTTGAAATCTGATACCTTTTGTGATGTGGATTTTGCTAGGCAATTATATACCCCTTGGAGAGGGAGGTGTCCTGGCACTTTTATTTAAACTATTTTCTTTTCTACAAAGTAACATAAAGCACAAGCAAGATTTGAATACCAAATATATATGATCAAAATCTGCATTCTTACTCTATGGAAAGTAGGACCACTATATAAATTGAGAGCAGCTTATTCTAATGAATTTGTGGTCATTTTTATATTTTAAGCAATTTTTGTACTTTTGTACTCAAAGCAATGCCTGTAGAGGGTTACATCAAAAGTTCAAATTATGTTTGAGGAGAATCTGCATTAGTTTACAAACAAATTAGAGCTGCTCCTAATTTTAGCAATCTGTAACCAGAAAGCCTGGATCAAAGCAGTATTGCCCTTTACTCCTCAGGAGTCAGTCACTGGGAATGCTGGCCTCCTCTGAATGTTTCCATTTGACTGATGCTACCCAGATGTGATAACAGTAAACTGTGACAGCAACAGAAACTTAGTCTCCATGAAACAAGGAAGTACTTCCACACTTGCTTGAAAAAAACCTCCAAACGTAGTATCATTAAACCCATAATTAAATGAATTCTAAGTCTGTAATTATTTATTTTCACTATCCTCATGAATTTGAACCTGCAAACCTTTCTTTACATGAATGGACTGTAGTCATAGGAATGGCCTTTTGAAGTAAGAGAAAATACCTTTATTACTAAGGATTTGCAATAAGAAAAGACAATAAAATGAGTGAAAGCACTAGGCTTTAAACACAAGGATCTGTTTTCACTGCTAAGTGTGTAAACACTCTATGGATAGAGGAGGGAAGAGAAGAAGAAAGGGAAAGATTCAGTTTATTGTGGTTTTTTTCTCCAAAGACTGTCATGCAGAAGTGACAAGTTTGGAGAGTCATAAAAATAAATTTTATTATAACAAAATCTATCTTGTTGATTAACACTGCCTTCCTCCAAGGCATGAAACACCCTTGTTTGTATTAAGATACTTCTATCCATCTTTTGAGCTAAGTAAATTTGTATCATCATATTCACGTATGAGTTGATTATATTATTAAACCTGCGATTATATTATTAACCATATGATGAGCTCAAATAATATCAAACTTAAATACCAGTGTCCTACAAGACTGAAGAGTGGCAACAGCCATGCTGTAATATGTCCAGTGGCATCGCTTCCTAATTCTAGGCGTTGTTGTCTTCAGTGCTGTATCTATAACAACCTAGACTTCTGCTAAATAACCTTTTTTAACCCTTGCACGTATCTTTTCCAGTTCTAACAAGATTAATCCCACCAGCAATTTAGTCAACCTCCATATCAACATCAGTGCTATGGCTCAAGTGCAGATCAGAGGGTAAGTATTCGACCATCTCAATTCATAGTGGTAACTTTTTTTAATCAAATCTTCCCACTTGTAATAATCTTTTGACATATTATAATCCAAACACCTTATCCACCAAGAACACCTGAGACTTCCCGGGGAGTCTCACCCCTGCAAACCTTGCAGGACCGAGCTACGGAAGGCTTACCAGGTCATGTAGGGCAGGGCTGCCCACATGGACTCCAGTAAACTGACTGAGTGCCTGTGCAAATGCAGCACACTGTAGAATCCCACATTGTATTAACACCAGTCGGAGCCAACATTTTATTTGGGCATTCAAATTGTGTACGGATGTTTCCAGTACAAAATGCCTGTTCATATATGTAGGTCTGCTTGTGCAACCACTTAGGCACTTAATTCTGAATACCGAAGCAATATCTGCTGCTTCTGTGTCTGAAATGTTGAAATGCATTATGGCAAGGCATATACAAATAGAAAGCAGAGTGAGGCCTTTGGAGAAATGAATAAGGAATGGGCTACTGCAAGAGATTAGCCAGCTGCTATTGTAGAATTCTTACATTTCTGGCTGAAGCAGGTGCCTGTCCACCAAACAAGGGATACCGAAGCTAAATAAACACAGGATATGATCAAAGATGATTATTTCTCTCTCTATTTTCACATACATCTTAGTATCGGAAACTGTAAAATGCAATTAGATGATAAGAATCTCAGACTACCCTGTAAAATCTTGGAATCCTATCCTGGCATCCTAGGGGAAGTCAGCAGGATGTGATTTTAAAGCAAATAATTGCCCAGAATGCTTTTTGTCTGGGATCTCAGATTTCCTACAACTCCTCTTCTCAAACTACAGCTCTGGACCTTAACTGTTCTCAGCTCTGCAAGGGGAAAACAGGAGGTACATGGCCCAGTTTCTATCTCACAGTCAGACCATGAAGCCTGGCTGATGCAAGAGGGGCAGATGTCTTTTATATGATGCACCTCAAGGGGCTGCCTTAGGTTTAAACAAATAAAAATGCATTTATTTCTGCTTTTATGGATTTATAAAAATGAATTTATTGTTATAACTTCTAAGACAATACTTTGACTACCTAGTGCCAGCAGAGAATCTAGTTATTTTGCAAATCACACAGATCATGTTTTCTGCTCTAATCTCATACAAATCATGCAGATTTTTGAAGTATTTTTAATCACGTTTTGTAAATGTCTTCCAGGTTAAGAAGACTAACCCTAAGGCTAGAGTTAGGTGATAAAAAGAGGACTTGGCACTCAAAGACTGTGTGGATATAAGTTAATGCTTACATTTCTGAAATGGAGCAGCTGAAAGACAACATGTTTAACAGGCACAGAAATGGGAGTATTATTTCATTTTCTGTAGTTAGTGGTGATCTAGGGAAATGAGCTAAATAAGAAGAGAGGTGAAAAATACAAATTGAGGGGGAAGGTAACATAGAAATAGAGGTGGAGGAAATAAGAATCAAAGGGGTTGGTTAGTTGGGCTGCAGATGTGTGAGAACACGTTGGGGGTTAGCAACTGCTAGGTGTTGCCAGGGACGGGCACCCAGATTAAGGACTGGCTGGAGTGTCAGTGTGTCAGTGAAATGAGTATGGATACATACATGAGACTTCTCAGTAAGGGCTGCTTCAAGTGCTGTGGATTCTGTTTGTTCAGTGATGTTGCTCATCACTTTCACAGAAAAATCTTAGGAAGTTTTTGTATTCTTTGCAAACCTTTTGAAAACATTTTGCCTACATCATATTCCTTCTGTGCCATAGTGTGTTCTTTTTAATGAAAAGTTCTGTAACAGGTAAATAGATAGGCACAAAAAAAAATGATCAGAACATCCTCAGTTCTTAAAAAGAGCATGTCCACAAGTGGAAAAAGTGGCTTGAATTGCTGCCTGCAGTGCTAAGAAACACGTCGTTAAATACAGAGAAATTACTTAACTGAATGACTTCCAGTTACTGTCCTCTTAAGTCTTTTAGTTTTCTTGTTTAGTATCGCATGCATGTACAAAGGAAAATTCCCAAATGCTTTGTTGACAGATTTTGCTAATTAGCAAACAGCTTTGCTCACAATCTCCTAGATAAAAATGAAGGAGAGATTGTGTCCACATTTGAACTGGATAATATCTTGCATTTGTTTCCCTACTGCTCTGCACAGAGTTGCATGAAGTGGGACTGGAATCACTGTACATTTTACTGAGGAAAAGAAAGTAGTTATCAAATTGTGCATATGCATACGTGCATATAGATTTCCACAGTGGATGTGCGCAAATACTGCCTCTATTGACAAAGGAAGAAGTCTTCTTCAATATTCTATTCAAAAGAAACCTAAGATAAATCCTGAGACAGATGGTTCATTCAATGAGCAGTTGCTCTGGTAACTGAGGTTTGATTATTCTGCTTACTTTTTGTATCTATAAAAATGTAAGAGTTTTATAGTTCATGATTTCACACTACTGAAAGAGCACTAGAGAATTGAGGGATTTAGGAAGGATGTAATTTGGACTTGGAGGATTTGCAGCTGGTAGAATGCTTGTTGTTGTGTATCACTCATAAGCATTTTCTGTAGAACACACCTCCTTTATCTTGTTTTTCAGTATTCTCATTTGACTGATGATTGCACCTAAAGTCTAGGAAAAATCCTCATCTAATAAATCATTCAAATGTTAAAAATATTCTCAGTTAAATTAAAAATAAAATAGTCAAAAGAGAGGATTCCTGTTTAATTTGACCTGATTTTGCTACTTTCATGTCAATAGCGGAAGTCCTCAAAATAACTGTAAAATTTGTTAAAATACATGTTCTTACAGACTTCATAGTAATTTTAATTGAATGTCTATACTTACACTTCGCGCTTTGTAATTCTGTGGATAAAAAAAACACTGCACAGGGAGTGTAATAGAAAACCTCTTGCCTGCTTTTCATCCATGTACATTTTCTGGTTTGCAAATTTTTGCACTAATTTATGGGTCTCTGTGTCGGCTTTCGTAACAACACAGGAAAGTTCCTATTCTCCAACAACAGTAATTAAAATTCTTATTGGAAACAAAGCCGCTCATGAGATATAACAAGTTAGGTTAAGTACCTCATCTGAAATGACTTTTTAATGACTATGTTTCATTTCCTTCATTATTTGGTTTGGCTTGTAAATTTGTCCTCTGGCATACTTGTACGTACAAACTGCTGGCCTTTTGAAGTCTAGGGAAGTATTTGTTGTTAGCAGGATACTCCAGGATACCCTAAATGTCATGAAGAGTTGTACTTTAGCTGGATGGTATTTTGTTCTCTGGGATCCCTTGCTGCTTTGACAAGCTGTATTCTGAAGAAAAGTTACTATCAGATGTTTCATTCATTGTACATGACATAGTAGCTGTAGCAAGAATAGTTTGCTTCTTACTAAAGTATTTTAAAATATCCGCATTTGCAACAAAACCACCCAACTTTCTGTTGTCTTCTTCAAGGGGCTATCTGCAGCAGTGCTTTCTCTGTTTAGACTCAAGGGAAGGTGAAGTAACGTTGGTGGATAGAAGTCCTTAATTTTGGCCAAATGTAATATTCTGAAAAAAACTCATTAGCAATTCTTTTTTTAACAACTTTCTGTCAGCAAAATTCCAGCTTTGGCAGAAGCAGCAATGAAATTTTAAGGCTTTTGATTAAGGTAAAGATTCTGGAAACTGGCAGAACTGAGTGAGAGCTGGCCCTTGTAAAGAAAGGGTAATACTTGCCATTTTAGCAACAAGAGCTATCAGTACTAGCAGATGACAGATGTCTGTGCCAGAACTCACCTATCATGCTAAAAGAAATTCTTGGGATCTGATGTCCCAACTTCTCAACAACTGAATAAGGTTCAAGTTGGCATCTGAATGGGACCCTTCCAAGAAACTTGTAATTTTTATGGGAAATAAAATGTTTGAAATAGAAACCTTAACGGAAGTCTGCTTGGTCCTTTCATGAGGTCAGACACGGAAGGAAAGGAAAAATAAAATAGCAGACAGAAAGGAAGATGTCAAATATTAAGTCACTGTTTTATTAATTTATGTTTGATTTACATGTTGCAAATTGCAACAGTGTTTCAGGGAATGGCTTAGCTACCACTTTATTTGCAAACCAAATGAGAAGCCTGGAGCACTGTTTCAGGTTCTAGGCCTGAATTCAGTTTCTTGATACACCAGTTTCCGTTGTGACTTTATGGAAGTCACAGTACCTCAGTTTCCCAACTGTAAAATGATATAGATTGCTTTGCAAGGTTTTTTTAAAGGAATAATAAGAGAAGTTACAAGGAATTTACAGTCAGAGCAGTTAAATAAATATAGAAACGTAGAATGCTTTGGGTTGGAAGGAACCTTTAAAGGTCATGTAGTCCAGTCCTCCCTGCAGTGAGCAGGGATGTCTTCAACTAAATCAGGTTGCTCAGAGCCCTGTCCAACCTGACCTGGAATGTTTCCAGGGATGGAGCATCTACCACCTCTCTGGGCAACCTGTGCCAGTGTTTCACCACACTCATTGCAAAAAATGTCTTCCTTATACTTAGTCTAAATCTACCTTCTGTTAGATTAAAATCGTCACCCCTTGCCCTGTCACAACAGGCCTTGCTAAAAAGACTGTCCCCATCCTTCTTATAAGCCCCCTTTAAGTACTGAAATGTTGCAGTAAGGTGTCCCTGGAGCCTTCTGTTCTCCAGGCTGAACAACTCCAACTCTCTCAGCCTGTCCTCATAGCAGAGGTGCTCCAGCCCTCTGATCAGTTTTGTGGCCCTCCTCT
This sequence comes from Bucorvus abyssinicus, assembly GCA_009769605.1. Classification (NCBI taxonomy): domain Eukaryota; kingdom Metazoa; phylum Chordata; class Aves; order Bucerotiformes; family Bucorvidae; genus Bucorvus; species Bucorvus abyssinicus. The sequence goes on from CM020028.1 coordinate 22,676,955, forward strand.
GGGCCCACTCCAACAGGTCTTTCCTGTGCTGAGGACTCCAGAGCTGGCCACAGTTCTCCAGGTGAGGTCTCACGTATTGCAGGGTAGTAGGATGCATAGCATTAAACATCTACAAGCTTTAAGTGGAAGTGAGAAAACACATTTATTTACATATCGTTACTGTAGTGGATATTGTATTCAGATGCCTCATCATTGAGAAAGATGTAAATGCCAACAGACTGCATTCCTTTCTCTAAACAGAGAAAGAGTCACTCCCTTATCTGGAAAGGACCATCCATCAGAGGAAGTATGAAACTAAATGCACACTCTCAGTAGTCTGTAAGGACTGGGTGGTACTTTATGGAAGTATGACATTGTTCACCTCACCTAATTCTAATGAATGTGCCCAAATAAAATACCCTTAAGGGCTTAGGTTTCTATAGTGGTCTTAATTTTCTTCCTAAAAATAACGCAGCCAGTCACTGGTAATAGTCATTGTTTTAACCTGTTTTATATATTACAGAGTTTCTCACCCCCCAACAATTATTTTGCCACTTCACAACTGGGAACCCAAAGATGAACCTACAGAAGAAGAGGACCTTGGTCCTTTAGTAGAACACATCTATGAGGTAAAAATTATATGTATTGCCACAGGACCTCATGCTGCTCCCATTGAAATCATGACGAATTTGCTTTATTTTCTTTATCTGCAACTAGAAAAAGGCATGAGGTAAATATTCTGACTTTAGCACATGACCCAAATTTAATCTGGGCATTCACAACCCCACTATCCATTCATGTCAGTGGAGGAGATATTAGTTTATGCCAGGAGTCTGTCTTTCACATTTAAGTGATCTATAAATGTTTTGGGTGTTTGACAAGAATTAAAAACAGTGCTTAAAAGCTCATTCCAGACAACGACAAATATTTTCAGTTATTTGACTGGTTTCTCATTAAAAGCTGTGAGTGTTGTACACAGGAAAAAATATGTTTCCTTTAACATTTAACTAACTGAAAAACAGCCTGTAGACATACATATTACTTGTTACCTCATTGCTCAGAAAATGTTCTATTGAAAATAACTCTTAATGTTTTAAATATAAATATTTCTGCCTTGTATTGTTGTTGAGTTTTTTCCTATGGATGTTTCATCAATTAAAAGAGTTCAGGTTAGAAAAAAGTACATTGAGTGAACTACAGGGAATACAGGCCATCTTTGGAATCTGATGGATGACCTTTATTCTAGGGGGTAAGACAGAATGCTTCAAATACGATTATAACTCACAAACTAGCACTCAAGAAAATTTAAGCAACTGAGCTTAATCAGCAGTAAAATTACAATTTACAGTGGCTAATACTAAACTGTAATGAATCAGACTCTAAAATACAAAATATTTGTGAATTCCTGATCCTAACACATTTTTCTATACTGAAAAATCTTTAACATATCTTCCTGTCTCAAGCATTTGAGCTGTTTGTGGAACTATATATGTGACTTCAAATGTAGTAAAAAACAGTTAACAGTGATTAAAAACATTGTTTTTATGCTTTACTGATATCAGCAAAGCATAAAAATGTCCAAATACCCACACAAATACCCTCTACTAGAGAGGATGTAGGTTTAAGTGGGTTTTATTTGGTTCTAAATAAAGCTCATCAGTCACAAAAATTCTACACATTTAAAAAAAGAAGGTTCTCATGTCCAGAAACTTCTGAGTAAAGCTCCGTGGTGTTCTGCTTCTTTAGCTCTCATGTCCAGTGTTAATGCATATCCAGATTTCCTGTGGTCATTGCATATATTCAAATTGTAAACTGATATAAGAAAGGCTAGTTTAATAGTCCAGATTTTTTTATTTCTATTATTTCTATCTTTACTCATTTTCCCAGAAAAGAATAGAGTCCTGGGATGTTACTTTAGGAAAAGCAGTTCCTTCTTTTCTTTTGGGTTTGAACTGAGAAGCGTTGAAAATAGAGTTCTTAACCACAAAAACTAGTTTAAGTTCTGCTATACCTTCTATTCCTGCATGCTGAAATGTGATTCTTTGTGTCCTGAAGTTTCAGATACTGTTTTCAAGTATGTTCTGTTAAGGTTCATTGTATATATTTGCACAGTATATTTTGCTAGTGTGTTTTGGTTTGGGTTTTTTAAATGTTTTTAGGCAGTTTCAGCTCTTTAATATGTAGGAAAAAATGGGAAAGGTGATGGATTTCTTGAATACAGACTGACAAAAAAGGTTGTTCTCCCAGATTTGCCACTGGCTTTGTGACTAACATGGAGAGACCCTTTTCCCCTACCTGCCACAGATTCTCCATCAATAAATTATATTAATAATCTATACATCTTTCCCAAAGTACTTTCAGGAAGTGGACACTGAGAATTTGAAAATGTCTTAAATGGTGGTTGCTGTGGTTTTTGTTGTTATTTACTGCCTTGGAAAGTACTGACGCTATTTGTTTGACAGCTGCACAATATAGGACCAAGCGCTATCAACAATACAGTTCTCCACGTCGGCTGGCCTGTGTCCAGCCGAGAAGAATTTCTTCTTTATATTCTTCATATACAGACACATGGACCACTGCACTGTCAAACGAGCTCTCCTGTTAATACAATGCAAATAAAGGTAAGTTGGCCCCTTTTATTTCCATCTCTGGCTGCTATTTACTTGATTTTTTCTGTCTGTACTTCGCAATGGAATGGAGCTTTTGGGTAATTTTTCACAATGACCCCAAGATCTTTTTCCTGGGTAAGAAGCAAGATATAGATAGTCTATAATGTTTCTAGCGTGGCGGTTGTGTTGCATGGTATGCATGTGGTTTCTGTACTCTCCTTACCAGTATTGCAGCATTAGGTACAAGGTAATTTTTAAATGGAATGTACAGGGATTTTCTTGAGGGTCATATTTAATATGGCTGCGACTAGATGACATAAAATTTTCCAGTTCTCATGGGACCCTGAAAATTCTTGTGTCCTAAGGAGTACATTGATTCAGAAAGTCATCTGTACAGCAGTGCTTAGCAGGTGAACTCCCAAAGGTGATGTTATGTCAAGGGATGCATGTAGCTCTTTAGCTGAGTCTGATACAACCTAGCACTGGTTTGTTTATCAAAAGATCTTACATCTGAACCTGTTAGCGGTGGGGAAAATCCTTTATAGCACAATAATGCAATATCATTAAATTGAAAGACATGAACTTCTTAGACAGTTGTAGCATTAAGTATTTTTGAAGGATGTAACATAATTTTAGGGTTTTTATTTCAATACAAATAATTTACAGCTAATGTAAGTTATATGGTGATTTATGGTTTTAGGATCATAGGCTAATTCAGGTTGGAAGAGTTCTCAGGAGTACTCTGATTCAGCATCCTGCTAAAGTAGGGTCAGCTGAGATATCGGACTAGATTCTTCAGGGCTTTATCCAGTCTGGTCTTTAGAACATCCAAAGACAGAGACTGCAAAACCTCTCAGGACAAATTCTGCTGCTTCTTCGTTGTCCTCACCAGGAATAGATTTTGCCCTACATCCTGTCTGAACCTCTGTTGTTAAAACTTATGCCCATTACCTGTCATTATCTCACCAGGCACCTCTGTGAAAAGCCTGGCTCCATTTTTGAGATAACCTTCTCCCTCCAAAGCTTCGATCCTCCCAAAGCTTTCTTACCTCTGGTCTGAACAAGCACTGGTCCCTCCACCTCTCCCTTCAGGACAAGTGCTCCAGCCCTTGGGGGGCCCTCCACTGAACTCATTCCAGTATATTGATCTCTGTCTTCTGCTGAGGCACCAAAAATGGATGGTGTATCTACATGTGGTCTAATGAGCGCTGATCAGAGAGGAATAATCACTTTCTCAATGCTCCTGTTTATACAGCCCAGGGTGTCGTTGGGCCTCGCTGCTGACGGAGCAGACTGCTGGCTCAAGTGCAGCTTAAGCCACGTCTTTTTCTGCAGAGCTGCTTCTAAGCCAGTCAGTTCTCAGCATGATTTGTTGCCACGGGCTATTTCCTTCCATCAAGTACATGATAAGATACATATTTTTAATATCATATGCTGTATTTTGTATTATAGTTACATTCAACATCATATGCGAGAGTATAATCTGTAAAATGGGAGTCCTTTTAAAAGCCTATATATTTTTTACCTGTCTTAAAGTGTTAATGACTTCAATTTTTCAAAGATCATACTTTGAATATCCTACAAAGTGAAACTATGAACTGGAATTCTCCATGGAATATACTCCAGAAAGGGAAGTTTTCATGTATTGCCACTTGATAAAAGGATTCATATAGTCTACATTTATTTTATTATTTAATATATATTATCCTACAAAAGTTACAGTGTTGTCAGGAACATGACAGGTTTTTGTTTTTTCTATTTGGAAATTATTCTGTAATTATTTTAATCATACTAGCAAAAAGAAAAAACTCCCCTGCCAATTTTTTCATACCCAAATGTTTGCCATCCAAATTGCTTCGCCTTCCATGGACATGATTCTTCCTTTATAGTAGAGCTGGAGATCTCAGTTTGGAGGAAACAATAACAAGGTAGCAGCCTCCTCAGTAAAGTGTTGATATGCCAGTTTCTAAAAGGCTGTTATAAGATGAGTGTTTGTGATGGTAGATCCCCCCAAAAGAGCTTGGTTTGGCCCAAAGTCAGAAGATTTAGCAAAACACAGCTCTCTGTGTATTATCCCATCAAAACCAAGGTATCCAATTTATTAAGCATAACTGATTCCAGACTGTTCTTGGAGTATACAATTCTTCTTGAGTTGAACAAGTAGGCTGTTAAACATCTTGTGAGAACTGTGTTCCAAATGCTAAAAGTGCTATGTTTTTTGCATACCAGGAGGGGTTTGAGTTCGGTACAGTGGGTGAAAGTAGAGACATCTTTCTAGTGAAAGGGATTCTTCACAACCACAGGAGCTAAAGTTTCTAGCTTAAAGAGACAGAACTACACTATATATTTACAAGAATATAAAAACCCTGATGTATGCCAAATACGTTATGGCTAGATTTTTGTGTTTCATCCAGGAAGCCAAAAAGGGGTTAGGATTCCACTCTTTTATTTAGTTTCCCTGGAGGAAGAAAAAGGAAATGAGACCTGAAGATAGAAAACGTTTCTGAGAATTTTTTCTATTAATCTTTTCCACCCCATTTCCACCTATTTTTCAAAAGTTGTGAGGAGCAAGAGGCTGAGGGGCTGCGTTTGTATTTGCAAGCCTAGCATCTCAAAACCACTGATCAGGTCAGGCTGCAAGTACATGAAAAGGAGTTAGCAGCCCCCTTCCCTAGACACTGTGTTCTAAGTTTCAATTAAGAACTTGAGATAGGAGCATTACTGTCAGGAGGGGAGAGCTCCTGGGTAGACTAGTGCTACAGCAAGTTTTTTCAGTTTGCTCTTCCTTCTCCTTGATAGTAATTGCATCTGTTACATAAACAGGATTAAATTCTTGTGAGGCTTGTGAGAAATCTTCCTGTAATAATGAAATAATGGTCCATCTGTCTTAGCAGAATATGTCTTTAGATGCACAATCATTATTGCAGGAATTTAAACATCCTTTCCTGAACAGCATGAATACACAAATGAGGTTTCAAATATGTAATGCTTATCTATTGCTTCAGATGGGAAGAGGATAGAGAGACAGATTCCTTCAGGTTTTGTATGAATAGCCAGGTGCCTGGCTCAAATCTCCAAACAGGGCTAAGGACTTTATGTGCTTGGCTTCTCTTGAATTTCAGAACCTAGGTCTCTTAGGGTGCTTGGGCATTTCCCCTTTGAAATGACTTAGATTGTTCAGTTTCAAAGCAGTATATTCCTCCCCATTGCTGAATTTCTTGTCTTGTAGAAAGGTTTCCTTTGTGCTTTGTTGTTTCTTCCATCAAGACAAATCAAACCTGCGCGCACATAGGAAGACTTTTAACTGAGGGACGATTCTTTTTCTGTAGCTTATCTTTGTCTGAAGGCAGTGAGGGACATGAAAGGATAATAAAATTATGAATCTTGCAAAAGGTATAAAGAGCAGCAAAAGGACTGACCAAAGGTATGGAATAGATTCCCTTGCAGATGAACTCAGCACATTAGGATACTTCAGTCTAGAAAGGAGGTGTCTACGCACAAATATGACCCTCAAGATCAGAAGTGGCAGGAAGAGCGTGGGTGGGGATTGACTGCTCCCTGCCTTTTCCTGCACAGGAATGCAGTGTGCTCACTGCACAGGAATTGGAAAATCAAATGAAGCCTGTAGAGCCAGATTCGAAACAAGCAAAAGGAAGTGGTGGTTCATGGTGACGGGTATTAAATGTCTGGAACTTGTTGCCAAAGGAAGTCATCAGGGTTAAAAGTTTGCATGGTTTTAAGAGGAAACTGGACAAATTCACAAAAGAGAATTTCAGTGAAGATCAATAAATTGCAAAAACTTCATGCAGATCAGGAAGTCCTTGAGCTGAAAACATTGGGAAGCTGAAAGTTATTACGGGAGGGCATTGTGTATGCATGCCCTGTTCATACTCTTCCTTCCACGACTTTTTAAAGGCAGTGTTGACGAGAAGAGGGCTCAGCTAGATGGACTTTTGGCCTGAGTCGTTATTACGGACTACTTGGGGTTTTTTGTCCCCCAGGCTGATGGCAAGATGTAGTTTTATAGAGCCTGTGCCTTTAAATACCAGAGGTATAGGCAGTGGTTTCCAAATATGGTAGATGATACAGAGGGACACCCATGGCACATTCTAAATAGATGAGCACTGTAGTTCCATGAGTTGTGATCTTACATTGAGGGCTTCTTCAAAGCCATGTCATTATATTGTGGCTTTTCTAATTTGTCATCATTAAAGAAGCCTATATAGTCTGGTGAAGAATGCTGGAAAGAGAATTCCCACATGTTATCACATTGAGCAGGAGAGGTTTGCAGGCTGTTTAACTGTTCCCTTATTGCAAAAAGACAATGTTAACCTAATTAAGCAACAGAAAAAAAAACCCTCTTATTTTTGCTTAAGGGGTTTTCATCAGTTAATAAATTAGAGTATTACTCATGCTGTAGTTGCTTTTGACTGAAGATCTCAGATGATGTGGAAACAATTCCTTCTTTAGCCTCATAATTTTAATAAGGTGAATGGTACAAATTTTCAAATCTAGTACTACACAGCATTAGTGTGTGAAAGGTTTCATGTGTTTACAGCTATGCTCTTCCCTCTAGTGCTACAGCATTTCTTAGAATCACATCTTGTATAGGAATGTGTTTAAAATACTTTACCTCTGTGTTCAGAGGTTAAAGGAACTGATAAAATGGCTCTGATGTAGCTGTTTATAATCTGAGGCCCTTAAAGAATAGTCTTGTCTATGTTTAGGTGAGTTCCTGTTGAGATTTTATTGCAAACTTATATATATTCACATATATTTTATTGTGATTTTACATGATTAGATTGTCATGAATTAGAATTTATCTTTCCCTTTGTAGCCCTTAGGTCCCCGACTGTTCTCTGAGACTTCTTGAAAGAAGCTGTAAATGCTTTGTGTAGAAATTAAAGACAAACTGCCAACAATAAAATAAGTTTTAATTGGAGAATAAAAATATATGAAGATAAAGCTGAAGCAGATGCATTTTAATAAGAGATTAAAAATTAACAAACTGCTAAATTATACAAATTTGAATTGTTACCAAAAGAAATATGTAAAAAATAATGATCAAAAGTTGTATTGATAGAATTTGGATTTAGGGGTTTTTTTTTCCTTTTACTTTCTAAAGCTGGTAAAATTGTTATATTTCAGTAGGCAGATTCTGATCAGAAGTCAAGACTGGATTTCTGTGCAGCAACTTTGAATTTATCCTGTTAGAGAGATCAGAATCTGGCCCAAAGATTCTAACAAAATTAAGTACAGCAATGAAATTGACACCAGTAAAAAGTGGGAAAAAAAATCTTATCTATCGTAATTCCTGTAACTGGGCAATACCTTGCTGTGCTATTAGTCATCATGCTTCTAGCTGAAGACAGTATATTCTCATGGCTGTGCTGTTAAATTGAAAAAACAGAGTTATGCAAAAATTCTAGACCTCTGAGAACGGAAGAAGGCTGTTAGGATCATTGTATGAGTATGTCATTACCATTCACATTTTTTCTCTTTGCAGTTTGCTATTCCACAAGACACTCCTGAACTTGCTGCTTTTTTATATAATTCCACAATTTCTCATTACATCAGGAGGAGGGATGTCACAGTAGCAGAACCTCACAGAAAAAACTCTGCAAAAATATTGGTGAGCTATCTAAAAACTATAATCTGTGACTATGCATGCAGTGCGTCAAGGCATCTGTTGATTCGACTGTAATTTGTTTACCAAGTGATTTTTAACCTCTCAGTTTAAAATATTATTTATTAAAAATCCCCATGCCACAGGTTAGCAATTTTGTTTGACAGATTTTTACATTAAAGATCATGCATGTTAAATTTCTGGCTGCCTTACCCCTGGCTGTTAGCAGACAAACGTCTGTGGTCATGCCATGACACACTTTAACACAGGGAATTTCAGCACAGATTTAGAGAATGGGCCCACAAATTATATTTCAGATTCCGACTTCTGTAAGGTAGGTCTTTTCTTGTTAACTTGACTCCTATCCTTATGGCTTTTGTAGAGAGTAGCTCACACTTTAACATTTTCAAGTAAAGCAAGTGTTCTGACATACAAATAATCCAGAGAATATTTGTTACCCCGGTAAACTTATAAACACATGAAAAGGTAAGACTCTTTTCCTTTACAGTACCCCAAGCAAGGCAAATGGGACAGGTCACTACATTTTTAACATTCCACTCAATGCTGGAGCAAGAGCAAAGATCTGTCTCCCATGAAGACAGTCCCGTTAGTCAGTCTGATACCTGAAGTATTTGGACTTGGCCTTATTTTTGGAAGGTTGGGGTTTTTTCCATTCCTGCATTCAATGTCCCATCTTTAGCATACTTAAGCATTGTAGGTATCAGTTTGTCTTGCCTAGAGGCTGTGTTCAGACTTGGTGACCTTCATGTCAGTCGTGGGATTCATGCAGTCAGTGCTTTCCATGAACTTCCGGCAAAGTTTCTTTCATGCTGTCCAGTGTCTCATTAAGCTGTTTACTGCAAGCTCATGTTTGAATTCCTTGACATCAGCAGAATTTGGTAGGAAGAAAAGAAAGTCACAGACCTAAGTATTTTGGAGTAATAGAATAATTATGCTGCTTCTGGAAGTTCATTTGGCAATTTTTGTAACAGGAAGAAGATAGAATCTGAAAGTAATGAATACCATGGTGTTATTAAGAACAAAATCACAGATGAACCCATTTTAAACAACAATCCCTGTTGATTTCTGTGTAATTCTTTCATCAGCCTAATATCCTGGGAAGAATCTGATTCCACTGGGGCTGATGGAAAAATGCCTGGGTTTTCAAAGACATACCAGTCAGTACCACAGAACACTTAATCTATTCTTCAGTAATACCTTAATTATCAGTTATCTTTCTCAGTGATTAGTTTCATATGCTGCCAACATAGAAATTAATGCAGCAGCTGAAAGTGGTTAACAAAGTTCTTAAGTATGTACTGTGTCTGCATCTTAAAATACGAAACAGAAATTTTTCAGCTGCTTGATTGTCGCCGGTTGGCTGAGGCAAGCCAATCACGGGGACGTGCCCTTTCCTATCCCTGAACCCGTCTCCTCCGGGAGAGAAAGGGTTAAAAAGCAGAGATACGAAAAGGAAAAGAAAGATTTTGTGAGACCTCTGAACGTTTGGAAAACTGAAACAAAGTTTAATAACACCAGAACAAAATATATAATATGCAGGGAAAAACCAATGCAAAATCTGAGGGTTTATACGGGATGGAAAAGCGAGGGTTAAATGCGAGTAAGAGAGAGAGGGGAACGGTGCCGCGCAGAGTCTGAAATGGCGCCGGCCACGTGTGTGCCCTCGTGGAGTAAACAAAGGAAACCGCGGCTGTTACGAACGCGGGGCTCCAACATGCAAACCCCGAGCTATGCTGTTCCTACCAGTCTGGTCGTGCGAATTAAAGGAAGCAAAGCAGCAAGAAGCGGCAGCGCTGGTGGCAGAGAGACACAGCCCCGAGGCGCGGGTCCCAGCGGCCAGAGCAGTCTGTCCCAAGCGGCGCGACGGGGGCTTCCCTGGCACACAGCTTCGCTCCACTCCGGCAGCGCAGGGGAGCCGTAGCCGCAAGCAGGCAGGCGGGCAGGGTCCAAGCCGAGGAGAGACAGCCTGTAAGGTCCCCGGAGCCAAGCCGCGAGTCTGGAGAAGCCTCTTCCCGGAGCGAAGCTGAAGGTCCGCGGCGCCCCTCGCAGCGCAAAGCCGGAAGTGTCCCGGAGAGCGAAAGGAGCCGAAAACCCCCAAAAAGCCTAAAGCCCCAAAGAGCCACGAAAGAGCCTGTGGTACCCGGCTCTTAAAGGCACAGTACGCTCGCGAGAAACTTTCTCAACCAATGAGATGTGTAATCATAGCATGGAAGGGAATAGTCCAATTGGTCAGTTTAAAACAAAAGCTTTCAAGCAGTTTTTTTCATCAAACTGCCACACTGATGAAGACAGTATTTAGCTGAGTACTTAGTAACATAAAATCAGCACTGTGATGAGCAGTGTAATATGGTTTTGATAAGCACAAATTAGGATAGGATTGGATACAGTGCCTATGACTGGATATGTACCAGGACTTTTCCAGACTGGGCATAGAAATGCAGTATGTCATTTGCTCCATTAGAAAGGTGTCCCAATTCTATGTGCCTTCAGCTGTGCATTCTACAGACACAGAAAAAATGTGGGGTTTTTGACACAAAGAAAGCATACATTTTCACAGACAGGAAAAATGTTCTGAGAACCTCTTATCTTTTTATACAGTTTATTAAACATTTGGTTTCTTTTCCATTAGTTCTAATTTTACAGTGTTCTGAAAATCACTACAGGCTAAATACATTACTAAGAAAAATAGAAATATGTGTGCAGTCATAAAATGTCAGCCAAAAGTAGACTTTTTTGCATACTAATGATTTATTTTGTTAATATGTTTTTATGGCCACTGGGATTAATGAAAACAGCTCTCCTTCCTGCAAGATAAATAAATCTGGTTGGAGGATGTTTAAATATGAAAAGCCAAATAAACAGATACTTTGAAATATTAATTTCAAAAAAACTGTTTAGAGTTGCAAGTTCCAGGGTTTACAGTTTCATTTTCAGGCAGATTTAGAAAACAAGTTATTAAGAATACAGCTTCTTCTTAACTTGCGATAAGACAGAGATTTGTGGAAAAAGCTGTCTGTAAAGAGACAGGATTCCTTAAGGGTGTTTTCAGATGTTAACATATATCATCATCTCATTATCAGAAGTGTGGGCTTTGACAGCGCAGCCATTCTCACTGTCCTGAGGGAATATGCTTGTGAAAACTTAGCTTTGCTTTCGAGGTCCCAAGACCTTCTGTCATGAGTGTCAAAAAACCATCTGTGAGGGAAGGATTCTGTGCTTTGTTATAAAAATATTAATCAATTAAAACTTCAGCCTTCCTCCTGAATCAAACCAAAACTTTTCAGGAAAGCCCATTTGTATGTATCACAGAATCACAGAATCATTTGGTTGGAAAAGACCTTTAAGATCAAGTCCAGTCGCTCACCCTGCACTATCAGGGACTGTAAACCATGTCCCTCAGCACCACATCTACATGTCTTTTAAACACTTCCAGGGATGGGGACTCTACCACCTCCTTAGGCAGCCTTTACCAATGCTGGATAATACTCTGTAAAGAAATATTTCCTAATATCCAACCTAAATCTCCCCTCATACAACTTGAGGCCGTTTCCTCTCATCCTGTCACTTGCTGCGTGGGAGAAGAGACTGACCCCAACCTTGCTACAGCCTCCTTTCAGGGAGCTGTAGAGAGTCTCTCCTCAACCTCCTTTTCTCCAGACTAAACAACCCCAGTTCCCTCAGCCGATTCTCATAGGACTTGCTCTCCAGACCCTTCACCAGCCTTGTTGCCCTTCTCTGGACACACTCCAGCACCTCAACGTCCTTCTTGGAGTGAGGGGACCAAAACTGGACGCAGTATTCAAGGTGTGGCCTCACCAGTGCCAAGTACAGGGGGATGATCACTCCCCTACTCCTGCTGGCCATACTATTGCTGATACAAGCCAGGATGCTGTTGGCCTTCTTGGCCACCTGGGCTTGCTGCTGCCTCATATTCAGTCAGCTGTTGACCAGCACCCCCAGGTCCTTTTCGGATAGGCAGCTTTCCAGCCACTCTTCTCCAAGCCTGTAGTGTTGCAGGGGGTTGTTGTGACCCAAGTGCAGGACCTGGCACTTGACCATGTTGAACCTCATACCATTGGCCTCGTCCCATCGATCCAGCCCATCCAGATCCCTCTATAGAGCCTTCTGACCTTCAGGCAGATTGACACACCCACCCAACTTGGTGTTATCTGCAAACTTACTGAGGGTGCACTCGATCCCCTCATCCAGATCATTGATAAAGATGTTAAAGAGAACAGGCCCCGATACTGAACCCTGGGGGACACCACTGGTGATCGTCCGCCAACTGAATTTAACTCCATTCTCCACCACTCTTTAGGCCCACCCATATAGCCAGTTTTTTATCTGGTGAAAATATAAACCTATATATATATTATATACCTATATATATATACACACACACATACATATACAGTGTATATAAACCTATACATTTTTTTACACACACTTTTAATTATTTTTGTATGAGATCTTTCTTCCTTTTTACCCCCCAGACAACTGCATAATTTCTGTGGTTACCCCATGAGACTCTGCTTATTCCCTTCAGTGGCTTCCAGTCACCTTTTAACTTTCTTTGTGACATTCTTCTGGCAGACTCCAACAGAATATATAGTTTTGAGTTGCATTTCTTGGCTTTTGTCTCCATCCCTATGTATGAGCCAGAATCACTGCTCATCAGGAACGTTTCATGGACAACAAGTTTCAAGCAGAGCAACTAATTAATATCAGCAAATGTTCTGGCTGCTGTAATGTAAACACAAGTAAGAAAACCAGGAGAGTTAGAAGAGGGGAAAGATTTAGGAACATAAATAAAGACTTCAGGCATAGAGAACAGAAAAAAAAAGTGTTGAAATCACAAATGATGGATAGATGAAGACAAAGCACATGCTTCAAAAGATTGATAAGTACCTGGACATTTAAAGAGTTCTTCAGAGTAGATATTGTTGAAAATTATTACTTTTATTTTCAGGTAGGTGGTTGTAATCATTGGTGGCGCAAAACAAATCTCCCCCTTGGTTTATAGTTCTCACAATGTCTCATGGAGTATCTCATGTGTATTAGATGAAATTACTGATTTCAGACTACTTAACTCTTGAAGGGAAAGTTGATTTGTTTTGCTAATTTATAGAATTTGAAAATTATTATATACATTTTTAAAGCATAGGTGTGACTTCCCTTTATTTTGTACACAGAACTGTACAAATGTGAAGTGTATCCTAATTTCCTGCACTGTGGGACAACTGGAAAGAGGGAAGAGTGCAGCGCTAAAAATCAGGTCCCGGCTGTGGGCCCAAACATTCCTGGAGGTAATGCACACAAAAATCCCTTCTATACACAAAGACCCCTACATCTTTTATTTGACCAGGTATTTAGGAATACAAATGACAAAATCAAATGCAAATCCTTTTTGTTATCACTTTCTCTGAAGATAACATCTCACTAGTTACTGTTCAGGTCACATGCATGCTGCTTACTTTTCTTCTTCTCACTATCACTCTCTCTCAAATTCATGTCCTAAATCCTACCTGAAAAGACCAAGATTATTTTTAAACACTTTTCCTGGTTTTGTTTCTGCTTTCCTGGACTGGCCCAAATCAATAATCTCTTACATCTCCATGATGTGCTCTCTATTCATCATGTCTTTCCCAATGAAAGGTTTTTCTTGGAGCCAAACAGTATATGATGTACACTGTCCAGTTTAAAAAGTCATTGTTATTTATTCTCTGTTAATCTAGGGAAGAGTAACATGTATCAAGCTCACATGACATACAACACTCATGTAGGGACGATCTGTGTCTTACTACTAAAAAGAAGGGGCAGTGCAGACCATGAGAAAAATGAACTTCTCTTTGCAAATTCTTGCGCTTCCAATTTCATCTGCTCTAAGAATTGTATAGACTTTGCAGAGGGATTGTACTGTGAGCTGTTAGCTCACGGCTGGCGATGTGTCTGTAGTACTATGTGTGGTTTATCATATCTTTAACACTGGGCAGTACATTGAGAAATTTATAATTCAGTTTGCTGTTACTAAGAAATAATTACAGATCCTATCTTGATCACACTGATTGGTTATCACCTTCCTTCTTCAAGGAATTTAGAATTCCCCAGTCTTTCTACCTGAATGCAAGAACCTTCCTGTGTTCCCCATAGCTGTAGGAGAAGAATGATTTATCCCCACAGTAGCTCTTACCCTAGCAAGAGAAGAATTGAGGATCTTCAGCTTCCAACAGGAGCTCTAAATTAAGCTCCTCACACCTTTTAAGTTAATTTTTCCCTTTCCTCAAATGTGAAAATAGATATAAGAAATTCTTCCTCACTTAACTTCTTTCCTGGACAAACAAAAGAGCAGATAGATAGGATTGTACTTACAGAAAGTTGAATGCCAGCTCAGTCATGGCTCCAGATCCGCAATGGGTGCATCCTTTGGGGGTCACAGGTCTCTCTTAGTGTATGGGACTATGGCAGTGGTAACTGAAAGGATGACTTGAAAAGTTTTTCTACCTATCTGTCAGGACTTACGGTCACACTCACTGTTTCTTCTGCAACAGCTATTAGCACCATTATGACTGAAGAGGACGTAGAACTCTCTGACCTTGCTTCAGAGAAAGTGATTTCTGTCTAGTTCAGTAACAAAGGACATCCTTTCAGATACTAGGTGAATTAATTCCTGATGTGTCAGTACATTTTCTTTCTATTAACCACCAATCCCAAGAAACTTCCATAACCTTTCTTCAGTTCCCTTAACAAAAATACAGTGCTTTTAAGAGGCAGCATAGTTAGCAAATGTGTTTGAAAGGGTAGACTGGATGTACTTGATTTAGGTTTGCTCAGTGAATCATCTGCTAGTGGGAAAAAAGGGCAGGCTCTTGTTCAAATTTAAGACCAAACCTTGGCAGCTTGAATGTCCCTCTGTCCTTCAAAATCTTGATAACTGGGATGGACATCTTCTGGTGGAAGCTTTTGCAAAGGTCTTACAAAATTATGCCCAGAAAATGGCTGTATGTAAGCATCTCTTCCCTCACAGGAAAAAGATATGTATTGGAAAATATGATGGGAATTTCATTCCAATTTTTTCTCATTCCAGTAAGAAGCTGTTTGACATCTGCACACTGCCTAGTCCCTGTTAAATTCAGTTAAGAACTTAACTGCACTAGTTCACTGTTCCTAACACATACAGACAGGTAAAGAGGCAGTGATATTATCCTTGGCTGGAACAATCTGTGATAATTTTGACCACTGCAATGTGCAAGCAGTATCACAGTGAACCTTCCCCAACTTCTTCACCAAGCAAAAGATAAAGCTTAATTCCCTTAGCTAGCTGCCTTACTGGGAACTGGACTCGATGTATTTCAGACCCAATCAAGTCTTCCTGTGCATTATTCTGCTGCTGAAATCTAATTAACTCTGTAAGGGCCAAAACCAAGGTCTTGTGAAAAAACAAACACATAAATTAAACTGCTTGCACAGACTCTTAGATGCCAATTTTCTAGGCTATTTACAGCTACTTTAGTGGGAATTAGCCTCATAAAAGTTTTTCTAAGTCCAGCTTAGTATTTAACAAGAAATAACTGTAAGAGATTAAAGGTAAACAAATTTAATGAGAAACAGAGCGTGCTTCTCTGAGTTTTTGGTTGTGACAGAGGATGCATAACTGTTGGGACAAACTAGATACAGAAGACATGAAATCTCCTTTTCTTAGTGACTCTTAATAAAGACAGAATCTTTTCCTAGAATATAAGCTTAGTTAGCCTTACTTTGCTTCAGAACAGGGATAACTGCATGAAGTTCAGTGCCATGTTTAATGCCAGAGCAGTGGGACTCATCTTACCTAATTTTAATCATCTCAAAGTTAGATGCCAAAGCTGATTGCGTGACTCTGTAGCCGGTGACAAGACAGAGAGATACCTTTAGAGGATGCTTTATCCAGCTGATTTGAAACATTTTGTCTGCCTTTCTCCTGGTCTGGATGGAGGAGAAGGGACAAAGCTGTGTCTTCGTACACAGGTGTGTAAAAACACGCCAGGCAGTGCTGGCACTGCAGTCCCTTTAGCTTCTCCTTGCTCCTGAATAAGGTGGAACCTTACACCAAGCTGTGAACAGGAGCAAGGATGGACCATCCAGTAGGCATCCTCGGTGCAGGGACCTCACGGGAAACACTCCTACACAGAGATCTTTTGCTTACTCCACTGTCCTTACATACCCCTTGCTATCAAACAAGGCTTTTTATGGGCTGCAATTTTGCCTTTTATCTCTATCCTTAGGAAACATTTCTGTTTCCTTTGAATAGTAACTTGCAAGCCTTGTAAAGACTCAGAAAACTTGAAGCAACAGGGGTTTTTTTCTAAGTAAAAAAAGGTAGTCCCCAGAGAGCTATTGCATCTTCCCATTTATGTCTAAGAAGCTGCCAGAATAACAAAATGCTGCATCACAAGCAAACTTAGATATTCAGAAGAGAGAGAGAGCAAATAGTGTGATGGGATCTGGTTGCCTTCCTCCCACTGACCTTGAAAAAGTTCCCGTTTTCACATCTTCTTTTAAAATTAACGGTTACAGAGCCATCACCGAAGAGCATAATTAGTTTCCTTAAAAGGGCATAATCTGCTTTTAATAAGCCTGTAAACATCTGGTTCCTAAGGTTATTCCAGAAGTAACTGAAGTATACCTAAAAAACAACTGCTCTTAGCTAGGCTTAAATCTGCAGATTCAAACTAAGGATTTAGAAACAGTAAAAATAATCAAGATGTGATGATTCTGAACTAGGAGGGACAGTTCAAGGGCCAGACTGAACCCCACAGACATGGTTTTGTAAAGAAACTTAGAGGAAAAGTTGCTGTCTCTACAGCAGCATCCCAAACTCTTTTGTATACAATTAATGTACAAAATTTTCATATGCCAAAGAAAGCAGGATAATTGTGACATATAACATTCCTCAACTGTTTTATAATCTACATGAAGATAAGATGATCTACAGAAGAAATAGTGTTCATTGAAGCTGAGAACAAACTGTCATTATGTATTTTCCTCTCATAAATATGCTAATGAAAACCTGAGAAGAACATGATTGAAATTGATTGATTAATGCTAGGATGAAATAATTTATGTTTCTTATTGAAGTTACATGGATGAGTCTGTATATTTTGTTGCCACCAAAGATCAGTCAGTATTGAGTGACTCTTTCCTCTTCCACTTAAACTGACAACTGACAACAGCTGACCCCTTTGCCTCTTGACAGTTGTAATCTGTAACCTTAAAACCCAAACTCCTGTAACAAGTAACAGTTAAATGATGTGCAATGATTAGGCATGTTTGAATAAATAAAGCAACCCAAATTTCCCAACCAGCCAACAAAGATAGAGATAGACGTTGTGCAAAGGCCAAGAAGAATCACAGACTTTTTTGGATTAACTTCAAAGCTTGGTTGTAAATATGAACCCTGTACTAAAGCTGACTTGTGGATTCAGACTTGCTGATCAAGCAAATAATAGGGTGATTTGAGCCAAAGAGAAACAACCTTACATGGTTATGTTACGTTGTGTTCTGTTAGGGCTGTATTATGTCCCTTTTTTGTTTAATCATGGTATTTCTGAGTCATTAGATGAAGATCCAAGGGGATCTTGCCTAGTGTTCTTTAGATTCTGATTTTTTTTTTTTTTTTAGTATACAACTCAGGCTAGTAAACATCGGTTTTGAAAATCTATTTCTAAATGATGAATCTGTACCATCTGTCTGATTTGCAACATCCTTCCAGGCTCCAAGCTCTTTGGACACTTACAGCACTGTGGGAAGTGGAACTCAGCTCATTCCTGACTATTATTTCAGCCCATATTGAAAGTTCCTCACAATTATAAAAAGCTCCTTCTGGGAGAGCTTAGGGAGGCAGTAATGTGAAAAAACCACAGAGGGTGTGCAAAGTTCCCAAGAGGTTTAAAATTTATTTTATTTTCTTTTAATGTTATTGAATATAATTGTATTGTTTCTCTCTTGACTTTTAGACAGATCCATATATTTGAATTTGGCACCTCTGACTGCATGAACTTTAATAGCTAGAAGGGAGAAAAATGGAGTTTTATCTCTGAAAGCTGAAAAGCAACAGAAACCTGGCACCACTGTAATCATGTGCTCCCTTAGTACACAAAGACATGTTTTGGCTTTGTTTCTCTGTTAAATACTTGTTAGTTCAGTGTTTCTGAACATGCACTGCTCCTCTTTCTTTTTAGATGCCTAAAAATGGAAATACATGCTTGACATAATAAAGGGGATGAGTGCTGCAACACCCAGATCTTAAGTGCCTGGCCCCAGACTGGTATCCAAAACCTGCAACTAAATACCTAGGCTCCCTGTACAGTGTATGGAAACATTGAGGTACTTCAGACAAATTGACTTGCACTAACAATCAGGGTGGTGCATGATGGCCATCCCTTATCAAGAGGGTAGGCACCCAAATCAGGATTAAGTGGGAATATTTCCACCCTCTCAGAAGGCAGAATCTAAAAATTACTTAGAAGGTACCTATAGCATTAATTGAAAGACTTAAAGAGGACTTTGTTTATTCAATATTCAGTGGCAGAAGCTAGAGCTGGCAGTCTAGTGATTAGAGAATTCGTGACTGGAAGACATGAATTAATTTCCTGCCTCAGCTTGAGAAACCTCACATCCCTGCTTTATAGAATGATTGTGTTCCCTTCTGCTGCAGCTGCGCCACTACAAGGACGTAGAAAGAAATTGAGAGGTGTGGAAGGGTATAGAAAATGAGAAGGAGGCTGATGTAATACCTTGTTATTTTGGGTCATCTGCTAGAAGTCCTGCCAGTCCTCTCATCCTCCTTTACCTTCATAGCCTGGCACCTGGAGCTATCATCGCTGTTAGAGTGCATGCTCTAATTGTACTCCCTTGATGAGAAATTTTGTTTAGAATCTCCATATTTTACTACTGGTGAACTCAGAGCCGCTTTTTAGAGTGGTTGCAATTCTCTGGGCCAGGTAATGCTGATGGGACAAGGATTCAGTTTAGCTGCACAAAGATCGTTGGAGGCAGAATGCAGATAACCAGTGAAGTGGGGCCACGCAGACTGTCCTCTGTGCGGTACATGTGTTTGCACAGGCTTGGAAGTCAGAACTGAGGTGAATCGGTGGACGTGATCCAGGACAGGTGAGAGATCTAGCTCTTTAATAGGCTTCTTTATTCAAGCACTTATATCCCTCTCCTCTTTACTATGGGAGCAGTTATTCCATCTGTAAGTGGGTTGTGACCCCAAGGAACAATAGTTTCTGTTCTCCGCATCCCCCACCACAGAGCCTCTTTCTGTGTCCAGTGGAAAATACCTCAATCAAGGGAATCTTTCTTAGTGTTTTGAAAGTATAATTCTGCAGCCAGCCTAAATTCCCTATTCAGGGATGAAAGTGGGGAAGCACCAGAAAAATCAGTGAGAGAGACATCTTGTTCTCTCATTAATTGCCGTGTATAAGCCATATAGTGAAGTTGAAGTAGATGATTTTTTAATTCAGACTGAGAATTACAACCAATACATTTGATGCCCTGCCCTTCAAGCCACACTTAATAACAAAAAAGAGGAAGTCATCAAATAAATTTGCCTTTATGTCAAACAACTATTGTTATTTGAAAAAAACAAATCAGTAAAAAAGAAAACTGTGTGTGGCCAAAAATACTGTATTATACTGGATTTTTGTGTTTATGTGGAATGAAGGCTAGAAAGAAAGAGACCTTGACAACTGGGCTGAACTAGCTGGAGGGTTTTTTGGGTGTGGGCTAGTTTTGTTTTCATTCATTGTTATTTATAATAAGGTCAAAATGTTAGCAAGAGCAGAACGTGAGACCATTGCTAGATGTGCTAAAGAACAGGTAACGTTTGGTATGTGAAGAAATAAACATCTTAACTTGATAATAATTAAAATCTGTATATTGAAGTGTTCTAAAATCACAACAAAGTATCTGCCACTATTATAATTTAAAACAGTCTGTCTAAAACTATGTAAAAGATAAAATATGTGAACTGCAAGAAGTTAATGATAGAGATGAGGATGTGTTGATTTTCAGAGGAGTTGTATTGTCTTTGATCACAGATAGATTTAGGTGGACATAACATCTTGTTCCAAATAGCACAAGTCCTTTTTGACCATGCACAGAGTCATATATATTTTTTAACAAACTAATTCAAAAGTTGTATGACCTCTACTCTCAGCATTTATGTAAGCTACTCTATTTGTTGGCAGTAGTTCAGGTTTTCTGAGGTATGGGTCAAAGAGAGCAAGCTAATGAATTCCCAAAGCATATATTTAAAAGGTAACACCATATTGCTTACCCTCTTGTCTCTAAAATGTGCTAGACTCCGGCAGAAATTAAAGGAAACAAGTTTTAATCAAGCAGGGCCAATATTGGTATAACAGCACTGAACTCATATGCAACAGACCTAAATTCTGGGGGGGAAATTCCACCGCAGCATGCAACTTGCAATAGAAAAAGTATGTGCCCTTCAGCTAGGGTGACTTCACTGGGCTACATCTAACCAGAAAAAAAGTATTTCGGAGAAGTTGAACAATGCTCCATAGAGGCAGTGGAACAAAGTCATTCTGAGGATCTCTCCAGTAGTTAGTCTTCAAATCTGCATAAGACCTGTCAGACTTTTAAGCTGCTAACAGTTTTGCTCCTCCTACCCTCAGTCTAGCTCCCTGTGGGCAAGATTTGTCCCTGTATTTTAGTCAGCTTTCTGACTAGGATGCTCCCATACGCCTTATAGATGCTTGGGGAGACTTCAGATCTTCGGTTGAGCTTCCTGCAGAAACCACCAGCAATGCACTGGAGCCTAGAGAATTCTCCTTCAAATTGTCCAAGATTTTCCAGCACTTCCCACATTATTTCTATTTGTCTTAATTGTACTTAGGGAAACACCACACTGAATATTTATTGGGAACACTTTCCTTAATTTCTGGATGCCTCTGTGTCTCATAGCTTTTAAAGAAAACAGGCTTCAGTTCAAAAATCTGTTTGTAAAATGAAAGTGTGGAGAGAGAGAGAGAAGCCTTAATAAATACACCAACAGGGTTCTACCACCCAAGCAACACAGGGGGTGGCCATGTTTTGCCTACTTACCAGGATATTGGCAAATTAGTGTCTCAGTGATGCACACAAGAGCACGTTCTGTTTATTCTAACACAACGGGAGCCTCAAAAGGCCAGTGTAGCTAGGGCTGGGCTCTCTACTGTTGGTCATTAGGCACTGACATTCACAAATACCAAATTCCTCCTTCTCCTTCCGCTGAGCCATAATGAAATCCTCAGCTTGAATGGCAAACCACAGGTCCTACTGCTTCCAGTAAGCACTGAATATTTAAACATGTGCTATTTAAAAAATGGTATGGTATAGAAATGCTGTTTCTCACAAATGACTTGAGAATTATAAACAAGGCTGTAGGAGAGTCAGCTGCCTGTATCTCCAAGGTGTTGGTACAAGTAAAAATCCTATTTGCAACCGATGCTGACCACAGTCATTGTTTTAAAGCCCTTTGCCACAAACACATAATTCTATGAATGCAGGAAAATACTCTCTAGTCTTTCATATTGTCCATTCCTGTAAAGCAATGGAGATGTGCAGCATTTCTGAGAGCCTAATGAAGGGTCGAAGAGAGTTGATAGCTGTGGGCACAACCCGAGGTTATTAACCTCAGGCAACCATTAATCCACAGGAAGCACCCTCCTCTGATGTTCATATTGCTGATATAAGCTGAAAATGAAATTAACCATGTATAGTAGGTGAAAGGATTTATTTTTCCATGAGTGCTGTATTTCCTTTATGTGATGTTTCAAGAGAGTTAATGCCTTTGCTGTACCTTAGCCAATCAGGCTGCATGTCTAATGTCTACTTCTTTAATAATATAACATAACCTGCTCTCTCCATTACAGATTACTTTTATAAATCATAAATCATATCCAGAGCCCTACTTAATATGAATTGCTTTGAATTGAAAACATAAGGCTTTTTTCAGGCTTTTTTCTGAATGCAGATCTTTGCACAACTACAGAAGCATGCTGAGACTTAGTGTGAGAAGTCTAGCATTGTAGAATAAAAGATGAAGAATGGCCTGAGTCTGAAAATGGAAAGTAATTAGTATGATAAGGAAAAATTATTTTTCTGAAGACCATCTCATAGATGTTCAGCACCATGAAAGTATATAAAAATGCTTATTTGCCAAGTCCAATACTAAATTGGTCTAATTTTGCATTTCAAACACTGTTGATAGAAAAGGTAGTTCCTTTTCATTCGATGCCAGCTATGTTAAGGAGCTGATTTTACTATCACTGTGTAGTCATTTGAGGCAGTTTGCTTCATATTGCACATTCCTATAAGATCCAGAGCGAGATTAAATATTCTGATAAGCGTTCATCTGCTCTCAAAATTTTCAAAGAACAAAATTATGGCATAGTCAAATGAGTTCCAGAAAGCAATAAATGTGCTGGCTTCATGTCCCCAGTAAACACATAATTGAAGAGAAAACTAATTTTTAAAAAAGAAGACAGAATGAACAAGGCAAATACCAGAACTCCAATCCCAGACCTCAGGAGAGCAGCATTCAGCCACTTCAGTGATCTGCTTGGAAGAACTCCATGGGAGATGATTCTGAAGAAAAGAGGAGTCCAATAGAACTAGTAATTCTGCAGGATGACCTCCTTTAAGCTCAATAACTGTCCATCAGGACATGCAGGAAGTCAGGGAAAGGTGGCAAGAGGCCTGCATGGATGAACAAGGAGCTCCTGGTAAAACTCAGAAAGGAAACACAAAAGAGATGGAAGCAGGGTCAGCGGAACCAGTGCAGAGGCTGGGTGGAGAATATATAGACAGTGTCTGAGCGTGCAGGGACAGAGTTAGGAAAGTAAAAGCCCACCAGGAGCTGAGCCTAGTACGGGACTTAAAGGGCATCAAGGAGGTTTCTACAAGTATATCAGCAGCAAAAGGAAGGCTAAGGGAAACAGGAGTCTTCTGCTGAATGGAACATGGAAAAGGCTGACTTATTCCATGCCTTCTTCACTTTGGTCTTTACTGGCAAAATCTGCATACAGTAATCTGAGGCCTCTGCAACCAGAGAGAAAACCTGCAGCAATCAGCATTTACCATCAGTGGAGGAATTATTGGGTCAGGGGAACATTTAAACAAATTGGACATGCAAAAGTCCAAGGGATCTGATGGGATGCACCTACAAGTTCTAAGGAAGCTGGTCATCAATGCAAAACCACTCTCAGTTATCTCTGAAAGGTCATGGTGATTGGGGAAGTGCCTGAGGGCTGTAGGAAAGCAAATGGCACACATATCTTCAAGGGCAGTCCAGAGAACTACAGGCCAGTCAGCCTCGTTTCAATCCCTGAGAGGCGATGGAGAAAAAAACCCTGGAAGCCATTTGCAAACATGTGAAGGTTTAGGAGGTTATTGCGAGTTGTCAGTGTGGATTTACAAAGGAGAAATCATGCACGACCAACTTGATAGCCTTCTACAGTAAGAGAAATTAGGTTCATCTTGGTGGACAAGGAGAGAGCAGTCATTGTTTTTTATCTTGACTTTAGCAAGGTTTTTGACACTGTCAGAATGCATGAAGATAAGTGGACAGGAGGATTCAAATCTGACTGAACTGCCAGGCTTAAAGAATTGTGATCAGGAGCATGAAGTCCAGATGGCAGTCTGTCAATAATGGTGTACCCCAGGGGTCAATACTGGAGCCAATACTGTTTAACATCATTAATGAGTTGGATAATAGGACAGAGGATACTTTCAGCAAGTTTTCAGATTATAACAATGTGGAAGGAGGGGTTGACAGACCAGATGATTGTACTGCCCTTCAGAAGACCTCGACAGGCTGGAGAAGTGGGTTGGCAGGAGTTTCATGAAATGTGACGAAGGGAAATGCAAAGTCCTGTATCACAGAAGGAACAACCCTGTGCACCAGTACAGCCTGGGGGCCAAACAGCTGGAAGGTAGTGTTCTAGCAAAGGATCTCAGGGTCCTGGTAGACACCAAGTTGAATGTGAGCCACTGTGTGTGCCCTTGCAG
This sequence comes from Bucorvus abyssinicus, assembly GCA_009769605.1. NCBI lineage: Eukaryota > Metazoa > Chordata > Aves > Bucerotiformes > Bucorvidae > Bucorvus > Bucorvus abyssinicus. The sequence goes on from CM020028.1 coordinate 22,701,243, forward strand.
CAAAGAAAGTTGACAGCCTCTTGGGCTGCGTTGGAAAGAGCGTTGCCAGCAGGTCAATGGAGGTGACTCTTCCTCTCTACTCAGCACTGGTGAAACAGATCTGGAGTGCTGTGTCCAGTCCTGGGCTGCCTGGGACAAGTGAGACACAGACATAATGGAGCAAGTCCAGCCAAGGGCCACAATGATGATAAAGGGCTTGGAGCATCTGATATACAAGGAGAGTATGAGAGAGATGGGACTGTTCAGTCTGGAGCAGAGGAGGCTCAGACGGGATCTTATCAGTATGTATAAACATCTGATAGGAGGGAGTAAAGAAGACAAGAGCCAGGCTCTTCTCAATGATACCCAGTAACAGGACAAGAGGGAAGAAGCACAAATGGAAATACAGGAAATTCCATTTAAAAATAAGAAAAAACATCTTACTGTGAGGGTAGTCAAACACTGGAATAGGTTGCTTCTAGAGTTTGTGGAGTCCCTATTCTTGAAGGTATTCAAAATCCAACTGGACATGGCTCTTAAGCATACTGCTCTAGTTGACCCTACTCTGAGCACGTAATTGGAATACACAATCTCCAAGGTGCCTTCCAACCTCAGCAGTTCTGTGAAAACTTGGGAGTTGGGACATGGTCATCCAACTGCATCCAAGTTGGCTTCCAAACCAAACAAACCTTTGTCCATCAGTGAAGGAAAGAAACAGTAGCCCAGACTATCATGAGGTCTTCTTATCTCAGTCTTTGCTCCACAAAACAGCTGAAAGGAGAGAAGCAATTCTTACAGGGTTTATGCCTTTGATGCAACAGGAAATTCCAGAGAAAAACGCCACCTAGCAGGGAGGATAAGATTTTGAGTAATCACATAGGAACCAAGTCTTGTCAATGGAGCAGAACTCCTAAGTGTGTGAGAAGTAGAAGAAAGGAGAAAGTTTTGCAGAAGAGGATATAGGAAGTGACACTAGACTGTGAGAAGCTGGTGCCAACATGAAAGATTGTTTTACTTACAAGGCTCTGTCTTTCTGTAAATTGGTAGTCAAATACTGTGTTGAATTCTGGTCATCATATTTCAGAAAGGATTGAGACAGGTAGTAAAAATTATTAAGGGCTTAAAAAATATTCTCATGCAAAAGATTAAAATTGTTTGCCTCAGGGAGTCTAATGAAAACAGATATAATGCTAGTCATAACTCCTAGCCTTCTGGATTCCAGTGGACATACTGGCACTTAACTATCTCACACTTTTCAGCCAAGGCACTTTCAAAGAAGGTCTGTATTATTACTCCAACTTTACATGGGATGGGATATTCAAGATAAGTTGCATGTAGAGTCACCCAAAAAATCAGTTGCAGAGATGGAATTAGAAACAGGTTTGTTGACTTCCAGAAGAGCATGGTAACCACTCAACCATCCTTCCTTGGGATTGAAACAAGGAAAAAGAGGACATAGTTTGAGTGTGTGATCTTCTGTCTGTAACAAAATAACATTCACTGAAATTGGAACGTGTCAAATTCAAAGTGAACTGAAAGATTACTTGATACCTGATGTACTTAGCCCCCAAAACTAACTTCAGTTAGATACTGACATTGTCAAAAGCTCAACAGAATTCAAAACACGTGCGTGGAAAATAACTTGTATCCATTGTAGTAAATGCTGCAACCATTAAGATTCTTTTAAGGGACATACACTTCACATGTCAGTGCTTATGCTGGTTCATAACAGATTTAGGCAGATATTTTTCCAGTGGACATACCAAAATTTAACTACCATTTCAAGGCACTTTGCACAGAGTGGGAGATAGTTGTCAAGGTCAGAACAGCACAATGAAACACACAGTTGTTCACATGTAGTGTGTCAGTGGCTACCTGGCTTCCAAATCAGGTGAAAGCACTAATTCAGAAGTCACAGCATGAGCTTATATGATGTAACAGTTCTTAGTCATTCTGAAGCAAGGAGGATAATGCCTAATCTAATCTAATCCAATCTAATCCAATCTAATAATACTTTATAAAAACAAGCAAGTATAAATGAAACACAGAGAACTGGCAAAGAGTTACATTTTGTTTTATCTGCACGTCTTTGGGTTTGTAAAGTGCTTAATGAGTGCTACATAAATATTTTACTAGGGAGCCAGTTAAACAATGACTGCTATACATTCCTATTGCAGTTCCACAATGTAGTAAAACAGCAAGGTGAGTTTTTCAGGGGTTTTTGAGCTTTTCTGCAATAGGAAATCAATCACACTCTAAGTGAAGTGCCTATGTATTTCTTCCTAGTGTTGTTCTTTGATGGGAAGGCACAGTCATTCCTGTGATGCCTTTAGAGAGAAACCATCCTGGTCTCAACATAGGCCTGGAAATCTTCTCAAGTACCCACGTTTGTTGTTGAACTGGGTGAGCAGAGACTATGTTTTAAAACATAGATACCCCATAAACTTCCCCCCTGCTTCATACTCACCGGTCTCCAATTTCAGAGAGAAATATGAGAAACAACTGTAAATGTCTTCTGCATATCTAACCCTCCTTCCCCATTTGAACAGGCAGCCTTTGTTTTTCAGCTTTATGCGGTATTGTGTGTTTGTCTTGTGGTCAAATACAGGTCCCAGGATTGCTCTACCCTTTACCAAAAGAAACCATCTGTGCCTTCGGAAATGAATGCTTTATATTTTTTCTCTGCTTATTTCTTATAATGCTTTTAAGTATAAACATGGTCTTTAATAATTTCTTTTTCTATATAATTTCAGAGAAAGAATGATCTTTATACTCTTTCTTCCAATGTGTCCTTCGAAGTTAAGAGCATGCCATATAAAGTGCAACCAGCAAAGCTCCCCGAGGGAAGCATAGCAGTAAGTAACTGAAGATGATACCTTTGTGTGAAGCAAATGTATTCACACACATTTGTGTGAAGTACATGGTCATTCTGATCACAGCTGTGGAAGTTTTTATAGATGAAAACATTGAGATCAGTGTTTCCTGTGTTTCTAGTGTAAATTCCTGAAATAATACCTAAAGAAAATACTTCTATTGCTTTCTGTGGAAGTTGTTGATACATGATACTAACTCAGTTTTTAAACAATTTCTTGCCGCATTAATGTGCTCAGTGCTTTATTACAGTCAGGATGGATTTTTCACCCAGAAGAAAAGAACAAAACTGTGAAAGCAAGTGTCTAATTACCTTATTTGGGGTAAAAAAACTTGAGGAAATTTTTGTGCAAAATACAAAATCTTGTTTCTGTCAGGTTTAGAGAGCTCAGTCTTCTCCCAGACAGCAGTTCCCTCACACAAATTTATGGATTATCTATGACAACTTTTCTCCTATCTGTGTTAAGCTTCTTTGAAACCCTGATTTTCAAAAAGGTCTGCATGCCTCTCTAGGGTTTGCATCTCACAGCACATCAGGTGCAAGACATGAAATTACCTGGTAATCCCTACAGGTATGATGAATAGATACTGAAGTATTTGCCTTATCTGCAGAGCAAGATTTGTATGGCCCTGGATTGTTATATGAAAAATTAATCTTGGAGGCATGAGTTTGATTTAGTCATTTGCTGGTGCCAAAGCATTGAGTTTGGGGAGGAATTTAAAGGAAATTTGCCTCTTACGGTGTCTAATACCATGGTCAAAATTCACTCTATTTTGCCATTACTGACAGAAGTAAGTAAAATACAGGTGCAGAATTTGATTCTAGTGTAAGAGTAATCGAAATTTGAAGGTTTACTGTGCTCATCTTTATAAAGTTCTTCTTCTAAAAGGTAAACTCAGTACAAACTTTTCCAAGTTAAACTGTGGTGCAATTGCATCATATCAGTCTGTTGAGGTGTAGTAGTAGGGAACAGAATATTTTCTTAGGTGAAAAACCAACATAATAATACCCTTTACAGCTTATTTTGAATATATTTTAGAGGATACAGGCTATAAAGTTTTGTTTTTCAACAAGTATGGATTAAATGGTTGATTAATACTTGCTCTGAGAAGCTACAAGGTGAAATCTTGGTCCTATATGCTTAGTGACTCCAACTTCTAACATCAGGAGAACCATGATTTCACCAGAGAGATTTGGTGCTTAATGCAGTATTCATCCAGAAAGCTTCAAAGGCTCCTAGCTGACAGATATACTCAGGCTCTTTTTATTTTCTTCCAGCATGTGTTCCGTAGCAGAAACACATGTTGTGCAGAACTCTGTTGATAGTGGTGCCTTCATCTGGACTGAAGTGCTTTACCCCAAGTGATAGCCTGCTGTTCTCAACAAGTGTCAGATGATCTACCAAATGATCAGATAAGCATTTTATTCTCTTACTCCAGCTGGTATAATGCTTGTTACTTGCTGCAGATGATTTACAGCAAAATGCCTGTAATGGCAACTGTAAAATGTTGAAAAACTATAGTGCTTTTATGTTGTTTCATATCTGGACATGGCAGTGGATGCTTGCCAGCTCTACAGCTTGATGTGTTATATGCACAAGCTCTTTTGATGTTCCACTTGCAAGAAGAAATACTTGCTTGAAGTTGGGCAATGCTTAATATTTTTGCTCCTTCTGAAAAAGATCACTGGTTGTGTCTTATAAGTTTCCAAAGACTTATTTAGAAGTGTATGGTTTTCTTTCAGACAATACAAGAGTGGAAGTGGAATAAAGATTTTAATATTTTAAAATTAATTGTCAAAAGTATATCTCTGATAGTCAGCTAACACTTTACAGTTTATATAATGAAGATAATATATTCTAAAAGAACAGAGCAAGTGTCCTTCATTTAACTCATACAGTGCTGGGTTCCAACTATGCAGGCTGATATGTATATTTAATTTTAATGGCATGAATATCCCATGCGCATCAGTAGTGCACAGTCATGTAGTCCTGTTTGCAGCACTGAGGTCTTTATTCCCATCATCACGGAATACAGGTTTGTACCTTGAACAGAGGGTCATGATACATAGGTGTGAGAAAAGTTATCTAAATATAAGAAAATCTGAATCTTTTATAGTAAAACATTAGAGTGAAAATGGCATCAAACAGAAAGTGAGCTTGGAACTTCGTGGAACTTAAACCAAAATCCACTGACATCAATAGAAGTATTTCTATTCATTTTTACAGGCTTGGAATTAAAACTATGTATTGTTCAGCTAGTTGGATTTCTTTGCTAACAGCTGTATCATTCAAAAGAAAATTCTCATTTTTTCTTTGAGTTGGTATTATGGTAAATAATACTATCCTAGTTGATGAATTTCATGTGCAAAGTGTAAGTACTTTTTCTTATAAAAAGTACAGAGTTAGAATAAGCAGTGATTTGTTCTTGAGCCAGTTTTGAAGTTTAGTTCTTAACTGTTTGATAGGATCTTCAGAGAGGATGCCTTTAGTCTAAACTGTTTGACCAGTGAGTAAAATTTGTTTCACACTAAGGCTTGCGAGTTTTTTCAGCTATTACACAGTGATAGTACTTTCATTTTAAATATGCTTATATTCTTTATGGAATATATTTGCACAAACATTTGTAAAATGTAAACATAAGTGTCAATATTAATTATGGCTCCAAGCTTTTAACTTCTATTTCAAGCATTTTCTCAGAGCATACAAGAACATCATGCTGCAGAGGTTGATGGGAACATGTAGGAGTACTAAAGAGTTCCTGTTTCTCAGTCTCTGTAAGCAAAATGACTAAAGATTAGAGGAAGGTCATCATGGGCTGTAAAAGTGGCAGCATTGGAATAATAATCAGTTTAGCTACTGTTTCTTAAACTAGCAGATTAAATTATGGAGAAGTTATTTTTATGTTTTAAAGTCTGTATTTTAAAAACAAGAAGGAAAAAAATTAGCTTTGTGAGAATCCCAGTAGCAAGCACTGAATTCTGACTGTAGATGCTCGATGTTTGCACTAGTAAAACCTAATTCCCATCTATCTGCAAGGGACTGCCGATGAACTGGCAGCTTACCACATATGCTCCTCTCCACGTTGTGCTGCCTTCCAGCAGAATCAAAGGCAATTTTGAATGTAACACCAAAATCAGAAGCAAAATCAAAACTGTACAAAACCCCCAATCTTACATCTCCTTACAGTGTGCTTAACTGTGGCACATTTTAAAAAAGAAAAATTAAAGCCCCCCTGTAGAAATACTTTCATGAGCAACAAGTGACTTTCATGGAACTACAACAGCGATTCTGAAGTTAAGACTATCAGACAGCATCTGCGCTAAGACCAGCTTGGATTTTATTTCCAGGAGCAGACAAAGGCTCTGTCCATAACTCTCTTGTTGGCTTCACCTTCATCTCAGTGCTTGAGCCAGGTGGCATTCCTTGTTATCCTTTGCATACAAAAGGTGCGAGACTGTTCAGCAGCGTGAAAAGCCAAAAGTCAGATGGCTCCTCTTAAGTCTGTGAGGTGTGCTTTTCACCAACCTGACAGAGAAGCAAGAAAGTCTTTTAGTCCTGAACAGAGAGGAAAGCCAACATGCATCTAAAGCACAGTGCCAACATGCAACACTTGTGTAAAAATTCCACTTCTTCGTATTGGCCACCTTAGATGAAAACAGATAAATCTCCCCAAAAATGTTCCCTGGCTCTGATCCTACCACATGGAGAAGATCAGGAATCCAAGCTGAATAATACAAACTTGTCTTAAATCAAAATCATATGTAAAACTGTTGTGGACAGCATGGGGTGGAGGAGGGACAGTCTTCTGTGGAAGTGGTGAAACGAGGCAGGCAAAATTGAAGAAATGCTTTGTTTCTTTCTTTCCCCTCAGTTTCTGCCTGAGCTCTGTGGGTGTTCAGGACTGCAGTGCCAAACTGTTCACCAGGAATTGCATTAGCAGCCCTGCAAGTCTTTGTATAAAGAGTATAGAAGGAGGCAGCCTAGGAGCATTATGTTCTACTGGTGATGCACACGGGCAGGAGTGAGACTGATGACTACATATAAACGCCTGCTCAGGAAATAAATCTCAAGCACTGAGCACAACCCTTTCCTTGCTTTCAAAAGCCTAGGACAAAGAAGGATTCATGGGAAAAGGGAGTGAGTGTGACAAGGTGGCTTTAAGATTTTAGCACACAAATGTTTAATTAACCATTGGCCTCACCCCTTCAAGAGAAGAGAGTTGTGGCAGCTTTGCAGAAGCATTCTGCTCGATACAGGACAGGCCTAATTTCTGCTGTCTGTTTACTCATTGTTGATAATCTAAGGATTATAAACATGATGCTCTGCACTTCTATAAGATTACAGTTTCTTGTTCATGTGTCAACATTTGTCAGGCTTCAGCTGAGCTACTGAAATTATACTGTAAATTGCACTCTACTGTTGGTAAAGGCAGAAAATTAGAAGGAAGAAGGGAGAGAGGATTATGAAGCCATGCAGGACAAGCAAGGCTGAGCACTGCTACACCACTCAAAATCAGTTATGGTGTGTCCTCAGGAAGACCCAGATGTCTTTATCTGCATCCATGCTGATAGGTGCTCTATAGGTACCACAAGAAGAGCTAGGTTGCCTTATTGTTTTCACAGGCAAAGAGGAAAGAAAACACAACATGCAAATGCAGCAGATATCTAGGAATTGGTGCATAAAAGGAGAGATGGAATGGCTACATAGGCATACGCTACCATCAGCTTTATCCAAAGCCTAATGAAATCCACTGTCCCTAATGAAATAGCCTGTTTCCACTGATTTCGGCAGGATCTCAAACATGGTTTGAGGTCTGGATTGACCCCACCTAATTTTGAACTGAGAACTGGAGCACATCCATTGAAAGTCTAGTTGCTGTGCTCCTGTGCAATCAGTAGGCAGCCCTGTGAGCTATTTAGAACCTAGACAACACCAGGCAGCAGCTTAGTTCACCCCTGCCTGAGGTGCCGAAGTAGTTGCCTTAGAGTGGATGAAAGTGGGCTTGGTGCCCAAGGAGACAGATGTGGTTCAGTTAAATAACTATCTTAAGAAATCTGTAAACAAAATATCATTCCTATCCAAGAAGTACTTGCCCACTCTTATAATTTCTGTAATCTCAGTAGACTGTGCCTCTACCAACACATCCATAGGTGGCCAGAACTTGCCAGAGACTTTTGTCCTGGTTTGCTGATGTTGTACAGTCTAGCCCAGAGCAGCAATGCTAACTCCCTTTCCTTTTGCATTTATCTCAGTCACATTATGTCACCTAGGTATTCAGCTGAGGCTAGCAATACCAGAAATGGCTACATCAGATTTTTGCAATGAGATGGATCTTCCCTTACATTTAATCTTCCTGTAAAATGGAGTCAGTCATTTTGTTAAGCTTGAGAGGACAGAATGCACTGCTTGGGTTTGCTTTTTGCTGTTGTTTACAAATAGTTAAGATGGTTTTAGGGAGTAGTCTATCTCTTTACTGCTCCAGCTCCACAGCAACATGTTCAGACAAGTGATAGTGTTAGAACAGAAACTATGGTGAAGCTCAAACCCTACATAGGTAAGGTAACGTACACTGTATGTTGATAGTTTCAGATCCTTTTCAAATAATAATTAAAAAATGATAACTTCTTGCTTGTAGTTTCACAGAGTTTGCCAACAGAGGAAGCACAGTATGGATGAGTTGGGGTTTTTTTTTAATCAATCTCAGGTTTTGCTGTCTTGGGGCCCATTCAATTTTCATAAGCACTTACCAAGTCTTGTGCTGTGTGTGAACAGGTCTTCAAGGCTTGCCTCAGGGCAGCATTCATGAGGATTTTCAAGCAGTAGAAGGGAGATGCTTTCTGCCTTGGGCAGCTGAGCTCATTTCTTGCTACAGGCTTCGTGACTACATCCCTTCTGATTTCCCTGGCGAGATAAGCCTTGTACTTGCATTCATCTTTTCTCTGGGAGGAATCTCTGCAGACAGTTCAGATGACTTTTTTTCTCATTTTCTATGCCCTTGCATTTTAATGCCAGATACGATACCACTCTGAGACACAAGGAGAGCCATTCAAAAACATGTTGTCCTTACAAAATGAGCACTGCTCTTGCTGAATCTAACGATACAGAGAGCCTATGAAGTTCTGCAGTGGTTAAGAGCCAAACCAAAAGGCTGAGGAAGGGAATGGTATCCCTGCAGTGGCATAGATGATCTCTTAATCACACCAGCAAGATAACCTGTTGGGACTGAGGGATGGGATTTCATAGTGGTTTTTACTAATTCCGTTTGCCTTGAAATAATTTTTTCTTGCTTTAATCAGCTAATGTATTTATTCATTGTATATGCTATCTTTTTGAAGTCTTTTAAAGAAATAACTATTTACAGCTGCACCAGAGAAGTATATTAGGTGAATATGTTTGTTAAATCAGTGATAGTATGGTCAGAATTGCAAGCAATTCATCTTCAGTGAACAGGTCAATATGAAAGTACTAGCCCCAGAAGGACTGGGCAGTGTTTCGGAATTTTCCATGTAAACCTTAGTGTAAGCTTCAGTAGAAGGCAAGTAGTATCCCAGTTTGAAAGTTTGTTCCTAGTTTCAACTATGAACTATGTCCCTTAACAGTGAGGGACACTATAAAAATATATATACATCAGTAGACCTCACCAGACTGCCATCTTTCTAAGCACTGTGTCAGAGTAGGGGCCAGTTGGCTGTACTGATGAAGTAAGTGGAAAGGACTATTCCAATACGTCTTCCAATTAAGCGTGACAGTAGCTTGGAGACAGATCTGCTGGTGCTTGCAGAATGGAAAGTCTAGGAGAGTATGCTGGTAAGGAGAAAGTGAGGAAAGAGCTAGATGTTGCAGAAAAGTTGAAATTTGCCATCTTCTGAGAGCAAAGTGAGAGGTACAGAAACTGAATTAATTTTTAACTGGACTAGAGAGTTGTGTCCAGTCTTCAAACTTAGGATGCTGTTCCATGAATGAACAAATTAGCATTGTGCTAAACTTCAGGTGCATCAACCAGTGAGTTCATAGCAAAAAACCAAGTAGAAAGAGAGTTTGTAATGAGTGTAGATCAGGGACTGGTCAATAGCCAAGAAACTTATTAAGAAGAGTAGATTTCCTAGCTGTACCTCGAGCACTGAGGAGGAAGATCATTTGAGAGTTTGTGTAATCAGTTTGCTTTGCAATCTTGTCATGAAGAAAATAACTTCCATCTGTCACATACTTACCCTGTTTAAGGGAGACGAGGGGTAAATTAAAGAGAAACCCCAGAGAGAAATAACTTCCTAGGCTAACAATAAAGAGGAAGGTTTGACAAAATAAATTAAAACTGAAGGTACATAATTGTGGCTGAGGAACTAAGGAAAGCTCAAACTCCTTCCTTCCTATTTGGGAGCAGCAGGGGGAGAGTAGATACTCAATGAGGTTGATGAGGAGCCTTCCAAGCAGAGTCTGAGAGCGCAGAATAAATTGGGTACAAGGTGTGGAAGGGAGAGTGAGGAGGAGGTTACGTATGTAGATAGCCCCAGAAGGAGAAATACAGAAGGGTTATTATTACTCTTTGTCAAAATGAAGGTCTAAAGAGAAAAGTTTTTCCAAGTCAATTATAACCTTTCATAACTCATGTTATACACACCTGCTGCTTTCTAGAGCCTCAGACAATGAAAGAGAGGTTTCATGCTTATTTCCCATGTAGGTAACAGTCCGTGTGCTTGGCTTCTTTTAAGGAACATAACATAATACTGTGCCTTAAGCTTTATCACAAGGACAATGCACTCTGCTTGAGTTTCATTTTTGGACTGCTCAGCTGAAACTCCAGTCATAGGAAAAAATGTATACTGGTGAATTAAAAGCAGAAATTAAAATACGAATAATGTAGTTAGTATCTACTGTGGTTTGAATTACGAGTTTGGGCTGAAGTCAACCATTGTTTCAGAGTAATTCAGCACAAGTCGGTTATACTGGCCTAGGCTGTACCAGCATACATATGAGTAGAACTTGCTCCTTGAATCTTCTTGAAGTATCTGCACAGAAGGGTATTTTTTGCCTCTCTGTATTAAGTGAAAATTATTTGCATGTCTGATACGACAAGATTTTTGTATATATGTGAATCCTATTTCTAGTAATTGTCATGAACAAGTGGAAAGCAACCTGCAGTAAATGAAGCCAACATGGAAGAAGTCCAAACAATGTGTATTTCTAGTCTCCAAAATGCTGTTGAAGTGAATGCTTTATAACCTCTGTATTCTACTTTCAGATTGCATTACTTAATTTTTGTTCATTTAATTTAATCTTTTCAGATCAGAACTTCTGTCATTTGGTCCACTCCTAATGTCTCCTTTGTAATCCCTTTATGGGTTATAATACTAGCAATACTTCTTGGACTACTGGTACTAGCTATGTTGACCCTCGCTTTATGGAAGGTATGTTGCATTACTACTGTTACTGTTGCCTTAAAAAAAATGTAAAAGATACTCGAGGATGCTAACAGAGGCTGGAATTTTGTGACCTTTAACAGTTCAGAGCAAAACCAACAATACATGTGTCTTTTTTGTTTACGCATTTCTGACATGGTAGCGTCACTGACCTTTATGCAAGGAACTTGTATTCAAAGTCCTCCTTTATTGTTGAAGTGATTATAAATGGGCATACAGAGTTTGGCTCTGTTTCCCAAGACCTATGATTCTCTTTTTCAGGATGTTTAGGTTCAAAAAGACCTGACTTTAACTTTGTTTTTCTCTGATACTTCAGGAATTTCCAGTTTTTGTCAGCATGTAACAACACTCCCAGCTTTGAGAATTAAGATTTAGATTTCCTTTTCTATTAGTATGTTCATATCTTCTGTTTTTAAAGTTTTCTAGTTCTGTGTGGGTTGTTACACTCCCTTCACAAGTTTGAAGACAAGTTACTGGAAACTGCTATATTACCGGGAGCCACCATAGCTTTCCATTGTCCTCTCAGTTGCCATCAAAAATAAAAATTAAAATAATCTCTTAAGTTAGGATATGTCTTATCTGCTTTTAGCTGCCTAAAGGATATGGGTTAGGTGTCCAGCCTATGCTTACTTTCCAGATTCGGAACAGTTCGGAACAGTTAACAGCAAAAAGCTATGTCTAAAACATGGGAGGATGAGGGGAATTGCGGTACTCTCTTTTGAAGCCTACATAACTTTCAACCTTTTGACCAAAAGGGTAAATTTTAGGCAGTTGAAATTAGGTGAGAGGAATCTCATCTTTAGTGATCTTTAGTCTAGGTCACAACACTGTCCTGTGCACATTTCCCAACACATACTCCGCCTTTGTTATTATTACTATTTGTCAATCTAAATATGTTTTCTGAATGAGTGTCTTGCTGAACTCAAATTGGCAGTTTTCTCATTAGAGTGAGTCAGCATCAGCATTCAGACCAACTTTACGTCTTCTGCAAAGACATCTTTCCTGTAATTTAAAGCTATACTTTGAAACTCAATACCTTGCACCTAAAACTTTCATTTTTCGTAGGGAACAATTTGAATAGAAATAAAAAAGCTTCCCAAGATCTTCTGTGCTTCACAAACTTCTATGGCTATCAGCCTGCCATAGAGTGTACCTGACCTTTCAGAGTGACTGAGCAAAGAATCAAACGGCAGCTGTGGCTTCCTCTGGTTGTCTTACCCTTGTTTCTGTTGTTACCTGCAGTGTGGCTTCTTTGACAGAGCTAGACCTCCTCAAGATGACATGGCTGACAGGGAACAACTGACAAATAACAAGACTACTGATGCATAGAGGAAAAGAGTGACAGTTCAAATCAGAATCCTGCCTGAGACTATAAACACGATGAGGATTAATTGAAGGATTCCTTCCACCAGTCTTCCTTTGTATCTGCAAGTGACATTGTGTCATAATCTGATCTATGCAATGTTCTGAGAACATGCCACATGATGGTTATCGTTGCCAAAGAAAGCAGCTTTATCACTGCCTTACGAACATACTCACCACTGAACAGAATGTTTGTCCCATACTCCAGTCAGTCTACGTTTCAGCAGATGCTCTTGAACACGTGTGGTATACTGAGATGCTTCCAGAACAAGCCCAAATCTCCCAAGGAGAGAATGCCTGCAATGCTGTATTGTCTAGAAGATGGACCAGGACAAAATTTCTGAATGCTACTGTATCACACAGAATACCTTTGACACCTCCCTAAGAACTTTTATGAATCATGGCTCAGGGAGACAAGCAATATATCAGTACTGTGAAAGTACTTCTGAAAAACAAAGGTAGTCTATAAAGAACTTTATAGATGGGGCACAATTATTTATTTTTCCAACTTTTCAGGATAAGTATTTGATATTATCATCAACTTAGATTCTGAGAGAAGAAAGTAAAAAAATAGGAATCATGTACTTACCTTGCATGTAAGTAGAAAAGTAAACCCATTGTACATACGAAACACGTCTTTCTTGGCTACAAGTTGTTTTGCAAAGCAGAAGATTTATGCAACATTGTACAAGATCAGAGGTATGATAAACAAGTACATGTTGTATCTCCAACCCAGAGCTGGCAGTACGCACCCAGATAACTAAATCCATGCACAGTATAGAGCAGGGGATGCGTTACCCTTGCATTGCTGGGTGACACCTGGACAGCTGACACAGCATCCAGTGGAACACAGCTTTGTGGAACGCTGATTTAAATTACCACAGCCACACTGGTGATATTGAGAAGGCTTCGGGTCTGGGCCTAGAGTAAATTTTCTTTGCCTTTGCCTCGTTGCTTTGTTGAAATGGCCTCTTAAAATGCCATTGATTCTTCTGTTTAATTTGTGTCATAGACCCTAATGCTGTTCACCTACAGAAATCTTTGCCTTTTATTTTATTTTATTTTATTTTACAGTCTGCAAGCTGGCAGCATATTTAAAGTGTTGATTTCAGATAAGTTTAGGGCTGAATATAATTATTTCTTAAGCAAAGTCTTGCAGGGAAGGTGGGCAGGACTTGTATTTATGCAGAAAAATAAAGATGCCAGCTTGAACAAAAGGCATGAACAAGATGTAAGCATGAACAACAAGAAGGAAAGTTACTTTGTGGTAAAGAGTTAAAATACACATTTAGGATTTTTTTTTGGGGGGGGTCATCAATTCTGAAGAAGAGGGGCTTCGTTCTTTCTTTTCTATCAGCAAATGGTCCTTATCTCAGCAGGACCTCTAAGCTCAGCTCTGTGCAAATTTTTGCCTGAAAGCTTGAGTCTTCCAGTGCTGCCAGTGATTGTGAAATTATTATTGTGTATTGTATTGTATTGTTGAAACTATTATTGTGCGAACTTCAGGAGGAATTTTTCATTTTCTGAAACATACGCCACACTTTCCTGAGCTCTTTTTCTTTCCAATCCATCTCAGCTTCTTAATTGGCAAATGGTCTCATCCATTCTGCCACTTTTTGGCTCCTTTTAAATAATTGCCCTTCAGCTTCCTAAGACTTTGGGATAGGACTAGCCATGAGACATGGTCACTTTTGTCAGTCTGACAGGAGATTTTACAGTTTTATTCTTGCACGCAGACTGACTTGTGAAATCCAAGCAGGAGCTAGGAAACCTGAGCAGGTGTGTTCCATCTTGGTATCTAAGGCAAATTTGCAAGACCTTTATGGAGACTTCAGCTTTGCAAGAAGACCTTTATGGAGTCTGTAGCTTATCAGATGCGGTGTGCCCATGAGACTTAATGAGAGGAGGAGACACATACCTCAGAAAATGGAGGTGCTTCACCTTCGTTTTTTGAGGATGGGGAGGTCTAACCACTTCCTGATCCCCCAGAAAACCATTAACAGACTTCTTCTCTCAAATGGATTTGAGCTGACCTCTAGTAGCTAGAGACATCAGCTGATAAAATCACCACAAAGCAAGCCTGTCCTGTATTTGTGCATCTCTATCCCAAAACATTCCAGGCAAAATCAACCTCCCATGAAAAAGACAATGCGTTTCTAGCTTTTGTAAATAATGAATTGTTGTGTGTAGCAGCTTCTGAAATAAGATCAGCTAGCTCATTACAGTCACATCATCTGCACAACTCTTACTCTGATGAAATAGCACCATAAGGAGATACTGAACACAGGACTTTTGTATGTGCAATACTTTATATTACTTATATACGTGAAGCCCGTTTACACTGGCATTTGTGGTTGTTTTTTAAACTTTTGAATATACTGATTATTGATTACAATAAAGGGAGAAAAAAGAAAAGAAAAAAGAAACAAAAGTAAACACAGCTCTGTTCGGTATTTGTTGCAATGTGTTTTCAATCCTGCATTGCTCTGAGTTTGGGACTAGGTGACCTAATAAGTTCTTTACAGTTGTAACATCTATGGTTCACTTTTGAGCAATTACTCTCCATTTTAATGATGGGCAAAACATGTTCAGATACTAAATTTAAACCAAAAAGAACCTCAATGACTGCTGGGGCTGGCTGGAATCCATTGGCTGCAGCTGTGTAATGTCACTGGAAACCAAATTAGAGGCACATGATCTGACAAACAGTTACTTTGAGCAATACTTTGTTTTATATTTCTACATCCTTGTAGATTAAACTTCCCCCGTGGAAATGTCTGGAGCCGTGTGCTGTCAAGGACTGTAGTTTTGGGTCCCAGCGTTTGTGGATAGCTTTGGCTGCAAATTGCAAACAGCTTTGCGAAGAAGATCTCTGGGTTTCAGTGCTTGCCAAGAGTGTTTATCCCCTGGGGAGATTGCATCCTGGATGAGGACACTAGCAGGCAGTTGACATAATCTTTCCCCCCAGTATATTCGTAATGTGCTGCACGATAACCTCTGCCACATCCCTCCATGACTGAACTTTTGTTTCAGTGATGTCAGCCTTGTAATTAGTTACTAAATGCAGCTTTCTGTGAAAGTAATGCAGCCTTATGCTTCCAAATGTATGCGGTGAGCTGCTAATTGCTGAGAATACAGGAGTAGTCCAGAGAACAGAAAAAACAGGAGGTTACTTTATAAATGAAAGCCTTTTAAAACTGTGCATTGCTATGACCACCACGGAGGTCTAGTAAGCAGAGACACATTCATCTTTTATTTCACATAATTCTTGATGAGTTTGAGAAAGGTTGTCCAGTTATTTCATCCATGCAGCAGACTTTTAAGAGTATCAAGCATCAAGCGACATTTTCTGTTTTGTGACAATTTCAGAATTTACGTAACAGGGACTGGTACATTTGAGTATGTTGTAACCTATGGATTTAATCTTTAAAGGCATCTAGCAAATACAATTTTCATTTAACCATGAGGTTGTTAACAAGAATTTTTTCTTTTCACCATTCTGTAACTCATTTACCATTTCTTCTGTCTTCTCTAACTTTTTTGCCCTGACAGCTTTTACAGGTTTCCCACATTAGACATCTCTTGAAAGTGGCACTCATTTTGTCTACCTTTTAGCTGTGATTTTTTTCATCCATCAGCAAGATGGATCTTCTGGTAGGCATGACAGACATTAACTAAAAAGCCTTTTGGGAACCAATAAAACACCTAGAGATATGCAGGGCTAAAAAGGTCCCAACTGGCCATGGCCTACAGTATTCCAATACATTGTAGAAAACTTTTTTTCATGAAATACCATCTGACACAGTGCCTTTAGGAATTGTTTATGAGTGAGTGTTTTATTTATGATGGTTGGCAAAGATCCATATTAAAATGTAGTGTAATGGTAGTGTCTCCTGACAACAACAGGTCTTGAATTTAGCTTATGCAGGAGCCATGATGCGACACAGCAGGAATGCTTTAAATATTGAAAGACTGTTCTTGTTTTGCCTGTATGTTGTACTTGAGGAGCACTTCAAAATTCAAGGTGCTACCCTACTGTACACAGGGATTTTTAGAAAAGTAGAATGGAAGTCATTCAGCTCACTTTTCAGATGGTTTCTTTTGTTTTCATCATGTTTCTCAACTGATGCACCACATTTCATTTTGTTGCATATTGTTCTTTGTTTCAGTAACCGTTTGTAAAGTGGACCTCCGCAACTCGTTCCAAAACTGGACCATGTCAGGCAGTACTGCTTTTCCAGGAGCAAGTTCAGGACAACAGCAGTAGAGCAGAACCAGGATGCTATGTGAAATGGTCAGTGCATTGCAGGAGCTAGCTTACCTTTCAGCAGTTTACTCAAATTCATGTTCAGAGTCATATTAACAAAACATCAACCTTAGATTCCCCATTTCTCCTGTCAAGGAGGGCCAGGGCATGCCCTCTTTTACCGTCACTGTGAAGACCAAATACCAAGCAATCCTCACACCAAAGCTGGGGAGTGGAGGGCACATTTTATACGATGTGTGAGACAAATAAAAGGCAACCAAATCAAGTGTATGGCAAAAGTACAAACAACATCTATCTTCTCATGCTCTCCTGCTCATGAAGATTAACATTTTCTCAGCAAAAGCCCTCTGCCCATTTATCACACTAGACCAGCAGCACCAGAAAATAATCTCTGAAGTTGCAAAAAAGTTTCTGTGAATCTCATACTCTTTCTAGAAATTTTACATTTTGAAGTATATATGATAGCTCATGGCTCTTCAAACAGCCTTACTGATTTCTTTTTTAATGTTTTAATAGCATTTAGGAAAAGTTAGGTCAGCATAGTAAGTGCAGAAAAAGAAAATACATTACAATACAACACAGGGTTAGATCTGGACTTATCTTTTCCACTTTTAGGCACAGAAGAGGCATCAGGAGATATCTCAGGTGTCTTCTGAGACTTCCGAGGATGTTATGGCTTTCTTATAACAAACAGTCCCATGCCAACTAATGTGAAAACCAGAAGATTTTATTTTTAAAGATCCAGCAATCATCCCCTGCTATATGCCCTGTAAATGAGGACAGGCAGAGCATGGGTAAATAGCACCATTAAACTGGGCAGGAGGATGAGACATTCAGACTTTGACTCAGTACACCAGAAAGAACCTTTCCTGTGGAGAAGGACAAAGGCTGAATTTTCTCAATGGCTAAAATTAGGAAAGATGTGTTTTTCTAGAAGAGAACATGATACCACGAAAGCCCTGCCCTTCAAGCGTAACGGCTATGAGCATAAATGCAAGGTGGATGGGCACAAGGGACTTAAGCAGTTAAGGATGCTGCAGGATGCGATGTTAACTATAAATGACTTAGAGGGAAGGGCTAGGAGACTCTACAGGACAAATCAAACCTTTAAACACATAGATGTTACCACAGAGTCGATCAGGAACAACGAGAAGGTTGATTAGTAAGATGGATGGATTGGAAATAAGGCTCAGCTACAGCAGATGAGAAGTTGTGACCCCCCAGATGATAATGAGACTAATGATCTACTACAGTGATTCTTTTTTTTCCCACAATAACCAACTGATTCACTGCTCGTGCAAAGTTTGAGGAAGACCATTTCCCTAGTAATTAGGTAACGAAAGGAAAAAATATCTCTGCAGCTGTGACAGGACTATTGAGTTATCTGTGAATCCCTCTCATTCTTAAATGAAGGCCTTTATTTGCTTCACTGACTTTGAGAGAAGGAAGGAGGTGGCAAAGACATGAGACTTGAATTTGTTCCAGTGTCTGCTAAAAGCTTCTGGCTTCACTGCTGTTTCAAAGTGACTGTTCAGTATTTGCTGA
This sequence comes from Bucorvus abyssinicus, assembly GCA_009769605.1. NCBI lineage: Eukaryota > Metazoa > Chordata > Aves > Bucerotiformes > Bucorvidae > Bucorvus > Bucorvus abyssinicus. The sequence continues at coordinate 22,719,686 of CM020028.1, forward strand.
GCCTGTACAACATCTTTCACTGCAGTAGTACAGACTGTCCTACCCAAAGGTAACAGAAAGACTTTTTTTCAATCCAGAAAAACTAAATCTTTTGTGGAAATGTTCTGTCTATGTCTGGTTTACCCAGAAGACCTGAGGAGTAACGTGGGGTTTAAGTGGGATTTTTTTAATCTATATTTTTATTTATTAAGTGTTGTTACATACATTAAAAAGCTTCTCTAAATATGTACATCACTTCAGTCCTTATATACAGTTTTAAGTAGTTGAACTGAAGTAATTCTCTGTCAACAGATGAAGGAGGCACAACTAGGTGAGCATTGGAATTGAAAAGTGATCCTATATAAGTTTGACTGTAATGAATGTTTTGCTTGATATTTTTGAAATTTACTATTTCTTTAGTTCTACGTTTAATATATTATGGTACTAATGAAGCACTGAGACATTACTAACAGTGATATTGGTGTTTAATGTAACAAGATACTTGCTAACAGATAGATGAAGAAGGAACACAGAGCGATGGGCAAGAACCAAGTTCTTCCCTTGGTTGGGCTGCTCCAACCACAGCTGCAGCTGACTGGGAATCCTCCACACTCCACAATGAGCAGTTACCCTCACAAGAGGGGAAAATCCTGACACCATAACAGTTCTCAGTCCTTCGGACATATTCCCTTTGACTGGAATATTTCTGGAGCATCTTGCTGTGCTCCACTGGGTGCTGCTTGTTTAATATTATGTGCTCCATTGGCTCCTCCACACTGAACTAGTTTGGATCGCAGAGAATCAATGCCATCTCCTTTCCATCTGCTTCTTGTTTAAAACGCTGAGCATATCTCCTGTCTCATGAACATGTCTGCAGCTTTTCAGTAATTCCGATATGATTGATGAGAATATATTCTGCTTGATTTTGAAGGGAAGGGTTGTTTAGTCTCCACCCCACTTTTCTAATGCCCATATATACACGAAAACTCAGTCCTATGGTATCTATTACAGATTATTTCACTAAGCAACCAGCCAAGTCTTTGTTCTGTAATTTAGTAGAACAAAGTAAGCCTGAACTTGACCCTCCAGCCATTTTAAGCAAACAACATCTGTGTGAAGCCATTAGGTTTCCAATACATTGACTCACTGCTGTAAGAGCAAATCTTGCAAAACATGTTGTGGACTCTTCAGTGTCATCACTGCAGTTGCTAAGCTGTGAAAAGCATATACCGACCTTATGTAGGTCATGTTTAGCTGGTTTTATTACCTCAAAAATGCTTTTTCTGGAGAGTGGAAATGAAGTGCAGGAAAAAATACGAGTTGTCTTTTTCAAGCACTCTCAGAGCTGGTGAGCTTTTAACTACCACCCCCTCAATTCGACCCTCAAAGGGACCTCCTAAGCAGGTCTGCAGGAGAAGAGGAGGTGGCAGCGAGGGATGTGAGCACCAGTGAGGAGGAGCAGTGCCTGGAAAGATGTGGATTGGCTCCAGTGCATGGCATTGCCCTAGATCTGGCATGGAGAGGGGCTTTCTTGGCTGCTGTAGGACTGAGGGGCTCTGTGCTTGGCATCCCTGTTTCCTCCCTGCACTCTCTTCTTCTGTCTTGGTTCATGAGCCCTCACTCCTTCCTGCAGGCAGGTGGCATGCTCACCCTCCAGCCACCTTGCAGCTCCTCCCTCTGTTTCCAGCCATAAACCCTCTGGACCTCCCTACTCTACAGCACCAGTAGCTCCCCAGCTTTCTTCGCCCTCTCCCGACTTCATCAGTTCTTTCTCAGCACTGTGATGTGATGGGGCCCCAGCTGGGCACCACAGGTCTCCCAAACGCTGGTCTCACCCCATGGCTACCCCCCACCTCCTCCCCAGGGAGGCTTGGGCAGAGTCCAGTCCTGTCAGAGAGGGTACAGCAACGGTGTCATTCTCACAGGGCTGCTGAGTGGTTACATGAGCAGCTTGCAATGCCCATGTCGTTACAGATACCCCAAGTGTACATCAGGGATGGCATTCCCCAAATCACTCTTATCCTGCTGTTTCACACTCTCATACACCTTCTCGACTCTTTCACGGGCACCCCCTTGCCATGGGGAAAGAGCTTGCATGCCCTTGTGAAGTTGAGAGCTATGCTGGTGGTGGCATATGCCTCCGGTAGGGTCTCCCAAGCCTGACAGGTCTCAACTGAAGGGTCAGACAAAGTGTGTCCACGGGCAGGATGGGCTCACTAGCCTTCGGGCAACCATCCTAGGAGAAGGACAACTCTAACTCCAAACCCGGGCAGATGGAGCTCGTTTAGCCCTGTGAGGCCATCCATCTAAGAGAAGGATACTCTAACCAAACCTGCGACCTGAGGACTTCGCTGTCACCGTCCAAGCTCGCTAGGCCCTGGCAGATGAACCTCAGGTGTAAAGGGTGGGGCCAGTCTCGCGCACGCTGCGCCTCACCTAAAAAATCCACCGCACAGGCTTGAAGGGTGTACTCACGTTTGAAGCCCTTCCCAGGTCTTCGTCCACGAAGCCAAGCCATGACTGACACCTTCTCGACGATAAACCATCTCTCTGGTCTTCCACCTAATGCCTCTTGCTCCATTTTTCTTTCTGGACTAATCCCCCATGTCCCAGAACGATGTCCTGGCCCATTCCTTGCAGACCACCCCTCAAAACAACCTCTGCCAGTGACCTTTCAGTAGCTGAGCTCTGCCTGTTCCTGTTGGCTGCTAAGGCAGGCCCGATCTCCAAAGCTGTGCATGTAATTTGTACCCTGGACCTTTGTGAACAGCTTCCCCACCACCACCCCAGGCCCTACAGCCTTCTCGGGGGCAACCGCTCTTACCAGCATATATCAGGTGACCTTGCGCTCGGGTGCCAGGCTGAACATGGGCAAACACTGTCTGTTCATTGGCTTGGCCACAAACCTTACGTAATTTTGGGCAAAGCATTTCATCCCTCGCATCCTCATCTGCAGTGGGTCCACCAAAGAACATCGCTCGATGCATCTTGCAGATAATAAACTCTTCAGGTGGAAACCAGATCTCTCGTGTTTCTCGAAGGCTGAGGCAAACTTACAATGCTGTATCAATGCTGAATAATGTCACCCTCCAGGGAACAATTACTGCAAGTTCAAATGCCTTTATTGGAGAAGAATGTGACTGCTCCCTCCCTTTCACCACAGACCCGTGAAACCATACAGGGTTATTTTTTAGCTGCTTATACCTGCTTTATTAGAGGCACCAGTTACAACTGGTGAAATAAAAGTTAAGCCAAACTGATGAGAAAAGTAGTTTTGAGTACTGTGATTTAAGCTATTTTATATTTTTATATTAAGCTATTCATCTCAGGCCTGCTGAAAAATCTGCTTATTCCATTATCATCAATCCAGTCACACATAAAGCTACTGAAATGTCATACAAATAATAGTTTTCCAAGCTGTTGTGTAGAACAATTCAGGTGGGAAGAACTATTAATGTTTAATACATCTCTTTTCAACTTTGGATCCATGGACACCAAAGGGATCAGACTTGCTTTTCTTTTGAACGTAGAAGTATCTAGGAATTAGATGTAATTTCTAGAGCTTCTCAATAATTTACTCTGGAGCTTTTCAGCAATGAGTTAGAAATGTAGAGCCTTGCTTTTGCTCTACTGCATACCGGAGTATTGCCTTTTTTGTCTCTGGAAGTGAGGGGAAGCACAGCCCAGAACGGGAGTACAGAAACACAAAAAAATATTAATCAGATCATCAAAGAGGGTTTTGAGGAAGCAAAATATGTGTCCCTGAGCAACATCCAGGCGGGGCTGTTGACTCAAATAATTAGAGGTTGAAGGTGAAGTGACTGGGGCATTGAATCCCAGGGTGCCCCCTGAAAAATCAGACCTGCTTGAAGCTGAGCAGTCAAAAACATTGTTACACTTGAAAACCTTGGTCCAGGCATGGCCTTTTGTTAAACCTAGCAGACCACTTCATATTGGCATCCGAAGCTGCTGTGAAAACACCATGAGTAGAAGAGAGTGTCAGTGGAGCCTGTGTGTTATTGTTGTATTTCCTTGTTTTGGGTGGCTTGTGTCACAGGTGTAAAGTTGACATCTAAATCTTTCGTGAAAACTGTCTTCTCAGGATACTGACAATGATGTCTCCAGCTTAAAAAGACTGATAGGAGAATCAATCTCTTAATTTGCCCTCCAAGTCCTAAGTTTTTGCTACCAAAGCTGGCAGGCACCAGCAGGCAAACAAGTCGAATCCTGGAGCTCTAAGTAGAAATGAAGCATTTTTCTGAATTATCTGCTGTCTTAACTGTTTCATTTAAGTGTTAAGTGCTTCCACCAGGGGCTGCGGGGGAAGTACAGAATTTGGGTGCTGGCATGCCTGTACTATGGACTAAGCACAGAGCAAATTTGTGGCACAGAAAGCCTGCACTTCAAATATGAAATATGGAGCAGCAGATGGATATAATAAAACAGGAACCATACGGAAACAATGACATGATTATGAACAGTATAATAAGCAACGGTCAGAGCGCACCAGGGCCATAAGCAGACTTCCTATTCTGGATTCCTAAATTAGTCATCTTAATACCTAAATAGAAGTCATCTGGCCCATCAAGGCAATCCAGAGCATCTCTCCTAGTTACCCCAACGCCTCATACAGCCAGTGGAAGAGACAGCTGTGGGTTTGCTCTCCAGCAACTCCCTTGAGCCTGCCCAGCAACACTTGAGTCTGGTGCCAAGGAGGAAACAGTGGCACCAACTTGGGGTTTTTTCTCAGCCTTGCTTGAGGGCTGAGGCACTGGATGCCACTGGGATGCACCTTCCCGAGGCTATATTGTTAGAATAGCGCCGGTGTGCAAAGGGGCGGGAGAGGCAAGCAGCCAGACGCTGTGCGCAGGAGCTCATCTGAGCCCTGTGTTGCCTGCTCTCTTCTTGGCTATGGTGCAGTTCACAGCAGCCCACAGTGCAGCGAGACCATAGGGAGAGGGAATGGCAGGGTCTGGCTGCAGTCGATCGATTGGACTGATGCTCTAGGACTGCAAAGTTATGGTCTGCACTCATAGGAGTGAGTGGTTTGCATCTTTTCTATTACAAAATGTATAAGCAGACCCAAAGCACAGGTTTTTACCCACCCCAGGATGGTTCCCCCTTGTGTGCCAGAAGGACACTCCCTCTCCTAAGTTCCAGGTGCCCAGCATCCTTTTCTGCATCAATGGCACTAATGCCATGTGAGGAATGAAGCACATGTCTCTTCCCAGACGTGTCCATCACACAGTTATGCTCTTCTCCTACAAAATAAATGGTTATTCGGATCCTGACATGTTGAATAAAGTCTAGCATTCACTTTCTCTGCTTTGTGGTTGAGTGCAGTAGCCAAGAGGCTGTTGTACATGCAGTGTACCTTTCTCCTTTGGTCCTTTCTTGAGCCTGTCATTGTGTGCAGCACAGTCTGAGCAGACTAGGTGGCTTCAGGTCTCCCACAGACTTTAAGTTATTCTGCACCAGTTGCAAAGACTCTGGCAATGAAGTGCTTATGCTAATACATGCTTCTGAGTATGTGCAGTAAAGCACAAGCATCTAGAGAAAGCAGCAGCAGAAGAAACACTGTTAAGGTTGGATACCTCCATGGGTTGATAGCCCCAACTAGTATGGGGTACAGATTGTTCTGTTGAACTAAGACTTCTTGATTTCTCTTGAATCAACCTTAGCTTTGCTAACAGTCAGTCTAAATGTGGTCCCTTGCCAATAACAAATGAACTTGAAGAAGCCTGGATTTGTAACTATTTTGTTTGTGATTCCCAGTGAATGTCTTGGAATGTTTACAGCCTTGCCATGTTCTGCTAATCATTTAAGCATTTAACTTGTCAGATGCTCAGAAGTTCATCATTTTCATGTTTCTTTCCTCAACATACTGGCCAAATTTTTTTCCAATTTGATTGCTCAAAACAAGCACCTGTATTTGTATGTAGGTACCTAAATAAATACCTTGCTCTGCCACACTCTGAGCAGCCCACCTCTGAAAATCAGCCACTCTAGATACCTACATATGGTTTTAGGGGCCTAACTTTTGGCAGCCAAATTCACGTTTGTGATACTTTCACATGTTTTTAATAAGAATCTAAACATAAACCAGACCAAAGAAAAAAAGAGTGGGAAAAAAGAAAGAAAAATACTCTGTAGGATATTTATGTGTTGACATAAATGTGGAACAATCCCTGCCTATTGCATCTGTGTATGCAGATTTTTCTTTCAAAGGTGAATTATTGAATCAGTAGTTCAGACTGTCCTTGGAAGAGAACTACTGTATCTCATACATACCAAAATGTTAGGATCCACACTGAGATGTTTTGCATTGGTGATTCAAGTGCCCATCATGCTTCAGCAGAAGGTCTTCACTTGCTCCCATGTCCTTACTTCTGTTCTTGCGTCTTCTCAAAAATGAAGTTTCATGTCACCAATGAGTAAAGGTTTCCACGTTTTCTGTTCTTACGCTATTATCTTAGTGGTAAATCCTGGAAAAGAGAATTAAACTTGTGTGTTCACATCTTCTAAAGCTTCCTTTCAGGGCTCATTTTAACAAATGGATAAAGGAGCAGCAGCCCAAGGGCAGAGGTCAGCGCTGGGTATCAGGCCCACTCTGCAAACTGACAGGCTCAGGAGGGCTTCTGGGAGAAGAAAAAGGTAATAGTATGATGCCACATTTGGCAACATCTAGGAGATACCCAGTGTTGATGGCAGCAGAAATGACAGTTCAGCTGTTTCATTTCAGAGGGGTTTGTTTTTAAATGTACAAATATGGTCGGCTCATTGACTTTCCTGCAACCTTGGGCACAACTAAATACCCGCCTGAAGGTCCCTTGACAAGCTGTGCTTTACCCCTGTGTACAGAGAAAATAAACCCACAGTTTTTCTTTCATTAATGGGGGCACGGTGCACTACAGTACATCAGCAGGGTCAATATGACAGAGTGGTAAAACACTACCCGAATATTTTGAGACTGCTGCTATGATTTCTCCATCTGGTAGACAAAAGTCAAAAAAAATCCCAAAGTTCTTGTGGGGTCTACACTTCGTGCTTGCAACTCCTCTCTCTGCTCAGCTGAACTGCTCTGGTGAGCAGCACAGCTTGAGTGCTTGGACAGGTCCATCCACAGCTTCTCTGGGTGGAGAGCAGAGAGCACACTCGATTGTAGTCTGCTTACCATTGCCCTTAGTCGTAGTGTCAGATAGGTCTCCCAGGCTGAGGAACTAAAGGTGTTTTACTGTTTTGTTAGGCCTAAACAGAGGTTTAGCTGCAGTGACCCTACAGCCATGAAAAGTGAGAATTGTTCTTCATACAAAGACTGGAAGAGCATGTGCCTATTCCCAAAACTTAAACTGAAATACAAAAAAAAAAAAAAAAAAAAAAAATCACCATACTACCACCAGAGAACACTTAAGTGTGAAAAGGAAGTGCTTTCACTATGTACCTTCCTCCTGCTCCAGAAAGCATCTACAGAGAAGCGCGAGAGCTGTGGAGCTGCCATAGCCTTGTACATACATGTTTGCTGTGATGAAATTTCCCAGGCAGGATGTGAGCAGCACCCTCAGACTTTGATCTGGCCCAGTTTGCAGCAGGAGCTACAGAGGCCACAGAGTTCCTTGCTCACTCCATAAATCGAGGCAAAGATTTCCCTTCCTGTGTGTGCACCAGCACATGCTTACTCCTCTCCCATGCAATATTAGGCAAGAAGATGAATTTCACCTAGACAGAGGAATCTGAGGGGGTTTAGCACCTCCATGGCTTTGAATGTGTGACTCAAGCTTACTGGCTGTGGTCAGATGTTGCATAAAGCTGCCTTCATTCGTTACATTTAGTACTTCTCAGTTTGGTTTACACCCACCAAAAATCTTTTCCATGTTTTTCTTCCTTACAAGGAAAATAAACTTGTAAAGAGGGAGAAGTGAAGGGTTACATCTGGAGAGAGTTATGGCTGTGGCTCAAAGGAACAACTGGAATGTCTGTAATGCGGAAGTTTCTTCCATGCAGCCATTTTTCTCCTCTTCTTGGGGAGTACAGATACATGCTGCTGCTGTTGACAGAGCACAGCCCCAGTGCAAATTCCAGTGAGGGACTGCAACAGCATCCCTGCTGAGAGCGCAAGTGGTGATTTACGTCAGTGCTACTCACCCAGCCTCATGTGCATTGTCAGGAGCATCTCAGCATCAGAAACTACCTGTCTTGAAGCAAATTCTAAGAAGTCACAACCATAATACTAGTGGAAAATTTTATAATTGGCTAATTCTGATACTCTTTGTAATGTATTTCTGACAAATTGAGTGCTTGCAGATCCCGCTGAAGTCAGCTGGCATCAGAGGTGTTTGGCAGAGAAAAAGACTCTTCATGTAGGTGGTGACTTGGAGATCAGCAGTACCGAGTCTGCCACAGCATCACAGCTTCATTCATCCGCCACAGACACTATGTCGGAGGGTGACATCTTCCACCTGCAGGCTGAACTTCGAATTTTGAGGAGCATATGGGATGAAGAGACAGAAAAGGAAAATACTTTTTAGGTGTAAATTAGTGGCATAAAGGCTGGGGAAATATACACACAGAGGATCCAGCCTGCGTCTCTTGCATGTCTAGGATATCTGACCACAATTCTCAAGGGTTGGAGGGTTTTTTTGTTTCATGAAGGAGAATGATACGCAGTTCAAAACCACTGACTTCTCAAGCAGATGCAGTTTGTCATGAAACATTCTTTTAAAAAAAGCTTGATTTCTGATCCTGAGATTCAAGTGTTTATCTGCATCTGTTTTTAGTATTAAATCCTTCTTTAAAAAGAAGGAACTTGCCCAGATACTTAACCACTTAGAAACAGTTCAGTTTCTGAAAAGAAGGGTCGATGTTTGAAGCCTTTAGTATTTATTTAAGCAAAAGTCACAGTTATTTTAAATTAATGTGTTATCAATACAACCATTATCTCTGAATTTTTTACACACAGTTTATAAGTTCGTTAGTTTCTAAATAAACTAATTTTAGAATAAGAAAAGTCAGAGAAGATTAAAAAAGCAATCTACGAGGCAATAAGATCTACCAGGAGAGATTTAATTTTTTTTTCCATTCATAATGCCTGGAGCATTTGTCATATACAATATCCTGCATACTGTTCTTGTTTTGCTTTTCCCACAAGCATGCCAGTCTCAGGACAAGGTTCTGTGAAAAAATATTGAACTATACGTTTTTAAAAATGTCATTCATCGGAGAATGGAAACTACCCTTCCCCATTGCAGCTCTTCTTTTTTGTCTGAGATCCTCTACCTTCTATTTGCAGTCACATTTTCTTTCCTTTCTGAATTGTCTAACAGAACAAAATGATTCCAAAGTGAAAATATTGATTAAGAAAAGAATTTGCTATTCACGTCAGTGTTTAGTGTATTTTCGGAAATAATTGTGCACAGAACAGCTACCAGTATCCCAAATGAGCAACATCTGCAGCGCATCTAGCAACTGGCTTTTCAAATGTTCCCATGTGTGCTTGACTTGTTCTTGCACCATCTCCAGTAACTGTTCCTGGTAGTTATATGTGTCACCAGAATGGATGTGGAGGAGCAATTGTATTTAAAAATGGTGGAAAACACCGTGGAAAAGCTAGGACAGAGACATGGAGATCTTCTTGCTCTCTCTTGAAACGAATCCACTGGTCCCAACAAGACAGCTATGAAAGCCCTTGCCTTACAGTCCATCATCATGAACTAAAGACTATACTGTGCCTCAGATTTTTCCAGTCTTCATGCTTGAGTGCTTATCTGCATTTCCTGAACATCCAATTACACAAGAATTAATGACACACCATGTTAAATTAATCTGACAGATATTCTGATTAGGTGATTTGCCAGCTGTTTAGATGTCCTCAGTGTTGAAAGTCCATGTCTCATTTGCAGTCCAAATTCGTTTAACTACAGCACACAATTGCTACATCTTTTTATACCTCTCCTTTGGACAGGGAGTTTGTTATCAGTATTTTATATATGTTAATATTATAGTAATGCTTATGTTTCCTATGGGTTTATTGATAAAAACATTAAATAACATGGGAGCAAAACTGGATTCTTCCTAGAAATACACTAGCTCAGTGATCACACTCCATTGCCAATGTTCTTCTGCTTCCAAATTATATTTTGACACATATTGCCTATTTAATTGGCAATCCACTCAATGTGGGTCATGCTGATTCTGAGTGAACTGACTGTGCAATCAAAGTATCTTACAATATCAAATGTTTTAAAGAAGCCTGCCTTCTGTCAGTGCTGCTGCTTTCATCAAATAGGTTTATAGTCTCATTTTTAAGATATAGGTAGACAAGAACAGATTTCCCATCAATGTATCTTGACTGGCAAAAAATCTCTAACCTCCACTGCACTATTTACATACTAATGAGCTCTTTAGCAGCAAGCTTAGAAGACAGAGCTATAAGCCGTGCAGAACACAGGATTCCTCAGGTAACTACAGAACTTACTTATTCCAGATTGAAGTGTTTCATGGCAATCTCCTTTTGAGGGACTTATTTAAGCCTAACAGCTCATGCAGGATCTTTTCTTGACCTACTGAGGTGACATCCATCAAGGAAGGGACAAATCATAAATATTTTACCCACACTAAGAAATTGTGTACCACTGCCAGCGATGGTTTTAGTCAGTCCCAATGACAAAGACAACTCGTGTTTCCTTCTCTGATGGAAGATGGGTTCCTGTGCCCAAATCAGTTATATCTGGGCCCTGGGTTTGTAGGTGTCTTTTCTCCTTTGTGGAAATGCATATAGATGGGAAATGCATTGTTCTGAAACCAATGCTGAGTGTGTTCTGAGAAGCAGAATTTGGGGAAGTGGTGTGCCGTGCAGACAGAGCAGGAAAATCTTGTGAGCATCTGTGCCACAGAAAGTTAATTCTGGACTTGTTAGTCAAATGTAGAAGAAAATTCCTGTTTGGAGGCACTGATTTTAATGGTAATACTCAGCTATAAAAGACTTGGGAGCACTGAAGACTGAATTGCATCCCTTTTCATCACGAAGTCATAACTGCTGCAAAAACCTCCCTTCTCTCCAGATAGAGAGCAATGGTGGGTAGGAAGGAGGAGGCGGGGATTGTATCTTTGTGGATATCTTGGCTGAGGTGGGAGAGCTGCGGCTGTGAGCTCTTCAGCTCTTCTCAAAGTCTTCCACAGCTTTCTTAATGAATGAGGAAAGGGAGATAGGGCACTGGTAGTTGATGAGCATTCTAGCTTGTCCCATTTCTGGCTTCCTCATGTTAGAAACACACAAAATATAGCAGGAGATATGACATCTCTGTATGACATTTCTGTGTGACATTCTGCAAACGTGTTAAGAATTATAACTATACATGCAGATATACTGAAACTTCAGAGGGATGCAGTTGTACTTAAACAGCCTGGCCTTTGCTCCTAAAATGGAAAGCAGCCATGGAATTATTCGCCATGACAAGAATAAAATAAATCTTGCATGCAGCATAGGTTTGAGGGGAAAAAGAGAAGAACTTTATATATAAACATCCACAGGGCTTCCATTGGTTTTCCTTTGGGAAATATTTCTTATCAAGGTGGCTATCTGGAATCTTTCTCGTCTTTTGTGTTCCTTAGGGTTTTTCCTTAAAGAAAATGTTTTAGAATTCTAGATATAATCACAATTGTTACTCTTTACCTTTTCAGACTCAGAGGTGCCGTAAGTTCTGTGCTCCCCAACGCAGACTGACAGGCCGCTGGAGGGAAACTGCTTCTTTATAAATTGAAGCTCGTTTCATCCTTTCTTTACTCTCTTGTCCAGTCATGTAGATTAATTCTGGATTGAGAACATAATTTAGAGCATTTATTGCTTTCCCTCAAGCTAGAGGACACTTATTTTTTAAAGAAAAATCTTCACAAATAAAAATTTGCTTAAATAAGTGTGCTGCAAAAGCTGAACTGTTGTGAGCCTTTTTCACCCAGGCAGCCTGCAAATGAACAGCCTCATGGAAAAGGCCTCAACACAGGGACATGAAGTCAGGACAGCAGTTGAGATGTTTTACTCAGGTAATGTGGTTGGATGGTTGTCTCAGGTGTGACAGATGAACACAGCTGCCTGGCTGCCTGCGTATCCAAGGCAGCCCCACTAATCCCTGCTAATCCTACTGCTATCCTGACACACACTACTCTGATACCCTGATACACCATGGCCACGCGCAGCAGAAGACAGCTGGCAGGAAACAAGCTGGCTTCACAGTGCACAGGAGTGCATGGGCCACCCCACCTCTGAGGCTTCCCTGACCTGGCAGCTGAGACAGCAGCCCAGCTCAGCCTGCCATGCTGCGAGAGCTGTTCCTTCCCTTTCACTCCCACTAACAAACACCACACTGATATAAATGACAAATGTGTTGAGCAGAATGAGATTAGATAAGGAATAAGAAAGAGGGAGGAGGCAGAAGAGAAATACACTCCTCTTGCTGACATATCATCACTGGAACATCTGCATTATGTCTGGGTGTGCTAATGATCTCCTCTCTGAAACCCCACTGCAAGACAATTAGTGCTGATAAATCACAAGGGGTTTTTTGGTTTTAAGATCCCAGATGTTATGGTGGCAAAAACAGGGCAAAAAGAAAAAAATGGACACTTTATCTCACCTTAAATCTGCTGAGTGCTGACACAAAAAAGACCTCCATACCTTTAAAAGGTTAGTAGAGTGCCATAAAACACAAAAAGGGCAGGTTTTTTACACTTTTGTCTGGATTCCAACTCAAGGCATTCTTCATTATTGTCTCCTTTTTCTGGGGGAAAAAAGAAGGGGGAAAAAAAGGATCCTAGTCTTCCTAGTCTTCAGGCATTGTGTATATGTTCTTGACTGATGAACTCTTCTATGCTTGCTCATCCAATAAAAAGTCATTTTAAAAAATCAAACCATAAATTATAGGATGATTTCATTGCAAAGGTTAGGGGAAGGTCAGAATTGTTTGCTCATGTTTATTCTTTCCCTCTCTAGGACGTACTCGGTTAAAAGGCAGTAGGTATCAGGGCTTTCCCAGTTGTGTTTGTACACACTGACTCCCACACCCTCATGCAGAGGTGGGAAGTAGAGTACGTACTGTTTATAAAGCTAAAGCTGGACAAACTATCTGCAACAGACAGTCTCGTTATCCTGAGCCTCCACCCTTTTCACAGATTCTCTGATAGTTGATCCTGGCATTTCCAATTCGTTTGCTACTGAGATTTGTCCAAGCCAGGGACAAACTGGAGCAGCTGGGTGTTGACTGCAGCACTGCCCTGGCGTAGCTGTAGCAGCTCCACACCTTTCAGAGACCCAGGAAGAACTAAGTTTGCAAACACTAAGCAACAAGTTGATGCACCTCAAAGAAGCCACTAATATTAATGAAAGCTCCATTTTCTCAGGGCTAGAAACATCGTCTGGAGTCTGTCTGGAGTTTGTTAGTACAGAGCTTCCCTCACCAAAGGGTTCAGAAAAAACAACTTCCTGTTGATTAAACCAAAATAGGCTCCTGCGGGAAACTGCCATTACAGATTTGCTGGCCTTCAGTGGTCAACCACTCCCTGGATTTCCTTCATTAAAAGACACCTATGGTACTTGATTATCCACTGATGATGTTGATGCTAGTAGAACTAGAGAAAACTGCTGCGGATGGTTTCAGAATCTACACGTGCCATTATCATTAATAACACACAGCAGCACTGATGTCAACTGATGTCATACCTATGCTGTCACTGTGCAAGGCATCTTGGTGCTATCTTTGACTATACCACTGAGAATGGCTTTATGAATGTATAGCTCTGAAGTCAGGGTTTGCTCTGCATACTTCTACACCTCGGTGAATTTCAGGCAGTCCGGAGCTTCACTTTCCTTTGGGCTATATGGGCTATTGAAAGCCTTTGACCCAATCCATCCATTTGTAACAGCTGATCTCCCCTCTAAATGGAGGGAGACCATGTCCCATGACATGGAATCATCCATTGCTCTGGCTGCTGCTAATGCAGATGAGAGAGAACGAACATTTTCTTTACTATTGAATCCGCACGTGCAGAGCTGGACATGAATTTTAATAAGATTGTGCTTATTTCCCACTGTACTGAAGGACCTTGGCCTTTGCAAGAAAATAAAAGACAAAAAAAACCAAAGAAAAGGTACTGTGATTTTCCTAGAGCTCAGAGATGTTCTTTGAAAAGAACAGACTTGATAGAAATTACATGGAATATTCCAGTGGAAAAGCTTTTGACATCTGGTTCTGCTCACACAAATCATTTGCTACCACAGTAACTCTCAGAGGCTAAAATGGCCTGACCACAATGTAGGACCAGGGATGGAGGAAGTCTTTGACTCCCAAAAGATAGCTTGGACAGAAAGAGTTGGCTAAGGGTCCTTCTGGCCATCTACCACCCCTGGAGGGCTATTCTCAGATGCTTCTTGTGCAGAGACTGGAGGCTAGGTATAAACAAGAGGGTTGCCCAGGAGAGAAGAAAAACACAAGGTGAACTGCAGCTCTGGAGAAGATGTTTTCCAGCAGTCATGCCTGTTACACTACCCTGCAGCTGCTTGTCTTTATTAGTCAGAACATGGCTGCAAATAAAAAAAGAAGAGTATGGGCAAGCAAGAAAAAAAAAAGTGCTTGGGAAGGAAGTGACCAGTGAATGGATGGTTAGAAAGTACCTTACCACCATCTCTGCAGTTGTGGTCACTCTTATTTCACTGAGAAGGACTCAGAAAGCAACTACCTTGCATCTGTCCAAAACTAAGGACTTAGATGAGCACCAGCCATGTTATAACCTGTAATTCTGAGACTGATGACTAGAGAATTATCTCCGATGCAGTGCATCTTCCAGCTTGCATGTCCTCAGAGAAAGAAGACGGCCGGTGAGGGCTGGCACCCAAGCAGGCTGGCTAGACCCAGCATCACTAGTTCTCATCTGGGTTCCCGTATCCATCTGTCCAGTTCCAGACAGTACTCAGTTCCTTCTTCTGCAAGAATCAAATCCAAGTTACTGGTACCCAGTGCAAATATCCTGTCCAGCTCATCTAAATACAGACAACAGCGGGGCACCACTGGAAAATGGTTTTATCATCTTAGTACTCTTTGATTTAATTCAACCCTGCATGACATTCCTGTGACTGGCTGGCCATTCCTCTAGCAATTCTCTGCAAGACTTCCATGGGTCCGGGTGCAAAGACTGGTGTTTACTCATTCTTTTTCCCCACAGAGCTGGGACGTTCAAAACAGCCCAGTTTAAATCTACCTGGACTTGTGCAAAGCATTTGATGCTGTCCCACACAACATCCTTGTCTCTAAAATGGAAAGATATGGATTTGACGGATGGACTACTTGGTGTATAAGGAATTGGCTGGATGTTTGCACTCAAAGAGTTGCACTTAAAGAGTTGAGATCAATGGTTCAATGTCCAGGTGAAAACAGGTGACAAGTGGTGTTCCTCAGGGGTCTGTACTGAGACCAGTATTATTTAACATCTTTGTTGGGGACATGGACATTGAGATTGAGTGCACCCTCAGCAAGTTTGCAGATGATATTCAGCTGAGTGGTGCAGTGAGTACTCTAGAGGAAAGGGATGGCATCCAGAGGGACCTTGACAGGCTAGAATGGTGGACCTGTGTGAACCGCATGAAGATCGACAAGACCAGGTATAAGGTCCTGAACCTGGGTCAGGGCAATCCCAAACACGTATACAGGCTGGTCAATGAGTGGATTGAGTGCTGCCCTGTGGAGAAAGACTTGGGGACACTGGTGGTTGAAAAACTGAAAACGAGCAGCAATGTGTGCTCAAAGCCCACGAAGCCAATCGCATCCCAAGCTTCATCAAAAGAAGTGTGGCCAGCAGGTCAAGGGATGTGATTCTCCTTCTCTGCTCAACTCTTGTGAGACCCCACCTGAAGTACTATGTTCAGCTCTGGGATCCCCAGCACAAAAAAGACATGGACCTGTTGGAGCAAGTCCAGAGGAGGGCTGATCAGATGATCAGAGGGCTGAAGCACCTCCCATATGAGGACAGGCCGAGATGTTCAGCTTGGCGAAGACAAGGCTCTGGGGAGATCTCACAGCAGCCTTCCGGTACATAAAGGAGGCCTACAAGAAAGCCAGAGAGGGAATTTTTACAAAGGCATGTTGTGATAGGACAGGAGTAATGGTTTTAAACTGAAAGAGATTAGGTTTAGATTAGGTATTAGGAAGAAATTCTTTACTGTGAGGGTGGTGAGACACTGGAACAGGTTGCCCAGAGAAGCTGTGGAAGCCTTATTCCTGGAAGTGTTCAAGGCCAGGTTGGATGGGGCTTTGAGCAACCTGATCTAGTGGAAAGTCCCCATGGCAGGGGAGTTGGAACTAGATGACCTTAAGGTCTCTTCCAACCCAAACCATTCTACAATTCGATGATTCTACGATTCTATTATGATTCTATGATTCTATGAAATTATGTGCAATTATATGCCCCGCTGCAAAGCTACATCAAACTACTGGAGCGTGACCCACAAATACAAACTGGATGCATGCTGGCATGTGAACAGGGTGGCTTCTATGTGAAGACTGCAGATCTTCAGTGTATTTAGTACAGCCAAATATCCTGGTTATTCTCAGCAGAGTACAAAGCAGCTGTAAAAACACCAAAACAATTCACAAGTCAGATACTACTACACTTGGACTGTAACAGGAGAAAAGCTGCACCTCTACTCATCGTCAGTTTTTTAAAGGTATGATGTGATGCAACTTAGAGCTGCTTTTTAGTAACTTTATTATTCTAAAAGTACAAAGTGGTTGCAGAAAAGCAGACTCTGTAACTGTACGAGTCTGCTGAAGTTGGCCATTAACAAGATGCCCTAAATATCTGCTACTGAGACCCTAGTGTCTTCATAGAGTCAAAGAAGCATAAGACAGAGAAGACCTGTAAGGTCATCTAGTCCATCTCCTTGACAGTGTTTCTTGTTTTGTTCCTCCCTGGTTTCCCATGTCTTAATTTAAACTTGTCCTTATTTCCTTCCTCCTTATCAACCATATGAATCTCCTTTAAAATAACTGCCCTCCTCCTCAGTATCGGATCAGATAATAGAGTACACATTTCATGTATTTCTCTTGTTGAATCTGAAATTAATCTCTTTCCATTAAGAGCTCAATTGCAGTTAATCATTATTGTCCCCATCTTTTCATTTTTACTTGTTCTGTGCACTTTGCTTTTTGTCAGCTGTGGGCAATAGTCCCCCCTCTCCCTTACCCACTCACCTGTGAAATTTCTCTTGGGTTTAGTCACATAACTTTTTATAATTGTCTCTTTAATGATAAGTGAATATTAGGATCTGCATCTGGTTTTATTTTCATGAAAGCCAGCAGTGATGGACTTCCTGGGCAAAGATGTGTTTTCACTTGTTCCTGCTCTTCCTTGCTTGCTGGTTCCTTACTTTATTTCCTTTATAACTCCCTTGAGGCCAACAATTTCTCTTGTTCTTTCTTTCCTTGCTCCCACTGATGAACTTTTAATCTGCTTGTAACACTTCCATCATTATTTCTTGTAATACTTTTATTTTCACCCCATAGCCTGGGTTCTTGACTGCTTGGCAAGGCTGTTCTGACATTTTCTCAAGGAAGCTGACATCAGAATATCAACTGCTAGTTACAACTCCAAACTAACAACCAGTCACAATTAACTGCCCAATTACTAACAACTCTTTTCTTTGATCTTGTCTTCTTAATTATGCTCATTTCAAATGTTACTGAAAATTTTAGCAGTTTTTCAATAAATTTCATTATACTGTAGCACAAAAGATATATATTAAAAATGCCTTTACCGGCTCTATTAGTACTCTACGGTGCAATTATCAGGTTATAATTGATTGCCAAGGTAACCTTGTGAGTACTCCAGTTCCCAAAGCAGGAGAAATCACAGTAAAGATGAGTCATTTTCTCACCTTTATAAGCTGGCTATTCAAACAGCCATGTAATAACACGAATCTTAATCATCTCTATGTGCAAAAGCCAAGGAATCCTCGGTATTTTGCAGTGCCTTTACTGCATTTTCAGTTTTCTGAGAACATAAGAAAATTTGAATACACTGAGAACATTTATTTTGGCTTGGTCAAAATGGTTGCAGAGTTAGATTCCAATGAATTTCTTCTGCCCTCTCTTGCTTGAAAAAGCAATCCATGAGATTCCTCAGAGAGCAACACATCCTCCAGAGAAAGATCCTTCCATCTCTTTCTGGTGTCAAAGAGCTTCCAAATCAAAAGCTGAAACAAAGTCCTTTAACTTTATCAAGACAAAACGCTCTGACTTCACTCAAATTAAATGTTCTGATAAGTTCACTTTGGCATTCCCAAAATTCAGCTTCAGGGAATACTTGGCATATGGGAGAGTACGAATTTTGACTTCTCATGACTTCATGACTGGAGATGAAAGCAAATTCAGAGGGCTATTTTTTTCTTTTAACCCAGAACAGAACTTCAGCATTTTAACCAGCTCACAGCAGATTCCCATTTACACTGCGGATTTCCTGCCTACTCTGCAACCTTCTTTTTTAGGAGTTTGAGGCTAAAACTTTCTGCTCCCTTCCTCAGTAGATCAACTGATTAAAACAGTATCTGATCCTTCGTAACCAAGGGCTATATCTTAAAAAAAACCACAACTAAACATCATTTCCCTCTGCCCTTTATTTTTGTTTGCCCAAGGGAGTGTAGAAAAAGCAAATATTATCTACAGACATTTTTTTGGTTCTCAGAGGCCACATGCACAAAGCTCCCCTCTCCTTGGAGTTGCAACCCCTTTCCTTATAGCTCTCTGTGATACCTCGTATATACTTCCTCTCGTTATTTGTTGCGTATTTTCCAAAACAAACACAACTGCAGAACCACAGGATAGCTCCAGATTGCGAGGCTTAGGATCAAAAACTATACTGGCTTTAGGCCGGAGGCAATGTTGCTGCACAGGGGGATTTGAGTTAAATCTCTCTAAAAGGCAGCTCTTTTTTTCCATTGCCGTATAAATACTAGAGCAATGTTCACAACAACGCCTCCATGTCTTTCAAAAAGCAGCAGCCACTTGATTTCATGTTTTGATGAATAAAGAATGTTTCTGCAACAATTTTTAGTGGAAAATCTTTATCCCATAAACACATTATGAAAGAACACCCTAGAGGATGTGGGATGGTTATTGGTATAGTCAAGAGGGCAAAATCCTGTTCTGTTGGGCTTTGTTTGTGTTTCTCAGATGGGAGTAAGGGGAACTGGAACTCCAATTCAAATTGTTTCTGTGTCAATTAATAAGCATTGCACAAGATGGCATAGGCTGCATTGCCCAAGCACCCAGCATGAAAGAAACAAATGGCTTCATATCATCATAGCACTGCTGCTCAGTTCCTAAATAGCCTCTTCAAATCAACTTAAGTACCAGTCCTCAGGTACTTAAGGGAGGAGAATGTGAATTCTGGCATATCAGCTGCAAGACAGTTTATTTCAGAAGCTTCGCTTCAGCTAGTAAACTCTGGAGACGGTGTTTTAAGGATGAATTGGGAATATATGGAAATCAGTACTGTTTGCACAAATGTGAACCAGGGTGCACAGGGCAACTGATATGTTCTGTGTGAGGACACATGTTCTTATCTTCTGGGAAAGTGGAGAGACTTAGGGCAGATAGATGCCACAGGACACATGCTCGTTCTGCCAGCACTGCGAGCTGGCAGGAGAGATGCCAGTTCCCTCCCACCTGGAAACTGTAGCATGGCTCTAGCGCTGTGGCACTGTGCCGAACCGAAGGTACACTGCCTATCGGCATGTGCTCCTTGTCACAGGCCTGGTTTTCAACATAGTGTTCTCTACAAGGGCCCACAACTCCAGGCAAATGTGGGAAATGGATACAACTTCTTTGAGAGTCCATCAAATAAATGAGCATCACATCATGGGGTTAATTTTATGCCAATATTAGATTAGGAAAGGAAGAAAAGGTCTTAATATTTTTTAATAAAAATTTCTTCTCCTCTAGGCTGTTCTTTTGACTCACCTTCTCTTGACCCACCTCTCAAGGCTTAGTCTGACTTGCTTTCCAGTCACCTGTGCAGTCTTCCCATAAAAAGAGAGCAAATATAACTTGGTTTTCTGATGTAAAACACAAATAGAAAAGAAAACTTACTGTGGCTGTTGGACATTTCAGATTTCTTTCAAGGGACAGCTCTCACAGTTCCCTATTTTATACTATGACTGAACCACAGACCCTAGTATTTCTAAATGTTTTCTCTGATTTACTATATGTCCTCACTTGGCAATGTAATTCAAGGCAGATAATATGACTAAAGGTTTTTTTTTTCACTCAAAGGTAATCTCAGTTATGGAACTTTTACAGATCTCCCCTTTAGGTGACACCAATAAGGTTAGCCCAGCCTCAGGTAGGATGTGCCAGTCAGTACTTCCATGGCACAGCTGAAAGTAAAGACACAGCAAAACGGCCTAAAGATGAGAAATACCAAACCACGCAAAGTCTCATTTCTACCTGCTTACGATATTTCAAGAAGTCTCAGGGGGGAAAAAGAATCATTAAGTGTTCATATATATATAATTTAAATGTTATGTTTGAAATAGAAAGCTACACAACAGCTTTGGCCAAAAGTCAGGCCGACAGCTGCAGCCAGCTGCCCATGACTGGCGGGTCTCTCAACTCACCTCCAGAGGTGAATACAGTATCCAGAAAGTCAGCATTCCCTAATTCTGGACCACATTTAGCTTGGCCAGGGTGAATGAGATGTGATAGCACAAGTGATCCCAACCTCCATGTTATACTGCAATTGCTTTAATCAGCTCTAGAGACAGAGCTGGAAGAGGAACACGACCTCAGTGGCGGACTGGAAACAGCACTTCTGAGCCACTTCACTGGCTCATGGATGTTTCCGGTAGTGCTGTGTAATCGTGGTCAAGCAGCAGAGCTGAGAAGAGCTGTCATAATACTCAATTATTTGTTTTCAAGGGGAAGGCCAGATATTCACACAGGATGGGGAAGCCACAGATAAGTGCCCAAGCCCCTCAGTGACGGCCAGCGGCTGCGTGGCTTTCCCGAGCCTTCAAGGGAGCCTCGAGCCAGCTGCGCCTGAGGGCTCGGGGCGGCGATGGGAAGAGTCACGGCTGCACTCGGGGAAGCTCCGTGGGAACACGGCTGTCCCCGCCGCTCTGCCCTCGGGCGCTTTCCCCAGCCCAGCCCCGGCCGAGCCGGACAACCGCCTTCCCCGGCCTCAGGGGAACACGGGGCCGCGGCCGGGCGCGGCGCCCTTCTGTCCTCAGGCGCTCGGGCGGCGGCGGCGCCGTAGCCTGTGGCTTAGCGCCCCCCGGCGGCCGCGGCGCTGTCCGGGCCCGGCGGCCGAGGAGGCCGGCGGTGCCGGGGCGGGCCCTCGGCGGGGCTCGGGCCTCTGCTTCTGCTCTGCGAAGGGGCGTCCTCAGGCTGATGCCTCCGCGAGCGCGCTGAGGGGCCGCTCGCGTGCGGCGAGCGGAGGTGGGAGCAGAGCTGGGAATGGTAAGTGTTGTGATGCAGCCTGCTGCAGCGGGACTTCATAAACCTTGGCAATTTTCTGGCTTAGATCACCCAAGGAATGCCTTCCTGAAGCCACCCGCCGGGCTGGGGAGGAGCCGGTGCCCCACTCCCACGGCCGTCAGCCCGTGGCACCAGAGCCACTACATCATACAGTCAGTCATAGAATGGTTCGGGTGGGAAGAGACCTTATAGATCGTCTAGTTCCAGCCCGCTGGACTGTTAGATCAGGTTGCTCAAAGCCCCAAACAACTGGGCCATGAACACTTCCAGGAAGGGGGCACCCACAACCTCTCTGGAAAACCTGTTCTAGTCTCACCCCCTCACAGTAAAGAATTTCTTCCTAATAACTAATCTAAATCTAATCTCTTTCAGTTTAAAGCCATAGTCCCGTCCTATCACAACATGCCCTTTGTGAAAATTCCCTCTCTGGCTTCATGTACCGGAAGGCTGCTGTGAGATCTCCCCAGAGCTTTATCTTCGCCAAGCTGAACATCTCAGCCTGTCCTCATATGGGAGGTGCTTCAGCCCTCTTATCATCTGATCAGCTCTCTTCTGGACTTGCTCCAACAGGTCCATATCCTTCTTCCATTGTCTGACAATTTTCGTTGTCTTCTGCTGAGTTTATTCTTGCCGAAGTTCCCAGGAGCGAGGGGTGGAGAGGGGAGAACAAGTAATTACACATCCACGAGCACTACAGAGTTGCTACTGAGCTATGTGTTGAGAGTTAGCTCTTACTACACTTCACCTCAAGAGAACCTACACTACCTGTGTAATCTCAGAACCACAAGACCCACTTGAAATGTGTCTCACTTGGAAAGCCTACAGACATACCCTTCACAGAAGCTTTAAGTAACTCAATCATATCCATCAAGCCTGCAGTCCTGATATTCACATCTGCACCCTCTAACTGTGAATCACTTATATCAGCACCCCAGTAACAGGCTTCGCATCACTCTTTGGCATTGACATATCCTCTCCTGGCTGGGGCCTGGCTGGTTCTTCAGCACCGAGTGTGAAGGAACACAAGGGTCAGAGACTCTCAATGCCACTGCATGTTTGTCTTCCTATCTCTGGAGGCAGTAAGTCAGTAATTTTAAATGGTGAAAGTAATGGTGCAGCAACCCTGCAGTGCAATTAGTGGGTGTCCAGTTGATACAGAAAAGTAATACCAAATGTTCTTACTTAAATATTTGCTATAAAACACAGTTCATAGTTGTCATAATAATAAAGTGAGTGTTTACAAGAGGTTGAAAACATAATGTGACATTTGTCAGGGAAAAAAGTAGCCATCCTGAGGCAAAGTCACTGATGTGCATTTCTGGTGGAAAATACTTTTATCTGATAGGCTATAACCAGTTTCATCTCTGTTTTTCTATGGAAAAAGTAATGGCTTACTTCAAGAATTTGATGAGCTGCAGAAAATCAATTAACAAGACTGAGGGACAACTCTTTTAAAGTCTGTTGACTCTACTACATTTAATCTCTCTAAAATAGACTTCCCCTTAACCTGTAACCAGGTCATTTATCAGATGGTAACACTCAAAAGAAAATCATTCTGAAAATGATTGGGAAAATGAAGAGATGTGATGACATCCCACTTTCTACCTACTGAACATTTAAAGGCTAAATTCTCCTTGTAAATGTCAGTCATTTCGGGAGAGTAGCATTACCCCTGTGATTTTCTTAGTGTCTGCTGCTTAGCTGTAGATGAGCAGCATCAGCTGGTCCCTGCATCAATTGGTCCCTTTCGTACTGGCAATCCCTACTTTGTTTCTGCACAAATTAACATTACATTGCTGAAGGTATATTAATAGATACATATTCATTAAATTTATTTAAATCAAAGATGTTGGCTTTTGGTGCTTATTCCTATGTGAAAATAATGAATTGTAGTTCTGTAATAGAGAATGTTCTTGGGCTGGCTGTTACAAAGGATGTCAGGATGAGCTGAAACAGTTTTACTTGTCAGTCATGATTTTTAAATTAGCTCCTACAGTGCATACTAAAACTACCTACTCTATCTCAAGATATCTTTAAAAAAATAGACAAAATTTTAGGGAGCTTTCAGCATACGTGAACTGATAAGCGGCATAAGGAATACCTTAAGTGGCAGTAGGCTTATGGATTATTTTGCATTCTCCATCCTCACTGTACATTGCAGGTTATTACAGTTATGGAATGGAATAGGCAAAATGTTGAGAATAAACAAGAAAATGTACTAGTAGATACAAAATACACTGTATTTTGTGTAGAAATTCAGGCTGTAGAATTCTAGGAAGCTGTTGAGGAAAGTAAAGGATGTCAGGCCTTTTCAAAAGCAGAGAAAGAATAGCCACTATGCCACTGACACCACTGGAGTCATCTATGGAGCAATTAGGGCACTGTCAACTCCTCCAAAGTGCTCCAGAAATCATATGGAGATCCGCAATGTGAAGTGACACAGCCATCATCAACAGAAGCTTCTCAAATCCCCATGTACTTCTGAGTGTAGTCATCCAAGAGTGAGAATTGGTTCCTATATTTTTCCTAAAGGACTCGAAAATAGGTGTTCCTGTTGAATTCTTCAAAAGATCCTTTTGCCTGCTTCGCATAATTTGATTATTGCACTACTCAGGAGCTGAGGATGAGGCTGACTCTATTACTGCAAACAGAGGTCACTCTCCACCGTGCAGTGGAAGGCTGTGGGTCACAGTAACCATTACTCCCACTGCACTAGGAGGCACCCCTGAGATCACATCTGCAAATCATTCAGATAAGTGACTTTGGTTCCACATAAAATAATCTCTTACAACTGTCCCGTTCTGGAATTTATATGTGGTTAGTGTGATTAATGTTAAATGATCTTTTATATATACACAACAGACAAAGGATAATCATAGGGTCAATGAAAAACTGATAGTGAGGCATAGATATTGGGTGATAGGAAACAGAACGTTTGTTAAACAGCTCATTTGTAGTTGTCTGCAGGAAGGAAGGGGAGGGTGAGATTCTGCCCACATGTTAGAGATAACAGCAGTATCAGCTATAAAAATTCTAGATGCATTAAAAGCAGCCAGAGCTTAAAGTCCAGATAATGTATATCCCTAAGTTCTTAGGAGATGCACATCTGCAATCCTTTCACTGACATATTCTAGATGTTCACAAGGGTCAGGAAGAGATTTCTGAAGATTAAGAAGCAGCAGATTTGAATCTCACATTTTAAAGACGGCAAAGGACAGGAAACTATAAACTAGCTAATGGAACATTGTTTGTAGAGAAACCTGGACACTCCTTAAGTGATTTGGCTAAAGAACACCTGGAAAAGTTCACTCTTGACTAAAGAAAGCTAGAATGGTTTATAATTCATTATGTTGTTTGAGGTCTTTAAAGCTATCACTGCCATTGGAGTTCTTATAGGTGTGATGACTGCTGTGAATCAGATACATTCATTTGTATCATCATAATAAGAGTATGGTTAGTGTGAAGCAACACCACATACTACAGCTTTTCGATGCTCCAGCAGAAGTTTCTGTGGTGGTGCAAGAAATGTTAAATGCTAGACAGAGGCTGCTGTTTTCAGTGGCAGGAAAGGGGTTAAAAATTGAAAGCTATTAGAATACCTTTTTTCTATGGATTTTTTTTTCTTCCCATTTTTAAATTCTGCTTTCATTAATATTTGGGAACATTATATTAAATCAATTTTAAAATAAATGTTTTATTCTTCCCTTGACATGTTTTACAGCAAGACGATGAATCCTACTATCTTGCAGTCAGAGCAAAATTAATTTCAATGGCAAAGTCCACTGACAAGGCATCCCCTTCCAACCAGAACTGAGAATTTGGGGCAGGGAGGTGAATACACCTGTGCCCCGTACAGACCTTCTGCAAAGCCAGTTCTGCATTTGTTGTTGCTCTCAAGAGTGCGATGTAAAATACAGCTGCACCAGGAACAGGCGTCTCTCCACTTGTCCTGCTGGCTAAGGTGAGGTTTTCTGCCAGGCTTTGCCTTCTCAGGCAGAGGCAATGTTCCAGTGGGACTCTCTTCTTACAGACTTTTCCCTTCTCTCCTGAGAGTTGTTCTCCCGCCATATCTAACTCAAGTAATACTGTGTTGGGGAGCTATCCCTTTCCACTCTACTGTCAGGACATCACTTTTCCTTTCTCACCAACTCCAGCCCTTTGGAAACAGCAGAGGTTGAGGGTGGATGCTGATGTGCAAAGCAGACCTGTCAGGGGAGGCTGCTGTGCTGGTGCATCTCAGGTGCACACACAGTCAGATTTTCTAGCCCTGAAAGATACTGTGTTCAAGGAGAAAATTGCAACTAGGATTTCTGGACACTTCCCACCTTCTAGCAGACTGATTAAACAGGGCTGGCTGCCAGTAAAGAAGGAAAACAATTTATTACCACTGTGTATTGGAACCTACTGTAAAATTACTTACTGCTCAGCATTGTCATTAACTCAGCGATAGATTTTCATAAGGTTTCCATTTTCACCGGCTAAGGGCCGAATTCATCCCAGATGTAACTTCATTAGTGCCAATACAGCTATACTGAGAATACATTTGGCCCCATGATTTTAGGATCTCTGTGTGCGGGGACTCTTCTATAGTCCATGTCATTATTTGTGTCAAACCATGAAAAAGACAATCTCTTAGAGTCACCTAGCTGTTCTTCAGCAAACATTTTATGTAAAACTAAGCAGCTCAAAATCAGGTACCTCTCAGTGACTAGGAGCAACACAGCTGAGAGCGCTTTTCCTGGTACAGCGTGAGCCAGGGACAGGTGACCTGTGATGCTGGGAGCTCTCTGTCTCAGGAGATTTTCCACATGCAGCTTACAATGCTAAGCAGGTTGGTAGCTCACCCTTGTCTTAGGAGCCTCAGCAGCCTTAGGAGCTATGGAGAGTTTCTACCTGCTGAGGGTACTATGACCTGTTGCCTTGTGGTCCCAATCCCTTGTAGTCTTGAATTATTACTGGGTATTTTCTGGATCAGATTATCCCTCTTCCAGACCTGCAGCTTGCAGGTTAAGGCAGGGAAAGGAACAGATGGGGCTAAGGGATATGACAGTCCCCTTCAGTTGGTCTCTTTCCTTTGGAGATGGGGCATAGATGGGGCTGGTTCATCCTGTGAAGATTGCTTTTCTGTATGCTGTGGCAGTGACATACCCCTGGAGAGCAGGCTAGCAGGCTGGGGGTGGAGCAGGTGCCAGGGCTTACTTTGCATGGGAGAAAACCTTCCTCTTTTCTCATTTCTTTCTTTTCAGAATGACAGAGGTGGAACACCCCAAGGAGGTGTTCATGGTCTTTCTCCTGAGTTTTAGCACTGAATGGCATCTGCATTGACCCCAGTGACCTCTTTCCTCCTCTCCTACGCATTGTCATAAGACAGTGTCTTAGAGGGCATTTCTGGCTGTCCTCACATACTGCATCAGAGATGTTAGAGTTGCGTCACATTTGATCCATGATTTATCATTTTTTGCCTCTATCCTCTGTCTTCTCCCTTTTTCTGATGGTTTATTTTATTTGTTGTGTTTTTTCTCAAATTGCCCTTGTTTAAATGTTAAAAGGCTGTTTTTGTATTAGTGTGTTTATATTTTCAACGTATGTTTATTTTGCTGCAGAACACTCCAAACGACCTGGCAAAAGAAGTGGCAGCTCTTATAAATAGCCATTACTGCAATTATTCTGATTTTTAACTTACAATATGTTTTTATGTGACTCAAGAGATACAAACAGAAAAAATTCCAGACCACACTTAATCAAATAAGTATTACTTTGTTTAACTGTACTATCAGCAAAAAAGTCTCGTCTTGGCTCACTGCAAGCTGACTTTTATATTTAACGCCAGAGGCTTTCAAAATTTCAGCCTGTTTTTTTCAGGTAACTACAATCAAATATCCTGGCTTTCATTAAAAATGTAGTAAGAAATTGCTTTTCCCTTTGGAACTTACGTGATGTTGATTGCACGATGTTTTACTGAGGAGATATCTCCTTCATTATGCTGATGGTAACTTCCATGACTTCTATAAAATACTTCTCTCTCCCTAGATCCTTCACCTACTGTGGCTCTCTCCTCCCACCTCATACTGTTCTGGTGCAGCGAACACTCTCTGCAGTGACATGTTTCCAATGCATTTCCCCACCAAAGTACACTGGATCCAGCCCTATTTTTGCAGCAGGGTTCAATGAGTGAAGAACGAATTGAGTTTCTAAGTTTATGAGTTTATAATGGAACAAAATTCTTTTCAGATTCTTATTCTAGTGTTCTCTTGCTAGTGCTGGGAAAATGTGCAATGATACATCAGTGGGTATTATGCACACTGCAATTCATTTCAGTAGTACAGGTTCTCAGTGCAGCCACACACTTTGTTTTAATAGAGAAATCAAGAGAAAGGCACAGCTAGGAAAGAGCATGCAAGTAAATGCAGCCCATTCATGTGATGTAGATCTTGTAATGAACATTGCATTGTGTATCCATCAGATTTATGTTCATTTATGTTCATAAAAGCCCAATGTTATGCTATATAGGAGAACTGCCTTTGAGTTGTGTCTTAGTGTAAAGCACTTACCACTCAAGTACAAAAGTGCTTTCTGTTGACCTTTTGCTCTCACATCCTTTGATGGATTTTGTGTCCATATGGCAGTAAAAAGGCTATTGCAATGATGGTCTCAAAAAACAGCAGAGAAGATACTCAGCATAAACAGTTGCTATACTTTGTGGTTATCCTGCTGTGTGACTTTGAATCTCTGACTGCAATACCCGTATTCTTCTGCTGGTGGCCAAGTCTGCCACCAGCACCTTCTTTCTGTATCATTCTTATCCCTTTCATTCTTTGTCTTCAATTTTTCCATGTCTGGTAGAAAATAACAGGCATTTCTTTGGCACTGCATCTAGCTCTTTCATAGGACTCAGTGTATGCAAACTCATTCCTCTGCTTATTGCCTGAGGCTTTCTCATTTGGACTCAGAGCTGTTCCTCAGGAGAGATTTTTACGGTAAAGGACCTTCTTCTTTGCTTTCTCCATTCGAGTTTTCTCTTATAGACTTGACTTTCTTAGGGACCTATTATTACCATTCTTAACACAAAAATACCTGTGAATGGGCAATCCATAAGAGTGTTACTAAGATTTTGTAAGGCAAGAAAATGTCTCCACTGAAAACTGTGCTATTACATGCCACCTGTGGGAGAAAAGATGGAAAGTTTGGTAGTTTCATACTATGTGATCTCACAAAACTACAGGTTTTGGGGTAGAAGAGTATTGAGGTTTATGTTAAATTTTGCATGTAGCCTATTTTTATTTGCTTTGCTTTAGCTTATTTGTCTAAGAAGGATTTTTTTGCCTAGACCTTTCATAGCAATTTGTATGTGACATTTCAAGAGGGAAAAAATAAGGTGGTGGCTGGTAGACTTTTGGGACTATTCTATAAAAAGCCACAATGATTTAAGTGAGCTTAAGCTGTTCTGATACAGCTGAACACAAATTTCCTCTCAGTGAGAGAGAGCTGGCCACATCTGAGACTTTCTTAAGAGCAGGGCGCAAATAAAGTCACTTACTGAACTGGAATTAGAGCTGGGATTGTTCTGCAAACAGCCAAGGAAACTACAGATGCTGGTAAGCCAGTGGGAACATTATCAGGGACAGTATGCCAGTCTAGCTCCAACCCCATAAATTATTTTACAGTGGCAGGAGGTCGGTGGGAGTGTTTATATTTGCTGTCTGACATCCCTCTATTTCATTTTTATGATGTGTGATAGATGCCATGTGTTTATTAAGCAGAGAGCTTTCAGTACAGCTTTCCTCCAGATAAGGAATCAGTAAGACAGAGTGCAGTGGCCATCCCTTGTGAGCTGCAGCCAGGAGAGTTTGGGGTGAAAGACTCCAGCATGTATTTTCAAGGACTTGTTGAAATTTGTTGATGCAGGGGAAAAATGAGGAATTTGGAAGAAACAGCAGAGCTCTATAGTCCTTAGGCAACAACTGAACAATCAGACTTGAAAAAGCTCCTGCGTCCAGACTGGTAAGTCTCTTACCAGTGTGAGCCACGGATGTATGTCCTACCAGTATTGTTTTCTGCCACACCCATGGTTTTTTGCAAGAAGGAAAACTGAAGCCCATGTTGGAGCACATCACCCAATTCCACAGCCAGGCATCAATATCCCCCACACATCTGTCTCTCCTGGTCTAGCCTTGGATCATACAATAGGTACCAAAACCAAGCTCCTCCCGGTAGGCTTCTGCTGGTAGGCTTCATATGTCAAAGAGCCATTCACAGACTTGGCAGTACTTTGGCTCAGCTGGGAACAAGGTCCGTCTGAGCTGTCCTGTGGTCCCAGTAACCCACAGTCTTGAGCCCAACTGGATCTTCTTGTTCCCCAGCCTCTCAGAGGGTGCCCAAAGCATAATGCTGTCATGAAGGTCTACAGGTCTTTTTAAAGGCCTTTCTAAATCAGCTGTAAAGTTGTCCATAAGATGTGTTTAACTTATTTTAAACAATAAAAAAAAAATCACTGATTTCTTGAAGAAAAAAAACTAAAATTCAAATTTTTATACACTAAAACATCAATACATGCAATTATATGCCCAATCTATGCAGTTGTATGTTGGAGGGAAAAAAAATAGAATGGAAAGCTCTGAATTGCTTTGCAAGAGAAATATCCAATAAAGAACTCAGTTATTGAAATAACACATTCTTTTAGAAATGTAATAATTATATGACTGAGCTATATTAGATAAGCAATAATGTCTCAGGAAAAATTTTAACTACATAGGAAATTACTGTTTCTCTTTTATAGTCACTCTATATGCTGAGGGTTCATAGCTTATTCTATAAGACATGAATCAATAAATGACAGGCTTTAAAAGAGGTTTTTAATTAATGTTTTGTGTTTAAACACAAAATAACATGAATGTTGAATTTTTTAGATTTACAGGGATGTTATTACATCTGGCAGATGTGAAATTTGACACAGACAAACCAGCTCCTGCAAAGATTGCATTTCATTTTATGACATTCACTTGATAGTTTGCAATCCTGAGTTTGGACTTCCTTCAGCAATGTTAAAAACCCAGCTCCTGAGCCTGAGTACCCAAAAACGCCACACAAGTAAAATCTGATCTCTCAGAGCTCATTTCCCTCCCCTCACTGTAAACCCCTAGGGTTTGAAAATGAAACAATTCTCAAGCCTTAGAACTGAAATTCAGTTCACCTGCATGAAATCAAAACAATCAAGTGTTTTATAGGTGAAATACGGCAAGGGAGAGGGAGGAAAAATTTACACTACGGAAGTGGGGGTCAAGTCAGGCAGTCCTACACAGCCTTTCTCCCTTCCTCCTCTCCTGCAGCTGCTCCTTTTTCTGGCCTATTGACAGTATCAGCAGCTGCAATTCTTCAACAAGCACGAAAATCCGGGGCTCTGGGAGCTGCAGACAACCTACAACCAGGAGCTCTTTCTCCAGCCCACTGTGGCCTCTGCTGTTGTCTTCCCTGCACAGCTGTCCCCCTGGGGTCCCATCTATTCATCCTTATGTTGAGACTTGCTTGCTATTAGCTGCCTGATTAATTGAACCATTTAGGTCCTAATACAGAGCTCCTGAAGGTAGTAGGAGCTTTGCCAATGAATTTGAGATTTAAATTCAAGGCGGGTCCCTTAAAACAAGCAGGATGATATGAAGTGGCAAAGTGACAGTAACTGTGGAAAATCTGGGACTGGTGTTTGACAAAATTGTTAGGATTCACCAGCAATGGTAAGGGCAAACCCAGATCACCTAAAGTAGCTTCCAATAAACTGCATTAACGCAGACCTCCTACAGCAGTAGGGTAAAAATGGGACATTAACAGTACATATGCCAGAGGTGCTATCAGAAATTAACTCAAGTAAGTAGAGGCGAGTCTATGGGTATAAATATTTCACTTCTTTATAGGAAAGTATCCTTAGATGAAACTGACTGTTGCCATTGCCACAAAGGGCATTGCAACCCTGCAATTAAAATACAGAGATACTTTTTATCCATCTGCAAATGCATGGCTTTCAAACAAGGTATGAACTTCTGAGAGCCCTCAGAAGTACAAATGCTATCTCTGCTACAGGACAGAGATTGCAACAAATGTAGATTATATGTGCATGAATCCAATTTTAGAACACTTCCCAGATGAGACAGTGTTAGATAAGATTTGCAAAGGCTACAGCTGATGGTGAAACCCCGCAGAAAGAAATTCAGACTATTAGGATAGGAAAGATTGTACTGGATTGTCAGAATGTTTAGCAGAATGGTGGCTCCTGAATTGTTGTAGAATACTGTGCTGTGAAGAGTATGTGAATATAATCAGAGGACGAAACAAGCTAGAGGTGATGTTTTATAATAGCCTCAGATGAACGGTGACATTAGGGAAGCAGTGTTAAACATATGCCAAAATTCAGGCCAAATCAAGAAACAATGTTCATGATGTGGTACAGGAAAATAGGCCCCTGGGAACCAAGTAACTGTAGATTTGTGTGTGTTGGCTGGCCAAAAGTCTCTTAAATGTTTCCTAAACTATTATTTTTGCTTCTCTGAGGTGGCCTTGCCTGAAGAAACGACAGATGATTGTGCATACGCAGTTTGGTTTCGCTACATGTGTTTTACTTGACCTGTAACTATTTGAAAGCAGCTATAGAGCACAGACAGACAGCAGCTATAGGGCACAGCACAGACAGTGCTTCGTAAAGAAACAGGCTTTTAAATACATCGTCTCATTTCCATGACCACTATATGACAGGTTCATGGGGTCTGAATTATAAAACATCCATGAAAATAGTTGTAGTCCGACACTGTTGGTTGTTTAGCCCTTTGAAGACACGGAAAAGCGAGAAAGCTGGTTCTGTGGATGCCACCGTGGAAGAACTATTTCCCTCTTATCACCAGCATTGGTTTTTAAAAGTTTTGGTCTAGACAATGCACTTCCCAGGCCAGGAACTGGAATTGCTGTCTGTCCTACTGTTTGTGCAAGGAGGTCATGGCTGAAAGATAAGGAGGACAGAGACATCTGTAAAGCCACAACCATTCAATGTGCTCACCCTGGCACTGCCTGGAGTAAGAGGTGAGACTGACATAGCGGTATTTCAAGATGTGTGCTTTGTTAGTGCACACTCATATTCACTTTTAACTGATATCCTGGGAAAACTAGCAAATGAAACAATGGTTTTAAAGTCTGTGGGTACTAATATCAAATGTTGGATTTAGATTTTAGTTTTCTGAATTTACATCTTTTTTCTATGTCTTGTTTCCTTCTGTCATTTTTAACAAACACTTAGACCCTGTGACAAAATTCCCAGTGCCCAAGTTTCAGTTCTGCACAGGGTTAGCAGCTAACCTTGTTTATATGACTTATAATAATTTGGAGAACTTTGGTGTCTTTCCAGTAACTAAAGAGTACATTGCAGAATTCTGCAACTGATGGTGCTTATCATCAATTTACATTACAGATTTAAGTAAGAAAAACTTAATAGTTTCAGAAATGAATTAACTGAAACTTTTTGTACCTAAATTATATTCTTCAACAACCAAAGCAGAAATATATCTGTCTGTGAAGGTGAGGTTCCACATAAATTTTATAAATACCTTGCTTGCTAAAAAATCAATAAAATCAATAGCTTTTTTCTATTTTATGTTATCAATAAGATTTAAACTAAAGTCTTCCCACCTACAGGCTATGAAAGAAATGACTATATGAAACCAGAATACTGCTGCCTACTCCAGACATTACCAGTACCCTCAGTACCAATTACTCATTCTTGGACCAAAGGCTCAGCAGTATACACATTTCTCAGTTCTTCTGCAGAGAAAGTGCAGGGGACCTGCCTCATGGCTGTGCTGTTCTTGTCACCTGTCCCTTGTTAGAGGAAAAAGACTCCAGCACTAGATGACAATATTTTAAGGAATGTAACTGACCTTTCCATCTGTGGAGTATTTCCTGCTCTGGTTTCTCTGATACAGCCTGTGGCTCACAATCCTGGGTACAGGCTGCATTTGTAATATCTTCTAGCTGTATTCCCAGTGTTTAAACTTCAGCATCTGGCCTCCAGCCTTGCTGGAGGAGCTGATGGTCAGTTCATATATCAATTCTTAGATCTTTTCACAGATGAAGTTTTAGATGGTTGGTTTTTTAGTTATGATGGTAGGGTGGACTTCTTCCTGATTTTTCTTTATTACACTTTCATCTCAAAGCCACTGCTGTTTTCCCAGAAACTTCTTTTCTGCTTGGTCTGGCTGCATACCTGGGAAACTAAGAGGCAGATGTTATAACATTGCTGGTGCAAAATACAGTGGTCTCATTTTCAGGTATCTTCACAAGAACATACCCACTCTGTTGGCTGCTGGTATCTCCAGAGGATAGCAACATGCCAATAGTCACACACAGTAGTGTGTTTCACTACTGAGCCTTACAGAAAGTTTTAAACCCTGGGGCAGGGTGTCTGCACCCCTTTCCTTGTCCCGCCTAGCACCCTTCAGCCCAGGCAGCTCCTTGTGTGCACTGCATGCTGTTTGTGGTGCAGAGCATGGATGTTGACATATCCTTATGTCAACGCACGTCAACGCACAGCAAAAAGGGTGAGGTGGGTGCCCCTGGCAGCACTGCTGTGCATCTTTCCATGGGGGCACTTAAGGCTGCAACCTGTCCCAGCAGGTCTGCCAGTTTGGACCACGGGCTGTCCTGACTGTTCCTGACAGGGCTGTCTTGAACACAGACTCTGTATGGGGGTGTCTGAATGCCTTCGAATACCTCCTCTGCTTTTCAGGACCAATTTTTTTTTTTTTTCCGAATAGTGCTTTTGTGAGATTAAATAAGCGTGAAATAGGCATTTCTATGATGCCAGAGTATAAAAGATGTTATCTGCCTGCTGAGCTTCCCTCCCCTGTTTGCTAATGGAAGTCAAGTCCTTCAATTTATGCTGCTAAATTTAGTGTAATTAATTATATCTCTGTTCCAGTGCTGTCTTCATAATGGGTAATAATTGTATTCTCTGTACAGATAGATGTTCCTATGGTACTGTCACGGGCATGCCTGGGCTGGGATATGAATAAGCTCACAGAGGTGACTGAAGACTGAAGTTTCAGGTTCACGATGCAGCAAGGAATCAGACCACTATAGTTTATTTCCATTTGTTTAGGAACTTTTTTGATAAGTTTTTAATAGGCTAAGAAACACAAATTGCAACAAAAAACAATTTGGCATATGACACATTGCTGTATGAAGTGCACAATACTTATACTCAATAGATATTGTACACAAAAGTTTTTAAAAGCTATTACCATTAGAGTTCAGGGGGAGGATAATACTGTTTAATTTTGTTCCCTGCTTAGTTTTTCAGGGGATGAGTGGGAACTGAATTTCTATACCACTAAAAACTGTAGATACCCAGATATCTAGGTACTTAGGACAATTGCAAAAGCTATATCTAAATCTGTTTCTTGGGATACCATAACTGTATAATAATTATGTCCTGTTACCGTTAAATACCAGCATGGCATGCTTGAAAGCACATGGATGACGGATGCTTAGTCCCCTTGACAGGCAAATGAAACCCACCCTGGAGCCACATAGGACTATTGATCACACTCTGCCAGAGCAAGCGATGGCTACGCCCACAACTGGACCTGTGTAAGTGAACAGGCGGTGTTCCAGACCTGAGTCTGTAACACATTTTGTGTGTGTAGACAGTGCATCATACTTTTTACTGCCCATGTAACTTGCTTTCTGGTGAGCAGGTGCAGTTGGGATTAAAGATCCCTCCATCTTTTTCCTAGCTTTGTTGCTAGTCTAGTAGATCAGCTTATATGTCACTTGTTTCTTCATTTCTTTGATTATAGACTAGGGGCCTCAAACCTGACTTCTCGACAACTGCTGGTTGAAC
This sequence comes from Bucorvus abyssinicus, assembly GCA_009769605.1. Taxonomy (NCBI): domain Eukaryota; kingdom Metazoa; phylum Chordata; class Aves; order Bucerotiformes; family Bucorvidae; genus Bucorvus; species Bucorvus abyssinicus. Next base: position 22,755,053 of record CM020028.1, read on the forward strand.
AGAACTCAGCATTCATCTAATTAACATGGGATGTAACATCTGACTTCTTGAAATCTACTGGTGAGAAGTACTACGCAAAGGAAGGTGCTCATATAATTAACATTGCTTATTCGATTTATACAAATAAAAATAACAATTTGTGTTCTATGGCTTACAAAGGTTCCCATCCTGGTAGAACTGTTATAAAAAAAACCATTGCCAATATATTTAAAGGTTTTTTTGTCCTTCACACAAACCATACTTGATGAAATGGAAGGATTTCTGGGCTGAATCTCGTATACCAAAGAGAAGTCTGGAAAACAGTTGTTAACATTTTACAACTGTGTAATCAACTCTTGAATATAGGAGCTTTCCCTCACATTTGGCAGGAGAGCATACCCTCTTACTAATCTGGCTTGCAGGTGATGCTGGGTTTATTAAGCTCAAACACTGCATTTTCTGAAACTTCTGAGTGGTGCAGTGCCTGTGCCTGTTGCCCTGTAGCTGTACTTCTAAAGATTTATTTATTCACAGAGATTTCTTTTACAGTTTTGAAAATGTAATGTAACTTACTTAAACTTGCTAAAAGTAGAATTTCAACATGGTGTTTAGGGGAGAGAATGACATCTGAAAGGAGCTCTGTGTGGGACTTCCAAGTTTAAATTTGTTTAGCCTCTCAAGGGATGTTACACCAGGCTTGGGTATTTGCCAAATACATTTCTACATTAAATGCTATAGCTGCATCTTTTCTTTCCTTGAGTTCTGGGGAGACTGGGCATGAGCCTGCTGCAGCATGGAAACTGAAGATTTCAGATATGGTATTGTCCAACATCTAGTGACATTTTCAACCTGTCCATATGGACATAACATAAGTTGTTCAGATATACATTTTCCTGTTGGCCAAGGGGCGTTAGCAAGAAGTAAATAGCAAAACTCCTCCTGTGGGAAGTTTACAGTCTGTGGAGGGCTTCAAAGAGATCAAAAATGGGATTTTTTCCAAGTCTTATATCAAAACATTTGGGAGATACTTAAATTAAAAATGTACTTAAGTGATATCGACACCAAGGAGCCAGGCCAGTAAGAAGTCTCTAAGTCTCCAACAGTGATTCATGCAGCATTCAAGATGTACTTTGGAGCTCTCTAGAAGCCCTTTGGCCTCTCTAGAAGGCTTATGGGTGAAAGCTAGAGAAAATGGTGAAACAAACAGTGAAGAGACAGCAGTGAAATGTAATGTATTAATGAAATGAATGAAACGTAACATAAAGTTACGTATTTCTTTTATAAGAAGTATGGAGTTTGGATAATTTTTCTTGCTATTCATAAGGCATTGATTAACTCAAAGAACGTTGTGCGAGTGGGACACTCCTGGAAGAATACACTATGAAATTTTTGTTTCTACCTACCCGGTCAGAACCTTTTCTCTTCTCCTCATGTTACTGTTCTATTTTGCTGCAGTTTTTGTTTTATTTGGGAATTTTGGCTCATTTCAATAAGTTTTTTAAGCTCTATGGCAACTGGAAAAGTAGTGAAATGATGAATTCTTAAGAAAATCAGGTAATCAAGAGGAGAGAGCGATTTTAAGTCAAGTTGCTTAGCAATTTCTGCAGAGCATGATTTAACCTTACTTAACATTAAACAAGAGCTTCATTTATGTAAAAATGATTCAATTAAGGTGCCAGAGCTCCTAATAAAAATCCCTGAGGCTTCCTGCAAGTCTTGCAGCAAAATCAAAGAATATTAATTTCAATATTCTTGATCTTTCTAAGGCTAGTATTTTGGACTATTTAGGAAAAATTGAAAACTTATTTAGAAGAAAATACCTCATTTTGTTGAAAACAATTTCTGTGAAAGTTTTATGTTTCCTTTGAAAATATAGAAGTTTCCATTAAAAAAGTGTAAAGGCGCAATTTATCTGATTTGCAACAAGTCCATTTAGAAAAAAAAAATTATGTTCCCAATGAAATCACTGTATTTCTTTAATCTTTTCATAAATTGTGTTAAACATCAAAGATTAAACACACATAGACAGAAATCATGAGTATTTATATAGAGGCACATAAATGAAGGAGAGGTGAGAGGGCATAGAGGACTCGATGGTGGAAGTGGTTCAAGCACAGAGTGAGCTGCTGAGGTGTGGACCCCAGTGCCCACCCACGCCATGTACCAGGTGTGTTTAGCATCCTGGAGGATCTTCAGCATTATTGGTTCTCCTTCTCTGTGGGGACGGACTGTCATTTGGATAGGCCTGCACAACAGACTCCGGTAGAGAAATGAAAAGGTGAAACAGATTTTGGAGAGTAGAATATAAAGCAGAAAAGTTCTAAGTACATAGAGTGTTATAGGTATTTTGTCTGCCTCACACTGTAATAAGGCACAAGAATGAACACTTGCATCTTTTTCTTTTGTTGCGACCTTCCACATCATTTCTCTGTGACCTGTTCTATTTTAGAAACCATTATGGATAGGGCTATTTTTCTAACAATGAGCTTACTGCAAGATACAATTATACCAAGAAAACATACATGCCAAAAGTACACCTACAGGTTACTTGTGTTGAAAAAGCGCAATAAGAGCGTACTGACCATGTAGTTCTCAATCTCAAAATAGCCTAATAGCCCTTTTTTAACACCCTCTCTTAACTATTTCAGGGAAACAAAGCTATGAAGGCAGATAAACTTGGAGGGTGGTGTGAAAGGGTAGGGATGCCTGACTCTCTGAAACATACTGTACTAATCTTGAAAACAGAATGTAAGTAGATTGTGCAGTGGTGTGGGGTTTTTTTATTATTTTTAACTTGGATTGCTGTGTTTCCTCATCTTTCTTCGGCTTACTTTGTACTAACAAAATAGGTTTGTGATCCCATTATGCAGATCCATCACTATCACAGTGAAACGTACTCTGAAACTAAAAGAAGTAGGAAAGGAAATTAGTTTGAAGTGATTTTCTGTGAAAAGCTAATGTGCAACAAAAGATGATTTGCATTTTTTCCAGTAGGCCAGTATTCCATAAAAAAGGAGCTGTTAATTTCAGTCAAATGTCAAGGTGCATCTACAGACCAAAATAAATATTCTCTGTGTTGATGAGAAATAGGTCTGGATAAAAACCCGTGACGGCAGCTGACTCCCTTCTGGTACAGTTCAGGCAGTGGTAGCCATGGGCACTGAGTTAATAGCCACTGAATGCATTATGCTGCAATACAATTACAATGATTAAACCTTTTTCCCTGTCAGTAAGAGGCAGAGAAATTTTCCTTAATCCCGTTAAGCGAAGCTCCATCCTTTAGCCAAAAACAATGCCATCCCAAGTGGGATTTTATGATGTAAAGCATCTCAAAGCTGGTTTGTGGATTTTTTTCCCCAATCCTTTCCCACAAAATAAAGCTGAAGATTCATGCACAGAGGCGGGCAGGGCAGTGGCTGCCCAGCCAGCTGGAGAGGAGGCACAGCAGGAAGTCCAGTAAATGCTTTTAAAGTGAGTTAAGATACGTTCCTGAAACACTAATCTTCCTCTTTCATTCAGAAATCCTCACAGGATAAGCTTTGCTGGCTTGAGGTGGAAAAAAAAAGGGAAACCTTTTTCTTTCTGTAAATACTTAAGTAGAAGGGAAATTTCACAGGGAAAATGATTGCCATAAAGGTCATAAATCTTTAAGGAGCTTAGTAATACAAAGTGTCTGGAGTTAAAAAATCTTTTAATGTCACCTTAGAGAAACTAGAGGTCCCAATCCTCAGCCTTCCTGCTCTTCAAGCTACTTCCTCCTGACACAGAGAGAAAAATGTGGGAATTGTTACGTCCTTGGATCGTTACAAAAAAATACCCCAGCCCATGATGTTCACGTCTGGCCACACAAGCACAAAACAGTCCTGTAAGTGGTCCCTGAGTAGGTATAAATCCTGCAAGCCCATGTTCTATCAGCACAAGCTATACATTTCATCTTTCCAGCCACCTCTGCTCTCACTGTTGGCTGCTGGATGGTATAAAACACCCTCTCCATTTTCAACAGCAATTTTTTTTTAATGGCCTGGCAAATAATGGTAATTGGTTTAAAAGTTAGAAATTAAATTGGAAATAGCATAAGTGAGTGAAATTAAAACATAGTTTGGGTTGCTTTTCTTCCCTCCCGTCCACCCACTTTAGTCATCAGAAGCTCTGCATTGGGTCTGAATTACCTAGAATTATATTCCTAGTCCTGCCAAGATGTCCAGACTGGGTAAGGATGGCCAGTATCTTTTTCACCTTGTGGAATGGCAGTGTTTGCCACTGCCTGAAAGATCTCCTTGACGAGTAGAAAGGACAGCTTCACCAGCTGCAAAGCCTCCTTTCACACTGAAATGTCATCAGTCTGAGTACTGGGGAAAAAAAATCAAGTGAGTTAGGCTCAAATCTTTCCCAAATGCCAAGTCCCACTCCTCTGATAGGCCCCAGATTGGAAGGATTCATACATATTAATAGAAAATTATTAAAAGATTCCTCTAAACCTGTTCATAAAGTGAGAGATCCCAGGCCTTTTGGTGGTGGTGAAGGAAATACTTCTCATGCAGTTGGGGTCTGCCAGTAACAGCAAAAATCCATGCAAATTTTCAGAAGTGATGGACACTGCTGCAGTTAAACGTCACAGATCTTACCAGCTGCAAAAGGCAATTATAGTTTCTTGCATTATCAAGGTGCCTAGAGACACCCAGACAAACCATTCTTATTTGTTGTAGTAGATATTTTGCAGAGGACAGTCTTAGTGCTAGGGCATCCTCAGCTCTGAGAGGAGATGATTCCTCCTTTGGGTTGATCTGATCTGCTCCAGCTAGATCTGCACTCATGTCTATGAGAAAGTGCTTCTGCTGTGGCAGAGAGGGCTGAGGACACTCAGGTTGCCTCTCTAGTCTTTCCTTCCAGAGACAAGAGCTGATACAGGCTTCTACAAGCAACACAGTAATTCCGTACATCTGGAAGTGGAAGAAGCAAACCCATACCTCTGTGTCACCTCATATCCATGGAAATGGTGTCTGTGGAGAGCCTGTTCTGCCCCTGACTTGTTCCAAATTATAGAGCATATGATTCTTTGTTGAAATTAAAGATACATCAGATACAGTTCAAAGGTCTGTCCAAGGTCTGGTTCTAGTATTTTTTTTTTTTTAAAATAACTTGTATGCTTGAAAGGAGAGTAGGCTTATTAAATTCACAGATGACACCAGGCTGAGAGAAACAGCAAGAGTAATGCAGGTCAGGACTAAAAGGCAGAATGATCTTGACAAAGACGTGTTCTGATAAGAAAAAGATGAAGTTCAGTAAAGACAAGGTACTTAGGTAATCAGGTGTAAGCAACCAGGCAAACGCAGAATGGAGCGTGATTGGCTGGATAGCATTTTTCAGAGGAGAAAGAATAGAGAATCCCAAGTCAAACATAAGTCATGAACCTAAAATGTCATCTTCTGAGCTGTATAAACAAAAGCATTGCCTACAAAACATAGGAATATTTCTTCTCTTATTATGTTGGTGAGTCCTTGGCAGGAGAATTACATCTGATATGGGGCAGTATATGAGAGTTGCTGGGTTCTGAATTTTAAAACATGAATACATCTTCTTGGTGCTTCGGGGTGTGCATTGCCCTTCAGACCTCCCCAGCTCCTTTAGGGATGCTCTGGCTTTCACTTCTGTCACAGCCACATCCAAGTCATGGCTCTATGCTGCCAAATGTGGCTCTGAAGAATGGGGCAGGAAAACAGCTGCAGGTTTTTCTGTTTCAACCTCAAAACCTATGTCCCCTATTAAAATAAAGAGGAAATACAAGAGCAGGCAATATATCATGTTTTTAATAAGGCATGTGAGATTTGAGGCTTAAACATGGAAAACCCACATTATAAAGGATGTCTGGCAACTCCAGTTACTTTGAGAAAAATGTGGATGATCTGGAAGGGGTCCAAAGAAGGGCAGTAAAAATGATTAGCTGTCTGGAAAGATTGACAGCTGAAAGAAGAGAAGACTGAGGAGGGAAACAGCAATAAGCTTCAAACATGTAAAAAGTTGCTGCTGCAAAGAGGAAGGAAGTAATCTGTTTGCCATGTTCACGTTGGATAGGACAAAAAATAAGAGGCTTATATGTCACTGAGGGAGATTCAGGTTAGATGTTAGAAAGTGTTACTGAACAGGCAGGGCAGTGAAGCACTGAAATCAGATTGCCTGAGGAGTGAATTGAGACATATGGTCCTGATCACCGGGGATGCAGAGTCGGAGCGTAGCCTAAGGCAGAAGAATGGGGAGAGAAAACTTGCAGAGCCTTTCCCAATACTAGAAGTCTTCCCAGTACTATTTCTATCAACAGCAGCAGAAAGCGGTAATCAGCTGAGCGACCATTTTGAAGTATTGTCTTGAAAAATTCATTAGCTCTTCAGGCAGAAGCGAAGTTCCCATAGCATGTCTTTGAAAGTACAAAACTTACCTTTTATACTCAGTGTTGCTTTCTTTGAAACGTTCTCAGTTAGGGAATAGTCTGCACAAATTCAAGTCAAAGTTAAAGACCAAGTTCTGGCTTTTTTTGTCTGCCTTTCTTTACAGATGGGCATCATCTACAGGAACAGGGAGTGCAGGCATGCCTTATAACATGGTAAGGAACAGAGGGAGCTTGGTAGTTTTTTATTGCAATGTTGACAATGATATTTTTCTTTCGGTAGTGCTTTGTCCCTGAATCCTTTGTCATGCATCTCCCCAAGAAAAACAGATACCATGTTAAATGGATAGGTGTGATAACTAACATTCAGACTATATATATACAGACATCAAATATATATTTATTCTCCTTCTGCAACATTCATGATTTTCAGATTCCCTAGAGGACTATTTGCTCCATCCAGTTACTGGAGATATTTAGACAAGTAAATTTTCTTCAGTCTGTGTAGGGTTAGAAATTCCATTTGCATGAAAAACCTTGTGAGTCCATATGGAGGTTCTAGGCCCAATTTACCAAGAGTTCATGGCTCTAAGATTGAAAGCCACCTGACTATAAGAATCATATACATTAATCAAGGAAGAGCCATCATGACTATGGTTAACTTATAATTTTAATTATACTGCATGGTGAAAGAGCTACATTTAAAAACCTCACTAATGACTAAGCCTTACAGTACAAGCTGTGGTATGATTTTCTTTAAGATATTAATTTTATCTTAAGATTTCATTTTTTTCTTACATGGATAATGTTTCTGCACTAACATCTTCATAGTGCAAAATCAATCACATCTGGGCAATCAGATGAGTTTCTGAAGTCCTTTGTATTTTATTGTATTCCCTTTTAAATATTTGAAGGTACCATGAAAAATTATTTAGATTTCTCACTCTTTCACGGCTTCGTTTCCATTTGAAGCAACACACATTTTCCCAGGACCTAATATAGGTCCAGGAAAAAAGTGTTCATAAAAGATTATTTTTATGTTTTTCCATTTTCTGTCTTCAGTCATATAAAGGTGATATCATTACCCTGTGGGGATTGTGGGTTTTGTTTGCAGTGGCACCCCAGAGACAGGATAAGGATGGATTTACCTAGCAAATGACCTCAGAAATGTCATATTATCAAGTTTAACTTACTGAGCAATAAATTCTTACCAGCTTTCAAATCCAAAAGGGGCAGCATGGGAATTACTCTTTACATTACATCTTTAAACAGTGTCCTGGTTTGACTTAGAACAGCACTAATTCTGTTCAGTGATTTCACTGTCCAGCTCAGTCTCTTCTAAGTGACGGCACTTGCTGAAGTTGATGGCGTATCTTTGCAGACAGTGTCTGCTTCTAGAAGTGATAACGCTTGATGTTCACAGTTACTGCCAGGGGTTGGTGTGCAGAAAGGCTCTGGCTTGTACTTGCTCCTGTGCAGACCAAGGTCACTGCTAAATCCTGTGTCCCACGTTGGGGTGCAGTAAGTCAGAGGCTGCATGTGCAGGGAGGAGCGGACAGGACAGGTGACCCTACACTGACCAACAAGGTGTTCCATCCCATAGACATCATAGTCGGTATAAAGCTGAGGGATCACAAGGGTCAAGCTCTCTTCTCCAATGGCTGGTGTCTGAGGGGGACTCTGTCCATTCTGCCTTCAATCCCAATCTGTGCATTCCTGAATTCAGTTCCAGAATCCAGCTCCTGAATCCAGTTTCCGTCTGCTGCTGAGTCCAGTCTTGGCCTTCCCCAGCATCTGCCCACAGCATCAGTGGTGCCAGTGACATAATTGCCATCAAGGGGGTTTACGTTCAGTATTGGTTTTGTATATATTTGTATATATTTCATTTTATTGTTATTATTTTCATTAAAGCAGTTTAAGTTTTCTTTTCCAATCCATAAGTCTCTCCCTGATTCCTTTCCCCTTCCCCTTTGGGAAGGGAGAGGGGTTAATAGAGAGCATCTGTCATTTGTCTAGTGGCCAGCCCAGCCCTAACCCATTAAAAACAAACATTTCTTATCTTTTCTGTGTGGTAGAAAAAATACAGTGAAATAGGGAGGGAGGAGAGGGGAAAAAACAATAATCAGTCTCATGGTGGGAAAATTTGAAAAGGTCATTTCGTGTTTCTGGCCTGCTAGCCTTGGGGCACATTTGTCTCTGTTTCACTGCCCAACTTTTATTAGTGCCTTTGAGATGAGGCAAAGACTCGTCCACCTTCATGATGCTGTTGTGTTTCTGAGTGAAGATAGGACCAAAAATGAAACTGAATTGGAACAAATACTGTGGGAATTATATTGTGGGAATAGGAACAAATACTGTGACTTTCGGCCAAGTACTCTGGACTTCCCCCTTCAATTATCTTTTCTGACATCAGTTGCTTGAGGGAAAGGAGCAGTTTGGATCAGCTTCCTTACCCTGTTCTCAACTACTAGTTCAACTTTGACTTATGCCTGGTTTTACCTCCATGTACAGCTCAAATTTATGCATAGCCCAAATGAAATTGCTCTTTTAGCTTTGATCGATCATGCACATAATCTGTCATTTAGGCAGCCTCTCTCCCTCCTCTTAGTGTGACCTAGGAACTGAAAAAGTATTGCTTTTGGTGTCATGTGTGAACCTCAAATTAAAGGTATTAGTATGGTCCTGTCACTGGCCAATTTAGGAGTCATTACATTTAAAATTGTAGACAAAAGGCTAGATCTACAAGATCTAGCTACAAGATGCAGATTCCCACTGCAACAACAGGCCAGTGGGTGGCAAACAAGTTTAACTGCAAATCTGACCTGCTATGTGGCTCCTAGTCTACAATATTTTAGATACCACTGTCAGCATCTCACTCCCATCAGTGGTCCTGCTCTAAAACTTCAGCACCTATACTGCTCAGAAAGGCATCTCTAATCCACTCATTTGTAGTTCTGGTCCAAGACCTCACTTCTTCCAATCTCAGTGGAGGCCCCAAGATCAATACAGTCCATCATCATGGCAAACACGCTTGCTCCAGATGCATAATGCCATATCTGTCCCTAGGGGGAAGCTCTAAAATACCTGCAGCAGTGAAAACAGATCAAGCCTCTGAGATAAAGGCACATCAGAATCCCATACATGGACCAGCTGCTATAAAACAGGTGAAGTATGTCCCCCATGCCCCATCCTACCTGCCTGGGAGGAGAAGACTGAGAACAGCTCCTTCATTCCCTTCTTCATTTCCCGATAGATGCCACTGGGATACAGTCATTGTGTGAGAGGAAGTGGCAAATAACCATGTTGGCAGGATTTCTGCAGTTTGATGATTGCATTAGGTATCTTCCCATACTTTATAATGTTCCTCCTTGCTTCATTCATTTTGATTAGTATATGAAAACGGTAAAAGCTATAGGACTCTCCTCCCACAGAATAAAAATACAGGATGCTAGGAAAGGAAGTTTAGAATTTTCCTGAAACTCTAGGGAAAAAAACAAAACAAAACAAAACAAAACAAAACAAAACAAAAACAACTTTTCCATCATTCAAAACAGGCAGATATTTAGCTTTTTCTCATGTACTAATGTTCTGTTGTATTAAAACCCCAGTCATCTCCAAGACTGTTACTGATCTGCTCTAAAGTAAAAATGGTTTTAACAGTTAGATACTGTCCTTGGCCAACTGCATCAGGTGACAGTGCACCACCACCATCTGCTGATCAACTGGCTGTACTACCAACAGAGGCCACCACTCAGACCGATTGGGATTTGCAGAGATTTTAATTCACACATTAAACTTGTACTGAGCCAGAGTTTGTGACATGTTATATATGCCTGAAAAGGAGAGCAAGGACAGATAAATGCAAGAGTTTGGAAGAATCATGAAACTGAAAAATTTCAGGGAGCAACTAGTTAGTTTTTTGGGATCATGTTGAGCTACTGCTGGAAAAACGACAGATACAGGTTATTCTAACAGCATTGTGTTTTGACTTACAAATCATAAAAAACGTGACAGTGGGGTAGGAAATACTCAAAATGTTGCCCTGAAAGGATTAAAAACTGCTTTCTCTTCCTGCACTTCTACTCATGCTAATGCAAATCATCAGAAATACTGTGTAAATGATCTTTGACTGCTCTTCCAAGCTATTCAGCTATCTGCATCCATTTAAAGAGCTCAGTAACGTAATGCCTCATGTTGCATAGCACATACTTGTTCTTCATGCTAAGCTCAGAGCACATTTGTTCGGAGGAGCTAAGCTGTCACTTCTCAGTATGTCTTCTTCAATTTGACTATATAAATTAAAAATTATTTCCTGGCATTTTCATAGTTGTGAAAGAGAAAATCTATGTCAAATTTCTTAGATTGAAAGGGATTATTTTGTTTCATATTCTTTATACTATCAGTTGTTCTGTTTCGAACCTTTCAAGGTCTCTTTGTACTTTTTTAAGAGGCTGCACAGAGTCTTCGTCTCTGTAGCAAATGGAAATTTTTTACTGGAAAGTTTATTTATATTGAAAGTGTGATCTCTCAGCTTTTCTATGTTATTGAATCCTTTTGGTCTGATACTGCTGTACACCAAGTCAATGCAAATGAGGATTAGCCTGGTAGAGTCAAGGTTGTGTAGAAGTGGCAGAATATTAACAAGAATTCTGCTTTGTGCCACAAAGAGATCTATCAAAAATACCCAGTCAGAGCACAGAATTTCACATCTATTCTGTGTTAGTGTAAATGTCTGTGCATTGTGTATTAAGACACACTGGTGCTCAAAGCCATTCTTTTCACTTCAGGTCCAGTCTTTTGTTAAAGTCCTCCATATGGCTACCTCTTCAATCCACTTACCTTCTTTTGTCAGTGCTGATGGAGTTCTGCCAGCTTACATCAATAGAGAATAAGGCATTATGTACAAGTGTTACCTCTGTGTTTCACTTTTCTGTGTCTGTGCACTAACTTAGATGATAGGTGTTTGAGGCCAGTCAGCTTTGATTTACTGCTGAGAGTGCCGTGCACACCTCTGTCACTGTAGACACAATGAATAGTGTGATAATAGCAACTTAATCCCACTGAACAAGAAAGCAGACACATTACCTAGTGGGCTGTCTTGTCTTTCACTGCAGCCAAGGGAATTTACAGGTGTTCAGCTGGCCACAGGAGGGCTCTCATATTGTCCCTAGATTCAGTAAGAAATACAATGTGAACAAAGGCCACAGAATTCAGATCAGACAAATTCTCTCTCTTCCTAGATTACACTCATACCTTATGTAAAATTAAGTTTTTTATAGTTCTTAAACAAAGCCTTCCCATCAGGGTTAAGGCCAGCTGGGATCATTAGATCATGTTACAGAATATGAATCCATTGTTCCCAACATTTTTGAAGCCAGAACTCCCTGCAGCCACCTTCTCCACTTTCCCAGTTCCTAGATTTCATCTTTGTCTGTCTGGTCCTTTCCAATTCTTGTTTTCCTCCTTGCTCTCCCTTGGTTTAATGTCCCTTAACAGGAATAGCAGGGACATCATGCTAATTTTCCCAGCAGGGGTTATTAGCCTGGGTTCCAGTCACTGCCATGCTTTGCCTCTAATGTCATGACTCTACTCTGAAGCACACTTTAGTGACTGGAAAATAAGAAGGTGAGCTGTAAGATTTTAGCAAGATGCTTTTGTTTTGTCAAGATGTTTTTGCTGAATGCGTAATGTTTTTGTGCCTTTACCCAGTACAGTAATCCTCAAAGAATTCTACTAATTCCATAGACTTTAAAGTGAACAAGGAATGAAAGGGATATAGGCCTACCAGTGGCATGCACAGATACAGTTTTATGCGTACATATAATGTATTTATGTGTCTTGACATATATATCTGTGTATACATTAACAATATATACATAAAGATTGAGAAAGGACAGTATTCCACAGTGACATTGCAAACACATAAACAAATGCTTTTCTTGGTGGGGAAATGCAGGAAAAGCATTCTTGAATTGTACAACTCCTGTGTTGGTACTACTAGAGTTCCCTTTTCAATAGTTTGTGTGTATCCACATGCAGGCACAGGCACACATGGTTAAACCCAACATTTGAAGAGTTCCAGTTTCCTACAGTCAGTATTTCAGTAGTGTTTATGTAGGTTATGACCACCCTGAGTTTTTAATTTTAACGGGAACTGCATGTCTCAACATTCCTGACAGTCAGAGGTACTGAAGTCCTTCAACTCAAAGCCAGCAAATCTCCAAAGCAGGCTGGCATGTGCGAAGACAGTCTGAAACAGAAGCAGACAAATTCTGTACACATTTGGACAGCATAGCTTTTGGGACTAGCCTGAGTGACTCTCACACTGAAATAATGTCCCGACGGCCAGGCCAAATACAGGGCTTCTAGAGCACCTCTCACGCGCTGCAGTACGTGATGAGGATTTGGGCCTGTCAGCTTTTCTTGGGCCAAACCCACTAATTTTTAACTTCATTTTCTCAAGCTAGATAAAATCACAGCATCGTAAGATACATGTAATGAATTCACATCTCATTTTCTGGGTTTCCCCAGAAAAGTTACATTCATCCTGCCCTGGAAAACACATTGCACTGGATGTCTTCTCGTTGGCATTATGTTTTCAGTTGGAAGCAGAAACAGCCTGCATCTCAGTTTCTGTGACACACTGGTTCTGTACTCTGATGGCCGTACCATCTCTGTCACTGTGTGAGCTCAATGTATTTTCTCATTTCCTGTCTCCCATATTGTTGTTTGGCAGTGTATAGGGGTGTAAGAGAAACTGAGTTGAGTAGTTCTTGTTATTCCACAAACCCACACTCAGCAAACCCATAAGTTTCTTCCCTCCAGGGGGTGGGGTGGGGGTTGCGGAAGGAGATTTTTAGATTTCTTGTTAGTCTTTACACTGTCTTCCCAACATATGGCCACAAACTGTCTTGCCTGCAGTAGTTTCCTCTGTGTTGGACACAGGGGCTGATAATAACACTTATCTTTTTTTTTTTCCTTTACAGAAGGCATACATTCAGCTGGAGGACTGTTCCTGGAGCAGCATGGGGTGTAGGAGTGCTCAGTGAGCTGTGAATATTCCTCAGGAAGCAGCACGGGGTTTGGTGTAAGATCAAGCTGGGTATTCCATAACCAGAACAGGCATACTGTGTGTCAGAATGGTGGGAAACACCAACAGATCAGGCAAACGCTGTGAGCTGAACTAAGGGAAAGGGCCTGGGAAAGCTAGAAGTTTGCTGCCTTCCCTAGAGGCGGCTGATCCTTCCTTTAGTGACAGCAGCATTTTGTTGTTCCCAGAAGTCTGCTACGATAGGCAACTATCCACTTTGCCTTTCTCAGAGCCAGTCCTGCCCACATCAGCCTTCAAAGCGTTCAGAATGCCAGACACAAAAGCAATTTCACAACGCTTCAGCCCCCACCTCCTGAGGCTTTTGCCTCTTGAGAAGCCTCAGTCTTTTTGTAAGTAATCATGAAACTAGTCTCTCCCAGCCAGTTACATTTATATGGGTTACGATGCCTGGTGTTATTCACTTATGAGACAAATAATACAGTCCTGCCCATCATTTCAGTATTTCACATTTCACTGTGTTTATCTTGCATACTACTTAAGCGCTGTCTTTTACAGATGATGAGTAATTCAGACAAAACTACCTGCAGATGCTCCTTCTCTCATTCACATTCTCCTCCTTTGGAAATCTGTGGTGGTATCTGTTTCAAATAGACCTCCAAAAGAATGGGAAGAGATGATTCTCAGATAGAAACTGAGACAATAACCACTCTCCTATCTTTTTAATGTCATTTAATAAAAATTTCCACAGATGTTTAATTCTGGTACATTTGTGATCAGCAGCACAGACATCAGGTTTAATTAGCAGTCAGTGACAGGTTCTGTATTTGTGCTTCAGTCAATATGATACACTGTATATCAAGTATAATGAAAACTTACAGTGAAAAGTATTGCAGTTCTAATGAACAGACTGTTCAGCTATATCTACACTCTCTGGACAAATACAGGGATAAAAAAGGAGAGAACAGTGCAGAGTTCTGTGCATTTCTAATAAGCATACAAGGAAATACAAGGGAAGATATGCAAAACCTGACCTGGAAAAGTCCTGGCACAAGTGTATAAATATTTGCCAGTATGGTAATTAACTTCTTGGGTGAATCTAGGTTACTTAAAATGTTCACTCAAAAAAAAAAAAAAAGGAAACCTATTTAAATATAATCATGAATTGCCTTTTAATTTTTTAGTCTTCAGGTGAACCTCCTTCATTTTAAATTCTATCATTTGTATTTCAAATGCATAGTGGAAGAGCTGCTACCTCCTTTTCACTAAAGTGGGGACTAAGTTAATTCTCCTCTAAACTCTGGCACAGAGAACGCTGTCATCTCTTCTTCCCCTAGCTGACAAAAACACATTGTTCATCAGTTCTTTGGTCACCTTCCTCCAGGAACACGTTTGTGGCATTGCCTTCCTTCCTTCCCTGCCAGATGCACCTTTGACCCTTTCCTTCACATGAACTCTCTCATTTCCATCGCTTCCTCCCTCTGTGCTATGCACAGAGAACGGGTGCACTGAGGGTCTTCAGGGGCAAGCTGAAAACAGCATGACTGTGATTATCTTTACTTTCATGCATAAAGGTTGGAGGGAATGCCAAAATCTTAAGGGTGGTGGGTTTGGCTTTTGGTTACTTCCGAAATAATGGGAGATGGCAGGACAAGGAAAAGGCACTTGTACACCAGGATGCTTCCTGAGGCAATGAGCTCTGGAAATCATAAGACTCAGAATAATAGCAAATAAACCATTTATAAGCACAAATACATGTGAAAAAACCAAGCAGTTTCCACATATTAATATTGTAGAATGTAATCCTTATGTGTCACATGAAACAACTCAGTAGCAAACTCTATGGGAGCTTGTAGGCATTAATAATGAGCTTGAGTTTAGTGACAGAATGGAAAAAAAAATCGCATTGCAATGTGCATCATGTTAATTGCGGTGGGAGGGACAGTTTAGCACTAGCTAATTCAAAGCTGGGCCCTTGGGAGCTAAGGAACTAGTTGCATTTGCTGGCACAGCTGTAGCTGTCTAAGAGATTACTAAGCTGTGATGGGATGTGTGTGGCAATCAGATGCAGCAGACCAGTCATTTGAGAAAAATGATACCAATAATTGCCTCCATAATTTGTTTTTAACTAGGTAGATAAAATTAAAATATTAAAAAAATTATTTCCATTAAGGACTGGTGGCATAATATGATGAAATGAATACCTGATTTATTTTAAAAATCAAGCTTAGATAAGCCCTGGGAGGTTATACTTTACAGAGGTTCCAGGTTTACAGAACAATTCTCTGCCTTTGTAAATTACCAATAACTGTGAATTATTTTTAAGCTGCTGCATAATTGCATTTGAAAAAAACCCTTAGCTTCAACTTTAAAAATGCTAAGACTCCTGTTCTTATAAAGAAACAATGATTCAAACCAGTGCAGCATTTTCTGTTTGAATCAGCAGGTGCTGGTGACACCAGACAAAGATAAGGGGTGAATTCTGATCAGTCAAAAACAACCATTCCTCAATTTAAATTAAAGAAGGAAAGAAGTTGAAGTAGGAAGGTGGGAGTGGATGGAGAGAGACATGTAGTAATTGAGATTAGGTAAAACTGCTTGAACAAGACTGTGGCAGTAGGTATGTTTAGGATAAAGTTTAGAAAGATAAACTGTGATAAATGTATGAGATAAAACAGATAAGAAAGAAAAATAGGAAGTGCTGTTTAGAAATATGGGTGTGAGGTAACAGTAAGCAGGTTTAAAAAAGAAAAGAAAGGACAAAGTTTTTGAGGAGAAGGTTATAATTTCTAATTGTAAAGCTGATGTGCTTGAAACTAAAAGGTTGAAGTAACAATAAAGTTGGAGTAGAAAGATAAATGAGATTTTGGTAATATAGGCACTAGCTGAAACCATGAGAATAAGTGAAGTGTTCTGGGTGACAGGAAGTCTGTGTGCTGAGGTAACAGGCAGATGGGAGGAAGAAAGTCCACAGAAAGAATATGATTGACATAACTAACTGGAGAACTTCAGTGAAATTCATTTTCTAAAATCTTGCTAAGATTATGGCTTCCGAGAACACTGTTTGCCAGTTTTATATTGATTTATAAAGTGGTATTTTTTTTTTCCCCAAAGGACTAAAATCTGTACAGAGCTTCTTAATGACATCTCAAGGCCATTAAGCAAGACTCTCTTGCATTTTATTTTTGCTGACTCAAAGGGAGAGAACAGAAGGAACTGTCATTAGGAGGCACAGGGAAGGATGAGCACTCACAAACTCCCCGAACAGAGCTGTGCCTGGACAGGGGTTTGTATCTCCATCAACTTCCAGAATAATTGGAGTCTGTAGTGGCATGGAAGGAGACAACTGAGAGCAACGGTGTGACTCAATGGTGAGTAATTCAAATCTCAACTGCTTTGAGCATATTTTATCAAGGCGATTAAATAGAGACTGGAGGCTCTTGAATTTAGGCAAAAGTCATTAAAAGCTTTAGGGAAGACAGTGGTTTTGATAAAGCAATATGCCAAAATGATACTTTAGAAAGCTTCTGTTTTGGTGGTATGCTTTTGCCATCCTTTGATGTAGCACAAAGATAGTTCGGTTTATTTAAATTTGACATGTTTTTTGTTATATCATAAGACTTCTGTGGCAGTTCAGACAATCACGTAAGTAGTGTCCAGCAGAGCTTAAATCATGCCTTCTCTAGAGAAAGTTTTAAGTACTCCTAGTGCATATCCAAATGATAGAGTCATCCCTCCAGCTAAACGGAGCCATAAATAACAGAAAGGGAAAAGACTTATTTTTCAGCTGAATAACAACTTCCTCTTAATTCTAATCTGTGTTAATCTTCTAACAATCCTTAGTATTAATGTTGTCACCTTTTCTTAACTTACTGAGATTTCTGTTATGTTGGTGTTCTTACTAAATCCTTAGCTCTCAGAGTCAGGGGTTCATTTGGGACTCTCAGATATTTCTTGCTTGTTGTAAATTCAGCTTTCAGAAATGCAGGAAAAAGCTGGAAAATGTAACTACCCTAGAGGTTAAAACAAGCCCTCTGCCAGTCACAACGTGTGAAAAATAATTCCATTTGGGGATGGGAAGATGTGACACGTCTAGTTTTTAACTAGACATTTAGGATTAGTGATACTGAAAATCTGAAATTAATGCAGCAAAGAGTAAGTAAAACAACTCTCTGTGAGTGTTTATGCACTTGATGCATTATACATGGTGCTACATTTTCAGGTATACAGGAACTGAATCTTAAGACCAGGTCGACAGCTGATTGAATATGAGCCAGCAGTGTGCCCAGGTGGCCAAGAAGGCCAGTGGAACCCTGGCTTGTATCAGCAGTAGTGTGGCCAGCAGGAGGAGGGAAGTGATTGTTTCCCTGTACTTGGCACTGGTGAGGCCACACCTGGAATACTGTGTCCAGTTTTGGGCTCCTCACTCCAAGAAGGAGGTTGAGGTGCTGGAGCGTGTTCAGAGAGGGGCAGCAAAGCTGGCGAAGGGTCTGGAGAGCAAGTCTTATGAGGATCAGCTGAGGGAACTGGAGTTGTATAGCCTGGAGAAAAGGAGGCTGAGGGGTGATCTTATCGCTCTCTACAACTCCCTGAAAGGAGGTTGTAGAGAGGTGGGGGTTGGTCTCTTCACCCATGTTACGAATGACAGGACAAGAGGGAATGGCCTTAAGTTGTGTCAGGGGAGATCTAGGTTAGATATCAGGAAAAATTTCTTTACAGAGAGGGTTGTGAAGCACTGGAACAGGCTGCTGAGGGAGGTGGTGGAGTCCCCATCCCTGGAAGTGTTTAAAAGAAGTGTAGATGTGGTGCTGAGGGTCATGGTTTAGGGACCCTGGCAGTGTGGGGTGAATGGTTGGACTCGATGATCTTAAAGGTCTCTTCTAACCAGATGATTCTGTGATTCTATGACATGATTTGCCTCTCAGCATTAAGCAAGACTAAGGTTTTGTATGTTTGTATGAGAACTGGAGCAGGAACTGGCAAAGGTTAAAAAGAATCATAGCTACAGTTCTGTTGTAGAGCATCTGTGGTCAGATACTGAGACCTTGATTTGTTTGTCAGTGTTCTCATTTTGGATTATCTTAATGTTTCGTCTTTCAACTAAATGAAATCCCTTTAACCTCAGCCTAGCGCCAGTGGGTTCTCGCTTGTTTGTTGTTAGTAAGGTGTCCACAAGGCTATTATGCCCTCTCTGGCCTGTCCTCTGCTCTTGTAAAACTTTGTAGTTTACAAAATAATGATTTGATTGCATCCCCATGTGTGGATTTTAGCATCTGCCCAGGTTTTACAGAGAGACTTCTAGCTGCTGTACACTCAAATATATTCTGCCCTAACTCAGCGGCTGCAAAGTGAAGTATCCATGTCTGGCTTGCCAAGACACGTACTCTCACTGGGAAATACCTAGGTACTAGGACTGGTGTTTCCACATGGGACTGGTGGACTAATATCTGGAAGCCTTTTCCATCATGTGTTTCCAACAAATGTTTTTCCAGCAGAAGCATAGGTTGCTTAAAAAAATTGATAGGTTATTGTACAGTATATCTGAACTAGCTTTTTCCCTTCTGGGAAATGTTGAACAACAGTATATGGAGATTTTTTAAAAAAACGTTTGCCTTAGACTCCTTAGAGTCCTTGGGATCAGTCCAGACCTTTTCTTCCAAGATAGATTATCATTTAGCTAATTGTTTCAGTCTTCAGGGAAATACAAACGCTGTGCCTCAGCTATTCTAAGGAGGCTTTGCACAAACAATGTCAACAGCAAAAACTAATTTTTGATGTAGGCAGCTGCCTGGGGCAACAATCTACAGGAGCTGTGATTCACCCCCGTAAGGGGCAGAAGTTTCCTTACAGCTTACCTGCCAATGGGGTTACACAAAGCTCACTGCTCTCAGAACTGGTCTTCAGTTTTTGTAGCTATGCACAGGCCCAAACTTGCTGCTGTTCCTCCTAAGGGAAGGGCCAGGATGGGAGGGACAGTGGCCACTTTGAGGGGAGTCTGCAATTCGCTGGTAGTGAGAGTCACTACTCTCTTGCTTCTTCCCTGGTGCTGCTCTCCCCTTCCATTGCTCTTGGCCCTGAGCCTGCTCTTCACCTTTATGTGTCATCTCTTTCGGCAGGCACAGAGGCTGCTCTTTCTGCTAAGAGGGAGAAGGTATCTGGGAAGGGAGACAACAGGCATCTGCTCATCTTCTGAGATCATACTGGAAGGAGAGGCACAAGCTCACAGATGCTGGTATCTCCCATACCTCCCAAAAGCTCCACAGACCTCACGCAGCCCTTTCTTCATCCTTTCTTCCCCTGTTCCAAAGCCCACTGACTACTCAGTCATCCTTTCATCCCTGCTTCCGATCTACCATGTCTCCCAGTCTTTCTCAGCTGCTGGAGACTAGCTTCCTAAACCCATTTTGAGTTCAATACTCCCTACTAGCCTCTCCTCTGCAACCTTTAGGTAATGCTTACAGATCTTTGTTTTTAATCTCAGCCTAGTCTTATTCTGGTAGCTCCCACAAGATAAATATTGTTTTATTTAATATAGAAATAGGGCATTGAAGCCTATTTTTGGCTCTAATATTTATTGAGGCCTTGAGCTGGTCTACATCCAGTTGTCTACCAAGGGATTTAGTGTGTGTGCAGTCGGATATGGGGATGAATAACACGTAACTGTTCCACACTGACTTCCCTATGTAAACAAGTACTTAGGTCTTGCTTACGCAAACATTTCTTTACCTTATGAGCACATATAGGCACTAGTTGATTTTCATAACAGCACAGCATGTGTATGTCAGTATTGAAATGATTTGAGATCTTCAGGGTAAAAGATATTTACAGCAAAGATAGCATTATGGTTTGGTGTCCACACAGCATGGCTACAACTAAAACAACAGTCATACTCAAACACTGCTAGATGTCTGGTAAGAATGGGAAGTTATTGGAGTCCTGGCTCTAAAACTTCATTTTTCACTTTGAAATATCGGGACTAAATAGCTTCTGTAGTTTCCATGTGAAATGTTGAATACCACATAATCAGTGGGTGGCTCAGCTTACCAGGAGTGTTGAAAAATAATCTTCAGGCCTTTATGCTCTTGACATTCACTTTTTTTTTTTAGATTTAGTTTTGTGTGATCTTCCATATGTAAAGTATCTTGTGCACTGGTAAATGGCCCTTCATTGGACATTCTCCAATATGTCCAAGTCTGTCTCGTACTGGGGAGTCCAGAACTGGACACAGCACTGCAGGTGTGGCATCACCAGAGCTGAGTAGAGGGGAAGGATCACCTCCCTTGACCTGCTGGCCATACTTTGTCTAATGCAGGTAAGGATACCATTCACCACCTTGGCTGCAAGGGCACACTCCTGACTCATGTATGACCAGAGTTAGAGCTGAGCTCTCACTAAAGCCTCACATAGGTCATATTATTGTATTAAAGTTATTTACAGACACCTGTCCCGTGGTGTTTACTCAGGCTACAGTAAATTGGCTCCTTTTTTCTTTCAAGGAGTCTAGCCAATGGGTATCAGCAAACAAGGCATGAAAAAGTGACGGGAGTATAACTCATATTTGCTGAAGTTTGAAAAGCATTTAAATTGAGCTCTTAAGACATGAACCATTCCATGTGTCACAAGGAGTGTTCATCCAGGAATCAATGGCATTACCAATATGTCGGTGTTAGACCCTTCAGTGCTCGTTGAAGCAAGGAACAAAAAATCATTCCAAGAGAAGTGATTTGGAGGAATAGCTCAGTTTCATGACATGAATGGGTGCATTTATGAGAATGCTACCATATCATTATACATATAAATTTAGCTTAGTCAGGAAGGAGACAAGCCCTGTGTGCCCAGCATCATCTATAAGTATATCTGGGCTGCAATAAAGAGGGCTAATGCAGGAAGTGTGTGGTATTATATATAGCTTGTGTTTTCAAAATCCACATAGCCTATTTAGGATCAGGTATTCACACCTCACTACGTCAAAATACTCATGGGAATATGATGAAAAAATATGGAGATCTTTTCATCCTCTGCCATGTTATTTTTAGATGCGATATTGAAGAAAAGTACAAAGATCAGTGTCTACAGAGCCGTGGTACTGCCTACTCTTCTGTACGGGTCTGAATCATGGGTCATCTACCGCCACCATCTGCGACTCCTCAACGCTTCCATCAGCGCTGCCTCCGCACAATCCTAAACATTCACTGGACTGACTACATGACTAACGTTGCTGTCCTTGAACAGGCAGACGTCACCAGTATTGAGGCCATGTTGCTGAAAACGCAGCTGCGTTGGGCAGGGCACGTCTCCAGGATGGCGGATCACCGCCTCCCTAAGATCGTGTTCTATGGTGAACTTGCCACCGGCTGCTGCAAGAGAAGAGCTCCAAAGAGGAGATATAAGGACTCCCTGAAACAACACCTCAGCCTAGGCCATATTGACCACCATCAGTGGTCCAGCCTGGCCTCCAATCGGGAGATTTGGA
The DNA here is from genome assembly GCA_009769605.1 of Bucorvus abyssinicus. Taxonomy (NCBI): domain Eukaryota; kingdom Metazoa; phylum Chordata; class Aves; order Bucerotiformes; family Bucorvidae; genus Bucorvus; species Bucorvus abyssinicus. The sequence continues at coordinate 22,776,935 of CM020028.1, forward strand.
GACACACCATACATAACGCTGCTGTCTCCTTTGAGAGCACGCGTAGAATCAGGCTCGAGGAAAAAAGACAGCGCAGAAAGAACCGTGCCTCGACTATAGCACCCAAGGAGACCCTCCAGTGTGCTCTTTGCAACCAGTCTTGCCTATCCCGCATTGGCCTTTTCAGCCATCAATGCGCTTGCAATAAGCGTGGGCAAAGCCCTTCCCAAATCTTCGTCCGCGAAGCCAAGCCATGATGATGATGATTGTAATATCAAGATCTAGATATTAACTTATACCTAATTTGAAAATAAGAGAATTGTGAATAACCACTTAATGTCTAATTGGCTTTTGTGATGTGGTAGGTGTCATGATGACATCCCTTAGTCACAGAATCCATACAGGTGAGCTATGTTTCCCAGGCTAAATAAAACCCAAAAGCTATGAGACCACCAACCTAATAAACTTGAATTTCCTAACTTTAAGATAGCTTACTCGAGTTAAAACGTAGGAAGGCCAAAGCAGTCCGTAATTCCAATGAGTTGTTTTAGTTCCTAATGCACAGCCACAGGAGAGGGGAAAGTGCTAAGGTGAGAGGTTCTGAGTAGTACTCTTTCTTCTTTGAAGAAAGAAGGCAATGATCATAAGTTAACTTCTCATATGGCTGTAGCTTATAGTATGAATTAGGAAAAATCCTTTGCTTGAAGATGTCAAAGGTTAGAGCTGGGCTGGCCACTAGAAAAATGACAGGTGCTTTCTGTTACCACTGCCCCCTACCCCAAGAGGGGAAACAGAAAAGGAGCAAGGGACAGAACTTACGGATTGGAAAAGAAAACTAAAACTACTTTAATGAAAATAATAAAAATAAAAGGAAATATATACAAATCTATATATAATACCAAACCCAACCCCCCTGATGGCAACCATGTCACTGTCACCACTGATGCTGGGGGCAGATGCTGGGGAAGTCCCGGTCTGGACTCAGCAGCAGACGGAAACTGGATTCAGGAGCTGGATTCTGGAACTGAATTCAGGAATGCACGGATTGGGATTAAAGCCAGAATGGACAGAGACCCCCTCAGACACCGGCCATTGAAGAAGAGGGCTTGACCCTTGTGATCCCTCAGCTTTATACCGACTATGACGTCTATGGGATGGAACACCTTGTTGGTCAGTGTAGGGTCACCTGTCCTGTCCGCTCCTCCCCACAGATGCAGCCTCTCACTTACTGCACCCCCACCGTGGGACACAGGATTAACAGTGACCTTGGTCTGCACAGGAGCAAGTACAAGCCAGAGCCTTTCTGCACACCAGCCCCTGGCAGTAACTGTGAACATCAAGCGTTATCACTTCTAGAAGCAGACACTGTCTGCAAAGATACGCCATCAACTTCAGCAAGTGCCGTCACTTAGAAGAGACTGAGCTGGACAGTGAAATCACTGAATAGAATTAGTGCTGTTCTAACTCAAACCAGGACAGAATGGTAAATCCATTGTGTAATGGGTCAAGTGGGCAAATGCAGCCAAACCTGAGTTTTGAAAGAGACCATTTGTTTACTAGTGATAAAGGAAAATTTTCTATTTTTGTAAAAGCTGATTAACAGCCTATTTAAATGGCTTTCTGCTTTAAGTGTAAATTCTAGACAAAATTCAGTGCAATATCCTATTTCCCAGTGCAATATTGCATTTCTTTTTCCAGTCCCAATCACTATGAGTTATCCATTGATGTTGCAAGGACCACTGTACGTGTTCTCTGTGAAAATAATACAACTATGTTCAGGAAAATGCATGTTCCTCTTTGTAACAAATTACTTTAGCTTTCCTTATGGACAGAAATAGTTTTTAAATATGTTTCTAGCTATGAGCTCATCTTATTTATGCTAATTTAAAACCATGGACATCCAGAGAAAGGGAGAAATGGGATCTCAAAAAATATGCTATATAATGTGTCAATATTTAGCATATGGGCAACCTTATTTCTTTAGTAAGGAGTTGCCTCGCAGTCACTAACAGCCCCTAAACTTTGATCAGTTTTGTTATAAAGCCACTGGGCTCTTCAGACCATGCTTGGTATATGGTAACTGTTTAGACAGGACATGAGTTTACAATATAAAAATCTTTGTTTTATGATAAGCAGGAGTAAGATCAGATGATCTGTATTTGCTCATTTGGTCTCCTCTGTGAAATGAATAGCCTTTTTGTACCTCATTTTCTTAGAGGACCAAGCTTTACAAATAAATCCTCCAAATTCTCAGGATAGAAAGATAAAGTTTCAGTGTGTACACCATATTTATCAACTCTCAGAAAATGTATTTGAACAACTTAACGGTAAGAACAGAGTGAAATACACTGTAATCAATTGGACTATCTCTAAAAAGGAACTGGAAAATCACTTTTAACACTTCTGGGGCACAAGAATTTCATAAAATTCATACGAACCACCTGTGGCTTGTGGTACAGCTACTCTGGTCAAATACTGAAGTGACAAAGTAAATAACTGTACTGCTTTCTAAAAATAAATGTATAAAGCATTGCATTTTAATGGCAGATTTTATTTTAAAATATGTCACAAATAAAAACTGAAGCTTTAAGACACCTCTGTGAAAGATTAAACTTCTACATATACAGACTTCCGTCTTATAGGCAAACTAAGCGTTGGCCGTGTTTGGGAGCAGATCGTGGGAAACCTGTGAGCAGTGGGGCAGAGGCTTTGCTTTGCACAGCTGTGTAAAGACTTGCCATAATAGCTGTCTGCAGCAGCAATCTCTGCGCTGGAGGAAACACGAGGCGTGCCTGTTCTCCCTCCCCTAGGAAGCATGACGCTCAGCAGAACCCGGGAAGGGAGGAGTGCCTTGTATTCTCTCTCTGCTGTCCTGGAGAAAAGTACGCCAAAAGATGCTGTGACGGATAATGCAAAATAGCCCAGTGAGAAATCCCCCAGGGAGACTGTGCCAGCCCTCGCTACCATTTCCAGTGTGCTGATTCTGTCCTGCCCTGTACGGTGCAGCGGTGGGAGGCCACCACACCGCCGCATCCCCGGGGATTCGGAGTCTGTGGCAGAGCCGTGGCTGACCTCAGCTTTCAATGCCAGCATTTCGACCACACTTTACGTTTCTCGTGCAGCCTGCAGTAGCATTTGTTAAACCATTTCGTATAAGAACCAGTAGATGGATGCATTTTCTGTTCTTCTTTGGTTTTGGTTTGTTTGGTTTTTTTTTTTTTAAAAAAACCCTCTTTAAATACAAAATCAGTAGCAGGGGACCAGGCTGGGGGGTTGTGCGTGGCGGCTGGGCCGCGGGCGATCTGTGACTTCGCACGGCTCAGCCGTACCATTATACGCTACCGCGTCCGTATTCCCTCTCGTCCCTCCTGCTGGGCTGCGGCTGAAGGCGAGTGAGCCGCCGCGGCGGGGGACAGTACCACCGAGGAGGCCATTTTGCAGCCGTTGAGGGAGAAAGAGAGCGAGGTTGGGCGGCGGTCGTGGCCGGGCGGGACCCGGCCCCCCGCGGCACGTAAGCGCGGGAGCACCTGGTGGAGGGGGGCGGTGTGGGCTGCCCGCCGGGGCCACACGTTGCTCCCGGGTGAGAGCGGGTCTCGCGGGGCGACAAGGCTCGGCGGGAGAAGGCGCGACCGCTCACCAGGCCCTGCTGCTCGGCGGGCGCCGCGGCCCCTCGCCCCGCAGCGGGCCGGGAGGCAGGGCTGGGCGCAGCGCGGCCGGCAGGAGGCGCTGTCCCGCCGGGCCCGCCGTACGGGGCAGGGGATGTCGCAAAGGGTTAACGAGCGGGTGGCGGAGCCTGGCTGCCCCTGCCGGGAGACCGAGGAAAAGGAACAAACGGGGCGGGGGGGATTAGAAAATAAAACCAGGCAGGCGGCCGGGGCCGCGGAGCGCTCCCGCCTCTCCTTCCCCCCCGCCCGCCTGGGGGGACAGCGCGGGACGCGGAGGCCGGCGCGCAGCGGCGGGACGACAATGCAGCAGGCGGAGAAAGCAGGAGGGGCAGCGCACGGCAACATGGAGGGAGGCGCGGAGCGGGCCAGCCCCTGATGCGGCTCTTTCTCCTCCTCCTCCGGGCAGCGGCTCCGGCGGCGATTCCCTCCCTGGCGGCGGCTGGCGGCAGCGGGTGGAAATGAGCAGGTCGGCGGCGCTTCTCCTCTGCCTGCTGGGCTGCAACGTGTGGAAGGCTGTGACCAAAACCTTAGGGGCGCCCGAGGCGGCTCAAGGTCGGTGCGGGAAAGGCGGTGGGACTGGCCCGCTTTGGGCGGCGGCCCCCGAGGCGGCGGGGGGCTGCATTGTGCGGGCGGTGGCAAACGTGGGGGGGCTGGGCCCGGGGGTTTGGCGGGTGGGGGGGCGGCGGCGGTGCGAGTCCTCTGCCGGCTCAGGCTGTCCGCCGGCTACGGGGCGCGGGGCGCAGCGGGGACGGCGCCCGCTGCAGACCTTCCCCGTGCGCCGGGTGGTGAAGGCAGCCCCGCGGCAGGGGCGGGTGCAAGCCCCGCGACTGGGCAGCTTTTGTTATCGGAAGGGGCAGGGGCTGCCGCTGGCCTCATTGTGCAGCCCCCTCCCTGAGCGCCGCGGTAGCTGTTGCGTTGCGTCCTTCCTCCCCAGCCCCCCCAACTCCGCTCCCCGCCGGGCCCGCTGCAGGGCCCGACGCGGCGGTGAGAGACGGGCTGAGGGGCATCCGCGGCCCCAGGCCCTGACCCTCGCCGTGCGGGGCAGCCGGGCTGCAGGTTCGCCCCTCGGGCTGGCGACGCGGCTCGGCCCACCACCCCTGGACGTTCCCGGGCCTCGGACGGGCCTTTTGTTCGGTGCGGTGGGCTGCCCGCCGCCGGGCGGGGGCCTGTCACGGTGTCGGGCAGCCACTGCACCCCTCGGCAGCCGGGAAGAGACACTTCCGTGGCCGGTCAGGGGCGTCCTCCACCCTTGCCCTCGCGGGAGCAGAAGCCGCAGTGGAGCAGTGCCTGGGCCCCCCCGAGAGGCCGTGGCAGCTGCCTTGGCACCTGGGGCAGCTCCTGGTCCTCCTGGGGGACTGCTCTGCCCTGATCCTCACAGGTTCTGGCTGTGGTGAGCTGTCCCTTCAGCAGCGAGGTGCACCTGCCCTCCAGCTCTCACACCACGTGGAAACTCGGTGGGGGGAGACACTTCCCCATGCCCTGCTTAGCCTCATCCTTGTGTTTCGTGTCAGGAGGGCAGCCCCTCTGTTGCCCTCCTCTTGCTGGGCTCCAGCAGATATCCTGCAACAGCATCGCACCTGCTGGGACCACGACTGTGTTAGGAAGCAGAAAACTTGTATACTTAAGGGTGTGAAACCTGCTAGGAGGAAATGTGTCCTACCTCATGGTCAGTGTTAGCCTTGTGGTACAATAATGTCACCTGGGATGAGAGATCACACGCTGGCTTAGCCTTCCTGGAGATGGGTTGGTAGCATCCTTCCTGCTGTGGTGGGGTGGAAGTACACTATGCAAAGAGCACGCTTATGTCCTAGGATTTGTTTTGGTTGGAAGAGACCTTTAAGATCATTAATGCAGCACCGCCAAGTCACCACTCAACCATGACCCTCAGTACCACATCCACACATCTTGTAAACACCTCCAGGGATGCTGACTCTGCCAATTCCCTGGGCAGCCTTTTCCAAAATGAAGACATTTTTCCTAATATCCAACCTGTATCTTCCCTGGCGCAACTTGAGGCCATTTCCTCTTGTCCTATCACTTGTTACTTGGCAGAAGAGACTGACCCCCACCTCACTACAACCTCCTTTCAGGTACTGTTTCCTCTAAGCTTTCCTGCTTCCTGAGTCAGTGAGAATCAGTAAGACATGCTTGCCACAAGAAGGAAAATGTTAAAAGTAACCTTTTTGAACTCTTTCTTTCATGGTTGTATTTGCAGTATACTAAGATCTAGGTGGCCTGTGCTCTCGTGCAGAGTATTCAAAAGGTATTGGTATCTTGTAGCAAAACCTACCGTACTAGACAATCTGACATAAGATGTGATGTCCGATGCTGCCTTTTTAAAGGACAGTATGCTAGCAGTTCTGGAATAAGAAGTACTAAGCTATTAACGCAAAGGGACTGTATTGAGTGTATTGATAAGCATGCTATAAAAACAGATCTGTGTTCATCCCTTGAAGCTAGCACTTCAGATACCAAGGTAATATCAAAATCTACTGTAATTTCTGTATTGTATGGAAAATCTTTTCCATACATGTGATCAAAGTGGTGAGGTATTGGCAAAATTAGTGTCTTTCAACTGCCCTGTTGATCTCATCTTCTGTTGTGAAGCTCTATGTGGAAGGAGTTATCTCTATAGCTGCTACATTCACATCAAGCATACTAGCAGCTATGTCAGTGAGTAGAGAGCATTTCTATCTAAACAGAATGCTCTGCTTTTATATTCCATGTAAGAACATCTTGAGTTTTCATAGATAGCATCATATTCCAAAATCTATTAACAAGCCCAATCTTTACTCTTTGGACATGTATAAGTGAGTTTGTAGAGCTAATCTCACACTGAAGCGTATTCTGCTCACTAGTTACCAGTTATTTACCATGAGTCTCTTTTTTTTTTTTAAAGTTTATGCAATGCAGGCTTGTAGCTGTGAATAAGTTCTTAATTGTCAGGTGTGAACACATCTGGGGAAAAGAGTTTTAGTACCAAGCACATTCACTGTTTGTATACTGAGCACTGCAAGTGCCAAATGGTTGTAAAACCTAAACCAACTGACCTTTTAGCACTGTGGTGATAGTTATAGCTATGTAGAAGGGCCATTGCCAGTGTTCAGGGATGTTTGCAGATGACTGACTTTCCCCTTGTGGCTGGGAAGAGACTAGTGAAAAACCAAGGGACTGGAATAAAAGTGGAGGTGAGAAAGCCAAAGGATGCCCTCAGGGAGTAATTGCTTCAGCTGCGGTAGTTATTATTGGACAGCTTGCAAGAGACTGGGGCCGAGAGCCCTCCTTTTGGTGGGACAGGTTCCACGAGACGCAGTTAACATGTTAAGGTGCCTGTGTTAACAGACCAAATAAACAGGTCTTGGATTTGGAGCTATTTGAAGGTGGCATTTGTAGACAGTGTTCTGGTTAAGGAAGGGATGCAGAGTGGTACTTTGTGTTGAGGATTTCTCTCTTTCACTGCTCTCGGCCGTATGTTCAGACAGTCCCAACTTCAGATTCTGCTCAGCCAGACTGATTACATAATTCCTGAATATGGAGAGTACTGGTAATTAAGCTCTGCATTTAACACCCTATTTAGAAAATTGGATGACTTTGGCACGCTGTTACCTTACTTGATTCATTATGCAGATCGTTTGTGGCCTCTGAAGGTCACAGAGGTACTCTCTAAGTTTCAGTAACTTATTTTCTTTAATATGGTAAAATCCACACAGATGAGCTGTTCATTTTTATCAGTGTTGATCCTTAGAGCCCCAGCAGTGACTTTATGAATCCATGAAGGTACACTTTAGGACTGTTAAGGCTTTACGTCTTTAACTTCTCTCAAATACTTAAACCTGATGGGTGTTTCAGATGAGGACTAAATCATGAGGGGTTTTTGGTGGGTTTTTTGTTTGCTTTTTAATTGTACTATCAAGTATTCTAGAAATTATATTGGTTTGAATGCTGAAATGAATGCATAGAAATTTTAATTAAAACAAAAAAAAAACCCCTAATCCTTACATTGCATTCCTGTTGGAAATCGGTGATTTGTCTGATGAGTGCAGGCAAAATACACAGTGAGTTTTCTTTATATGAACAGATCCCTTTTAAACTTAGGGAGCCTTGGCAAATAGGCATTTAAGAGTTATTTGAAGAGGTAACACGAACCTAGGAAGAATATATGCAAAATCAATGTGCTTTGAGAAGGGGTTAACTTCCCTTGTTGCATGTAAACTTTGCTTCAAAGTAGAAGAGGAGGATGATTCATTCATAGATGCTAGGAAGGCTCTAAGGGAAATCCTAGAATATTGTATTGTAGTGCATAAGTCCAGAATGACTTTTGCCTGCTGCAGTGGGTGTTGGTTTTAATTCATGTCTTCATTTGTTTTCATATTTCCTTAGTTGTTCAAAACGAAGAAATTATGAATAATAAAGTATCTTGAGATGTTGCTAATTGGCATTTGTAACCTAACACAAAGGTTAAAACAACCTTTTTCCTCCCCCCTCTCTTTTGTCCTTTTTTTTTTTTTTCCCCCCCTTTAAACTTAACTCTGACACCTCTTATTGCTTGAGACTAGAAACTGGTTCATGAAATTTTTATGGATGGCTTTCTGCGCCAACTTCTGGCCAAGTTAATGGTTTCAAATAGCAGTCCCTTCTCTACAGGAGAGGTTTCTGGTAGCAAGGAAATGCAATTTTACCATATGCTTGTTAATTTAACAGAAGCCTGGGTATATGTGTTTTTGTGCTGGAGAGGAAAAAGGATTGTGCTTTTAGGTTTGTTGGAAAACTTAAGAAATCTCTAGTGGTTTTGGTGCACGGAGGAGCAGAAATGTCACTCTGCCTCCTGTTAGTACAAACTTCAAATGAGTTTTTTAACTCTTTTTTTTCTGTGAGCAATGATAGCCACAGTCTTGATGTGTGAAGAAAACTGAGAGGAAAATGCATGGCGAGGAAACTTGATGCATAAGTCATGTCAGTATAGGTATGCACAGTACCTGAAAGTTTGGTGATTTGGCTTTAATGACGTGTCTTAACAACCCTGCTTGAAGTTTGGCTGTTGGACAGCAATATGGTTGGGAATGATGCTTCTTTTCCACATACCTCAGTTACTTTAGTACATTTGATCAATGCAATTGTGTCATGTACCTTGAGCTTGTAATTTAGGGTGATAGTTATTTTTACAGTCAGCCAAAGACAAACTAAATAATCTCTCCAGCATACCTGCAACTTGAAATCAAAGTGCACAATTTCAATATTTCTGTTACCTTGTTATTACCTTATGCAAGCTGCATTTTTTGTAGGATTAATTTCGCTTTGTTCCAGTATTTATCAGCTCTGCCTTTGGATATGAAGAAACGCAACTTCTGAGAGAACTGTACTGTTGGTATGCTGCCTCTCCCACAAGTCTCAGGGGGTTTATAATTTAGCTATCAGGGAGCACAAATGAGGGAGACAAGAAGCCTGTGTAAAGGGTTGTATTTACTAGAACAAATGCATTGAATAATACTAAATATAATACACACTAATAATATACACTAAAACATTTTGTTCTGGGAAATACCAAAGAGAAATGAGTGCTGCTTGCCTGCCTCCCCCCCCCCCCCCTTGGAAATTCTGGAAACATTCTGCTGTAAGCTGTCTGCCATTTAGTTTTCAGTTAATGTAATATCTGGCTTGTTGTGCATGGGTAATAAGCATTATGTGTATGCTTTTTATAAACACCATCTTTAGTCTCTGGAAAGATACATGTGTATTTGTTAATATGGAGCCATAAGAAAGAGAATATACTGTAATTTCTTGTAGCTTTTAATAAGTGCACCGAATCTTTCACTTTAAAATATTAAGACAGAATCATACTTGACATAATAGCAAGTCTGAGCCTTTGAAAGTAGTATTTAAGTACACTTCAACATAGAACTACATTCTAATTTCATGTAAAATGCCAGTGTTCTGGTTCAGATAATATGCATGTCACTTTTTTGCTAGGTTGAAGAGCAACAGATCTTGAGACAATCTAAGGGAAAAAATCGTTTAAGTACAGTATAGTCTGTAAATTTGGCTCCTCACTAGCTTCTTAGGGGATTGGGTATATTTAAACAGAACTGCTGTGGATATAAAGTTTGACTAAAAGCAGTCTCTGCAGGCAGGACACAGAAGTCCCTGGAAATCCAACACAAGCTACCCTTTAATTTTTCCTACTCAGCTTTTGCAGTTCTCTGAGGTGTCACTGCCTGTGCTGTGGAGGTATACTAGGGATTGAAATCCTGTGTTTGTCTGCTGTCTGTACAGCTTGTGCACCAAGAGTTGAAGCCTTTCCTGCCACTGTGAGTAGGAACCTGCGCCATGGAAAACTCTGCTCTGCTGCTGAATGGTTGTTTTTCAGATGGGGACGCAAAAGCACGTAACAGTAGAGGGGACTCCCCACAAACTTTCCTGGACTTTGGGGTGACTCTCTTAGGGGCCACCCTCAACATCTTGTCTTGTAGGAGCCAGGCTTTGAGGACACACGGGGTCAACTTCAGTTAGGGAGGAAATAAAGTGCAGAGGGGAAGCCAAGGGGAAGGAGGTAACAGTATCCTTTTAGCTAGGATCTGAATCCAGTAAGGTGCAAAATGATTCCAGTTTTCTTAAGTTCTAGCTGCAAAAGTGCTGAGAACTACCGTACTGTGTGGTAGATCTGAATAGTACATAGCAATGTTTAACAGTAAAGGCAAGCTTACCTTGCAGTCAGTAAATGCTAGAGGCATAAGGTACTCCTGCATTGTTAAAGAAAACAAAGAGGCCTTTCTTCTTCATGCAGTAATTAGGAGAGGTGATGGCAGTGTTGGGAGCTCCCTCTTGTTTCATCCCACCTTGTGATTGTCCTTCCTGAAAAAATGGTGTCTTTTGTCCTTTAGAAACAAGGGCCTATGCTGATACAGCAACAAGTATTTATCAAATGATATTGTGAGACTTGCTTGATAATAAAGCAGCACCAAATTAAGGTAAATGCTGTGTTTGGACTGCTGCTGGCAAGAGATTCATGTATCTGCAGTTTTATCCATCCCTCTTGTTCTCCATGATACTGTGCATGAACAGTTGTGCAGAGTGAAAGGTTAAGATCCAAACATCTCATCTCTCAGTCTGTACTTGATATGTGAATCTAAGACGTCTCATGAGAGGGCTATGCAATTGTCATCCAGGGCAGGAGGCATCTCGCCTAATTCAGGAGTCTGCAAGTGTCTGTATCTTGGCTAGTCATCCATGGTCCTTTCACAGAAAGGACCTATATTCTGTATTGCTAACCTAATACAGATGAATCATGCTGTGTGGGTCTCCACTGTCTAGCATGGCAGCCTAGACAATGCTGTTTGCACTCCCATTTAGTCAGATGAATCTTCCCTCAGCTACTGTAACTGTTAAGTTTCATCAGTATGGTGTTGCCCTCTGGCTCAGCCTTAGAGCTACTGAATGTATTCCATGTAATAAGCTATGTGAAGGAACACACACGGTTGGATTACCTGGCTCAGTTATCTTGTATTTCTCAAGACTCAAACGAGTTATTGTCTATTTACATTTCTAAACCATTTGTCTTTGTAGCATTATGCTTATGAGCCTTAGTATTCCACTCCCAAGAGTAAATAAACAAAAAGGAAGTTTTAGAAACAAGTAAGGAGGCTTGTAGAGTTGTTTGGTCTTGTCTCCATGTTTTTTTCCCATGTTTTTAATTAGTTTTGTCTTCCCAAGAGTTGATTTATTCTGGATTAAGCTGCATTGTTTACTCTCACCTTCATCTGTTTTCTTCTACCGGCATTTGCATAGCAATGTGGTAAACCAGATTGAGGAAGTTATCCATCTGAAAGCTCCTGTATGCACCAGTTTAGTCTTCACCTGGATCACTTTCCTGATTGGGTTCATTGGGTATTACACAAATGATTTTGCTGGTGCAGAGGAAAGGGCTTAGAGGAGCTGATAAGGGAAAACAGGGACTTCATGGCAGCCGTGCCAGTTGATAGAGGATTAAATCATTTGTAGAACTATAAGGTAAAGTGTAGGGCACAACATTTAGCAAGTTACCTGTTTTAAAAGTTAGTGCTCAAAGGAGACAGCTATTATCTGAAAATGTGATACCACCCCATTGCTCAAAAAAAAGGCATAAATAATTTCTTCAAAAATAATTTGCCTACAATAGATGAAAAAACGGCATTAGAGCAGTGAGTGCTGGCAGACGTGGACCTAGATACTGGCAGATGATTTGAGACACTTTCAGCTGTGATTGTCTCTGTCGCTATCAGGACAAGTTTTTATCTGTGCCTCAGATACTCCAGTTTGTACCCTGCATGGTAGTTTACACAGAGCTTCATCCACACTGTCAACTCAAGTGAACTGTGAGATGTAGTGCTCATGAGTTTTTCTCCCAGTTGTACGGTAACAGGTAGATTAGTACCCGAGTCATCTTTGCTCTGCTCTCTGGATGTCCCAGATGACTTGAGAGTAAGTGATGCACTTTGGCCTGTTTAAAGACCAAGGAAATGTGGAGAGCAATACTGGGCACTGAGCATGGCATTCTGCTAGAGTGACTTTTGTCAGCTAGCCATGAATGTACAATTTGGCATAATTAGCACATGACGCCTTGTAGCGTCTGGTCGCTTCCCTCTGAACTGTCTGTCAGCCAGAGCAGTTCCTGCTTTCCCCCAGATAATTCCCTTGCTTTCCTTAGTTGCTGCACTTCTGCATTGATGTCATCTGGATTAGAGTGTCTGCTGAGAGGTAAGAAGTTTTCATTCTTTATCCTGTCTTTTTTACTTCTGTCCCTGTGTTGGCCATTTCATGTCTTGAAAGGCTTGGAGTGCTTTTGCTGCACACTGGCAGGAAAGTCTGCTAGGGAGCGTTCGTGGCCATTTCTTGTTTCTGTTTGAGTTCTGCTAGGGAATTAAATGGGTCCAGGAGCTCTGGAGACAGGGTTGATGTTCTGCAGGGGTGAGGTGGACAAGGATGAGAACATGCCGCTGGGCAGCAGGGCCATAAACTTGTCCAGGCACTGTGTTGTGTTTGCAGAATGGGTGGCATCAGCTCAAGATGGGAGCAACAGTTGCTCTCTTTGCTCCCCTCCGAATTGTGCTCCTGGCAAGTTCTGAAACCTGCTGAGTAGCATGCTGACCTGGACAAATATTACAGTAGTTTAGAAAGCTACTTGTGGTAATAATGTTGACAGACACAGCAAAGTGCAGCAATATACTTGCTCTTCTAGCATTACTGCTAGTTCCCAGAGTATTCTTGCAACTCAGCTTACTTCAGCGCGTAGTGCTGCAGTTGAGCTCCTGGCAAATAACTTAAGTTTGAGCCAGTCTCTAGGTTCATAATGTATGATTTACAGGAGCCAGGAACACAGATGTTTGAAATGAGAGCTGCATTTCCATTGTTTTGCAGAGTGCCTGTGTGTGTGGACTGTTAGTTTTTCCCTACTATTAAAACTTCAATAAGAAAAAGATAATTTTCTTCAAAAGTTAGAATTTCCTTTGTTCTTACAAGATAGTTATTTCATTTGTTAGTATACTGCTAGTTCAATTTTTTAGAGAGATCTATGGTGTTAAACTTACTTGATGTAAGTATTGCTGTTAGCAGTCTACTTGAAAATTAAAAATATACTTACTTCAAGCAGCCTGCACTAGTAGGAGCAAGAGCTTCTAATGGGATTGATTTCAAGTTTACTTATAGCTGCAAGCCATTGTGTTATAACTGCAGCAGGCTTTGGAATATTAAACTAGTAAAAATACTTTAAAAATCAGTTGTTGAAGGAAGAGGACATATTGTACTAAAATTCTTGTGGAAAACTGTTAGTTTTACCAGATACTTGATGAGCTAAGGACTTCCTTCTTTAGATCAGATATGAATAGCTGTCTGTTCTATGAAGCTTTACCATAGCGAAAACTAGTTGGCACCCTTTAGCTATGTTCAAAATCTTGCTGGAGATCTTGTTTTAATTAGTAATTTTACCTGTGAGTATGCAGTTAATCTTTCAGTAACATTCTCCTTTTTTCTTCCCCTTTTTTAAAGCGTGGTTTACTATTGCTGCTGAAAGAGCTAAGTGAGCCCGCTCAGCAGATGTTGTCATTAGAAAGGGGATCAAAGCAGTGTCATGCCATAAGCTAACTTTCTGTACAGAAAAAAAATTCTTGGATTTTGAGGGGTGAAGGGCTAGGTAACAGAGCATAGAGTTTTTTTTGTGGTGGTGTGTTAGAAAGGTAGTTGTTATTCTCATGTGCAAGTTAATGCATGCTTTTAAGTGAATACTTCATACTTTCATAAATTCTTCTGCGGTGAAGAAAAATCAGTAAAGAGTGTGTATAAGCTCAAGATCAAGCTCATATTTATAAGTGATAGCCCTATGGATTCCTTCAGAGCAGTAGAGAATCTTTGTTTACTGTGGATTAGTGCACATAAACAGAGATGCTTTTTAATGTCTGATGCATTCAAGTCTTACATCAGTTAGCCACTTGGAATGATCAAGCGTCATCTTTCCTTACACCTAGCCTAATTGCATGGTGGAATTTATTAAAACTCAAATTCTTATGGCCAAACTCTCTTGGGTGTTTCTTCAGGCCAGATATTATTTAATCTGCATGTTGGTGCCTTCCAAAACTGTGGCTATTTTAGCATTTCCAAGAGGGTCGGTATTGAACTGGAGGAAGAGCAAATGCACAGCAGTGTCTACTGATCATGATGCTGATGTGGGGCAGAAATTTTGTTGTTTTGCTGTTACTTTATGCCATTCTGTCTACTGCTCTACAGATTAACTGCTAGTAAGGATATACTCTAAATAGTCTACCATGAAAGAGCTTTGGTACATCTGAGGGCTGACTGTAAACAAATAGCATCTGATAGTATCAGGTTGCAGGCCTGGTGAGCGCTTACTTTATGGTGTGTCTTTGTGGAGATAGAAAAGTAGCCTTTGCTACTCCAAATCTTGTTAAAATTCAGAAGAGCTTTTAGCAGCCCAAAGGCTTTAAAGGAGGTGCATACGTTTGCCAGAAGGAATAGTGCTTTCTCTTGCTGAGTTGCATCTGTAAGTTATTCTTTTAGCATCTTGAGTGTATGATAAAAATATTAATGAAAGGGTTTGTTTTCCTGGGAGAAGAAATGCTTGTTGCTTACTCTCTAGTCACAGAACAGGGCGTATACTTCTGTTGTGCGGAATATAAGGTCAGGAGTAAAGAGAAAGTGCAGTGAGCAAGATGGCACACTGTCTAGGCCAGAGCTGGGAAGTAAACGAAGGCCACATGAGAGTCAGGTCTTAATTCATGCCATTTTTACTTTAATGATTAGGGAGCTTTTGACAAATTTACTGATACTCAGTCCTGGCAGTTTCTTCTTGGACCATTGTGAAATAGTTTTCAGATTTAGTCACCATTTACTTGCTGTTTCATGCTTTTCTTTGTCATGCTTACATGAGTGTAAAGGGTAAAGCGAGGAAGCTGCCTGGCAGCGGACAGCGCAGTGGTGCATCAGCAGTCTGGGCTTGTCTGTGGCCTCCTGGGAAGGCAGACAGGACCCACCTGCTACATTGATGTTCAAATTTGAGGTTATTTTTTTGTGAGTAGATGCACAACCACTTGTTCCCAAAGCGGATGGCAAGCTTGGTTTCTGAATATATATATACACATACACACATATATATCTGTTGTGAAAGTAAGGAGAGGAAAAAAAACCAAACAAAAAGGCAGAAAGAAAAAGTATAAGGATGATAGGATGGCATGTTAAAGCTCCTGTATGGGAAATGAAGTTTGAATGGGTTCCAGCTACAAGTACTAAGGAGCTTCTTCCTTTTCCTCTTGCTCTTTCCCTCACCTTCCCTTCTCTCTTGAGTTGAGCTTAATTTATAACTTAAATACAGTCTGCCAGAAGACAGCCAACATTTTCAAAGTAGTCATGTAAACAAATCTGTATTTCAAACATACCTGCAAGCTTGGGGTTGGTAGTAACATATCTCATTTAATGTTCATAAGCAGCAGGTGGGAGGATAAAACACCTCAAATCCATGGTGCTGTTAAAGTCAGTACTTGTCTGTAGTTATGATGCAGAAAATACCAGAAGAAGCAATTATTTTAATTCAAAGAGTGATGCAGTGCAGATAGGTGTTGATTTCGGAGAATTTTGCTGAAAACTAATTGAACTTGTAAATAATGTTCTCTGTGCTCCTACTATAATATTTGATTGTGCTTGCTTTTTGTAAAATTTTAAACTGAGACCAATAAGCCATGATTTTATGAGGTAGCCATTTATTGCATCGACTGGCCCCCTTTGCTTGAGGGGGAAATAAAAATGTTGTATGTTTTATACTATGTTAAACAGAATAGGTGAGAAGAGAACTTTAATGATGTGTCCATTGATCCCCTTCCTTGTTATGAATTATTCAGGTATCAGTATGATTGGTTTTGTTAGGTTTTAGGGGGTTTTTTCAGCCTTGTAAAGAGGTCAACAAATACAAATTTAACTAATTGTTATATTGATGCTAGGTATTATCTTCACACCTTAATTTGTCTCAGATTGTATTAATTACCAAGTTTCTGAGGTTATAAGAGTGAGTTAATAAGATTAGCTTTCCTGAATTACTCTGAAAAACTGTGAATTTAGTGTTTACTGGAATCCTCCTGTCTTCTCCTTGCTTCTGTTAGAAAACTGGGATGGATACAATTGCGAGTTGGAGACCTCAGCATTCATGCAGACATGCACACATGCTTGTGTTGGAAGGCCATATGGTATGAATCAAAGCTTACCTCACAGTAGTAAAACTGTAATGCATTTTCCACCATTTTCAGTTGTATGTTCATGGCATGATATTCTGTACTTTGAACAACCTACAGTGATTGTCCTTTGTAAATGGTCATTATTCTGTGAAATTAGTGTGTTATCCAGGATACTTGGCTTCAATTTTGTCCTTGGATTGCTGTGGCTATTTCAATACTGAGTCTCCTTTCGTGCTCACTTGCTTTGTTCAAAGTAGCTTTGGCTTGCAGATGTATACAGATGTGTTTGTTCTTTCTTGTTCATGGCAATAGATTTGAAAGAAACCCTTGCTAACAGATAGAAGGCATGTGAATTAATTTGGTGTGTAAGTACGTGTACTTCCTTGTTCAACATTTTTAAACAATCTGTTGAGACCTCTAAGCATCACTGGTTTCTGGTTTGGGTTTTTGTTTATTTTTTCCTGGCAATTTTGGTGGTATTTCCATACTATTATCAGGAGTTCTTACAATTTCCAACTTTTTCAGAAAAAAGTGGGTTTTAATATTAGACTTTTAAATCCTTTACATAAACACATATCGCTTAGAATTTTTTCTTTCATTCTAGTAGCTCAAGACAATTCAGCCTTCTGTCTGTGATAGTGTCTTCAATACTATTAAAAAGTATCCTTTCTAAAAACACAGATATGCTTTGTGTTAAGTGGAGAGCTGACCTGCTTTATGTCTTATCTTATTACAGATAAAAAGTGGGGGTCCAGAGGTGGTTAAGATAGCCTAAAAACAGTCTAGTTGTTGAATCAGATGTATTTACCCACAACTGGTCAATTCCATGTATCTCTATTTCTTTTTCCTAATTCAGTGGTGCTTTGTGCTAGAGGCCGTGATTCTGTATTGATGCTTTGTGACAAAAGGAAAAAAAATTAATCTTTCTGAGATTGTATTACCCTGATGAAAGGTAAGACAGTCAATTAAAGCCACAATACCTTGTAACAAGAGAACGGAAATTTCATGGTTATTCCTAATACAGGTAAAAGCAACAGAATTATGTCTTACTTTGCAAGTTACAGTAGTGAAAATAAATACTAGTAGGTTCTTCTCTTGGTAGTGATAGTAGGTCCTTGGCTTCTAACTATTCCTGTGCTCTTAGTATACCTGTTTGGAACTGGTATGCTGACATTTTTCTTTATCAGAAATATAAAATATCAATAAAATTATGCATATTCAGGTAACTTAATATGTCTTCTACATCGATCTTTTTGTACAATTTGGAAACACTCTGATCACCTTTGACAAGAGGACTTCTGTTGCCAGCAGGTGTGGTGTAAAAATTGGCTTTGGTGGAGTGGCTGGTAACTTCTTGACATGGTCATGACCACCTTGACTTTCAGAGGAGATGAACATGTGCTTTCCTCAGTGTGCTGCTATGGTTTCTGTGGAGCAAGGAGCACACTCTGGCCAAAGTATGAAGGAGATGAATAGTACATCAGGGAGTTGTGCTGAGACTGACTTAGTTGTTTCTCGGTTGTTGTTTCTGGAGGCTGTTCATCCTCGTGGCGATTCTAGAGACATTTTATGCTTTGTCAGATTAATTTGAACTTGTCTCTGACCACTATTTCCAACTGTGCATTATAGAAGTTGGATTACCTGGATGTTTACTCATGAGTTAGTTGTCCCTGACAACTTGGCAGTATTTCAACCCATCCTTCCAGTTGCTTGAAATGTAGCTACATTTCACCTTCTGAAATACTCTCATCCATGTGTCTTGTTCTTCTCCCAGTTTCTTAATCCCCATGAGAAGTGATTGAGAAGGATTTGGTTGCTCAGTGTTTCCTGGAGAGAGATGCTCTATGTGTAGGTGGAATAAGGCATCTCACTGGCCTTTATTACCACACAGGGATGTGCATAGATGGAGCTGTAGCCAGAAGAGTGTGTTTCTGCATGTGTTTTTCCTGCTTGAGGGAAGCTTGGTTAGCTTGACAGCCATGGTAGTACCTCATGGGTACTAACTGTGGTCATGTTGGCCCGTCCTTTGTATTCTTTTTGACACATTGCACCCAGACTTAGAAGGTCTGTTGTGTTGGCTTTCTGCCAACTGCAGATCCCAAAGTACGGCTTCTTCAGTGTGGGCTGGTGTGGCAGAACATACAGCAGTGAGCAGGCTGTGCTCCTCTTCTTCACTCTCATCCAAGCCCCACTGCTGCTTATTTTTGAGTAACTCTGCATCCAGATTGTATGGATCTGTGCAATAATGAAATAAAAGGATGATTCATATGAACATTTTTGAACTCACTGGAGGAACTGAGAAAAACAAAATCATCTTATTGGTATGTGTTCAGAACAGTGGGTACCGTGCAGTTGTTTTTGCTTTGCTGTGTGAGCTTGTAACAAATGTCTCATTGTTTTGCTCTCAGTGCTTGCAGGATGCAGATGCTGGACTTGCACTGCCTACCACAGCTGTAACTTTCTTGCTTGGCTATTACATATCTGCAAATAGCGATAGGGCATGATGGCCCCAGCTTGTCACTGTTTGCTTTAAGGGAGGTTTCTATTGCCCAAACGTAGGGGCTTGATGTACTGGTACCTGATGTTTGTATGATGGAATAGCCTTTCTCCGTAAGTGCAGAATAGAGAAGCTAATGGGGAAAAGGGCATTTATTTTAAGAATTATAAGCATTTCTTTTTCTTACTCTGTTGTACAAAAGCTTCTGTCCTAGGTATCCTCTTCAAAGACAGCCTCTGATTGCTGTGCAGTGCTTGCCCTTCAGGTCTTGCAACGCTGACCTCGTCTCTGATTTCACTGTGGCTGGGTTTTAGTGCTATATGTTGATCTTTGCTTTCTGAGCACCTTTAACGAGAAACCGGTGCGTCGTATGGTTGAATACTGCCTCAAATTGCTCCTTTTTATTAAGAGTGCTTAAGATTTTATGCTCTTGTTTGTCTGTCTCACTGCAGGTGCCATTTGTCTCTGTCCTTGTTCCTCTTCTCTGCCTATCTTCTCCCTCTAAGAAGTCATACTGCTCTCTTCAGCCTTACCCATCACTTCTATATAGGTCATGTCCAATTCTACATACTCTTTTAATCTTGATTTCTCTGTCTGTCTGGTCTCAGTCAGCTCCTGGCTACACCATAATTTATTACAAGTGACAGATTTGGAGGAGGAGGTCCTCTGCTGTGTCATATCTGAGTATTGTACTGATGGCAGATCGTGCTGTGACATTCCTTTGCTTGGGTGTTTTTAAAGTTTCAGGGTGGAGGAACTGACATGCTCTGCAAATTATAAAACCCAAAGGAGATTAAAGTAACAGCTGCCAAACAGCTTTAACACTTTACTTTCCATCTTGGTTTATATTATAAGTAACGAATAAAGTTAATATTTCTTCACAGAAAAAAAAATTTGTACTGCATTGTGAACTGATGAGAATCAGATGCTAACTCTTTATTGTGTGATTCTTTAAAGAGTTAAAACATGATAGCAAGGGTGTTAATCTAGCAAATGTCTTCTGTTCATGTTTTAAACCCAGCATGAACATACATGGATGTTTTTAATAAAAAGACAGATATTTAATTCCAAGAAATATACAGGTCTTATGCCAGAATAAATGCAATTTATGATTTCTGGTTAATTTTTTATTATTATTATTATTTTAGAATTATTTCCTCAGGGGCCATTTGTAGTCTTTGGAGCACTTCATAACTTTTGGTAATATTCTCAGGATTTTGTGTGTTACATAAACTTAATATTTCCTTGCTAGTAATCTGTGTTTATTTGACTTCTGAAAGCTATTATAGGCACCAGCAGTAGCCTGTACTTGATTTTTGGATTACTGACTTTTAGTTTCTAAAATTTTTTCCCCCACCTCTTTGGTCTAATAGGTCTACCTTGTCTCCTTTGCTTTCAGCCTGGGGCAGGATGATTGTTAACTGCAGAACATGGAAAGCGAATATTTGCTAGCTGAAAGTAAAGGGGGACCTGTTTCATTTCTCCTTTTTTTTTGTGTGCAAAATGATGGCATGTTGTTTTCAGAGTGAGTAGTTTGGTCTGCATGATTGCAGTTGGTTCTTGTATGCAGAACAGAGGTGGGGACTAGGTGAAATTCCTTAGTGTTACGTTATGGATCATACCATGTGGCCCTTCTGCCATCTGACTTGCAAATGTATTACTGCAGAAATTACATGTGTTGTGCAAGATGTGACCACAACTCTTTTTGTAGATGGGGAGAGGTAATGAAGTGCAGCAGTATGTGAACTTCTGTGTTGACCTAAATATGTGTGGAATGCAGTTTTGAATATGAATTGTGAGACCCATGAAAGTGTAGGAGTATGGGACTGGAACAAGCTGGATTGTCATCTCTGTAGCAGATGACGTGTGAGCTCTGACCTCGTCTTAAAACTGAGTTCTGCTTCGTTCCACCACTTGTGAATCAGAGGATGTTTCAAAGCATTTCATTGTTATTAGTAAGACTATACTGTTTAGTGCAAATTTTTCAATACTTTTTATCTGCAACAACAACTAAAATAGTTAAGTCATAGCTCATGAGTGATTCAACAGCTTGATCCATCTGGTTGAGTTCAGTGAAAGTTGCAGTTGTACAAACGCCCTCATGGTGTGGTTTTTTAAGTAAAAAAAAAAAATTTTACAAACTGAAAATTGGGCACATGGAGTCACTGCCAACAGAGGTGCTGAAAACCCTTAGCAGTACAGAGCCACGAGTGTTCAGGAAAAAAAGTAATTCATTCCTATCTATTTGGTATTCAGGAGAACTTAGGTAACTGACCTGTTGTGGTAAGCTGAACCTGATAATCCCTCATACTTCCCTTGTCCAGTCTTATCCGTGGTCCCGTCTCTTAGAACAGTAATATTTTAGACCAGCTTGTGACATAGGAAAACAGCAGACAAGCTTGCAGGCATAGATTTTTTATCCATGTCTCAGACAAAGTTGGCATTCCAACTTATACGTACCTCAGTACAATTGCTCTGAGTTCAATTTGCCTAAGTTAGTATCAAGACAGGTTGAAGGGGGTGAAGAATGGAAAAGGAAGGCATTGAAATAGAGAGGGTCTAGGATCACAGAATCATGGAATGGTTGAGGTTGGCAAGAACCTCTGGTGGTCATCTGGCCCAACACCCCTGCACAAGCAGGGCCACCTAAAGCCAGTGGCCCAGGGTTGTGTCTGGATGGCTTTTGAATATATTCATGGGTGGAGACTCTACAACCTCTCTGGACAACCTGTGCCAGTGCCCAGTCAGCCTAACAATGAAAAAATGTTTCCTGATGTTCAGACAGAACTTCCTGAGTTTCAGTTTGTACCCATTGCCTCTGGTCCTGTCACTGGGCACCACTAAAAAGAGCCTGGCTCTGTCGTCTTTACGATAAAGTAGGAAGTGAGGAAAAAATTAGACATAATGGTACTAGCATAATTATGACACATTCAAAACACTTTTTTGCAAGTTGAACTTGGCTGGAAGGTGCTGCTACTGGTAAGACCAGAAAGAGTGGAAAGACTTATATGTTTGAAAAATTATCAAACTTTTACTAATTATTCATTCAGTGGAATGTATCTGTCTTGGAAATTAAGCTTTGCATGTTTCCTAAAAATTAATTCCATACCAGAGCCAAGAAGTTGCCAGTGTGCCAGGTTATCTTGAGTGGAGTTGTGTTGCTTTTGTAGCATTTGTTGTTAAAACATGAACAGTAAAGATACAAGGTGGACTGCCAGAAATTTTGGATATTTAACAGTTGTCTGTGATCCTAAACATCTCAAGGACAACGTTTTCACACTGCATCTGTCTGTCTAGAGCTCTGCCTGTGTAGAATTTAATGTTCAAGGAGTTGTGGTAGTACCCTGCTTGTATGTTTTTTAGTGCCATATGTGTTGGCATCTATATCTTATTTGATAAGCAATTTTATAACACACTCCTTATACTGTTTCCTCCTTACAGTTAAGATACGATCTTATTATCCTTCCAGATCTAGTAGAATCAGCTTTGGATGTTGCAGCAGTTAGTGAGAAATTGCTATTCTACAGTTTGGATAACTTAAATTTGATTTTCACCGAAAACCCATCAGCAGTATTGGTGGATGGAGCCACTGCCTGGCTGCTTCTGCACTGATACAGATGAGGTGTGCTCAAGTAATGCTCTGCAGTCCTTCAGCTGTAGGAGTAATAATATGGAGGTGAAGGATGGTGCCTGGCAGCTTGGGTATGAGCATCTGCCACTGATGTTTGTGATTATGCTGTTTCATACACCTTCGGTGAGTAGCTGTTACAACAGAATCTGATTCCATTAAAAAAAAAAACAGTCTTATTCTTTGGACTACTCAGAAGTGAATGTTATTTACCTATGCAGAAAGGTTGCTGTTGCTAGCCTGAGCTCACAGGTTTGTGAAGCCATGGGGGACTGTGTTTATTTTCTTGATGTTGGTTTGTGTCGGCTGACACAGCTCCATTACCTTCAATTTTTTTCTCCTTTCCCAGAAAGGAGGAAACAAGCGCTTCAGACCATGAATAATCATCTAAACATCAGTGTGTGATGATTTGAGATAATAAATGAATTATTAAACTTTTCTTCTTGTTTGTATAATGTTTGTTGCTACCTAGATTTTGAACTACAGATGAACTTGCTCAATCACACCTCTTTTTCCTCATGGCATAATTAACTTAGTTTTCCTCTAGTACAGGTTGCTCATGTAAATAATTTTGTATGATAGATTGTATCAGCATTTCAGAGTATATCACTGTGCTGTTTTTGACTTTCAGCTTTCTGTGACTTAATGCCACATCCTGGTACTTGCAAAACTCTTAGCTGTCTATCCCTCAAAAAAAACCCCAAAAAAACAAAAAACCCCAAAAATGGGGGTGGGGACGTGGAGGGGGCATGCTGAGAAAAAAGATTTAAGATTTCTTTACTAAGCTGGTTGTCTGAATGCTAGACCCTGCCATCCCCAGATTAATCCATATGACCTACTACCTTTCTTCAAGAATTTTTGAAAATATTTTGGATAACAGCAAGTGTTTGAACTCTTGAGTGTAGTAGGAATTATTGTCACTGCCTCTGCACAAGAGTTGTAGTTGAAAATTCCCCATCTCAGGTGCTGGGCGTGGAGCCAGGGACTTCTGCAGTTGGTGTCCTGGCCACTGGATGGTCTGGGACAGGGGGCTTCTCTCAGGGTAACACCCTGCTTTTGCAGTTCTTGAGACTGGACCACCTTTTAAAAGCCCTTTTTGTCTTTTGTTACCACTTTTAAATACCTAGGGCTTATATTCATGGAAACATCACAGTTCAACCTATTTATAGCATTTGTTACTGTAATGCTGTACTTTCAGTTGTTATGAATAGGAAGCTAGTTCTCATATAAACTTTCCTAAACATTTTTTATCCCAAGAGCTTTGATTTGTTTACTTACCTTACTGTCCTTCACATTCTGTGGTCTTAGTTACACAGTTCTGCTTTTCTTGTGGAGTTGAAATGCTCTTTTCAAAGTTGATTACCAGAAAAGTATGTGCCTGCTTTATGCTGTTTTGTTAATGGCAGGCACAAAATGAACCTCATAATATTAAATAGCATAAATACATTCAGTTATATCACTATCCTCCACTCAGTGTATACAGTAATGGTCTTGAAATAAACGGTTTCATGATGCGTGCAGTAACCTGCTAACATGAGAAACCATCATGTTTATCAGGATCACTTTTTAACAAAGTTTGAATCTTAAATTTTTACTTGTAATTTTCTGTCTAACTTTTAACTTGATAAAGGCTTCAACATGTCTTCAGATTGCATTTCTATTTAGACTTACAGAACTGATGCCTTGGGTTTTGTTTGGGTGGGTTGGTTGGTTTTTTTGGTTAGGGAAATTGACATTTTATACTACTTTTGCTCTTGTAGGAGTTGGAAAATGTCTGTGACAAGGAATACTCATGACTGTTTTCCAGTTGTCTTCTGCAAAGCTGAAATTTTGATAGACTTGTGTAAAAGTTATTTTGGATCTTTCTCCCTGCTTATATTCCATATAAGCTTCTGTTAATTTTGAATGGGGTAATTGTGCTGTTCCTCTTAAGCTTATGGAGCCCAAACCTTAATGAACCTGCAGTAACAAAGCTGTTAGTAGTGTTTCTTAAGGATTTTGCTTTCCATTTGGCATTGCGTGAGTATTCCTGTGTGACCAAACACGCTCCTCTGTGAGTAGATACTGAATGTTCTTACTAGTGTTTTTTTGTTCACACTTCTAATAATAACTTTATAAAGCTTTAATTTTATAACAGTCTTTACTACATAAGGCAACTGTATGAATTTGTGTATTTTGGGACCAGTAACAAGAAATCGTAAGTTGGAGGCTCATCAGTTGTCAGTTACAGAGGAGGGCACAGATACAAGAGTATTGGTAAATCACAAAATGTTTTATGAGCCACCGAAGTGATTCTGAATACTGAAAAAAAATCCTTTTCTAAAAATGGCCTGAGGTGACTCTGTAGTTAAGTAAAAAACTAAAACCAATACAAGCAGTTGGAAAAGTGACTATTTCTTGACATTTACACTTCCTTTTTTACTTGTATTGCAGTTTATTAGGGTTTGTATGTTAGTATTTCTTTATAATTTCTGTACAGATTAGTTGGGGTTTTTTAAGTATAAGTCATTTTTGTCCCTTCTTTCTGCAAGAGAACTTGTACTCTGAAAATTATTACAGTTTTATTCTCAGAGCACAGGGAAAGTAATTAATATGTGGATAAGGGACTGAAAGGAAAAATATTGTAAGTGCATTTCAGTGCTAATTTGAATGACTATTGAACGTGGAAGAATTAGCTTTCTTGTTTGTGGTGGTTTTCGTTGTTGTTAATCGCTAATACAAAATCACCCCTGGATAGCAAGAGAAATATGAAAAGCAAACCAAACTTTTAAATGCAGCTCCTCATTTTGGGAAAAGTTAAATGGCTGTTAATTACCTGTTCTGTGATCACACAGAGCTGTGACTACTGTGGATGTTTTTAATCAGTTGATGGAATTAAATTTATGTAATTGTGGCTATGTTCTTCAGCAAACCTGCTTGCAGACCATCAGACTGTGCGTTTCTTTGTGTACTCATTTGTAGTGTAAAGGACTATTGTGATTAAAGTCACAATAGCAAATGGCAAAGGGTGAAGCTTGAAATAGACTATCCAAGTATTCTCAACGCTTGGATAAGAACAGAGAGCTTCTTCCACTTTAGCGAGCTAATTGATGTAGTATTTACCTGTAGTTTGATGTTATGACCAGCAACCAAGATAACTCAGAATTTTAGAAACATGAGGGGTTTTTTTTTTTATGCAAAAGGTATAAAGTTTTAATAAAGCTCAGCTCTTTTTGTATACGATTCAAATTGGTTTTGAGAGGAAGTGGTCTGTTTTGTTTCAAGAAGCCTTTGATGGTAATTTGTTCACTGCCATTCATAGTGCCAAAGATGGGACCCTGGGACAGGTATTGACTTCAGGGAATGTTGTATTGCTGAGGTTCACAGGAGAGCAACAGAAGCCTCTAGGTTCTGTTTATGGGAAACCATGATGTCAGAAATAGCTAATGTCTTAAATGATGTACTTTGTCCTGGGAAATTCAGTATGTGCTGTGAGTTCCTCTGCCTTTATTTCACATCCATGTTTACAATTTAATAATATTTTATTTTAGCTCAGCTTTTCTCCATGGTTCTTGGGGGGAATTGTACATCTAGTGTGCTGCAAGAACGCTTTGGGTTATGGAATACCTTTCTTCACGAAGTCCCTCACACAGCTAAGTCTGTTCAAGTTGACTGCAAATAACTATTTAACTATTTCAATAATATTTAATGTTTTAATTATTTTTCAGCCAAAGAATGTTTTGGTTTTGCATTTGGTTTGACAGAATTGGTTGTTAATTGAAAACCAATTGCAAGTATAAATTGCAGTAGAAGTAAATACCAAGAACAAGTCCTTTTTCTGCTGTATAGCTTCATTTTGTGCCTTGCTTACTGCTCCAGTGTGGTATATACAGTCCACTGTGGCTTACCTGCAAGCTATCTTTTCCTGGATAGTTCTCTCAAGCAGTTTCCTAGATTTTTCTTTTTTGGGGGGCGTTGGGTTTTTTCTGGTTTCTTCTCTCTTTTTCCTTTGCTTCAGAATTTTTTTGCATCTCAACAGACCATACAGTACCATCACATGGTCACTATGTTTATCTACAAGAATGGTAGACTTTTAACGTAGATGAGTCTGAATTGAGCAGTTCTTTTCCTGGGAAAGATTGTTTTAATTGTTTATTTGTTTTTAATCCTAGTAAAAGGGATGTAGGAATTATTTCCTGGTTATCCAAATAACTCTCTCATGGGAAGTTTCTTGATAACCGTGAAACATCTTAAAGGATTTATGTTGTAAGCGACTCTTCTTATCTCCCAAAATGTAAAACTGGGTAAGAAAAATGAATACACTGATATTCCTGCATATGTGAAAATCAGGGTACAACTCCTCTGTTTTTGACCCCAATCATTCATCTGTCTTCTGTACCACCTTTCAGCTGTACTGGCACCACCACCCCCCACTACACCAGGTCAGTGACTTCATCTGGGTTAAAAACAAATCCTCCTCCTCTTAGTTAAGTTCTTTAACTCGAGTCTGTTAACCAGACTATATATGTGGGGAAGTGGGAGGAATTGAGTTTTTCCCTACAAAACTTAACTGCAACTCTACCCTGCTAAGTCCCTTCTGAAACCACATCTGAAGAAGGTCTCTTCTTGTGCTCACTGGAAATTTTTTTTCCCCATCAGTTCTTTTAAAATTCCTTTGTCGAATGTAAGTGCTTGACAGACGGAGCCCCATCTGTCATGATACCATTATCTTTTGTATTTCTAAATTTGTTCTCACTCGCAGTGCTTTTGAGAATACTTTGGCATTGTTCTTAATTGTTCTTTGGACTCCTTGCAGAGTTATAACCTTGAACATTGAATTAGCTCTTCAGAAACCACATAATTTATTACATGATTTTATATAAGACAATTTACTTTCCCCTATCCTTTACTCTTCCACTTTCGTAGGTGTTATGCAACTTTTTTTTTTTTCAATTAGGCCAACTTTGTCACTTTCTTGCCAATCCGCAGTATCGAGCCAATGCCAAAGGCAAATGCCGTGTTAGATACAGTAGTAGCCTGATCTGGTGTGCAAATCCTGTTTCCATTCTTTTAAAATATATCCATTAGCATAAAGTCTGATTTACTTAAATCCAAACCACAGTGAAATATTCTAATTACTTTGTGATAATTGTGTACTTTGAGGCCAAGTGTAGATTAAGATGTGTCTAAAACCATAAAGGAGTGTATGGCCTTTGGGAGTGTCAATGTAATGGTTTAATCAGGTGAATAGGTTTAATTATTTCAGTAGTCACACTAGTAAATTGCAGAGTCCACAGAAGATAATGCATTTTATAGGATCACTGGTTCAAATTCAGCCTGTATACATCATTCAGGATTCCCTGATCTGTAAAGGAGCGTTTGCTTGTGCCATTAAAAAAGCCACCCAGACTGCCTGAAGGCACATTCTAGTGGTTCAGCCTCATTTCCCAGCTTTGATACTTTTAGTCAGAGCAGTGACTGAGTTCTGTCACAGAGGATGTATCAAGTGGATGGTCCCCACCCTCTGGCTCTGAATAACCCTAGATTTGTATGGCTAAAACCCATCTCGAACACACAAACAGAAATCAATGAATTAGTCAATTCTCTGCCATGCTTGTTGTCAGTTAAAGGACACTGTACCCTACATTATCATAGGGGCATAATTGGAAAATGTTTGTTTTGTTGAGGGCAATACAGTCCTATTTTTCCAAAAGTTCATTCAACAGTGGAGTTGGTTTACTTTTAATATTTTGCATCAGTTTTGTTAATATATTGACAAATATAAAACAACTGGCCAGTTAAGAGGATATCTGCTTTTAAGTGGTTAATTGAGGAGGTTGATGATAATTCATGCTCCATTCTAGATGTTGCTTGTGCTGTCAAGATACAACTTACCATGCTTGACAATGAATTAGATCGAACCTGACTTCATACACTCCTAGAACTGCCTGGGGGATAGTTTTCTCAGTAGATAGTCTTCTTATCTTCAGAAAAAAAGCCCTTTTCAAGCATCTTATGGCTCAAGAGGCTACAGCCTTCCTCTGGTTCAGTGACTGCAACTGGAATGTCCAGTTGTCTCCTTACACCAGCAAATGTGTTCATTTTGTGCTCTTTCTAACCTGCTAAAGATATAGTCACTGACAAGGTAATTAGGATCTATGGAGTATTGAAAAGTTGATATTTAAAGTCACTGGAACAACTATCATGACTCATAACAGGGATATGAATCTACAGAGTAGACTTGTGAGGACTACTAATATATTTTTATCTGTGTAATTCAGCAAAGGTGTAGACCGTCAGATACTTCTTCAGACTTTTCTCTGTCTGATAATCAAAGATGCGAATTAAAAGTTCATGAAGTTAATTGTAATGACTGTTCATCTGACCATCCTTGCAACCTTTCAGCTCTTTTGTAGCTCTGGTGGATACCAAAAGATAAGAAGCAATATCAATAGTGTAATAAATACATGCCTAAAGTACAGAAATTGGATTTGCTTTGTAGAATCAACACCAGGGAAGCATCAATTTGAGTAAACCAAGGAAGAGCTTGATGTTTTGCAGCTTTTTTAGTAAATGATATTGCTGAGAAGTAGAAAAAACCAATAGCATATAGTTGGACATAGGAGAGAGGAAATAGATTTTTCTATCTGGAAAAAAATGAAGGATCTTTAGACTGGATTGGAATCTCATCTAGAAACTCATGAAGGTCATTATGCATCAGTATTCATAGCAGATTTCCCTCCTTCTTCCCCCCACTACACACACTTGCACTCACTCTCTTTCTTAACAAGCCAGGCCTTGGAAAAAGTAATAACTGGCATTCCTGAGTCCAAGATGTAGAGTTCTCCACATAGCATTATTTCTTGTAAAGTTGGAGAATCACATCATAGGATCATGAGGCTACTTTACTTAAAGTACCCATGAATATTAACATTCTTAACAGAGTTTTTCTTCCCCTGTCCAGACAGTGTAGCCATATTCAGATAGCATTGATAAAGTTACAGAGCAAGACAGGTGCTGAATGGACAGACCTGCAGATGCTCTAGATCTTTCTAACTACACTTTCTTGAGAGAAAAGGACTGCCTTAATGGTTCGTTTCCTTCATGTTTATCCTTTCTGTGGTGTGTGTTGCCCGAACTGGATGGCATCTGAGTGCTATTACAGAGGAACTTGATATATTTCTGATATAGCCAAATATGTGGTTCTGTCCATTACAAATCAACTTGCTTAAAATGCTAGTTGGGCTTGTACTTACCTGCCATCAATATCTTGGAGAAAAAATGTGAACAGTTTAAAAAAGGGAAAGCAGTTGAATTATATCTGAAAATCCTGTATGCTTTGCTTCCATGTGATAATTGCATTAATGCAATCTTTCAGAGATAAGAGACTGAGAGGTGCAGTATTCTTGTATGTTGTATACCCAGGGAAAAACATCACTTTGGTCAAATGTTCGTGCAGATCATTGAAGGCATTTTCTGAAGATTTACCTTTTTTTTTTTTTTATTCACCTTCTTACAAAAGAAGGTTGTCTGAAGTCACATGTACTGTGTAGCTTAAATGCAGGCTAATGTGGTAGTCAGCCTTTTCTACATTCAGCAAGAAAGTCTAATTGAAGGTATCCATCCAATAACTTTCCTAAATATTTACCAAAATTGTGGGAGTTTTGGTAATTTAGTTTAATGCTTTATTAAGCCAACAGCCTTAAAAAGTCTGTTTTTAAAAAGCCCACAAAACCCAAGGTAGTGTTCTAAGCCAATTTTAGTTGGCAAAATGTGAAAGATTGTATATATATAAAGATTATATATATATTATATTTTGAAAAATACAGTTAAGCAATGTGGGTTTGATTTATGTTGTTCTTAGCAGGTAAGTGGTGTTGCTTTTGCATCACCATATTGCCTTTTCACTTGCTTATATCATGTTGACTTGTGAGCTACCATATTAACTTTACTTGAAAGAGAACATTTCATTGCTCTTTTAAGCCCTGTTTGTGCAAAACATGCTTTTAATGAGCACGTGCATTTAACTGTAACAGATTGAAAACAGGAGGACTGTCACAGTAGAAAAATTTATATTTTGAAAGCTTGCCCACTACTATCCTTTGTTTCCAGCTTATGGTAAACGAATGGAGTGTTACAGTTCTGGCTTCTGCTTGTGGTAGGGCTTTTTTTCTTCTTGTTTGGGACATGGAGATTGGCTGTAATTAAGGTCATATATCCATTATATTCACATATAGGAGCTGTTAAGTTACTTTTACCTTCAACTAACATTTGATGTGTATGTTAACTGAAATGTCAAACTGAGACACAAACACAGTCATTATTGAAAAGGAGGATTAAAGCACTCCGAGAAGAAATGACATCCAGTTGATTCTACGAAGTGGCTTGATGACAATAATGTTCTCTGTTAAGCATGGAGGAAAAACAGATAGCTTTTTAAGCCAGTTTCCAGGCTACTTTAGTGTTATGTCTTTTCCATACTATGCTTTCACTGTATTTTCTCAAAGGACACTTTTCAGCAAGATCACTCTTTCAGGATGATTTAGAATAGGATAATTTATTGCAGCACAATTTGAATGAGGAGTGTTTCTTGCTATATAAAATTGTTCAGCATCCACTTTGCTTTCTCTTTTAAACACAGCGGACGTCAGGCAGAAATCATGGTTGCAAGATAGGGGACATCTCAACTGAAATCGCAACACTATTCTTTTCTACTGAGAGGGGATCATATCAAATGCAGGGAGTCCTAATTTTGTAGGCAGGCTTGTTTGTTATCAGTGTATTTGTAGATTAACTTAGTGGAGATTCTAGGAAAGGTGAGATTGGACCATCTGAAATCTAGAATATCACTTAATTTCATTGCCTCAGTGTAGTCTCTTAAA